>JAJJWX010005204.1:0-1261136 GCA_023529315.1 Papaver bracteatum
GAATCTATTGGATCTCTATTTATAAGAAACTTACATAATAGGTGACAACTAAAGTACATCCTCTAATTTAGGATATCATAAATATTATAAAATTAACTATTCCTAAGCATCATAACCATACTTCGATTAATCGTATGTTCTTTTTGTGTTTCTTCAATGCGTCCATTGTTATATCATTATTTTTGTGACCTTCAAAGTGTTGTTGGAAGAACTTCGATGTGGCCGCTTATGAGAAATGTTGTTAATCTACTTGAGAATATTCTTGTAGCGATGATGCAGTACTACGATTCGACTAAATGCAACCCTCATTTGGGTTAACTGCAGCCTATTTTTCAAAGCCTAAATAATGAAAACCTCTTTGACGTGAGTAATTGAAACTCACTCGTCTTCATCTTCTCACTGACGTAGTTGGGTACATCAAACTGTAATAGTTTTTCATCCCATCCGATTCACACCCCTTCAATCTCAATTGTGTTGGCAAAGATGTGTAGATTCGGGGAAAAGTTGGATACCTACAAGATACTTCGCGAAAGTGTTGATAGTTTTATCTGATGAATGCATTTTTCAACATCATCATGGTCGTATCAAATTAAGATCACAAAAGTTACATCAAGTTTGATCAAGTTTTCTCATAGATCAGGATGACTTTTTTATTTGATTTGTTTAATTATTTGCTTCTTTTCTTATAATTTGTTTTTTATATAAATTACTACTAGCTACTTGTTTGGTTAATTAGGCATAAGTTCTAATTTACAAAACGATTATCTTGACAATAGTACACTTTCTGGATCGACTGTTTTGGTTTTTTGGCAGTTTATGTATAGAAAAAAAAAAAGAGGGAAATTTGGGGATATGCCCCAAAATTGACTGTCATCTTGGGATACATCCCAAGATGCCAATTTTGGGAATATGTCCCAACTGTCCAAAATCCCATCCAAAACGGTTAAGTAGTCAACATTCGCACACACTTGAGATGACATATGCGAATTAAAAGACAGATATACTATATCCTAACACCTTTACAAGGTTCAGGAATATATTCAGACAGAAAAAACCTCGAAGAGATTAGAGAGAAAGTTCATACACATTTATGATAAATTGACTATTTAACGGTTCCTTGACGCAACCCGTTATTTTAGGACATATTCCCAGAAACTGGAATTTTAGTGCATATCTCTAAGATGACAGTCGATTTTGGGACATATCCCCAATTTTCCCCAAAAAGAATAAGGCACGAGGAAGACAATGGAGGTAGGTATTGATTACCCAGATCAACTAGGTTGACAATATTTAGACTTTGAAGATAAAGGTTGTATTTAGTTATTGCCCATGATAATATGTACTCCCTCCGTTCCATTTTAGGGTTATTTTTTTTGTTCCACAATACTTGAAAGTTTTCATATTTTCCCACAAAACTACCAATAATAACCTAACACTTTGTCTTGGAACTATAAGTTTATTTTAAAATATACTAATAGCGATTAATGTTTGAAGACTTTTCTTATGGGTATAGTTGGAAAATCTTCATATCTCTCTCCATTTGTTAATCTACGTGAGAACTCCTAAAATGGCATCTAAAGTGGAACGGAAGGAGTACAACAGATAAACATTTGCAGTCTGTAAAAATACCGTTGCCCGGACACCATGGTGTTGTTCGTAAAATTCAAGTACAAATGCCTTACATCCCACAAAATGTTGAATGTACTTGGAAATGAACGTTTTGTTTCCCACGAAATGTTTATAATTCGAAGTGGCAGTGGAATTATTTGAAAAAAGATAGCTCAAATTAAAAGAAGATAGCTCATGTTGTTGGATAGGATACAGACTGCCAATTGTAAGCACTAAAAGAGCTATAACTTCTGTGCCCACTCACCTCATCAGTTGGAACTGCAGCAGAAATCTCGTTTAGGTCTTCGACTGTGAGCTTAACCTCCAACGAACCAATGTTATCATCTAGGTTTTTAGTCTTTGTTGTCCCTGATTAAATTTCATAGATGAATGACCACGAGAAAACATAAAATGAATCAGATCCACTATAATTATAGATGTTTGCCAATTAAATGTAATATTAACAAGCAATTAAATCACCATTTCAGGTTATATATTTTCCAGATAACAGTGAAACCAGTTTTCTTATCATCAATTATAAAAAGCAGAGAACACAAGCTGATGCTTTTTTTAACCTGGGATCGGGATAATATCGTGATCCTGTTGTTGGAGAACCCATGCTAGGGCTAGTTGAGGAGGGGTACAACCATGTTTCGCAGCTAAGTTGGCAACACGAGCATAAAAGATTCTGTTTTTGTCCAAATTCTCTTCGGCAAATCTTGGATGCGCAATCTATGACATCAGCAAGAATTCAATGAAACCAAAAACTACAGTAATAAGAACCCAGCTATACATAAAACTTCAACATAAGAATCTATAACTTAAAGTTCATCGGTTGATATGGCCATATTACATATAAGAGACTGGGAAAAGTATTACAGAACTTGGAGAATGTACCAGAGGACTATCTTTAGGCAAGTCATCTGTAACTCCTTTACCACAGAAGAATCCACGAGCAAGAGGACTATACGCTACTATCCCGATGCCGAGTTCTCTGTAATTCAAGGATGAGCATTAAAAGGGATACCATTCGTATTTGTTAGGACCAAAAGAGACAATTTTTGTTCCGAACTAACAATCCTTCATAAAAAATCTCTTAAGTAATACATGTGAGACGTGCATATGATGTACCTGCAAAGTGGGATAATTTGTTCTTCAATGTCACGACTCCACAAGGAATATTCCATCTGCACAGCAGTAACAGGATGAACTGCATGAGCTCTTCTAATCGAGTCTGGACTAGCTTCAGATAACCCCACATATTTTATCTTCCTTTCTTCCACTAACTTTTTCATTTCCCCCATCTGCCTTACACAAAAGAAAAAGGGCAGTCTAAAATCAAATCAATTGAGTAGGCATTGAAAGTAAAAGCCAATTCAACCCTATGAGCAAAACCATCAGTAGCCCGTGATTAGTTCTTGACAAACTTACAGTGTCCTCTATAGGCACTGATACGTCAACTCTGTGTAGATAGTACAAATCAATGTAATCCACGTTTAGGCGATTCAAGCTAGCTTCACAGCACTGACGCACGTACTCCGGTTTCCCGTTTACCCCATATCCATTTTTGCCTAACACGGTTATGCCACCCTTTGTTGCCAACTGAACTTTTTCTCTTGGAACTTGCTTGAGGGCCTGTAGTATATTTGTGTTTATTTCAGTAGTTGCTTAATCAGAGTTCAGCGTACATGGGTATTCAATGACTTTCTTCTAGTTTGGTAGAAAAACACAACTTCATTCAGATTAAAACAAAAGCATACCTTCCCAAGCATGATCTCATTGGCTCCATGGAGATCTGACGTATCAAACAGAGTAATTCCTTTATCAAAAGCATACTTAACTAATGAACAACCGGCTTCATCAGATTGAGTATTGCTATTGATCCCATTAATCAAACCAAAACCCAATCTGGAAACCTGCAAACAAGGAGATGGAGAGAGTACATAATGACCATGGATTTTATTCCACTATCAACTTGAGTTGAATAAGTAAGAACTAATAATAGTTACTAACGGACCTATACAGCTTTTAAAACCAATAAGCTAATGTTCTTAAGAAGCATAATCTCTTTTTTAAGCTAAATTATGATTTAGCTCTGATGAGTCAATGAAGAGATGTGGTTATATAAGTCATTATTACCTCCAAGCCTTGAGTTCCCAGTTTCACTCTTGCAATCTGGATTTGAGGCTTCTCTTCTTCCATTTTCTTCTCTCTTCAAAAACAGGTTTGCCTTGGAAAATGTTATTGTTTTGCAACTATTTCTTTGTTGCCGTCCGTCAATCGCTCCCTGTCACCCACATCTTTAAAAAAAAAATATATTTATAAAGTCATGGGCACAGCAGCAGATACCTTTATTTTATATATTGAAGAATAGTGTACAAAATTAAGCAAGAATGCATTGGGGACGCAGTTTAGCAATCGACATATATAAAATATTCAGTTTTACAAGAAAAAATAAACCAAAAAAAAAAAAAAAAAAACAGGCAGGGAATATATTCCAAAATTACGCGACACTAATGAGTCTGTTTCTTACTCGTCGTGGTAAGAAACTTTTTTTTTTCCGGATATACTTTGCCTTTCTAAATTGGGACATATACAACTTAATTGGGGCCTATAGGTAAATAGAAAAATAGGGTCATTAAAAAATAAAATGAAAAGCCCTTTATCCAATTATTTTTTTAATGACTAATTTACCCCTGATTAATTAGTGTTGATCCGGATAATTAATAGTAGATGTTTAGTCAAATTAATCCTAAAATCAACTAAGGTTAGTGTATCATCAAAGAAGATTTGAAAAAATTATTTGAAAAAATTTGATTTTTTTAAGAACACCAACAAAGAATCAGTTTATATTCACATCAAAGATTAACCGATTGTAATCTCAAAAACATACATCTGAGATTTTTTGAAACTAGCTTCTACCTGCAATCGGTTTATATGGACATGAAAATCAACCGATTATCCATAATCGGTTTATATTGGCATGAACGTAAACCGATTGTGGGTAAATTTTCTCTTTTTTATCTGTGAATTATGTGTTATTATACATCAAATAAAATCAAAATTCATTCTATACCCGAGTTAATAAAATGAAATCGAGTATGATTTCGTACTCATTTTATGATCGAGTATTCACTAGGAAAAATGGGTTAACGAAGATCGGTTTACACAATACATATGTAAAAACCGATTCGACATTACCATCAGGAATAGGTTTATAAGAATGCTCATGTAATCCGATTCTAACAAAAAAAAGATACAGAAAAATTGAGAACAACAATCGGTTTACTCGACACACATATAAAATCCGATTCTAACATTATACATCAACAATCGGTTTTTATAAGTGCTAATGTAATCTGATTCTGGTTCAAATATCTCAAACTAGAATACATATCAAGGACAATCGGTCTTTGTGGGCATGAACATAAACCGTTTCTGTTTGCAATCGGATCACATATACATTAACGTTAACCGATTCTGATAAACTGTGAGGAAAATTTGATTTCAAAATTTTCAATTTTTGAGCAATTTTATGTTACTAAAACCTAGTTTATAGGATTGGGTTGAGAAGAAAAGAAGAAGAATTAGTTTAAGTGGAGATGAAAATGAATTTGATTTTGATTTTAGTTTTAGTTTTTATGATTTTAGTTTTATGATTTTGATTTTGATTTTAGTTTTTAAATTTTTTGATTTTGATTTTAGTTTTTAATTTTATGATTAGGATTTGATGAGGACAAATTAGTAGTATTAATATTTAATAGAGGGTAAAATGGTATTTTCATCAAACTGAGACACCCCTTATCATTTTCAATGGGGTGGATGAAAAAATCCATGGGCCCCAATTAAGACATATAGGCCCCAATTTAGGAAGGATACTTTGCCCTTATTATCGAGTAATAAAATACACTCTAAAGTTAGGGCTGGCAACGGATAGATATCCGTCGGATATTAGCAAATCCGGTAAGGTTAAGGTTAAGGGTTATCGGATATCCGATAACATCCGACAGATATCCGATAACATCCGACGGATATCAGAAAATACAATACGATAAGGTTAAGGTTAAGCTATCGGATATCGGATTTTTATCCGTTAACATCCGATAACTATGAAAAAAACTAAAAGCTTGAAAAAAAACGGAACAGTCTGCCTTCTTAAGTTCAAAATGTTTAGTGAAGTATAAACCCACACAAGCACAATGTTTAGAGTTAAAGAGTTTACTCCCAGTCTAGTGAATGCAACATAAAGTACACAACAGTCAACAGGCTACAACAAAGCCAAGAAACAAAGAAAAAAGTCTACTTGAATAAGATACGAGTGTAACTTAGTGTGAATGTGTGATCTTGCTTGGCTGCCTGGCATGTTGCATCATTGCATCAATTTCACTTCAGTCCACTATTTCCGTATCTGCATTCACAAATTACAAAGAATCACTTGATAAGAGAGAATAATAAGCAAAGCATAAATTTAATAATAAAGTTGCAGATGAGAGCAAACATTGCTAATTTGGTTTGATGTGATCGTGTCAACTAATCTGATTTGGTTTTTCATTTCTAAATCTAATAGAGAATATATGGGATGAGTATATATTATGACCACAGCTAGAAAAATACAACAAAAGTATAAGAGTGAACTGATGACATCACAAGATAAGAGGTTGAAGGCTATGTCTAAAACATTCAAGACTCTATATACATCATTTCATGTAGGGTATGCAAAAAGAGTTGAACAAAAGATACCTTAAGCCTAGCAAGGAAAAGAAGATTTACCTGCATCAAAGAAGTTTGGCAGCCAATCACTTAAGCATAGCAATGCTTGTACTAATTCTGGACTTAATGAAGTTTCACGTGTGTTGTTAGAACCCTTCCACCATCGTTTAACATGGACTCGATGCTACACTGGTCACCGGAACAGCCAACACATCTTTGCTATCTTTGATAGAATTGGGTATTTACCAGCACTTAGCTTCCACCAACTCAATATATCAAAATTGTATTCGTCTTGAGGTAACACAATTGGAAGAATTGGTTCTTCTAAGTAACGCCTCTAACTTCGATTTTGAACATCATATTCATCATTTCAAACAAAAAAAGTAGCATAATCTGGGTTAGATGTACCTGAGCCTCTTACATCCATGCGAGACAGAGTTGCTAAAGAAAGGAGGAGCTGCAATGTTGTTTTGAGATTCATATGCCTTGAAAATTTTGGTCAAGTCTGTTCGAATTTTCATACTCAACCGCCGCACGTTCATTATCCCCAAAAATTATCTTATATGTGAACCTTACCCATTTCGCCTTATATCTTGGATCTAAGACCACTCCAATGCTCATAACCAAATTACATTCATTCCAGTATACATTAAACTTGTCTCTCATTTTCAACCCCATCTCTCTGACATACTCAAAGGTACTATCTTCCCAACTTCTGATGCTTTGGTTAATTTTATATACCCCATTGTAATAAAGATTTGCAGTTGGATACTTAATCCCTGCAAACTCAGTTGAAATATCATTAAAAGCCTCTAAGAAATTACAAATTTCTATTCCTTGTTCCATTGCTCACTTGATGGCGAATATCAAAGTCGGGATCGAACTCACTAAGTCTTTCAAAACCTTCTCAGATTTAATAGCATTCTTAAGCATCGAAAAGTGGAGTTCCACCTTGTGTCCACATCTAAACTAACTTCTCCAGACAATCGACATTGTGTCAGTGCTGTTTCAAATTTTCTTTCCTAGATTGTGAAGATTTTACATACTTAACACAATCTCTAATTCCCTCTATAAACCCAATTGCTACTTTCATGCCATACAATACAATCAAGTGGAGTATGGTTGCACACCTCATGTGAAATAATTTTCCTTGAAGCAACAAACAATTCTTACCATCTAGCCATTTAATAAGATTTCTCATCATAACACCATTATTTCGGTGCATTATAAGATTAAAAAAAACTTCCTATCAATGTTCCATTCCAATGCGCAAGTTTTGATAAAATCGAGAGAACATCTCCAAGATATGCGGTGATGGAACTACAATGTACGCTAAGGTTTTGGAAATCAAGTTCCACTCATCATCTATAAAATGGCATGTAACACAACAATAACCATCTTTAGTATGTTTGGCTGTCCACATATCAGTTGTGAGACTACATTTGGAAGTCAAATTCTCTAATTGTAATTGCAATTCATCTTTCATTTAAAGATAACACCTTAACACATCATCTCTACTTGTATTCCTACATGGCATTCTCGCAGCAGGGTTCAAAGACTTAACAAACTCTCTAAAATAGAAATTTTCAACCATGTTAAGTGGGTAATCATGTTTAGCAATCATTTTAGCAAGGCAGTTCCTAGTAACTATAGGATCATACTTGTAATTAAGTAATTTAACTTGTTAGTACTTGTTTTTTAACCTGCGGTGGTAATCTTCATCGCCTTTCTTGTTTTCAAAGCTTCCGGGGGCATATTTTTAGATGTTGAGCCAAGCGGCTAGTTCCTTGTTCACTACAAGCAAGTACCAACTTCGACAATGACAACATTCACCGTGAGTACAGCCACTTCCTTACTCGGATTGTCTTTATCAGGCTCTACAATGATTTTTCTAATGAACTTATCCCAGGACAGTGACCTTGTTGTGCGCAATTTCTTCAACAAAGCAATAACAAGTGGATGATTTTCATCTGCTACTTCTGCTAATGATCTCTTATTACTCGAAGAAGGTGTTGTTGAAGCAATTGTTGAAGCAACACTTTGATCTTCTTGTTCCGGTTGTTCAGAATTTGGTTGTTTGCAGCTTGAAGTTCCAACTCTATTGGTATTGTTGGATGCTTTTTCACTTTGAGACATTCTGCGAACAACAACAACCCAGAAATAAACACACAGTTCATGAGTTCATTGAATCATTGATGTACATATGACATAAAAGAAATTTCCTCTCGGCAATTTATAATCTAATATTACAATTTCCCTCTCATATGACCAACAAAAATAGCACTTGCAGTCTATGACATCTATTGATATACAATTATTACAACAATAAGTGCAACCAGGAATGCAAAGTAACAAGTTAAACACAACTCAATCCCACTCGATAAAAGAGAAACAAATAAAAATCACAATGGGATATCCAAGGGCAAAGTAGCCTTTATAGAACTTGGTGGCCTGCAAAGTAGTGTCATATAGATGTGTTCATTGATCTTAGTATGATGTGTTCTCTAACAACTCGGAACAATAAAATAGATATAAAAAACATACAATACAACCAAACACAGCAGGAGACATTTACATTCATATCATTAACATCATTTTCTAAAGGAAAAGCAGCAGCAAATTAACTAGACTAGACATTCAAAGTGCTAAGACAATGCTTTAAGACTAAGAAACACCCACACTATAACTAAACCTAAACAAACTCAAAGTCTAAGTAACAAACCAAGAGCTACACAATCAAAGTACATCCATTTGTCTCACCGCGTACATGCTCGGGTCAGAATAGAGTACAAATTTAACAAATTGGACTATCTGAAAAATCAGTCCATGGTTCACAATGCTTTTCAAGTTTGTTATGTACCTAGTTCCTATAATAAGCATGAGATTTCATAAAAACCCCTAACAATTACAACCAAATATTACAACTAACAAATCAAGATAATGTAAAAAATAAAAAATGATTCAAAATCAAATCGAAAACCCAATAATCAGTCGTCAACTCGTCATCTCTATTCAAATCAAAAACCCAATCAGGAGTCATCTCTATTCAAATTAAAAACCCAATAATCAAAATAGAAAACCCTAATTTTATCTGAATTGACTTGTAATGAAAAATCTAAAAAAAAGAACATGATTGATTCTAACTTGATTAAATACAGAAATATTCAAACATCAAACATGCAAAATACGTAATCGATTTGGGAAAAAAACCTAACTTCTGAAACAATCGAGTAGATTCATGATTAATGATTAATGACTTACTTAAGTGACAGTCTCTGATCAAATCACGATCAAATCGATCAATCGTCCTCTCTCTCGATCAAATCACTACTCACGAAAGTAAACAGATCTTCCGAGTTTTGTGTTCAGTTTCTTTAGGGTAGAGAATGAAAAATTGAGAAAAATGACTAAACACTAAACAGGACTGAATGGTTATTCTCCGACAGATAATACCCTAGTAGGAAATTCAAGTACACCCCTAGGCTATAGGATATCGGATATTAACCTAACGGAAGAAGCCTAATCCGATTCGATTAGATCCGATATTATCAGATATTATCCGATAGCTTATCGGATTCCGGTAAATCCGATAGGATGTAGGATTTTCGGAAATGGATCTCGGATTTCGGCTATCCATTGCCAGCCCTATCTAAAGTGCATTCGGCCTTTATGGAAGGCTTGATTAAGAACCGTTTTTTTTTAGCACCGTCACTTTTTCATGGGGACCGACATTTCAATTTTATTAGGAGGTCATTAGGAAGTAATCCTAAGCTTATTTATTAAATCACCCTTTCTAATTTAGTGTAAAATTAGGTTTTTTGTTTTTTTAAGCATGTTAATTAAATAAAAGGAGGTTAGTTTACAATTTGTCGCCGAATCATTAAATAAAATTTGACTAATAAAATATGGGATTGCATGATCCCATATTTTGGTTGATAAACTCTCTGTTTGTCTTTCATTTGCTGCGTGGTTTGCTAACTCGTCTGCTGCTTGATTTCCTTCCCTATAGTTGTGTTGAATAGCAGTTTGCGGGATCTTTCAAAATCGGATTTTTATTTCTTCAATCATCCCTGATGGCCATTTTATTTATGTTGCTGTTCTTGATGCCAATAGCAGAGCCCAAGTTTCTGCAGTTGTAATTCCTAGTGGCTGAGCTAGAGCCATTACCTTTCAGGCATCAGAATTCCTGCATATGAACCCTACCCCCACAAATCCTGGGTGACCTCTGGCTGCTCTACCTGTGTTAATCTTAATCCAGTTTATGTTCGGGATGGACCATCATACCGATATTGTTGATATCCTTTTGTCCCTCGTCGGGTGGTTAAATATCGGTGTGTCTCCTGGTATTATTGGTGGTGAAGAGTATATTGCCCCGTAGAATTCTTGTTGCAGTTTCTGAGCCCATGTAAGGATTTCTTCTGAAGTTGTTTGCTTTTGTTGGTATATTAGGTTATTCCTATCTAGCCATAAGGTCCATATTAGAAAACATAAAAAGGAGATTTCAGATGTTGACGCTGGTAGTTGGGGGATTTGGGAAATGGTTGTCTGAGGCGTTATGGTAGAAGTGTGTGTGTGGGGGGGGGGAGGGGATGTGATCGGAGTTAGGTGAAATTGATAGTTGACTGAATAAGGTATTCCCGGAGGTAGTTGTTATTTGACAGTGAATTATAAGGTGACTTGCTACTTCTGGATCAGTGTTGCATGTCGGACATATGCCTGAGTTGGTCATCTGGATGTGTAAAATTAGTTAGTTTGATGATTAGTTAGCTAAATGATTAAGTTCTGTTAATTAGTGATTATTAGGTTAATTTTAAAAGTGGATTTTTTTAAAAGAATATAATTATTGAGAGAGAAGAAGAAAACGGTTTTGGAAAATAAAATAAAAGTTGAGATGGTTCATTTCTAAATGAGGGTTTTGGGTACACACGTATACTTCAAATTTATTTAATGTTGCTTGAATTGGTCAAAACTTTTGAAAAACAGAAAACTTTATAAACTGATTTCGGCTGTGACAATAAAGTTCGGCTACGACATCTAAAGAATATGTATCCGAACTCATCTGCAAGTGTTGTTCGGCTAATGTTTCTGAAGACAAAGGTAGCCGAACTCAACTTTCATGGAGTTTTTCATTCATAGATTAGTTCGGTTAGGAGAAAAAAAAATTGCAACGTAAACCAAACTCAATATATAGGTTTTCAGAGAAAAGTTCGGTTAGGCGAAAAAAATTACGGCGTAACCGAACTCAATATATAGGTTTCCATAGAAAAGTTCAATTAGGAGAAAAAAAATTGCGACGTTACCGAACTTTTCTCTGAAAAAAGAACTCCATGAAAGCTGAGTTCGGCTAGTTCGAAAAAGTTTTTCACATAATTCCTAGCCGAACTTCTCTGGATATAATGTTGAAGCACCAAGGAGATCAAGCATGTGAACGAAAAGCTACAAAGTTTTATCTATTTTGTAATCCATATGTATTGATAGTTTTGTCACTAAAATTGACAAAGGGGGGGATTGTTAGAGCATCGCTCGGTCGAACTCGCATGCGTTTTTATCTCGATCAAGCATGTTTGTCAATATTAGTGATCAAAACTATATGTCTTGATTTCTAGTTTACTTATGACTAAGTCTCTGTCTAGGATAGTTAACTATAGTTGAGCTCCAGACTCCGTGGCGATTATCTTATGAATACGAAGAACTACTCAAGGAACCAGTGGAACTTCATCCGAACAAAAAGGTATGTGGAGACTTGAACTCATATAGCACTCAAAAGTATACTCTATCTCCTACTCTTGAGACAACAGTCATATAAGTATGATAGTTATCATACATACACATTTGATATTTCGAGCCGAGTTTACTCGCCCATCTTTTTGTCGAAATATGTGTTGGTAAGCTTTCGCTTTAACCACGTTTCATATTTACCCGTGACGAAAGTCATGATGACGTTTCAATCTTGAAAATGGATTTGATGACGATAGTCGATTATTTATGTCTAACGACTATTAACATTATAGAAGAATGTTTCAATGATTGAAATGTAGAGTTGAGATTACGTAACCACCTATGCTATAGTGTGTTCGCACATTAGTGTATAAATGAATGTACCTGAAACCAAGTGTGTGCATATGTGTGCATGCGGTATTGATGAAGGATACAAGTTGGGTATGTGTGACGGATCAGAGAATTTTTCTTCCAGCGGGTCGGATTACGGTTCGCTTGGAAAGCTTCGACTCTCTAATACGACACTAAAGTAAAAAAAATCGTTTAATCATGCACACTGTAGAAATCTCCTTAGTCTCAAGGTCGTAATTCTATGAGCATATGTCCCATACCATAATACTCATAAAATTTCAAAAACGGCAATTTGATTTGCCTAAAAAGAATTAGAAGTTGGCGATTTCCCAAATTCCATTTCCAAAATCAAAACTACCGGCGGAGCACCAAAACGGGCCAATTCAAGTTGCCTAAAATTAGAGTTGGCCAGGATTGCCCAAATGGTAGACGTTAATCAAGAACCTTATGCACTTTTTGTTGGATGTGCTTTACGTAATCTAGTCACGGTTCCCCCACACTTTGAGATACCTAAATTGGTCAGAACTTCATGAAAATTTTACAGTTGTTTACCTACATATATTTAAGCAACATATTAAAAATTCAGATTCATCCGATATACGGATAATGATACATACTAATTTAAAGTAGGCTGTCCAGGATCATAATCCTGAAGAAGGTAGTCATGTTAAGTTTACTGATTTGGGTACTTAACTATATCTGATCTTCTTTAAAATTTCACTGTAGTTTTATGACTGAATGATGAACAACATGATAAAAATTCATAATATTCCAACGGTAATAATTGAAAATATGAATATAACACAGAGGACATACATTCTAGGGTTTAAACATACATGAAATCCAAGCACGACTCTATGAAGAAAAATTACAAGAATTAAGTCAATTTCCTTGAGAAATTTATGATGATAAAAAGATTCCTAACTCACATTATTTACAAATAACATGGGCCGTGATAAAATTCTCCAATTGTCACCATATGAACCATAGATTCTGAAATATCTCGAATCAAAGTTTCATGAGACTGGATTTCATGAATTAATTTGATACAACCTTTACTCATCCTGATGTCCACCAACCCATTTCATGGATTTGCTAATGGAATCAATTTATAGCAAAACCTCCAAATTCTGACATGGAACTTACATAGTTGGAAAACTAAAACAAAGAGATTCTTACCTTCTTAATTTAATTCATCCATCACCAGGAATCAACAAATTCAGCTAAAATATTTATGAACATCAAACCCTAGATTATACTTCCTTAAGAAAAGAGAAATAATTACATCAAAGGGGAGAAGAATTAAAATGCTCCCTGATTGCAGTTGACTCCATATTCAGCACTAGAAACATCATCACACAAATAAATCATTCAGACATGTTAATCCCTCATAACTCATCTCTTGTTCAGTTTTTGAAAAGAGAAGGAGAGAAATTTTTTTTTCAAAACTAGGAAAGGAATGGCACGTGGCCAGCTTCATGGCTTTTTGGTTAGGGCAGACTCTTCTATTTATCCCTAACATATTTATTGAGGCAACCAAAAGACGTAGATATTCGAGTAGAGTTTTAAGCATTCTAAGTGCAGAAGTAGGCTAATGGATTTAATTAAACTCGAGAAAAATTCGTGGGTGTCACAGTACGCGTACTGGCGGAAGTTCTTGTACCGAGAATTTCTACTGAGTTTGAAGTTTACGAACTTACAAACCAGTCACCCTAGGTACGCGTACCCACAAAAGTTTTTCAACCGAAAATTTCTGCTGGTTTTTCAAACCCAATTCTGGTAAAGCTAGAGTACACGTACCCATACGCGTACCCAAGCTGGTTATATCTCAAATCGGTTAGCTCATGAACTTAAAACAATAAATCAATAAGAAATTCAATCTTTGCATAATGTTCATGAATTGATTCAAGTGGCCGATTTTGCTCCAATTGTGTCTTATGTAGTTACATAAGTTTTCCTTGTAATTGAACAACTCTTGAACTAGTGCTTATGAGTAATTTGAAATAGTTATGAGAAAGATGAACACGGTTGATATGAAAGTACTCATATGGCTAACCATTGGTCAACCATTTGTGAACCAACAAAATGTACACATTTAGGTACGGTTATTCAAACCTAAATGAAATACATTTCATGTGTGTGTGACAAGCTAAGTTTCGATCTAACGGTTGAAATATATTAGCTTGGATAAACCAGGGTTTTCATCTAACGGTGAATATTGAATGCTTTGTTACCAAGGTAACTTAAAGATTGCAAAACCTAATTTGAAAACTATATAAAGGAGACATCTAGCAATTGGAAAAACTAATCCCCACACCTCCTGTGTGATAGTAGTTAGTTTGCTAGAGTCGATTCTCCTTTAACAGTAGGTTACTTCTCGAGACCCTGTCGGTTGATAACTTAAAGACTTCATTGGGATTGTAAAGCCAGATGAAACTACTTCTCTTATAGTTGTGCGATCTGATCTTGCCATTTTCTATCATATGAGTTTAATTGAATAATTGGCTTGAGTTTATATCTCCGATAGGGCAAGATAAAAAAGAAATCACAAACATCTTCGTCTCATTGTTTGTGATTCCACAATATCTAGTTTCTCTACCATACGATTTTGATTATTGTGAGGTGATTGATAATACTGAGCTATTCTTCGGGAATATAAGTCTGGTTTATCAATTGGTTCCTGTTCACCTTGATTTTATCAAAATACGGAACAAAACTCGTAGGTTTATCTGTGGGAGACAGATTTATCTATTATCGTAGACTTTTCTGTGTGATACAATTTTTTTTATTAAAGTCTTCGACTTTGGGTTATAGCAACTCTTGGTTGTGGGTGATATCAGCTAAGGGAATCAAGTGCGTAGTATCCTGTTGGGATCAGAGACGTAAGGAACACAATTATACCTTGAATCAGACTATAGTTGATTGGGGTTCAACTATAGTCCATACCGAAGTTAGTTTATAGTAGGATAGTGTCTGTAGCGGCTTAATACAGTGTGCTTTTCAATATGGACTAGGTCCCGGGGTTTTTATGCATTTGCAGTTTCCTCGTTAACAAAATTTCTGGTGTCTGTGTTATTTCTATTTAGTATTATATTTTGTTATATAATTGAAATATCACAGGTTGTGCGTTGTATCGATTAATTGTGAAATCCAACCTTTGGTTGTTGATTGGTAATTGATTGATCCTTGGATATTGGTCTTTGGTACCATCCAAGTTCTCTCTTGTATTTGATAAAGACTCGCAGATTTCTATTTTCTTGAGTATAGATCAAATCGAGAGATAGAGATATTAACTCCTTGATATACTTTTTGTTAAGATTGAGTTTGTCTGTCTAGTTGATTCTCTTAAAAGTATATTAGAGTTTTTCCATACAGGTTGCTAATCGAAATATTCGGTGAGGTTGTTATACCCCCGCTTTTTCCGAGCCTACTACCCAAAGTCAGATTTGCATGAATGTGATCTCACCTCAAGAGGTTTAGACATACAAATATCAGTAACACCTTTTAGAATTAAATCCAAGGTGTTTTGAAGACGGTCAAACTGAAAGTTTTCCATAGCTACCTTGGTGTTGAAATAGAAGCACACTATTTAAGGGTCATAACGGGTAGTCTTGATAATTTCTTTTGTAAAGAGTTTTTCCTCTTCGGAGACACAGTTTTATCTTGGTTAGAAAAATTTAATTGATCGTCTCTTATCAAAGTAATACTTTGATTATTATGTAGTTGCGGATTATCTCACAACTACACCCTCATAAGAATCCATTAAAATGATTCCTAAATATAATTAATTTGATATGAAACTAAGAATTAAAGTACTAAAATTATAAAAAGAGACACAAAGATTTTTTACATGGTAAAATCATTGTGATCTACATCCATGGTTCTTCACTAGTGATTGTATGTAATTACATGATTTTACAATTGAGACTCCATTAATGAATATTTGGAGCTCTAGATTTTTGGGAAGAAGATGATAAAGAAAATAAATCTCTCCTAATTTTTTTCTCTCTCCTCCTAAAATTATCCTCCCCTTCTCAAAGACCTCTCCTACCTCTCATTCCTAAATGGCTATTTATATGATCTTACATAAAAGATGACAGTTGTGTTCCCCCGCAATTTCGGATTTAAAATATGTCATGCGAGTCTTCGCAGCCTTGCTCGCAAGATATTATTAAGTTGCGTCGTTAACAATTCGCAAGTGAAGGTTGCTGCGATATTCTGCTCCTACATATTAGTTTCTGATTGCGATTTTGTTAGTATATTATGAACAAAAGTTGTTATGGCTTTTTCTAGTTCATCGCTTTGTACAAAAGTTGTTATCATGGTAGTTTCTTTGGATTAACTATCACAACTTAGAGCATTATTCTTACTCGTTGGTTGAGCGATCTCCAAGGCATCATCTACAAGAGACATCCTTTGTTTGAAATCCTATTTAGAAATAATACGAATGAGAGTATTGACTTTGTGTCGCAGCCGACAAAGCTCAAAAGTCTGAAATTTTATACGCTTGAAAATTTCAAAGTTCTCCTTAGCTGCTTCTCATTCTACTTCTGAGTCAGACTCATCTATAAAACAGTAGGAATGACATTGATCAATATTAGATTGTTTTATGGAGCCACAATATTCGTCCCTTGAAGATTTTGACAAATCAGACTCTTTTACATGATCCATAGAAATAGTTTCTTTCATACTGGTGCATCGTTCATAATAAGTTAAATCCCTATAGTTAAGTCCAAAAAAAAAATCTAAATTTTGAACAAAATTGATAATTAATTATCAACAAACTAAAATAACAGAAACTCTACGCCTAATCTTATTTTTACCAAGTGTTTATGGGAGAAAATCGCCTTCGACGAATTTGGTAAATTCGATGGTGGAGAGACTGGTTTAAACCCTTAAACAAATGTGTTGCACGTGAGCACTTTTGATTCGAGATATCAATTTGTACAATTCTGGCCTAAACCAAGAAAATGGTCGTTCTAGATTTGCTTCGGTCACAAAGTGGAGGACAAGGGTTGATTTGGGGAGGATAGCGAAGAAGGGTGATGAGACCAGAGAGTTCTGGTTAGGTAGTATCTCGACTTGTATAAGAATGATAGAAGCTTCAGAATCTTGCTAGCAATGGAAGCTTTGATAGAGAGAGCTTGCAAAAGTTGCTATCTGATAGTATGTTATATTTTGCCTGACCAAGACTTGTGTTTTGGCAGAATAGGTGAGACCTATTTATACAAGTGAGATTAAACGAACCCTGGCCTCATTAAGGAGTAGAGTAATGGCGCAAATTAAATAGAGGATCTGGAAACCGCTGGGGCTTTATGGTGAAAACGTTTTCACCATAAATTTACTTATTTAATTGACCGTATTCATTCCTTTGCACCATGTTCTTATTGCGAGCATAGTATACGCTGCACTCTGTGACCGCCAAACCAAAAACCCAAGAAATCATCCCCCAGTTTGTGTTGATGTCTCGAGAGTTGGGCGCAAGTGGCAATGCCAAAGTTGCTAGTGAAGCGTTGCGGCATGTGCGGGATGTCTTGACCGCGAGTTGTACTTTGAGTGCGGATGGCAACGCCAAAGTCTCTTAGTGAAGCATTTGGCATGTGCGGAATGCCTTGGCCGCGAGTTGTACTTTGAGTGCGGATGGCAACGCCAAAGTCGCTTAGTGGAGCATTTGCCATGTTCCAATGGCATGTGCGGAATGCCTTGACCGCAAGTTGCACTTTGAGTGCGAATGGCAATGCCAAAGTCGCTAGTGGAGCATGTGGCATGTGCCAATGACATAGCAGCTTTGGAATAGAAAGTGGCTAGTAGTAGCGTGTTGGCATGTTCCAATGGCACGCACGGCCATTTTGGCCAAGCTGCGGGCGCTACTTTGGCATGGCCAATGAGATAGCGGCTTTGGAATACAAAGTTGCTAGTGGTAGCGTGTTGGCATGTGCCAATGGCATGCACGACCACTTTGTCCAAGCTGCGGGCGCTACTTTGGCATGACCAATGACATAGCGGCTTTGGAATAGAAAGTGGCTATTGGTAGCGTGTTGGCATGTGCCAATGTCACGCACGGCCATCTGGGCCTAGTTGCGGGCGCTACTTTGGCATGGCAAATAGCATAGCGGCTTAGAATAGAAAGTGGCTAGCGGTTTAGGGTTTGAAACCCTAATTGGTACCCTCCACTAGAATCGATGTAGAATTCTCATACGAACTCGTATTTTTACGGCCAGCCTGTCCATCTGACGGGAAAAGAATTTTCTAAACCCATACGCAAGAATATTTATGTTTCGCGGGCGTTTAGGGTGTGAAAACGGCTCGTGAGTGAAAACTCAGGAAGGAGCGGTAGCAGCTTGGAATAAAAGTGGCTAGTGGTAGCGTGTTGGCATGTGCCAATGGCACGCACGACCACATGGGCCAAGTTGCGGGCGCTACAAGTAGAAATTGACGTTTAGTCCCATATTAGTTGGGCTTTAGATAGTCTAATCCATCCTCCTCAAGCCTAGTAATAGGAAGTCCAAATTTCCCCATTTTAGAACGAGTTAATCCTTTAATGAACGATTCAATCCAAAATATTTTTTAGTAGGACAAAAATAGCCCTTACAATGAACACAATATACTAGTGATTCTATATCATTTCTTCACTTTTCATTATCGGGAGAGCACTGCAGCGAAAACAAAATTAGGTTTTAGTTGTTCATCATATTTCAGATCGATTATTCCTTTCAAACCTCTTTGATTTCTCTCTTAATCTTTTGTTCTTCTCAAATTAGTTTTCTCTAAATCCCTAGAAATGACGGGTATGAAATCAAATATGTGGAAAGGTTTAAGATTCTCAATCGTCTCAAAAATGTAAACTAATCAATCAATTCGATTCAGTATCAACATTGCCTGCTCATACGATGGTAGTCTGCAAATGTCGCAAGGTACTTTGTCTGACTATCTCATCTTTAATTTCTTCTTGATCTCGCTGTAATTTCAGTTTTTAGGTACAAATTCTGACGTAAATCGTAACGATTTAACCCAATTTGATAAATTAGGTTAGACTACAGGTATTAATTAGAAAAACGTATAATGATACGTGAGATCTGATTCTTGTGTAATATAGTTAAAATTAGGCGTAGTTACATTTGGTTCAATAATTTGGGTATTTTTGGTTGCTAAGAACATAGATTTTGGGGCATTGGAAAGTTTTTAGTTGATGTATGTTGGAAAATCTGGGCGAAAATAATTTACTTAATACTTTGTATGGATTTATCATATGTTTGGTCTCTAATTTGAGGAGAGATTTTGAATTTAGGCGACTAAGCTCTACTGTTTTGTTCACAAAGTTCTTGTATGTGGGGAGTGCATTTGTTTTCCGTAACATAAAATATGCGTGGTACTTGTCTTAATCTTTTTCATTGTATCAATTTGGTATTTTTCTCCAAACTGACTACAATAATGCATTTTGTTTTGTTTTCGGCGTTTCCCGGAATCTTACTTGTTTTGAAGAATGTTAATACTCCAAATAAATACCGGAATAATATCATAGAATCATGGCTATTTCCACATTTGGTTCTTAAGAGTGCATGCTGACTATTTGAGAAGACTCCTAGCAGAAAAGAAATTTTCAAATGCCTGCATGTTAAGTGTCTTTGAAATGAGGCAGAGAATTTTAAGATAGGTGTAACACATGATTTTTTTTCTAATACTTGCTTGAAGAGTAATGTATATATATATATATATATATATGCAGGTCCAAAACTTTTGTTGTCCCCTTGATGTGCTATCAGTTAACTATTTAATAAGCTTTGAACCACCAACATTTTGATTTTATTAACTAATTTAATAATGCTCTAATGTTTGTGTAGAGAGCTTGGGAATCAGAATCTACATGGTGTTTATCTCCATAGCTTGTCAAACTTCCCTACCTGGAAGCAATGTAAGACTCACCAATATATTTTAAAGAGCTATTCTTAACCAAGTATAAAATCCCCTGTCATTTTATTCTAACTAGGAATTGTAATATAGTTTTGGATATTATAGAAATATATTTTGGTAATTAGAGGTAGATTAAATTCAAAAACAAGATAGGTGTATTTTCTTGTACACCAGTTTTGGATATTGAAAAAACATAAAGGTGCACTCTTTTTTTTCTTCTTTTGTTCTTGTTATGCGAGGTGTATATGTTTGTACACCAGTTATAGTTTAATTTATAGGCATGAAGGAATATAGTTGCAGTAAATTTTAAAACTTAAGGAGCTTCATTTGAAGGCTAATTGTTTCTCTCTATATGAAACCTAAGTTAATGGCCATCCCCACTATCTATAATTGAGTTATTCTTGAAAGGACCCTTTATTTTCCCCTAATGTCCCATTTAAACTAGTCCAAACGTTGCTTTAGCGCCTAACCTGACCCATGATTCTGCATAAAAAATGAATTTCCAGTATAGAATGGCAGTGAGACTGTGGTAAGTTCATATTGTCCCCAGTATCTATAATTCAGCTTTCATTTTACACATTGTGTTATGATTACAGGTTCATAGTTTACTGAAGGACCTTGTGCATACGGATGGCAGTGAGACTGTGGTAAGATTATATTGATTATTAATGTGTACATTATTGTACACATGTTAATTGTTTATGTGTACATATTTGTACACATGCTTCTCACTATACAAGAACCTTCTATTTTAGATTTATTTTTTATTCTCTGTCTGCATCTCTAATGTGATATGTGATGTTAACTCAGAGGAAAGCTGGTGTTGACGGCGGCAGTAAATTTAATGAGATCTCTAAATAGGAATGTATATAATATGACTTGCAATTTTGACTTTCAATCTAAATGTGATGTTATTAAGGATGTCTACATAGGCACCATATGGTTGTACACCATTGTGCACCTATTGATTCTTAATGTGTACACCATATGGTTGTACATCTATTAATTCTTAATGTGTACATAGTTGTACACCATTGTGCTTCTTGATTCTTCAATTCCATGACTGGATACTGAGTAAAACGTTTTTTTTATTTTTTAAGACTTACTGTTGTAGTTCGTGTGAGATGCTTTCAGAAGAACATGTTTATTTGTTTTTGAATTATTAATGTGTACATATTTATACACATGTTGATTATTTAGGTGTACATAGTCGTACACATGTTATTCATTTTGAAGTCTAAGAAATTATGGAAAGCACTAATGTGTACATAGTTGTACACACATGTTATATTATTTAGGTCCACATAGTTGTTCACATGTTGATTAATTTGGGATAAATAGTTGTACACTTACAAAAATTATGTATACAAACCAAAAATTATGGCAAGCACTAATATGTACAGGTGTTGGATATTTTATAGGTGTGTACATATTTGATCACCATCGTGTTGCCTCAATAATATATGCATGTTTTATGGTATAAATGTTAGATTTTTATAGTTGTGTACATTGTTGTACATCATTGTGGTCTCTCATTATTTTACGGCGTTGAATTATATAGCTTTGTTATGACTAATATGTTTCAACTAAACACTTTTTTACGACTCTCAAGTGCTTGGAGTGGTAGGATTATTATACTTTGGTAGGCTGGCAATGTCTGCAAAAGGTTTATTTTGGGATAAAACATCTTTGTTATTTGTGGAAGCTTATTTTACTTTTGTTTCATATTTAATACTTATTGCAATGATTTTGCAGGGTTTAGATGAGGTGCATTGATACATTATTGTTTAAAGGATGACTGTAGAGTTTATTTTAAAGCACAAGAACTTCTTCATTTGGTTAGTAAATTCATTCCGAACTTCGGTTGATTTTTGTAGGTGTGTACATAATTGTACACTATGGTAATTCCTAGAAAAACTTGTGAAATGTCACGTGTTCTATGTTCGACAACAGTGCACCTAAAGTATCCCTCATGTCACAAGAAAGACAAACCACATATTTATGTCAGATTTATAAATAGTGGCATGTATGCCTTTCTATATTGTTAGTTATGCACAATACTTATTTGAATACTGCATACAAGGCAACAAGACGTATTTATCCAAGTAAGCATTTTGTTAAAATCGTGAGTGCATGGAGTAGGAGATTATTAGATTCAGGTTGGACTATGTCTGCAAAAAGCTTATTTTGGGATAAAACATCTTCATTATCAGTAGAACCTTAATTTACTTTTGTTTCATATGGTATCTAGCAAAATTGATATGTTCATTATTGTACACAATAGTTGTTTTTGGTAATTGTTAATGTGCACGTAGTTGTACAGATGTTGGTCGATAGTGTCATTGGATATGGACTTGTAAACATGGGTATACATGTTTTTGGTACACATGTTATTTGTTATTATACGCATGACGATTCTTTTTATTTTTTATTTTTAGGGACTCATAATCGCAAAATGGTAGAGCGCCCAAGCCTAACACAAGGTTTGCGGAAGTTGATTGTTCAAATCCATTTGAGCTTCCATGTTATGTTTATTTAATATGGATAGTGTTACTGTTGGATGGACGATTCAAGTTGTAACTGGTGTTCAAACTGGTGTGCCTTGTGTTGTTTTTAGATTTTCAGGATTTTTATAGATGTGTCATGTTTGTACACCAATGTAAACTAAGATTTTAAAAAAATGAGAATTATATAGTCATATGGGCACTCTTATTGTAGCTTTTGGAAAGAGCTTTCCTAATATATAAAGTTTGTGAATTTTGGACGAACGGTTCGAAAGATAAATTGTTTTTAATTTTATTTTTATATTATTTAAAATTGCTGACATCATCAGGAGTCACTTTGGACTAAACTGCAAATATTTGGACTAAATTGTAAACCATGAAGGTTATTTGTGTACTTTCCATAAAAAAATGACTAATTTGTACCTAGTTGAATGGGTTTGGACTAACTAGTATATTTGGATGGGATTTTGGACTAAACCGTATTTATCCCGTCCTACAATGACATAACGTCTTGGAATAAAAGTGGCTAGTGGTAGCGTGTTGGCATGTGCCAATGGAACGCACGGCCACATGGGACAAGTTGCGGGCGCTACAATGACATAGCGGCTTGGAATAAAAGTGGCTAGTGGTAGCGTGTTGGCATGTG
The DNA here is from genome assembly GCA_023529315.1 of Papaver bracteatum. Classification (NCBI taxonomy): domain Eukaryota; kingdom Viridiplantae; phylum Streptophyta; class Magnoliopsida; order Ranunculales; family Papaveraceae; genus Papaver; species Papaver bracteatum. The sequence goes on from JAJJWX010005204.1 coordinate 23,449, forward strand.
CCAATGGCACGCATGACCACATGGGCCAAGTTGCGGGTGCTACAATGACATAGCGGCTTGGAATAAAAGTGGCTAGTGGTAGCGTGTTGGCATGTGCCAATGGCACGCACGGCCACATGGGCCAAGCTGTGGGCGCTACTTTGGAATAACGGCTTTGGAAGGAAATTGGCTAGCGATGCGTGTTGGCATGTGCCAATGGCACGCACGGCCATGTCGGCCTAGGTCGCACGGTTTGCAAGCTTAGGGTGCTACTTTGGCATGTGCCAATTAATGACATAGCGACTTAGTTTGGCATGGTTGAAGTATGCAGTTTGGTTTTGGCATCGTTGCCATGGTGCGCAGTATGCGGCTTGGTTTTGGCATCGTTGCCATGGTGCGCTGTATGCGGCTTGGTTTTGGCATCGTTGCCATGGTGCGCAGTATGCGGCTTGGTTTTGGCGTCGTTGCCATGGTGCGCAGTTTGCGGCTTAGTTTTGGAATTAGGGTTCTGTGTCGAAAAAACCTAATCTGGTATTTTGAAAAAATACCCCTATTCATTAATGTAAAAAAGAACACTAGAGAATGTTCACTAATGTAAAAATCTAACGAGCAAGCAAAATGATAAAAGATCTTTACCTGGCCTCTGAGGAGTCTCTACAACCTTTTTGTTAGCACCTTTAGCAGGTCTCTTCTTTTCCTGTAAGAAAATATCAAGTTATGATTTGCATGTAAAAGAGAGAGAACTCTTACTCATGTTAATAACAAAAGTAATGAAAGATTACCTTTGGAGTAGGAGTTGGCTCCTCTTCATTTGAGCTCTCAGCATCATCATTATCACTCCCCTCCATATCCTGCACAATCATGCAAACAACACTCAATATACCAGCTCTGGGGAATTCATAATATAGAATGCAAAACCTGCTCCATAAGGGTTCTGAAAACATAACATATAACACATAGTCTCATGAGCTAGCAATTAAAATTATAAAGCCTTGAACAGGTTTTCCCAAGAAAACCACAGGGTATTGAAAAAAAAAACAAGAATACCAAGAAGATGAAACACATATGCACATGTAAATCAATAGTACATTAGAAAACAACTAGGCTAGTGAGATTGAAATACCTCATCTTCGTCAGAATCAGATTCTTCGGACCTTCACCTTCTTAGATGCAAAAGCATCAGGTTTGGCAGCCTTTCCATTCTCCTTAATGTCAACAGGGAAATCCTCAATAGGCATTTCATCCTTATCAGAATCTGTGGGAAATTCACCTTCATCATCAGATTCATTAAGGATAACATATATCCACTAAAGTAGATGCTTCCATTCTTTCCTCTGTAGGATAGCTCAAAGTCCTTTCTCCAGATTTTCACTTCCTAAGAAATAGGATTTTAAAATGTTAATCCCTAACAACATTTGCAGTTTGCACACAATAAAGCTCTAGGTAAGAACTTACTTAAGATTCATGACAAGCTTTCTAATTTTCTTCTCATTTCTTTACTGTAGCCTACCTTTTTTCTGCACACATACTTCCGGTATTTCTTTCGATCTTTCTCATATTTCGAATAATCTTTTCCTACTTTGAACTCAACAAAATCATCCAACTCATCGTCAACTATAATCTAACATGTGAAAGATCCAAGACTTTTTCTTCGACAGAAGATACTTGCAGCAGCATATGGCTTCCGGACACCGCAAATAGTCAAAGCTAAAAACCACATAAAAGGAGTATATGTTACCAGTATTCATAAAAGGAGTATATTCGATGTCAAGGTAGATGCATACTCTAGCTGGAACCTTTGTGAAATATTGCAGAAAGTAACCATGGTTCTGCCATTCTGGCATCACCGATAGACCTACTGTAGGATAACTATAACTATGCTTGTAGGACCAGAATATCGCCACAATTATATTCACGAAAGATTAACGACACTTCTTCGAGCGTCACCGAAAACTCTTCAACAACATTTCACGAGCGTTACAAAATAATTCATAGAATGACGTAATAAACAACGACATCATAAAACATGAGAAAAATGTGAAGATTTTGTAGTTAAAAAGGATATTCGCGAGCACGATAGCAGATCTCGCGAGCACGCTAGCAGAGTCTCGCGAGCACGATAGCAGATCTCGTGAGCACGCTAGCAGATCCAGCAAGGAGCATAGCAAAAATCCTAAAAAATGGGATAAGATGAATGTGAGCTGTCACCCACTATGAAGATACCTATATAAAGAGAAGAGCAGGAGAGAGAAAAAGGGGAAACACATATTTATCATTTTCTTTTCATTTTCATTGGCGAATAAAAGCATAAGGAAAAAAGTTCTGCGATTAACTTCGCAGAGAGGTTCTTGAACAGTTGGTCCAGAGAACAGTATGTGAGTATTCATAAAAGGAGTATATTCGATGTCAAGGTAGATGCATACTCTAGCTGGAACCTTTGTGGAATATTGCAGAAAGTAACCATGGTTCTGCCATTCTGGCATCACCGATAGACCTACTGTAGGATAACTATAACTATGCTTGTAGGACCAGAATATCGCCACAATTATATTCACGAAAGATTAACGACACTTCTTTGAGCATCACCGAAAACGCTTCAACAACATTTCACGAGCGTTACAAAATAATTCAGAGAATGACGTAATAAACAACGACAGCATAAAACATGAGAAAAATGTGAAGATTTTGTAGTTAAAAAGGATATTCGCGAGCACGATAGAAGATCTCGCGAGCATGATAGCAGAGTCTCGCGAGCACGATAGCAGATCTCGTGAGCACGCTAGCAGATCCAGCAAGGAGCATAGCAAAAATCCTAAAAAATGGGATAAGATGAATGTGAGCTGGCGCCCACTGTGAAGATACCTATATAAAGAGAAGAGCATGAGAGAGAAAAGGGGGAAACACATATTTATCATTTTCTTTTCATTTTCATTGGCGAATAAAAGCATAAGGAAAAAAGTTCTGCGATTAACTTCGCAGAGAGGTTCTTGAATAGTTGGTCCAGAGAACAGTATGTGAGTTTGTGGTCACAGGTTCAAATTTTCCTGCGAGCATAATTTTCTTCTTTTTACAGAGGGTGAGAATATGAATATTATCGCATCATTGTTTCTTTATTTCGCAAGCAAGAGGCAGCACAGTTGGTGATCTGCGAAGTTAATGAGTTCATGGTCGTGGGATCAATTCTTGCTTCTCGCAAGTTTATTTTTGTTATGTGAAGCTCGCCAGTCAACCTTTGATTATTTCGCAGATAAATCTCGCAAGCAAGAGAACTAGCACAGTTGGTTGAGAGGCTTTAATGCAAGCAACAGATCATGGGATCGAGTCTCACCGCAACAATATTTTTTCACGATTTTTCTAAAGTTTCTTGACGAGAAGATAATAATAATAAGATGACGATATTATAACTTTCTATCGCAAACATAAGCTAGTACAAATGGTTAGTAGCGAAGCTAATAAGTTCAGTATTGCAGGTTCGAGTCCCTCGCCAAGCATATTTTCTATTTTTACTCATTTTAGAACTTCAAGGAGCGAAGAAATGGAGTAATATATCAGAACTAGGCCTTTCTATCACAAGCAACAAGTAGCCCAAACGGTCGGAGAAGGAGTATGCAAACTAGAAAACTTGGGTTCGAATCTCCCTCCTCGCAGAAATTTTTTTGCGAGACAAAGAAAAGAGTTGATGATTATGTCGCCAAGAATGAAGAAAGTTGACGAGCATATGCAAGTTAATTTAACAAGAGAGGGTTAGAACAATTGGTATGGTGCGAGCATATGCAAGAGGCAGATCAAGGGTTCAAGTCTCATTTCTCCCATATACTTCTTTTTGTTGCTGCGATAATTACAATTCTATTTGCGAGATTTATACATTTCAAGGATTCCAATTTTGCAAGGAAATCAAATACTTTGCGAGAGACGTCAGCAACAGAAAATCGCAAGAAAGCTAAGTACCACTTCCTTGAATATTTTACTTACAGAAAATGATTTTTTTTTATTTATTTTATAAAAAACGATACTATCGCAATATTTCAAAGAGCATTTCTAAGATTTTTAATATTTCAAAAGATTTCAAAAAATTTGATTTAATTTACCAAAAGCGATATAATCGCAAGATTTCAAAAAATTCAAAGATTTCAATATATTTCAAAGATTTTTTGATTTGATTGACAAACAACGATACAATCGCAAGACTTCAAAAATTTCAAAAGATTACAAAAAATGAGATCATCGCAAAAAATTTAAAGATCGCAAATATTTTCAAAGATTTCCAAGATTACAGAAAACGAAATTATCGCAAAAATTCTAAGATTTCAAATTTCCAAAATACGCGATACAATCGCAAGATTTCAAAGATTTCTCTAGAATATTTCTTTTACAGAAAGAGATTTTTGGTTTAACAAATGCGATACAATCGCAAGAATTCAAAGAATATTTCTAAGATTTCAAAAGATTTTAAAGAATATTTCAACTCATAGAAATGAGCAAAACAAATTTTCATCAGAGTTGCGAGTGTAATCGCGAGATTATTCAAGATTATATAAATAATTGACAGAAATGAAAGAATGAAGAAACGCGAAAAGATCGCGAGAGACGCGAATAAAATTTCGCAGAGATTAGAAGAATGGGATGAACCTTTATGGAGTGCACCCTAGTTCGCGAATAACATTTCGTAAGAGGCAAATATAAGACCTAATAGCGCGTCATATGAGGGGGTATCTCTTGACATGACTCAGCGATAAGGTTATACAATTCTTTGGAACATGAGAGTCATGCAGATGTTTGGGTTAAATAAAACCTATCCGGGAGAGAGATATTGGATTTCCAACTATATAAGGTTATACCCTGGTTGGACAACCGAGAATCTCTTCCAAGAATTGCAGAGTATATATGACCAAGGCGCCGAGGTACACGGTTGAGCCAAGGGTGCCCAGAGCGTACGAAACTCTCTTTCCATCCTTGGTAAGTCTTGGCTATAATGCACTTGGCCTGAAGAAAATCCCACTTAGGGTGAAGTCTTGTAACTATAAGCCATATAGGCATAAAGGACAAGAGGCTGCGAAAACAACTGGTTGTTGGTAAATCTGGATGGGAGGAGCTAGTCTTGTATGGCCGATGTGCCCTCCTTGAAGGGGCAACCAGGGGTAAGATAAGGGAGGCACTCTCCATTAGGGAGCTGATAAGTGTCTTAAGACGGCAATGTCATGGGGCTTTATGCTCGCAAGAGCATTTAGGCCTGTCATATTGTCGCGTGACGTAAATTATACAGAGGTAACAAGCCAAAAGAGAAATGTTAAGATGAGTTCAATGGGTTTTTACATGAAAGTGTAAAGACGTCCTGCGATTTCATCGCAAGACGGCAATGTCATGGGACTTTATTCTCACGAGGGGATTTAGACCTGTCATATTGTCGCAGAAAAATCAAAGAAAAGTGGATAAGGCAAGATCAATGGGTCAATACATGCAAATGTAAATACGTCCTACGATTTTGTCGCAAAAAGAAAAAATTGACAAAATAAGACCTTTAACTAGGAAGGCAAAATAAGACCAATAGACTAATCTCAAACTTATCTATTTTCTTTTAAGAATGCAGGAAAGATTTGTTCATCGCAAGAGAAATAACAAGTACTATTTAGAATCTCTCAGAAATACTATTCAGAATTTCTTAGAAGTATTATTCAGAGTCTCTCAAGATGATTATCTACAATCTCGCAGAACTTTTCATCAGCTCGCGAAACTATTCATCGCAGCACTATTCATCGCAGCACTATTCAGTCACTTTTTCAGAATCTCTCAGAAACTTGCAAACTCATTCAGCATTTCGCAGATTATTCCATAATTTCACAGAAGAAGTCATTATTTCGCATAATGAGGCAGATGCAATTCGTTCATTTAACATTTTCTCAAGGATTATTCCTTCATAGATAAAGAACAGAGGCAACTATGGATTACCAAGAAGACATTTTATGTTCTTTATCTTCTCAGAAAGAATCATTTCCAAAATGGACAAGGATTTTCACCAAAAATGTAGTAATAATTTCGCGTGAACAGAGGCAATACTTATGATTTTCATTAAAGGACGGATACTTCTTTATATTTCGAGGATTGAGTACTTCTTATATTTCTTCAAGGATACTTCATACTTCGTAGAGTTGATACTTCTTATTTACTTAGCAAAGATATGAAACTTCACAAAAGAATAGAGGAAAGTACATACTTTTCAAGTCTAGTATTCTTTCGCTCGTTCCTTCATCAACAAAAATCCAAGACTACTACAACAACAGGTTTTTTCTTAAAGTTCAAGAAAAAAGAGGCAAGATGTAGGACCAGAATATCGCCACAATTATATTCACGAAAGATTAACGACACTTCTGCGAGCGTCACCGAAAACTCTTCAACAACATTTCACGAGTGTCACAAAATAATTCAGAGAATGACGTAATAAACAACGACAACATAAAACATGAGAAAAATGTGAAGATTTTGTAGTTAAAAAGGATGTTCGCGAGCAAGATAGAAGAGTCTCGCGAGCACGATAGCAGATCTCGCGAGCACGATAGCAGAGCCAGCAAGGAGCATAGAAAAAATCCTAAAAAATGGGATAAGATGAATGTGAGCTGTCACCCACTATGAATATACCTATATAAAGAGAAGAGCATGAGAGAGAAAAGGGGGGAACACAAATTTTAGAAGAGATAGATATTTTGCAGAGAGTTTTAGGAGAGAGAATGTATTTTTCTTTATCATCTTCTTCCCCAAAATTAGATTTAGAACTCCATTAATGGAGATTATCAATGTAAAATCAAATTTAAATTATAACAATCATAGTGAAGAACCATGAATGTAGATCAAATTGATCGAACCATGTAAAAATCCGTGTGTCTATTTACAATTTTTAGAATTTTAATCATACTTTTAATATCAAATTAGTTTAGATCAAGGGATTATTATCAAGATATTACAAGGGGTGTGTTGTGGGAAAACCTGCAACTACAATGCTGAGGCCGGACTCTTTGAGAATCTGCTATACATTAATGTGACCAACAAAATTTTGAGTGACATTACTGAGCATAACCCCAATTATGAGGAACATTAACATCATTCCCATTACAAGAGTTTCATAAATGAGTAAAAAAAGACAGAACCAAGAAATAAGTAGTGTAGCTAAGAAAAATCAATATCCAACTTTTGATAATTTCACTTCTGAACTGTAGATTAGAAATCTCTAGTTACATACAGATTTCATATCTCAAAACTGGGAATTATCACACGAAAAAAAAAAACAGAACCGCATATTCTTAGCCGCTATCACAACTGTTGAGAAAGCAATCCATAATATTTGCAAGTGAGACATTATCTCAAACAGGTAACATGTATCAAAATGATGACTAAGATTAACTGGGGACAAGAAGAAAATTACCCAAAACTGGTGATTAATTCAGCTGCTGATGGATACCCAAATGTCCAAATCCTTGAAACGAACCAAAACTCACGCCTAACTGCAACAATATAAAAACCCAAATTAGCAAACCAATTATTTTTCTTTAGAACAATACAAGACTCGAATTGATATTTCTGAGAAACTAACGGAAATCATAAGAAATTAGAAAAACAAAGATGTATCGGCACAAAAGCTTTAAAAGATTGAATCCACATAAACCGTATTTAAAGTAAATAGACGAACATATCAGACTTACTTACCTGATTAATGGATTTCTACAGTTACAATCGGATGAAATCTAATCTCCTCCATTGGATCGAAAAATTGTAATTTGTAAATGATTTGACTACCAAAACATTTTATGGGTAATGCAGATTACAACATACTAATCACTAATCTAAGGTCAGATTCGAAATCTGGTTAAAGAATTTACTCAAGAACATGCCCTAAAGATTGATGGATTCTATGTTTATGAGGGTAATTCTTTTGTGGGTTTTTAATGGGAAGAAACTTTTTCCTATCGTTTTTGTTGATGATGATTTCTTTTTGTCGAAAAAAATCCATTCAAATGAAGATTCAAAGATGGGTTTCGGTTTAGGGTAGATTTTGGTTTTTTGATTTTGGTGAGAGAAAATTAACTATGAAATTCTGTTTGTGGTTTTGCTACAGCTTTAATTAGCATGACGAAGAAGAAAATTATAGGCAATGATGGGGCTAGTAGGAATCCAGTGGATGGAAAAGAATTTTAGTAAAACTTTTGTTGAAAATTTTGTGGGATTTAGTGCGCCAAAAATTAGTTATTCCCGCCAATACTGATTACAATTGCGAAACATCTTGACGAGTGCATACTGATTAATGACTTGTAATAGTTTGTTGTCGTTGGATTTGAAAGAGATGGGACGAGATGTAAAAATATGCGGAGGGGATTAGATTTTTTGGGAAAAAAAAATTGGTTGGAATTTAGAGCGCTAGTGTTGAGTGGATATGCATGCTTCAAAATAACAAAAAATTGCTTAAAAAAAGTCATACGTGCATACACGTGTAATCAATAAGATCTTGTTGTTTATTAAAATTTTTTTTTTAAAAGTCCGGAAAGTACAAGTCGGGTTGTTATGCTACCGGAAAAAAATGATGGAATTAATTGAAGTTGGTAGGTGAAATTGATTGATAGCAGGAAAATTGGAAGGAATCCTAGAAAAATTGAGCAAAGTCAGCGATATTGTGTAAGCTTGATGGATAACATGGAAAATGAACGTGACCGATGGACATTTAGCGGAATGGGTAATATCCAGAGAAACCAATGAAATGCGAGTGTAACTCGATTTTGCATATCTAGAATTTGTTGAAATTTTCACTTGAGTTAAGAATTTGTTGAATATCAATGAATATGCTTAGAGATTTGCATAAGTCGATTTCTAGAAAGATTTATAAGTCATATTAGTAGCAATATATATAATCCTCTAAAAAGTTCATCTGAGTATTAGGCAGATTACAAGCCTGAACTCATTATTCCAAGCTCCCCGACTGAATAGGCCCCTGGAGTGAATTAAACTACTTCGGAGGTTAATAAGTTGTTAAAAATTCATTCGACTTTAGTTTTTGTTTTTTAGTTTTAAAGGTTAATGATAAATATCAGAATTCGAATTTCGGATTTCTCTTTTGGAACATGTTGGTTGAGTTAGCACCCCGACCTAACTCAAATGGAGCAAGTTTGAACAGGATGTCATGGCTCAAGAACAGGATGATAATTGGGTACAGTAGATTGAGTTGACATGCATCATACATGGATAATATCAATCGGTATGAAGGTATAAGCATGAAAGAGTAAGGTATACCTAAAGATATTGCGTAAAGGTGATCCTACAGAGATAATTAGTGTGATGGCTCGGATCTAACAAACCGAAGATTTGCAGTGATTTGGATCGATGAAAGAAAATAAGATTAGTCCCACGTGGGATAAGAGAATTTCAATGTAGAGACTAATAAGTTGTATAATCTTCCTACATAGTACCGAGACCTTTTAGATTAAAACCCCATACCTCCTATCGAAAGTGATAAAAGATGGGACAATGATGCGTGTCGTATGCGTCAAAAATAATTTCACTTCCTCACTTTACTAATATGAATATAGTATTCGATAAGAAAGAGTTCGTATCCACAGAGAGGCGATTGTTGTTATGTAATTTTCAGATTCTTATGTAACCAAATAACCCAAGGTGTGTTTTTGTGTTTATCAAAGTAATAAAACTAAATAAAGCAAAGTAAATAATTGGAATAATCAATAAGGAGAAGATATTGGTTAAGGGATAGTATCATTCATAAACATGTATTATTCATCTATGATTAGAATTGGTATTTAATCTCTCAATTATCAAAAGTCCTAAGATATCTTGATCGCAAGAATATCTCGTTTATTTCTGATTTTATCACAAACAACATTAAAAGATGCTATCGTGAAATCTTCTTAAAAAGCAACATAAAGTGTAAAAGCACAATTAGATTTAACTCCCTAAGAGCAATAAGTTCTATGAAATAAGACTAATCGATGCAAACAAACGTGTAAAAGCACTAATTCGCTTTTAACAAAGGTTATGATTCATATGCGATTAAAAAGATGTATCACTACAAGTATTAACCACAAGTTGCTACTAGAAATCAGGGACAAACAACTTTTACGTATTGAAAACCCTAATATAGCTATAAAGATGAAAACAAATCCAATTGATTCCGGACTCAACCAAACTAGCATTCAAATCATATGATAATAAAACGATGAATCATAAACGATAAAATTGAGACAAAACTAATTCATAGAATCAAATAATCATGCTTGAAGAAATCAACTTTTTATCCCATAACCAATTAATGTATTTAGCTACTCATATTCATGGAGTTCATCATCAAAATATTCAAAGGAATAAGATGAAACATAAAAGAAAGCAAACCCTAGAAAAGTTCTCAAAAGACAAAAGCTCCAAGAATAGAATAAAACGTTGTATCTTCGATTGTAGAAACTCTCTTTTTATAGCCCTTTGCTTTCCAAAAATAGGTCAAAGTCTTCAAAATCTTCAAGTCCACGTCCATATACTAGTCCACCAAGCCAGGTGAAAAATATATCTTTCGAATTTTGGTCCAAAATCGGTTGGCCGGATTGTTGTCACGCGTCAACGCAGGAATCCGTTACGCGTCGATCCATTGCCTAAAACTTTTTCCGATCTCTTTTCTCCTCGAATCATCACTAGCTAGTGCATACTCCCAGCAACTCAGCTTTGCTTTCCTACATTTCAAACATTTGCATAACTCATCTAAATCCAACTCTATCCTCGCGAAAAACGCACCCAAAAGCGCGACGCGCGTAGCTCCTATGTCAAGCCATCAATTCTTGCATCCGACTCATACCCCTGCGATTCTTGAAATATTGCGATCGACACTTTAACTCTCGAAAATCCGACTACTGAACTATGCTCACCGGCGTGCCATTTTCACCCGTTTGCGCACAATTTCGCAATCTTGGTTTCTTGCCATTCTCGTCCCCGTAATTTCACATCCATGGCAACAAGCCACATCCATTCCCTTCTTTGACAATCACCATCCTATTATCTCCTCAACCGCAATTGAGACTCACACCCGCAACTTCGAAATTGTTGCAACGGTTTCTTGTCTTTTCACTTCTTATTTTCTAGCTTCAAGATCATTGCCACTTTGTTTCGAATCGCACCCCACCACCATCTCCCCGAACTCGCAGACTTGATTCTTCCCCCGAGTATAACCAACAGCTCCAATTCACATCTTTTCCTGCTAATCAATACCACGGCAACTTAAATCACAATTTAGCCGTTTCATGCAGATTGTATCTGTATTTGAATTTAACCCACTCCACAAACTCCATAACCTTCACCCATCTCGCATTATCCATGTTGATTCTCTATACCAAGTATCACCACCTTTGCTGTAATATTTCCCGACAACTCAGCTGCCCAGATGCATCTCATTCTGTGGATTCTCCTAACTCATGCAGCAGCAGCATCAACATCATACTACAGCTTCAAGTTCAACTCCATTCTCCATCTCAGTTGCACACAACAACCTCTTCGTTCTAATCTTGCACTTACGATTCCAAAGATCAACAACCTCATCTTTGCGAACTCACAACCTTCATAAACCCATTTTTAAATCAATAGCACCACCGGTTCAATTACAACGACCATTCTTCATTGTGATCCACCAAACTCCTCTCGCAACCCGAGCTCAAACACAACTTGTCCCGCAACCACCAACTAATTTAACTGCAATCTCTAGCTTTGGTACCAACTCCTCACCGCAACAATGACTCAGCATCATTACTTCAATTCCACAAGACCTTCTCAAATCATTGTCTCATCAGATTATTCGCAGAGAGCAACTATCTTCCGAGAATCGCAACTCACTCAAGATTGTGCACCTGTAGTCATGGCTCACGGCTGCTCATACTATCACAGACTGGTGCTTTCTTGCTCCTCCAACTCACTGCAACTCTAACACTGCATCTTCAATCAGCAAAGCTGCAACACTCTCTAGCACCAGTGCTCATCATTCCTTGCAGCTTAGATGTGCTGCTCCCCGTAGCTTTACTCGCAACACCAGACGATTCACGGCTCAAGCTAATCCCTGCAATCCTTAGTCATTTAAACCATTCACTCGAACCTAATCGCTCTTCACCTCCATTCTTAATCGATTGCATTGACCAACTTTCAAGTGCACAAGATCAACGTATCCACTTCTCTCCATTAGAATCATGCTCTTTCATCAATCGAGTTCAAACCGACTCAATCTCCTCCTTTTCCATCATACCAACACACAACATCTACTCCTTCTTCTCTTGCACCAAACTATCCAAACCACCATTCCAAAATTCCTTCTCAGAATCGCAATACTTTCGATTCATGGCCAACCTCCACTTCAAACCTACAATTTGAGCCCATCACCACGGATGCACCTCTCATGTAATAGCAAAGACAAACATCTCAGTCTTCCACCACTACTTCATAGTTCACCTCCCGCATTGCAAACCAACCGTGCAGCGATTACCAATGACTCGAGCCAATTTAGTTCAAACGCATAAACCAGTTCTCATCCAACTCCAGTCATCTTTGAATCAACAACACCAGCTGTTTCTCTCAGAAGTTCCAATCTCCCATGTAATTCATTGTAGTTCCACTACAAGTCCCAGCTCAAACCACCATTTTATCTTCTGATTTTCAAATCCATCTCAAACCCAATCTAATTCTTCCCTGAGTTCTTTTTCCCATCGAATTACTGCCAAAAATCCCCATATCTCAGATCAAACCGCAACAACATCGAACCCATATCAATCTTGATGAATCAAACCCCTGGTTCCGCTTCTTCTCGATATCTTTGAGATCGAAATCAACATCTCAAATCCATCGAATCTCGTTCAACAACCTCAGATCCTCTGCTGATCCCCCAATTTTTAATGGTTTGAAGCAAGACAATTCTGCGTTTATTTCTTCTCATTTCCAGTGAGATTTGTGAATGAGAGAAAATCTCTCGATTTTAGGGTTGGAGTAGTTTGGGTTGGATGGTTAAACCCAAGGGATAAAAAACAACCCATTCATTGGATAAGGGATACCCCTCAGGTGGATACCCTATAACATGTAGTCACCCCTTAACATCCGCATCGAACGTTTTTAATACTCCTGAGAGAGTTACCCTTAACGTGGCTCACTCTCCGATATTGCTCGCAGTTGAAATTACCCTTTTTCCCTTTTCATTCTCGAATGAGTAGTTTCTCCTTCTTTTCCTCCGTGCAACTCCAAAGCACCTAATAACTCAAATTCACACATAAGATACATAATTCACACGAAAAATAGCAAAGAAAGCATAAATTCTATATAATAAATACGGTGTATTCTACACCTATCAGACAACATCGGTACAATATAAGAACGATGGACTACTATAAGTCGGAAACTTGGTAAGAACGATGAATTCATCCATTTACAAGTAAGATTCCTTCGAAATATTCTCTAAAACCATAAACAAACCATATTCTGGCATATTATACGCATACCCTGGCTCCGAGATCGAAACCTGGTTGGGAGTGGACTACTATAAGTCAGAAACTTGGTAAGAACGATGAATCCATCCATTTATAGATATGATTCCTTCGGAATATTCCCCGAAACCTTAAACAAACTCTATTTTGGCATATTGTATGCATACCCATGCTCCGAGATTGAAACCTGGCCCAGAGTGGACCATTATAAGCCGGAAACTTTGTAAGTACGATGAATCTATCCATTTACAGGTAAGATTACTTCAGAATATTCCCCGAAACCTTAAACAACCTCTATTTTTGCATATTGTATGCATACCCTGGCTCCGAGGTCGAAAATTGTCCAGGAGTGGACTACTATAAGTCGAAAACTTGGTAAGAACGATTAATCCATCCATTTACAGGTAAGATTCCTTCGGAATATTCCCCGAAACATCACAGGTTTAAAGATGAAATTTATCAGATTTGAACATCACAGGTTTAAAGATTACTAGAGTGGGACGTGAGTTTCTCATTCAGGTGAACTGAAGATGAAATTTATCAGATTTGAACATCCCGGGTTCAAAGATTACTAGAGTTCTACCAGAGTTTCTCATTCGGATGAACTGAATATGAAATTTATCAGATTTGAACATCAACGATTCAAAGACCAGACTACCCTTATCAGAAATAAGTAAAGAAAATATTACAGACAATGAAAATGACCATATTAATCTTAGTGAAAATAAGTGCAATAAATATTACGGAGACTGTGAAAAATGACCAGACTACCCTTATCAGAAATAGGTAAAGTAATTATTATAGAATGTGAAAATGACCATATTACCCTTAATGGAAATAAGTGCAATAAATATTATGGAGACTGTGAGAAATGACCAGACTACCCTTATCGGAAATAGGTCAAGTAAATATTACAGAATGTGAAAATGAAAATATTACCCTTAATGAAAATAAGTTGAATAAATATCATGGAGACTGTGAAAATGACCAGACTACCCTTATCGGAAATAAGTAAAGAAAATATTACAGACTGTGAAAATGACCATATTACCCTTTGTGAAAATAAATGCAATAAATATTATCGAAACTTTAATAATGACCAGGACTACCCTTATTTTAATTAAGTAATGTAAATATTACAGGACTTTGAAAATGACCATATTACCCTTGATGGAAATAAGTGCAATAAATATAATGGAGATAGTGAAAATGACAGATTACCCTTATTGGAAATAGGTAAAGTAAATATTACAAAATGTGAAAATGACCATATTACCCTTAATGGAAATAAGTGCAATAAATATTATGGTGACTGTGAAAAATGACAAGACTACCCTTATCGGAAATAGTTAAAGTAAATATTATAGAATGTGAAAATGACGATATTACCCTTAATGGAAATAAGTGCAATAAATATTATGGAGACTGTGAAAATGATCAGACTACCCTTATCGGAAATAAATAAAGAAAATATTAGAGACTATGAAAAGGACCATATTACCCTTAGTGAAAATAAGTGCAATAAATATTATCGAAACTTTAATAATGACCAGACTACCGTTATAAGAAATAAGTAATATAAATATTACACTTTGAAAATGACCGTATTACCCTTGATGGAAATAATTGCAATAAATATTATGGAGACTGTGAAAATGACCAGACTACCCTTATTGGAAATAAGTAAAGTAAATATTATAAAATATGAAAATGACCATATTACCCTAATGTAAATAAGTCCAATAAATATTATGGAGACTGTGAAAAATGACAAGACTACCCTTATCGAAAATAGGTAAAGTAAATATTTCAGAATGTAAAAATGACCATATTACCCTTGATGGAAATAAGTGTAATAAACATTATGGAGACTGTGAAAATGACCAGACTACCCTAATTGGAAATAAGTAATTTTCAGAGAAGGCTTCGCGCTGTTTGCGGCTCAGTTACTTGAGCATTATATTTTGTTTTACAACACTTATGAAGGGTTGTCATAAAGTTAGTGTATAATTAATGTATTAAAGAACCACAAACTTAACAGAACATGTTATAGTGTAGGATGGTTAGTGGTGTAGACTTCCACGCTTGAGGCTCAGGATCGAATCCCCCAACCTTATTTTTTCCAACATTATATATTTTTACTTCAACAACACTTATAAGTGTTGCTGTAGCTTTCTATTTAAAAAATGAAAAAAATAAATCAAAACTTGTGAACTGAAAGGGTGGTTGATGAGTTAGACTTCCATGCAGTAGGTTTATGTTCGAATCTCCCCTCTAACATATTTTCCATTATCATATTTTTGTGTACTTCAACAACACTTATAAGTGTTGTTGTAGGTTTCTATTTTAAAAAAAAAGAAAAAAAATCAAAGCTTGTGAACTGAAAGGGTGGTTGATGAGCTAGACTTCCATGTAGTAGGTTCATGTTTGAATCTCCCCTCTAACATATTTTTTATTATCATATTTTTGTGTTCTTCAACAACACTTGTGAGTATTGTGATATGCTAAGTTACTACATATATCGGACAACGTTGTTATAGCTAAATGTTGTCACAACTGTTTTGCTTAAGGAGTTGTCGTTTGTTTTCCTAGCGCAACCCCTTGTTTCCTAAGGGTTGGCAGTGATGATATACGACAACTCTTCCTTTGAAACCAGTTGTAAAACATAAGACTTTCTACAATACTTAGCGAAGCGTTGTAAATCTCCAGTTGTAGATGTATATTTTTCCTGTAGTGTCTGTATGATCCTTCAGTTGTATAGAATTCATTTGATCTCATCGAATATGCTTAACGATTTACATAAGCCAATTCTAAAAATAAATAAAAATCATTTGACTTTAGCTTTCATTAATTTCGTTCTTTTGCATTGAAGTTTGATGATAAAAATCGGATTTCAAACTTTAGTTTTCTTTCTTATAAATTATTATCATTCTTGCACACTCTTACAATTATTTTGATCGAAAAAGAACATAAGTTGATTCCAAGTCAAATTATCTCAAAGAGCATATGAAGTGTTTTGAATTCATTTGATCTCATTTGATATGTTTTGAAACAAATTCTCTAACGATAGGCTAAGAAGAAAAAATTGCGATGTAGCCGACTTTGGTTATGAAAAAAAAAATTGCAACGTAGAACCTCAATAAATAGGTTTTTAGAAAAAAGTCCGTTTAGGAAAAAACATTTACTCATCTTCTTTCGGATTTCTTACCTTCAGATATATGAGTCTTGTAATATCCCATTATCTTTTTTGAGCAAATTACTCTTTCTTTTTGTTGGTAAACTACTCCTATTTTAGGAACACGTGTTTCTAAAAAAAATATAAATAGTTGGAATCTAATTCCGAGAAAAACCATTATTCGTCCGATTTAATCAGATCTTCTTCATACTTGTATTTTTCTTCTCCAGTAATTCTTTTCTTTCTCTTGTCGGATTTCTCGGTATTGTACTTTTACGGTATGTTATTGTAAAAGGGTACCGTTGAATCACAGTAAATGATTTTTTTACATGATTATTTACCGTTAGATGTGGGTTATGAACGAGGATCCGTAGATGGCCTGGCTTACATGATTTTTTTACATGATTATTTACTGTTAAATTCTTGCATAAAAGTCTAAACCCCGATGACATGAAAGCTACAGGGCGGATATGGGGGCCTTAAATACCATCCACGTCCCATCTACGTAACTTAGATTTCGGGTATTACCCATACCCGACCCTATCTCCATTTATGCGGGTAAAACCCTACCCAAACGGGACGGGTACCCACGGGATAGGTTTGGGCGAGTCAAATGGCCGTCCCCAGAAAGATCTTTACTTTTCTACTAGTTCGCCGCCTCTCTTTGCAAAACCTAATTCCAATTATTTTATTTTTTTGCCTCTTCCCTCCTCACCTATGTTTCTCTGATCTTCTTTACTCATCATCTCACACAACAGCACACCATCATTCTTATCTAATTCATTTTAACCTCCAACGAACCAACAATCACAAAACCCTCGCTCTCTCATCATTCATCTAGGGTTTTTTTTTTTAACTTATTCTTTATGTTGGTCGTAGAGAAGCTAAGGATTGTGATTTCCTGCAAGGTATTTTGGAGATCTTAATCAAAAAGATTTCCAGTTTCTATTCTGTGTTTTCATTATTTTTTGTCAGTTTAAAATATGTGCTTTTACCCATGGTTTTCATTTATTAAGTTAAGTTGTATCTTTCTTTTTCAGGGACTCCAATGGACGAAGCTCCCTCGGTAAAATTCAGTTAGATACATTTCGATCTTTGTATCTTTCTTTTACGTTAAGAAATTTAAAGCAGAGAGGTAATTGATTTTTGTATTTTATTAAGTATCCAATGAGTTGTTTGATGCTTTATGGTGACTAGTGAAATTGATGTTTGCAAAAGCACTAATGGAATTTGTTTTAATTGCGTTGTTAGCCCTTTGATTAATTAGGCTTGCCCTGTAATGAAATCGATTGTCATTAAGTATTTCGTCCTATCTTTTACTTGTGTATATGACTTTCTCATATCCTCCTGTAAACACTTTATTATCTCTGGAATCGCTAGTTATAAGATTTAACTTGTTCCTTGTTTTCACACCCTATGGATTTGTTAGTTTTTGATTTACGGCTGAAATGGCTAGATATTTTTGGCTTGCTACACGAGTTTGTTCATGTTTTGATTTTATGTTTTAGGTGATCCGTGGAATTAACAAGGAATTACGTTCTGCTAACCATATGTAAGTGAGCTTTGATATTTCTAAGGATAATTCTGCTGAGGTTCGTTGTGGTTAGATTGGTTTCTTCGAATTTTTACGGTCATTGGATTGTTTCTAATATTTTGAATGAAAACTTACTGGCTTTTGCTTAACTGTTGTTGCGGGAGCTAGCGAGGCTTTGATCTCAGTTGTACCTTTTATTTCAATCTCATTGACCTGGTCATAAGATATTTCATTGCTTTTAATGGGTTTGTTCTAAAATCAGGCCGGGTTGGTCTTAATCATGGACTCTTGAGGGTTGTGTTTCTTTAGCTTTATAGGAGAGCAGCCTGCCTTGGTATGGATTAGTGTTTCTTTAGCTTTATGGGCAGGCACGGAGCTGTGTATGATCTAAGGGGGACAGCAAATTTCCTAATTCCATAATTAGGCTTTGATAATTATCATTTTAGGCTTGAAAAGTTTAAGTATTTATAGATTTTTACCCCATATTTTTGTATATTACATAGAGAGCCTTGAATCTTTTACTATACACTTTAAAAACTACTAATATTAGGTACTTATCGTACAAAACTTGGCTTAAATATCAAAATTACGTAGAAAAGAAGTGAAAAATATCAAAATATTAAATCCAACCATAAATCTAAAAATCTAACAACTTATTGGATATTTTGGTGACATCATTTGAAGGAAAATACCAAGGCCTAAAAAAAAATTTGCGTCCTTTCGGCTGCCTACTTTTACGGCAAAACTACTATACCTATATATATTTGTCCCCCAAACAAAATTCCTAGCTCCGTCCGTCCATGTTTATGGGTAGCCTACCTTGATATGGATTAGTAAGGATTGTTTTCTTTTAGCTTAATAGGAGCAACCTACCTGCCTTGGTGATTAATAATGACGATTCATGTTCTGGATTAATGTTTTTAAATGATTTGTTGAATTAGCAAGGGATTTGTTGGATTAATGATTTGCAAGGGATCTTGATGTGGTAATCATATATAATAATTCTGTTGTGGTTCATTGTTTTAAATTTCTATTATCACTAGACTGTTTCTAATATTTTTTCCCGAAATCCACTAGTTTTTCTCAGGTGTTGATCTGGAAGCTAGCTAGGGAGGCTTTGACCTATGTCACACCTATTTTTTCATTCATCTTATTGCACTGATAGTCAATGCTTCATTAGTATTATATATATATATATATTGTTTTAATTTCATTTCTATGATGTTCTTATGCTATATGAAATGACATTTTTCTAGGAAGAAGGATGAGAGTAATCCAAAAGAAGATGTGTCATTTGATGATTCGTTCAAAATGCCAGAAAACAATGGGTTATTAATAGGTCCAATTTAAGGCGAGGTTTGAAGGAATCACAGTTTCAGAAGCTACAAGAAGACAATCTGGCGAGGGATGCTGAACCAAATGTTTGTGGATAAGATCAAGTGTTGCATTCTTGCTTGAAATGTACGTTTATATTTGTATCATGAATGCTACTAAAATATTCAAACACTGGATCTAATAAAAGTATAAAACTAAAATTCTTTTGTTCTTGTATCAATTTTTATTATTTTTGACCCAAGATGTTTATAGACCATTATTATTGACAGAAGTATTTGGAACCAAAATTTATCTTCGAACGAAGAAAGAAAAATGGTCTTTAAAGATTAGTTTTGAAGGCAAAATAAATTGCAAAAAAAAAAAAATAGAGGAAAAAATAATGACTTTTTGAGAGGAAGAATTTGGTCCCCTAAAATCCTTTGTGAGGCAAAATAATTGGTCGCTAATATAATATTTGGGGACGAAATAGCCGGTCTCCGAATTTGGATGAGTTTCGTCTCCTAAAATTCTTTTCTAAGGCAAAAGAATTGGTCACTAATAAAATATTTAGGAGGAAATAGTTAGCCTCGGATATTCAATTTTCAGGGCTATTAATTTTGTCCCCCTTTCTAAGGCAAAAGATAAAATAAATTAGGGACAAAGTTATCCTCGGATATTTTGGTATAGGGATAATTATTATTAAAGACAAATTAAATGGACACAAAAATTGCGTTTTTGAGACAATTTTTTTGGTTTCAAATAGTTATCATTAAAGACAAATTAGGTTGTCGCGGGATTCATATTTTGCGACAAAAATATTGCTCGCTAACAAAGAATTTTTGGTGTCGATTTTTGAGGTTTCAATTCCAACTTTGGAGATTTAACAATGGAAGGTAAAAGTTTTTCATCACTGCATGATAAAGAAATAAAAGAGATATTATGAGTTTCCGGGCATCCTTGTAGTGAGTTGAGATCGCCAAGGGCTTCTTTGACTTCATTACCACAATCTACACCATTATCAATGGATGTAGTTAAAATGGTTTCCAAAGCATCATCACCATTCAATTCAAACATTTGTTGTGCCAATGTATCCATCACATCAATGGAGAAGCAAGAGTGGACATCACTAGGATATCTCATCGTCTCGAAAATGTTGAAACGTATTACTTCTCCATCAAACTCCATAGTTAGCGTTCCCTTGTCTACATCAATAATGGTTTTCGCCGTTTTCATGAAGGGACGCCCAAGTAGCAATGGAAGAGACGAGTCCGGTGAACCTTCATCCATCTCTAAGACACAAAAATCTGCTGGAAATACTAGTTGATTAACCTACACAAGAACATCCTCAACAATACCCATTGGATAGACATTAGAATGATCGGTTAATTGCAACACAATTTCATCCTTTTTGAGAGGACCTAAATCAAGTGAATTATACATAGATGCAGGCATAACATTAACGGATGCACCTAAGTCTAACATTGCTTTGTTAAATGTAGTGTTACCAATTTTGACGGGTATGTCAAAGATACCCGGGTCCTTGCATTTCATTGGGAGTTTGTGTTGTAAGATTGCTGAAGCATTCTACCCCACACTAAGCACTTCATTACCTTTGAGACTTTTCTTATTGGTACACAAGTCCTTCAACACCTTTGCATACTTTGGAACTTGCTTTATAGCATCAATGAGTGGTATGTTCACATGAATCTTCTTGAGAACATCTAAAATCTCCTTTTCTAGTTCCTCCTTCTTAGAGTTTGAAAATCTGCGAGGAAAAGGTAAAGGAGGAACATAAGTAGGAATATGAGTTTTAGAGTTAGGAATAGGTACCTCAGAAGTTTGGGGAGAATCCTTATTTTTCTCCTCCAAAACAGGTTCCTTTGGTGTTTCCACTTCGAATCCAAAGGGTTGCATAAGTTGTGTACCACTTCTCAACGTAATTGCATTCACATCTCCTTTTGGGTTGATAGGTTGAGAAGGGAGTTTCCCACTATTTTGTGCCTTCATTTGGTTCAACTCAAGAGCCATAGAACCAACTTGGGTTTGTAACTCTTTCATCGTGCTCTCCGTTCTTTTCATAAAATATTTCATCAACTCTTCCATACTTGACCCCTGATTTTGAGGTTGTTGTTGTTGAAATTGTTGACGCGGATGGAATTGTTGTTGTTGAGGTTGAAATCCACCCGAATTGTTGAAATTAGGTTGTTGAACCGGTCCTTGCTTGTTCGCATAGCTAAAATTGGGGTGATCTCTCCATCCCGGATTGTAAGTGTTGGAATAAGGATCATACCGTATTTGCTGATTTGGAAAGACTTCATTAGCTTGATCATTGACGTCTTCATACCCATGAGAACTTGGTATTACCGCGGCTGCAACTTGTTGCATCATTGCTGACATGTTACCCATTTGTTGACGAAGTTCCTCCACCTCGCTCACTTCATTCACTCTCCTAAGAAGCACATCCGAACCACGACTCAAGAATTGTTGGGGGTTTGGTGCCATGTTTTCAATCAACTCTCTAGCTTGTGCCACCGTCTTGCTCACTAGTGTACCACCACCCGCAGCGTCAATAAGATTCCTATCACTTGATTGGAGTCCTTCATAGAAGTATTGGATGATCATAGCGTCGCTGAATTGGTGATGAGGACAGCTTGCCACCAACCTCTTGTATCGTTCCCAACAATCATATAACTATTCTCCCACATTTTCTTTCATTCCGAAAATCTCCTTGCGAATTTGAGTAGCCTTAGATGCTGGAAAATATCTCTCTAAGAAGAGTTTTTTCAACCCATTCCAAGTTGTGACACTTCCGGGAGGCAGATAATATAACCAATCCTTAGCACTATCCGCCAAAGAGAATCGAAAAACTTTCAACATAGCACCATCGGCCTCCATATTCGCTGGAAGCATAGCCGTGACAATGGTGTGGAAGTCCATAATATGCTTGTTTGGATCTTCATTCACCATGCCATGGAATTTTGGTAATTCTCTAAGAAATCCCGTCTTTATCTCAAAAGTAGAGTCGGTTTGAATACATCCTCGCTGTGTATCCAACTTGTGTGAAGCCAAGTCCTTGAGTGTACGATTTGCAGCGTCACCCATTGCTTCTTTTTCTTCTTCTTCAAAAGGAATCTCGTGTTCTACTCCTTCTCCTTCTTGCTGAAGAGCTTCGTGTTCTACTTCCAAGTTGTGTTCTTCCGTTGTGCCTTGCCTTGTTTGGAGTATTGTGCCTTTTCGAGTAGTTATCCCGCACCTTGGATAATTCCAATCTTTAGAAGCCAGGGATTAGGTACCTGAAAAACAATTCTCGCAAACAAGTGAGAAACAAGACAAGAAACGAAACACAAGTATGCAAGCATAAATAATAAAAAGAAACTAAAAACTATATAACAAGCCGAATGCCTCCCCGGCAACGGCGCCAAAATTTGATCGGTTTTCAGCCAAGCAAAAATATAATTTCACTTTCTCACTCTACTAAATATGAATGAAGTACGTGATAAGAAAGAGTTCGTATCCACAGAGAGGCGATTGTTATTATGCAATTTTCAGATTCTTAAGTAACCAAAATAACCCAAGAGTGTGTTTTGTTTTTATCAAAGTAATAAAATAAAGTAAAGCAAAGCAAATAGTTTGAATAATCAATAAAGGGAAGATATTGGTCACATGATAGTATCATTCATAAACATGTATTTTCATCAATGACTAGAATTGGTAATTTAATCTTGCAATTATCAAAAGCCCTAGGATATCTTAATTGCAAGAGTATCCCGTTTATTTCCTCATTTTATCACAAACAACATTAAAAGATGCTATTATGAATTCTACTTAAAAAGCAACCTAAAGTGTAAAAGCACAATTAGGTTTAACTCCCCAAGAGCAATAAGTTCTATGAAATAAGACTAATCAATGCAAACAAACGTGTAAAAGCACTAATTCGTTTTAACAAAGGTTATGATTCATATGCGATTAAAAAGATGTATCACTACAAGCATTAACCACAAGATGCTACTAGAAATCAGAGATAACAACTTTTACGTATTGAAAACTCTAATATAGCTATAGAGATGAAAACAAATCCAATTGATTCCGGACTCAACCAAACTAGCATTCAAATCATATGATAATATAAATAATGAATCATAAACTAGTTGTTATCATAGAATCAAATAACATGCTTGAAAAAATCAACTTTTATCCCATAACCAATAATTGTATTTAGCTACTCATATTAATGGAGTCCATCATCATAATATTCAAAGAAAGAAGATGAAACATAAAAGAAAGCAAACCCTAGAAGTAGTTCTCTGCAAAATCTCCAATAATAGAATAAAACGTGATCAAAATTGTGTCCCTAAAAGTTGTAGAAAACTTCCTTTTTATAGCTCTTCTTCTTCCAAAATTTAGGTTTAGTCTTCAAAGGTCCAATAGATATAAGTCCACCAAGCCCACAAGTGATAGAAACCCGTGTAGAAATTCTGTCCCAAAAACGCTCGCCGGAAAACTGTGTTTTGGCTGGAATCCGGTGCCGGAAATTCGTCTCAGGTGACCGGCAAAGTCCACCCGGTCACCGGTCAAACATAACGGTCAATCGTTAAATACTGACGGTCAATAACGTCAGTCAAAAGTCAAATCAGAACGAGTCAGAAACTGAGTTGGAATCGAGTCAGATCTGAGTATCTTTGGCCAGAACTGTTGCAGTCATTGCGCTCCATCACCTCAAACACAGCCAAGATGGCCATACTGTATCCCAGATGCAATATTCAAGCATATCCAATCCTTGTCAAACTTCAGTCCATCTTTCTCCATCACTGCAAATACTTCATAACCAGCTGCAATATTCAAAACACCAGAAACCCTTGTTCTCTTGCCATCTGAGCAGAGCCAACTCAAATAACTTCCATAACCACAGACTACTAGCAGCTGCCCTCTCATTATGCAGTTCAAACTTCCAGCCACCCATTAGCTCAAATTCCTGCAGCTTCACTTCAGTGCATCAGTTCACAACAACAGCTACAATTTCTCTTTGTTATAATCACATAGAACCCATAACCATTACAACATCATCAGTTGTTGCAACTTCAACTACCAAAATCAATTGCAGCTGCACAACCAATGCTCAAGCTCACTGCTTAACAACATCGGTCACCTACAATGCCATTACAATACCACTATCCAATTCCAACTCATATTCCAGTACCAGAACCTCTTCATTTCTCCCTGCAAAATCAATCCTTGATAACCCATTTTCCCTAAGCTTCCACATCGTCACAATTACCAACAGTTGCACAATACTGCATCTTCAAAACTCATTCCTGCCAATTACTTGAGCCTTCACCTGAAACACTTCCAGTTACCAATAGCAGCACCACTCTACTCAGTTCCATATGAACTGTAATCTACCAACACCAGAATCTCTCATTTCTCACACAAGACTCGAATCCAGTTCAGTAACAACTTCATATAATCCCTGCCACCAAGACCTTCTCCATTGTTTCAACTTAATATCAAAAATCTAAATGGATCACATTCACTGCCAACCAGATGAACCATCTGAGTGTTAGAACATCACCACCTAACTCCTTTGTCTCCCTGTTGTAGCTTCAATTTCAACACACAAACATGTTAACCTAACATTCATCTACCCATTCTTGAGCCAACATCTTCATAGTATTCCAGCATCTCAAACACAACCACCAGACATTCTGTTATTGGTAACAACACCAGATCTTTACTTAGCTAGCCAACAGCCACCTGAGCTTCATATTCTCTTGCACTGTCATAACACAATCCCATCTGTAGCTGCAAGCTTACCCAAAATCTTTCAACAACAGCGCATACACAAACATCTCATATCAGTTCCATTAGCTCAGAACCCCGCTTGCAACACTGACCAGCTGCAGCAACCACTCCAGTTCACTAACACATTCACTAGCACCAACTTCATAATTCCACCAGAACCCTTTTCTTTTCCTTATTCTTCCATTAATCTCCACTGGAATCTTCCTCATCTCTGAATTCATCACAAACCCCTTCAATTTCTCAAACATCACAGTCAACAGTTGAATCAAAACCCCAACTCTGATTTCTTCCCAACTTCTGAGCTACCACCAACAATCTCCTCTTAACAAAACACCAGCAACAGCAACTCCTCCCATTTTCCTTCACCAACACCATGACATGTAAACCATTCAAACCCATTTCAGCATAACCACTGCAAATTCCACAGACCCATTTTAACTCTCCCAGCTGATTCTAACCCAAATTCTTGGTTTAACAACAACCCAAATCTCAATTCTCGACAAAGCTCACCTGTGTAAAACCACCAGCAACTCATACCATTCTACCTGCTGTAAATTTGATTCTCAAGCAATCCCTCGTATCATCATCTCATCCACCACTGAACCACCACTCCAAGATTTCATCTCTCAACCCTCAATTTCAGATCTACCATCAGCAGAAACCCTAACTTATGATTTCTCTATTTAAACAGTAGCAATGAAAAACTTCAATATCTCTGCTCTGATTTTTATCAATTTCTGAATTCCATGGCCGCCATCCAAGTTTCTCTCTTTTCTCAATTTTTGGACAAAAATAAATGAGATGAGAGGCTCTAGGTTTTGTGTAGGAATAGAAAGGTATTATACCCACTCTGGTGAAGTAGATTGGGGATACCTTGAATGATTCAAGGTATCCATAATTCTTATAAGGGCCAACTAAATGGTAACCCTTTTATTGACTTGGCTCGATCACCATGTCTCTCGCCTGCGCCTTGATCTTTTTGCTCCTAATGGACGCCTGTGAGTGACGCTTTTTCCCTTCTCGAATTCTGTCGCCAATGATATCGTCTCTTACTTCTCATATTCACTTCTTCCCTTCAATGTCTTTTCATCACTAAAGTTGTCATGATTTTCAGACAGAATTTGCATCACTTAAGCCGACATACTTTTCAGACAGAGATGAAGGAATAAAAATGAGAAATAATTCGCCTCCAACCGCAGTTGCACTTGAGATGACGCTTCCGCGCTGTTTATTCCACTTTTGTTCCAAATGACTCCAAAGCACCTAAATACTCAAAAACAAAACATAAGATACATAATTTATAAGAAAACTAGCAGAGAAAGCATAAACAATAGATAAATAATAAGGTGTTTTAGACACCTATCAAAGGGATCCCGTGTATATGATCAGTCCTCCAGTATGGTTTACATGCTTCCATTTTGTAGTAGTTGTTATTGTGGTGAAGTTCTGAATGAGAGGAAATAATTCTCGTTAGGGGATGTAATCCGAAGAGAGTATGTTATCATGGTAACAAAGTAGGTTGGCGTGCTTCTTGTATAAAATATTGTGTATATGTACCCGAAGAAAATACTGCACATATGATTTTGAATCCGTAGAGAATACTGCGCACATAATTTTGAACCCGAAGTAGGATATTGTATATGATCTTGAACCCAGAAAATATACTGCGCATATAATTTCGAACCTGAAGTAGGATACTGTATATGCACTTGAACCCGAGAAAATACTGCACATGAATCCCGAAGAAGAATATCGTATATGTGCTTGAATCCGTAGATAATATTGTTGTAGGAAATACTGCATATATGCTTCATGTGAAACCTGAAGAAGAAATCTTGCTCATTCATTTGGAACCCGAGAATACCGCATATACGATTTGAATCCATAGAAAATACCATATCCCATGAACCCGGAGAAGAATGTTATATACGTATTTCGAAACCGTAGAAAATATTGTTCTTCCATGCTTCAGGGATTTAACTTCGTCTGTTTTGTGGCATGCAGATATCTAGTTATCGATTTGTTATGAAGTAGTCTGACAAGATGTTAACTGAACAAGATTCATTGAAAGACGTTGATAATTCCAAACCAAATACGGACGATGATTTCTTTACCAAAGCCTTTGCTCCTGCTCGGATGAATCATCAAAGTTTTCTGCCAATTTTGTTAACTGGTGGTGAAGATGAAAAGAAAGCACGCTCGGTTCGACCAGAAGATACCATACGATTTTGTATTCACAAAGGGGTGTATTCTTCTTCCAATATCACCGGTGATGATGGAGAGACTAGCAATACAGACAGTGGTTAGGAATCCCAGGTTCATTCTATCAACCATGCTCTGGTTTGGGAGCAGCTTCTCTGGTTATAAACAGATGCTTCCCTGATGCAATGCGGTTGAGGACTTACATATATGTCTTGAAGTTCTAACTTGAAGAAATACAGTATTCCACACGAATGTTCTATCACGGACCACACATTTTTGTGGACGAAGTCCACAGAAATTATGTGTCTCTTGACAGGAAGAGAGTCTTCGTGAAACCATGGGGGTTTGATGATTTGCCTCGATTTCGGAGAAGTCGTTAATCTTTTCATGTGATGAAATTGTGAATGTTGATCCCCTGCGGGGTTCAAGTGCGATGGTAGAAGGATCCAGGATGCCAGTGCTGGAAAGGATGTAGGCTGTCGGCGCTGGAAAGACGTAAGCTTTCGGCGCTGGAAAGACGTAAGCTGTCAGCGCTGGAAGACGCAAGCTTCCGGTGCTAGCTATTGAGCATAGAAAATGGCACAGGAGAGACACCATCTGTTGGTGTTGACCATGGTGGGGTATTGTGTCCGGTTATGTGCATGCTGTATGTGTGCCTGACATGTACGTCTGGTGCTGTTGGTACTGGAACTTTGGCTATCAAGATGTGATGATAGCGCGGGAGGATTCTTTCCGTGGGACGGTGAAATTGATACTTGGAAGGCGTGCAGGTTGGATCACGGAATGCTGGTGTTAGTTGTAGCACAGTAGCTCTTCGAATGTTACTTTAGTAGCGTAAGCTACCTCATGAATAGTAACTGGTAACCGTTATGATGTAGAGTCGGTACACATGATGATGCAACAAAGAGTTGAGCTGAAACAGGCGGTCCCTCAAATGACAAAGGATGTCTTCTTCGAGAAAAGTAAACCACTCTTGAATGGCTTACTTTGTACTTCTGTCTTCTGAAATTCTTATGTGTTTTTTTTTAAAGGCAAATGAAACACTTGGCTTATGGTTTTGATTTTCTGGATTTCTGGGTTAATAGAAAAGTCTCCTTTTTTATTATCTGGGATGAACCATTTAGGATAAGGAAGATATGAAAAGATGAATATATGTTTTTGAAAGACATACTGGATGTCTGGTTTAAAGTTTGACCGGTTTTGATAAATATCTGGTAGCTTTTGAGGATATTAGATGATTTCTGGGATGAATGGTTTTGATAATATAACTCTGATTATGCTCTGTGAAGGGAATATTGATTTTATGAAAGTGTGTGCTAGCAATAGCACAAGATGCAATGGTATGATGGTTTTATTGAGAACCCAAAAATAGATCGTATATCTTGCTTGGTCTAGACCCACTTACTTTATAGGTTTTTCCGTGAGCAACCCTTTTCCATGTAAAAGGCGGCTTTAATTACTATATCCCTTATCCGGAAGGGATTGGGTTATGGTACAATCGCCTGGTGGTTGTTCCTGCAGTCTTCCAAGGTGACTTTCAGATCCCTGGTAAAACGCGTGAAAGGTTCGGCATTCCATTCACATGTTTTGACAGTGTTGTGCTCGACAACCGTGTCGAGTCCCCAGGGAGGGTTGCGGTGAGAAATAGTTGGTGATAAAGAGAGCGTCTTAGTCAGGCTTACTTGAGTTTGGAGTTCGGCAGGTGGCTTTGGCGAATCCTTTCCCAGTAGTAAAGCATCGTTGGCAAGCTGTTGACAGGGTAGCAAGTTAGAAGACTTGTTGGATACCCTCTCCGATGTTGACATGGGAAAGGGTGATGCTCCTAATTTCGTTTTGTTGTCGAGTACCCACGGGTGCCCTAAAACCATGTCGTAATTTAGATTCTTGACAATGTAGAAAGTCCCGCGCGTTGCGATATTTCCTATGTTGATCCCAAGACTAGCGTATCCAAGCGCATGCAGGTGATTCCCCTCTTGGTATTTGATAGACGATGGGGAGTGAGTGGCCTCTTGTTTTATTACTCCTGCCGCTTTCAGGGTCTTGAACGTAAAAATGTTGAACTCTAAGGCTGCGTCGATGAGCATGTTGTCGAACTCGACGTCCTTTAAGAGGTCCATGGTGAGAAGTCCCCAGTTGTGCTTCTCAGCAGGGGCGCCTGGCAAGATCTGTTGCTCAGGTGCGTTTTTTGTGGCAGGGTGAAGTCGCTTCCCATATATTATGTGGTTGAGGGCTGCGAAAGCATCTCGACGTTGCTCATTGGAAAAGTAGAGGATTTCACATATGTGCTGCATCATGGACTGCACTTTTTCATGTATGGAGTCCCCAGAGATTTCACAGTTTCTTATGGGAAGCGGATCCCTATGTACTCCTTCATTTCTTAGTCGTAACTCCCCTGCCTCTATCCTTTATTTCAAAATGATTTTCAACCTTGTTACGATCATTGGTCGGATGGAGCGAATATGTAGTAGTGACAAAATCTGGGATTTGCCATCTCTTCTTCAGTAGGTGGGTGTCGAGGAGCCGGTATCCTGATGACACCATCCTGGACCCATGTTTCTATAAGTTTGATCACTTCCTCGATCGGAAAAGGGAAGTATGAGTCATCTCCTCTAGATTCAGGGTGACGTTTAGAAGGCTTGGTTGGGGCCTTTCGCGGGCTTCCCTTAGTGCCGGAGCCGTGCGCCCAAGGTGTTGATCCGTTGGAGGTGTTTCCCTCTTTCCCCTTTTGTCCACCAGCTCACAAAGGAGGGGCCGGTGTTGTATGGCTTGTTGAGAAAACGCGGGCTTCTTCGAATTTCTCATGTATCTTCATTTCTAGGAGGCCTAGTTCTTTCCAACAGGGCTGGCGCTGTCGTGGCTGATCGTTTAGCAGCTTCGTGAAGTTCGGAGAAGGTCTGGAATCGTAAGTTTTCTAGTAAAGCCCGATAGATATGAGTCATGCCATTGATGCATGAATTTACTAGTTGCTGCTCAATCGCACCCGGGTCGTGGCAGTCCAGTGCTTGAATTCTGAACCTCTTGACAAAATCGTTTGGATGTTCGTCATTATGCTGGAACATTCTTCCCAGATCCGAGAGAGTGACTTTCTCGGACACAAACAAATACTTCTTGTAAAAGGACGTAAACCATTTCACCCCAATCACGGATGCTGCCTGGGGCGATGTAGTTGTACCACGTGTATGCTCTTCCAGTGAGTGACTTTGAAAATTTTCGCAGGCAGAGAACATGGTTTTATTCGTGCTCACCTAGAGCCTCTAGAAATCGTGAGACATGTTCCCTTGCATTGTCGGTTCCGTCGTATAAGGAAAACTGAGGGGATGAGTATCCTCTTGGGAGGGGAATTCTCTGGATTTCAATTGGATAAGGAGGTTGGTGTTGATGTACATCCGTGTCGTTCTTGATTCGGTTTTGAAGGAGTCGTTCCAGGTCTTCACGTGTTATGAAATCCATTGGACGATTTCCTGCCACTGGGTTCCTAATGCATATTTCCTCGCTTGCATTGGTGTGCTTAGTTGTGGTGCCAATTCCAAGATCATTGGGAGCGCTTGACCTTGGCTCTGTCTGGCGTATCTCTCCTGGGGGTGTGACATTATCATCAAGGTTGTCGGAAGTGTCTGCTCTTGATTCAGGTCGTTGTGGCTCCCGTGTAAGTTGCTCCATTAAGTCTTTGAGGAAGATGAACACTTCCTTCTAGGTTGAAACCATATCCGTTTGAGCCTTGGCTAGATCCTCTTGCCTTTCCATCAAATCCGTGATGGTGAAATAAGGTTTGCCTCCTCTGTCATCTCGCCCCGGAGATTGAGAAGATGTTGTGGCTCGAGTGTTGATCGGAGGCATCATGCCTACTGAAACACTAGTGGTGGCAGCGGCGACATGATCCCTGGTGATTGGCGGCGTGACACCTGAAGGGTTGCCCTCAGTGCTGTTTGAGTTGGCGGATGGTGCGGGGATATTTGGAACGGAAGTAGCCCTGGCCCTGGTAACAGGAGGTACAACACTTGGAGGGGTACTTTCCATGCCGCCAAGATCAGCAAGTAACACAAAGGCATTGGTGGAAGGAGAATTTGTGCTAGGGGCGGCTTCTATGTTGGCGCCTTCATAGTTTGTCGCGGACCCATATCTTAGATCTACCATGTTGAGCGAATGGTAAAGCATATTTCGGACTAAAGATCAGGTTTTGTAACCGAGAGATTGAAACTCCCGATGTGGTCGCCAATTGTTTATGGGAGAAAATCGCCTCTGCCGAATTTGGTAAATTCGATGGTGGAGAGTCTGTTTTAAACCCTTAAAAAAATGTGCTGCACATGAGCACTTTTGAATCGAGATATCAATCTGTACAATTCTGGCCTAAACCAAGAAAATGGCCGTTCCAGATTTGCTTCAGTCACAAAGTGGAGGAGAAGGGTTGATTTGGGGAGGATAGCGAAGAAGGGTGATGAGACCAGAGAGTTCTGGTTAGGTAGTATCTCGACTTGTATCAGAATGATGGAATCATCGGAAGCTTGCTAGCAATGGAAGCTTTGATAGAGATAGCTTGCAAAGTTGCTATTTGATAGTATGTTGTATTTTGCCTGACCAAGACTTGTGTTTTGGCAGAATAGGTGAGACCTATTTATACAAGTGAGATTGAATGTACCCTGGCCTTATTAAGTAGTAGAGTAATGGCGCAAATTAAATAGAGGAGGTGAAAACCGCTGGGGCTTTATGGTGAAAACGTTTTCACCATAAATTTCCTTATTTAAAAGACCGTATTCATTCCTTTGCACGCCGTTCTTATTGCGAGCGTAGTGTACGCTGCACGCTGTGACCGCCAAACCAAAACCCCAAGAAAGCATCCCCCAGTTTGTGTTGATATCGCGAGAGTTGGGTGCAAGTTGCAATGCCAAAGTTGCTAGTGAAGTGTTGCGGCATGTGACAATGGCATGTGCGGGATGTCTTGACCGCGAGTTGTACTTTGAGTGCGGATGGCAACGCCAAAGTCGCTTAGTAGAGAATTTGGCATGTGCGGAATGCCTTGGCCGCGAGTTATACTCTGAGTGCGGATGGAAATGCAAAAGTCGCTTAGTGGAGCATTTGGTATGTGCCAATGGCATGTGCGGAATGCCTTGTCCGCAAGTTGCACTTTGAGTGCGAATGGCAATGCCAAAGTCGCTAGTGGAGCATGTGGCATGTGCCAATGATATAACGGCTTTGGAATAGAAAGTGGCTAGTGGTAGCGTGTTGGCATGTGCCAATGGCACGCACAACCATTTTGTCCAAGCTGCGGGCGCTACTTTGGCATGGACAATGAGATAGCGACTTTGGAATATAAAGTGGCTAGTAGTAGCGTGTTGGCATGTGCCAATGGCACGCACGACCACTTTGGACAAGCTGCGGGCGCTACTTTGGCATGGCCAATGACATAGCGGCTTTGGAATAGAAAGTGGCTAGTGGTAGCGTGTTGGCATGTGCCAATGGCACGCACGGACATCTGGGCCTAGTTGCGGGCGCTACTTTGGCATGGACAATAGCATAGCGTCTTAGAATAGAAAGTGGCTAGCGGTTTAGGGTTTGAAACCCTAATTGGCACCCTCCACTGGAATTGATGTAGAATTCTCATACGGACTCGAATTTTGACGGTGTGCCTGTCCATCTTACGGGAAAAGAATTTTTTAAACCCGTACGCGTGAATATTTATGTTTCGCGGGCTTTTAGGGTGTGAAAACGGCTCGTGAGTGAAAACTCAGGAAGGAGTGGTAGCAGCTTGGAATAGAAGTGGCTAGTGGTAGCGTGTTGGCATGTGCCAATGGCACACACGGCCACATGGGCCAAGTTGCGGGCGCTACAATGACATAGCAGCTTGGAATAAAAGTGGCTAGTGGTAGCGTGTTGGCATGTTCCAATGGAACGCACGGCCACATGGGCCAAGTTGCGGGCGCTACAATGACATAGCGGCTTGGAATAAAAGTGTCTAGTGGTAGCGTGTTGGCATGTGCCAATGGAACGCACGACCACATGGGCCAAGTTGCGGGCGCTATAATGACATAGCGGCTTGGAATAAAAGTGGCTAGTGGTAGCGTGTTGGCATGTGCCAATGGCACGCGCGCACGGCCACATGGGCCAAGCTGCGGGCGCTACTTTGGAATAACGGCTTTGGAAGGAAATTGGCTAGCGGTGCGTGTTGGCATGTTCCAATGGCACGCACGGCCATGTTGGCCTAGGTCACACGGTTTGCAAGCTTATGGCGCTACTTTGGCATGTGCCAATGGCATAGCGACTTAGTTTGGCATGGTTGCAGTATGCAGTTTGGTTTTGGCATCGTTTCCATGGTGCGCATTATGCGGCTTGGTTTTGGCATCGTTGCCATGGTGCGCAATATGCGGCTTGGTTTTTCCGTCGTAGCCGTGGTGCGCAGTATGCGGCTTGGTTTTGGCGTCGTTGCCATGGTGCGCAGTATGCGGCTTGGTTTTGGCATCGTTGCCATGTTGCGTAGTATGCGGCTTGGTTTTGGCGTCGTTGCCATGGTGCGCAGTATGCGGCTTAGTTTTGGTGTCGTAGCCATGGTGCACAGTATGCGGCTTGGTTTTGGCGTCGTTTCCATGGTGCGCAGTATGCAGATTGGTTTTGGTATCGTTGCCATGGTGCGCAGTATGCGGCTTGGTTTTGGCGTCATTGCCATGGTGCGCAGTATGCAGTTTAGTTTTGGAATTAGGGTTCTGTGTCGAAAAACCCTAATCTGGTATTTTGAAAAAATACCCCTATTAATTATTGACACCTGAATTAAATGCTCTTAGTTAATGTGTTGCTGGTAACACCAGGTCATAGGGTTTTACGATTTTACCCCTTATCTAAAATCCACCATCGACACCAAGCAAACCCTAAATAAAAGAATAATGGAAAAATCCATAATAAATCATAAAAATAAACTGAAAAGACGAGGGTACCCAAATACACCACAATCTTTTATTTATCAACCTATAAGTCCTCTTCCGAATGTGCTCGTTTATGGATAGAGTCGAGACAATACGACAATTCAGTTCACACTTCGTGTGATCGCCTATGGATACGAGATAGTTACAGTACAACAACAAGATCAATTGTGTGATTGACTATGGATACAAGATCGAGATGATACGACAACAAAGTGTGTACTTGATAATAGGTTCGGTAATAACAGAAAATCTGTAGGATCACTATCAAGTATTATGGAGTTAACATACTTGTGTATTTTACTTAATTATAATAATAACTATAATGCGGAAAACAAAGTAAAAGACACAGCAAGATTTTATTAACGAGGAAGCTGCAAATGCAGAAAAACCTCGGGACTAGTCCAGTTTTGAATACCTCTCAGAATTAAGCCGTTATGAAAAATCTAATACCAACTTCGTATAGTTGATACCAAGAAAACTACCCATAGCTACTTAGTTCCCTCAGTATCCCTGCGCCTTCGACTTCTAGAGTCACGCATGTGAATAACAAGTCATTTGGATCGTATTCCGAACAAGCAAAGGAAACAATTTGTTTGGTAACCACTCTAATAAATCTTGCTAAAGATAAGATAAGTTGTTGACAAAGGATCTTATGTTTAATCTAATAAATTATTTTGTCTGGTTAGATCAATCTATCCAATAACTACAGAAATAGTCAAGTTTAGATTTGCAATCAATCGGTATAGATCTCAATGAGAAACTATAAAGTGATGCCGATATCACGAAACTAATCAATTAGATTTATCAAAAATAAATTAATTCTAGACAGATCCCAGACGATCAAGGTTTGTGCACGAAATCCACAAGATAAGAAAACTAATAAAAATTCTTCTTCATCTTCAAATCTTTTATTTCCTTCAAATACCTTCCCAATGCCACTTGAATCTTATTATGATCAATAACATACATAACAGAGTCTGTTAACAATAGATTATCACAAGATGTCTATAGATCTAACAACAGTTCTAAAGATCTCCTCGATACTTTGATCTAGTCTGAGTGAATCTTATATCAGAAGAGAAGATGCTCA
Organism: Papaver bracteatum; assembly: GCA_023529315.1. NCBI lineage: Eukaryota > Viridiplantae > Streptophyta > Magnoliopsida > Ranunculales > Papaveraceae > Papaver > Papaver bracteatum. The sequence continues at coordinate 58,943 of JAJJWX010005204.1, forward strand.
AGAATAAACAAAATAGGTGCAACCAAAGTTTCAACAACCGTTAGTCAATCAAATCAAATCGAAAACTAATAACACTGTAATTATCTAGTTTCCCACCAACGGTACTCGTAGAGCTTATTGATCTCACAAAAGTATTTAAACGAGTGGTCGTAAGATATTTCACCTAATTAGGATACTTTCCTCTTCGATTAGACGGCTCCACCAGAAACAACAAGAATTGAAGTTTGCCTGGCTCTTAGGGTAGTTTGTGAAAAAGCGTGGGTCTAACAACCACACCCAATATTTCGTTTGGAAATCTGTATGGAACAAACTTCAATATAATCTCAAGAATAAAAACTCAATTGAGAAATAATATTAAAGAGATTTATCTCCTTCTCAACACAATCAATAGTTAAATAGAAGCAAGTCCGTAAACCTGATTTTTGTGTGAGGTTTCTTGAAACAAACTTTTGTGTTAATCACAACCTATTCAATATCCACCGTGTATAAACCTCTTTAAGCAACAATCACTAAAGGAATATTTTAACACAGTGTCCACTTGAAATAGGGTTAGTCCGGACTGGTCTAACAATGTGAAAATAATAAAAACAATTGTTCAAGATCAATCAAGTCTTATACAACAATCAAGGTAGGATTTAACAACTATGATTGATTAACATACAACCTCTATTATTTCAATTATATAAATAAAATATAATGCGTAAAAGAAATAACATAGACACCAGAAATTTTGTTAACGAGGAAACCGCAAAAGAAGAAAAACTCCGGGACCTATTCCAGAATAAACACACACTGATTATAAGCTGTTACACCAATTTCCTACTACCTATTCGAACTAGATGTAATACCTTCTTCAGCTGTATTCTTATAGAACTCCTAGCAGAATACCGATTCTCTTTAGGAATTCTTCACACAAATCTTCTAGCAGAACCCAAGGTTCTCTTTAGAAGATACAACAACACGATTGATACGATTCGATATTTTTTTTGCACAAAACACCAGTTTGATTTCCCTTTAGATATAAATCAAGGTTTTGGAAATCTTGTAGATTCGGGTTTTAACTGACAATCAGTATGTGTACTCACAAGAAGTCCGTGAACCTGATTTTCGTAAGTGAACTTGGGTGATTCCAAAGATCAATTTCCAAGTTAAGAAAACCCTAATAATTCTACAACAAGAACAACTAGATAAATCTAGAGATATCTTGTTTAAAACTTCGAAATGATTTTTACGAGATTCCTTACTCGAAGTTTGCTTTCTAGTCTCCGATTTCGACTAACAAGTGTTGGTATATGATATGAAACTGAAATCTATCAAAACCTAGGGTTTATGATTAGCAACTCTTAAATGGTTTTATATCATAAGAGAAAACCTTAGAATAGACAAGAGGTGAAAAACCAAGATTACAAGTTGTATAATCAATCACGAAGATTTAATCCAACTTGGCTTTGTGATCCCCAATACAAAGACTTTTATCTCACTCTTGTTCACGAAGAATAGAAGACGTGGAAAACAACCTGCAGAGCTTACGCCGATTTTCCAAAGGGGATGAAAAATGTGTAAACTCATGAACTCAATATTTATATTGAAACATAGCTTGAAAACTAAGCAAAGCTATTTTCCTTTTTCAAGACTCTCTTAATTTTGGGAGTCTTTCCTAAGTTACAACTCTTGCCAAAATAATTAAATAATTAATTAATTAGCAAATATTGTATTTATGTGAATAAATCACAAATTAAATTAGGAAGGAATCAAAAACACTTTAGTATGGTAATCAAAGATGTTTGGAGTAATAGCTAACTTGCCTAGATAAGGAAACATCACCAATTTGACCAAAAATTCCTTTTAGTCACGTAATTGGGCCTAAGTTCGCGAACTGTTACAAACAGTCCATGGATTGTTTCCTACTAACGAACTATAACAATTACAGCAATACTTATAATTGTTACTTTAATAAATCACTCATAACTTCATCGTTATAACTCGGAATTGAGTGATTCTTGGCTCGTTGGATTCGCAAGCTCATTCACTATAACATGAGATACTCTATATGGATAAAGGTTATTGTCACCAAAGTCATGATTCAAATAACCTCAAGTATATATACATAAATGTACATTTACCGTCATAGGAATTGGTCCATAGAGTGAGCATTTATCTCGATAGATTAGAAAGGTAGAATTGAAAAAAATCCAAATGAAATCAATCACATACTTTTGTTGATGAAGTCCTTGTTGATATCTTCTTGTAGTCTTCAATCTTCATCCTTTAAGGATAACTTCGATTCAACTTCTTAGACCTAATCTAGTCTGAAACTATCTTTAGTATGCTAAATCAAGAATGAATTTTGGAAAATAAAATTGAGAACTAACTTGACATACCAACGCTAGTGGGTTCAACCGAGCTATGCTCTAACAATCTCCCCCTTTGTCAATTTTAGTAACAAAACCATTTTACATATGGTTTGAACTTTTTAAAAGCAAAATCTACAATGTTGATTTCCTTGGTTCTTCAACTCTGCGTGTGTTCATACTGTACTTGTTGAAGATCCATCATAGTATTATTACACAGCATCAAAGTTTCGTTGTATCACAACTTTGACAATACTACTACGATGATATGTATCACTCCCCCTTAGTCAATACTCCATCTCAACATGAAAACCACTCCCCCTTACATAATGATCCATAAACCATATGTAATTGTAGTATGAACTACACATTAATTCTCCCCCTTTTTGTCAATATATATTGGCAAAGGTACGAAAACTAGTGGGATCCTCATGAAATTTTCACGAAGACATTTCATGACAAAGCAAAAAACATATCAACTTTGTTTAGATGATATCACATAGTCGAAACTTAGTGACTTCATCAAGGAGTTTATTAAGATACAAGTTAACTCCTACATGTTCCACAACCTCTTCTCTCCTTAAAGATATAACAAATAAGTACAAGTTCATTTAGGAACTCTTCCACATAGAATGTTATTCCCGAAAGAACAACAAGAGTGACATTACTCCAGAGAGAAGGATTTACACATTAGATTTTAGAAATCCTACAAGGAGATATGATTTAAGAATCAATCATTGAAAGTCTCTCATGAGATTGTATTACTACAAAATTAGAACTATCTCATGGTAACAATACACAATATGTAATCATAAAGATCAATTATTATGATCATCTTTTCTAAGATACAAACTTGTATAAACAAGAGTTGATATGCTTAGAAGGAAGAATAACCTTTTACACAAGGATTTACACCAAGGATGGATACCATAAGTATATGAAAAGATTTATTTTACAATAAAAACCAACATCCATGACTTTGATAATTGCTTCTAACCTTAAGAATTTCAATCACAAATCAAGTTAGGTAATTAAGAATCATACGCTTGAAATTTAGCCATATGAGCACTTTCATATCAACCTTATTCTTATTCACCATAACTAGTCCAAATTACTCAAATGAAATAGTTAGAGAGTTGTTCAATTGCTTAGATCTTTGTGTACTACACTAGACATAATTGAAGCAAAAACGATGTGATTCACTCGAATCGATTCATGAACTATAAATCCACGGTTTGCAATAGAATTCCTTATTTTATTAAGATAAGTTCACAAGCATCGTTTTTAGACATAACCTACTCAAGTTCGCAGACTGGGTTCGTGGACTTAAGTTCACGGATAGAGTTCACAAACTCCAGCAGAAATTCTCGGTCGAGAACTTCCTCCAGTTCGTGGAGTGGGTTCGTGGACTAAGTTCACAGACTGAAGCTCACGCACTTCTCTAGTTTCCCTTGATCAACAAAGTTCACAAACTTCAGTTCAACCAATAAGGGATTATACATATATGTGTTACCACAACAATGCTAATATCCTCCAATGGTTATATTGTCTAAACTCTCATTTCAATTATTGAAACATTCTCAGAGGGCGTTATATAGTTGTTATTCACAAACTATTTTTCGTCAGAGCAATTTCCAAAATGATTGAAACATAACATGGCTTTCGTCACTAGGTAAAGATGAACTCGGCTAAAGTGAAAGTTTACCAACATAATTTGTGCGCCCCAATTCTTTTGCAATCCTCACCGTATTTACAAGGACTTGTTGGTGAGGATGCACTTTCAACACAATTAGATTATGTTGAGGTGAACACAATCTTGCTCACCACAGGTATTCGAAACAAAATCATACATGGACTCTAGGAATTTAACAACTCCCTTGAAACTTTCAATAACTGTTTCATACCTTTTAAGATGTTATCCCTTGTCGAACTCTTGTCTGGGAGATCCTTCTTAAAAGTACTCGTTGCTTTATTGATCTTCTTTGGTACCCATTTCTGAGTAACTTTTGGAGCAATGAATTTCTTTTTCTCCCCAATATAATTATGAAATTTCTTGGAGGGAATACTATAAGAAGTAATATTATGAGACTCAGTTTTTCTCCAGTTTGGAACATCAGATCTTGTCATCTTAACATAATCAGATCTGGTTTTATCTCTTTTAAGAAATCTACAATTCCTTTGCAAGTGACCTGGTTTTCCACAATAAAAACAATGTTTAGTAGAATGAAAAAAGTTATGTTTAGCATTACCTGAATGTGTATGTGCTTGCTTTGGAGCTTGACAAAATTTCCTATTTTCGGCATCGGAATTTTGTAGAGATACTTTACTTTTGTCAACCGTGGAAGGTTATGGTTTAGAAAAATCTTTAGCTTTGACAAATTTTACGTCTTTACAAATACTAGGAACGTCTATTTCTTCATAGCCCAATCCCCGTGTATCACTATGAATTCTATATGCTCCCAATATCGAGGTTAATTTATCTGAGCTACTATTTCTAGACAAACTCTATTTTAAGTTAGAGTTTTCTTCTTCCAACCTTTTGACCTTTTAAAGTGCAATAACTATGTAGTTGCAGGAAATCCTACACTACACCCTTGTTAAGATTTCATAATAATCAACTCATACTTAAGGTTAAAAACGACTCTTTATCATTTAATTCTCAGAAATGTTTACAAAATTGGAAGAAATCAAGAACACAACTATTCTCTCAAAGTTTCTCTCTCCTCAAGACTTTCTCAACTCTCAAAAATACATCATCCTCTCTCTGGACATACTGGGTCTCTATATATAGGGTAGATACATAATGGATGATAGCTAAGCTGTCCTTTACTTTCGGATTTAACTCGCGATCTTATCACAACAGTTATAATATGAAATCTCGCAAGCATTGTAACCATCGTAGATAAATAATTCTCTTCTCTTGTTTCCTCAATCGTCAGTTATTACGTCATTCTTTGAATCATTCTTTAAGTTATTCTGTGACGCTCGCAAAGTGTTATTTGAAGAGCTCGCGGTGATGATCATGAGAAGTATTTATAGAAGTTATTCTGTGATGCTCGCAAGAATACTGTCATGGCGATATTCTGGTCCTACATCTTGCCTCTTATCATGTCTTTTCTGCGAAGGAGGAAAGATCATGAGAACTGAAATTTTTGTAATGCCGCAACTGTTTATCTTTTGCATTCTTCTATTTTGACACGTTTCTGTATTCTTTGCCAGCTGTCTTCATGTATATTTTCTTCCATTCAATTTTTGACACGTCCTTTTCAACCGCTGTGATCTGACCGTTCACGTCTTTCCTTTGCATTTATTACATTCATCTTCTCGAGAAATCTCTCCTTTTATAAATACTTCTTCATTCTTTTTCTTTCTTCTTTTTACTTCTTTCATTCTTCTCTCCGTAACTTCTCTGAAAATTCATTGTTCTTCCGTAAATTCCGGATCTGTTACTGTTATAAATTTTGTTTCGATCTTTCACCCTTTCAATCTTCATTCCCATACTAAAAATGGTTGTAGCTGGTCGCAAATACGAGATGGCTTTCGAGAAATTTCAACAAGAATTTCAAGACAAAGTTTTACCTTATCCACTATTCCAAATAAAAACCCTAAGTCTCAACTTTCTGTACCATTGTTTTCTAACTTTCAATGTAATCGCGAGAAAGTCATAGTCTCGCTAGGTCATCTTGAAGCTGGTCTTCCCATTCCTCTCTATAACCCGGAACTTCCATTATTCTATGAAATTCTTTCACACGAGAAGTTCTCGCGAGCAATATATTTGTTGAGCGGAGACTGCATTCGTCTGCTAATGGAGTATGCTTCTCGTGGTGCTAATAAAGGATCTCTCTACCCTGAGACTGCGAAGAATCCTAAATTTAAGGATATTCCAATTGTTCCTGCAATGTATACTGTAGATAATTTCTTTATAAACTATGACATAATCCCCATGAAGAGGGATATCACTTGTTGGGGTGTTCGTTTGCAGAAGAAAGATAAGATCGCTGAAGATAAGACTCTTATGTTAGATATTGATTGGCATACGAATAATAATCAAGGCCCTTTCCATTCTAGCGATGACAGATGGTTTCTTTTTACATTATGTCTTGAAGGTTCCTACATCTCGGGTCTTTATGCATTACCTGCGAATCTCAGAATATCAACCATGGATTTTTAATTGGCCTGGAAGAACTAAAGAGGTATGTTCCCTCCAATATTTTGCATAATTATCACTATTGTCTTTCTCATATTTTTATATTCTCGCTAACTACTTCAATCTTTCCAGATTGACAGGCTGAAACTCAACTACCAGAATTTTAGGAAGCCCAGTACTTTTTTAGCTCTTAAATCCTTCACAGATGAAGTAATAAATATCCCTTCATGAATCTTGACAATATATTGTTGCCCCTATTTCTTATCTTTATCTGTGTTCATAGGTAATTGAAGAATTAGAACCAATAAAACCCGTGAGGACTAAGGTGAAATCTACAGTTGATCGCAAGGGGAAATCTATTGCTCCTCCCAAAGGGAAACCTACTGCTCCTCGCAATGAGGAATCTGGTGATCCTCCCTTAAAGAGAAGAAAAACCCAACTCTCTTCTTCTTCAACTCCTCAACCTATTTCTGAAAATTTAAGTGATGATCTTGATAAGGATAACAATGATGATGATTTTGATGATGATGCTGATGCTGATGTCTTTTCCATGAAGAATTCTTTCTCTTATGAGTCTTCTATGACTCAACTATCCAAAATTTTTAGCGATGCTACTCATGGTATCGCGAACGATTACGGAGATGAAGCTCTTAATGGGATATCCCAGGCTCTCGCCAAAGTTTGCGATGCTCCCATATTAGTTGATAATGATTCTCTTCATGGGATCTCAAGATCGCTGACTCCCAACCTCTTAAACTCGCTTGGTATTCTGGTATGTTTTCACTTTTTCAACGTGTCTAGATATTTGTTTTATCGCCATATTTTAATTTATATTATTCTCTCGCAGGTTAGAAAAGCCTCTTTTGCTGCTGCCTCTGATTTGGATAGAAGGCGTGCATCTTCTCACAAGAAGAATATTGTGCTTCGCAAAAAGAATGAGAAGCTAGAATCTGAATTCATTAATATCCGCAGGAAGAATGAACAAATGGAATCTGAACTTGCTAGTCTTCGCGAGAAGAATGCAGATCTTGAGAAAAATCTTTCTCAACAATCGCTCAAAGTATCCAATCTTGACAGTGCTAACAAACAACTCTTAGGTATGAAAATTTTCTCCTTTTCTTTCATATTTTTACTTTTCATTACTCTTTATTACTTGATTTATCATTCTCGCAGACATTTATGGTCTCACTGATGAGGCTTCAATCATTCGTTCTTTTCCTGAACCAATAGATGATGATGCTCTTCTAGAGCTTCTTAATAATTCTTTGAATAACCCTTCCAAAATTAATTCTCTTCCCATAGAAGAACTCATATCTAAGTTTTTCCTCTTAGAGATTAACCACAGATCTTTTTTAGATATAACTAACAGATTCAAACAACTTTATCATAACTCCAAAGTAGAGATTAAATCTTTAAAGGCCAAGAACAAGAATCTTTCAAAAGACAAAGACCGTATATCTAGACAAGGAGCTGAAACCTTAGAAAATTTCCATAAGACCATTCTTGAAGTTCAAATTGAAAGGGATGGGCTTATCTGCGAGAAGGAAGGTTTTATTGAAAGAAAAAACCAAATTCGTTCCCGTCTTCTTATTAATAATGATGAGGAGTTTGCATGGGCTGCGAAAGTTCTTGACAATGCCAAAACTAATTTAGGTGTAGATGTTAGTCTTCATATTGAACAAGCAGCTTTAATTAAAGACTTGATTTCTGGAAGAGAAGGTTATTAACCGTTCTCCTTTGTTAATTCCTTGATTTTATTATTCTTCCTTGCAAAACTTCCAACTTGTTGTTGTATACTCGCAGGAGCTGAAAAGAGATACTCTGAAAGAATTGGAGAACTTGAAGCTGATAAGAATAAACTCTCAAGTACCCTTGATGCTCGCAACGAGAAGTATTCAAGATTGAAAGACCAGTTAAGAATTAACGCTGCAAATTTTAGTAGTACTCTTGTTGATGTTCGCAATGATTCCATTAAATTGGTCTGCGATGATCATAACATCCCTCATTATACATATCGTGATCTTGCAAAAGAAGTTCCAGCAAAAACCCCAAACCTTGTTATCTCTGATAGTGAAGCTGAGGAATCTGATAAGGATGAAGATGATGATAAAGATGAAGAAGGAGAAAAATCTGGCCACAATGATGGTGGATCTAATTAGATCTGTTTCTTCTTTTATCTTCCTTGTAATTTTGTACGCTTATTTTCTGGTTCTCGTAATATTACTGCGAGTTTCTCCAACTTGATGTATTAATTTCTTTTGCTTATATCTGTATGAATTAGAAAACAATTCTTTTCTGCAACATGGTCAATCAACATAATTTTTTTTTAACAGTCTATGTAAATGTGCCATATCTGCGTAAATGTGTCATATAATAAAATCAACGTAATTTTATCGTATAATGATGAATAATAATTTCATCGCTCCGTGCATTCCCATACTTGCCTCTATTATTCATCTGCAATATGAAAAAATTGAGTAGAGCTTAGATATCCATTGTAAATAAAATTGAGTTGTGAGCATCATCGCAAGTATCAATTGTATACTTTTATAATCTATGCATGAATATTGCAAATTTCATAATCTCTGCAGAAATATCGCAGTCATTCAACTTCTTGTGGTCTTATTATGCCTTCCTAGTTAAAGGTCTTATCTTGCCACATTTTGTATTGGCGACAAAATCGCAGGACGTCCTTACACTTGTATGTAAAAACCTATTGATCTTGCCTTATCTGCGTTTTGTCACTTTCTCTGTGACAATATGACAATCCTAAGTTCCCTTGCGAGAACAAAGCCTCATGACATTGCCGTCTTGCGATGAAATTGCAGGACGTCTTTACACTTTCATGTAAAAACCCATTGATCTCATCTCATATTTTATCTTATGGCTTGTTGTGTATGTGTAATCTTTGTCATGCGACAATATGACATGCCTAAACGCTCTTGCGAGCGTAAAGCCCCATGACATTGCCGTCTTAAGACACTTATCATCTCCCTAATATAGGGTGCCGCCCTTATATTCCCCCTGGTTTCCCCTTCAAGGAGGGCACATAGGCCATAAAAGACTAGCTCCTCCCATACGGATTTACCAACAACCAGTTGTTTTCGCAGCCTCTTATCCTTTATGCTTATATGGCTTATAGTTACAAGACTGCACCCTAAGTGGGGTTTTCTTCAGGCCGAGTGTATCATAGCCAAGACTTACCAAGAATGGCCAGGGTAGGTTCATCTGTCCCGGGAATCCTTGGCTCAACCGTGTACCTCGGCGCCTTAGTCATACTCTGCACTCCTTAGAAGAGGTCCTCAGTCGTCCAACCAGGGTATAACCTTATATAGTTGGAAATCCAAGGTACCTCTCCTGGATAAGTTTTCATTAACCCCAACATCTGCATGACTCAGGTTCCAGCAGCGGTATAACCTTATCCCTGAGTCATGTAAAGAGATACCCCCTTATATGACGTACTTTAGGTCTTACATTTGCCTCTTGCGAAATTGTATCCGCGAACTAGGGTGTACGCCATAAAGGTTTGTCCCGTTCTTTGTTTCTTTTGCGAATATCGCAATCTTTTGTTCTTTAAGTAACCTTGAATAATCTCGCGATTTAACTCGCTGCTTCTAATGAAATTTCTTCTTTTGATCTTATTTCAGCTCTTTCATAATTTTTCAATTTTATCCTTCTTATTCAAACAAAATAAAACAACAAACCATTTATAGACTTCATCATTTTACCTTCCTACTTACTGCTTTTTGCTTCTGCTCTTTTGTTGCGTTTTGTTATTTTTTCTCCATTTGCGATACGCTCGCCATCTATTTTCTACTGCTCATATTGATTTTGCAGCATCTCATATTCTCGCTGCTCTATTGTATCAACCATTAACCAGTCACATCTTTGTCTTTGTTTGATGTTTTGCTTCCAATTGCTATTCTTCGCAACTATATCTTCACAAGACTTTATATCAATCTCATAACATTTTCTACTCTCACCCCAATCTCCTTTGATGACCCCGACACCATGTGGATATGGAAATTTAATACATTGATGATAGGTTGACGCCACACCTAAAATTCCTTGTAACCATGGTCTGCCAATTAAGGCATTATAGGGTGTCTCCACATCTACTACACAAAATAAGACTTTGGACTTGATTCCCTTTAATGGTATCCTCATTGTGATCTCTCCCTTTGGTTTATTGACGCTACCATTGAAACCATATATCTTGTATGTTGAGGGTATTAAATCCTCGTCTCTCCCTCCCATGGTCTTATAAGTGTGATAAAATAATATATTCATCGAATTACCTGTATCAGTCAACACTCTATTAATTTCCCATGATTCTTCATTTTCATCCTCTTCAACTTTATCTTCATCCTCACTTTCATCTTTTTTTTTTGGGTTTATCTCTAACCTCACAACCAATGGTTGATCATGCATTTCTCCAGGTTCAGGTACTTCTTGTGCGGTGAAAGAAATGGTTTGTTTTTGCCACTCCTCTAATGGCGAGACTCTCGCAATGTTCATAATCTCTCTTCCATCTGTGTCTCTCGCGAAGACTCGGCTAAGAACGTTGTCGTGGAAGTGCTTAATAGTTTTGTATGAATGTACGATCGAATTACAAAACAAATTCTTTGCCTTTGCTCCAACCTCTATCACGAATGTTTCTGTTCCTTTTACAGTATTCACCCTGCGAATATCTGGTGCTGGTGGTAATTGTTGAGATTGTCGATGTCCTATTAAAAAATGATTTAACTTTCCCTGATCAATCATCCCCAAAATTATTCTTTTACATTCCTGCAATCGTTTATTGAATGTCCATGGAAATGATGATAAGGACAAAATTCTTGATTTCGATTATTCTGATGTGGCTCTTTTCCTATGTTCCAGGGTAATGGTATATTTTCCATCAAAATGATAGCTTCCCAGATCTTTTATATGTTGGCATATTAATTTCTTCCCATATTACTCTTTGACTCCCTTGTCCTCTGAAATTATTTTGCTCTGACCACCATAAGTCTCTTGCGGCTGGTCCAATCTTTGAATTTTATTATTTCCACCGCGATTGTAATAATTCCTTTCTATTTCATACTCCTCTTTATCTCGACTTCCCATATCTACTAACTTCAGCTGATTTTCAATCACCACTTTCTCTTGCTTTGGCTGCGAGGTGCTCGCCACATTGTTGATCATTTTAGGAAGTAAAGTCCCGTTCGCTTCTATTGATCCGGTGTTTGCAATTGGGTATGATTCCATATCATTTTGTTTTTCCTCCAAAGCAATGTATTCTTCTTGTAGTTCTCGTAGCTCAGTCATTGTGATAGTATTTTTGATTCTGAAAATTTGTATGTACAGTAGATTAGTTGAGAACATGGAATTAATGAAAGATAAAATAAGGTATCTCTCATCCACTCTTCTTTCCATTTCACTGCACATTGTCTTCCATCTTATGGTTAGGTGTTTCAGACTCTCGCCAATTCTCTGTTTTAATCCAAATACATCTTCAATACCGGGTCGTGAAGAATTGTCGAAAGAAGTTATTGTATTTTTAGGTAAGCCTTCGAACCATTTTAACGCCTCGCCAGTTAAACTAGATGCAAAGTATTTGCATAACACAACGTCATGGTTTTCCCATTATGGCATACACCTAACGTAAGCCTTGACATGTTGAACAGCACAGGTAGTCCCATCAAAGATACCGTTTAACGCTGGTAAATTGCATTTTGGAGGAATTCCTCTTAGTTGTACTTCTTGAGTGAATGGAGTTCTCGCAGCTTCTTCAATGGCTTCATCAAGTTGCCTTCTGCCTCCTTCTCTCCTGTTATTCAACATTCCCCTCATTTCTGCTAATTCTCTTAATATTTGTTCATTTCCAGCTGAATTTTGCTCCATTGGTCTTTTTAGCGCAGCTTCTCTTCTTCTACGTTCATGCCTTTCTTGTCTTGCAAGATTTTGTGTATCTTCATCTGCATCTTCATTTTTTCCTCCTCTGCGATTTTATTCTTCTCTTCCTTCCTGGATTCGCAACTGGTTATGTCTTCCAATTTCTTCTCTGCGAGTTTCTTCATTTCTCACTATTTCTCTTCGTTGTCTTTCTATTCTCCTTTGTATTCTATCATATTCCTCATTGATATCATTGTCATGGCGATTTTGTGTGCGTCTTCTTTCTCGATTATCATGATTATTCTGCGGAATCGCTTCCTGAAATTCTTGTTCTTCCACTTCTGCTCTTAATCTTTCCCTCTCGCAAGACAGACGTGCTTGTTCAGCATAATGTCTCTCGATTTCGTCCTCAATGATTCTTTGATTTATTTGTATTTCTCGCCCATTTAATATTCTTCTACCTTCTTATCAATTTTATTCATCATTTTGATTATTTCTACCTTCTTGATTTTTTCTACCATTTACAGCTTCATTGCGTAGAATTTGGCGATCATCAATTATCTCTTCTTCTCTATGATGTTGTTCTTCATTTGGATTTTGCATTCTTTCCACATTTCTCATAGGGGGATTTCGCCTTGGTTCTTCTCTAAATGACCTTGAACTTGATCTATCAGTACTTCTTGATTTCCTTCTTTGCAATCTTAAATTCTCCATTCTTAACTCATGATTTTGCCTTGTTAAATTCGCACGTTCTTCTGCTTTTAATCTCCTTTCCTCCTGTATTTTTTGTCTTAAATCATCTGTTGTTTAATTTTCATCTTCTCCATGAATTAGTCCTTCAACCACTCCTCGATCTCTTTTTTCTCTTCTTTTATCTCTTAATTCTCGATCTTCTTCTTCTTCCACTGAATCTGATTTCCAAGTATGCACGCTAACTCTATCATAATCCATAGCTCTATCTTGTATTGGTGTTTGCTGATTTGATTGTTGAACCTGATTTTCTTAATTATTCCTTGTTCTATTTTTTCTTGTTCTTATTCTTGAAGATTCTCCCATTTCATTTGTTCCTCCACCTGCAAGTCTTTTACTCCTCCTTACGATTGTTGGTGGTTCTGATGTGTTTCTTCTTCTTCTAGCCATTATTGCGTTAGATCTTTCACTAATTGTTCCAAATTCCTTTCAATCACAATGTCAATTTTTATCTTTTTCTTCAAGTAATCATCAACTCATCCCTGTTTCGGGTGCCAAAATGTAGTTGCAGGAAATCCTACACCACACCTTTGTTAAGATTTCATAATAATCAACTCATACTTAAAGATTAAAAACGACTCTTTATCATTTAATTCTCAGAAATGTTTACAGAATTGGAAGAAATCAAGAACACAACTATTCTCTCAAAGTTTCTCTCTCCTCAAGGCTTTCTCAACTCTAAAAAATACATCATCCTTCTGGATATACTGGTCTTTATATATAGGGTAGATACATAATGGATGACAGCTAAGATGTCCTTTACTTTCAGATTTGACTCGCGATCTTATCACAACAGTTATAATATGAAATCTCGCAAGCATTATAACCATCGCATGTAAATCATGCTCTTCTCGTGTTTCCTCAATCGTCAGTTATTACGTCATTCTTTGAATCATTCTTTAAGTTATTCTGTGACGCTCGCAAAGTGTTATTTGAAGAGCTCGCGGTGATGATCATGAGAAGTATTTATAGAAGTTATTATGTGATGCTCGCAAGAATACTGTCATGGAGATATTCTGGTCCTACAAACTAGATCATTCTTGTATGATTCACATTGAACTTTGAGATCTTCTCGTTCCGAATCAAATAACAAGTTCATCTCAATGTTCTCCAAGTTATCTAGATTTTCTTGAAGAATGATTTCCCGGTCTCGACCTTCGACAGTTTCTTCTTTAAGCTTTTGTATTTCGTTGAGATAATATCTTGCACCACTAGAATCAAGTTGGTCTTGCAAGTCTTTATTCCGACTACGAAGTCTTTCATATTTAACTTTCTCACTGAAAATAGTGCTTTCAGCTTCCGAGAGTTTCTTATGACATTCCTGATTCCTTAAGAAGATTATTAGCAATTGTATCTACATGGAGTACTTCTTCGTCAGAATCAGAATTAGTATCCGAAAGAATTTTTCCAGAAGGCAATGCAACCTCTCCTGTGTACTCTTGGGGATTGTAATATTTAGGTTCATCATCAATAGTAGGTAAAGCTACTGTATATGCCGATTGTCTACGGCTCCATCTAGGACATGCTGAAGAATGATTCCCGAAACCACGACAGTTATAGCATTGTACATCATCATTAGGAGATGTTGTAACTTTAGAAAAACTCTTTTTCCTGTCTCTCAATAGTTTTATAAATTTTCGTGGAGTAGCATCCTTAGTATCTGGCAAACCAGATTTATCCTTAGAGGATTCATAATTATTTGCAGCTTTAAGAGAAATCACCTCCTTTTTAGATGCGTGTTCATTATCAAAGATCTTTAACTTTCCAACAAGAGTATTTCTGGAGAGTGTAGAAAGATCGTTTGCTTCTTCAATGGCATGTGTCTTAGACTCGTATCTTGATGGTAGGGACCTGAGAATTTTGCACACAATAAATTTTTACGAAATAGTTCTTCCTAATGAGAATGAGGCATTAACTATTTGAGAAAGTCTTTGGTTAAACTCATCAAAGGTTTCATCATCATACATGCGAAGGTTTTCCCAGTCATAAGCTAGATTTTGAAGCCTTGCTTCTTTTTATGCCGCATTCCCTTCGAATACGGTTTCTAAGATATCCCAAGCATCTTTAGACTTATTACACGTAGTAACGTGGTGCTAAATATCTGGGGTAATGGCATGGATGATAGCATTTAATCTGTCAGAATTTTGCTTTGCAGCAAGAATCTCAAGATCACTATATTCACCAATATCCTTTGCAACAGTTACACCGTCTACTGTAACTAATAGAGGATTATATCCATTAACAATACGAACCCATGATTGAAAATCTCGGGATTGAATAAAAGAACGCATAACAATTTTCCACCATAAATAGTTCATGCCATCGAAGACTGGTGGTACGTTTATAGAGATAGCACTTCTGTCCATAACAATCAGATTGCTTCAAACACATACTTATAAGGTCTTAGCATGTTTGTATGCTCTGATAACAATTAAAAAAGAGGGGGTCTAACAACCACACCCAATATTTCGTTTTGCAATCTGTATAGAATAAACTTCAATATAATCTCAAGAATAAAAACTCAATTGAGAAATAATATTAAAGAGATTTATCTCCTTCTCAACATAATCAATAGTTAAATAGAAGCAAGTCCGTAAACCTGATTTTAGTGTGAGGTTTCTTGAAACAAACTTTTGTGTTAATCACAACCTATTCAATATCCACCGTGTATAAACCTCTTTAAGAAACAATCACTAAAGGAATATTTCAACACAGTGTCCACTTAAAATAGGGTTAGTCCGGACTGGTCCAACAATGTGAAAATAACAAAAACAATTGTTCAAGATCAATCAAGTCTTATCCAAAAATCAAGGTAGGATTTAACAACTATGATTGATTAACGTACAACCTATATTATTTCAACTATATAAATAAAATATAATGCGTAAAAGAAATAACACAGACACCAGAAATTTTGTTAACGAGGAAACCGCAAAAGCAAAAAAAACCCGGGACCTTGTCCAGAATAAACACACGTTGATTATAAGATGTTACACCAATTTCCTATTACCTATTCAGACTAGATATAATACCTTCTTCAGCTATATTCTTATAGAACTCCTAGAAGAACACCGATTCTCTTTAGGAATTCTTCACAAAAATCTTCTAGCAGAACCCAAGGTTCTCTTTAGAAGATACAACAACACGATTGATACGATTTGATATTTTGTTTGCACAAAACACCAGTTTGATTTCCCTTTAGATATAAATCAAGGTTTTGGAAATCTTGTAGATTAGGATTTTAACTTACAATCAATATGCGTACTCACAAAAAGTCCATGAACCTAATTTTCGTAAGTGAACTTGGGTGATTCCAAAGATCAATTTCCAAGTTAAGAAAACCTTAATAATTCTACAACAAGAACAACTAGATAAATCTAGAGATATCTTGTTTAAAACTTCAAAAGTATTTTTACGAGATTCCTTAATCGAAGTTTGCTTTCTAGTGTACGATTTTGACTAACAAGTGTTGGTATACGATCGGAAACTGAAATCTATCAAAACCTAGGGTTTATGATCAACAACTCTTGAATGGTTTTATATCAGAAGAGAAAACCTTAGAATAGACAAGAGGTGAAAAACTTAGATTACAAGTTGTATAATTAATCACGAATATTTAATCCAACTTGGCTTTTTGATCCCCAATACAAAGACTTTTATCTCACTCTTGTTCATGAAGAACAGAAGACGTGGGAAATAACCTGCAGAACTTACGCCAATTTTCCAAAGGGGACGAAAAACGTGTAAACTCATGAACTCAATATTTATAGTGAAACATAGATTGAAAACTAAGCAAAGCTATTTTCCCTTTTCAAGACTCTCCTAATTTTGGGAGTCTTTCCTAAGTTACAACTCTTGCCAAAATAATTAAATAATTAATTAGTTAGCAAATATTGTATTTATGTGAATAAATCACAAATTAAATTAGGAAGGAATCACAAACACTTTAGTATGGTAATCAAAGATGTTTGGAGTAATAGCTAACTTGCCTAGATAAGGAAACATCACCAATTTGGCCAAAAATGCCTTTTAGTCACGTAATTGGGCTTAAGTCCGCGAACTGTTACAAACAATAGTCCATGGATTGTTTCCTACTAACGAACTGTAACAATTACAACAACACTTATAATTGTTACTTTAATAAATCACTCATAACTTCATCGTTATAACTTGGAATTGAGTGATTCTTGGCTCGTTGGATTCACAATCACTATAACATTAGATCTTCTATAGGGATAAAGGTTATTGTCACCAAAGTCATGAATAAAATAACCTCAAGTATATATACATAAATGTACATTTACCATCTTAGGAATTGGTCCATAGAGTGAGCATTTATCTCGATAGATTTGAAAGGTATAATTGAACAAGAATCCAAATGAAGTCAATCACATACCTTGGTTGATGAAGTACTTGTTGATGTCTTCTTGTAGTCTTCAATCTTCATCCTTTAAGGATAGCTTCGATTCAACTTCTTATACCTAATCTAGTCCGAAGCTATTTTTAGTATGCTAATTCAAGAATGAATTTTGGCAACTAAAATTGACAACTAACTTGACATACCAATGCTAGTGGGTTCAACCGAGCTATGCTCTAATAGTTTGCTAGAAATACAAATTTAGTTATTTATAGACCAAAGATGTTTAGACACCAAGGAATTTCCAAAACAGAAAATATTCTCAAGATATGCAATGAATGCCCAAATTTGGTTTTCCTAATTCTTACAAATGTTTTTGCCAAATATTTCTAAAATCTCTTATAGAAAATCTCCAGTTAGTAAATGCACATTACTAATTTTTATTCTCAAGATCTATGCATTAATTATTGGTAGCATATAAAACTAAAAAACTTAATTAAAAGATTCTCAATTTATTTTGGTACATGATCACCTTGAGTACAATCGAATATCTTTGAACAATAAATGATAAGAGTTACTGCTCATGTTCGAAGTATGTTGACATCTTTACACAACAAATCCTTATTTCGAATTTACATGGAATTGCTTCTTGGAATCGGTTCTTCCATACTTAAAAACGAGTTTAGAATTGGTTCTACCAAAATTCCAAGATTGCTATGTGATCGGTTATACCAAGTCACAATGGTTATTTGTGATCGGTCCTACCAAGTCACATACATGGGATCAGATCGGTTATACCAATCATATGGATCAGTTTTACCTAAACATGGTACCTATTTGTGATCGGTTACACCAGTCACTAGGATCGGTCATACCAATTACAAGGATCGGTTCCATATACACATGGTATCTACTTGTGATCGATCTCACCAGTTACTGGGATTGGTCATACCAATTACAAGGATCGATCACACTAATTACAAGAATCGGTCACACCAATTACAAGGATCGATCATGCCATCTCATGGAGATTACTTAGGATCGGTTACACCAATTACCAGAACCAGTCATACCAAGTCATAAGTCTAGGTAAATATGTAAATTGGAATATGCCAGCACGAGCACAACCCAACCCAGCACGCTAAAATCTGAGTCCAACCCAACACGGCCCAGCACGTTAGTTTCGTGGGCTGTGCTGGGTTAACCTAATAGGCACAGTAACACATCACGCAGCATGGATAAGCACATGGCCCAGCACAACACAACACGTTAAGAAAGCACGTCATAGCATGCACAAGTATACCATATAACAAGACATAATACATCAAATTTTGTGTATATTTCACAAAAGAGTCATTATTCTAGCTAGTTTTTGACATTTTATGCTGGCTTATTTTTATAACAACACATATAATACCTAAATATTTGGAAAATATATTTCAATATCGTTGTTATAATGTCGTTACCTATATTTGACTAGAACATTAATTTACATGCCAATGATCCAGTTTTATATTTGATGGACTTTTTCTTTTTTATTGAATAAACTTGTTGATTTTACTTGAAATAATTTCAAATGATATGTTTTCTATTTAGATTCTCATAATAATGTCTGACTTAGTGTATACTATTAAGTGATTTTAAATTATTTATAACACGTGTGCCGGCATGGTACATCACGTTTATTCGTGTGTTGTGCCTGTGGGTTGTGTTGTGCCTAGCTTTTGACTAGTAAAGCACAGCATGAAACTACACGTTTAAATCATTGGCACGGCACAACACGACACTTGGCACGTGAAGCACGCGACTTCATATGCCGAGTTGGAATGTTTTACATAACCTGGGTTAAGATCGGTTTTACCAACTCATGCATATTGGTCATCCAAAGAATATATGTACAGTATTTGCAGCTTCGCAGTTATGTTTTAAATATAGCACGACTTGAAAGATACGTTAGGAATGAAACAGTTCAAGTCAATATTACTAACCTCAAGTGGAAGGATGATGTCGTCGTTGTAGTTCATTACTTCTTCACAGTCTTCAGGTCTTTGGAGTAATACTTGTATGTCTCAACATTCCTAGCTAGACTTTCTAGTCTAACCTAAACGAAGTTGACTCTAGTATTTAATCAAGCGACTCTAGATGAGTTTTGATACTAAAATATGACAACCAAACTTGACATACCAATGCTTGGTGAGTTCAACCGAGCTATGCTCTAACACTGTTATAGAATCTGCTTAACTCGTGCCGTGATATTTTGTATCCAATACAATACTGTTCACATTTGTCTTGCTTCATTTTTTTCGTGGGTAATTATTTTGATATCCAAATAGGTTTTGGCCAGAAAAATAATGAGTTACCTGATCTTTTTATTTTACTTAAGCATGTTATTTCAAATTGTTATCTGGATGGAGTAATAATTTTGTCCCAACATGAAAATAAAATAAAATAATTTATATTTTCCCCATTTATTATTCCATCCCACCGTAATTTTAAATTTCAAAAAGAACATTTCATCTAATAGTATAAATAGATGAACTGCCAATCCAACTCCATGACCTTTATGAATACATGGATTACGAAATTATTGATAACTAAGGCTCTATGGAGTGATGCAAAAACCCATAATATTTTCCCTACTATAGACAAAAATTATCATTTTTTTTTTTTGCAAATGTGAGAGTTATGAAAATGAAGAATCATTGGCTATTGGAAGGCTGAGATATACATGTGAGAGATGAAAAAATAAACTTATAAAAGTAAATTGAGATATACATATTGATAACATAAAATAGAAGAAATTCTTGGATAAAAAAATTTCACACCAACTATGCTAAGTAATGCATGAGTGCCGTTCTCATATCTATTGTTACTCAAGTAATAAGGAGCAATAAAGAACATTGTCATACTGATATCTGTATCTACATAAATTCAACTAACCTTCTGAAGAAAAATTATTAGTCTCAAGGAAGAGCCGACAAAAGATTTGGAAGTAGATAAATCAAATGTCAAACACTCACCAGTCGTTTTGACATTTGATGGCTCTACTCCATCAGATGTAAGGGTTGCTAACCCCTTAGGTTAGATCCTTTGAATGAATTTTAACTTGCAAAAAAAAAAAGTCGACACAAACTTCTGTCGCCTTCAATTCGTAGAACACACAGTGGGTTTAATTGGCCTTGAGATTAAAAAAATACCCCAACATTAATTAAATAATGTCTACAAAGCCGGGACCGAAACAGAGTGCTAATGGAAAAGATGAGAGACTAACATCAGTGTTACAAAAAGAATACCCTATATGTATCAAATTCGGTTAACCAAACTTGTATTCAAATTAAAAACTCATCAACTTAACACAAAAATATAAAATAACCCAATTAAATCAATACTTGCATAAACAAAACTTATAAGAGAAATTCATAATTATGAAATACCTTTAAAATCACTATTGGAGATTTAATTGCATGCATCATTAAAAATTATGGTAGGACGAAATCACCAAATTAATTTGTAGAAATTTCACAAAATGTAGCAATTCAGAGAAGTTTACACTGGTGGTGATGCGCTCCATATAAGTGTTGTTCGATTGATTTTTTTTAGAAGGTTTCGGTTTTCATTGGAGAAATCGAGATGGAGCATTTCATGATATTCATTATCATTCAGAAATCCAAGATCCAACTTGCTCTTTGGTTACGGGATCTCAATACAACTGTAGATTTTTTATCTATTGGAGGGAGAAATCTTGATGTTAAATATGTAATTTTTAGTATTTATTATATAACGTGACATCCCAGATTTTTTTTTAATTATCATGTATATTAACCGAGTTTATTTTAGCATTAAGAAGATCAACCATATTTCCACTTTATAGTGTTACCCTTTTGTAGTGGCACATAATTAACATAATCAATTATTACTCACCAATACCCACCGGCACTATAAAACTACCAGATATCACTTCTTTCTCCACCACCATCACTACCCATCCCTCGTATAATATTGAACGCATTTTAACTTTTAATCCCAGTCGTCATGTATAAATTTTAGGTTGAGCAAACTTAGGTTGTCAATTAATTTATTCAACTATATGTTTTTTTTGTTAATACTGAAAACCATGCGTACAAACGGTTACCAAAGATAGCAGTGGTACCATTTGATCCAATGATAATGATCATTTTGTCTTATATGATTTGGTATCATCCCCGAAATGTTTGTTACCCGCCTTTATTTATCGTGTTGAAAACAACCAACTATATTTTTCATAATACAATGTTATCCGTCATGTAATTTATTTATTTTATTATTATTTTGATTCAAAAGGAAAAACCAATACCACCACCATTAAAACCATCCAGCACCACTATTTCTTCCACCAAAACTAATGTTACCGCATCCACCACTTACTAACACCCACCACCGCTTCCACCACCTATTATAACTTCTACTACCACCACCACCACTAATATATGTTAGAATAATTTTTATCAAAATTATTTATTGACGGAAATATGTATTAATATATTAATTAAGGGACATTTATGATGTAAAATTAATAAATCATTTATTATGAGAAATTAATGAGACACCAATTAATAAAACACTTATATTAATTAATATTTAAGTTGAACAAACCATGACCGTATTTATCTTCTCTCTAGACAAATTTGTACCACCACTTACATAGGAAAACTTATTCAAACTGTATTATGTATTCTTGACAATTTCATTAAAATATTTTTTAATTTATCAACAATAAATATTAAATAACATGGAAATTTCTGAGTAACCCATGTTTGGCTCATCTTTCTTCTAGAAACCCATCATTAAGATGGTATATATCTATAGGCCAAAATACTAAATGTACGTTTTTTTTTAATAGGAAAGGAAAATTTTCATTACTTTAGGTTGAAATTTGAGTATAAAGTTTCTCATTAACAAGATTCCTTCGTCATACAGGCAACTCAGTTTCCCAGAAAATATCATTTCTGGTAACTCTTCCATCTTTGGCAAGGGTATCTACCACAGAATTAGTATTTCTTGGCACATGAGTGCACTCCCAACTTGAAAAAGATTCAAGCAAATCTAAACAATATGAAATGATGGCATTATTAATCCATCCTACGGTGCCTATTACACCTTTTATTGCCTTTACTGCATTAAGAGAATCACCCTCAAGGTGTAAGTGTTGAACATTGGCAAATCTTGCACATTTTATAGATTCATATGCCGCCAATGCTTCAGTTATTCCTCATCTACAACTACTCCATTCTTGCTCCATGCTCCTGCGACATTCCCTGCATCATCAACCATAATTAGTCATATACCCATAGATTTATCATCTTTTAAGAATGAAACATCAAAATTGAATTTATAATATCCAGTTCTTGGAATTTCCCATCTAGTTTCAGTTCTTGAAACTGATAGATTAGCATTTGTAGCTGCTTGTTTTGTTAAATGTTCATTCCATTCAGATTTCTCCTTTTGTATCTATCTCACTATGTTTGTTACCTGCAGGTCAATATTTTCAAAAACATTTGAACATCTGGCTTTCCAGATGTTCCATAGATTTATACCTGCATAAATAGTTATATGGTTCATATTAACATTACCAATAAACCAACTAGCTATCCAGTTTTTCAGATTTTTATCTCCAATCAAATCTGCAAAGTTACTTTCAAATGTTGTCCAAATTTCTCTTGAAACAGGATAATTTAAGAGTAAAGATCAACAGTTTCAGGTACAGATTTACATAAGGGACAAAAATCATCAATATTATGAGCATGCTTAGATAATCTTTCATTCATAGGTAAACAGTTATGCACACATTTACATAGAAAATGAAGAATTTTTGGTGGAAAATTTTCCTTCCAAAATCTTAGCCAAGGAAAGTTTAGTTGATCAGCACAATACACTACATTATTACCTACATCATTAATCACTCTATAAGTAGACTTTACAGTGAAATTCCATTTTGTATGAATCCATCTTAGCTTATGAGTCCCTGACTTAGGGATTCTAATTTCTTTGATCTTATCAATAATATCAGCATCAAACAAAATGTTTAGAACTTCTATGTTCCAAGATTTGTGGTCCTGTAACATTAATTGATCTAAAGTTTCCATGTTACTTGATCTAAACCTATCACTGACTTTTTGGTTCAAACCAGGAATCCAAATATCATCCCAAATAGACACTTTTTACCCATCTCCTATTTCCCAGCGACAATTCTCTCTAATAATGTGGAGACCCATACAGATTCCTTTCCAAATGAAGGAGACATTTTCATAAACACAGTGCAAAGGCCTAGAGTTATGAAAGTACTTATGTTCTAAGATTTTGACCCAAGGAGCATCAGGTTCATGAAGCATCCTCCAACCAAGTCTAACAAGCAAGGAAACATTCATATCAACAGTTTTTTTAAGAACTAATCCTCCTAGAACTCCGGGTTTTGCTATATTATCATATTTTTTTAGGTATATCCCTTGTTTTTCCTTACTTTTATTCCACCAGAAATTCATTTGAATACTATCTAGCCTATATGTCAACTTTTTAGGCATAGGGAAGACATCTAGATGATGAGAAGCTAGTGAGCCTAAAACTGATTGAATCATGACAGTCCTAGCTGACTGATTAACATTCTTTCCTTTCCAAGTAGCTAATCTACTATGAAATTTATCTTCCAGATAGCTAAAAGTTTCAATTTTGTTTCTCTGAATGAGTAAGGGAACCCCTAAGTACTTATCACTAAGAGCAAGTTTCTTAATATTCAGCAAATCAGAAATGCTAACCTTAATTCAATTATCAAGTTTAGGATTAAATGAAATACCTGACTTGTCAAAATTTATAGCCTGACCTGAGTAAGTGTTAAACTCTTTGATAATACTTTCTAGCTGCCTAGCATTAGTAGTGTTAGCTTTAGTGAAAATGAGACAGTCATCAGCAAAAAAAAAGATGACTTATTGTTGGTCTGTCTCTAGTCACTTTGATACCCTGTAACAGATTATTGCTTTCATCATCTATTAGAAATCTTGAAAAAGTCTCCATACAAATAATAAACAAGTAAGGAGACAAAGGGTCCCCCTGTCTGAGACCCCTTATGGGATAGAACAACTCACCTGGTGCACTATTCAACAAAATAGAGGCAGAAACGGTGGAAACACATTCATAAATCATTTTACACCAATCATCATGAAAACCTAGTTTTCTAAGAACAACATCCAATAAATTCCACCCAATTATGTCAAAAGATTTTGACATATCAAGTTTTATAGCCATTAAACCTTTCTTAGTAGCCCTACACTTTCTCATACCATTGACCAATTCATGAGCAAGAACTATATTATCAGTAATCTATCTAGAGGATAAAAAAGTAGCATGGTATGGGCTTATGAATTTATCCATTAATTTCTTAAGCCTAGAGGCTAAATCTTAGAAATAATCTTATAAGACACATTACTTAAACTAATTGGCCTAAAGTCAGAAGCCAGTTTTGGGCAATTCTATTTAGGTATTAATGATATAAAACGATGGTTCATCTGCTTCAATAAATGTTTGGAATAAAAAAAATCTTAGACCATTTTAACGGTATCTTCACAAACAACATCCCACATTGTTGGTAAAAGTTCGGAGGATACCCAGCTGGGAATGGAGAAGTCCAAGGTTGCATTTGAAAGACAATCTCCTTCCTTATTATCCTCATTAGAAATACAAGGATTAATTCTATGAAGAAAGCATTTAGGTCTAGGAGGGTTGAAGTGCTACTAATATGAGAGAAATGACCCCTTAAATCATCAGCAATACCATCCCTATCAGTCAGCCAAATTCCCATTTTATTTTGTGGTGTATCTATCTATGTCCTATTCTTTCTAAAATTCACCTTATCATGGAAATATCTAGTAATTTTATCATCAAATTTTAAAACATTCTCCTTAGCCCTTTGCATATAATAATCTTGCTGGACATCATACCAATGACTTAAATTGGCCTCAGTTTCTCTTATCTCATTTTGATTTCCTTGAGTATCAATATTGTTATTCAGATAATCTAGCTGATTATGAAAATAAGAGATTTGGGATTGAATATTCCCAAAAGTGGTTAATATTCCACTCTCTAAGGACATATTTAACATTTCTTAGAGACCTAGAATATAGATAGGCATGAGAACATCTTTTCGTGGTCTTCCAGTTATCCTTAATAATGTCCCTACAAGTATTATGCATAAGCCAACATCTGTTAAACCTAAGAGCTTTCTTAGTAGGATTATCTTCCTTAGTACTGACAAGTAAGATTGGACAAATGATAACTTCCTATAGAAAGAAGATGATACACAATACAATTAGGAAACAGATTAAACCACTCATGATTACCAATTCTCTATCAAGACTTTCTAAGATCAAACTATCTCTATCTCTCCTATTTGACCAAGTGTAAGGATTTCCCATGAACCTAATACTAGTTTGATCTAAGAATTCAAGATGATCATTGACCATATTCATCTGATTTTGAGAGATAGCATTACCACCTAGTTTTTCCTCATTACTAGTGATGAAATTTAGGTCTCCTATGAAAACCCAAGGGCAATTAAACCTACCAGATAATCTATTTAAGTAATCCCACTGTCTAGCGATTCCAACATCATCAATGGCACCATACATACACACTAACAAAGTTCTACCTCTTCTATTATCAAATTGCATAGAAAAGACAATGAAGTTTTGATTATACTCAACAATATCTAAAATGATGCCATCTTTCCATAATAGAAAAAGACCTCCAGACAAACCAATGGGATTAACATAACAGTAATAAGGATAATTGAGATGTTTTGTATATCTCTTCATTTTGTTATCCATATTTTTGGTCTCATCTAAGAATAATGTCAGGATCATTAGATCTAACTAAGTCTCTTAGATGATACCTAGTATATTTATTTCCAAATTCTTGGACATTCCAAGACAAATATTCATTCTAATCATAGAAAACCAGCTACTCTCAAAATTGTTCCAAGTATTAAACCCAAGGATCTCAGGCGTAAACAGACAATCAAAAAAAAAACCATCAAAGCTATCAGAGTTTCTAAAAAATTTCTTTTTTGAAAAACCAATAACCCTAGATGTGAAATTTCTATCCATTTTATTTCAAATTCCTAAATAGAAACTGACAGAATTTAAAAACTCAGAGTAATCAAAAACTGATAAAGGAGTTTGGGTATAAATAGAAACCTGATTTGCAGTACTTGGGATTGATTCAATAGCAGAGAGAGGGTGCACTATCATTCTCGGTTCACTAGCTCAATTCTCTACATCTTCATTGTTCAAATCATAACCTCCATGGATAATATTCTTAGTTGCTGGATGACCACCTCTACCATTAACTAACAATTGAGAAATTTCTGCAATATTTGAGTTAGGGATCTGAGAGTTCATCTCGAGAAGAACATAATTGTCCTCTAAACCCGAATCTCTACCCTTTTTGTTTTTCTTGGGTCAAGATCTTCTTGGCCTGATCCATCAAGCCAATTTTGCTCAATACTTTTTGTCTCATTTTATGCTACGACAGCCTTCAAATTATTCTGCATCTCTTCCACCATATGTGCATGCTTTGCATAATAATCTGCAAAAGAAGCATCTGTTAATCCAAAAATGAAGATATTTCAAGATCGTTCTTCACACAAATCATCATTATGATCAATAACGTAACACTCAGTACATATCTTCCTTGGTTGTTTTTCAAAATGGTATCTAATCCAAACTTTTTGGTTGGCTGCATTAAGAAGCCAATTTCCTCTTTTCAATGGTTGCCTGATATCTGTTTCTACTTTTGCAGACACAATCCTCCATCTTTTAGTGAATCCTCTATACCCTTCCTCAACCACTTTCCGCCCAATGTCTGCACACAACTTATCCAGAATACCATCATGTACATGCTCCAAGCAAGACCTTTGAACATGACTGAGAAAACTTGATGATTAAATTCATAATTTTCCAGTGGGATTGCATTATCATAGTTTTTCAGCACAACTAGATGTTCATGGATTATCCATGGTGCTTTTGATAAAACATCTCTTACATCTTCAACAGCTTTAAATTTAAAGACATATAGGTTTCTACCCAGAGTATGAATATTAACCTTTTTGTGTCTTCTCCAAATGATGTTCACATCTCTTTGGACCTTATCATAATCAATATCATCATTAGAGATTATCTTCTCGATCAAGATGTTGTGACATTCAGTAGCTGTATCATCTATTTCTGCTACAGTGATTAATCCTCCTCTTGCTCGATCATCTTGTGCATTACCCAGTTCTTGAAATCGTTTTGTGAGAGCTTTTATTTGTAGCCTTGAACTTTGCGCCATTTTTGCATTACTAAATGTACGGTTAAGATCAATAGTTTTTGCTTGAATTTATATTTTTATATTTTCTGTGGGACTAAATTAACCTTTATAAATTACGATTTATTAACTAAAATATATAATTAGTACAACTAATTTCACTTATAATTGGTCAACTAAGTAGTCATAGGTGTTTTTTGTGGGAGGAAGTTAATTAACAACATTAAACTCCACCTTTTACTCTACCTCTTTAAACCTTTCCATGTTTAACTCTCTCTCTCTCTCAAAGTCTTTCTGCCTTTCTCTCTCAATTAACCTCTCCTAATTAACCTCTCAACGTTTTACCTGTATTGTTCTTCAAAAATCTATAAGATTAGGTCTTTAATCTATCAGACCATATGTATACAATAAGATTATGCCTTTAATTTGCTACTCCAGTTAAAGACTAAATTTAAACATGAAGCTAATTAAGTGTCCAAAGGAACAAGGCTTAATTTGTAAAGTACATATCATTAGGGTTTGTTAAGAAAGAAGGCGTGACACACTGAAACTTGCAAAGAAGAAGTTGTATTTTGACCCGGTTTAGCCTTGACAAAAGGAAAAAAACATTATTTTTCGACATGATTTTTCTTTTTTTAAAGTATATGTAGGGTTATTGATTATAAATCAGTGATGATTATGATTTTCACGAATCATGGAAGGTGATAAGTGGAGTTTTTCCGTTGGAGCTTTTATCAATTTGTGAAAATTAGAACATCACCAATCTCAAGGGTGAAAACTTGAGTTTTCATCTCGGGAATTTCACCAATCTTGGTGATAATTGGAGTTATTTATTTAACCGATTTGTGAAACTATAATTCTCACCATTTTCTTAAGGTGATAATTAGAGTTATTTTAGGAGTAATAATTGGAGTTATGAGATGATATTAGCTTGATAATTCGAGTTTTTGTGAGGTAATAATTTAGAAAATAAGAAAGACGTCAATTTAAGGATTGTTTTTAATTCTTTCTATATCTACCATCTTAATGGTGGGTTCTTCATATATGCAAAATATAAAATGGGCTAGAAATAATTTTCCCCATTAAATAACTATTGATTTTTAAAAAGTGGTTAAGAAAAATAATGCCTTCTAATTCAAAAAAAAAAAACTAATTAGTAAATTTAATATTACATATACGTGTAGTAGTAAAAAAATTACGTATTGTTAAACACAGTAAAATAGAATAAAATAATTTTCAGAGATATGTATGTTTTTGTCATTTGCTACAACAGCAATAGTTGAACCTGATAATTTCTCAAACCAATTTGATCGCTTTTTAAATCAGTTTCAGATTTAGTTAATATTTTACAAACATTCAATTACTTTTTTACAATGCTCGGCACAATAACGCACATTGGAAAAGCAGTTTTGTAATACTCACGACAATACCAAACTAATCCTAAATATTAGTTAAGAAAAATATATTTATTTATTACACCAATAGAATAATTTATTTATTATTATTTTTAATCTAACATTTATCATGGCAAATTAATAAATATTTATTATGAAGAGTTAATGGAACATTAATGACATGGTAAATTTTATCCGTTAGATGCACTTCTAATCTTAATCAGAACCATCAGTTATGAAAAACTATTACATCCATAGATTTATCTTTTGTGAGGACAAATCCTGATGAAGAGTTAATGGAACATTAGTGACATGGTAAAATTTATCCGTTAGATGCACTTTTAATCTCAATCAGAACCATCAGTTATGACAAACTATTACATCCATAGATTTATCTTTTGTGAGGACAAATCCTGATCACTCTTTACACAGGCTAAGTTATCCAAATTGTGCTTTGTAAAATTAATAGCCCTTAACCCGTGCCGTAACGGCACGAGCCATGATGTTGATTCATTTTTAATATATCGTATAATTTTTATCCGAATACTTATCAACTCCTTATGATTTAATATGTGTTTGTCATAAAAATAGTTAGGATTTTCCTCTCTTTTTTTCTTTGTTTTTTCCTTTAATATT
Source organism: Papaver bracteatum (assembly GCA_023529315.1). NCBI lineage: Eukaryota > Viridiplantae > Streptophyta > Magnoliopsida > Ranunculales > Papaveraceae > Papaver > Papaver bracteatum. The sequence goes on from JAJJWX010005204.1 coordinate 88,784, forward strand.
TTACCGCCGGAGATTTGCTCAAACGAAAGAAATATAATCTTAACTTCCAGACACTTTTTTATTTAGGTTCATTGCTTATAATGAGATAATGCTCTACATGAACATGGAAGTTTAAATATTTTTTTGAAATATGTCATCAGCAGCGCTCATCTCAGTGAAATCAACTAATCAATATCGTCCATAAAAGTCTCCCCATGCTCCTATTTCGCTCCAGCTGACTTATCTATCATGGTCATGTTGTCGATCCTCCAAATAGGCAGAGAATAGTATTTTTTTGCATCGAACAAATGATACAAACTATCCAATGTGACATGATTTTCCTGTAATTTTTCAACACCCATTAGATGACAATGTTTAAAATGTGTATCCATTACCTTTTCGAAGGGATTGTATATATGCGAACCTCTGCCATTAAATCTTCAACAAAGTATTATGCCCATCAATTCGTCTTAATGAAGGCTTTGGTAACTTCAAAAGTCTTGGACATTTTGTCACTTCCGTATGTTCCTACCTTCACTTGGAATACAATCTGGCGACACATTACCTCATAAAGAACCTTGAACACATATTGTACTCCCTGATCCTATTTCAAATTAATAGGTTGTCAATAGATCCTTTGCCAAAAGTTGACATATTCTACGTTGAATATTTATTAAAAAAAAATGGTATTGTGGATCGTTGCTTTCTAAGATTGTAGTTTTCAAAATTGGCATCTTCAACTCCCACGGCTTTCTAAGTTTATATATCTTATTTGTTTTTAACATTTTAGTTAGCCATATTATGTTTGTTACTAACTTTAAACTTGATGTCATCTTCTACTGTGAACTTTATGTGATTTCAGAATCGAAATAGTTATATCCCTTTCATTCGTATCAAGTAATCCATTGTATATCCCAACAATTCTTCTACAACAATTCCTTTCTTTTGCCGTTTCCGGACGATCAGTAGCCATTATTGTCAAACACAATCTGTCTAATTTTTATTGATGTTATGTATTTGCAATGTTTATTTTTATTAAATAAATAGATAGTGGAAAAACTTAAAAAAAAAAGAACATAAGTATTACATCGGGTCTAAGTTACTATATCCAAAATACTACGGACACTGCTTCTGGTTCCTTGTTTCCTCAAATTCCTCGTTGCATTCTAGACAGTACATGCAACACCAATCATTTGCGAAGTGAGCTATTTGAGCAAGTGTGGTCAATGTATCCCTTGCATGTAATAATAATAACAACACGTCAATTTTTTTCAAGGCATCCAGTTGTAAATGGCATGAATCTAATAGATTTGAATTATACCTCAAACTTAGATATCACCTTCTTCTCACAAAACATAGCAATTGAGTAAGGACAAATCTTGACCACTCTTTACATAGGCAGAGTTAGCCAAACTATGTTTTGCAATTGTCTTAAGTAAAAATTATTATTAATCCATATTTTAGTCAGCTCCTATCGAAGCCGATCTAATTAGTCCTATAGAAAGTTAATCTTAAATTTTTGACCTTATCTCTTAACCAAATTATTGAAGTATTCTCAGTCATGTTCTGCTTTGTGTGATCTACCCATATGTGTTTACTCTACCTTCTAATCCAGTGAATGAAACCTATACATATTGATCCGTAATTTGATATTGTTGATTTACTATCAAGAGGTCGCATGATTTGAGAATGTAAAATATAAAAAATATTCCATAAACATCGGAGGCGAAATTTAGATTTATGATTTAGAGTTTTTTATGATGATTTTGATGAACATACATAATTTTCAAACAAATATTTTAGAATGCAAATACATTTTCCCAGTCTATAAGGTTTTATATCGGGAATTGAGTGAAATTTGTTATCTTTGTAGGTAGTTGTCGCGAAACAACTCGACATTGATGGTCTTTCAGGAAAAAGAATGTAATAGTACTTGAGAGAGCGATAATGTTTTCTTACGCGGGTACACCAATTGCCTTTATATAATACGGGCGATCGAACAGTCATGATCATATTGTCTTATACATTATGGTATCATCCTCGAAATATTTGATTTTTGTCCTTATCAATCGTGCTAAAAACAACCAATTACATCTTTCACAATACAATGTTTTATGTTTTGTGAAGATTATTTTTTTTACTTAGTCAATAAAACTCGCTAAAAAGCAAAAACTATTATTATACACTACTATTACCAACACTCACCACCATAAAAACCATCCACCGCCACTATTTCTTCCACCAATAGTAATGTTACCACCTCCACTATTCACAAACACCCGCCACCGCTTATACTCATCATTAGAATTAATATAGTTTTTAGTAAAATTATTTATTAATAAAATTATGAATTTATGTTAGATTGTTAAAGGGACATTTATAATAGAAATTTAATTAATCATTATGAACAATCAATGAGACACTAATTAATAAACATTTAAAAATGGTTAAGTTGAACAAACCCTAGCGGTAAATTTATCTTTGCCAAGGTCAAATCCTGACCACTCTTTACATAAACAAATCGATAATAAATAATTTCATATGTTCTGATCTTGATTCGTGTCGTTCGTTTAGTTATTACATAACATGGCAATTGATTGCACCAATTTTAAAATGGACATGTGTTTTATCGAGTTTATTTTAACATTAAAATGATCAATCACGTTTTATATTTTATAATCTAACGTTACACATTTTGTGGCGTTATGAAATTAGCATAATATGTTTTTTTCACCAATACCCGCCACCACCATAAAACCATATGAATCCACTTTTTTTATCCACCACCACCTAGTGGCGGAGCCAAGGGTTGACTAACCTGGCTCTAACCCCTTAAATTTTTAATAACTACATAAATTTTTTAGTTTATTTTATAAATAGTACTTTGTCCATATATATTTATGGCTTAGTCCACCAAAGTTTACATGTTTTTTTTTTTTTTGAAATAGGCCTCCGCAATGTCAATTTTTGACTCCACCACTGGCACCATCACTGCCGCCCATCCCATTTAAGTTTTTGGACGCAATTCTAATTTTCAATCACAAATGCCATGTATGAGGTTTAGATTGAACAAAATTTCGTCAATTGATTAGTTTCATTATTTTTTTTCCGTGTATATATTCTTTTTTGTATTTCAATCAATTTTATTTTAACATTAAAAAATCATGATTTATACGATATAGTACCAAAGATAACAAGGGCACCATCTGTGTGATCCAACTACGATCATGAAAATATTGTCTTATATAATATCATCCCTAAAATAAGTGTTAAAAACAACCAACCACATATTCCACACTACGATGTTATCGATGTGGTAATGACAACATAAAATTAATATTTTCCATCACTACTCACCAGCATTCACCGTCACTACTTATTCTACTACAAACCAGGGGCAGAGCCAGGATTTTGAGGAGAGAGGGAGAAAAAATTCTTGCCAAGTTGGATACATGTGAAAAATGGACTTTGTATCCCATTTTACGATAATAGAACAAAAATAAATATAATTGTGCTTGGCTCTGCCCTTAACCACCACTAATCTTTCGGCCTCCACCTCTTCTACTACTCATTGTCGCAGAAAATGTATATTGATATTATTTATCAAAATTACTTATTAATAGAATATAAATATTATAATTAATTAATTAAGAAAACATTTATAATTAAAAAATGATTAGTCATTTATTATGAGCAATTAGTGAAACACTAATTAATAAAACACTTTATAATGAATAGATTATTTATTATGTGCAATTAGTGAAATACTAATTAATAAAGCAATTATGGTATTTGAGTTGAACAAACCACCATTGTTGATTTATATTTTCTATCAATTCCAACCAAGGTGGAACACTGGTTAGAGGCAACTCTTATGACATAATAGGTCATGAGTTCGAACCTCCTTGTTATAATTTTTGAATTTCCATATCCTGACTTGAGTATTCATTTTTCATTCATAATATTGAAATTAACGCCACACGTGCGAGATGTAGGGGTGATCAGGAGAACCACAACCCTTGATTTATCTTTGTCCAGACAAATCCTGACCACCACTAACAAAGGAAAACTTATCCAAACCCTGTTTTATACTAATGATAAATCATTTATTAACCCGTGCCGTAACGACACGGGATGTTTTGTCTCTAATACGATATTGTTCACATTCCTCTTGCTTCATTTTATTCGTGAGTAATTATTTTGATATTCAAATAGGTTTTGGGAAACAAAATGGGTTACCTGATCTTTTTATTTTTTAATTAAGCATGTTATTCCAATTTATTATCTGGACGGAGTAATAATCTTGTGCCAACATGAAAATAAAATAAAAAATACAGTATATAAAATGTTTCCCCATTTAATGTTCCATCATACCATAATTTCAAACTTCAAAAAGAATATTTCATCTAATAGTACATATACCTAAACTGTCAATCCAACTCCATGATGTTTATGAATACATTTGTTCCGAAATTATTGATTACTAAGGCTCTAAGGAGTGAAGCAAAAACCTATAATATTTTCCCTACTATAGATAAACACTATTTTTTTATTTTTTGCAAATGTGAGAGTTATAAAAATGAAGAACCCTTGGCTATTGGAAGGCTGGGATATACACATGTGAGTTGAAAAAATAAACTTATAATAGTAAATCAAATCATGTGTAAGATTCTTTCTCAATCAGATTGATAACATAAAATTGAAGAAATTCGTGGATAAAAATATTTCACACCAACTATGCTAAGTAGTGCATGAATGACATTCTCATATCTAGTGTTACTCAAGTAATTTGGAGTTTTAAAGAGCATAGTCATATTGATATTTGTATCTACATAAATTCAACTAACCTTCCGAATAAAAATTATTAGTTTCAAGGTAGAGCCGACACAAACTTCTGTCGCCTTTAATGTATACAACACACATTTGGTTTAATCGGCCTTGAGATTAAACAAATACCCCAACATTAGTCAAATAATGTCTACAAATACGGGATCGAAACAAAGTGCTAACGGGAAAAATGAGAGACTAACATCAGTTCTTCAAAGAAAATACCCTATATGTATCAAAGTTTGTTAACCAAACATGTATTCAAATTAAAAAGTCATCAACTTAACACAAAAATATAAAAGGACCCAAGTTAAATCAATACTTGCATAAACAAAACTTATAAGAGAATTTTTTAATTATTAAATACCTTTAAAATCACTATTAGAGATTTAATTGCATATCTAGTTAAAAACTACGGTAGGACGAAATCACCAGATTAATATGTAAAAATTTCACTGGATATGTAGCAATTCAGAGAAGTTTACACTGGTGGTGATGCGTTCCATCTAAGTGTTGTTCGATTGATTATTTTTTTAGAAGGTTTCGGTTTTCATTGGAGAAACCGAGAGGGAGCATTTCATTATATTCATTATCATTCAGAAATCCAAGACCAACTCGCCCTCTGCTTACGGGATCTCAATACAACCTTAGAGTTATCTATTGGACGGAGAAACATTGATACTAAATATGTAGTTTTTAGTGTTATTTATTATATAATGTGACATCCAAATGTTTTTTTCTTCTTCTTAATTTTCATGTATTTTAACCGAGTTTATATTAGCATTAAGACGATCAACCACATTTCTAATTTATAGTGTTATCCTTTTGTAGCAGCACATAATTAACATAGTCAATTACTACTCATCAAAACCGGCCAGTACCACAAACCACCAGATATCACTTCTTTCTCCACCACCACCATTTTCCATCCCTCGTAGAATATTGGGCACACTTATAATTTTTAATCTCACACGTCATGTATAAAGTTTAGATTTAACAAACTTAGGTCGTCAATTAATTTATTCAACTATATGTTTTTTGGTAATACTGAAAATCATGCATACGAACGGTTACCAAAGATAGCAGTGGTACCAAAAACAACCATTTTGTCTTATATGATTTGGTCTCATCCCAAAAGTATTTGTTATACGCCTTTTTTGATCGTGTCAAAAACAACTAACAATACTTTTCACAATACAATGTTACCCGTCATGTAAAAATATTTATTATTTTTGATTCTGATAGGTGTAGAATACACCTAATTTACTATCTAGTAGTTTATGCTTTCTTTGCTATTTTTCTTGTAAATTTTGTATTTTACGTGTGTTTTTGAGTTATTAGGTACTCTGGAGTCGCACGGAGGAAAATAAGAAATAATCATTCAATTTTAGCTAAAAGGGGCAAAAATGTCATTTTACGGGCGAGCACTATCTGGAGCCCAGTCAATGTTAAGGGGCATCTATGTTTGGAGAATTATTAAAGACATCCTAGTTGTGGTTAAGGGGCTGCCATCTGGCTATCCCTTATCAGAATGTGACTACCTATTATAAGCACCCAAGATTGGGGTGTATTTTATCTAGGGTGTACCATCCAGATCCCAAACATTCCCAACCCTAAAAACCAAAATGATATTTCCTTCCATTCTATTATTCCATCCAACTGAAACCAAGAAGCAGCAGCCATTGTCCGAGAAATTGAGAAGGCTCGAGCTGTGAGATGCATTCGAGACTTGATGAATTAGAGAATTAGGGTTCGTGCAATTGGAGAAGGAATCAGACGGTTTGGTGGAATTGGTGGATTAGGGTTCGTGCTCGATCTGTGATATGCAGCTGCTACTACTGTTGGTCTGGAATTGGGATTCAAAGAAGAGGTGATTTTGGGTTTGAGAAAATGAAATAGGTGGTATTAAGAGATGGGTCTTCATCGATGAGGGTTTAGGTTGAATTCGGTTTTGAGGGTGTTTTCTGTTGGTGGAAGATGGGTTCAATGAAATAAGGGGATGATGGGTATGTCATAGTTTGTTGTTGGGTGTAGAATTGGTGATTAATTCAGGAAGGAGCTGATGGATTTTAGCTATACATAGAATGGAGAAATACAGGAGATGAACTGATGGGATATGTGAAACTGTTACAATGGTGGATAATCATGGGTTTTGTCCTGAGAATGAGTAGAAGCTGAATGAGAAATGAATTGCAGAGATGGGTTCTGGTCTGTGAGCTGTGAACAATGGTTGTGATGGGTTATATCATTGAAGAATTTTTACAAGAAGTCCTATCAAAAAAGATAACATCATTGAAGAATTTTAATGAAGACTTAACAAAAGATGCGATTTTGATAACAATCAAATACGATAAGTGATTGTTAGTGGTTTGTGGAGAGCGAGAAGAATTTAAAAATCAATAGAAGCAGATATTCTAATAAATGGGAATGATGTTGTTACTAAATGGTTTGAATGAAATAGATGTATGATTAGGTTTGTCGCAGTAAGCAAGAAAAAGAAATTAAGGAATTGGTTAGCAAATTACGAAGGAAAAGTGAATTGAATGTCCTAAGAGAAGAATTTTCAAGGATTATTCTCCTCAAAGTCCTACGATGCTCGCAGAGTAATCACGATATTAATTCTGCATTATCAAATTTAAATCTTTCCATTTAGGCACAACTAACTCTTCCAATTTTGGCTCATATAATGAAGAGAGACTTAATCTTGAAATTCCTTTGAGAGAGTTATTATCAATAACAAGAGGAACTTTACAAGTTGACACGAAAAAATGGAGGAAAGCCTGGAGATGCTAACATTTCGAGGCAAAAGATACTATAATTTTCATTCCCACCTTCATCAAATCATCCGCCGAATTAGAACTGACGAGTCCGATGACCGATCGACCCAACTCAGACCAATCATGAGTGTTTTTACCTCATTTGAAATTAAAGGGTAACAAAAAGATAAGGATTCTAAAAAACCCAAGGTTGAAGTAATATAAGAACTTTGATAAAATTAAAGGGACTCGGTGTCTAACGCCATTCTTTGACCTAGTTGACTAATAGTAGATTGACATTTGACCTCTTTGACCGTCAGTCCTAATGGTGGACGAGAATAGGGATTCTCATGACATTTCTTCTTCAAATAATTGAATATTCCATTACTTTGCGAGTATATGAGGAAGGAATTTTCAAATGTAAAATTCGAGAGGTTAGAGAAAGTTGTAACTATTCTAATTCCATTTAGATACTTTGTAATCAATTGAGAACGGTGACGGATTCCGGCCTATTTCCGGCCAAAAACCCAGTTTTCCGGTGGGCCAAAGTTGCAGAATTTTGTGTGGATTTCTCTCATGGGATGTGAAGACTTGGACTTGGAATTGGATGAAGAATTTGGTTTGAATATGGAAAGAGAAGATGGGAGATTTGAGAAAGGCTTGGATTTGGAAATTGAAGTGCTAAAGGAAAGGGATTCTATTCCTTAGAAGACTTGGAGAGCATTGAAGCCTATAAATAGAGAAGTTCTCTACTTTTCTACACACATATACACTTCCATACATATTGATACACTTACACACACTTTTGTGCACATCTTTGCACACTTCTACACACACAACTCTTTTCTTTTGTTTATTCTTTGTGTGAACTCTTAGCATGAGTAACTAAATTGATTGAGGATGAATTTCTAGTTCTTAACATATGGTTTGAGTTTTGTTTCAATTCTACTTTGAAGTTTTTCATATGATTATCGATTGTTTTTACTAATATTAATGTTTATGATTGATTGATAGGTTGTTTGGAGTGCACGCTAAATTGATTTGTTAATTCAATATAAAGCTAGTGAAAGTTAAGGGATAAGTAATCGTTTCTTGACTCTTTACATAAGTAGAAAACACAAGACCTTGCAGAGGGATTCCGTGGAGCAATTGTGTGTAAAAACAACGTTAGCAAGTGGACCTTGATCTAAGAGTCTAACTACTAATATCAACCTAATAAATTCATAAATCTTAATGTGTTTAACTAAATTACATCTTGAGTGATCTACTACTAGGTGGTTTGGTGAATAGAATCCGGTAGTCGAGAACTTCCGTATCCGGTGATATAAGGGATTTTGGGGTTAGCACTGATCTAGCTGCTATACCTACGGTTGGTGATAATTTGTGACTAATAAGAAGTGGAAAAGAACATAACTTTAATCATTATTTTGCAGCGAAGAAGGATTCCTTGATCTAATCTCTCTTATTGATTTCCTTTTAATTGCTTTGTTTATTTTATTTACTTTCTCAAATTCTTAATCAATACCCCCCTTTGTGTGACAAATTTACAACTAGAATATCGTGCTCCTCGTGGGATCGATCTTGACTACCCTATATTACTTTTTAATTAGGTAGTAAAATATTAATTAATTTGTTGTGGTTACGACACGCATCAGATTCAAAAAGAAAAAACCAATACCACCGCCATTAAAACCATCCAGTGCCACTATTTCTTCCACCAAAACTAATGTTACTACCTCCACCACTTAGTAACACCTTCCACCGCTTCCACCACTTACTTCTTCCTCTACTACCACCACCACCACTAATATCTATTGAAATAATTTTTGTCAAAATTACTATTTATTGATGGAGATATGTATTAATATTAATTAAGGGATATTTATGATGTAAAGTTAATAAATTATTTATCATGAGAAATTAATGAGACATCAATTAATAAAACACTTATACTAATTAATATTTTAAGTTGAACAAACCATAACCATAGATTTATCTTCTCTATAGACAAATCACTTATACTAATTAATAAAATACTTATACTAATTAATATTTAAGTTGAACAAACAACCACTGTTGATTTATCTTTTCTATCAATTCCAACCAAGGTGGAACAATGGTTAGAGGCCACTCTTATGACACAATAAGTCATGTGTTCGAACCTCCCCGTTATAATTTTGAAATTCCATATCTTGACTTGAGTATTTATTTTTTAATTCATAATATTGGAATGAACACCACATGTTCTACTTGTAGGGTGTGGCACGGAGAACCACAGCCTTTGATTTATCTTTGCCAAGGATAAATCCTGACCACCACTCAGATAGGCAAAGTTAGCTAAACTCTGCTTTATACTATTGATAGATATAGTAGTGTTTATAAGATAATATAGAGGGTACAAGCGTGTGTGAAGCACACACAATCACACTTCACAAGTCATACATATAACTGAAAAGTAACATCTTAACCTTCGCTAAGGTATTTCAACTTAACATGCACCACTTCTTTAAACAACACCAGTGTTAATAAGGAAACTCAGTACTTCATAACTTCATTAGTCATTTAACTATGAATCTTCTTTTTCTCTCAAACCATGATAAAATAAAATATTAGCAAAAGGTAACCATTCATTACCATCAATCAATAATGCTATTGTGAATGAACGACTTATTGTTAATTTTAAACATGGCCCGAGGGTCAACTACATCATCAATTGACGAAACCAAGTACGGTTCTCGAGAGTTTCTTCCAGGGCCGTCCCAAGAATATCTGAAATGTATACTTGAGTTGAATCAAATTATCTGCGTCTATCACTTTGCAGTTTAGGATTGCGATTCCAGTATTCTGACGAGGATCATCTCTTAATTGAGATGTGAAGGTATTTTTATGGTTTGGACCTAGTTTTCGCGCATATAAGTTGCATTGTTGAAGTACAACTGCAACATTGCCAAAGATGAAGTTTACCGTGCTGTATACATCACATTGTTTATAGAACTATTTTGGTTTCCTAATTAGGAGTTCTCAAGGTAAATAATACTAAATAATTTTAGATTTTTATTGTAAATACGGTATTTTAATGTTTCAACTGTATTACTCAGATATCTACTACAATTGTTATTACATTAAACCCTAGAATCTCTTAAGAATACATGTAGATATGATTTATATATATACACGAGTGTGTGATACATGTGGCATCACATATGAAATACAAACATCTTTCTTGTTTTAAATATTGTATAATATCTTAGGACGGTTTGTATTATAACAACACATTGTATAATATATTATATAATATTGTTTTAAATATATATTGTATTAATATTGTATATATCATTACAAAGAAACATATTGTATAGTAATATTTAAAGTTCCAGTTTCCGTTGTTGACCAATTGGACAAGATGCAAAGATTGTTCTTTTGGGGAAAGTAAAGAGAAGGAAATAGAGGGGTTTTCTTGAAAGTTTGGATAGGAATCTGCAAACCCAAGAGAATCGAAGGTTTGTTCTTCCTAAATCTAAAGGTCTTCAATGATGTGATGCTTGCTAAGATTGTGTGGAGGTTATTAAAGGAGACGAGAGCTTTGTTGGCACAAATTTTTGAACACAAGTATTTCAAAGAAAAGAATACACTGCATGAAGATTACAGCTGCCCAAATACTGTTTCTTGGATCAGGAAAAACATCATAAAAGGGACGGATAATATAAGAGGTAATTCGATATGGATTGTGAGACATGGTTTCATAATCAGGATATGGGAAGATGAATGGTGCAGACAAGAATTAGTTCTCTGAAACAACATAGAGGATCATAATAAGTTGGTAGTTGTAAAGATCTGATGGACTGTACCCACCAGCCGTGGAGATTGGATCAGACAAAATAAACAATTGGTTTGAGGAAAGAAGTATCGGAAACATCAACCATATAAAAATTCAGCCGGGAAAGGAGGACCAGATTAGTTGGGACCTTAAGAATGAAGGAAATTTCACAACAAAATCTTTTTACAGCAAAATGATAAGAAAAGGTCACACTGCTGATCAGAAAGCGGAAAGATTATGGGATGGAATTTGAAAAATGGACATGGTTTCTAGAATTAAAACTTTTATATGGAAATGTGTTCACTCGATTCCCCCCCTAAATGAAAGAATACCTCGCATCGTCAAGATAATAGATAAAAATTTCCCTAACTGTGGGAAGCAGGAATAAACTCTTGACCATCTTTTTATGCATTATGATTTTGCTTTATCTATGTTTGTTATGTTAGATCTAGAAATCCCTACTAACACAAATGAACAACATCAATTTCATAAATGGTTGCAAAATTTGTTTGAAGGGTCATATAATGCTCACATAGGTATAGAAGATTTTCCAGAGATTATGGCCACTATGTTGTGGGGTATTTGGAAGTTGAGATGTGATTGGGTCTTCGAAAAGAAAAAATTAAATACAAAAACAACAATTGGGATGATAATAAATTTGATAAATTGCAATAGAAAAATGAAAGCTAATTTAGATAAATAGTATGAAATAAGCGTTAGCACCTTTTCTACTTCCGATTTACTTCATATGTTTTTGTGCAGGTGATGTCCTTGGAGGAAAGAGTCTCAAAGTTGAAAGATATGTAGATCTCAGAGAAATATAAGGAAAATCGGCTTCTACGACAATCAAATTGCCACAACAATTGAACCGACCAAATATAAAAATAGAAAGTAACAACGTGAAAGTTTTAGAAGTGGACTTTCTCGAAATCTCAAAGTACGAGAAAAATAAGACAATGTTGTACGGAGGCAACACAAAAAACTTTATCTTATGTATTAATAGTTTTAAATCTTAGACTTATTTCAGAAATAGAAAACTCAATGGTTTGCATGCTAGCGGCTAAATATCTTACCTCGCCTACTTTCAGAAACTGGGATGTTCAATCCCTCTTTTAATTTTTACAACCTTCTTTAAAGCACGAGGATAAAAACATTTCGGAAATGTAACTCTAGGGCGACGTCCCTGTTTTATATATTAAAAAAAAAGTATAGTAATATTTAGGTTCTTCCTATTAGTTGGCTCTTCAGAACTTTATTCAGGTATGTGGATTACCTTCTGGTTATTGCGTCGATGATACTGCCCCCTTCCATGCATTTCCTGGCAGTTACTTACTATGATGCAATTAAGAAGCAAATCCCCAACCAAATTTCCATGTCTGCAAGATATTCAATTCTATGGCAATGTAATCGTGTTAAGCATGCACAAGATCATCTATTGGCAGTACCAATTAGTGTGATTAATCAATGCCTTGGGACAAGACAGTTCAAAGTTGTACTTTGTTATCGTCTTGGCATCCCTTTGTTTGTCGATAATGGTTTGTGCTCAAGCTGCAATAGATCTATGGACATCTTTGGTGATCACGCGCTCCATTGTGCTAAGGATGTTGGACTCAAGTTTCGACATAATCATGTACGTGATGTAATTGCTGACATTTGTTACAAAGATGGTGTGCCTGCGGTAAGGAAGTTGCTCTTGGGTTTTTGTCTTATGATGACAGATATTTACGTCATGCTGATATCCTTGTTCATAACTGGGAGAATGTCCAAGATGTTTGTATGGATGTCTCGCCCTTCACTGGTGAAGGTACTCGTGCTTTCGTCCCAGGTAAAGCCATTTCGATTGTTGTTTCGGGCAAACACACTAAATACATGGATAATTGTGTCTTGCATGGTTATGGTTTGGGTGTTCTAGCTTTCTCTACTTTAGGAGAGCTTAGTGAAGATACTTTGTGCTTTTTTTAAGCGTCTGAAAAATTGTCTTGTTAGTAATGACACCAGTAGTGGTTTGGGCAGTTTTATTTTTTATAAATTAGGTATTGCTACTCAAAAAGGTGTTGAAACTCAGCTTGTTGTTAGGCTACCAACCAAAGCTCAGTACGAGTGATGATCTAAACCCTATTTTCAATTAACATTTAATTTATTCAAATTAATAAAATTTAGGTTAATGAGAATTATTTTAATCTGTTTCAACATCACTACTGAAAAGTTCTTATCAATAACGACTTGTCTAGGGGCGGACCAGAAAGGTGGACCAATGGTGTACCAATCCCCTGGACAGCTGAGATTTAAAGGGGGTGGGGGTTTTAGATGTAAGTGGGGCCTGTTTAATTAAATCTAAAGTCAACCTTTCATTTGTACACCACTGGTCCGCCAAAAATGGTACACATTTAAACTTTTCGTATCAATAAAGCCGTCTACCTGATTGCTTCATCATCTTTTCAATGTAATTAAGGTCGCTATCAAGTACTATTTTACATCCCTAGAAATTGTTCCCCATGTTTTAGATTTTGGTAAAGGCCAAAACTGTACCCTGAGCATCCCTACATTGTTATGGGAACCATTAGAATTTGTTGCCTTGGCTTTGATTCCCTAAACTTATGGCAAAACTACATGTGGTACTGGCCAAGTAACAACTATGAGTCTATTTCAACAACAACAACAAAAAAAAAAAAAGGTCAATTGTCCAAATATTTTTAAAACATGGTTCTAATGGACGAGTAAAAATTAGTATGGATGAAATGGACACCAAAAAAAATAGTAAGAATGAAACTAGATTCATCCTGGCTTAAACTTAAAAAATAGCGAGGATAAAACTGGATACATCCTGATGTAAATTAAAAATAAGAAAAAGTATTTTTAAATGAATATGATGAAATTGTTTACATCCTGACTATTTTTACATTCTCGTCTATTTAAACAGTATCAAATTTTACATATCTTTTTCACCCAAAAATTATTAATTTTGGTCAATTAACCAATTTTGTGAAGAACAAAAAAAACTACAACTACCAAATCTATGAACTGCAGTCAGTAGAATTGTGAAAACAAACACACCCCTAAACAAGTAAGAGAGGGACAAAAAAAAACAACAAGGGCTGAAATGGTACTTTCAAGATGTTTCAAAATGAGAATAAAAGAAAGCTTCTTCAACGGTAATTAAATTTCCATAAGAAGTAAATTGTACTGTACTAACAAAGAAGTGATCAGAGATGTCTCTTATAAGAGTTATCATTGTTGAATGTTTGGACCAACTAAAGATACAGAGAGGAAGAGATAAGAGAAACAGAAACATTGTTTGAGCCAAACAATCGACGGTTTTTCCAAAAATTTGAAACAAATTGCTTAAACCAACATTATACAGGGTTCTGCAAATATGAGCATCACACAAGAAAAATGTGGTTCTGAAAGAAATCGGTGAGTAAATGAAGTCTAATTTTTACATTTTTAGTGTATAATTTTTCTACGAGATGATATATGGTTGGGTTTTCTTTTGTTTTGTTTGTGGATTGTAAACTAAAAATCATGTTTGTGCACAAACTGTTTGATAAAATGCGTCTGAGGCGAACATGTCACCGCTGTAACTACTGCGTTTCCAGGATTACAATGTTATCAGCCGTCTAGTTTTCATAACAATCTTTGAATTTTTAACAATGGTTCTTAATAATATGTGTTGTTCTGTTTTTTTGTTTGTGATTTGCATGGTATAGTAAGTACATTTATCCTCAAGGAGATTTTTCACCATCCCGTGTGAATTCTACGTCGCACCTAAAGATAATACAGCAAATTAAAGGAGGCTTAAACGATGAATACTTGAAAATTTTCAAGAAGACGTCAATTGGGCATTTACTTAATATGGAGCCGACCAGATTCAGTGGTCCAATTATCAACTCTTTGCTTCGAAGAGTGGTTGAGCCTCTTGCAGGTGACGATCTAGATTCTATGTACTTTTGCATTGGAGGTAAAGTTGTGAAATATGGAATGTGGGAGTCTGCACTCGTGACGGGTTTGAGTTTCATGGGAAGTGATGTTATTCATCCTCGTGGTTGTGCTGGATCTGAGCTGATTAATAAATACTTTCTTGGCAAGAAAAGTATCACGTTGGGAGAGTTGTCAAGAAAATTTGATTTTGTCGAGCAGTCGACAGATAAAGTAAAACTCGGGCTGGTTCTCCTAGTCCAGGGTGTTCTAATGGGGAACGAATATGTAAAAGATGTAAATCTTGCATACTTCCACATGGTGGAAAACATTGAGAAGTTCAAAAAATTCCCCTGGGGAAAGCTGTGTCACCAGAGGATGCTGAAATGTTTTAGAAATGTTGTCGGCGGGAAAAAAGAAGAGGAGCAAATTGGAAACAGTAGGACTAATCCAAAAGGCAAGTCAGCTATTGCCGGGCATGGGAGCTTTAGATCTGCGTATAATTTGTATGGATTCCCATATGCTTTTCAGGTACACCTCATAGAATATTTATAAATTTAGTATAGAAATTATGTTGAATAATAAATTGTATTTATGTTTGCTTTTCAAATGCCATAGGTCTGGGCCTTTGAAATCATTCCACTTCTACGGAAGAGTTTTGCGATTAGACTAAAACCGAAACAATTTCCACGCGTGCTGCAATACGCTTGTGACAGTATACGTCCAGAGTCTTCTGCAGTTGAAAATATACTGACATCTAAGGTGTGTTCACTTAACACTTTTCTATATCCCCTTAATGTTTATTAGCAAAGGCCTACTTTTAATACTGCGTTATACATTTTATTTCTTCATGCAGATTGAAGTCCTGGCTTGCATAAAACCCGTAGAGGGGGAAATGTCGTCAAAGCACATGAGATCTGTCCTCCTGATGTCTGCTGACTTATCAGAATTAGAGGATGATGATAAAGACAAAGCCGTGGAGATGGAGACATCGATGGAAATGCAATCTGCAAATGAAGACTGGGAGGTAGCAAAGGATGATGGTTCAGAAACACAAGCACCCCAATCCTGTTCTAACCAGGTTCTCTATTTAGTTGGTTGAACATTAAATGTTTCATTGTTTGGTTCATACTGGTTGTTTAAAACTTAAATGGGTGTTTTAATACAGGATACCCAGCTTTTGAGAGAGGTATTTACACAGGTTAAGGAACTCACATCAAAGGTTTCCAGAATGGACAAAGAGATGTCAAAACTTAAGGACGGTGACAACCGCAATAACCAGGCTTCTATAGAGATGGTAACCTAGTGTTTGGAATGTTAAGTTCAGTATGTTACGTGAAAAACCCTGACTCTGCACAGTTGAAGGGTCTTGTTTCCATTAAAAAAAATTATCCATTTTCTTCCTGAAGATAGGTTTCCATGGTGGAGTGATGCTAGCTTAACAGAAATGACGTGCAAAATCAGTTGAAAACAATGCCTAATGTTTTGATAGAGTTCATAATATCGGTCTTGATTACAATGATATTTATTTTAAAAAATGGCTAAAATGGTGATTTGCTGTAGCAGGTTATAGATGAAGATGAGAGGCTGAAAAGCCTTACGGATGACTTGGGTGAGGAGGTGTACGAGGCCGTCATAACTGTTCTGTCGGAGATGAATGACTACAGTCTGAATGAGAACTTTAGGAATGGTGGAAGGTTTAGTATTCCTGAATGGAGGAAGATTTGAAAATGATAAGGAATGGTGGAATGGAGATATTGAAGGAAGTTGCTTCATTCACACTGGAACAGTGGAGGACCCTTAAGAAAAGATTTGAAAATGATAAAGAAATCAAGAGTCTGGAAATGAAAATGAAAGAAATGGAGTACGAGAATAAGGACCTGATTTATCAGAATGATGAGCTACGTAAACATTATAATGAAGGTACTCTATTTTATCATGGGGTTAAAATTTTCTAGAATAGGATTTGGATTGAATTCAAAAAAACTTAAGATATACTTCAGTTTTAAGTTTGCGACAAATGAACCACAAAATAATGTGCTGGTTTTGAGTTTTCTGAATTCGTATATACTGAAGCTGTAAAAACTTCATCAATTCTATAGCGGGATCTTATTGTTGGAATGGTGATTTACTTTTTCATTTTTTCCCTCCTTTTCCCTTAAAAGCCGAGTAAAATGAAAACATATTGTTTTGATAATTTAATGCTTTAATAGTTGTGATATTTAATTTGGTATTTGTATACATGTCCATTAGAAATAAACAAGATGCAACAGGAGCATAAGTATCATTTGGAAAGGATCAATAGGGAGCATGAAGAACTTAAGTCGGAAATGGAATCGTAGAGGAAAGAGGTAATTTGCCATGATGATCCATTTCAAATTAGTTGTATGATATCTAGCCCAATTAGTTATTGTAGTAGCATGATGGAGGATTATACTTTTTCACATGTTACAAAGCACTCAAGTAAGTCTCCACTATTGAAAGAGAGACGTAATAGGATTCATATGTAGAATTTTGATACTATCTATGAGAGCCGTTTAACAGTTTTTCTATATATACATTTTTTTGTTTTGAGTATTCAGTTTGCAATGAAAAATAGTAGTAATTTTGAAATGGTTTTCTCATGGGAACAGAGGGAGATACTCGAGATGGCATTGCGGGTTGCTGCAGAGAAAAAGGTTAAACTTTGAACTAACTTAGTGATAGATTGGATAATTAGGAATTACTTGATACACAAACCCTGACAATCTTGGATATCATGTAGTTTATTCTCTTCTTGTAATTTTTGATACCAGAGAATAAAACAAGATCATCCCAAGGAAAAAACTGAACTAGAAAAAGATATGGCCAGAGATAAACTGGAATTAGAATTTGAGGAAAAAGAGGTGATTGAGAAATTGGAAAAAAAGGAAAGACAACATGAATATCTTGAAGATCTGAACCAAATTCTTATTGCCAAGGAGCGGAAAAGCAATGATGAGCTGCAGGAAGCTCGTAACGAACTGACCAGGGTGAGCTCTCTCTCTCTCTCTCTCTCTCTCTCTATATATATATATATATATATAGGTATTGAAACAGTTTTCATTTGTTAACCTTGTATTTATTAAGAGGCTCAATAGGAGGGTGGCAATTGGAGCCATCCAATATAACTGACATGTGAGCCACTGAACTGTTATACTGTTAGAGTCTTTTGGATTGTAGGTTCTTCATAGTTTCCTTGATGTAGCTAGGCTTGTAAATGAACTAATATTATTGTGGTGGATAAACAAACATCTCATTGGCTTGTAGGAACTAAGAGAAATGTCTAGCCGTGCTTCTATTGGGGTTAAAAGAATGGGAGAGCTTGAAATGAAACCATTTTATGATATATGCAAAAGGAAATATTGTAGTGACGAAGCATATGTGAAAGCCGTAGAGATCTGCACATCCTGGGAAGCATGTCTCAGAGACCCACATTGGCATCCTTTTAAAATCATTGAAGTTGGGAACAACCATCAGGTATCTTTCTCCAATCTATACTTCTGTTTGCACTTACTTTATGCATGAATTGCAATTTATAGTCAAACTTCGTTTTCTTTCATCCTAAGAATTTGTATTGCCCTTTGTTATGTTTGGGAGGGCAGAAAGTTTGCTTTTGTAGTTTTATTGAAGGTCCATTGGTTCATTTCTCATCTGAGCGGTTTTGTTTCTTATTTGATTTCTAAATTGTGTACCGTTTCATTGGTTTTGTTAATAGAGTGTAATATTGGTCGGAGGAACGGTACATGTTAGTATCATATAGAATGAAACAGTCACTTATTATCGTCACTGATTCCTCGGAGTTACCCTGACTAAAGAGGGTAGTATACGGTTAAGACATATGCAGACTTCAGGGAACCCAAAGAGAGTATGGAGTGATTAATACAACTTCGTCTACATTTCAAATACCAATGTAAAAAATTAGTCCAAATGTTGTCAATCCTTGGAAAATCAGTTTTGATCTCCATATTTTAGATAATCAGTGGCTAACTCTGTTTGTTTTTGATAATAAGAAAAGATATACTAGTATATTTTATGTCTGCATACGGTCCTTGATTTGCAGGAGACAATAAATGAAGATGATGAGAAGCTGAGAGGCCTTAGAAACGAGTTTGGTGAGGAAGTATACAGGGCTGTCACAACCGCCATCATGGAGATGAATGAGTACAATGCAAGCGGAAGGTTTGTTGTTTCAGAACTTTGGAACTTCAGGGAGGGGAGAAAGGCGTCGCTGAAGGAAGTAGTTTCTCATCTACTGAAACAGGTGAAGACCCTTAAGCGGAAGAGGACCTCCTAATGTTAGGACCTGGTGTTGAATTTGGCTGTAAATGTAGTGAAACTTGAAGTTGGTGTAAGTGGCATATATTATGAGCAGTTCTGGTCTTACTTTTTTATTTAAATCTTCTCCATAATTTTCTATTTAAAGGGAAACTTATTTAAATACCCCTCAAAATCTACCTCTGAAAAGAGAGACCGACTGAGAAGCAGAACGATAAGATAGATTGGCTATTTTTAGGGTTTTGAAGCATGGTGATCAGCACCACCACCACAACAACATCATCTACTTCTAATGGTTTTGGTTTGAGTAATAATGCTTCAGCCGCCGCCCATGGTTGTTACCGTCAAAATCGAAGTCATAATAGGGGCAGGCGAGACTGGAATTCTCATTGCAGTTTTAATAGTAGAGATGCTCAGCAGCAGCATCAACAGATGAGTCTTCCTCCTGCTGCTCCACTCCAAGACCACAATTTGTACTCAACAACAGCGAAACAGATTGAATACTACTTCAGCCCAGTAAGTCTATCGGAAAATACGTTCTTGCAGCGGCACATGGATGAACAAGGCTGGGTTCCTGTTTCTTTAATAGCAGGCTTCCACCAAGTTGAGCAATTACTGAAAGGAATTCCAGATTGTATTGAATTTATGTTGCGTGCAGTCAGAGGGTCAACAACCGTAGAGACCAAGGGCGATTTGATAAGGAAGCGCAAGGGCTGGATGACATGGATCTTGTCTCCTATTCCCATGTCTCAGTGGGCAAGTGAAGGTGAAGGTAATCAATTGAAAGATCATCTACGAGAGATTTCTGCATGGGACAAAGTTGAGGATATGAGAAACAGTTTCTTCCATTTCACTTGCCAACTGCCAATAAAAATGGAAGCGCATGATAAAATAATTGCAGTTGATGCTATGATGGTATTACGTGATGCTCTGCAGCTTAGATACCAACCTATCAGACGAAAATTTGATGACGCTGCAAAATCTTATTCTGAGGGGATGTTGGAACTTATTAATAAGCATCCTCACGTTGTTGACATGCCAACATTCCAAAGGCTATTATCTGACGAACAAAAAATACGCTTCGAACCGCTCGGCACAAGAATAGCGGAGAGCAAGGGCAAGATGCCGAGGGAAGAACCTGATGAAGAGCGAGTTAAGGCTTTGCATCAACAACTACTGCAACAGGCTGAGAACGACTATAAATCACTATATAGTAAGGTGGTAGAGTATGACCAGATGATTCGCTTTGTGGATGCTTTCATCAGTATTGTACGCAATAAAGACAGCAGGGGGCAAGTGAAGGTGCTAGACTATGACCACTGAGAACTCTTGCTATTTGGCCTTCTCTTTGGATGGCATTTTCATCGCTGCAACTGGGTATCACAAGTTAACTGGAGAAATATATTGATCTTTATCCTGTTTTTATGTACCGAACAGAAGATCTATAAATCATTCAAGATAATGTGTCGTTTTTTTAATTTTTTAATAATCGTTCAGCTGACAGATAATGTGTTGGTGGTAGAATGCAAACACATTTATCATGAGGTTTACGTCAATATAGAGAGGTTCCATCTCTATATAAATCAAGCTTGGTAAAGGGGCGGCATGAAACGGTAGAGGGGCGGCAAGTGTGATAGCAATGTCCCTCTTATTGGTTAGGGGGTGTCCTATAGGGGTGTAGAATGACTAGATTACCCCTTTTACCTTAAATTAACCAAAATCAAATCAATTTTTTTTAATTAACCAAAATCAAATCAGTTTTTTTTTTCATCTTCTCTTCTCCTCCATCAACCCTAACCTCCATTAAAACCGAAAATGTCATCGTCTTCGATTTGAAAAATGTTTGGAAAAACCCAGTTAGGGTTTAGTTTATTGTGTTGGATTTAAGTTAATTTTGTATCAAAAATTAGGGTTTTGAATGAAAATTGAAATTGAAATTTCTGGGTTTATGCTAGTTACGGTTGGTAATAACTCAAATACGAACCGTAACTGTAGATTGGGTTGATGTTACGGTTGGTTTAAACTCAAATATCAACCGTAAGTTCTTAGTTTTGAGAATATGTTCAGTTACGGTTTTTATTTGCATCATATTTATCAACCGTAATTGAGTTACGGTTTGAAACTCAATTAAACTAACCAACCGTAAATCATCCTGAATGTTAACAACTTATCAAATAGTTATGTACGGTTCAAAAGTTAAGATGACTTACCAATCGTAGGTTATTTACGGTTGGTTTCTATTCATTAGTTACCAACCGTAATTTAATTACGATTGGTAACTAAATTAAATTACCAACCGTAACTTGTTTTACGATTGGATCTTTCCCAAATTTAACCAGTTACGGTTGGTATTCGATAACTTACGAACCGTAACTAAGAGTTACGGTTGGTCACGAGCAAAATTGCAAATTAGTAAATTCTTCTGAAAATTCAAAAGTTTTGATTTTGTTATGTAATTTAGATAATTTTGAGCGAGAAAAAACTAATTGGAACTAATTTAGAAGTATACCGGGTCACTGGAATCACTCATTTTGGTTGAGTGAATCAAAATATAGGGTTTCACAAATATCACATAATTTTTTTTTTCTTCTCCTCTAATTTTTTTTTTTTTTATAACTCTAAAAATTTGATTTTAGAGTTATAATAAGTGAAAATTAATTATCAACACTAATCTTGATTATGAACACTAATCTTGATTACCATTACTAAACTTGATTATTAACAATAAGGGCTAATTAGTCATTTCCATATACTCATTGATAAGGGGCACTTGAATTTACTTCTAATGACCTTTTTTGTCTTATTAGTTTGCCGCCCTTCTACCGTTTCATGACGCCCCTTTACCAAGCTTGTATTAAACCACCGCATAATGTATTTTACAATTTGTGCTTGTTAGGCCGACCGAGCGAAGCGAGGGAGGACTCTATATATGGTGATTTTGTGTCAGTGTGAAGCGTGACATTTTTTTCAATTACACAAAAAAAATTGAATTTTGGTCCGGACACCTGGAAAAGACTAAGTTGTCCCTTTAAATTAAATTTTACTTTTTTTCTTTTAGACATTTTCGTAAATAAACCAAAAAGGAAGGGCACAACAGTAAATGCATTTTTTATATATTTAAAAACCTCATATATTTCAAACTAAAAGTCGTATTTTTATAAATTTTATATATTTGGAAAACCCTTTAAATTAGCTACGCAGTGAGCACAAACAATGATATCAAATTTTTGTTTTTCAATTTTTTTTTATTATTCTCCCTATTTTGTATCTTTTCTCCTTAAAAATTAGGCATAGCTTAAAATTAGACATATCTTAAAAAAATTGAAAAAAACTATAAGAAAAATAAAATGATTGACTAAGTATAAAAAACAACTAATTTTAAAATGAAAAGCACAACATATGGTGTTGAATCACCACCAAATTATTTGCAAAGTAAAAATATACCATGGCCTACATGTCTGGAAAAATGATATTTACGCGTCGTGTTTGGAAAAATTATACATTCGTGCCGTCTCAAGAAAAATAATATGTTCACCCTACGGCGGAACTAAATTGTGAACACAAAATTTAGTTTTACGTCAATTTTTTCGGTCGGTCATCCCACCGTGGTAGCGGTCATCTAGTTTTATCCCTGTCTAATATCTCTACATTTATAACAAATTTCTTTTTCTCATTTTATTTCCGTGGAATTTAAAAAATCTATGAAGATTCATTCCAATTAAATATTTTCAAAATTTTAAAAATACAAACTTTGAAATAAAAATTTAACATCTTCAAAAATACAAACTACCATATAGTCGTCTATTTTGATATTAACGGGAATTATATTTAGTTTATATAAATTTTATCTTCTTAAATTTACATCTCACATTTAGCTAGGAATAGCTTATGTTATTTATAGATGCTTCAAACATCAATCATCACTATTCAACATACGTTTCGTTTCTCAAAAATAAAAAACGAGTCACGATTCGCTTCACGCTTTAAAATCCCTGCTCATCATCATAATCACCTTCATAGCGTTACCTGCTTCATCCATCACTACCCCCTACATACCTCCACTAGTCTAGCATCACTTCATTCACGACCCACCACCATTTTCTTTTTCTTTTTTTCCGCTCGATAAGAATAGATTTTATTGATAATAAGAAAATGCTAAAAGCATACAACAACCCCAGGGGGAACCAAAAAATAAAATCAAAAGTTTTCCTTTATATTTTAGGCACCTATCCTATATACAGTTTTAACAGACTCTGAAGTAAGATTTCCCAACATTTTCTAGACTCTCCAAGAAATCTGGTCAGATATCGAAAACAAGACTATGTCCTCTTTGTAAATTCACTCCTTTCTTGGCTAGTTTATCTACAGTGAGGTTTACTTTTTTGTAGTTGTGAACAAATTCTTAATTTACTGTTTTTTCACATATTTTCTTCTATCCGGTGATAACATAACAAGGAATCTGATTGGCTCTGTATGAATTTAACATTGTTTGTGAGTTTGTTCAAAATATTAGAGAAGTAAATTCATTCTTTATTGCTCATTCCTCTGTATTTAGAACGTCCATCACTTTTGCAAAGTAATTTATTGCAACTCCTAAACCCCCAACTACTGCAATGATATATTCTCCTTTACTATTTCTTCCAATGAATCCATATCCTGCATCACCTGGATTTCCTCTTGAAGCCACGTTACAGCACAAAAGAATTTGATTTCTAGGTGGTAACTGGAAAAATACTTCTACTATTCTAGCATTTTTTTGTAGATTTTGAACAAAGAATATATATGGAAATAAAGATATGTTCAGAAGATATGGAAGATCTTTATTTCCTAAACTCGGTTAAGTTTTCAATTCATTGATAAAAGCCTTAAATAGGCATTACACGCATACGTTTAAACTAACCCACGACTAACATAATTTCCTACTTTTTAGGATCCATATCCCACGGCTAAACTACTTATTCAAAACACGTTTAAATACCTAAATACTAGGACTAATGCAACATAAATCATAAGACCAAATCAATTAAGCAAACTAACACAAAATATGTTAAAATATTTGAACGCGACACATTCAAATTCCAACACCCTCCCTGAATGTGTCAAACATAAATCTTCTAACATCATCATCATCAATCATCATTCATCACCATCATCATGTTTTGTTTGTTCAAAAAAACTAACTCATCATCTTTTGTTTCCACACAGAATTGTGCATGCTCCTCCCTTGACTTGTCACGGAAATATTTTTCAATATGACCAAATCTCTTGTAGTTGTAACACTATAATGCCTTCTTTTTATTGTCCTTGAAGTAATATTCTTCAGTAGAATGATTATTTCTCTTACAAACAGGACTGGTTTCCACCTTTCTTTGCCCAAAGTGCTTTCTCTTCATATCATACATCTTCCAACCTGTTTAATATTTGTTCATGTGCTTTAAGAGAACCAATAAGATCATTAAAAGTATACTTTGACAAATATTTTGACTCTTCAATAGCAGCACAGCATGATCGTATTTGTGAGGAAGAGAATATAATACCTTTTTCACGATTTTTTGATCAGAAATTACTTCACTATAATCCCTCATTGAATTAACAGTCTTGATAATATTATCAAAAAAAAAAAAAAAAACTTGAAATGAATCAGAATTTCCCATAGCATAAGTTTCGAAATGACTACGAAGAGTTTGCAACTTTACCATAATTGTTTTATCCGTTCCTTCAAATTGTTCTTTCAAAAGTTCTCAAGCCTCCATTGATTTTTTTTCATAAGGAAATCTTAGGAAAATCGTGTCGCCTTCTTGTATAACTGACAATGCTTTAACATCCTTCTCCACCTTCTCTTTGTGCTTTTTTTTCCTTCTCTTGAGTTGTTATTTCTTTGAATATAAGAACGTTTGCTTGTAGCGTAACTCCTTTATTTAACATAACTTTCCCAAGGATCTTCTGGCTCCGATACCAAATGTAAATTTTGAACAGAGAATATATATGGAAATAAAGATATGCTCAGAAGATATGGAAGATCTTATATTTCCTAAACTCGGTTAAGTTTTCAATTCATTAATAAAAGCCTTAAATAGGAATTACATGCACACGTTTAAACTAACCCACGACTAACATATTTTTCTACTTTTAGGATCCATATCCCACGACTAAAGTACATATTCAAACATGTTTAAATACATAAATACTAAGACTAATGTAACCTAAATCAAAATACCAAATTTATTAAGCAAGCTAACACAAAATATGCTAAAATATTTGAACGTGACACATTCAAATTCCAACACTTTTAGCTTTCCTGTATTTTAGTCCAAAGTACCTTAGTATTTCCATATCATAACTAGTGTTCTACATGAAACCATTCATTCTCACATCACATTCAAATGTAAGATTTAGTGTTATGTTTTTATAACACCTTCATTGAATTATCCTCCCTTAAAAACACAGGTGTTTCTCATGAACCAAATCTCTTTCGTAGTTATGAATACAACATTCCTCCATATTTCTTTCACTGAAGGACTTCGATATTTTTATAACCGAAGGACTTCCTCAAAAGATGTCGGATCCTCAAAACTGAATATAATCCCAAGCTAGTGCCAAATTTTTCTGCTCTTTTTACAGTGCCATAAAATATGATCTAGAGATTCTTATGAGTTTTACACAATGCACATCTAGAAGCAAAATTGAATTTTTTGTTTTTAAGTTCTTATTTGTAGCACAAACATTGTGAATTAATTTCCACATATTAATTGCTTGAGATACTTGGATGAATGGAGTTATTCCATATATTTTTTGGCTTATGTAACTTGGGTGTTTTTGTCTGATGCATTCTACTGCTGATGCAACTGAGAATTCTCCAGTTAAATTACCAAACGACACTCTTATGTATTCATTGATATCCACTACTGGAAGTTCATTACTTGATAACATTGGAGTTAACTCATATGGTATTACCATTCATCATCAAGTAGCATATTTAAAACTAGCATATTTGGATGTTGTACCATGAACTCGCTTTCAGGATAGAGAGATTGTAGATATTTCTCATGTATCCAAACATATTTTCATACATAAATTTTTGATCCATCACCCACTAACCATCTGGTGTACTCATTACATCTTCAATCACCCACTTCATTCCAGGTCAAATAGATGACTTCTTGTAATATCCTATCCACTTTCCATTTTTATTTTGAAACTTTTATTGGGAGTATTTAGCCCACTAATCAGTTGTATTTTTTATTTTGCAGAAGAGTTTCACAAGCAATGCCTTATAAATAGTTTCTAGTCTTCTCAACCCGGATTTACCTTCCTCTATTTGAGAACACACCAATTCCCACTTCAATGTGACCATTTTTCTTGTTGCTGGATAACCTGACCAGAAAATGTTTCTTATGATTTTCTCATCACATTCCTTAAGAACTTTTTTTGGCCATTTATATACAGACATGTTGTACACATGAAGTCTACACCATACAAATTTAGCAAGGATTAGTCTTTCTTGGAAAGAGAGTAACCTTCCTTTACAACCAGAAATTTTATCCAACATCTTTCTACACACACCCAAACGGTGATATTTTATAGCTCCATGTGTTATTATTGCCCCTATATACTTATCTGGAAAAGCTGAGATGGGCATATTATATTCCTGTGCTATCTGCAGCTTTCTCACCTTATTAGTACCACCCATAAAACACTTACTTTTCTCTAAACTTATGTTTTGAACTGATGAATCTTGGTAATCCTTTAGAGTGGCCATTAACCTCCTAACATTCCTTTTTTCACAATTGCAAAAGAGAAAGATATCATCAACAAACAAAATATGTGTAAGAGTTGTACGTTTTGTATTCACCATTGGGATAAATTTATTGTCTTGAACCATTTGATTCAATGTTCTGCTTAATATATCTCCAGCCATCACAAAAAAAATAGGATACAAGGGATCTCCTTGTGTTAAACCTCTTCCTACTTGGAAGTATTCAACATGACCACTATTAACTAGTATAGATATTCTAACAGAAAAAATTTCATACCTGAAATAAAAATTCCCAACTCAAGGAATCATATGCCTGGGTGATGTCTATTTTCAAACCAATACTTCCACCTCTTCTTTTAGTCTCCTTATCATTCACTAACTCAAATGCCAACAATATTTTCTCTTGTATATTTCTCCATTTTATAAAAGCACCCTGTTGAGGAGAAACTATTTTATCTATCATACTTCTCATCCTTGTAATAATGATTGTTGTAAATACTTTGAAGCTGAAATTCATCAATCTAATTGGTCTAAATTGATTGGCCTTTTTTTGCATTTCTTATTTTTGGTAATAGAAGTAAGAAATTTGAACTTAAGCCTTTAGGTATAAAACCTTTTCTCTAACAGTATTGTATTGTTATTGTGAAATGCTTACCAATTATCTCCCAAGCCATTCTGTAGAACCAACCTGCAAATCCATATGGTCCTGGAACACTGTCAGGATCCATATAAAATATTGCTTGTTTCACTTCTTCATCGATAGGAATTGAAAAAGCGGGGGTCTAACAACCAAACCCAATATTTCGATTAGCAATCTGTATCGACAACTCCGAGTTACTTTTTAGAGAATCAACTAGACTCAACCAATAGAAAATATCTCTAGGAGTTATTATCTCAATCTATCAATTTGATTTACTCAAGCAAATACAATCTGCGAGTCTTAATCAAAGAGAGATAACTTGGATGGTACCGAAGACCAATATCCAAGTGTCAATCAATTTAAATCAAAAACCAAGAAGGTCGGATATTCTAATTGATTGAACAACGCACAACCTGTATTATTTCAAATATATAACAAAATATTTAGAGTTCCGGTACGAAAGCTTAACTGGTTCCAAGACCTTCAAGCTTGTGACTGACAGAGTTAACAGAAGCTTTAGACACGGTATTGAGATGATCCTTAAGTCGTGTCTTCATTAGAGCAAGGCCAGTGTTGTCCTTTATCAAATCAGTTCTTAACCCATCTAGCTCTTTTAGAGTGTTAACAAGCAATAGCTTTGCATCATTAAACTTATCAATAAAGTTTTGAACAACTTCATTAGAAATCTATTAATCATCCTCAAAATCTGACAAATCATTAGGAGATTGAGAAGACGCGTCGTCGATTTCCTCAAGAGTTCATTTTTACTTCTCCTCGAGTGAAAGACCAAAACCCTTATCAAGAAAACCTTTTGGAAAATAACAAGTTCCTGAAGGTGATGTCATTCTTGACAAAAAAAAGTAGCCTGAAAAATGCGTACTTTTTAAAAGACGAGTTTGGTATTTAAACGTTTTCACAGGAACCCTGAAGATACCAGAGACGATTTGTGAAAAGCCACAAGGATACCCGCACAAACACAAGCTTGAACCTTAAAAAAGTAACTCGAAAAGAGAAGTACTCAAAAACAATACAAATATGATGTATGCCTATCTGAGAAGACTCACAGATTGTTGCTCAATAAAACATTGTATTCTTACAGAAGACCAATTTTTAGAGCAAGAATGGCACTTTTAATTCTCAAAAACAATCACACAAAAATTAAAAAACAAAATATTTGCCAAAACAAAATACAAATACTTATGCAAACATGTTTGTAACAGATAATCCGGCTAGAAGCGATAAGAAAATAGCCAGAAAATCAGAAAACACTTTGCCATTAAGTATACCTGATAAATATCTCACTCTGTCAGGATTTTTATTGAGAGTGGGGTTTCAACCTTGTGCTTAATTAACACAAGTATGAGCCTTAAGCTCATTAAGTGAACGTCGCTTATGGTTAAGCCTATTTTTCCTGATCTTTGGAGGAAAACCATTATGATGTGAAAAGTTATCATAACACTTACTATCATCAAGGTACGACGCATAATGAAGATTCTTACCTGAAGAATTTTGGCCAGAGGGTATTGTCAGCCTGTTGATAATTTCTTTATATCCTTCAATTATCCATTTTAGGTTGATTTCCTTTTTTCTATTGCTTCCTTCTTCTGGTACTTTTCTCACATCATAAACAACGTAATATCCCTTCTTGATAGAAGAATTTCTACGACTTCTTCTTCGTCGAAATGGTTTAGGAAGACTGCTATGTGTTTGAACATTTGACGAACACATTGAACTGAATTTCCTGGTGGGATACACAGGGTGAGTACTAAAACCAATTGGTTTAGACATACGAATGTCAGTTACACCTTTGAGAATTAAATCTAAGGTATGTTGAAGAAAAATGATAGAATTGTCATTCAACCTAGAGTTTCTCTTTTGTTTACCAATCCCTTTCGAATCACAAAAGAGACACACTTTCTAATCACCAGAGTGATTAGTCGAAAAAGTTTTAACACCATTGTTGGGAGAATCCTTCCTTCCGTGTGATGTGGACATTCCTTGATTAGAGGAAGAAACAAGCACATCTTTTTCAACAGGAAGGGTTTTCGGTTTTGCTTCTGAAACTAATTTTCTTACGGTTAAATCAGAAGCAGTTGGTATAACGGACTCTTTTGAACACTCTTGAAATGGGAGTTTACTTAAGAGATGTTCAATTTTCAAAGCATAATTTTTTAAGAGTTTCCTCTTGAAGAATCTTTAAACGAGAGTCATGTTCACATATTATACCAAGTAGGACATTGACTTTGTGTTTCAACCGGTTGAAATTATCATCCCGGATTCTAATAAGTTTTAGAATCACTTCACTCTCTTTGGCTGCATCCCTTTCAACTTCAGAGTCAGACTCGTCGGTAAGGTGGTCAGGAAAACACTTGTCAATGTATGTTTGTTTCCTTTGAATGCAAGGTTCTTCTATATTCGAGATTGACAAATCTTTCTCTTTAATAGATTTTAAGGAAACAAATCTTTTATTTCTGGTGATGCGTTTATCAATGACAATATCCTCCCTTCTCAGATCGCTAAAAACACAGACTTGTAAGGTCTTTAACGTGTTTGCCTTCTCTGATACCATTTGAAAATGCGGGGGGTACAACAGCCACACCCAACAATTAGTTTGGCAACCTAAGAGGGCTTACTTCAATACACTTTCTAGCAAATCAACTAGATAGTCAGACTCAATCTAGATTAAAGTATATCAAAGAGTTTAATATCTCTAACTCTTAATTCAATCTGCAATCAGCAAATAGAAATCTGCGAGCCTGATTGAATATAAGAGGAGTTACTTGAACGGTACCAAAGACCAATGTTCAAGTGTCAATCAATGTAAATCAACAACCAAAGGTTGGATATTCTAATTGATTGATCTTAACGCACAACCTGTGATATTTCAATTATATAACAAAATATAATGCGGAAAAGAAATAACACATACACTAAAATTTTGTTAACGAGGAAACCGAAAATGAAGAAAAACCCCGGGACCTAGTCCAGATTGAACACCACACTGTATTAAGACGCTACAGACACTAGCCTACTACCAATTAACTTCGGACTGGACTGTAGTGGAACCCTAATCAATCTCACACTGATTCAAGGTAGTTGCGCTCCTTACATCTCTGGTCCCAGCAGGATACAACGCACTTGATTCCCTTGGATGATCTAACCCACAACCAAGAATTACAACGACCCAAAGTCGAAGACTTTATAGACAAATCTGTCTCACACGGAAAAATCTATAGGATTGAATAAATATGTCTCCCACGGAAATACCCAAGAATTTTTGTTCCGTCTTTTGATAAATCAAGGTGAACAGGAACCAATTTATAAATCAGACTTATATTCCCGAAGAACAACCTAGTATTATCAATCACCTCACAATAAACTTAATCGATTAGCGAAACAAGTTATTGTGGAATCACAAACGATGAGACGGAGTTTGTTTGTGATTACTTTTCTATCTTGCCTATCGGAGATATAAAATCTCGAGCCAATCATTTCAATTGCACTCAACACGATAAAAATAGCAAGATCAGATCACACAACTACAAAGATAATAGTTGGGTCTGGCTTCACAATCCCAATGAAGTCTTCAAGTCGTTAACCTACAGGGTCTCAAGAAGAAACCTAAGGTTAAGGAGAATCGACTCTAGTTATGCAACTAGTAACACAAATGAGGTGTGGGGATTACCTTTCCCAGTTGCTAGAGTTCTCGTTTATATAGTTTTCAAATCAGTATTTGCAATCTAAGTTACCTTGGTAACAAAGCATTCAATAATCACCGTTAGATGAAAAACCCGATTCAACCAAGATAATATCTTTCAACCGTTAGATCAAACTTATCTTGTTACACACAAATCAAATGTACCCTCATTTAGGTTTATGTAATTTTACCTAAGTGGGTACACCATGTTGGTTCACAAATAGTTAAACGAGGTTACCCATATGATTACTCTCATATCCACCTTATTCATCTTAACCATAACTAGTTCAAATTACTCAAATGAAACTAGTTAAGAGTTGTTCAATTGTTTAGAAAAACACAATTGAAATCAAATCGGTTTGATTTACTTGAATCAATCATGAACATTATAGCCACAGTTTGCAAAGATTGCATTCCTTATGATTTAAACGTTTAAGTCCATGAACTGTCCGACTTGACAAAGTAACCAACTTAAGTATGCATACGGGTATGCGTACTTAAGCAACCAGTTTTGATTTTGTAAAGTTTCCAAACTGAGTAGAAATTTTCGGTTCAGAACTCCCGCTAGTATGCGTACGGGTACGCATAGTTAACCTGTCTCCATCACCAATTTCGTATACACACATATGCATACTCTTGGCTCTCGGCTTATGGACTTATACACTAATGTGCGAACACACTATATATGCATATATCCAAATATGGTTACATCATCAACTCTTTATTTCAATCATTGAAACATTCTTCTATAATGACAATAGCCGTTTTCACACACTATTAGCATCAAAGCAATTTTCAAGATATTGAAATAATCACTATTGAAACCTTCCAAGTCTTACACCAAATGATTGTATCACACAAACCATGTAAGATGTTACTCGGCAACTTTGTCATGATATAAGATGAACTTGGTCGAAGCGAAATCTTACCAACACATATTTCGATAAATATGTAATAGAGATATACTCAGCTCGAAATCTCAAATGTGTATAGAGAAAACTATATCATAACACGACTTATGTCTCAAAATAGGAGATAGTAGAAATAGACTTTCCAAGTGATAGATAAGTTCAAGTCTCCACATACCTTTTGTCGAAGAAATTCCACAAGCTCCCCTTAGTAGTTCTTCGTCTTCAAGAGATGAACGTCAAGAGATTTAGACCCAACTACACTATTTATGTCCTAGTCCGATAAATCTACAAATAAGCTAGAAATCAAGACTTATAGTTTTGATCACTAACATTGACAAACATGCTTGAGATAGCAACGCATGCGAGTTCGACCGAGCAATGCTCTAACACTTTGTATCCTAACATCTCTACTATCAGTAGGCTTGTAATTTGTTTTGGATGTATCACACTTAGTCCAAACAATATCATTTAAACTCGTCTTGTTACTAAGCAATTGGTGTGGAATGGTTTGATTTAATCATGTTACTAAGCAATCAAGAATTGGGTGGGCACCTTATCAAATGCATGTTTGATGCAAAAGGGTTAAAAATCATCGGATAAAAGTTAAATTAGGCTTGGGAGCTCACCGTGAAGCTAAGAATCTTGAAAGTTTGTGTTGTTTGTTTAATTATTTGGAGTCACCCGAAAACTCCCTAGTGATCTGTATTGTAACCTTTCCGATTTTGAACCGTGGCATCATAAATGTTAATGTACGACGAAAGAAATGGTAGTTACGCGTTCGAGCACATAATAAATAAACTACGGATTTATTTATGTTTTACCCCTTTACGATCGTAAGAGGTGGTGCCTTTACAGGTCTGATGTCTGAAATGGTTGTGGATTACTTGTGAATGTGGCACATTTACAAGGTTTCGTAGAAACATTTGAATTTTGAATTCAATGGAGTACCCGTACCACCACCACACGGTGCCTGACCCCATCTGCATGTGCATGTAAATGATCCCCACATTGGGGCAGCCCCACACTGTACTACGACACCACCTGAAGTGAAGTCGACGCTATGAATGAATATCGCTTGGGATCCTTTCTTTAAAATACTGATGTCGACTTTAGTAATTAAGCACTATTTACAGACCTTTACCGGACAAAGTCAAACGGAGATAAATGGGTCACCGTAGTTGCATCCAAAGAGCACCTTTTATGCAGATGAGTATCATATGCAACAAAAGGGGATAACCGGAGAATGTAGGTCTACTTTCATTATTTATTTATTTTTTTTAATTTGCCGGTATAAATTCTGGACTACATCAATTTTACGAGCTATTTCACCGTTCTATGTTTACATGTGCGCGCAGCTACTCTAAACTAATAACAGGATTCAAGCATCTGTCATCCACGGTCCACGGTCACCTCAAACAAATCTCCTCTTTCCTTTTGGAAAAATAGGTAAATTTTATGTGTAATTTGTACATAAAACCAATCAATCTTTTTGAAACAGAGATTGTACACATATCATTGAACAAGAACCAAAAACCTAGCAATTCTAATCAAGTTAATGGGTTACTTCTCGTCATAATATTTTCAAAGGTGGGAATCCAATATAACTAAACAAGAACCTCTATTTCTTGTATTCTTTCCAAGATTCATTCCATTTTTTCACTGTTGGCATAGCAAAAGTTTATTGTGCGAAATGACTCAGACAAACCCGACCAAACAAGTGGAATTGCATTTGCTCTTTTACCTTTTTAAATTTATACAGTTATTGGGATTAAATTAGAACCAAGTTCAAGCAGTATTGTGAAACTAAAAGGAAATTAAGAGCCTGTTTGGTATGCTTTTGAAAAACAGTTTTCTGTTTTCAAAAAAAAAAAAAAAAAAAACCAGTAAAAAATGTGTTTGGTAAGGGCATTTTCAGAAAATATTTTCTATTTGTTTTCTGTTTTTGAAAACAAAAAAAATGAAAACAACAATTTTTTTTTTTCAGAACAAAGTAAGAGATCGGGGGAATGACTGCATGTGAGTCATGGCCAGTATCACTATCTCTTAGACAAGTCTTTACATTTGATCTGATCTAGTTAATTTTTCTTGGTTTTTAAAAATAGTTTTTATCCTACCAAACAATTTTTAGAAAATAAACACAAAAAATATATATATGTTTGTAAAACAGTAGAAAACTATTTTTAAAAATTGTACCAAACCGGCTCTAACCTTTTCGGTATTACTAGGTCTTTTCCTCATGTTCTTGTCCATATTACCTTCTTTAGGGAATGTCTCCGCTGTTTCTTTCCTTAAGCTTTTGTGCTTTTTGTCTTTAAATTTGCTCATGTTTGAGACATAAATTCTTAGGTTGTACTATGATAACTTTGGTTTGGTGCATTTTAATTGTTAATTTTAGTCTACTGTATCTGTGTACACCTTTTAGTTTTTAGACTGGTGGCTTTTTGATACAAAAATGGTGGGGTAAATATGCAATTTCACACTAATTATACATAAATTCTCCGTTGTTGACCCTAACCCTAGCCCGTTGGCTGCTACTATAACTCATCCTTTAGGTACATGCCGTAGCGCTTGTTACGGGGAAAACCAAGTTTCATAAGGGTAACCGGTCAAGTGCATGCATGCGAATGATGGAAATGCGCCACGTAGGTCATTACTAGCAAAAACAAGTGGCTGTTAAGTGGTTTTTCTTATTTATTTATTTCTCTGAACTCGTATCAAAATTGGGTTTTAAAACTAATTAAGATTGCATGCATGTCTTTAGTTGAATAGATCTCTTGAACTGTTTGACAGATTACGTTGGGATAGTTCCATCTGAATGTAGGCTTCCCACCGTACGCACAACAACGTCGACAGCAAGAAACTCAGTTAGAATTCCTGGTGAATAAAGTTGTTCCAGTCATAAGCGTATTAGTTATGCAAAAGAAAAAACATACTTAAAGTCTTCATTGACTGATGTCACTATCTATACTGTTTAACCAGTCTTGTATTTGGCCACTTATTCTTTGTGCATATCTACCTATCCTATCTAATCTATGCAGCAATTAAGCTTAATTTGAGTCATACTCGTGCATCTATGGTCCCCTCAATCAAGTGTATATGCTAGTATTTTCGAATACGGAAGAAGAAACCGAAAGCCACTAATTAACCAAGCACTTTTAGGGGCGACCCCGACATAATTAGGGGCGACACAAAAAGACAAAATATGTTGAAAATACTTATATGCCCCTTCATAATCGGAAGGTATTTTGTGCCCGATTATTAAAACCTAATCGGAAGCTTTGTAACACCTTTACCTACCGATTAAAAAGGATTTTAGAAAAATCTCATTCTCAAGCAACCTATAATCGGAAGGTAATGTAACCAATTAACCTCCGATTATTATAATCTAAGGTAATGTAACCTTGATTATTTAACCTTCCGATTATGGCTACGTCTCAAACACGAACCAAATGGTTAGGGGTGGCTCGCACCCAGAGCCAAGTAGAAATTTGGCAAAGGTCCGATGTGGGGCTACTTATAATCGGTAGCCAAATATCCTACCGATTATGGAAGATTTCAAAATTTTAGAGAAAATGGATTTTAGAAAAAAACTCATTTTGGAGCAACCTATAATCGGAAGGTAATGTAACCAGTTAACCTCCCGATTATTATAATCGGAAGGTAATGTAACCAGTTAACCTTCCGATTATGGCTACGTCTCAAACACGAACCAAATGGTTAGGGGTGGCTCTGCACCCAGAGCCAAGTAAAAATTTGGCAAAGGTCCGATGTGGGGCTACTTATAATCGGTAGCCAAATATCCTACCGATTATGGAAGATTTCAAAATTTTAGAGAAAATGGATTTTAGAAAAAAACTCATTTTGGAGCAACCTATAATCGGAAGGTAATGCAACCAGTTAACCTCCCGATTATTATAATCGGAAGGTAATGTAACCAGTTAACCTTCCGATTATGGCTACGTCTCAAACACGAACCAAATGGTTAGGGGTGGCTCTGCACCCAAAGCCAAGTAGAAATTTGGCAAAGGTCCGATGTGGGGCTACTTATAATCGGTAGCCAAACATCCTACCGATTATGGAAGATTTCAAAATTTTGGAGAAAATGGATTTTAGGAAAAAACTCATTTTTTGGGCAACCTATAATCGGAAGGTAATGTAACCAGTTAACCTTCCGATTATGGCTACGTCTCAAACACGAACCAAATGGTTAGGGGTGGCTCTGCACCCAGAGCCAAGTAGAAATTTGGCAAAGGTCTGATGTGGGGCTACTTATAATCGGTAGCCAAACATCCTACCGATTATGGAAGATTCCAAAATTTTGGAGAAAATGGATTTTAGAAAAAAACTCATTTTGGGACAACCTATAATCGGAAAGTAATGTAACCAGTTAAACTACCGATTATGGCTACGTCTCAAACACGAACCAAATGGTTAGGGGTGGCTCGCACCCCGCATCCAAGTAGAAATTTGGCAAAGGTCCGATCTGGGGCTACTTATAATCGGTAGCCAAATATCCTACCGATTATGGAAGATTTCAAAATTTTGGAGGAAATGGATTTTAGAAAAAACTCATTTTGGGGCAACCTATAATCGGAAGGTAATGTAACCAATTAACCTCCCGATTATTATAATCGGAAGGTAATGTAACCGATTAACCTTCGATTATTATAATCTAAGGTAATGTAACCAGATTAAACTTCCGATTATGGCTCGTCTCAAACACGAACCAAATGGTTAGGGGTGGCTCGCACCACGAGCCAAGTGGAAATTTGGCAAAGGTCCGATGTGGGGTTACTTATAATCGGTAGCCAAATATCCTACCGATTATGGAAGATTTCAAAATTTTGGAGAAAATGGATTTTAGAAAAAAACTCATTTTGGAGCAACCTATAATCGGAAGGTAATGTAACCAGTTAACCTTCCGATTATAAAAGGGAACATTAGCCGAAATATCCATACATTAATCGGTAGCTAATGATTCATTTTAAACTACCGATTGTTTGTAACCTACCGATTGTGGTTTTGGCTACCGATTATATAAGGGCATAGTTGCCATTTTGAAAAATCACGGATAAGGGGTAGCTCAATTTTACGTTTGGGTGACCTTTTTTGTCTTTTAGTGTCGCCCCTAATTGCGACTGAGTCGCCCCTAAATGTGCCAGGCTAATTAATACTGCCTACACATCTTCGTCTCATCATAACAAGCTTTTAAGAGTAAATTTTCTTTTTCACCGAATTAGGCGTTTTTCTGACTGAAATCTGACTCATCCAAAGTACTCCCTCTGTCCATTTTTATCTGTCCTAATTTCTACTTTGGTCTGTCCATTTTTATCCGTCCGCTACGTTTATAGATATACTTTTCCCTTAAACTATCAAATATACTCTTTATTTTTTATAATTATAAAATCATTTTTAATAGGATAGGTTTTGCTATTCAAAAAGGGCTAGCGGCACAGCTTGTCGCTCGCTTGCCTAGTATGTAATTTTTAACTTTGTAATTATTGGTAATTAATGATGTGTCCAGACATTTTTAATATAAACTTAATTCAAAATCATAAATATCATCACCATATATAAGGAAAAAATCCATTCAATATTTTTTTATATTAATTTCCATTCCTTTTTTAAATAAAAACATTTATGGGTAGTTACAAAATTCCTAATACTTCTATTTATTCTTACATGGCAAAGAATCAAAAAAATTTATGACAAAATATCAAATTAATGGTAGAGTATATCTAAAGAGGAAATAATCTACAATTTCAAATTTTTTTCCCTCTCAAATAAAAATTTCAAAGGCTCTAAAGTTTTGGTGCGGGAAACCAAAATCAAATGGAGGAAATACAAAATTCTTAAATTTTGGAGTATAAGTTTGCTTTTATTTCTTTACAATATTTCCTAAAACAATAATACTATCCAAATTAGAATTTTTAACACTAATAATTTTAATTTTGGTAATAACGTAATATTAAATAGGGTAGTCAAGGGATAGTCATGACATTTTATAGGATTTCCTTAATATCTTGATTGACAAAGTCAAAGCGGACTCTTAAAAATGGATGGAGGGAGTATATAACAAGTTGTATCTCACTTAATTTTAAGTGGTGATCAAAGAAACCCAATAAAAAAAAGAAGGAAAAGAAAGAAAAATATGTTGCTTACCTGCTGATCAACCAAGTCTCTTGTTCCATGCGCTACATTTTAGTTTTACGGATACACATGATGTAAAGTATCCAGAAAATTGAATTTTTTTTCACTTGACTATCGGCATTGATAGATTTCTATCGAGCATGCCGACATTTAGTTCCGGCATTGAATGTTAGTTACCAAGCATGACGACACCATTTTTCGGTATGGTCTTCATCACTTTCGGCGATGTAAAAAAAAAAATCATTTCCGCCATGGTCTTCATCTCTACCGGCATTGTCTACATCACTTCCGGCATGGTCTTCATCACTACATGTATGATCTTCATCACTTCCGAATGTAAAAAAATAATAATCGTTTTCAAAGTGAGGTGCCGGCAGAGAAGGAGAAGAGAATTTGAAAATAACTGGAGAATATTTATGTTTCAAAGCCTTAACCCTAACAAGAATGCGTAAGTGAAGATGAAAATAGAGAATATGATTTTGTTTTTTGAGGAAAGGGTATTTAAGCATTTTTACCCCTAAAACACCTTAACAGACACTATTAGTTAGAAAAAGTAATTTATATCCCCAATTAATATAAGTATCCCAACCACGCGTTCTTTATTCAGGAGTCTTGAAATAAAACTTTCTGGGCTGATCTGTGGTGCTTAAAAGATGTCTTGAATACCTTAGTAGTTAGTACTAACAAAAAATACAGGTATTTCATATTGGTTAAAAAATGTTTTACCGCCATCATTTATTGTTGGCATGTGATACTACATATGCAGGCGCAACGCCAACAAAAGCAGCAACCGAAGACATCTTTA
Source organism: Papaver bracteatum (assembly GCA_023529315.1). NCBI lineage: Eukaryota > Viridiplantae > Streptophyta > Magnoliopsida > Ranunculales > Papaveraceae > Papaver > Papaver bracteatum. The sequence goes on from JAJJWX010005204.1 coordinate 128,333, forward strand.
TGTCACAAACATTGTCTTGACGAACCATAAAAGATTTGCCAACTTTATTCATAAAAAATCGCTTCACTTCTACCCATAACCAGCTCAGTCTTTTGTATGGTCAAGTTTAACAATTTTGTTTTTCTCCTACTCCTACGGGTAAATGTGTCTAGAAATATCTCCATTCAAACCTCTCTCTTTTTCTGGCGATGTCCCAAACCTTTCTCATTTTGAAATCCTGCTAACCTTTATTGTTTTCGAGTTGAGAAAAAGGGAACAAGTTTTTTTCAAGTCTTTAGCGACACCCAGTTGTGGCTTTTATTCCCATCTTTTACTCCACTTCACTCGGCCTTATTTATTTATTTTTCTGAACTCGTATCAAAATTGGATTTTAAAACTAATTAAGATTGCATGCATGTCTTTATTTGAATAGATCTCTTGAACTGTTTGACAGATTATGTTGGGATAGTTCCGTCTGAAATGTAGGCTGCTCAACCCTGTACACGCCCAACCCCACCGTACGCACAACAACGTCGACAGCAAGAAACTCGGTTAGAATTCCTTGTGAATAAAGTTGTTCCAGTCATAAGCGTAATAGTTATGCAAAAAAAAAACATACTTAAAGTCTACATTGACTGATGTCACTATCTATACTGTTTAACCAGTCTTGCATTTGGCTACTTATTCTTGTGCATTACCTATCCTATCTAATCTATGCAGCAATTAAGCTTAATTTGAGTCATACTCGTGCATCTATGGTCCCCTCAATCAAGTGTGTGTGCTAGTATTTTCGAATACGAAAGAAGAAACCGAAAGCCACTAATTAATACTGGCTACACATCTTCGTCTCATCATAACAAGCTTTTAAGATGTGTCTTGAATTGAATACCCTACTAAAAAAAGAATCCTATTATTGGGCTTCGAAAGTCAAGTTTTTTTTTTTGGGCTTTCTAGGGTCACCAAATATCAATTGGGACACCCGGCATAGGAAATAAATATGAAGACTATGCCGGAAAACAATACCGGCATGGTCTTCATATCAACTGACCATGCCGGCACCAAGCTTTTTAAAGCCAGGAAAAATTCAAAATGGAAGTGACGAAGACCATGCCGGAATTGATGAAGACCATATGCCGGAACACGGTACTAGCATATGGTCTTGAGAATTTGATATAGAGTGGGGAGAGTTTAGAATTTGAAAGGGAATGGAGAATATTTGAGTTTCAAAGCTCTACCCCTAAATAAGATTAATAAGAAATGGAGATGGAAATGGGGATATGATTTAGATTTTTGATTTTAAGTTTTTAATTTTTATTTTGAGGGAAGAAGTGGAGATGGAAATGGGGATATGATTTTGTTTTTTGATTTTAAGTTTTTGATTTTTATTTTGAGGGAAGAAGTGGGATGGAAATGGGGGATATGATTTTGTTTTTTTGATTTTAAGTTTTTTATTATTATTTTGAGGGAAGAGTATTTTAGTATATTCATAACCAAAAGTCACCCCTTAACACACACTATGGGTTGGGGGAAGTAATTCATATCCCCCAATTAATTCCCATATCCCCTAATCGTGGGTTCTTTCTAATCCCTAAAAATAGGATTCTAAAAAAAAAAATACAGGTATTTCATATTGGTTAAAAAATGTTTTACCACCATCAATTATTGTTGGCATGTGATACTACATATGCAGGTGATACGCCAACAAAAGCAGCAACCGAAGACATCTTTATGTCACAAACATTATCTTGACCAACCATAAAAGATTTGCCAACTTTATTCATAAAAAAAAATCGCTTCACTTCTACCCATAACCAGCTCAGTCTTTTGTATGGTCAAGTTCAGCAATCTTGTTTTTGTCTCCTACTCCTACGGCTAAATGTGCCTAGAGGCATCTTAAACTAAGACGCAAAGACAACAAAGAGAACTAAAACGAAGACGTTGAGAAATTAACAGTCGACAGCCACAAGGAGAACAAAACACAGCACATGCCGTTGCGGCACAAGTCAATAGCCGTAGCTAGACTTTTGAGGCGATGGCATGGCAACAAATGAACAAGAGTGATTCTACACTCACCGTGAAAGACACCGAAAGGGGAATCAATGGCTAAACTCAATGCTCTCAGGCTGGGGCTAATGACACCCAAAATACATGATTATTCCTATAGAAGTGTCGTTGTTTGGGTAATTGTTCTCTTGATTCCCAGAGAATGCATCGTTTTGGTTGGATCCAAGATGGAAGTAATTCGGGCACGCGGTTAAAAACTGCGTATCAAAAAAGTCTCAAACGCAGTTCCTAAATGTGTATTGTCACTACTTTATAGAAACTCAATTACCAATACCATATAGACCGTTGAATTCCTAATCTTATTGGAGATCTAATGGTTGATAAATGATGCGCCGTTTCTAATCGCGTGCTGCGCAGTTTCAAACCGCGTATGGACGTAGAATTTTGGATCTTCACTGCAGCTGGGCGTTGATTTTTAGTGACGTAGATTCAACAAAAAAGTTGAACCTTGCACCACGATTAGACTCAGCCTCATCATCTGGATTATTAATGTGCAAATATGGGACCTTCTCTCTATCTCACGCGGTGATTTTCACGGGATAAATATCGGGATAAATCTAGCATTTTCGAATGAACAATCCAGTGTCGTTTTCTTCTTCCTCGTCGACATGACGTGGAATTTACCGATAATAGTAGTTAAATGTACAATAATCAACTTAACAACTGCGATTGTCCGCCCATATATATATATATATATATATTGAACTCGTCCACTTGTTGTTTGTCTTCACTTCCTCGGTACAAGAGGAACATATACATTCGGAATATTTGCATCACGAAAACAACTACATTTTAAGAAGTTTGATTTGAATCACAATCACGTTTTCGTCATTGGCCTCGACTCGTATTCTATTCCACAAATGATATTCGCAGTTTTTGGTCGTATTTCTGTATTTAATTCCTCTCTATATATTTATATAAGCTAGAAAATGAGAATAATATCAACGACTAGCTGGAATAAGATCTGTAGTGGGGTCTGGCCTAGTTATAGGTCTTACGTACTTACCGACCTCTCAAGTCTCAACCTAGGTGTGGTTGATTGGTAGTCTATACGCTAGTTTTTATGTTTTTTATATGCCGCCCCGACGATGACAGGATACGGACAAAGGTAAAAACGATTCACCCGATGATAGTTTCTAAATATTGAAATGAAACGTGAAATACGAGACTATGAGTTACCTTTGGAGTCCGATACTGATAAAATAAACAGTTATTGATGTTGTTGTAATACAATGGTAAAAAATTTATTGATGACGATATAACCTGAGTTTGAAATTGGTCAGTACAAAATAAATTAAACAATTCGTTTAATTCTTTTTTTTCTGGTTATTTTTGCGCTGAACGGGGATCCTAATGCTATTATTCATTGTAGTTTTTATTACATCGATCAATGGTTCTTAATATTATTCCATTTAGGATTTTATAGTAGGGGGAAGGATCCGTTGATATGGTTATAATGACATAATCTTGACATTTAAGCGCCATTTTTTTTACCAAACTTAATCGGCAATGAATTTGAAGCTAAGATTTTGTTGGAAACGATGCAAAGATTCACACAAAAATAAATCTCAAACAGCTGAGTCGCGGATTAGGTCGCTATCTTTAAGGTGTTTCGCGACTCTGCCTCTTGATTGTGTGCTAGCAGTCAATACTTGTCGAAAACCCTATGGGATAAAACAATTGATAACTCTCTTGTTCGATTTCTCTGCACTATGAGAAATCGAATCACAATACTCTTTCTAACACTTGCTCAGAGTCACAAAAATAGATGAAAAACACTTGTTTCATCTTCTCCAGAAACTTTTCTTTTATAACTCAAAGGAAATCAATACGTTTTAATGCAAATCAATTTCGTAATAATTGCCCACTAAAAATCCTCCATAACATAAATAAAACGGTAAAATTATAATTACCAAAAGTTAATAGAATTTATTAGGGAATATTAAGTTGAAAAACGTTTTGGAAATCAAGAGTTAAAAACAACAAAAAATAAGTTTCTGGATCAGCTGACCTCCCAAGAATTAGTACAGGTGTTCGATTCTCAGCCTCCTTTATGGGAGAAAGCTTGAGAACCACCAGGCCACCCGGTAGTTTTCTATTTTGGTTCATATCTAGTTTGTTTTTCCTCTGTAGAATGTTGTAATTGACTCGCCCAAGAGGGTTCCAACGGTAAAAATTTGGTTTTTCTCTAGATGGGTGCAGCCGTGCATGGTTGAGTAGAAAATTAGAAATTTTGGACTGTTTCGTGATTTTGAATAATTCAACATGGTACCAACTCAGCCCCATGCATGTGCATCCCCACTGTCCTACAACAGCGACCAATATCCAAAGTCGACCCTATGAAAATCACCTAGGATTCCTTCCTTGTGCAGGTAAATAAGCGTAATTGCGCAAATTAGTCTCCATTCATTCATGTCACTATTTGTCGATATTCTTTAGCTAAACAAACGGCCACATACAAGGTCACTGGTCACCCTTTTCATGGCGAGTCCAAGCATGTCGATCAACCAGACAAAGCATATATAATCAGTGTCCAACTTTTCAAATAACTCGGCTAAATTACTCTTAAGTTATTACCGACTTAATTCTAATAAGTCTTACCAGGATGCACGTGTTTTTTGATGAACACTAGTGTACAGTTTTACGGAAACACTATACAGTTATACCGAAACACTTCAGTCACCTGAAGTGAAAAGCCATCGGACTGAACCAGGAGTAACTAGGGAAATGAAATACTCAAGGGGAGTATAAAAGCTAGCTAATTTCTATCTTCTTTCACGTGGCTACTTATTCTTTTTGAACTAACCCCAATTTGTGCATATCTACCTATATCCACCTAAAATAGCTAATAAAAGCATGCATCCATGGCCCCCCTCAAACAAGTAAGTGCACTCTCATGTTATTCTTGCATATATACGCAAGAAAAATCCTAGTAATGTTAGTCAAATAATGGATTATAATGCCATAATTGGTAACCATGATTTTCAAAAAGTTGAAATACCCTTTTACCTAAACAAGAAATAAAGCTCAATCCAATCCCCCTGTTGTTGTCATAGTGTACTAACGGAGCATATTGCTGATTCGTATCTGACTCAGGTGCCACCAAATCTGTACGCAACAAGCTGTATCTCACCAAAGAAACCAAACAAAAAATTATCATGCAAGGTGACTCATAGTGCAGTCTAACGAAAGCAATGAGTTGCAGCCTGCACATTCTTCTCGCAGCCTATCAATGCATAACTAATTGGAAATAGCCAGTAGATCGACTCTTCGTAAGAAATCCTCAGAAAACCCTTATTAACCTTTTGAAGTTTCAAATCTGGTCCTCAAGTGTTTTACCCCATCAATAATTGACAAGATATGTGAAACTATTGATGGACCTTCATAAGCAGGTGCCGCACCAACAAAAGCAGTAACCAAATATCTTTATGTCATGAACATTATCTTGCCAAACGATAAAAGATTTGCCAACTTTATTCATTTTGATAAAAAAATCACACTTCCTACCAAATAATAGCGCTTCTACCCATAACCAGCTCAGTCTTGTGTCTAGTCAAGTTCAACAATCTTGTTTTTGTCTCCTAGGGATAAACGTGTCCAGAAATATCTCCATTCATTTAATATACACCAATCAATAAAAACCTTAATAATTACTTTATGTAACTACTAGTATACACCAATCAACAATCTTATTCCCTCCCTCCTTAAATGATCTGTCATTGACATTATGCAAACCCTAATTTTGTATTAATTAATTGTGATTTTCTCAACTCAAGTGGGAACGAATTAACTTTCACATTTATACTCACACTAATTGCGCCGTAAATTTAAAGGGGGTTTAGATGTTTGAAACAAAAAAGTAATTGCACCCTAAATTTAAAGGGTGTTTGGATGTCAGAAACAAAAATACTGATCAGAAGTCAGAAGCAGTATTTTTTTTGTTATTTTATTTAAACTGATTGGGGATAGTTTCATTGGTTACCGCTTTATTTAAACGGATTGGGGATAGTTATGTTGGTTACCGGCTTGATTTTCATTTTGAAGACTTGATCAATCCAAAATTTTCATAATTTTTTTTTAATTGAAGTATAGTATGACTTGCTTTAACATATTCACACTTCAGCAGAATGTCATAATCTGAGAATCGGATTTTTTAACGTGTTCACCTATTTTTGCATTTTGCACCCCCAAAAAAATTTGTCACCCCATGAAAGCAAATTTTCCTAACCAAATCACGGTAATATCACAAATAGCTAGCAAGTAACTATTATACAAGTTAAACACAGATTAGTCATTTGCCAATAAATAAGAGTAGTTTAAAAAACTCTAATTTGTGTTGGGTGAGATATTATTTTACGTACTCGACAAAACCAAAAATACTACTATTATCACGTAATCTTGAGACTGTTAGCTTGAGATTAGTCTCTCTCTCTATCTGTAATTAAATATTAATGATAACCCCATTAAATAGAGACCTACATAGTCTCCACTTTTCTAAAGGTTTTCTGAATTGCACAGCAGAGCCTTAAAATAATAGCTTCAAAAGCACACATGCAGCATACTCAATTTCTTTAACAATAACTAATTTTGGTTTCTTCCTGTTTCACCATATAAAAGAAGAAGAGAATTCAGAGAATGGAGATTCATAGTCAGAGATCTGAAGTAGTAGTACTTCAGCATCTGATGAACAACTAAATAGTCTCATTTCATTGAGTAAGCCAAGTGTTTGATCCTAAAAAAAAAAAAAAACTTCATTTTTCAGCTCTGTGTACTTCATTCAGATTTTTCAGAAAAAACACATAGCCACACAAAAAAAAGGTACCTTTTTTGCCCATGTTTTTAGTTTTTTGAGCCGTACTACAAATTTCTCATTTTTCAGTAAGAATTTGATTGTTTCTGTGAGAAATTTATGATGATTCAGAAGTTGATAGGACATGTTGTCTATATTGGGTTTTGTGTATTCTTTTTTTCTTTTTTCTTTTTTTGGATTATAATTCTGATTTCGAAACAGAAGAAATGAAGAAAGACTAAAGATTTTATGATGATTTTTTTTTTTTTTTTTTTGAGTTGCAGGTCAAATGGGCAAATTTTCATCACTGTTTGGTGGATTGTCATGTAAGAACACTAAAATGCCAGAGTCATTTTACATCAAGATAGGGAAGAAATGTGTGAATGATGTTGGGAAAGAGGTGTTAAGATCAATGATCAGAGAAGCTAAGAAGAATGAATTGATACTGAATTCTTCCGGCGTCCTGGATTCTTGCGGTTCGAAGAATTTCGCTTCTGTTTACTCTAAGCGAGGGATGAAAGCCGCGAATCAGGATTGCGTTCTAGTATGGCAGGTATGAACATGATTTGAGTATTTTAATCCTGTAATCGCAGGCATGAACATGATTTGAGTATTTTAATCCTGTAATCTTCCGTTTCTGTAAAAGTGTTATTAAATTGAAAACAAATAAAAGTATCATTTTCCTAGAAACGAGTTAGTAGTTGTTTTCACGGTGAACATGACTCGCTCCGGTCTTCCGGTGGTTAGCCCTGCAAAACATTTCATGGTTGTTTGCTTGAAGGAGATTGTAAGGTTTTCTTTTTTTTTTGGGTGATTGATAGGAATTTGGATGCCAAGAAGATATGATGTTTTGTGGAGTGTTTGATGGGCATGGTACATGGGGACACTATGTGGCGAAACATGTAAGGGATTCCATGCCATCATCATTGTTAAGAAATTGGCAGGAGACCCTTGCTGCAGCTTCAGATGATCCCAAGTTTGAGCTGACGACGGATAAAAATGTCCGGCAGTTCAACATATGGAAACAAGCATACTTGAAAACTTGTGCTGCTGTTGATCGAGAGCTCAAGCAGCATCGTACCGTAGATGCCTTTAACAGTGGTACCACTGCTGTGACAATTGTCAGACAGGTAACCGGTTGTTCACCTCTTGCACTTCCTTTATTGGAAATCCTTAAGCGTTTATGAGTTTGTTAAGTTCGGCCGGGATGGGAACTGATAAAGTGAGCTTCTCCTGATGTTTTTAGGGTGACAACATCTTCATATCAAATGTTGGAGACTCGCGCGCGGTGTTAGCAACGGCTTCTGACGATGGCACGTTGGTTCCAGTTCAGCTTACGATGGACTTCAAGCCAAACTTACCACGTGAGCTCTCGCTAAGACTCTGTAGCTTTACCTCATACTCTAATCCAAGTCATTCGGCATATCTCGCCTATCTTGATGTCTAAATTCTCCTTCATATTGTTTTTCAGAGGAGGCGGAACGGATAATGCATTGCAACGGAAGGGTGTTTTGCTTAGACGATGAACCAGGGGTACATAGAGTATGGTTACCAGCCAAGGAAGCACCTGGGTTAGCAATGTCAAGAGCCTTGGGAGATTTCTGCGTCAAAGACTTCGGTGTTATTTCAGTCCCTGAAGTCACACAAAGGAGTATAACCAGTAAAGACCAGTTCATCATCCTTGCCACCGATGGGGTACGTGTAAAAATCATTCTAACTTCATTTCCCTCTTGATATATGTTCCAAATTGCCTGCGAAATATGGTGTAATTTTGCTAATGCAAACACTAAATTCTGATCTTATTATATGACTCAGGTATGGGATGTCATCTCAAATCAAGAAGCAGTTGAAATTGTTTCTTCAACACCGGATAAACGGAAAGCAGCTAAGCGAATAGTCGAATGTGCCGCACGCGCATGGAAACGTAAAAGACAAGGAATTGCTGCAGATGATATCTCTGCTATTTGCCTTTTTTTCCACCCTTATGCATCCACCGTCTCGTAAATCTGCAGTCTCAAATACTGTACTAAATTGTATAAGCTTTAGGTTAGGCAATTCCCGGGGTTCGCATTTTTTTTTAATGTATTTAGGAATTTCCCATTTATTAGTTAATCAGAAGGCAAAAAGGGGCCTTCGATGTCAATGCCATTCCCCTGCTTCGGACTTATCTGTAATATCTGCTGCATTCAGTCCGGCCGGTGCAGCATTGCTTCTTTACCCATGATGTTTGTTCTCTGCTGCATTTTATTTTAGGGGCCGGATAATTCTGGCATGCTGCTATGAGATGTTTCATAATCTCAGGCAATTCAATAAGTTTAGCAAGCACTGAATCATCTGAAGCACCTATTCTGAATATTTACAAGCAACCCACAATGTATGGCAATTGAACTACACCTGCCGAGAAAACAAAAGAACATAACAGCTAAACAGCTCACCTTTGATTTTTTTTTTCCGTATCTTCCTTGATGACGCTGAATCGAAATGTATCTGACATTTTAGTGGCTTTGAGACTCTGATAACCATCTCACCAACATATCAATCTCCATAACAGCACACTACGATGCTGCTTCACCAAAATTTTGCAGCCCCAAACCAGAATAACGGTCGTCTCGTATAGAATTGTGAAGGTTGATGATCCAAACAGGAAATATTTTGGCACAGGAAAACAGTACAATTATGGTCACATAGGCTAACCAACTAAACCGGTAGAGAGTCGAGTTCACTATCTGCGAATACCCAAGCGAGGGGACTACCCATCTGGCAAAAACGTAGGGAAAACAGAGAGACATTGACAGATTCATAATGATAGGGATCAGTAACTCCTGCAGCACCCATTTCCCTGGTAGCTTCAAGAAACCATTATCTCTCACCCTCTCAAACTTGATCCGCCAAATATCATCCACCAGAACAATCCTATGGTTCAGCAGAACCTGTAAACGCAAATCAGACAACACAAATGCTAGGTGATAAGCACTAAATGATGTCTCTTAATTTAGTACAGTTTTCTTTTTAAAATATTTAAGTGGATTCTAAGACTAGAGAGCTATGTCTATATCCATGTAGGCAAATACAAGAATTTTAACTCAGAGAGCGCTACTCAAAAGTGACACACAGTAAAGAGTAACGGAACATACCAGTGTCCTCCACAGCTTAAAGAGGAAGAACCCCACTGCCCAATTCTGACGCAAGAGTAAAACTGGGGCTTCAACCACCGATGCTCGAACTGGCAGCATGAAACAAAACTCAAATAGAAGCCCGATCAACACTGGAATAACAATGATCTGAAACCAAAAGACAAATATTTTAACCCTAGAAATCAGATCCTAACTAGGATTGCCAAGAAAGAAACAGACAAAATCTACCGCATCAATCCCATACCCAGAGTGATGATAGAACACAACTCTCGGCGATTAGACAAAGCAACTTGCAGATATCGCTGAACCGTAAATGCGCTTTCCCTGCTTTAAAGTGCTCAATGAAGTATCTTGCTCCAGTGAAACAAGTCCAGATGCAAAAATTTCCGATAAAGAAGGCATAGAGATCTAAGGAAAGAAGCCGGAAGCTTAGTGTTAATAGTAAAATTCATCTAAAAAGCAGGAAATAAGTACGATGCCTACAAGAGAGTACATTACCATTGCACTTGATGTCACGAGTTATTGGGAGATTAGAAATGAAACTGAACACTGCACGTCCTAGTTGCAGGGATACTATTATCATGGATGAATTGAAGAGCAGCAACGTTATCCACGCGAGAACGACCAACAACACAACACGATGTACAAAAGTAAAGCTGCAAATAATCGAGAGAATCCAGTAGAAGTAAGCTAAAATCCGGTGCAGAACACAAGATACAGGACGAGGTGCACGAATATATCCCATGTATCACCAAATTTGACATTTTCAAAGCAATTGCTGAGCATCTTTTGTCATAAACAAAGATTACAAAATTGAAATCAATTACCCATTATAGTTTTCCACACCATCAAAATTCTGTGAGGTGAAAATATTTTTGTTTGGATCTTGACCAGCAACGATTCCATCACGCAATCTGTCCTGCTGCCTTTCTACTCTCACATTCTCCTGCCCACCAATGTCCTCAGGTCTAGAAGACAATAGACAAGTTAAGCCAAGAAAACAGCAAACTGTAGTAATCCATTGATGGAGAAGAGCTTCAACTGTTCCCCACAGTTCAATAGCATAAGGAAAGCATATCTGAAGGAGGACCATGGCTACAGGAATCTCGGTGAATGGGTCAGGTACACTGCAATTTCGAAAGAACCTGGTTACATATTACTTGTCATAGCAAACAGAAAAAAGAAGTAGAAAACGTGGTTCACTTACGAAATATGCAGTGGGAAGATAGTTGGTGCTAATCCCATGGCCAGTACACCTGGAAAATATACTAGAAATACTATCAAAATGCCATTAACGGCGATGGAGAATAATTGACTAACTTGCACCTCATCGATAAGTACACCTAAAATGATTTCAATTGGATCTGCTAAATCATGAAGAAAGTATAGAACTCCTCTACGTAAAACCTGGACAATTCGTTAAAGGTAATTATTCATCAAAAAACATAACTACACAAGAAACTGGTAATCACACAACAAAAATGTTAATTTCATCAAATGGGCTAAAGAATAATACCCTTCGAACTTGGCTAATAGAAATGTTTATCTGGCACATGTATATGATTCCTACCATCCAATGCATTGAAGAGCTTAATAAAGGGAATTTCGAAAAAAAATCTACCCTATCAGAAATTGACTTCCCAAGCATTGTAATGGTACAAACATCTAACCACCAACCATACGCCGAAGGAATAACCCCAAGATGAATTATCAAAACGAATGGATTTATCATAGTAGTCAGGAATTTCCTCAGATAGTGACGTATCTTTGATGCAACAGTTCTAATAGGGATACCAAGGTAAACAAAGACCAAAGGCGCAACGACCATATATCCAGTAGCAAGAGTAATAACAAAATATAGGCCTGAGCTTGGGTACACTAAAAGTGGCTTGCCAACACTGCTTAATGCTTCTGGAAGACAATCCATGGTAAGTAGTCCAAAATAGAACGGCACCCGTATCAGCACAAGATTGGTTTTCAGAAACTGAAAAGAGAGCAACAGAGAGTATAAGTTTAGTATTATTGATGTATTAATCCTTAAACAAAAGATGCATCAACAGTCACGTAAATAGAATGGTAAAAAAGAAATGAAACTTACATATCTGATACTCATAAACATATATATACCAGTCGATCGTAGAGGAACATCAAGCCTGAAGCTAATAATCATCAGCCTATGAAAATACCAAAGACGACGAGCTGCCAACAATTCCCCATCCTCTTCATCTTCATCTTTTCTTATTAAAGCAACGCCACACAACCACATCATATGCAAGACATTGCAGATTATAATGCCATACAACCAGTCCATCATAGCTGTTGAAGGAGACATATGACTATGACTATGAACTAATAATTCTTTTGCTTCTGAGAGGCTCCTCACTAAACTCAAACGCCACGTCCAAAATGCGAGAAAGGGTACCATAAGGTTTTGGTGAAAAAATGAAAAACAAAATCGCACACAGAAGCGCAGAACAAGGCATGCTTTCAACGAAATCCCACCCATTAATTCTCTGAGAGGCAGTCTCTTTGGAGTATTCTCAGCATAAACACGACATACAGACCATGTATGTTTACACACCTGCAGAAACCATACCGATGCAACAACATTAATCTACAAATTAAAAAAGAAAAACCCATTTCAACAAATTGCTAATTTTTCTAATTTCAGGACAGATTAAAATAAAACCCTAACCAAGAAATTGAATCAGAATTATGAGAGATAGAGAGAGTTAACCTCGCATTCAAAAGTGTTGCGTTGCTTCATCCAGTGGAGGAGACATTTTGGGTGAACAAATTTTATACTCCCAGAACAAGCACAAGGATACTGCAGTGGGTTTCCGGAATCACCGAGGCTATGGCAAATCCTGCAAATTTTCTCCCCCTCTTCTTCTTCTTCTTCTCCTTCTACTTTCTCTTTCATGTTCATAGTTTCTCTGGTTCCCATTTTCACTCTCTCTTGAGCCTCTCACTATCCTTCTTTTCTTCACTGGAGCACTGTAGTACTCCCTAGTCTCTTCTTTTCTTTGGAGAAACGGAAACCCCTTTTTGATGCTATTTTCCCACCATTTTATTTTTATTACCACTGTTAGTAATAGCTACTGCTCAGCAGACAGTACCCTGTAATTTGTCTTTTTGTTTCCGTCTGTTTGAAGCATGGAAAATACAGAAAAAAAAGAAAAAAAAAAAGCCCAAGGCCTCCCGGTTCGAGGCCTAAGGCCTATTCCTATGCACATGATTAAGACCGGGTATCGGGAGGTCCTTATTCTTTTCCCAAATACCTTTACACATCAGTATGGGAAATGTCTAGGTCTAGCAGTAATTTCCCGAGAAATCAAGAGACGGTTAATGATTTGCGGTGTTTAACCAAAAAAAGGTAAGTCATCAACCGTTTTTCATACGACGGATATTCATTAAGGGAAAAATTAAGCTAAGGTCCAACCCACGGGTGACCCATGATATCAAGCCACTAATTAAAAGAATTTTAAAGAACGCGCAATTGCGGATATGAGAATTAATTGGGGGATATGAATTACTTCCCCCAACCAAAGGTGGCTGCTAAGGGGTGTTTTTTGGGGGCTAAAATACCAAAACACCCTTAGATTAATAAAAAGACTGTTATGCCCTTTCCCCTAAAACAATAAAATCAAAAACCAAATCAATTTATCCCCCATTTCGATTAACTGTCGGCATAGTTAGGGTTATGAAAAAAAAAATTCCTTCATCTTCTTCATCGACGATTAATCGTTAAATCAAAAATTTCTTCGTCGATTAACCTACCCGAATCATAACCATGCCTCCACGAAGGAAAACAAAAGCCAAACCGAAGACCAAATCGATTGGTCAACAAAAACACGAACAACGAATTGCTTCGAGAAGAGGACGAGGCGGCGAACTCGGACAATCAACCACTCGCAACCATGGCTTCTCTGAGAAGGTTAGTAGTTTTGAACTCATTTATGATTGTTTTAATCGATTCATAGCAATGAGTTTAGGTTAGAATCGCCAAACATAGCCGAAACAGTCGAGTTACACAGAGTACCGGCATTCTATCAAGGATGAATACCACGCCGGTTTAAGTACCGGCATTCGATCTGGGATGAATACCATGCTGGTTTCAAATCCTGAAAGTGAATTTCTAGTACCGGCATATAAATTGGGTTGAATACCATACTGGTTTTAGGTTACCGGCATACCTTAATAGTAATTCGTGTATGCCGGTAGTATACTTAAAACACACAGAAACATTATGAACTTTGTCACCAGTACCGGCATTGAATCTAGGTTTCATGTATGCCGGTATAGGAGAAACGGCATAGATTTGATTTAATTCGTGTACCCCGGTAGTAAACTTTAAGCATACATGAATATATATGATTTGTTAATAAGTACCGGCACACTATTTCTCTTCCATTGTATGCCGGTACACTGCTACCGGCAATTGATTTACTTTGAGAGTGCCGGTAGTTATCTTTTGGTACCCAGAAGAGACCCATTTATTTACCGGCATTCTCGATAGCTAAGTTTGAATGCCGGTAGCACTAAACTGTCTTGGTCTGTTTAACAGTCTCAATGACGGTACTTAAACTTCCAATATGACTTGTCTTATTTTGGTTTCGTGTGCTTATGTTATAGGTCAAAAGCCAAGGAATCTAACAAAATAAAAAATAAAGATGCTTTCACTAAGAGAAAGAGGAAGGACGGTCTTGATACTCCTCAGTCTCTGCCTCCACGAGGGAAATATCAAGGTTGCAAGAAGCGTTTGGGGTTTGAAACAAGAGGGTAAATTTGGGAGAGTGGTCGTGACCATAGTACACTTGTAATCCGTGAAGGTACTAGAATAGTTGGGGAAGATGAGCATGATGAAGGTGAAAGTTAGGAGGAAGATGATGAGGTTCACCCAAGACAATTAGCAAGCCAAAGTAAAGTTAGTGGGACGGGTGAACAACCAACACAAGGCAAGGGCAAGGGGAAACCCAAAGTTAAAGGTTGTCACCTTCCTCACATTGATGACATGATACCCGACCTTGAACGTGGTAAAATTTGGGGTGAAGCTCCGAAACCGAAAGTACTATTTGGATACAAGCACTATTGGGCTCATACTATCTATCAAACCTATGTAAACATTTTTTATTTTGTGCATATGTATTGTTTTGGATTTATGCAAAATCTCTTAATCGTATTATCTTCTTCTTCGGGTGATAGTTTCTCTTTGCGAACATCTTCCTCTAGTTGAGCAACCATTCTCTTCTTAATATCCGCCTTAGAGGGTTCAAACAAAGCATGACAATGTTTTTTCACATTTTCACCTACATGATATGTACATAGGAAATTTTGTGCATCCGGATATACGTCGGATATGGCATTCATTAGTGCGTCAAATTGATCCGTTATGATGATCCTCTGAAATCGATTTTCCGGGAACAATAATTTCAATTGTCGTAATACCCAATGATAATTGTAATCCCTCTCGTTTTCCATTAAACACCAAGCCAATGTGAATGTTACCTTGTCCGATGTTTGCCCCACGATGCTGAACAACGGCATGTTGTATTTATTTGTCTTATAGGTGCAGTCCATCATAAGAACATCACAACACGTATGAGCCAATTGTGAAAGCAAAGGATGCGAAATAAATATTTGAAGGGGATTCTCGTCCGGACCTCTTTTAATGATATGCGTGTAGTTGTGATCCCAAACTCTCTTTTCAAATTCTTGCATAACGGTCCTGCCTTCCCATTCCAACCCTCTAATGGTTGTTTGTACGCTATAAATTGTACTTAGGGAAGAAACGTTTGTCTCATCCTTTTCCTTGAAGCCTCTGAGAATCACTCTTGGTTTGATACATGCTTTGGTCATTATCTTTACATTTTCGAATTGATGAGATTTTAGCTTCGCAACTACGGAGTGACCAACAAAATCTTTCGGATCCTGATGGTTATGATGCCAAAACCACACCGTACAATCCCATTCTTCTTATTTTCCTTTGTCTCTTAGATGGAATACAAGCTTAGAGGGGCACTCATCCTTCCTCGTATGAGTCTTATATACCCTATTAGTCTTCTTTTCATATACCCTATGAGTCTTATATACCCTATTGGCGGATGTTAACCCTTTCTCTTATGCCATTCTTCTCCTTGTATTTTCTGTTTCTCTCACAAACCATCTCAAAACGAATATCTGAACGCTGGCTATTCCTCACTAAGACACACATGTTCTTAAGAGCCGTGTCTTTTGCCCAAGCAATTGCTTCGGTTGGAGATTATATTCCCTACATAAGGACAAGAATGGGAGATTATAAGGTTAATTACAAGCAATCCCAACATAAAATTGTAAAAACTAGGTGAAAGTATTGTTTGGTAACATACCTGAGGCATTTTTTAGTATTCTGACGTATCCCGAAAGAGAGGTTTGGAATTTGGATCGATGTATGTCACAACCTAAGGCATGAATGAAAAGAAAATTGAATTAGTTCCACAAAATAATGTTCCGGCATGAACGATAATGTATGTCACAACCTAAGGCAGTTCAATAACATACAATGCCGGGATTTCTCATACCGGCATTGTCGAAAAGTTAACATCCGCGCCGGGATCAAGTACCGGCATGAACGATAATTTACATTCGACGCCGGTACTGAAGTTCAAAATATCATTAACTTATGTATGTTTTTCTTGCAAAACCGGCATGGTATATATGTAAGGTTCCAAGCCGGTAATTACTGCCGGCTTATCCCATAATATAGTGCCGGCATTCACGAAAATTTAAATAGGAAGCCGATATTTAAGTTCGAAAATCCAAAACTCCTGTATGTTTTTCTTGTGGTACCGACATAGTTAGTTAAGAGTGAACATGCCGGTATGGATATTCCATGGAATATTCGGTGGTAGGTAAAAAGTGTAAATGCAAACCGGCATGGATGTTTGGTTTGAATACCACGCCGGCATACTTTTTAAATAAGAGGGATATTTTGTACCGGCATACATATAGTATGAATACGATGCCGGTTGTATGGGTTCCGGCATAGTATTCATACTACGAGTGTGCCGGCACTAAGCTTTTTCAGAGAAAAAAATGGCGGTTTGAAAACGAAAAATCAAATTTTCGACCTCTTTGAAGCATTACCTGTTTGTTGGGGTTGCTTGTATGCTGAACATGTTTACTTTCTTGGGTTGGTTCTTCACAAAACACTTCATGCTCACGAAAATCATGATCCAAGGGTGTTGGTTCATCATATAACTCCAAATGTGAGTTGTTATCATTAACCGAAGATTAAAGATATGATTGTTGTTGTAGTTGAGCTAAGGATTCAGCAGATGCAAGTCTCTCATCACAATCATCTTCCATTTTCAAAAAAAAAATTCCACTCAAAAATATTTTTCCCTCCTTCACTCTCAACTTACCCACATAAATTCAAATAAAAATAAATACACACTAATTTATCCCCCAAATACTTAATATTTTACTAATTATAATTAATCACTAATCCTGATTAGTGGGAGCTAGATTAGGAATTAAAAAATAATGACATAGGGGTTCACCCAGAATTGATATTGGGACATCATTTTTGTCATGTAGTTATATCCCCCCAATTAATTCTCATATCCCCCAATTGCGCGTTCATTTTAAAACCAGATCCAAAATTATAAATAAATTTAATTAAAGTTGAAATGACTAAATTAGCCGCAAGTATTCATTATTTGTTAAATCGAAAAATAAACGAAAAAAATCAAAAATATTGCTAAAATCGGTTGCAAAACATAGATCGAGATCAAAACTATTCATCATATGTTGAATCGCTAAACCCTAAATCACAGCAATAGACCGAAAAACGCTAAAATCAACAGTTTCAGATTCAAACCCTAAATCGTTGTTGTTACTGATTATGATAGGAAATAGTCTGATGATGAAACAATATGTATGTTTTAACTTGAATCTTTTAGTTTTGATTCCTGATGTTACAGATTAATTTGCGTTGATTCAAAAATTCCTGAGCTAGGGTTTGAAAAAACATTATTGAGATTAGACCGAACATAACAGATTCTGACTGATGATATTATTTTTATGGATCGGAGAAGAAGAACAATCGTTTGTTGAATCAATTATAGTATATCTCAAATGCAAATTCAGTTACGTTTAATTTTGAGTAATTATTAAATGTATACCGTTTTGTTTTATATCGGAATAAAATGAACTTATTTACGAGTATTTCTCGCTTATATCTTCAATTATCGATCTGAAGACGACTTATTGACTCAATGTGTACGCTGCACCCTGT
This sequence comes from Papaver bracteatum, assembly GCA_023529315.1. Classification (NCBI taxonomy): domain Eukaryota; kingdom Viridiplantae; phylum Streptophyta; class Magnoliopsida; order Ranunculales; family Papaveraceae; genus Papaver; species Papaver bracteatum. The sequence goes on from JAJJWX010005204.1 coordinate 146,577, forward strand.
TAGGTAGATTGGCATTCTAAATTTGATCAGCATAATGAATACGTTGATCCAACACTACAGAGAAATTTGTAGTACAACAAATCTCCCAAATGTGTACCTTGTCAAGTGTAACCGGAGTGTGATGAATTTAACACCAAAACTGAAAAATGAATGTAGATGGAATGTAAACGAAAAGGTCAAGGAACTGGCAACGATTAGCCGTTCTAAGAAACCCAACAACGGGTAAAGAGTATCGGTTCTAAGGGAACGGACAACCGTTAGCCGTTTTTTTTTTTATGCGGAACGGTTGATGGCTATGCGTTATTCACTTTTGGAGAACGGATAACCATTGCCCGTATCCGAAGTCTTCCCGCAAGGGTTCCCATATACCAGGGAAGGGGAGCGGGAAGAGGTGCTTTAGACCACGTTTTTCTCAGCTGGGAAGATCTTGGGAATCTCCATAATACTCAGTCTAAAAATACATGTTTGAAATACATGGTGGCATGGCAAACAAAGTGTGCCACTATGGGAAAACTAGAGAGAGAGTCTAGCGAACGTTATTGTCAATATCGTCAGCGATAGATTATTTATCCCCAGTGCTAAAAAGAATACCGCTTGATATAATCTTTAGCGCTAACGATTAGTTCTCCACGGTTTTCTCAGCTGGGAAGATCTTGGGAAACTCCATAAGACTCAGTCTAAAAAGACATGTTTGACATACAAGGTGGCATGGAAAATAAAGTGTTCCACTATGGGAAAACTAGAGAGATACATAGAGTCTAGCGAACGATATTGTCAATATCGTCAGCGATAGAATCTTTATCGCCAGCGCTAAAAAGAATACCGCTCGATATAAACTCTAGCGCTAACGGCTAGTTCTTTATGACCTATAAATAGTTAATTTCAAACTCAAAAATTACACAAAATTTTTCTCTCTTTCTCAATCTAATTTATTTATTCAATTTTTCCCAAATGCCAAAATTCCAAACTCAACTTGATTCGGCAATGCAACTTGATTTATCTGGAGTAGTGATTGAAGGTGCCGTTAAGAAGATATGTGATAGTTATAAAGAAATAGGTAAAAACCAAAGAAGTCTTCAAGTTTTGGATATTAATCAAATAAAAAATGCAACTATGAGAAGGCAACGAAAGTTCAAGGCAAGGAAAATCTAGGTAAAACAAATTTAAGACAAAGAAAAATATAAACAAAGGAAGATCCATTCATGAGCGCATTGATTGGATATTTGGTGAAATGAAGAAGATAAACAAGATGAAGAACACTGTCCCAAATTTTTATTTTTAAAGACTGGTGATTTATTTTTCAAATTATTATTGTCTAATTTATGTCTTGTAAAATGACTATTAATGATTAATTTGAAGTTTAATGAATTTGAAAATTTGATTCGTATTGTTACAAATTAAGCTTAATTTTATTATTAATCCAATCTTACATTTTAAAACTAGAGTATAAGAAATAATAAAAATTAATACTTAGACTTAAGTTGACAATTAAGAAACTAAAACATAAATATTAGATTATATTTTGGCATCCCTTTTAAAATATCAAAACAACCTCCAAATGGAAAGTCTTTTTCGTTGATGCAATGATATTCCACAAGACACCTTTGTTCAAGTTCCCACGTGGTTTCACCATATCTCTCATGGTTTGATCTTCTTGGTGAAGTAAAACAAGATACTTAGTAATTTAATTATTCATTACAGTGAAGCAATGAGACAACACTCCAACGTCACGATTGTTGGGGTTCCTTGTTTGTTCTTGAAATTTTCTATACATCCTTCCCCAAAATAATTCGTGACGGATGTATTTTCGAATATAGTATCGGTACTAAAAACATAATTCCTGCAAATACATTCATCTTCCTCTATAGTAAATTTTAGAGATCGCCTCTGACTTTGCACATTGGCATGATTCGAAACTCTTTGATTTTCGATAGTATGTAGGTTTGCTATGAACTCAGACATGTTCATATTTTCAGTTATGCTCTCATGGTTTGACCTTCTTGGTGAAGTAAAACAAGATACTTAGTAATTTAATTATTCATTACAGTGAAGCGATGAGACAACACTCCAACGTCACGATTGTTGGGGTTCCTTGTTTGTTCTTGAAATTTTCTATACATCCTTCCCCAAAAAAATTCGTGACGGATGCACTTTCGAATATAGTATCGGTACTAAAAACATAATTCCTGCAAATACATTAATCTTCCTCTATAGTAAATTTTGGAGATCGCCTATGACTTTGCACATTGGCATGATTAGCAACTCTTTTATTTTCGGTAGTATGTAGGTTTGCTATGAACTCAGACATGTTCATATTTTCAGTTATGCTCTTTGAAGAATTGGAGATTGAGAAATTCTGGAGAGATTAAGAAAGATTAAAAAATTGTAGAGAGATTTAGAAATTCTGGTGTGAGTTGAAATGAGTTTGAACTTCGGTATTTATAGAGAAGGGAAATTATAGTCGTTGGATGAGGAACTGATGAGAAATGATCAAGCCAGTGAGTGACATAAAGATTATTGATGACACTGGACAGACCATCTGGCAATGATTTTACCATTAGGCTATTGAAACTCTATCGCTCGCTGGAATATCTGTCGTGTATGCCTATATGTTATACTTGACATATATCCATATATGTTTGCTACTTTGGCATACCCATAGTGGATACATATATGGAAAATATAATGGTTTGGCATACCCGTAGGAATAGGCCTAAGGGTTTATCAGAGAAAAATTACTAAAAGACAAAAAGGGTCATTAGAAATTAATTTTGCAAAACCCTTTATCCTACTACTCCCTCTGTTTCAAAAACCATCCTATTATTTTGAAACAGATGGAGTATTTACTTGCTATCCTTTTATCCATGATTAATTAGTGTTAATTAGTCAGTTTAGTTTCTAACTAACCATGTTAGATGTGGGATCAACTTATGTAAATCTATCTTCAAAACATCAATTAACTGAAAAATATTGACTTTTTTTCGACAACACTACTCAAAATCGGTTTACGTTCATGCACTCGTAAACCTATTCTGGGTTGGTGTTTGGTATTCACGAAGGACGTCAAGAATCGGTTAAAATATGCAGGAATAAAATTTGATTCCCATAATCGGTTTTTTTGGCATCATATTGTTGATGGTGGATTTTTGATGAATGACATATTCGTAAAACCATATCGAAAATTATGTATCTCTGATCAACATCGGGATCATAAGAAATTCATATTTTCATCTTCCGTGAGAGAAGTGAATTGCAGTTCTATAACCTCATCAAATGTAATAATATATGACGGCAATATTAAGGCTTCTGAAGTAGAACTTTCGATATTCTATATATTTTACAATTTAGCTGAAAGACTCAACATTTCTTGTTTGAATTCGGAATTCATATCTGGTGTCTGCACCTCCCCAAAATAATATTCATAATAAATATGATGACTTTTAACTCATATTTGAATCAATTAAATGCTCCTAGATAGATTGCCTGCTAGTATAAAACGACTAATTAATTGAATTTAGTGCAGTGTTCATCGGTTGAATTCCTAGAAGGGTACATTATTTATATGTCCCTACTTTTGACCCCCAATAAATATGTCCCTACTTTTTTATAAACTTATCCATTTAATATTAGATTACCTTAATACCCTCACCTATATAATATTTTTCTTTATTTCAAAATACAACAAATTTCTTCCTCTACCACTTCACCACCACCACTAGCACCACCACCAACAACATTCAACTACCAACCACCACCACCACCGTTCAACAACCACCACCTACCAACCGCCACCACCACTAATATTCCACCACCACTCCTTCACCACCACCATTACACCACCAACAGTCCCCCTCCACCACTAGTCCGTCGCTGCCGCCACCGCCGTCGCCGCCGCCACCACCGCCGTATCCGCCATCGCCGCCGCTGATTTAGATATTTTTGGATCAACAACATTAGTTGATCCAAATAAAAATAGAACCAATAGTATTTGATCCAAAAAAAAAGGATCAACAGTAGAAGTTGATCCAGTTTAGTGGATAAACTTCCATTGTTGATCAATGAAAGTTGATCCATGTAAAATAGAGTGAACTTGGCGTGAGTCGAACACGCATTATCTGAAATGGAGTCAGCCATGCTACCATTGCACCACAAGTTCAACATTGGAAGAAATTTACATGATTTAAACTACAAAGCATGAGTTCAAAAGATCAACAAAAGTAGTTGATCCCATATAGATGGATCAACAACTATAGTTGATCCAAAATATATGGATCAACAACCATAGTTGATCCAATATCACTGCCTGCTTCAACCCAGATAACCACCATATTTCATTACATGTAGCTTCATAAACACCAACAGCTCCAAGACCAGCTTCAAAACCAATCTCGACAACTACAACAACCGGAACCACCATTATACCACTATTTCCATGACTAATTTCTCATTCATACCTCTCCACCATTACCGCCACCAACAAATCACATATCTTCAGCACCACCACCACCACCAAAACAACCAGAACCAAAATCCAACACCAACTTCATCATTCCAACCAAAACCACCATAGTTGATCCAATAAAAAATTGGGTCAACAACAAGAGTTGATCCAAAATATATGGATCAACAACCATAATTGATCCAATATCACTGCCTTCTTCAACCCAGATAACCACCATATTTCATTCAGCAACAGGCTTCAATATTTATTTGCAATTCCACTATTTCTTGTATCTGAATCACTTGACAGACTCACAATAGACAAAAAGTATCTAATGTAACCCAAAATCTCAAAACCAAAGCAAAAAATAGATTCAATATACATACCTCTTCCACCACCGCCGTCGCGACCTTTATTACTTCATGAGCTTTAATAATTCGAAGTTCAACTCTAAAATTAACAAAAATCCATAATCATCATCTACCATATTTGAATCCGTTGTAAAATACCTTCACTTCAAGATGCAGGCACTACACTTCCCTGACAGAAACATAATATCATCAATAGTATACAATAATACAAACTATCATACAGAAAAAACCTAAATCGCTAAACACTAAACTATCAACAAGATCCACTAATTCAACAGGACCCAAAAAAGCATCTTAATGTTAGCTTGAAAATAAAATCAGTTAAATCTCTTTCAAATTATTCGGAAACAAAACCTAAAAATCAAAATTACCCGATAAGGAAACCTAAAAAAAATTGAATCATTCAGATCTCATTGATTCTGATTTTGAAAATCGAATCTAAAAATGAAAAAGAAAAAGTATAAGAATAATATGAACTATGAATCGAATGATCAATTTATTCACGGCGGCAAAGGTGGTGGTAGTGGTAGAGGTGGCGGTGGTGATGCCGAGAGAAGGAAAGAGAAGGGAAATCTTTTTCAATAAAAAAGATAAGAAGAAGTCCCTACTTTCAATAAGGTATAAAGGTTGGGGTATATTTGTGTTTGTGGGTGAAAACTACTTCTGCTGGTTTTGGTAATTTGGGGTGTGTAGATGAGAAGTGAATCTAAACCCTAAACAAATGCACTGTGTGATGAGTTCTTTTGATTCGAGAGATCAATCTATACAATTTTGGCCTAAACCAAGAAATGGACGTTCCAGACTTGTTTCGGTCACAAAGTGAAGGAGATGGGGTTGATCTTAGGGAGGGAAGCGAAGAAGGTGTTGAGATTGTGAAGGTGTAGGCTTGTTTTTGACTTTTAATAGAAAGGTGAGCAGGCTTACGATTAATGCAAGTAGGCTCTGGGTGTTTGATACGTGTTGTATTAACACTTGGTTTCTGTGTTGTGCTCTTCTCTCTCTCTGTTGTGGAAATAGGGAGGATAACCTATTTATACAAGTCATTTGAGCCTTATTCACGTCTCTCATGGGAAGTGGAGGAAGTGGAGTGATGGAGTAGTGGAGTTGTGTGTTAGTGTCACATGATCAGTCTTTCCCACTTCTCCCATCATCACTAACCGTCCATGTATTCCTGACACGTTCTTGTGATGGCGCGTTTCACGCTGCACGCCGTAAACCACCAGACTAATACCCCAGTATGTATCCCCCAGTTTGTGACATGATTGATGTCTCGAGTGTAAGTGTGGATCGTGGGACTCACAGAAGGTAGCATGTAATGTTAGTTAAATAACTAAGTTATTTAGGAAATCGATACTTGTAAAGTATCGTGTGTATTCTATGAATGTTATGTATCGAATGTATTCGGCATATATGAAGCATCGTTGTTGAGCATCATGTACTGCCTGCTTCACGTGAGGGTTTGGAGGCTGTGCTAGCAAATCCCCCCTTGACCGACCACACGGCGTGGTAGAGTGGTAGACGGTGATCACGGTGATACCTCATTTGTCGCCTAATTCCCATTCTAGGCTATCCGTCCAAGCTGGTGAAGTTGGAAGGATGAGATGGTTTGCGACCCACATCTGCGACCGTTGGATTAGGGTTTAGGAGGTGCGCAAGCATCCTCTTTCAGATAGGTCGAATCCAAGCATGGGAGACGTTTCATGGAGAACCGATCAGGCATGCGTGTAGACGGCATGTTGATGTCCATGTCCATGCTTCACTTTCCCATGAAGGTTTGATCTAGGCCACTCGAATTCACCGGTGAAGTTGAGTGGCTGAGATCGATTTGCGACAGAAATCCTATGCTGCAAAGGATTTTGAAAGGGGCGCGGTATGCCACCTTCAAGGCACGCGTTTCGAGAGACCAAGCTTGGTCGGTCTCGGCCGTTTGGTACATCATGTAGGCGGTAGGCGGGTATTCATGCCTATACCTGACTGTCCTATGGAAACGTGATCTAAGCCACTCAATTTGTCTGGCGAAGTTGAGTGGTCGAGATCAATTTATGATTTAGGAAGCGTGACCATGCCAGTTTGGGCGCACGAACCGAGGCGCCTGACCAAGGCTGGCTTTGGCCGATTGGTCGGTCATGAAGCTGGGCCCACGGTGGTCATTGTAGCATGTTCGGCCTTCCTTAATATTTCATCTTTGCCTTCCATTCAAGCCTGCGAAGATGGATGCTCGAGATGATTTTGCAACACAAGGATGGTGCCGCAAACCCTAATTTAGGGTTTTGCCGGCCGTGCGTTATGCTTGGTTTGGCATGCACGAATTAGGACAACCAATCATGGTTGGTCCTGACCGATTTTTCATGTGTGTAGTCGGGCCCACAGTGATCGTGTTGACATGCTCTGGGCCCTTTGAATCTACATATACACCCTCCATTTATGCCTGTGAAGATGGATGGTTGAGTTCGTTTTGCGACACATGTAATGTGCCACAAACCCTAATTTATGGTTTTTTTTCCATTCCTCTTGGTTTGGACGGTTTGGCAAGCTATGCCGCCCCTTTTTGGGGAGGCCGATCATGCGGGGCCCGCATTGGGTCGGCAGTGAATGTTCCAATACCTACTTGGGGGTATTGGATTCGATCCCAACCATCCAATCATGCCTACGAAGTTGGATGACCGTGATCGTTTCTAAACTATTACAGACAGTCTAGACGCTAAATCGGGTTAGTATAACACACCGAGAGTTACACACTCAATCGGGATAGTATAACACACCGAGAGTTACATGCTCAATCGGGCTAGTATAACACACCGAGAGTTACAGCCTATACGGGAATTTCGTGCATGCCTCACTGTTGGTACTTGGATATTCATGCTACTCTGCTGCGAGTAATAATCAGTCATCATGCCGCACCAACAATGAGATTTCTGCTAGGAACAACACAGGAAATACAAGGCGTTCTATGCATTAATCAATAATGCTAAAATTTACAGAATATTCGGGGGATTGTTACTACGTGCTCCATTCTAGGTGAATTAATAAAGCGAAGAAGTATTCATCACTTATAAAATAGTCTCATCCTCTGCAGGATGATTACACAAAAATTGGTTTTACAACTTTAGCCCTGAACTAAAATCCACCATCAACAATTTGGAAGTCCATAAATTGTTGATGGGCCCCTGATGGACTTATAGATAAATAGATAAGGATATTTGTATAGACCATCAAAAGTAGGGACAAAAATTCAATTACCACTTCCTAGAAAAAATAGACTAATTAAGAACGCGCAATTGGGGGATACTAAAACTAATTGGGGGATATGAATTACTTCCCTCAACCAAAGGTGTCTGCTAAGGGGTGTTTTTGGGTGCAAAAATACTAAAATACCCTTCCCTTATAATAAAAATCAAAAACAAAATCATATTCCCCAATTCCATCTTCACTTCTTATTAATCTGTTTTAGGGTTAGGGCTTTGAAACCTAAATATTCCTCACTCCTTTTCAAATTCTAAATTTTCCCCACTCCCTTTAGAATTGTCTTCTCCTTCTCTGTCGGCTCCTCACTTTGAAATCGATTTTTTTTTACATCCGGGAATGATAAATACCATGCCGGAAGTGGTGAATACCATGCCGGAAGTGATGAACAACATTTCGGAAGTGATGAAGACATGTCGGAAGTGATGAAGACCATGCCGGTAGTGATTAAGACCATGTCAGAAGTATTTTTTTTACATCGCCGGAAGTGATGTAGACCATGACATAATTGATGAAGACCATGTCGGAAAATGGTGCCGGCATGCTTGGTAACTAACATTCAATGTTGTGACTAAGTGCCGACATGCTTGATAGAAATATATCAACGCTGGCAGTCAAGTGAAAAAAAAATCAAGTTTCTGGATACTTTACATCATGTGTCGGCAAAGAAATTCAAGCAACAAACCATGTCGGTAGCAGTACTGGCTACCCCTCCCCCTGATGGGTAACGTACCGACATAGTTTTTTGGTTGAATATTATGACGGCTTGAATTTCAAAATAGGGGATAAGCTTGGTGCCGGCATGGACGCGGTATGAATACCATGCCGGTATGGATGCTTCCGGCATTGTATTCATACCACGTCCTTGCCGGCATCGATCTTTTTCAACTGTAAAAATGGTGGATTCAAAGAGAGAAAAAATCAAATTTTCAACCTCTTAACAATAATTCTCTCTTCACAATCATCCTCCATTTTCACAAAAAAAGTTCCCCCTAAAATATTTTTTCCCTCCTTCTACTCTCACCTCACTCACCCATACTTAAATAAAAATACACACTAATCAATTCACAAATACTTAAGATTTTTACTAATTTTAATTAACCATTAAACATGATTAGTGAGGGGTAGATTAGGAATTAAAAATAATAATTAGATAAGGGGTGACCCTGATTTGATATTTGGATCCAGTTTTTGTCGTTTTTCCTCAGCTGAATCCCACGAAATAGTAATTGATATTCACCTTTTGAGCATAAGGGGCATCCAAAATATGGAAGAACAAGAATATTGATGAAATAATAAAATGAAGGAAATGTGTGGGATCAGGCCGCCGGCGGCATGGCTCACACTTCCTTTTGTTTTATTTTCTAATATTTTATTTATTTGAGTTTCTTTTTTCGATCAAAACTCCTTATTTTCGTATATTTGCAAATCTTGTTCCATGGACTATATGATTTAAAAAACAAATGGTCCTGCAACCATTATTTCTTTCTACCATAATTTTTTTTTTTAAGTAATGTTATTTTAATACATTTAATAGTTGGTCTTTCAGGCAAAAAACTACAACTAACGCCAATTATGTAGTTGTAGTTAAAGTAATCAAATACATTACTTTAAATGAATTTTAACGAAGATTTAACAAAAGATGCGATTTTGATAGCAATCAAATACAGATAAGTTCATATTCGTAAAAGTTTACGAGAATTACATACTTCTTATACTTCTCCATATATTGAATATTTCTCCAAAAGTTGAATACTTCTTATAATTCTTCAAGAATATCTCATATTTATTATACTTCTTTAACGGATATTTCATTTGGTGAAGATTAAATAATCATTATACTTTTTCATATGTTACATAATTATTCACAGATTGAATACTTCTTATATTTCTTCATTTGGTGGATCGAGTACTTCTAATACTTCTTATATCTCTTCATTTGACGGATTTAGTACTTCTAATACTTCTTCAAAGGTATTGTATATGTAGTATACTTATTAAGGATATTTCATATATTTTATTTCTTATACTTAAAAGGGAGGATTTCTTATTTACAATCGTAACAAGTTGAAACTTCGTAAGATAAATTGAGGCAGATATTCTAATACTTCAAACAATGTTTAATCATTTAAAGAGAAATAATAGGGGGAAAAGGAGATACTAAGCTTTATCTGTGAGTTATATATTATTTCTCTTCATATGATTAAATGGGGCAAATTTAATTAAAGAAAGGTTAAATTATCTTCGCAAAATATCAGATATACTTCTTAAGAAAGGATAAATCATATTCGCAAAATATCATATGTACTTCTTAAAAAATAGAATTGTTCGCAAAAAGAAAACCAACAGTAACTAAGGGAAGGAATTCAAAAGAAAGGAGGACAAGAGAGTCAATGATAAATTGAAAAAAGAATGTTATCATGCTTCATCAATACTCTGTGCTGGATCTTTAAGATGAGTAAGGTCATTAGCAGCCTTCGACTTTTGCGAGATATCATCCTTTGAAGAATATGCAACAGGAACATCTCCTTGAGGAATAGATTCTTTCTCGTCATCAAGATCTTCATCATCACTCTCATAATCGAAATCACTATTAGGATCACGAGCAACTTCATCGTCAGATATTTTCAGAGGAGTAATTTTCACAGGAGGCAAGGCTCTTGATAAGAGAATTTTATTCGTAAAGACTTGAGCTTTCAGATGACTTTCACGAAGTATAGCTTTTTGATGGTTGGTATCTTCGATATCTTTGGAATAAGCAAGATAGTTGAATCTCCGAGTAGCACGGTCACGAGAGTTGATTAAGCAGGTAGAAAGCAAAGCATTTTTCTTACGAAGCTCGGAACAAGAGGCTTCTAATCCAGCTTTCGCATTACGAAGATTGTTCTCAGATTCTGCAAATAAAACAAAATTCAAAGGATAAAATTTGCGAGTATAACGAAATCTAAAAGATATACCAGAGGCAGTCAAATTTTAATGACTACCTTCTCTTTGCGAAGTAAGAGATTGAGCTAAAGATAGACAACAGTTCTTCATCTGATTCATCGCATTATCAAAACCATCACCAATTAATCCTTTAAGTCGAGATCGAAGCTTTTGATCTTTAGAAAGAAGAAAATTTTTATCCTTCGCAAGTTTGGCATTAAGACTTTTTAATGACGAATAATCTTCTTCAAGTTGATTCTTCTTAGTACTCAAGACTATATTCTTATTAATAAGGGAATTCTTCTCAATAACAAAATAATTTCTTTCAGCATCTGAAGACTTCTTTAATTCCTCAAGTTCACCTTTCAACAGAGAAAGAAGATTTTCTTGATCGCAACATTTATTCTGAAGAGTTTTGAATTCTTGCGAAGAAACAATCATTGTATTCAAAAACGAACATTTCTCTTCTGATAAGGTTTTGTTCTCTTCTAATAAGGTTTCTATTCTCAAATTAGCTTTAGTTAAGGAAGAAAAAAGTTGAGATATATCATCATTCAAAAAAATTAGATCATATATTAGTTGAGTATTCTCTTGAAAAAGAGCATCAGAGTTGTCAAGAGCACACGAGTAAAGATTAGATAAATGGGAGAATTGGTTTGAGAGGCTTTCATGCTTGGTTCGATATTCTGTTGCATATGATTCATGGTGAAGTACCAATCTTCTACATTTCTGGATGGATTCTATTAAGGGGAATGGGTTTTAATGGATGTTTCAAGCATATGAAGAATATAAGTAAATAAAAGGGAAAATATGAAGACAGTAATCATACCTTTCAATTCATCATTTCTTTTGCGAAGAATCGCACAGTCGAGAGAATTATTTTGAAGATGATAATTTTCTTTACGGAGATCCTCGCATTCTGCTTGAGAAGATTTCAAAGATTGGCGAAGCGATTCAATTTCTTTTTCCAAGGATTGACGCGAAGAAGAAATGTCTGGATTGACGAAATTATTTAGAACTTCGCAAAACTCATATTGCGAACGAACATTATTAGACTTCGTAGTATTAGTCAAAACCTCAGATAACATTCAGAAAGTTGAATAAATTCCATCTCGAATTTCCTGAGGAAGAGGAGAAGAATTTGAAGGAATAAGAGCAAGCTGCAAATTGTCTGGAGAAATAGCACTCAAAGGATTTGGGGACAAGATAGGTTTTTCAAGAGAAGAAGTTGAAGAAATATTTTGCGAGGGTTGTTTTTCAAGAGAAGAGGTTGAAGAAATATTTTGTGAGGGTTGATCTTGAAGAAGTGTTGATAAATTGACACTGATGGGAGATTTAAAGGTAGGTAATGGAGTAGAGGCAGGAGTTTGTGAAGAAGCATTTTCACGAGGAGGAGAGGAAAATTCCTTATCAACTTCAGGAAGGAAATCATCAATCGGAATTAATGGTGTGGTTTTAGTTATTCGAGATCTCTTACCAGGGTTTGGTTTTTCGCCAACCTGCGAATCAAAATGTAGATTAAAAACTGAGGCAACAATATATTGTTCAGGAAAGAAGGCAAAGTATTTTAACTACCTTTTGATTCTCAGATTTTCTTCTTCATGGATTAGGGCTTGAATTTTTTGGTTGAGGTTTCATCTGAGGAGTTATTTTGCTGAAATAAACCAAAATCAGATAACAAATTGTACAGAAATTAAAGAGGAGAACAAATGAAATGCGCGGAGATAGAAGGAAATTACCTTGGAGAACTCATGAAGATATAATAGAAGAAAAAATTGCAGAGAAAATAGTAATAGAGAGTATGAGCAGAAGATAAAATTGCAGAAGTAAGAAGAAGAAAAGGAAGAGAATATAAAGGAGTTATATAAGGGAATAACTAGAAAAGAACGGTTACAAAAGACGTGTCCAAATTCTAAAAGACTAAGTAACGGTTATGTTCTCACGATCATTTCTTCTTCGTAGGATTGACATGAGAAGAGGCAAGATGTAGGTACTGAATATCGCAAGATAATAGTTCACGAGTATCGTAATAAATAAAGGAGAAAAGAGTTATAAAATGATACGATGATAGAAGTAGCGAGGAGAAATATGAAGTTTTGCGAGGATGTAATAATTTTGCGAGTATGAGTTGTGATACTTCGCAATTCATATACAACTATATAAGTTTTACTATTAATAGGAGTTCAAATGTAAAATTCGAGAGGTTCTTTTAGTGGGTGTAAGAAATTATCTTAGCAAAGAGAATAGAAAAAGTTGTAACTATTCTAGTTCCATTTTGATAATTTTATGTAATCAACTAAGAGAATTAATAAGAAAGTTATCATTCATCATCAAGAACTTCTTGAGTTTTTACTAATTCTATTGAGGGTGTAGTTGTAGGTTATTCTGCAACTACATAATTGGCGCTAGAAACAGGGACTAGCCTTGTTGGTTCCAATTATGTTATTTTATACATTTAAAGTAATGTTATTTTAATACATTTAATATTTGTAGTTGCAGAATAACCTACAACTACACCCTCAATAGAATTAGTAAAAACTCAAGAAGTTCTTGATGATGAATGATAACTTTCTTATTAATTCTCTTAGTTGATTACATAAAATTATCAAAATGGAACTAGAATAGTTACAACTTTTTCTATTCTCTTTCCTAAGATAATTTCTTACACTCACTAAAAGAACCTCTCGAATTTTACATTTGAACTCCTATTTATAGTAAAACTTATACAACTGTATATGAGTTGCGAAGTATCGCAACTCATACTCGCAAAATTATTCCATCCTCGCAAAACTTCATATTTCTATGCGCTACTTCTATCATCGTATCATTTTATAACTCTTTTCTCCTTTATTTATTACGATACTCGTGAACTATTATCTTGCGATATTCAGTACCTACATCTTGCCTCTTCTCATGTCAATTCTACGAAGAAGAAATGATCGTGAGAACATAACCGTTACTTAGTCTTTTAGAATTTGGACACGTCTTTTGTAACCGTTCTTTTCTAGTTATTCCCTTATATAACTCCTTTATATTCTCTTCCTTTTCTTCTTCTTACTTCTGCAATTTTATCTTCTGCTCATATTCTCTATTATTGTTTTCTCTGCAATTTTCTCTTCTATTATATCTTCATGAGTTCTCCAAGGTAATTTCCTTCTATCTCTGCGCATTTCATTTGTTCTCCTCTTTAATTTCTGTATAATTTGTTATCTGATTTTGATTTATTTCAGCAAAATAACTCCTCAGATGAAACCTCAACTAAAAAAATTCAAGCCCTAATCCACGAAGAAGAAAATCCAAGAATCAAAAGGTAGTTAAAATACTTTGCCTTCTTTCCTGAACAATATATTGTTTCCTCAGTTTTTAATCTACATTTTGATTCGCAGGTTGGCGAAAAACCAAACCCTGGTAAGAGATCTCGAATAACTAAACCCACACCATTAATTCCGATTGATGATTTCCTTCCTGAAGTTGATAAGGAATTTTCCTCTCCTCCTCGTGAAAATGCTTCTTCACAAACTCCTGCCTCTACTCCATTACCTACCTTTCAATCTCCCATCAGTGTCAATTTATCAACACTTCTTCAAGATCAACCCTCACAAAATATTTCTTCAACCTCTTCTCTTGAAAAACAACCCTCGCAAAATATTTCTTCAACTTCTTCTCTTGAAAAACCTATCTTGTCCCCAAATCCTTTGAGTGCTATTTCTCCAGACAATTTGCAGCTTGCTCTTATTCCTTCAAATTCTTCTCCTCTTCCTCAGGAAATTCGAGATGGAATTTATTCAACTTTCTGAATGTTATCTGAGGTTTTGACTAATACTACGAAGTCTAATAATGTTCGTTCGCAATATGAGTTTTGCGAAGTTCTAAATAATTTCGTCAATCCAGACATTTCTTCTTCGCGTCAATCCTTGGAAAAAGAAATTGAATTGCTTCGCCAGTCTTTGAAATCTTCTCAAGCAGAATGCGAGGATCTCCGTAAAGAAAATTATCATCTTCAAAATGATTCTCTCGATGTAGCGATTCTTCGCAAAAGAAATGATGAATTGAAAGGTATGATTGCTTTTCTTCATATTTTCCCTTTTATTTACTTATATTCTTCATATGCTTGAAACATCCATTAAAACCCATTCCCCTTTATAGAATCCATCCATAAATGTAGAATATTGGTACTTCACCATGAATCAGATGCAACAGAATATCGAACCAAGCATGAAAGCCTCTCAAACCAATTCTCCCATTTATCTAATCTTTACTCGTGTGCTCTTGACAACTCTGATGCTCTTTTTCAAGAGAATACTCAACTAATATATGATCGAAATTTTTTGAATGATGACATATCTCAACTTTTTCTTCCTTAACTAAAGCTAATTTGAGAATAGAAACCTTATTAGAAGAGAACAAAACCTTATCGAGAAGAGAAATGTTCGTTTTTGAATACAATGATTGTTTCTTCGCAAGAATTAAAGACTCTTCAGAATAAATGTTGCGATCAAGAAAATCTTCTTTCTTTGTTGAAAGGTGAACTTGAGGAATTAAATAAGTCTTCAGATGCTGAAAGAAATTCTTTTGTTATTGAGAAGAATTCCCTTATTAATAAGAATATAGTCTTGAGTGCTAAGAAGAATCAACTTGAAGAAGATTATTCGTCATTAAAAAGTCTTAATGCCAAACTTGCGAAGGATAAAAATTTTCTCCTTTCTAAAGATCAAAAGCTTCAATCTCGACTTAAAGGATTAGTTGGTGATGGTTTTGATAATGCGATGAATCAGATGAATAACTGTTGTCTATCTTTAACTCAATCTCTTACTTCGCAAAGAGAAGGTAGTCATTAAAATTTGACTGCCTCTGGTATATCTTTAAATTTCGTTATACTCGCAAATTTTATCCTTTGAATTTTGTTTTATTTGCAGAATCTGAGAACAATCTTCGTAATGCGAAAGCTGGATTAGAAGCCTCTTGTTCCGAGCTTCGTAAGAAAAATGCTTTGCTTTCTACCCGTTTAATCAACTCTCGTGACCGTGCTACTCGGAGATTCAACTATCTTGCTTATTCCAAAGATATCGAAGATACCAACCATCAAAAAGCTATACTTCGTGAAAGTCATCTGAAAGCTCAAGTCTTTACGAATTACATTCTCTTATCAAGAGCCTTGCCTCCTGTGAAAATTACTCCTCTGAAAATATCTGACGATGAAGTTGCTCGTGAGCCTGATAGTGATTTCGATTATGAGAGTGATGATGAAGATCTTGATGACGAGAAAGAATCTATTCCTCAAGGAGATGTTACTGTTGCATATTCTTCAAAGGATGATATCTCGCAAAAGTCGAAGGCTGCTAATGACCCTACTCATCTTAAAGATCCATCACAGAGTGTTGATGAAGCATGATAACATTCTTTTTTCAATTTATCATTGACTCTCCTGTCCTCCTTTCTTTTGAATTCCTTCCCTTAGTTACTGTTGGTTTTCTTTTTGCGAACAATTCTGTTTTTTAGGAAGTACATATGATATTTTGCGAATATGATTTATCCTTTCTTAAGAAGTATATCTGATATTTTGCGAAGATAATTTAACCTTTCTTTAATTAAATTTGCCCCATTTAATCATATGAAGAGAAATAATATATAACTCACAGATAAAGCTTAGTATCTCCTTTTCCCCCTATTATTTCTCTTTAAATGATTAAACATTGTTTGAAGTATTAGAATATCTGCCTCAATTTATCTTACGAAGTTTCAACTTGTTACGATTGTTAATAAGAAATCCTCCCTTTTAAGTATAATAAATAAAATATATGAAATATCCTTAATAAGTATACTACATATACAATACCTTTGAAAAAGTATTAGAAGTACTAAATCCGTCAAATGAAGAGATATAAGAAGTATTAGAAGTACTCGATCCACCAAATGAAGAGATATAAGAAGTACTAGAAGTACTCAATTCACCAAATGAAGAAATATAAGAAGTATTCAATCTGTGAATAATTACGTAACATATGACGAAGTATAATGATTATTTAACCTTCACCAAATGAAATATCAGTTGAAGAAGTATAATAAATATGAGATATTCTTGAAGAATTATAAGAAGTATTCAACTTTTGGAGAAATATTCAATATATGGAGAAGTATAAGAAGTATGTAATTCTCGTAAATTTTTACGAATATGAACTTATCTGTATTTGATTGCTATCAAAATCGCATCTTTTGTTAAGTCTTCGTTAAAATTCTTCAATGATGTTGTCTTCTTTGATAGGTCTTCTTGTAAAAATTCTTCAATGATATTGACAGAGCTGTCTTTTCTTAAAAACTTCTTGATGTATATTCTTGTAAAATTTCTTCAATGATATTGACGAAGTTGTCTTCTTTTCAGATCTTCATAATGTATATTCTTGTATAATTTCTTCAATGATGTTGATGCAATGAATTTCATTAATTTCTGTGGTCTTATCATGCCTTCCTAAGTAAAGGTCTTATTTTGCCACCTCTTTTGTAGTAACATTTTGTATTTGCGATAATATGACAAGTCTGAACATTCTTGCGAACATACAACCTCGTGACATTATCGTCTTGCGATGAAATCGCAGGACATTTTTACACTTTCATGTAATAACCCATTGATCTCATCTTAACTTCTTTGTTTTATTCTGCGAGTTCTGTTTGTATGTTTTCCTTCTCTTTTTTTTTTTTTTTTAGAATGCTCGCAGAATTTCATTTGTTGCACAAATATGACAAGCCTTTATGTTTTCGCAAACAAGAAGCCTCGTGACATTTGCGTCTTATATCACGTATCAGCTCCCTAATGGAGGGTGCTGCCCTTTATCTTCCCCCTGGTTGCCCCTTCAAGGAAGCGTACATCGACCATACAAGGTTAGCTCTTCCCATCCGGTTCTGCCAACAACCAACTTTTGATCGCAACCTCTTATCCTTTTTTCATATAGGGCTTATAGTTACGAGGTTGCACCCTATGGGGTATCTTTGGGCCAAGTGCATCATTTTCCAAGACTTGTCAAAAATGGCAGATGTGGTTCAACCTCACCCGGCACTCTTGACTCAACCGTGTACCTCGGCGCCTTGATCGTTTTCTGCACTTCTTGGGAAAGACAGTATGCCTTAGTCGCCCAACCTAAATCCTCTTACATCGCATTTTATATTGCGTAATGTCGCTAGATTAGGTGAGAATCCAAGGTGTCTAACCCGGATAGGTACCCCATTATTGGGTTGTACCCCTAAATTTTTACCATGTACTAAGGGTCCTTGGTGGTGTTCCGGTTACCCTTAGCCACGTTTATAGGTACCCCCTTAAATGACGTACTTTAGGACTTTGCCTCTTACGAAATATAGCTTCGCGAACTAGGGTGTACGTCACAAGTTTTCCTGTATAAAATTTTCTGCGGCTCTCTTTCTTTTTTGGAGGCTGATCACATATTGCGGTCTTTTATTCGCAAATTAATGAAAGTTTAATCGCAATATAAATTTTGAAACTCGTAACTTTTCCCAATTTCCTGCGAGCAAACAATATTCGTAAAAAGTTTTATGAGTTTTATGGATAATACCTTTTCAAATATAGTCTGTTCCAAGTTTTACCAAGCCTCAAACCCATGTCTCTCCCTTCTGTATCCATCAGCCGATAAGCTCCGCTTCCTACAACTTCTTTAATAACATATGGTCCATCCCATTTTGGTGCTAACTTTCCTCCATTTTCTTTTTGATATGGAGGTGTTTCTCGCATGACCAAATCACCTGGTTTATATTCACGTTCAATGACTCTCTTGTTGTATTCTCGAGCTAATCGTTCCTGATAAATCTTCATATGGTGCAACACCTTTTCTCTTTTTTCTTCCAAATCATCCAATTCACTTAATATTACTCCCGCACTTAAATTTCTTTCCCAAGCTTCTTTCTTTGTTGTCGGAATTACAACCTCTGTAGGTATCTGCTTCTACTCCATATGTTAGACAATAAGGAGACATTCCAGTTGCTTCTCTTCTAGTTGTATTGTATGCCCAAACTGCGCTAGGTACTTGCTCGCACCACCCTTTGAGATGTCCTTCTAATTTCTTTTTGATTGTATCTGCGATTGTTTTATTTGTTGCTTCTGCCTGTCCATTAGCTTGTGGATATAACGGGGTTGATTTCCCACATTTTATCCTAAAAGCACTGAGTAACATCTCTATGTTCTGCCCCTCAAATTGTTTTCCATTATCAGATACTAGTTGTCTTTGGAACCCGTACCTGCAAATGAGGTTCTCAAATATGAATGTAAAAACATCTTTATCACGAATATGTTGTACTGCTTTTACTTCTGCGAGCTTCGTGAAATAATCTGTTGCAACTATCAAGTATCGCCTTTGTCCAGATCCAGGTATAAATGGTCCAAAAATATCCAACCCCCATTTACCAAAAGGCCAACAGCTTGATGAAGAAGTTAATGTGGCCCCTGGTGCATGAATTCTTTTACCATGTCGTTGACATTCCTTGCATCTTCGTACGAACAATTTTGCGTCTGTATGCATATAAGGCCAGTAATATCCTTTATCTTTGCTCTATATGCTAGAGATCTTCCCCCACTATGATTGCCAGCTTCTCCTCCATGTAACATCTTCAATATCTTTTCTCCTTCTTCGCGAGTTAAGCACCTGAGAGGTGGTCCATTGAAAGATTTTCTATATAAAATTCCTTCTCGCAACTCATAGTTTGTTGCACGACTCTTTAATTTATGTGCTTCTAATCTGTTCCTGGATATTTCTCCTGTTGCGAGATATGCATGAATTTCTTTTCTCCAATCTGCAATGTTGTTTGATAACTCTCTTTCTACTTCCATCGCAACAACTTCCTCAATTTCTTTCTCTTTGTCCACTGATGGATGTTGAATTGTCTGTATTTGGATATTTCTTGTATTTGGATTTGTAGGTTATCATGCTTGGAATAAATGCAAAAGCATCTGCGAGACGGTTATATTTTCTAGATATATGTCTCCATTTTAATTTTGGTATCTTCGCAGATAATTCCTCAATGAGTTTCTTGTATTTCTTCAAAGAAGATTCATTTGTGGTATATTCCCCTTTAATTTGACAAATCACTAACTGCGAATCACTTGTTATCCTTATACTTTCAAGCTTCTTTTCTATTGCGATCTTTAGTGCATGCACTACAGCTTCGTACTCTGTTTCATTGTTCGTGGATGAAAATTCTAGTATGAATGAGAATGCTGTTATTTCTCCTTCTGGTGAAATCAACACGACTCCAATTCCATTTCCCTCACTATTGGATGATCCGTCCACTAGAATTTCCCATCTATCCGGTTCTGTTAACAAGTCTTTTGGATTTTCAAATTCTTCTTCAACATCCATCATTTCCTCTACTGCTTCATCTTCTTCCAAAGGAAATTCTTCCAAAAAATCTGCGACGACTTGTGATTTTTGCGAAGACAATACTTCGTATTTTATCTTGTAATGGTTTACTTGTGCATTCCACCTTTATATTCTTCCTGACCTTTTTGTGTTCTTCATGATTGATTCAATTGGGACTTTGGTTACCACTTTTATCACATGTGCTTGAAAGTATATTCGTAACTTGAATGATGCATAAACCAGGGCTAAGATTAACTTCTCCATTTTAGAATTTTCGGAACAATGACCATATTCGCAATCCATTCTGGATATTTTGCTTCCCTTATGATCCCTGCATCCAACATCTTTTGTAGTTCTTCTTCTATCTGTACATGATAATTTTGTGATATCTTCCTTATTCTTTGTTTGAATGGTCTTACATTTTTATCTATGTTCAATCTATGACACGCCACTGATGGATCGATTCCTGGTATCTCATCTACACTTCCTGCGAAGATATCTTTATATTCTCGTAAAAGATCAATAGTTATTTTTTCTTCTTCTTCATCCATCTTAGTTCCAATTCGCAAGAATAAAGGCTCCTCTTCACTTCCAATATTTATTTCTTTAGTTGGTTCAGCTGCAACATAGCTTGGACTTTGCTCCCCCATAGGTGTTGGTTCTTTGATTATTTTTTTGGTTCCCCTTCTTTTTCGGAATCTCATTTGGTATACCTATCCCTTCCTTTGCTCTTCTTGTATACACTTCGAATTCTTCTTCCTTTTTTGTTTCCTTCGCAAGTTTCCTCGAAGCTGTTTCTTTCTTGCTCTTCCTCCGCATTGCGTTACTTCAATTTGATAACAAAATTTTGCACTATCAAGATCTCCTTTTATTTCTGTATTCCATTTGGTGTAGGAAATTTGATTTTCTGATGTAATGTTGAAGCAACAGCTTTGATTGCATGAATCCACGGCCTTCCTATCAGCATGTTATATGGAGATTCCATATCTATCACACACAAGATTATATGTGTTTCGATTTCTCCTAGTAATATTCGCAGTAGCGATTTCCCTTTAGATTTTGTTGTAGATTTTCCTAATCCATGAATAAGACATTTTGAATTTGTGATTTCTTCATCTTTAATTCCCATCCCCTTTAGTGCATGATAGAATATGATATTAACAGAACTCCTTGTATCAACCAAAATTCGGTTTAATTTCCATTTTTCTACAGCTTTCTTATCTTCTAGCATGATCGTAATTGTGATCACCAATGGTGAAGTGTGGTTCAAGTCTTCATTTGGAATTTCTGCTGCTTGAAAATGTGATTTTCTTTGAAAATGTTTTCCCATTCTTCTAAAGTTGTTATCTTTTCTTCCTCCATGATCTTTCTTCCTCTACAATCACGCTTGTATATTTTTCCCTTCATATTACTATGAAATTCATCAATCATTGTCTTTGTGATCATATTACATTCTTCTTTTTTACAATCTCCATCTACTAACTTCATTTGATCTTCAAATTTTCCACAATTCCCTCAAATTTAGGCTACCACAATTCTCAAGTCCCTGTTTCTAGCGCCAATTATGTAGTTGCAGAATAACCTACAACTACACCCTCAATAGAATTAGTAAAAACTCAAGAAGTTCTTGATGATGAATGATAACTTTCTTATTAATTCTCTTAGTTGATTACATAAAATTATCAAAATGGAACTAGAATAGTTACAATTTTTTCTATTCTCTTTCCTAAGATAATTTCTTACACTCACTAAAAGAACCTCTCGAATTTTACATTTGAACTCCTATTTATAGTAAAACTTATACAGTTGTATATGAGTTGCGAAGTATCGCAACTCATACTCATACTCGCAAAATTATTCCATCCTCGCAAAACTTCATATTTCTCTGCGCTACTTCTATCATCGTATCATTTTATAACTCTTTTCTCCTTTATTTATTACGATACTCGTGAACTATTATCTTGCGATATTCAGTACCTACATAAGAGTTTTAGTCAAACTCAAATTCTTCATATAAGGATAAAATAATGCTCGATGGACCATCAGAAAATACCAAAATTCTAAGGATTGGTCCGCGGATTATATAGTACCACGAGCATGCCACCATGGTCAGTCATGATCATCCTATTGGCATGCAGAAGCCGGTCCCACCTCTTTCAATGATTAATGACCTAATTAATCATGTGCAGCTTATATTCGGTTCAAACTCTCTTCAACCACTTGGAAGATGATCCATTCACCATCGGATGGCCCCATGACCACCAAAAGATGGTTCTACACCCCTTGGTCGGTCCATCACCTCATGTAGTCAGTCTCTTCGCATCCGTTGGTTAATTTTGAGTTAATCATCCATTGATCAAAATTAGGGTTTTGATCCCAATGCCCTGTCAAGCATAATTCTGAACATGTTTAAACACCAATATTTTTATATTCATCCAGCAATCAATATTTTAATTAATTATATTATTATTGGTTTAGCCACTAGTAATTTTAATTAATATTTTTATTTGGTCTTATTGCCGATAATTCATTGATCAAGCAGTATTTGCTCCGATTATCAATACCTTTTTCATCTATCAATACCATAATTGCTTCAACTAGCAATGTATTGGCTCAGCCAACAAGGTTCAAAACCGTTCCTGCCACTTCTGGCAGTATTGATTCAACTATCAATATTTAATTGTTTTACAGAGCAATATTCTTCATATTGATTCAACTATCAATAATTGACAAACAATATTTCATATTGATTCAGCTATCGGTATTTTATTAGTTTATCAACCAATACTCAGTTTGGTATATCAACCAACATTTGGTTCGTCAATCGACCAATATTTTGATATTATCTCTCTGCTTTGTCATTTGACTGATTCATGACATATAGACCGTGGATGAACCTCATATGATCATTTAGTAATGATTATTTGATAGACCAGTTAGCAGCGGCTTCTGACGATGGCACGCTGGTTCCAGTTCAGCTTACAATCGACTTCAAGCCAAACTTACCACGCGAGTCTTTTTAAGTCTTTGTAGTTTTACCTCACACTCCAATCCAATTTTAAGACGTTAAATTTCTCCCTGATATTAAGATATCTAAAATCTCCTTCACTGTTTTCAGAGCAGGCAGGGCGGATAATGCATTGCAACGGTAGGGTGTTTTGCTTAAATGATAAACCAGGGGTACATAGAGTACGGTTACCAGCTGAGGAAACAACATGGTTAGAAATGTTAAGAGCCTTAGGGGATTTCTGCATTAAAGACTTCGGTGTTATTTCAATTCCTGAAGTCACGCAAAGGATTATAACCAGTAAAGACCAATTTATTATCCTTTCCACGGATAGGGTATGTACAAAAATCACTCTAATTTCATTTCCCTCTTGATATATGTTCCGTATAGCATATGATATATGGTGCAAATTTTTGGAATAATTTGTTAAGGCAACAACTAAATTCTGATCGTATCGACTCAGGTATGAGATGTCATCTCAAATCAAGTCCAAATTGTTTCTTCAACATCGGATAAACGAAAAGCAGCTAAGCGAATTGTCGAATGTGTCGCACGCGTATGGAAACGTAAAAGACGAGGAATTGCTTCAGATGATATTTCTGCTATTTGCCTCTTTTTTTTTCCACCCTTATGCATCCACCGTCTTGAAACTCTGAAGCCCCCGGATATTGTATACTAAATTGTATGCTTTAGAGTTTTTTTTTTCGGGATCTGGATCTGACTCGACGTTCCCCTAGCTCGGGCCGTGTCAGATATCAGATTGTTTTTTTTTTTTTTGAGTCAGATCTGACTCGCGATCTGAGTCAGACTTAACCCCTGACTCGGAACCATTTGAGTCAGGTAATGAAATACCCTTGACTCATGGGAACAAACCACTAACTCGTAAAAACAGCCGATGTGCAAGTTGAAATACCAGATGATTGAGGATCGGGCGAAAACCGAGTCAACTCACTCCGAATATCGGTTTTGAAATCTTATGATTTTCTGATTCTTTAATTTAGTTTTTTTTATGATTTTCTGATTCTTTAATTGTCGACCTTTAGGGAGGCCTTCTATGTGATGAAAAATGTCATTCCTGTCTAAGGATGCACAAGAACCTGTTAGGAAGACCTGTACCGGACTGGAACCGGGAAAACTGGACCGGAACCGGTGTATCCGGTACAGGGACCGGGACAGAAAATAAGAACCGGGATAGGACCAGGTACAGGGAACGGTTCTTGGGGGGAACCGGCCTGTACCGGACTAAATAAACCGATAAATCTCAGTCGTTGATCTTTTAGTTAGGATTTAATCGTAGTCGTCCGTCTTAGGTTTTGAGAGACGTAAGTATGTAAACATCATTCTTCACTTATTCATTTTTTTCCCTAGAGCAGCCGAGTCTCGCATCTCAATCACCATCTCTGAGTTAGGTTTGATTTTAGATCTATGTTTTCTACTTCTTCTTCTTCTTCTTCACAATCTCTGATTTCATGTTAAGATTTGTGATTTTATTTCTCGGAAACCTATATTTGAGTATCTGATTGAGATGTTGATTTGGTATGAGAAGGAATTGAAATTGAGAAATAAATTGGGGTTGTGAGATACTCGAGTTGATGTTGTTTAATAAAGAAGAATAGAAGTAGATTGAAGCAATTTTGGGTTGTGAAGATTTTCCCTTTTAGTTGATGCTGATAAGATTATGAAGATAGTGGTGATGATTGAGGTGTTAGGAGATGGATTTTCTGTTAATTTGAAGCCGATGAAGTTCATATAGATTGAATAATATATGGGTTAAATTCTATTACAGTTGTTGCTGGTGATTAATGGTCTATTGTTGATGCTGCTGTTCATCTAGGGCTGTAGATAATGGTTGTCTTAATTTTATTATCTCTTTGAGTTAATTAGGATAGTCTCATATCTTTTGTTATCTTTTGATTTTGTTGAATACACATAAATTGATTAATGATTACACTGCCTGTGATCGATTTGGAGTCTGTGACATTTTTTACTGTTAAAAATTGATCTGTTTTTGTGATTTTGGATCCATTTTTCTATAAATTCTGAAAACATTTTTGGTAATAGGTAATGTCCCTGAACCGGACTGGTCCAGGTACAGGTATCGGTCCTTAAAATGAGGTACCGGTCAACACCAGGTACAGGGACCGGTTCCAACAGAAAACCGGACTACACCAGCCCTTGTGCAGCCTATTCCTGTCAGTCACATTCAAAAACCCGTTTTTGTTTGAGAAAAAAGTTCGTTTGAATTAAACCAATATTTCAAACTCTTCCTTCGGATATTTTGCATTGTCGACTCAAAACCGTTTCATCTCTATGAAATTATATGAACTTTCCATATTTATGATCAATAGATGAATAATTTTTAGATTAAAATTAAACACGTAAAAGATTTAGAAATTTCAATTTGAATCATTTAGAAGCTGTTTTTATTTAAATAAATCCCAGTAGAAAGATAATTATTATGGTTTTTGAAAAAGCGGGGGTCTAACAACCACACCCAATATTTTGATTAGCAATCTGTATGGACAACTCCGAGTCACTTTCTAAAGAATCAACTAGACTCAATCAATAGAAAATATCTCAAGGAGTTATTATCTCAATTTGATTTACTCAAGCAAATACAATCTGCGAGTCTTAATAAAATCGAGATAACTTGGATGGTACCAAAGACCAATATCCAAGTGTCAATCAATTTAAATCAACAACCAATAAGGTCGGATATTCTAATTGATTGAACAACGCACAACCTATATTATTTCAATTGTATAAAAATATAATGCGGAAAAGAAATAACACAGACACCATAATTTTGTTAACGAGGAAACCGCAAATGCAGAAAAACCCCGGGACCTAGTCCAGATTAAACATACACTGTATTAAGACGCTACAGACACTAGCCTACTCCAAATTAACTTCGGCCAGGACTGTAGTTGAACCCCAACCAATCTCACAATGTTCCAAGGTACAGTTATGCTCCTACGCCTCTGATCCAAGCAGGATACTGCACACTTGATTCCCTTAGCTGATCTCACCCACAACCAAGAGTTGCTACGACCCAAAGTCGAAGACTTTAATAAACAAATTTGTCTCACACAGAAAAGTCTATAAGATAGATAAATTCTTCTCCCATGAATAAACCTATGAGTTTTGTTCCGTCTTTTGATAAATCAAGGTGAACAGGAACCAATCAATAAAACCAGAATTATATTCCTGAAGAATAGCTCAGTTTTATCAATCACCTCACAATAGTCTTAATCGACGCAGCGAAAAAAGATATTGTGGAATCACAAACGATGAGACGAAGATGTTTGTGATTACTTTTATATCTTGTCTATCGGAGATAGAAATCTCAAGCCAATTATTACAATTGTACTTAAACGATAAAGCCTACAAGATCAGATCACACAACTACAAGAAAAGTAGTATTGGTCTGGCTTCACAATCCCAATGAAGTCTTTAAGTCGTTAACCTGGTTTTAGAAGAAGAAAACCAAAGGTTAAAGGAGAATCGAATCTATCTTAGAAAACTAGTATCACACAGAATGTGTGGGGATTAGGTTTCCCACTTGCTAGAGTTCTCCCTTATATAATCTTTCAAATCAGGGTTTGCAATCAATTTTATCTTAGTAACAAAGCATTCAATATTCACACTTAGATGAAAACCTGATTAGATACAAGATAATATTTATTAACCGTTAGATCGAAAACATAGCTTGTTATACACACATGTACTTGACTTTTTTGGGTTTGTGTAACCGTACCCAAACTTGTACATTAGTTTGTTGAACACTAGTTCACCAAATGGTTAGCCAAATGATAACTTTCATATCAACCATATTCTTCTTCACCATAACTAGTCCAAATGACTCAAATGAACTAGTTAGAGAGTTGTTCAATTGCTATGAGATCCCATGTACTACACAAGACACAATTGAAGCAAAAACAATGTGATTCACTTGAATCGATTCATGAAATATAAATCCACGGTTTGCAATAGCATTCCTTAGTTTATTAAGATAAGTTCACGAACATCGTTTTTAGACATAACCTACTCAAGTTCGCGGACTCAAGTTAACCGGTTGGAGTTCACAAACTCCAGCAGAAATTCTCGGGTTTGAGAACGACGCCAGCTCACAGACTGAGTTGACGGCTCACGTTCCGGTTTCACTTGATCAAGAAAGTTCTCAAACTTCGGTTCAAGCAATAAGTACTTATACATATATGTGTTACCGCAACAATGTTTATATCCTCCAATGGTTATATTGTCTAAACTCTCATTTTAATCATTGAAACATTCTCAGAGGGCGTTATATAGTTGTTATTCACAAACTATTTTTCGTCAGAGCGATTTCCAAAATGATTGAAATGTAACATGACTTTCGTCACTTGGTAAAGATGAACTTGGCTAAAATCTTTACCAACCCATATTTAGAGAAATAGATAAGCGAGATATACTCAACTCGAAATATCATATGTGTATATTCTTAGTCTATATAGTAATACGACTTTTGTCTCAAGATAGGAGATAGAGTAGATAGACTTTTAAGTGATAGATAAGTTTAAGTATCCACATACCTTTTAGTCGATGAAGATCCACTGGTTCCTTGAGTAGTCCTTCATCTTGTATGATGATTTCCATGGAGTTCTTGAGCTTAACTACACTTTCTATCCTATTCCAAGACCTTAGCTATAGTAGACTAGAAATCAAGACTTTATAGTTTTGATCACTAACATTGACAAACATGCTTGAGATAGCAACGCATGCGAGTTCGACCAACCAATGCTCTTACAGTTTTTATGGGTTTACAAGAATTCAAATTTTTTTGCTGGATGCTGGATGCTTTTTCAGTCTGAAATTTCATCCATGAAAAACGGGTCATAAGCGGGTCAAAACGCATGTGGAGAAGAAAGGATTCATGGAGCGGTTTAGTTGGAACGCTTATAAACGTCCCTATTTTTGTGCCTTTCATTGGTCGGCCCCCACCGTTTCACAGTAATCTAGTTTAGTTTTTAAATGTTTAAAGAGTTAAATTTTCTCTCGATTTTGATACATGATCGTGGAATCAACCTTTTTCTGAATCTTTAATATCCTTTTCTGATTAAGATTTTAGTCTTTTCATTCTATTTAAAATATGCTAATGAATTTCTGATTTTACAGGTCTCTGATCAATCATTTGTGTGTAAACCAGTGGTGTAGGCAGCATGAATATTGCAGTCTGTAAAATAACAGTAGTGTGGCTAGTAGTGGTGCTAACCATCTTCGTTGTGTTGATGGTCCAAATTAGTAGTTCAGGAGGTTTCTATCTCTTATCCATTCACATAAATTCTTCAAACCAATCATACAATCCAAGTAAGAATATCTTTATATATTCTAGCTATAGATTATAGGACTCATCTTCTCTAGATATCCATATGTACCATCTTCAATCTTCGATTCAACACAGTAAACCAGTTTGGAAATTTCAAAAAAAATTGGCTCTCATTCCTCAGTCAATCATTTTCCTTAAAATTTACAATCAATCTAGCAGAAATCATTTTCAAATTTTGTTATCCTATTATTCAAATTTCCTAAATCATTTGCTCCGATATTGTGGAACTATTTGTGTTAACAAACTAAATTCTACTCCCTCTGTCCATTTTTATCTGTCCTAATTTCTACTTTGGTCTGTCCATTTTTATCTGTACACTCTGTTTATAGACATACTTTTCCCTTAAACTATCAAATATACCCTTTATTTTTTATAATTATAAAATCATTTTTAATATAAACTTAATTCGAAATCATAAATATCATCACCATATATGAGGAAAAAATCCATTCAATATTTTTTTTATATTAATTACTATTCCTTTTTTAAATAAAAATATTTATGGGTAGTTACAAAATTCCTAATACTTCTATTTATTCTTACATGGCAAAGAATAAAAAAAAATTATGACAAAATCTCAAATTCATGGTAGAGTATATCTAAAGAGGAAATAATCTACAATTTCAAAAAAAATTCCCTCTCAAATAAAAATTCCAAAGGCTCCAAAGATTTAGTGCGGGAAACCAAAATCAAATGGAGGAAATAAAAAATTCTTAAATTTTGGAGTATAAGTTTTCTTTTATTTCTTTAGAATATTTCCTAAAACAATAATGCTATCCAAATTAGAATTTTTAATACTAATAATTTTAATTTTGGTAATAACGTAATATTAAATAGGCTAGTCAAGGGATAGTCATGACATTTTATAGGATTTCCGTAATATCTTGACAAAGTCAAAGCGGACTCTTAAAAATGGATGGAGGGAGTATTTTACTTCCATAACCAATAGAATCTAGGGTTTCCCAAATCATAAGATATTCAAACAATTCTTTATTTATCTGCAATCAATTTCACAATACCCATTGGTATATAAATACTAGAGCAAATCTTGAGGACTCACAAATCAAAATTCCTATTGGAAATTTCAAGCTAATCAATATTAAAGAATTAGCCATGTCTTCAACTAAAGGTGATCGTATCAACCAATTATCCAAAAAACTAAGGAATGCTAATATTAATATGTTTGTTATGTCAAGGAGAACATTGTGTTAGAGCATAGCTCGGTTGAACCCACCAAGTGTTGGTGTATCAAGTTTGATTATCATATTTTAGTGAACCAAAACTCATTTAGGAGTCTCTTGATTAAATGTTCTAGAGTAAACTTCGTATAGGTTAGCTTGAAAGTATTAGGATGAGACATTACAAGTATTGCAAAGACTTGAAAAAGTGAAGAAGTGCGGAGCTACAACCACAACATCATCCTCCCACTTGAGGTTAGTGATATTTGACCTGAACTGTTTCATTCCCTAACGTATCTTTAAAGTCGTGCATATTGAAAACATAAAACTGCGAGGCATGAACACTCTAGATAGACATAGTATTAAGGAATACAATATGAGGTTAACCAGTAAACTTTGTATAGGAGACATCACCATAATCGTATGAATGCTATTGTGATTATGTATGGGTATGAGGTGAGGATTTCATCCTAGGAAACAATGTTTTTACATGTATTTTAAGGAAGTAAGTTCATGATCTTGTGTTGTGAACCGAAAAGGAAATCGCCAGACGTTATTGGGGTTGTTCTTCATTGCATATCTTATGAACGACCAATATGTGTGATTAGTATAATCGCTCATGACTTGTTTGTGTTCTTGGTAAAACTATTCACATGAGGCTTGACTTATGTATTGGTATGAATTTTATTAGTGAAACCGATCTTAAGGAATCACCTGGGGTATGATCGAGTTTGTGTGTGTAAGACCTAACACTGGGTAAAGTGGAACCGATCTTAGTAAGAGGTGTAACACATACAAGGGGGAATATATCCTTGTATGAGGTGCAACAAAGTTTATAGTAGACAGGGGAACCGATCCTATAAACATGTGCAACACGTTTTTAGGCAAAGGGGAACCGATCCTATGGATATGTGCAACACATATAAGTTAGATACCAAATATATGTGGGGAAACGATCCTAGTACCTAGTCAACCAAAGTTTAGTAATCTAGTGTGACTATGCACAGTACTCACATGGAGGTAGAACCGAAACTTGTTATGGTAGAACCATTACACCCATGATTTGTGATTGAGTGATACTATACTCTAATTTAAGCTCAGTACATTTTTGGTAGAACCATGGGTGTAATGGTTCTAATCATGGGTATCTGCACTTTATGATTATAAAGAACTATACCAGTGACATAAGCATAGAGTCGCAAATATCACTAGTATACCCTAAGCATAGCACATCAAAATACTAAACCCAAGCATGCACTATCAAATTGCATCAGCGAGAAAATTGTACGAAACTAAATATTAGTTCACAAATATTGTTTGACTATTCTTAGTATAACCCATCAAATAATTTAACCCAAGAATAAATTATCAAATAACGAGACCAAATATATTTGTAAGACTATCAGTTACGCATAGGTTTATAGAACCGGCAATGCAACAACATATTTTTCAATCAATTAATAAACAAAATTCAAGAATCAATCTATTCAAATCATAATGGTCTATTGCTTCATATTTCAATTCAAATTAGCCAAATACCTCAAGTGGTTTCATCCATAAAAACTCTAGTTACAAGGAAGTCTAGAAAGACATGGCTTTCTCAAAATCCATAAAAATATAAAAGAGAATCAATCAAAAATGATAATCAAAATGAATTGAAAGACGAATTCAACTTCAAACCCTATTTCTCCAAACGGCTATGTATCCGCGGATCCTAACTCCTGGCGGCCTCCCCCTTCTGTTCTTTTTCCTTTGAGATAAATGTACGTAAGGCTGCACATGGTCCGATACGACCTGGTTCTCTTATGGAACCGGTCCATGTACTTGGTGTTGGCTGGTACCTCATTTTGGGGACCGGTACATGTACCTGTACCTGGACCTGGACCTCCGGTACCGGTCCGGTACAACACCTGTACCGGGTTTTTACCTGCAAAATCATCACCATTGTAGGATGAGCACCACAATTACATCATGTACCCAACCTAGCATTCATCTAGCTCTGTTCATTCAATATTCATTGTCAATATCATCTCAACTCATACAATACAGCACCTAGAAATGCACTACCATTGTTAATCTGTAACAATTCATACAATACAATAAGAATTTACATCATAATCCATCGAAGGATAGGATTAAAAATCATTCCCTTTCCTTACTAAAATTCTCTTTTCCCTTTCCTTGCTCAAATCATCCAGTACTTCATATTGACCCTTTAACGCAAAAGAAAATTCAAATTTTAAACCACTTCTAGGTCCTGATAACAACACAAACACTTCTGATTCAACACACTTCCCCATTTTCCAAACAAAATTAATCAATCAACTAATTTTTTTCACACAAACATTGATTGAAATTTTGACCTACAAAAATTCAAAAAAATAAAAATGAACAGCCTAATTTGAATCATAACAAGAAACTAAACAACAAACAAGAAATCAAGTTAATTTTACCTTGATTCTATTCATGAAAACTAGTAGAAGATGAAAAGAAACAATCTTAAGAATTTACACCACCAGCATCTTAAGAATTTACACCACCTGCATCATAATTTCAGTTCAAGCATAATCCATCTACACCACCAGCATCAGAACTTCAAGCATAACCCATTCACCATTAGTCCACTTCAATCTAAGCATCAGATCTATTCATTCTCAAATCATAAAACCCCACAAATCTCCCAACACCAAATTGAGTTGTATCAAAAACCTATTCTCATACTCTAATTACGAAACCCATCTATTATTTCATTACAGAGATTTAATTACAAAATCTTGTTGTTTGATTTCAACAGAAAACACAAATTGCAAAATCCTAAATCAAACATGCAATTAGTTTCTTAAAATAACAGAAGAAGAAGAAGTGAATAAGAAGGTGGTGGACCGTGGTGGTGTTGTTAACTGTTGCATGTAGTGGTGGTGATGATTTAGTTCTCTGAAGAACAAAAGAAGCAAAGGAGGAAAAATTAAGCCTGTGAGGGAAAAAAAATGAGGGATCGGGAAATAACTAGGTGAGTTAAAATACACAAACCTAATATGAACGGATGGGATTAAAAATAGTTAAGATCTCAATGGATGAAATTCACCGGTTTTTCTGGTTCGGTTCCTGCCGGTACTACCCCCATAACCGGTGATTTTACCGGTCTACTCCGGTTCTCAATCTTCAGTCTTCCCTGTACCGGCTACTCCGGTACCAGTCTGGTATTTCCGGTTCCAGTCCGGTCCAGGCCATCTTAACTGGTTCTTGTGCAGCCCTAAATGTACGTGCTGCGAAAAAACAAGACCTAGTGGATCTTGTTCCAAAGGCCCAACTTCATTCCTGAATCCGACCCATAATACCTACTCCTGCCAACAGAACAAACCCCAAAATCTTCACGGACTTCTTACTTCCTAAAACTACCACCGATCCATTCTCGTTGCTGCATCTTCTTCACCATCCATCTACATCTCAGCCCTGAGCCCTGGCCACTCCTTCCTAAATAAGACACATGAAAACTCCATCCTCTGACCTCTTAAGTTTCTCCAGCCTCTACACGAGGTAACGCCTTACAACCCTTCTAAAACAGCATGGCAGCTTCAGTTACAGCGTTAATTGCTTTTTCTTTATCTCGTCGATTCCACAACCAATGATGGACTCCAGTTCAGACCATCGACAACAATCCACACCATTCTGCTTTGTAGTTATTCACTTCTATCACCATCAGTTAGAAACACTACACCATTTTTAAGGATTCACAACTAAAATTCGTAACGGCCCAGTAGCCGTTATGAATTTTTCTGTTATAAAAAGCCGTTACAACCCAGTTGTAACAAGATGAAGCCGTTACGATCTTTTTTATAATGTAACATGTTTTCGCCGTTATGAATTGTAACATGCTAATTTTTTAAGCATGCTATTCACACGCTTGGTCACACCAAGGGTGGTCACACTTGGGGTTTTCTGGGCCCATAGTTTCTAGACATCCATCTACACCGTCTATTTCTAAACTAATATCTATACCTTTCATATTTTCTCGAGATACCTTCTCAATCATAAAACCCTAGATATATTTTCTTTCACAAAATCTACCTCATCAGTTTATTCTCTATCTCTCCGTCGTCTCTCTCTACCAAACCAGAATTTTCAGAGCAATTGTTTTTTTTTAGAGAGTGAGAGAGATCTTCGGAAGAAAACTCTAGTTTGAAAGTTCTTCAGCAGAAAATCTTTAATCGAATATGAGTGCAAATTAATAATAAGTTCTTGAAGTCATCAGTAACTGAATTTGAAGATTCAGACGGTGAAGAAGAGTTGATTAAAAGATAACCAACTGAATCTGAAGATTCGACTGTCAAAAACAAACGAAAAAGATAAGTTTTGTTTCTTGTTTTTTCATTTAAATCCATCTGTGATTACTATCTAATCGATTTCAAAACCAAGTTTTACCGATTTCATGTGGAAATTATTATTTAATGCTTGATCAGAATATAGACTATAATCGCTTGACCTTTATTTGTCTACTGAGATTAAAATCTCAAAAAAATTCTACAAAAAATTCTAGGGTTTTCTGAGCTAAAAGTCCAAAAATTAATCATCTTTAACCCTAATTAAAAATCAATCTTTAGATCAGTGATTAGCATGCTTGTATCTTTATTACCCATATTATTGATTTTATTTTTATGAAATTCAAATTTACCATCTCATTTTGAACTTATATCTGTTATTGATATACGGAGGCTGATGGTTTTGGTTTGCTTTATCTTTATCTTGCTGCAATTGAGATTGGTTGATGTACAGAGTGTGATGATGCTTTGAATGAATGGGTTGCTTCGGAAATAAGCTGCAAAGATGATGTTGCTGCCAAGCAAGTGACAGCTTGAGTTGAGTTGTATTGGAAGATGAAACGATGCTGTAATGCAGAGTTGTAGCTGTTCCAAAAGTTACTAACAGAGCTGAAATGTGCTATGGTATTGTGCAGTGTTGCAATGGTTGTTGTTCTGATAGAAGAGAATATGCAGTAATGCTTAACACTGAGATAGTGGAACTTCAGATTGGTCTTAAGAACTATGACCCTCAAAAAGGACAAGCATTTAAGTGGTTCAATGAAGATTGGTCTCGTGTACATGGAAGTTTGAAGGTTTAAAGAAGCTTAACAAGAACAAAAAATTGGTCAAGAAGCTTGCAAAGAAGTTTCATGCTTTTCTAGCCTATCAAGCGGATTCCTCATCTTCTTGAATCTAGTCTTAACAACGCAAGTATGTTTTTCTACTAAGAACTATGTTGTAGAAACCCAATAGTTTGTATTTTGATTATCGACTAATCAAAATATAATTTAAGACATTTTAGTCCTTAATTATCTTGATTTTTATGAGTAGTCAACCATAAGATTAAATAGTTTTTGTTTTACTGTAGAAATGTGATTTTTCTTCTGTGAAATGCTTAGAGTTTGGAAATTATATGCATGCTTTTGGCTAACGTGTCAGGGTCAAGTAAATTAGGAATTTTGTAAATAGGGCCTAGTGCTGAGTATTGTTGTTTATGTAGTGGGCTTTTGCTGAGAAAAGGTGTCCAACCCATATTTCTTTAGTTAACTTTTCCTTAGGATAAGTTTGGTCGGATAGTAAAAAAAAAGGGGACCCAAGTAAAACTTTGAAGCTTTTCAGTCGTGTATGCTTCTCTTTTGATACCAGCAGGTTAGATAGAGAATATAGCAGTGGTGTAAGTGAAAGATCGTAGGAAAGAGAGTCAATTCTATTTTGAAGTTCCTGAATTCAATCTTTGAGAAACAAAGCAGTGTTTACAAATCCCTAAACTAGTCGAGTTCCTTTGAAATTCAAGATTTATTAAAAGGGGTGGTTCTTTTAGTGTTCCGATTGAAGGCTTAAGGTATAATTTCACTTTATTACTTCTTTTCAACTGTTGATCTTACCTAATTAGTACTAGAACTCTTCCAGAGTCAGGAAGGAGATACGCTATGGTCTTATAAGTCACCGTAAATGTTATATTTCATAAGAGAATCATCCGAATTGACTCTGATCTTCGTTAACGAATTTGGCATGAATACATCTTGAATCACTGTAGATTCCAACTGATAACTTTTAGAGCTTTTGTAAATGATCCCAGTTTGCTTTTGTGTGTTGTGGTGCTATTTATATAGGATGTACCTTATGAATAGTTCAGTTTGTAGTACTTGTATAGGTCAGTTTCGATATTGTCATTCTGTTTTCTAACTTAACTTCTGTTTACTTGATTGTTATGTGTGCGTTGATATTCGTTAATGTTTGGAGTACACGTTTGTTATTTCAGTAAGCTAAAAGTGTTATCAACATCTGGAAAATTTTGCATTATTTAAAATTCATTTTTAATGTTTATTCTTGAGAAGTGAAGTGCCTTCTGAACTTGTTTGGCTCACTGTTTTCCATCTCTTTTAGTGGCAAGTAATATTTGTGCAAGTGGTGAAGAAGCGGACGAGAGTGAGTTTAGGGTATGGGTTAAATAGGTTGCTTAAACTCACGTTCTTGGGAGATCGTTGTTGATCTCGTGTTGGTGTTGAACTGTTATATATGTATATAACTTGTGAATAGTATGTACTTGTAATTAGTATCCACCCTATAAATTGTATGTGAAGAACTAGAAGAACTACAGTTGCTTAATATAGCACTTATGAAGTTTAGTTTTTTTTTTTTATCTGTTCATGTTTTAAATTGAATGTTTCATCTTTTGAAATTAGATATTGTTCACCATCCACCATTTGATATTAGGAATAGACAACAAAATTAGTACTTTAAGTTTTGGATTATTGCCTTAATTATGGATTAATGAAATTGGGGCGCTACATATGTACTTAGTAATTTGTTGCTGCTTAATTAGTCTCACCGTTTAATTATTATGCTTTTGTTTACTAGGAATCCAAGGTAGTCATTACTAATTGTTAATGACCTGATATTTATTTGTTCACTTGTCATTTTTTTGTTCACTGATGATTGTAATTCTATTTGTTTTAGCTTATGTTTGGATTGTATGCCTTGTGTGTGCTATTTAAGGATAAGATATGGAAGCTGCGGAGGACAAGGTACCTGGTTGATTACATTTTCCTTTATATCTTTTGCTACTCGTATGTTTTTAAATTTTTCTGTTCACTCTTCTCACTCTGCTTACGAGTGGTGAAGATTACGAGTTACTAGAGACATTATTTGTGTGAGGAAATAAGCATTGATTCTGAATGGTGCATTGTTTTTCTTTCCTGTTTGTAGGAGAAGACACTAGAGGAGTATGAAAAGGTACTTGAAGAGAAGATAAAATTTCTGCAATGAAGGCTGAAGAGAGGAAAGTTGAGTTGGACCAGGCGCTTGTGCTTTCACTAAATGAAAGGAAATGATGAAATTTTCGTCAAGCAGGTAAAAGTGATTGCTTCATGTGCACTTGTTCTTGTTGTTTACATTGGTTTACCTTTAAAGTTGATTGCCTCCTATGCACTGGTAAGATTTGGACATATTGTGTGTTTGAAGATATCTGAATTGCCCAAGGTATCTGGTTGCAAGAGAATTGATGTCCTCAATCAAGGTGCAGACCATGGGTGTGACATTATTAAAGAGGTGAGAATGTTGTTTATACTTTTTTTATCCCTATAAATACTTGACCCCATTTGTTTATATTGATCTTATTTGGCTGATTGTAACTCACATTGTTGAAATTAGCCATGATATCTAGGGCAGTCGTTGAGTTAATTTAACGACTGAGATGAAGTCAGATGTTGAGGAGCGGTGCTTGAAACTTGGTCCACTAGAGCTAGTTAAGGTATTCAGTGAATCCTGATGATGTTCATATACTATTGGTCGAGTCTTGTTTGAGCATCTTTCTCTTGCTCGAAGATAATGTTTTCCAATGTTGATTGTTGGACTAGAAAATTTACATGTTACTTTTTTGCTTGCAGGTATGCGAGAACCATCCTCAAGGAGTTTTTTTGGTGAGACTCAAAGATACGAAGGATGCTCACAAGTGTATAGGGATAACGAATGGAAGAGGGTACTTACCGGTAGGCTTTCGCGCTCAAAATTATTATTATCTGTATGGTTAATTTCTCAACTGGTAATGGGTATACATATCCTATATCCTAATGGGTAATGGTAATGGACTAATGGGTATATACATTCCTTAATAAACTAAAAGTATAGCACAACACCTATATCCATATCTTATTTTGGCTTTGTCTTCCCACTTTGTTGTATGTATGGCATTAAAAATTGCGTCCATAGTGACTTAGTTCAGACCCTTTTTCATTCTTACAAGCAGAACTGAAATATCTGCTTTGCAATTTATTTTCCGCGATCAGTCGGTCACCCATTTTATTTTGTTATTTTTTTCTTTTTATTTCAGGTTTGATGGTAGGCAAGTGCATGCCAGCATAGATGATGGATCCATTATTCATACTGCTATCCGGAATCTTAAGTATGACGAAGCTCGATTAGGTTGGAGAGCACGTGCAAGTTCTGTAAGTTTCTATGTATTTTCTAAGTCAGAAGAATATGTGAACATAGGAAGTTTCTATGAACTTAGTAAGTTCCTATGTATTCTCTTAGTATTTGTTACTTAAGAAAAAAAAATTGATACTTAGATGACTTTGTGTTTCTTTTTTGTATAAACTAATCTGAATGTGATATGAATTGAGTGAGTGTGAAATGAATTTGATTGAAAAAATTATTGTTCAGTGTGGAGGATGGAATGATTTGTGTATGCAGGCTATTTGGAATTCTGGCCTATTTCCGGCAGGTAATGAGCTGCCAGTCAACATTAACCGGGTCAAAATTGGTCATTGTTGACTAATATAGACCAGGTCAATATTGACCGGCATTAATTTTTTTGCTGTTACAAAAAAATCGTACGGTTCCCCGCCGTTACAGCTTCATGTTACAAAATAAATTCGTAACGGCTTTGCCATGTTCGACAGTGCCACGTAGTAACGGTCAGTGGCCGTTACAAAGGCCGTTGCAAAAAAATATCGTAAAGGGTAGTGAGTCGTTACAAAAAACTGTAGCATCGTGTTTTGTAAAGGTTGCAACACCGATTCGTAACGCTCAAAAACCGTTACGATTCGGGAAATTTGGTGTAGTGAAAATACACCAGTCTTCTAATAATTCAATCATCACCCAGGCGATCAAGAGACCGACTCTGTAACTGCGATGGAATTCCATCCACGATACCTTATTCAAAAACTCCATATAAACCCCATTCAAACCATCTCATCCAGCATAACCCATCGTATGTATCTAATCACCGAGATAGTTAACAGCCACCATTACTATCTTCCGCTCGAGCTACTGCAATATGAGCAACTCCATTATCACAGCTTCATCTTCTCACCATTTGACTTCCGCTCCTTCCCAGGCAACCACAAAGACAACCAATTCAATTCGTTATTTAATCTTCATCTGCGATCGATCCATGCCATTAACACTCCCTAACAACTTCCATTTCGATCCAAGAAAACAAGTTCAGCGAACACCAGACATATAATCAATATCGAACACAATATTTATCCACCAACTTCTCATTTTCTGACCCTTAAAACTTCTTATTTCAGGCATCGTATCGACCATATAAAGTGCAGTTTCTGTGTGTAAAGGGGCTGTCTTCTTGTTGATTTCTGAGCACCACGAGTATCAGCATCTCATACAAATAACTAACGTCTTCCTTGTCTCGCTGCTGCCAACTTAACCCATTTCATATCTTCTCTCGAGACTCCAAAATAAATCCATGACACACCCCAGAAATCTAATTCAATCACATGCAGAGATGCCCCTGAATTCGTTGTTGTTTCTTCATTTCATTGAACCAAATCTCTGAATACATCCATCCATTCTTCAGTTGTTGGAACGCTCAAACCCTGAATCCAACAACACCTCTCAGAACTGAAGTCACTAATTTCGCGAGAAGAAACTGAATTCCAACGCCACTCTTTGCCGTCTCCATTTCCTTTATCCAGTATCGGTAATGAAGTTGCTCAACACCACCAGCTAGATTGAGAAACCAGTCTCTATTATTTTTGTGAAGTAGAGAAAATGCTGATGAGGTTTTAGAATATACCCCATAAGAGATGTGTAGGCCACGTCTATGTTTCTCTTGACCCACACTAGTGAAATACACGTGATTGAATCAGTTGAAGACAATCCTTTGTCCACCATGTTGTTTTCTTTGCTAGATGCTCATAAAATGTGAACCTGGCAAGCCATAGTTACTGTTATAGGAGCCATTAGTCGCAAACATCCTTTAAGCTCCCATTTAGCCATATATTTCATAGATGATCGAATTCGTTTATACTTTCTACCGAATATAAATAATCAAAATATCAAGTCCTACCGAATATAAATATGGGTATAAAACATAGCACTTACGTGCTTATTATAAATCCTATTGGACTTACATGATTAATTTGTCACAAAGCATAATGACAAGAAAGCATCCTTCAAATATAAAGACTCTCCTTGTGGCACGAGGTTTCTCACAAAGCCCTAGAATTGTTCTTTTGAAATGAACGTTATAGCATTCGCCTACTTAGTTAGCTTGGTAATTTCAAAAGGACTTGAAATGCAGCATATGTATGTGGTTGTTATGTAGCTCTGAAAGAATCAAGAGATATCATATATTTACAAAAGTACTTGATAGCCTTTTGTTGCCAAAATCATGTGACTCTAAACCACATAG
Source organism: Papaver bracteatum (assembly GCA_023529315.1). Lineage (NCBI taxonomy): Eukaryota > Viridiplantae > Streptophyta > Magnoliopsida > Ranunculales > Papaveraceae > Papaver > Papaver bracteatum. The sequence continues at coordinate 187,143 of JAJJWX010005204.1, forward strand.
TGCATTTACAGTTAGATAGAACGCTCACTTATAGATTTAAGCAATTAGGCGGACGTGGTATGCCCGTCTAATTGGCTATTTGATTTAGAGGGGATAGACAAGTAAGTTATTTTTTCTTGCGTATTCACAAGAAAGTTCCTAATTTGGAATTGTAGCTATATATGTCGATGGTACAGACATGATGGGTACTCTTGATGTAATAAGAGACCTTAAAAGTTATTTGAAATCCGAATTTGAGATGAAAAATCTGGGGAAAGCTCGACCGAATACTGAGCTTATGGTATATTATGCCACCAGTTTGCATATGTCTAATGTTGTCAGGAAATTTAACAAAGACATGCATCCTGTTAGCACTCTCATGATTAGTCGAGGTTCAAATGTAAGTAAGTGACCATTTCGTCTAAAGGAAGATGATGAAGATGTAATGGGAGATGAAATTCCCATATTTAAGTACAATAGATGCATTACTTAGTATAATAATGTACTCGATTAAATTTTACACCCTCAGGGAACTTATTAGCTAGATATAGTTCAGCGCCAACGCAACGTCATTGGAATGGTATATTTTTCTTTTGCTCAATCAATGTAAATTTTTTCATCTATGATCAATACAAAAAGATTACAAAAAACCACTGAAGGTTATTTACAAAAAATAAAGTAACTAGCAGAATCTATAGCAGGTTTGAGATGTGGATTCTAAGTTGAAAGTATTACATTCTGTGTAGATTTTGACACTGCCGACACTCATTCCACTACCTTCTTTTGCCATTTGATCAGCAGAGAAGTTTATTTCCCTATAAAAATGAGTAAATTCCATACTTCTGATGTTGTCACATATCTTATTCCATCTAGAAGTTATAAACCATGGCAATTTATTATGTTGGAAAGAAAGAATAGCAGCTTTAGAATCAGACTGAAAGACTACCTCCAAATGATGATTCTGCATAGCTCATTCACCATCACAGATTATGGCCATTAGTTCTGCAAAATAATTAGTTGCAATGTAGTTGCAGGAATTCCTACACTACACCCTTGTTAAGATTCTATAGAAATCTATTGGGAATCAACTAAACTTTAAAGATTAAACGACACTTTACTATTCAAATTTGAAAAAATGTTTTAATTGGAAGAAATCAAGATTACAAATATTCTCTTGAAGTTTCTCTCTCCTCAAGACTCTTTCAACTCTCAAAAATACATCATCCTTTCCTGGATCTATCTACCCCTTTATATAGGGATTTACATAATGGATGACAACTAAGTTTTCCTCCTATTTCGGATCTATTATGCGATCTCATCGCGATCGCTACAATATTCTCTATCGCAAGAATGATGATCATCGCAGGATCAACATATTCTTATTTTATTTCTTCCATTGTTAGTTTCTTTTGGATATTCTGTGACACTCGTGAAACATTGTTAAAGTATTGGTAGTGACGCTCGCAGAAACGTTGTTAATATCGCAGAAATAACGTTGTAGCGATATTCTGGTCCTACATCTTGCCTCTTCTCATGTCTTTTCTGCGAATAAGAGAAGATCATGAGAACTTAAAATGTCATAATTGCTTATCTTTTCAGACTTCCCCGTTTTGACACGTTTCTATGTCCTTCGCCAACTGTTTTCACGAATTCTTTCTTCCAATAAATTTTTAACACGTCTCCTCTAACCGCTACGATCTGACCACCCACGTCTTTTCTTTGCATTAATTTCCTTCATCTTCTTCGAGAAATTTCTTCTTCTATAAATACTCTTCTCATTCCTTTCCCTTTTCTCTTTTACTTTCTTCTTCTTTCTCTCCATACCCTCTCTGCAAATTTTACTGTTCTTCCGCGAATTGCGCTTCTGTTACTGCTGTGATTTATTTCTTATTTTCAACCTTTTCTTTCATTCCCATACTCAAAAATGGTTGTTGCTGGTACCAAAAACTTGAAGGCCTTTAATGAGATGCGCAAGAAACTCAAAATTAAAGGTTTTAACTTATCTTTAATTCCAGATCAGGATTTTAGATCTGAACTTTCTCTTAAATTATTTACTGATGATCAATGTTCTCGCGAAAAAATCATAGTATCGCTAGGACAACTTGAAGATGGTCTTCCCATTCCTCCATATGACCCAAAACTTCCATTATTTTATCAAATAATTTCTGACAAAAGGTTCTCGCGAGCGATATATCAACTAGGTGGAGATTGTATCATATTGCTGCTTGAATATGCTTCTCGCGGTGCTAATAAAGGAACTCGCTACCATGAAGCTCCAAAGAATCCTCCATTTAAAGATGTCCCCATTGTTTCTGCGGATTATACTGTGGAAAACTTCTTTGTAAATTATAGTATAGTCCCTATGAAGAGGGATAGTACCTGTTGGGGTGTTCGTTTGAAAAAAGAGAAGGTCGCTGGTGACAAAGCTCTTATGCTGGATATTTATTTTCATACATATACCAACCAAGGTCCTCTCCATTCTAGTGATGACAAGTGGTTTATCTTTCCATTATGTCTTGAAGGTCCTTATATATCTGGTTTTCTCCCATTACCTACGAATCTCTCAGAGTATGAGCCATGGGTCTTCAACTGGCCTGAAAGATCTAAAGAAGTATATTCTCTTAACTTTTTATATTATTATCATTTACTATCTTCTTTATATTCTCGCTAACTATTTTGATCTTTCTCAGATTGATAGAATGAAGCTCAGCTATCAAACTCTTAGGAAACCCAGCACTTTCTTAGCTCTTAAATCTTTCATGGATGAAGTAAGAAATATCTCGTCACAAATTTTAACAATATATTGTTGCCCCTATTTCTTATCTTCATCTGTGCTCGCAGGAAATTGAAGAACTACCGCCAATAAAACTCGTGAGAACTAAGGAGAAGTCTTCAAAGGATAAATCTGATGTTCCTCCTAAAGGAAAATCTTCTGCCCCTTGTGGTGAAGATTCTGGCGATCCTCCTTTGAAGAAAAGGAAAACCCGACCCTCTTCTTCTTCAACTCCTCAACCTATTCCAGAATCCCCAAATGTTGAATTTGATAAGGATAAATATGAGGAAGATTTTAATAATAATGATAGCAGATTCCCTTCTATGAAGAACTCTTCTTCATCTGATTCTTCAATGGCCCATTTATCCAAAAAAAATTGTGATATTTCCCACAACATAACTTGTAATGACGAGGATGAAGTTATTAACAAGACATCCCAAGCTCTTGCCAGTGTCTGTGATGCTCCCATACTGGTGGACAATGATTCTCTCCAAGGAGTCTCACGATCGCTGACTCCTAGTCTCTTAAATTCTCTTGGTGCCTTGGTATGTTTTCATTTCTTCAGTTTGTTTATATATTTTCTCCATCACTAGATCTTAATTTATATTTTTCTTTCGCAGGTTGGAAGAGCTTCTTTTGCTGTTGCTTCTGATTTAGATAAAATACGTGCCAACTCTGAAGAAAAAGCTGCTAAACTTCGCCAGGATAAAGAAAAATTAGAATCTGAAGTTATTGAGCTTCGCAAGAAGAATAAACAGATGGAGACTGAAGCTTCAGTTGATAAGCAAAAGATCTCTGATCTTGATAGAGCTAATCAACAACTCTATGGTATGACTGATTTCCTTTCTCTCTTAATTCTTTTTACTCTATCGCAGCTTATTCAAGCGACCACTTTTAAATTGCAGATATTTATGGTCTTACTGACGAGGCTATACTCTTTCAATCTTTCCCTGAACCTGTAGATGATCATACTCTTCTTTCTTGTCTTAATAATTCTTTAAGTAATTTCTCATATGATAAGATTAAATCCCTCTCCATAGATGAACTTAGATCCAAGCTTAATCTCTTAAAAATAGAACACAGATTCAATTTAGGTTTGACTGACAAATATGAGCGCTTTTATCTTGATTCAAAGAAATAAATAGATAGATTAAGACAGAAGAATAGCGATCTTATTGACGAAAAAGATCTTGCCATCAAAAAGGGATCCAATACCCTAGCAGACTTTCATAAAACTCTCCTTGACGTTCAAATGGACAGAGATAAACTTATCCGCGAGAATGAAGATCTTCTTGCGAGGGAGACTCAAGTTCTATATCGTCTCCTTATTAATAGCGATGATGAGTTTGCTTGGGCTGCGAAGGTTCTTGACAATGCCAGGAATGACTTAGGTGTAAATGTTAGCCTTCAAGTTGAACAAGCGGCCTTAATTAGAGATATGATTTCTGAAAGAGAAGGTTGTTTGTTGTTCATCTTCTCGCTATTTTCCTGTTTTTATTACTCTTCTTTACAAAATTTCTAACTTGTTGTCATATATTCTCGCATGAGCTGAAAAAAGATATCTTGAAAGAATTGGGGAACTTGAAAATGAGAAGAATCATCTCGCGAATACTCTTTCTGCTCGCAATAATAAATATTCACGATTGAAAGAGCAGTTTGACATTACTACCGCGAATTTCAATAGATCTCTCATTGTTGTTCGTAATGATTCCGTTAAGTTGGTCTGCAATGATCATGGAATTTCTCCTTCTATATATCCTGATCTTCCAAAGGAAATCCCCGCAATAATCCCAAATCTTAACGTCTCTGATACGAAGCTGAGGATTCTGACGAGGATGAAAATGATAATGATAATGACGAAGGAGAAAAATCTGGTGGAGGAGAAGAATCTGATAATAATGAAGATAGTGATGACAATGATGAAAGGGAGAAATCTAGCGATGAAGAGAAGTTTGATAAAGAGGATGGCGATAGATCTAGCTAGTTCTTCTTTTTGCTTCTATCTTCCTTGTATATTTATTTTCTTCTTTCTGTAACATTGCTGTGAGTTTTTCTCCAATTTTGTGAATTTCTTTTGCTTCTACCTGTATGAATTAGAAAACAGTTCTTTTTCTGCAAGTCAATCAATCAATATAATTATTATTCTTTAATTAACTGCGTGCATTTATCTATGCAATTTTTATATGATAGATGAATAATAATTTCATCGCTCTCATGCATTCCCATACTTGCCTCTATTATTCATCTGCAATATAAAAAATTGATTAAAGATTAGATATTAGTGGTAAATAAAATTTTCCTTAATATTTGCGATCTTATCGCCAGCAATAACTGCGTGAAATCATAATTCTCATAACATCTGTGAGTATTATCGCAGTAATCTTGTGGTCTTATTACGCCTTCCTAATTAAAGGTCTTATTTTGCCACGCTCTTTCTTTCTGCGACAAAATCGCCGGACGTCTTTACATTTGCATGTATTGACCCATTGATCTTGCCTTATCTTTCTTCTTTGATTGTATTGCGACAATATGACAAGTCTAAGCTCTCTCGCGAGATCAAAGCCTCGTGACATTGTCGTCTTGCGATGAAATCGCAGGACGTCTTTACACTTTCATGTAAAAACCCATTGATCTCATCTTAACTTTTGGCTTGTTTCCTCTGTATAATTTACGTCACGCTACAATATGACAGGCCTAAATTTTCTTGCGATCATAAAGCCCCATGACATTGTCGTCTTAAGACACTTATCAGCTCCCTAATGGAGGGTGCCGCCCTTATCTTCCCCCCTGGTTGCCCCTTCAAGGAGGGCACATCGTCCATACAAGAATAGCTCCTCCCATCCATATTTACCAACAACCAGCTGTTTTTGCAGCCTCTTGTCCTTTATGCCTATATGGCTTATAGTTACAAGACTGCACCCTAAGTGGGGTTTTCTTCAGGCCAAGTACATCGTAGCCAAGACTTACCAAGAATGGCAAGGGAGTTTCGTACGCCCTTGGCACCCTTGGCTCAACCGTGTACCTCGGCGCCTTGGTCATACTTTGCACTTCTTGGAAGAGATTCTCGGTCGTCCAACCAGGGTATAACCATATATAGTTGGAAATCCAAGATCTCTCTCCCGGATAGGCTTTCTTTAACCCCAACATCTGCATGACTTAGGATCCATCAGCGGTATAACCTTACCACTGAATCATGTCGAGAGATACCCCCTCCTATAACGCGCTATTAGGTCTTACATTTGCCTCTTGTGAAATTTTATTCGCGAACTAGGGTGCATGCCATAAAGGTTCGTCCCATTCTTTAATCTCTGCGAAATTTTATTCGCGTTTCTCGCGAGTATTGTAACTCTGATAGAATTTCATAACTTTGATCTTCTTTTTTTTTGTAAAATCTTGCGATTCTTTCAAGAAAAAAATTCTGTTCAATTACATATTCTTCAAACAAATCATTCATAGAGTTCTCTAAAGTTTATCATTTTACCTCTCTACTTACTATTTTCTGATTCTGCTTTTCTGCTACGTTTTACTGTTGTTTCTTTTTCTGCGAGACGCTCGCCATCATCTTTCACATCCTCTTTCCGCTCTATTGTATCAATCATTAACCTTTCACATCTCTGTTGTTGTTTGATTTTGTACTTCCAATTGCTATTCTTTTCAGCTCTTTCTTCGCAAGACTTCATAACGATTTCATAACATTTCTTGCTTTCTCCCCAATATCCTTTAATAACTCCAACACCTTTAGGATGAGGAAATTTGATACACTGGTGATAAGTGGATGCTACACCCAATATCCCGTGTAACCAAGGTCATCCTATCAAAGTATTGTAAGGTGATTCGATGTCCACAATGCAGAATAAGATTTTAGGAGATATTCCTTTTAACAGTATTTGCATTTCGATTTCCCCCTTTGGTTTGTTAGATGTACCGTTAAATCCATAGATTTTATACGTTGATGGTATCAAATCTTCATCTCTTCCTCCCATGGTTCTATAGGTATGATAGAATAAGATATCAACTGAACTCCCGGTATCTATTAAGACTTTGTTGATGGCCCAAGAGTCTTCAATTTTACCATCATTTTCTTCATCTTCTTCTTGCATTTGCTTTGGTTTTATCTCTAATCGTACCACCAATGGGTTGTCATGTTGCTCGCCAAGCTCTGGTATATCTTGCGCGGTGAAAGATAGAGTTTGTTTCTGCCATTCTTCTAATGGCGAAGCTCTCGCTATATTCATTATCTCTCTTCCATCTGTATTTTTCACGAAGACTCTACTTAAAACATTATCATGGAAATCTTCCATAGTTCTGTATGAATGTACAATGGAGTTACAAAACAAATTCTTTGCTTTAGCCCCCACTTCTATCACGAATGTTTCTGGTCCTTTTACAGCATTCACTCTGCGAGTTTCTGGTGCTGGCGGTAATTGATGAGGTTGTGGATGTCCTACTAGAAAGTGATTTAACTTTCCCTGATCAATCACCCTCAAAATTATCCTCTTTACATTCCTACAATCATTTATTGAATGGCCATGAAAGTGATGGTAAGGACAAAATTCTTGACTTCGATTGCTTGGATGTGGTTCTTTTCCCATGTTCTATGGCGATGGTATATTCTCCATCAGAATAATAGCTTCCCAAATTTTTTCTATACTAGCATTAAGAGGTGGCATCTTAATTTCTTCCCATATTATCTTTTGATTTCCTTGCCCTCTAAAGTTATTCTTCCTTTGTCCGCCATAAGTTTCTTGCGGTTGATCAAGTCTTTGAATCTTATTATTTCCACCGCGATTGTAATAATTCTTCTCCCTTTCATATTCTTCTTGATCTCGACTTCCCATCGCTACCAATTTTTGTTGGTTATCAATTACTACTTTCTCTTGTTGTGCATGCGAGGTGCTCGCCACATTATTTATCATTTTAGGGAGCAAACTTCCACTTGCCGCTAGCGAGTTGGTGTTCGCGATTGGATATGATTCCATCTCATTTTGTTTTTCCTCCTAAGCAATGTACTCTTCCTGTAGTTCTCGCAGTTCAGTCATAGTAATTGTATTCTTGACTCTGAAAATTTGTATGTACAGTAGATTGGTCGCGAACATTGCATTGATAAAAGACAAGATAAGATATCTCTCGTCAACTCTTCCTGCCATCTCACTGCACATTGATTTCCATCTTATGGTTAAGTGCTTCAGACTCTCGCCAATTCTCTGTTTTAACCCAAACACATCTTCAATACCCGTCTGCGATGAATTGTTGATAATATACGCTCCTAAAAATGTAGCTTGTAAATGATCAAAAGAAGTTATGGTATTTTTTGGTAATCCCTCGAACCATTTCAACGCCTCGCAAGTTAAGCTGGATGCAAAATATTTGCATAGCACAACATCATGATTCTCCCACTGTAGCATACATCTAACATAAGCTTTGACGTGTTGAACAACACAAGTAGTTCCATCAAAAATGCTGGTAAATTGCATTTTGGAGGTATCCCTCTTAACTGTACTTCTTGAGTAAATGGAGTTCTCGTAGCTTCTTAAATAGATTCATCAAGTTGCCTTCTACCTCCTTCTCTTCTATTGTTTATCATTCCTCGCATTTCTGCTAATTCTCTCAATATTTGCTCATTCTCAGCTGAGTTTTGTTCCATTGGCCTCTTTAATGTTGTTTCCCTTCTTCTGCGTTCTTGCCTTTCTTGTCTTGCGAGATTTTGTGTATCTTCTTCTTCATCATCATCTCGTCTTTCTCTGCAATTTTATCTTTCATCTTCCTCTTGATATCGTAACTGCCTATCTTCTTCTCTGCGGATTTCTTCATTTCTCCTCGTTCCTCTTCCCTGTCTCTCTATTCTCCTCTGTATCCTATCATACTCCTCCTGAATATTACCATTGTAGCGATTTTGCGTACGTCTCCTTTCTCGATTTTCATGATTATTTTGTCGTACTGCTTCTCGAAATTCATGTTCTTCTACTTCTGCCCTTAATCTTTCCCTCTCGCGGGCTAGACGTGCTTGTTTAGCGTAATGTCTCTCAATTTCTTCTTCAATCATTCTTTGATTTCTTTGATTCTCTCTCCCATTTAATATCCTCCTACCTTCTTCTGAATTTTCTTCTTCAATTTAGTTGTTTCTTCCCTCTTGATTTCTATTGTCATGCGGATTATAACGATCTCCAATTATCTCTTCTTCTCTAGGACATTGTTCTCCATTTAAATTTTGCACTTCTTCTCTAACGTTTCTCATTGGGGAATTTTTCCTTGGTTCTTCTCTGCGTGATCTTGAATTTGATCTAACAGTACTTCTTGATCTCCTTCTTTGTAACCTCAAATTCTCCATTCTTAGCTCATGATTTTGTCTTGTTAAATTCGCACGCTCTTCTGCCTCTAATCTTCTTTCTTCCTGTATTATTTGTCTCAAATCATCTACTATTTCATTTTCACGTCCTTCATGAATTAATCCTCCACCTATTTCTTGATTTCTTTCTCCTTCTTCATTTCTTAATTGTCGATTTTCTGCTTCTTCCATCGAATCCGACCTCCAAGTATGCACACTCACTCTATTATAATCCACATTCCTATCTCGTGTTTGTGTTTGTTGATTCGGCTGTTGAATTGAACTTTCTGCTTCATTTCTTATTCTATATCTTCCTGATCTTATCCTTAAAGATTCTTCCAATTCACTTGTTCCCTCACCTGCAAGTCTTTTACTTCTTCTCACAGTTGTCGGTGGTTCTGATGTATTTCTTCTTCTTCTAGCCATTTCTTCAACTCTAACAATTTCTTCAAATCTTCAAGTTGTAATTAGAGATTTCTTAGCTTGATTCTCCCTGTTTTTAGCGCCAAAATGTAGTTGCAGGAATTCCTACACTACACCCTTGTTAAGATTCTATAGAAAACTATTGGGAATCAACTAAACTTTAAAGATTAAACGACACTTTACTATTCAAATTTCAGAAATGTTTACAGAATTGGAAGAAATAAAGATTACAAATATATCGCAGAAATTAAAGAGTCTTGAAGTTTCTCTCTCCTCAAGACTCTTTCAACTCTCAAAAATACATCATCCTTTTCTGGATCTATTGACCCCTTTATATAGGGATTTACATAATGGATGACAGCTAAGTTTTCCTCCTATTTCGGATCTATTCTGCGATCTCATCGTGATCGCTACAATATTCTCTATCGCAAGAATGATGATCATCGCAGGATCAACATATTCTTCTTTTATTTCTTCCATCGTCAATTTCTTTTGGATATTCGGTGACGCTCGTGAAACGTTGTTAAAGGATTGGTAGTGACGCTCGCAGAAACGTTGTTAATATCGCAGAAATAACGTTGTAGCGATATTATGGTCCTACATGCACTTCCAATAACACCAGTAACTGCAATAAAAAAATCTCCTCCTCCTACAGATCTTGCTACAAAAACATATCCAGCTACACCTGGATTTCTTTTGTAAGCACCATCACAACATAAAGTATTTTAGTAGGTTCAAGTGAGAAGAAGACTGCCACCACTTTGCAGCTTTAAGTTTGCATGTATTTGATGCCAAAAACACTTTGAATTTGAAGATCATAGGCTGCATTTCTCATCTTCCCCTGTAGTCTATATTCACATTCTCCTGTCAAGAAAATGATTTTAGTCTTTGTCAGCTCAATTCTCTCAGTTTCTTCTTCAAACACTATTAAGTTTCTTATGAACCAGATTTCTCTTATAATGATAAATGTTGTTGCAATCTACGGTTCTTGAATCACTGAACTCTTGTGCTTTTCCATCCCCAACATATTTTGGAAAGAAGTAGGTTTCTTGAAATGAAAGATATCATAAATCCAATACCATAAAGTGAGACTGTAATTGCAATTCCATGGAATATGATCTAAGCTTTCTTATTCTTGTTTGCATAGATAACACATGGAGGCCATTTGAAACCCTTTTGTTTTGTGTTTTGAGTCAGTTGCACAGATTCCTTTTGCAAGCTTCCACACATTGCTGGCAATAGTTGGATGTACACAGTCTTTCCATATTTTTTTTGTAAACATTCAAAACAAGGAATTTACCTCTTGTACATTGAACTGCATATGCAACTGTGAATTTTCAAGATATAGTCCCACTCCATATGAGCTTGTCTCTTCTTCCATCTATTACTGAAAGTTTGTGTATACTAAAGTATTTTAGCATCTTAGAAGGAATGTTTCATTCATTGTTAATGATAAGAGAGCTAACTCTCTAAGTTTTGTGTAGCTGCATATATGCATCCCATGGATACAAAGTGCACAAAGCTTTATCTTTAATCCATGTATCATTCCATAGATAAATATCTTCACCATCTCCCACCACCCACCTGGAATTGGCTTTAACATCATTTATTACCCATCTTAATCCTGGCTAGATAGAATATTGTTTATGATAAGTAGTCCATTCACCATTTTTCATCTTGAACTTAGCTTGAAAAAACAGATCCGATTCCTCATTTCCTCGTTGTAGCTTCCATACTAGTTTCATTAATAAAACTTTATTTATGACCTCCAAGTTTCTAATTCATAATCCCCCTTATTCCAGTGGAACACAAAATTTTTCCCATTTTAAAGTGACAAGTTTTCTTGTACTTGGATCACCAGTCCAAAGGAAGTTCCTAATAATTCTTTTACATTCTCTGATCACCCTCTTTGGCCATTTATATATAGGTATGCTACTGAGAACTGTTTTATTTAAAACCAGTCTTTCCTGGAATGCAAGCATTCTCCCTTTTTATCCTGCTAAGTAACCTTTTATTCAACTACTCCTCATACATGGTTTGTCTTCATTCTGCCATGAAATATATAGCATCACTCCAAGGTATTTTGTCAGGAAATTTTGATAACTGCATTTGAAAATCTTCAGCTATTGCCTCTCTTCTGAGTTGTGTTTCCCCTCCTCCAAATTTTTTCTCTTGGCTACACTTACAATTTGACCAGATGAGAGTTGGTATTTAGCAAATGTTTGCATTAATCTTCTTACATTTCTCTTGTCTCCATTGAAAAATAAAAACATATCATCTGCAAAAAAATATGTGAGTAAGACATACCCCATTCATGTTTACCATTGGAGTTAATTTCTTATCCACCACCATTTGAGATAAAGATCCCCTTAATACATCTTTAGCAATAATAAATAAAATGGGAGATAGTGGGTCTCCTTTACTTAAGCCCATGTCCATGGAAAAATAACCAGAAGGACCACTATTTATCATAATAGATATTCTTGTTGATCTAAATAACACCTTCAACCAGCATATGCATTTTTCAGAGAACCCAAGTTTCTGCATAACTATGAATAAAAACTCCCAACTAAGAGAATCAAAATCTTGTGTAATGTCAATTTTTATCCCAATATTTCCACCTCTTCAACTGATTTCCATTTCATTCACCATTTCAGGTGCAAGAACTATTTGTTCTTGAATATTTTTTCCTTTAATAAAAGTAACATGTTGAGGAGATATAATTTTACTAAGCAAGCTACTAATTATCATAGTAAGAATTTTGGTAAAAATTCCGAAGAAGAAGTTTGAAAGGATAATTGGTCCAAATTGGCTAGCTTTCTTTGCATTTTGAGTTTTAGGAATCAATACCAAAAAATTGGAGTTTAAACCATTAGGTATGTAACATCTTTTCTAGTAATATTGAATGGCAGCTATCACATCTTGTCCAATGATTTCCCATCTTTTTCTATAGAACCAGCCACCAAATGCATCAGGTCCTAGAGCACTGTCAGGATCAAGATCGAAAATTGCAGCTTTAATCTTATTTGCACTTCGTATTAGATTAATAAGAGCTATATCACCTTGTGAAAGAACTTCTGGAACTGCCCTTATAATATTATCTAAAATTTGGACCTCCTTAAATGTAAAATTTTCTGAATAATGGTTTACTAAAATTTCTGATATTTCTTTCTATGAAACTACTGTGTTACCATTTTCATCTTCAAGTTCAGTGATGGAGTTTTGAGATTGCTTTATCTTCATTGTAGTGTGAAAATATCTTGTATTGGATGCTCCTTCCTTAAACCATTTAGTTCTTGATTTCTGGAAAAGAATTGCATTATGTTTCCTTGTAATAATTTTTTGTACACCTCTGGCAGTAACAAGATCATTCAGAAATTTTGTATCTTATGGATTCCTATCTGATGCTAATGCTGCTTGCAAAACATCATGATCAACTTTAAGAAGTTTAGAATTGACATCTCCAAATACCTCTCAATTCCACTTTTTCAGAAATAATTTCAACCTTTTGAGCTTTGTCATGAAAATGAAAATGGGAGTTCCATACACCTTTTTACTCCATTAATCTTGAACTACTCTCAAATAATATTTGTGTGTTAGATAAACCTTTAATGCTCTGAAATAAGCATTTTGAGGTTTTGGGATTAAAGTATGTGCTCCACATAGTGTGATGTGGTCTGAAATCCCTCTGGTCCATACCTTGTATTCCCAGTTTGGATATAACTCCAACCATTTATCATTATACACTGCTCTATCTAAGTTACAAAGTACTCTCTTTGCTTCTGCTCTGTTATTGCACCATGAGAATTCCAGACCAGACTTAGGTGCATTTATTAAACCACATGAATTAATTCAATGATTAAATTCCAATATTGATATTCTTAGAGGACTCTTGCCACCTTTTTTCTCATCTATACTGAGAACAACATTAAAATTTCCAATGACAAGCCATGGAAGATTAAAAAAGCTCATTATTTCCAGTTTTCTTCTATCTATAGTTAGATTTTCTCCATATACACCAGTCAACATTACTTCACCAATCCTGACTGTAATAACTTGCTTTGTTGTAGAAACCACCACTAGATCAGATATGGATGCACTCCAGCATAGCCAAGTATTACCATTTCTCTTATCTCCATTATTATGAATTATCTTGCACTTCATGACAATTATCCTCAACATTTTAGCATATTTAGATGTAGCACTAACTTTTGGTTCAAGTAACCATACTAAATAAGGCCTCAATTTTTTATCTAAATTCTGAAGTTTGTCTTTGGCTTTAGTTCTCCTCAATCCTCTGACATTCCAATATAGTACTCTCATTTGGAAGGAGGAATTGAGGGAGTAAGTCCCCTCTTCCCAGAATCATTTTTACCAAAAAATTTAGTAGCTTGCCTTCTTGTAGTGACAACATTGAGAAGTTACCACTTTTGGAATTTCTAAGATAATTTCCTTGCTCACTATAGGTGGTATTACATTCACTAAATTTGTGTGAGAAGTAGATCTTATCTCAAGCATCTTTACTACCTCCAAAGGAGGAAATTCTTCATGAGAGTTAAACATGTCTTCAGAGTTTTTGAATACTTAAAATCTACCAGATGGTATTTCACCTTCTTCCATTTGTTGCTCAATATGAACTAAAGAAGGAGATGGTAGTTACTCCCTAATATTTTTTGCTATATTGTTTGATATTGGATTACAAATATCAAAACCAGTTACCATTTCAGCATCTTCTTTATTTTTATTCTTTCTTCTAAACATGTTGATCACATTAGTACCAGTCCCACTACCCATTTCACTTTCCTTCTGGCTTGTTTCTTTTCTTTTTGCCCTATATTCAGCCACATAATGACCCATAATTTTGCAATGATTATAGAATTTTGGTGTTTTTGGCATTTGAGCTCTCTGTAAGAAGCCACCATATTTAGTTTTCACCCATACTTTATCAGGGAGAGCTTTGTTGAGGTCTACTTCTATAAGTACACTAGCATAATACCCAATTTTCCTCTGTAAAGTAGTTTCATCTACTTTCACAGGTCTTCCTAAAGCTCTACCAATATCCATAATAATTTTTTCTTTCCAGTATTCTAGACTTAATCCAGGAAGATGAAACCATACAAAATCTGTTGAATTTTTCTGATTCTCAGTTTTGAAATTAGGTTTCCAGTTACGGTCTTCAGAATCTGCTTTTCAACTACCCAATATTAAGACCAAATATAATGTTTATCATCATTTTATCTAGCTTAATCACAAAGAAGCCTTTACCCAGAGGTATAATTTGACATCTTTCCTTTAGAACCCATTGGCTACGAAGTGATTTCTCAGCAACTTCTAAAGAAATTTTCGAAAAATCCAATCTACCAATAAGACTATTGTTAGAGCACTGCTCGGTCAAACTCGCAAGATTTGCTATCTCAAGATTGTTGTCAATTTTGTTTGCCAAAACTATAAGTCTTGATTTCTAGTCTACTTATAGCTAAGTCTCGGTTTCTGATAAAAAGTGTAGTTGAGCATTAGACTTCACGACATTCATCGATTGAAGACGAAGAAATACTAAGGGGAGCTTGTGGAACTTCATCAGCAAAAGGTATGTGGAGACTTAAACTCATCTATTACTCAAAAGTATATCTACTCTATCTCCTATTTGAGACAAAAGTCATATAACTATATAGACTTCGATTATACGCATTTGATATTTCGAGCTGAGTTTAACTCGCTTATATATTTCTCGAAATATGTTTTGGTAAGATTTCGCTTTAACCAAGTTTATCTTATATTCTTGACGAAAGTCAAAACATGATCATGTGAAATTCGTCCGGTAATATCTTACATGATTTGTGTGAGACAGTCATTTGATGTAGACTCATAATGTTTCGTATTGATCATTCGATCACTTGAAAATTGCTTTGAAGCTAATAGTTTGTGTGAGACATCTATTCCCGTCTTCCAAGAATGTTTTAATGGTTGAAATGAGAGTTTAGAACAAATGGATTTAAGCATAGTATTTGTACTTGCATATATGTAATCCATGTCCGAGTACCATGGTATGCATACCCGTATGCGTACTTGTTGGTTTGAGAAAGTCCGAGAACCTGGTATGCAAACCGGTACGCGTACTAGCGTAAGGTTTAGATCCGAGAATTTATGCTGAGTTTGGATGGTATGCGTACCAGTTCGCGTACTAGCGAAACCCAAACATGGTCCAGCTACTTAAGTACGCATACCGGTATGCATACCTAAGTGGATGATGTTTTAAAATCGGTTTGTTCATGAACTAATATAGTGCAATATTTTTCAAACCGTGGCTATAATGTTCATGACTTGATTCGAGTGAATCAAAATCGATTTTGCTTCAATTGTGTCTTGTATACTTCTATGAGAATATAAATAATTGAACAACTCTATAACTATTTTCATTTGAGTCATTTGAACTTGTTATGGTTAAGATGGATAGGGTTGATATGAAAGTGTTCATATTGCTAACTTCGGTTAACTATTGTTAAGACAACAAGGTGCAGAAGTTTAGGTACGGTTACTCATATATAAATGAAGGTACATTTAATTTGTATGTAACAAGCTAAGTTCAATCTAACGGTTAAAACATATTAGCTTGTGTCTAATCAGGTTTTCATCTAACGGTGAATATTGAATGCTTTGTTACCAAGGTAACATTGATTGCAAACCCTGATTTGAAGACTATATAAAGGAGAACTCTAGCAACTGGGAAACCTAATCTCTACACTCTTGTGTGATAGTAGTTGCGACTAGAGTCTATTCTCCTTTAACCTTAGATTTTACACGAAACCCTGTAGGTTAACGACTTAAAGACTTCATTGGGATTGTGAACCTAGACCCAACTATTTTCTCTGTAGTTATGTAATTTGATCTTGTTATTTCTATCGTGATTGAGTACTATCTAATTTAAGATTGGCTCGATATTTAATCTCCGATAGGCAAGATAAAAAAGTAGTCTCAAACATCTTCGTCTCATCGTTTTTGATTCCACAATATCTTGTTTCGCTACCATGCAATTACGATTATTATGAGATGATTGATATTTCTAGGATGTTCTTCGGGAATATAAGTCTGGTATATCAATTGGTTCCTGTTCACCTTGATTTATCAAAAGACAGAACAAAACTCATAGTTTTATCTATGGGAAACAGATTTATCTATACAGTAGACTTTTTTGTGTGAGACATATTTGTTTATCAAGTCTTCGACTTTGGATCGTAGCAACTCTTATTTATGGGTGAGATCGGCTAAGGGAATCAAGTGCGCAGAGTCCTGCTTGGATTCAGAGACGTAAGGAGCGCAACTGTACCTTGATCAGTAGGAGATTGATTAGGGCTCAACTACATTCCAGTATGAAGTTAACTTTGAGTAGGATAGTGTCTCTAGCGGATTAATAGAGTGTGGTGTTCAAATCTGGACTAGGTCCCGAGGATTTTTTTTGCATATGCGGTTTCCTCGTTAACAAAATTTCCGGTGTCTGTGTCATTTCTTTTCCGCATTATATTTTGTTATATAATAGAAATAAAAATATCACAAGTTGTGCGTAGTTCAATTAATTAGAGAATACAACCTTTGGTTGTTGATTATATTGATTGACACTTGAACATTGGTCTTTGGTACCGTTCAAGTTGTTTCACATAATAATCAGGCTCACGGATTCTATATGTTTGATTTGTTGATTACATTGTGAAACAGAGATACAACTCTTGGATATATTTCCATCAATTGAGTCTAATTGTCTAGTTTATTCTCTTGGAATTCTCTTGGAGTTTGTTCATACAAATTGCTAACCAAAATATTGGGTATGGTTGTTAGATCCCCACTCTTTTAATTGGCATCAGAGAAGGCAAACATGTTTGAGACCTTATAAGTCTGTGTTTGTAGCAATCTGACTTTATGGAAAGTAAAGTCTCGATAAACGCCTTACCAGGAATTAACTCTGATCTTAGAGAAAGTTCTAAAGAGCTAGTTATTCACCAGAAAAAGTTGGATGAACAAATCCGGATCAATTCTGATCTTGTCGCAGAAATTGAAAAGTATAAGGATTTGAAGTCTGTCAAAGTTTCTTCAATGGATTTGAATAACTCCTTTAATTCTTCTTTAATGAATGGTCGCAAGTCAGGTGATAAACGAGGTTTAAGCTTTGTGAAAACTGATGGGACTCAGAACTACTCAAACAAGATTAAAGATGTTGGTACATGTATGTTATGTGACTCTCACAATCACTTTCAACATACATGTACATCTTTTAGGAAAAGTTTAAAGGATACGAGTAATCTTCATAAGAAAGTTGAACAACTATTTACTTCTCTAAAAAGGTGTACAAAGCTAACAAGAAATCCTAAACGGGATAGTAGTGTTAGTATGGGAGCTTTTTCTCTAAAATCAACATCGTCCTTTCAATGGTTTCTTGACAGTGGATGTAGCCGACATATGACTGGTGATCTCTCGTAGTTTGTGAATTCATGCGACTTTGAAGGTGGCCCTGTAACATTCGGAGATGGGAGTTGTTGCTACATAAGCAAGAAGGGGACGATCAAACTTCCTGACGTTCCTGAAATCCATGATGTAGTATACGTTAAATGTATGACTGCAAATCTTCTTTATATTAGTCAAATTTGTGACAAATGCCATAGAGTTGTCTTCAATGTGAATGGATGTGACATTGTAGACAAAACTGGAAAAGTAATGTTTTAGGGAACTCGTGGTAAAAATAATTGTTATCTTCTTGATACTCAGTTTAGTAATTGTTGCAATTTGACTAAGGTGGAATCTACACATCTTTGGCATGAACATTTTAGTCACATCAATTATCGCCTTCTAACTAAGATCATTAACAAAGAACTTGTTAGAGGCATTCCCAAAATCAATGCAAAGATTGATGGTGTCTATGGTGCATGTCAAAAGGGTAAACAAACGAAAGTTCACCATAAATCATCTCGAGATATTCTTACTAAATCTCCACTTGATTTAATTCATATGGATATTTTCAGACCTATTCAACAACCTACAGTTGCTGGTATGAAGTATGTTTTATTTATGGTAGATGATTACACCAGATTCACTTGGGTGGAATTTTTATCTCATAAGAATGAAACCCTTAATGAATTCAAGATTATTGTTAATAAAATCCAGAATGAACAAGGTTGCAAACTAAAGAAAATTAGAGGCTGCCAAGGAACTAAATTCAAGGACACTAAGGTGTTTGAATTTTATGACAAACTGGGGACTATTCAAAAATACTCACCACCCATCACTCCTCAAGCTAATAGAGTTGCAGAAAATAAGAATAAGAACATTCAGAAAATGTCCAGGGTAATGCTCCATAACAAAAACTTACCCTTAATATTTTGGGGAGAAGTTGTCTTCACTGCATACTATTTGATCAACCGTGTCTACCTATAATCGAAAACCCTAAACATTCCTTATGAGTTGTGGTGCGGTAGGAAACCCAACTTACATTATCTCAGAGTGTTCGGAAGTAAGTGATACATTCTAAAAGAGCGAGAACATAGAGGGAAATTTGATACTAAAAGCGATGAAGGTATCTTTCTTGGCTATGCTTCTGATAGTCGTGATTTTCGAGTCTTTAATCTCAGATACCAAGTTATGATGGAATCTGCTAATGTCATCATTGATGACCTTAGAAATTTTGACCATGATAATCCTCCCGCTAAATCGCCTCCAACTGAGATAATTGAGAAAGTCAAGGAAATCCCAGAATTAGTTGAAGTTATTCCAACTGTTACTGATCCTGATATGTCCAGTTGTAGGATCAGAATATCGCCATGACAATATTCTTGCGAGATTAAATAACACTTCTACGATAATACCGCGAGCTCCTCAACAACACTTTGTGAGTGTCATAGAGTAGGTTAAAGAATGACGTAACAGTTGATGATTGAGGAAACACGAGAAGAGCATGATTTATCTACGATGGTTACAATGCTTGCGAGATTTTGTATTATAGCTGTTGCGATAAGATCGCAAATCAAATTCGAAAGTAAAGGATATCTTAGATGTCATCCATTATGTATATACCCTATATATAGAGACCCAGTATGTGCAGATTAATGATGATGTATTTTTTAGAGTTGATAAAGTCTTGAGGAGAGAGAAACATTGGGAGATTAGTTGTATTCTTGATTTCTTCCAATTCTGTAAACATTTCTGAGAATTAAATGATAAAGAGTCGTTTTTAATCTTTAAGTATGAGTTGATTATTGTGAAATCTTAGCAAGGGTGTAGTGTAGGATTTCCTGCAACTACATTTTGGCGCTAGAAACATTGGGAGATTAGTTGTATTCTTGATTTCTTCCAATTCTGTAAACATTTCTGAGAATTAAATGATAAAGAGTCGTTTTTAATCTTTAAGTATGAGTTGATTATTGTGAAATCTTATCAAGGGTGTAGTGTAGGATTTCCTGCAACTACATTTTGGCGCCCGAAACAGGGATGAGTTGATGATTACTTGAAGAAAAAGATAAAAATTGACATTGTGATCGAAAGGAATTTAGAACAACTAGCGAAATATTAAACGCAATAATGTCTAGAAGAAGAAGAAACACATCGGAACCACCAACAACTGTAAGGAGGAGTAAAATACTTGCAGGAGAAGGAACAAATGAAATGGGAGAATATTCAAGAGTAAGAACAAGGAATAATGAAGAAAATCAGGTTCAACAATCAAATCAGCAAACACCAATACAAGATAGAGCAATGGATTATGATAGAGTTAGCGTGCATACTTGGCAATCAGATTCAATGGAAGAAGAAGAAGATCGAGAATTAAGATATGAAAGAAGAGAAGAGAGAGATCGAGGAGTGTTTGAATGATTAATTCATAGAGAAAATAAAAATGAAACAACATCTGATTTAAGACAAAAAGTACAGGAGGAAAGGAGATTAGAAGCATAAGAACGTGCCAATTTAACAAGGCAAAATCATGAGTTAAGAATGGAGAATTTAAGATTGCACAGAAGGAGATCAAGAAGTAATGCTAGATCAAGTTCAAGGTCACTTAGAGAAGAACCAAGGAAAAATTACCCTATGAGAAATGTGGAAAGAGTGCAAAATCCAAATGAAGAACAACATCATAGAGAAGAAGAGATAATTGATCGCCATATTCCACGCGATGAAATTGTAAATAGTAGACAAAATCAAGAGGGTAGAAACAATCAAAATGATGAAGAAAATCGAGAAGAAGGTAGAAGAATATTACATGGGCGAAAAATGCAAAGAAATCAAAGAATCATTGAGGGCGAAATTGAGAGACATTATGCTGAACAAGCACGTTTGGCTTGCGAGAGGGAAAGATTAAGAGAAGAAGTGGAAGAACAAGAATTTTAGGAAGCGATTCGGCAGAATAATCATGATAATCGAGAAATAAGACGCACACAAAATCGCCATAACAATGATATCAATGAGGAATATGATAGAATACAAAGAAGAATAGAAAGGCAGCGAAGAGAAATAGTGAGAAATGAAGAAACTCGCAGAGAATAAATTAGAAGACGTAACCAGTTGCGAATCCAGGAAGGAAAAGAAGAGTAAAATTGCATAAGAAGACAAAATGAAGATGCAGATGAGGATACACAAAATCTCGCAAGGCAAGAAAATCATGAACGTAGAAGAAGGGAAGCTGCGCTAAAAAGGCCAATGGAGAAAAATTCAACTGGAAATGAACAAATTTTAAGAGAATTAGCAAAAATTAGGGGAATGTTGAATAATAGAAGAGAAGGAGGCAGAAGGAAACTTGATGAAGCCATTGAAGAAGCTGCGAGAACTCCATTCACTCAAGAAGTACAACTAAAAGGAATTCCTCCAAAATGCAATTTACCAGCGTTAAACAGTATCTTTGATGGGACTACCTGTGTTGTTCAACATGTCAAAGCTTATGTTAGGTGTATGCTACAGTGATAAAACCATGATGCCGTATTATGCAAATATTTTGCATCTAGTTTAACTGGCGAGGCGCTAAAATGGTTCGAGGGACTACCCAAAAATACAATAACTTCTTTCGACCATTTGCAAGCTACATTTCTGGGAGCATATATAAGTAACAATTCTTCACGACCCGGTATTGAAGATGTATTTGGATTAAAACAGAGGATTGGAGAGAGTCTGAAACATCTAACCATTAGATGGAAAATAATGTGCAGTGAAATGGAAGGAAGAGTGGATGAGAGATATCTTATTTTATCTTTCATCAATGCAATGTTCGCAACCAATTTTCTATACATACAAATTTTCAGAATCAAAAATACCATCACAATGACTGAGCTACGAGAACTACAAGAAGAATACATTTCTTTGGAGGAAAAACAAAATGAGATGGAATCATACCCAATCGCAAACACCGGATCAATAGAAGCGAACGGGAGTTTGCTTCCTAAAATGATCAACAATGTGGCGAGCACCTCGCAGCCAAATCAAGAGAAAATGGTGGTTGAAAATCAGCAGAAGTTAGTAGCTATGGGAAGTCGAGATCAAGAGGGGTATGAAAGAGAAAGGAATTATTACAGTCGCGGTGGAAATAATAAAATTCAAAGATTGGACCAGCCGCAAGAGAATTATGGTGGTCAGAGGCAAAATAATTTTCGTCATGCTAATTATGGTGGTCAGAGAATTATGGTCAGAGAATTATGGTGGTCAGAGGCAAGAGAATTACGGTGGAAATAATAAAATTCAAATCCTCGTGACATTGCCGTCTTGCGATGAAATCGCAGGACGTCTTTACAATTTCATGCAAAGACCCATTGATCTCATCTTAACATTTTCTCTTTAGGCTTTTTGCCTTTATATAATTTTCGTCACGCGACAATATGACAGGCCTAAATGATCTTGCGATCATCAAGCCCCGTGACATTGTCGTCTTAAGACACTTATCAGCTCCCTAATGGAGGGTTCCACCCTTATATTCCCCCTGGTTGCCCCTTCAAGGAGGTCACATCGTCCATACAAGACTATCTCCCCCCCATCCGGATTTTCCAACAACCAGTTGTGTTCGCAACCTCTTGTCCTTTATGCCTATATGGCTTATAGTTACAAGACTGCACCCTAAGTGGGGTTTTCTTCAGGCCAAGTGCATTGTAGCCAAGACTTACCAAGGATGGAAAGAGAGTTTCGTATGCTCCGGGCACACTTGTCTCAACCGTGTACCTCGGCGCCTTGGTCATACTCTGCACTTCTTGGAAGAGATTCTCGGTCGTCCAACCAGGGTATAACCTTATAAAGTTGGAAATCCAAGATCTCTCTCCCGGATAGGTTTTCTTTAACCCCCAACATCTGCATGAATCAGGTTCCAGCAGCGGCATAACCTTATCGCTGAGTCATGTCAAGAGATACCCCCTTTATGACGCGCTTTAAGGTCTTAAATTTGCCTCTTACGAAATTTTATTCGCGAACTAGGGTGCACGCCATAAAGGTTCGTCCCATTCTTATATCTCTGCGAAATTGTATTTGCGTTTCTCACGATATTTTCGCGTTTCTTCATTCTTTCATTTCTGTCAATTATTTATATAATCTTGAATAATCTCGCGATTACACTTGCAGCTCTGATAAAAATTTGTTTTGCTCACTTCTGTGAGTTGAAATATTCTTTAAAATCTTTTGAAATCTTGCGATTGTATCGCATTTGTTAAACCAAAAATCTCTTTTTGTAAAAGAAATATTCTAGAGAAATCTTTGAAATCTTCTTTGAAATCTTGCGATTGTATCGCGTATTTTGGAAATTTGAAATCTTAGAAATTTTTGCAATAATTTCATTTTATGTAATTTTTGAAAATTTTGAAATTTTTTGCGATCTTTAAATTTTTGCGAATGTATCGCTCTTGTCAATCAAATCAAACATCTTTGAAATGTTTTGAAATCTTAGAAATTTTAGAAATCTTGCGATTATATCGCTTTTGGTAAATTAAATCAAATTTTTTGAAATATGAAAAATCTTAGAAATATTCTTTGAAATATTGCGATAGTATCGCTTTTAATTTTTATAATTTAAATTTTATTTATGAGAGAAAATTACATACTTTTGGTTGGCAACCTAGCGACAACCTGGGACCCAACACCTTTTTGAATAGCGATACCTAATCTATGGAAAATAAAGCTACCAACTAATTGTTAAAGGAAGTGGTACTTAGCTTTTATGTGAGGTCCTGTTGCTGCCGTCTCTCGCGAAATATTTGGTTTGCTTGCAAAATTGGCATCCTTGAAATGTATAAATCTCGCAAATAGAATTGTAATTATCGCAGCAACAAAAAGAAGTATATGGGAGAAATGAGACTTGAACCCTTGATCTGCCCCTTGCATATGCTCGCACCATACTAATTGTTCTAACCCTCTCTTGCAAAATTAATTTGCGAAATTCTCGTCAACTTTATTCATTCTTGGCGAGATAATCATCAACTCTTTTCTTTGTCTCGCAAAAAAAAAATCTGCGAGAAGGGAGATTCGAACCTAAGTCTTCTAGTTTGCATACTCCTTCTCTAACCGTTTGGGCTACTTGTTGCTTGTGATAGAGAGGCCTAGTTCTAATATATTACTCCATTTCTTCGCTCCTTGAAGTTCAAAAATGAGTAAAAAGAAAAAGTATGCTTGGCGAGGGACTCGAACCTGTGATACTAAACTTCTTAGCTTCGCTATTGACCATTTATGCTAGCTTATGTTTGCAATAGAAGGTTATATTATCGTTATCTTACAATTATTATCCTCTCGTCAGGCAACTTTAGAAAAATCGTGAAAAAATATTGATGCGGCGAGACTCGATCCCGCGATCTGCTGCTTGCATTCATGCCTCCCAACCAACTGTGCTAGTTCTCTTGCTTGCGAGATTTCTCTGCGAAATAATCAAAGGTTGACTGGCGAGCTTCACATAACAAAAATAAACTTGCGAGAATCAAGAATTGATCCCGCAACCATGAACTCATTAACTTCGCAGATCACTAACTGTGCTGCCTCTTGCTTGCGAAATAATGAAACAATGCTGTGATATTATTCATTTTATCACCCTCTGTAAAAAGAAGAAAATTATGCTCGCAGGAAAATTCGAACCTGTGACCACAAACTCACATACTGTTCTCTGGACCAACTGTTCAAGAACCTCTCTGCGAAGTTAATCGCAGAACTTTTTTACTTATGCTTTTATTCGCCAATGAAAATGAGAAGAAAATGAAAAATATGTGTCTCTGCGAATTTGAACCCGTGACCTCTTGTTTGTTCTATGAATCCTGAACCATCTGTTCTAGTATTTCTTTGTGACATCCTCGCATAACACTTATTTCTTATTCTTTTATTTGTCCTTGAGAAAATAATCAAAAATATGCGAAAATATCGCAGTTAGGAAGGATTGACCCTGCGACCTTAAACTTATATGCTTCTAGTTTGACTAACTGTACTGTCTTCAACTTGTGAAAGAGTTGCGAGATTCTCGTGATTTATTCTTTTTAGTTGTCCTTGGTATAAGATTTCTCTTTGGCCCTTTCTATTCTCTTTTCTAGCCATGCTATTTTATCTTTCTTTCTTGCGAGAGTTCATTCCCTGCGAGCAATCACCATGAGTAATAAAAGTTTTTATATCAACTTCAAAAAATTGAAAACAATGATAATCATTAATTTTGTTCTATTTTGGAAATCGCATAACCTAGAAAGTACGATTTTTTTTTTTTTTTATGAAATTAGAAAAGAGAAGAGATTTTGTCCTGTAGAATTATTTGTTGGTGTAACTTCATTTGATTTCTTCGCGATTGTTGATGAAGTACTTTCTAATTTCAACTTGGTGAATAAATCATTAGCCTTCTTCCTTTATCCACTGTGCTGTCTTTGTCCTTTGTGCTTTCCCCTCCGTTGGAATCTTAATTTTCTTGTTAAAATGTTTGTGTTGGTGGATGCATCTTATCGCAAAAGAAAAATTTCGCTGGAGCTTTTGATTCCTTCATCTGTGACTTCAATCACAAAAATCATGTTCACACTAGTTTTCAAAATTATGATTAAATTCAAGTTATATGGACGTAAATTTATGATCAAAACTCTTTTGAATTCAAAATATCAACTAAACATCAATTTTTGTGAAAAACACAGTTTGATAGTTAAAAATTTCAAAATCTTCTAGATCCAGATTATTAACATATAATTAAAGAGATAAGAAAGAATTTTTCATGTTTAAACAATTAATTGATGCCGATTCATTTCATTTCATTCCTATAAAGATTTCTTTAAATCTGCTCCTGCTTCCCAATATTTTCTTGCTTCTCTTTCTCTGTAAATATTTCTCTTAAATTGTGTTGGTTGTTCTTCATCGTTCTTTTCCCAAAATTTCCATATTTTCCCCTGTATCTCATAAATCCAATCGAATTCATCATTAACAATTGTTAATTTCTCTTGATATTCTTCAATCCAACAAGGTTCAGTCCCTGTTTCTAGCGCCAAAATGTAGTTGCAGGATTTCCCGCAACACACCCCTTGTAATATCTTGATAATAATCTCTTGATCTAAACTAATTTGATATTAAAAGTATAATTAAAATTCTAAAAATTGTAAATAGACACACGGATTTTTACATGGTTCGATCAATTTGATCTACATCCATGATTCTTCACTATGATTGTTTAAATTTACATTTGATTTATATTGATAATCTCCATTAATGGAGTTCTAAATCTAGTTTTGAGGAAGAAGATGATGATAAAGAAAAATACATTCTCTCTCCTCAAATCTCTCTGCAAAATATCTCTTTCCTCTAAAATTACCTCTCTCTTTCTCTCTCCTGCTCTTCTCTTTATATAGGTATCTTCATGATGAGTGACAACTCATATTCAACTCATTTTTTAGGATTTTCGCTATGCTCCTTGCAGGCTCTGCTATGCTCCTCGCGAGATCTGCTATCAGCTCGCGAGATCTGCTATCAGCTCGCGAGATCTGCTATCAGGTTGCGAGATCTGCTATTGTGCTCGCGAGATCTGCTATTGTGCTCACGAGATTTACTATAACCACAAAATCTTCATTTCATTCCTTACTCTCGCTAAATCCCGCCTTGTGCTCGCGAACATCCTTTTTAACTACAAAATCTTCACATTTTTCTCGTGTTTTATGCTGTCGTTGTTTATTACGTCATTCTCTGAATTATTTTGTGACGCTCGTGAAATGTTGTTGAAGATTTTTCGGTGACGCTCGCAGAAGTGTCGTTAATCTCTCGTGAATATATTTGTGGCGATATTCTGGTCCTACAATAATGTAGTGTCCATCCCATTTTTTCGTTAATTTACTACCATTTTCTCGCTGATAAATTGGCGTCTCGCGAAGAACCAAATCACCTGGTTGAAATTCACGTGCCTTGACATGCTTATTGTATTCTCGGGCTAATCTCCGCTTATAATTCTCCATATGTTGTAAAGCTTTTTCTATCTTCTCTTCTAATTCATCCAGTTTGTTTAAGATCATGCCAGCACTAAGATTCTTCTCCCAAGCCTCTCTTTTTGTCGTGGGAATAGCAACTTCTGTTGGTAACACTACCTCAACCCCATATGTTAAACATAAAGGTGACATTCCAGTAGCTTCTCTCCTAGTTGTGTTGTAGGCCCATACTGTGTTATGTACTTGTTCGCACCATGCTCTATTATGTCCCTCTAATTTCTTCTTTAATATATCTGCGATTGTCTTATTTGTTGCCTCTGCTTTCCCATTATCTTGTGGATATAAAGGAGTAGATTTTCCACATTTTATCTTAAATGCATTGAGCAACATTTCTACGTTCTTCTTATATATCCATCATCTCCTCCATAGCTTCATCATCTTCTAAAGTAAATTATGCTAAAAAGTCTACGACAACTTGCGACTTTGGTGAAGATAATACTTCATATTTGATTTCGAAATGTCCTACTTGCGCATTCCATCTCTCAACTCTGCCTGACCTCTTTGAATTCTTCATTATTGATTCAATTGGTACCTTTGTCAACACTTTGACTTTATATGCCTGAAAATATATGCGAAGCTTAAAGGTTGCATACACCAATGCTAGAATTAGCTTTTCAATCTTGGAATAATTTCTTTCCGCGGAATTGAATGTTTTACTGATATAGTAGATCGGTTTTTCAACTCCTACGTCTATTCGCAATAACACAGCACTTAATGCATGTGAAGTTGTCGCAAGGTAAATTAACAGCTCTTCTCCCAGTTATGCCTTTTGTAAAATAGATGTATTCACCATGTATTCTTTTATTCCTTGAAAAGCTTTCTCACACTTATCTGTCCATCTGAATTTTGTCCCCTTTTTGAGGATGTTGAAAAAATGTTTGCATTTGTCTGATGATCGCGAGATAAATCTTCCTAGAGAAGCCAAAAGACCATTTAACTTATGCACATCTTTTATTGTTGCTAGTGTTGGCATGTCGCGAACCGCTTGCACTTTCTCTAGATCAACTTGTATTCCTTCCTTGGATACAATGTGTCCTAAAAAATTTCCTGATGCAACTCCAAAAATGCACTTTTCTGGATCCACCTTGATGTTAAAATGCCGCATTTTTTCAAAAATCTCCTTCAGATCTTGTACATGGTTTTTAGCTTCTTTACTTTTTATTAACATGTCATCTACGTACACCTCTAATGTTTTGTGTATCCACTTCGCGAACATATTTTCTATTATTCTTTGATATGTTTCTCCTGCATATCGCAACCCAAATGGCATCTTTGTATAACAATATAATCCTCTTGGAGCGAAAAAAGCAGTATGCTCTTGATCTTCTTCAGGGAGAGGAATCTGTTGTATCCTTTATACCCATCTAAGAAAGATATTCCATCATTTCCTGCTGCTAATTCAACCATTTGAGGTATATCTGGCAATGGAAAGTTGTCTTTAGGACAAGCTTTGTTTAGATCAGTAAAGTCTATGCAAATTCTTATCCCATTATTTTTCTTTGGTACCACAACCATGTTCGCTATCCATTCCGGGTATTTTGCTTGTCTTATAATTCCTGCATCAAGCATTTTCTATAGATCTTCTTCTATTTTGGGATGGTAAGTTGTTGCGATTTTTCTTATCCTTTGCTTAAATGGTCTAACATCTTTGTTGATCTCCAATTTATGACATGCAACTGATGGATCTATTCCAGGCATCTCATCCATGTTCCATGCAAAAATATCTTTATATTCTCGCAAGATATTGACGGTTCTTTGTTCCTAATATGTATCCATCTTAGTTCCAATTTTCAACATTTTAGGTTCTTCTTCAGTTCCAATATGTACTTATTTTGTTGGTTCTGATGTAGTGTAACTTTCTTCATGTTCTCCCATTGGTGTTGGTTCTTTTATAGTTTTCGCTGGTTTGTCTCCTTCTTGCGAAATTTCGATGGGTATTCCTTTTCCTTCTTCTGCTCTTATCATGTAGATTTTAAACTCCTCTTCTTTCTTTGCCTCTTTCGCCATTTTTATGCGAGTTTTTCGCTTCTTTATTCGTCCTTCATAATTTTTCACTTCAATTTGATATAATAATTTTGCACTATCAATATCTCCTCTAACTTCACCAATTCCGCTTGGCATGGGAAATTTGATGCACTAATGTAATGTTGATGCTACAACTTTAATTGCGTGTATCCATGATCTTCCCAGAAACATGTTATATGGCGACTCCATATCCACCACACATAGCGTCACTAATTTTAACTTCTCCCAGCGAAATTCTCACTACTATTTCCCCTTTTGGTTTAGTTGTGGATTTGTAGAAGCCATGAATATGATATGTTGGATGGGACATTTCTTCATCTTTGTATCTCATTCCTTTGTATGCATGATAAAACATTACGTCCACTGAGCTTCCCATATCCACCAAAGTTCTATTCACCACTCATTCTTCCATAGATTTTGCTAATTTATCCTTTTCTTTTCGTGTAACCGTTACTGTGATTACCAAAGGAGATGTGTGGCTAAAATTTTCTTTTGGTATCTCTGCTGCTGTGAACGTAATTTTATGCTTCTCCCAATCCTTCAACGGAGATATTTTTTCTACCATCATAATCTTCTTTCCTTCAAAATCTCGTTTATGTATCCTCCCTCTAATGCTCTCATGGAATTCATTAACCATCATTTTTGTGATTACGTTACACTCCAATCTTCTTTTATTCGCATTGATCTTAATTTTCTTTTCTCCAACTGATTTGTTGTTTTCTTTTACCATTTTCTTGATTTGAACAGTTTTCACAACAATCTCCACAATCTTCAATTTTCAGTCCTTGTTTCTAGCGCCAATATGTGTAGTAGCATGAAATCCGACACCACACCCCTCACAAGAATTCATACAATTAAGTTATTTTAAGAGTAACAATCACAATCTTTATTGATTAATCTTCTAAATTTTACAAGAAAGGAAAGAAATGAAACCAAGAAATTAACAACTGCTCTGGACTCTTTCTCTCTCTTAATAACTTGCTCAACACTCAAAAAAGATCTCTCTCTCCTTATGCCTATTCAGTTTCTTATATAGGGTAATTACATAGTGGATGACAGCTAAGCTTTCCTTTAATTTCGGATCTGACTTGCGGTATTCTCGCAAGAGTTCTAATGTTAATCTTCGCAAACACTCTAAACTTCACAGAATCATCACGCTTTTCTCATGTTTCTGCCATCGTCATCTGTTACGTCATTCTTAAAATCATCCTGTGATATTCACAATGTGTTGTTGATAAAACTTCGCAAATGTGTCCTTCTTGCGATATTCTGATCCTACATTGGCCTAAGACCAATTTGGATGAAAATAAAATTGGGAATTGAATTTGAAACCGAGAGATTTAATCTCCTACTGCGGTCACCAATTGTTTGTGGGTGAAAACTGCTTCTGACGGTTTTGGTAATTTTGTGTATGTGGATGAGAAACAAGTCTAGACCCTAAATAATTCACTGCATGGGATTAAGTTTGATTCGAGAGATCAATCTTTACAATCCTGGCCTAAACCAAGAAATGGTCGTTCCAGGCTTGCTTCGGTCACAAGGTGAAGGAGAAGGGTTGGTCTTAGGGAGGGAAGTGAAGAGAGTATGGAGACCAAAATAGTTGATTCTGAAGGTGGTGGTTGTATATGACTTTGTATCATAAAGTAGAACTGCCTAGCAGAATAGAAAACTACTAGGTGATTTCTGGATATTGTGTTGTTCTCCGACCAAAACTTGTTGTTTGATGGAAATAGGTGAAGCCTAATTATACAAGTCATTTTGAAACGTACCCTGGTCTCGTAGGAAGGGGAAACGTTTGAGTGGTGGAATAATAGAGTAACGTGTAACCGTCAGACATTATGCTTCCATGATGAAGGAAGTGAATTCGTGTAATCGTCAAGCATTATGCTTCCATGATAAAGGAAGTGAATTCGTGTAACCATCAGGAATTACGCTTCCATGATGAAGGAAATGAATTCATTTACACCGTTACTTTCACCACTACTAATCATCCCGCTTCATGATACTTTCTTGTAACGGGCGCATTGCACGCCGCATGCTGTAAACGGCCAAACCAATACCTCGATGAGCATCCGCTAGTTTATGATATGTTTTGATGTATCGAGTGTTTTCGTAGAAAACATGTAGTACTTTGCTACGTGTGGAAAGTCAAAGTTAAGGGACTTACCGTAGGAAAATAGCATGTGATGATATTGGGCTTGTTTTGGCTGGTCTCCCAAAACTTTCTACAGGCCTGTTAGTTCGGTAGCGAACTCAGACGGCCGAGATTACATCTTGTAAGGAAGGGTAGCCGTCGATTATGGCTACCTACTGTTGGCGCCTAATAATGGCGCAATGGTGTTTTGATGTACGCCAGTCGCAATGTGGCATGGATGGTGTGGCTTGTGCATGCCAGTGGAACGATGTTGCAAGTGGTGCTTGGGGTAGCGATGACCACTAGATATAGGCAGCTGGTCACCTGAAACTTGCCACAAGCCAATCAATTCGGTGGAGAACTTGGATGGCTGAGATTGCATCTCATGAGGAAGGATGGCCATTGATTATGGCCATATCTCGTTGTATAGAAAATTCACTATATCATTGTTCCTACTCCGTGACTTTGTTTATTCTTTGATTTCTGACTGAGTATCTCGTGCAATGGCCTTAACTTTGGTACTTGGAGATTCGTGCTACTTTGCTGTGAGTGAACACAAATCCGTCATGCCATACCGATATCAAGGGTTCTGCCAGGGAACATAGCATAGGAATGTACTCAGTGAATCTTATATTAATAAGTAATATGGGAAAGGCACCGAAATTTACAGAGCGTCTAGGATTGCTGCTACATCCGCCAGTCTGGATAAATTTCATTTAAATATATTAAACGGCTCAATAAATATGCCAGTGGAGAGGTGGCATTCGTGAATCTGTTTCCTTACAAAGTGACGTCACATCAGATGCAAGGTTTTACAATTTTAACCCTAAGCTAAAAACCACCATCAACAAGATGATATCATCTATGGTTCACCTTCTGAGAAACTTGCAAAAGATTTTCAAGTCTCTCTTGGCAAAGAATTTGAAATGAGCAATGTTGGTGAATTAAAGTTCTTTTTAGGATTAAAAATTTAACAACACAAGGATGGAATTTACTTATCTCAAGAAAAATATGCTAAAGATCTGGTATCAAGGTTCGGTCTTGATAAGTCAACTCCAAAACTGACGCCTATGCCCACTACCGGTAAACTACATCTAGATGAGAAAGGAGTAAATGTGGATCAAACGATTTATCGATCTATCATTGGAGGATTCTTATATCTTACATCTGCTATACCTGATATTTCTTTTAGTATTGGTTGTTGTGCTAGATTTCAGGCTAATCCAAAGGAATCTCATCTTGTAGATGCAAAGAGGATCATGTGATATATCCAACACACTATCGACTATGGTCTATCTTATACTTTTGATACTAACACTAATCTTATTGCCTATTCAGATGTAGATTGGGCAGGATATGTGGAAGACAGAAAGAGTACTTCAGTAGGATTCTACTATGTTGGGTTGAATCTTGTGGCTTGGCATAGAAAAAAACAAAACTCACAATCCCTGTCTACATGCGAAGCAGAATACATTGCTGCAGGTTCATGTTTTACTCAAATTATATGGATGAAACAAATGCTTGTTGATTATGGAAATGACACTAGAGTAATGAAGATCTTTTGTGATAACTTGAATGTTATTCGCATCACTGAGAATCCTGTTGAGCACTCAAGAACTAAGCACATTGATATAAGATATCATTTTATTAGAGATCTTTATGAAAATGGTATCATCAATATGGAATTTGTGCCTTCCGAACAACAATTTGCTGATATCCTCACCAAACCTTTAGATACTACTACATTTCAACATTATGGCAGTCTATTGGTGTTGTTTTGGTTCATTAGTTTCCTATCCTTTTGCCCCTGGTCTCATTCATATCTTTTGGGTGATCAAGGCTTAGAACATCAGTATAGTGTTGTTTCAATTTCGTATTTATTTCTTCATAGATAACATTTATGTTAGGTATCAAAGTATTCTTTTAAATCCTTCTTTTCTTGTTAAAGTAAGTTCTCTCTTGTTGTTCTTTTGGGAATGACATTATATGGGGGAGAGTTCTTAATTGAACTTATGCTTAATTGCCAAATCTTTGTGAGGAATGCAGCTGTGGAATATTGTAGGAGTTATGTTGTATCTTTATAAGCTCCTTGATGAATGCATTTAGCTTAGGCTATATGATGGCATCTAAACAAGTTGATATGTTGTTCTCTTTTGGTCATGAAGTATCTCTATGGAAATTTCATTAGGATCCCACTAATTTTCGTACCTTTGCCAATTTTTATTGAAAAAAAGGGTAGAATTAATGTAGTTGACACTACAAATACATATGGTTTACAGATCATTATATAAGGGGGAGTGGTTTTCATGTGAGATGAAGTATTGACTAAGGGGGAGTGATACATATTACCATAGTATTGTTGTCAAAATTGTGATACAATTGAACTTTGATGCTGTGTAATAATACTATGACATTGTATAATAATGATTGAGTGCAATTGTTTTTTAATTGTTATATCTACGGATATTCAAAAACTATGATGCTGAGTTGAACACGTTAAAAATCATTGGAGTACTTGGAAGTGACGAAGATTTCAAGTAATGTTGAAGAACCAAGGAGACCAAGCATTTGGATGAGAAGCTACAAATTTTATTTGTTTTGTAAACCATATGTATTGATAGTTTTGTCACTAAAATTGACAAAGGGGGAGATTGTTAGAGAACTGCTCGGTCGAACTCGCAAGTGTTGCGATCTCAATCTTGTTGTCAAGTTTATTTGCCAAAACTATAAGTCTTGATTTCAAGTCTACTTACAGCTAAGTCTCGGATTAGGATAGAAAGTGTAGTCGAGCATTAGACTTCACGGCGTTCATCGATTGAAGATGAAGAACTACTAAGGGAAGCTTATGAAACTTCATCAACAAAAGGTATGTGGAGACTTGAACTCATTTATCATCAAAAGTATATCTACTCTATCTCTTATATGAGACAAAAGTCTTATAGCTATATAGACTTCGATTATACACATTTGATATTTCGAGTTGAGTTTAACTCCCTTACATATTCCTCGAAATATGTGTTGGTAAGCTTTCGCTTAAACCAAGTTTATCTTATATTCTTCATGAAAGTTAAAAGTTGATCATGTGAAAATCACCTGGTAACATCTTACATGATTTGTGTGAGACGGTCATTTGATGTAGACTCGGAATGTTTCGTATTAATCATTCGATCACTTGAAAATTGCTTTAAAGCTAATATTTTGTGTGAGACAGCTATTCCCGTCTTCCAAGAATATTTCAATGGTTGAAATGAGAGTTTAGAACAAACGGATTTAAACATAGTATGCATATATGTAATCCATGTCTGATAACCATGGTATGCATACCCATATGCATACTTGTTGGTTTGAGAAAGTCCAGGAACCTGGTATGCATACTGGGGTAAGGTTCAGGTCTGGGAATTTCTGCTGAGTTTGGATGGTATGTGTACCAGTTCGCGTACTGTAGAAACCCAAACTTGGTCCGGCTACTTAGGTACGCATACCTAAGTGGATGATGTTCTAAATTCGGTTTGTTCATGAACTAATACGTTTATATAATAAGGAATGCAATTTTCTGCAAACCGTGGCTATAATGTTCATGACTTGATTCGAGTGAATCAAAACCTATCTTGCTTCAATTGTGTCTTGTATACTTCCATGAGAATATAAATAATTGAAAAACTCTAGAACTAGTTTCATTTGAGTCATTTGAACTAGTTATGGTTAAGATGAATAAGGTTGATATGAAAGTGTTCATATGGCTAACTTAGGTTAACTATCTTTGAGCCAACAAGGTGTAGACGGTTAGGTACGGTTACTCATATCTAAATGAAGGTACATTTTATCTGTGTGTAACAAGCTAAGTTCTATCTAACGGTTGAAAAATATTAGCTTGTGTCTAATCAGGTTTTCATCTAACGGTGAATATTGAATGCTTTGTTACCAAGGTAACATTGATTGCAAACCATGATTTGAAGACTATATAAAGGAGAATTCTAGCAACTGTTAAACCTAATCCCCACACCTCTTGTGTGATACTAGTTGCGACTAGAGTCGATTCTCCTTTAACCATAGGTTTTTCACGAAACCATGTAGGTTAACGATTTAAAGACTTCATTGGGATTGTGAAGCCAAACCCAACTATTTTCTCTGTAGTTGCGTGATATGATCTTGCTATTTCTATCGTAATTGAGTACTATCTTATCTAAGATTGACTCGATATTTAATCTCTGATAGGTAAGATAAAAAGTAGTCACAAACATCTTCGTATCATCATTTGTGATCCCACAATAACTTTTTTTGCTACCATACAATTAAGATTATTATGAGGTGATTGATATTTCTAGGTTGTTCTTCGGGACTATAAGTCCGGTATATCAATTGGTTATTGTTCACCTTGATTTATCAAAAGACGGAACAAAACTCATAGGTTTATCTGTGGGAGACAGATTTATCTATACAATATACGTTTCTGTGTGAGACAAGATTGTTACCTCAATTTTGCATCCAACTTATCCAAATATGATTCCATCGCTTTCTTCTTCTGGGAGAATTGATATCGAAATACCATTATGTTGTCGTTCTCATGCCAAAAACAAAAGAATAACAACAACCAACCTTTACCAGAGAAAGGTTGAAAATCGGTTTTAACAATTGCAAGCAAAAGTTGAAAACCGTCGAAACACATATGCTTTTATGCTAAACCAAAAACGATTCAACATATTGTGACTTTTTCACATATTATTTTTATAGGAACCCCTCATGATCCTTTGATAAAGCCTGCCAACATGGGCTAGAACTTAATCCTGCTAAATCAAAAAGTCACCCAAACCATAGGGGTACAACAACATATTATTAGATCGAATATCAAGGTAATAAAACCGAAATTAAACATCTCATACACATACACAACAAATAAGATAAAGCATTAAAGTACCGGCTATGTAAATTAAAAACTATCACAAGAAAAATTATAAATCAAATAACTTTATTCATAATAGTTTTATTCAATAGACTTATACAATCAATGAAAGAAATCAAAAATTGATGTCTATTTCTCAAATACAAGTCAGTCCTTCATATCAATACCACATGAAGGTAGGTCTCTATTTTCGTTCTTCATATTATGAATTTCTTCAAGTAAAAAACCTTGTTGTTTAACCAGAACCTCTTGCAGGTGTGAAATTTTCGTGAAGGACTATGCAAGAGCATGTAGTTTTGTCTTTGATTGAACACAAAAGAGTGTCAATGCTTCAATACACTGATCTTTCTTCAGAGTATTCTCTCTTTCCTTCTTGCTAAGCCAATCTCCATTTTTGATTTTACTTCTAATCTCAAGAAAAGTCCCTGACTTATTCTTAGATTGATCATTTTGATCTGTCATCTTTTCATACAAATATGTTTGATCCAGACTCATGGTTTGGACAAGGAAAGATCACAAAACAAAAAGGATCTCTTTATATTTCTCATATTTTAGAAAATATAATATATTTACATATACGAATATAAATATTTTTCAATTTCTAGATTTTATTTCCATAATCTACACAAAAATGTGCCTTGATTTATTCTTCCTCACTCGAATATGGCACACATGGTGAGGAAAGAATTTTAATACCGATTAGGAGGTATTAGTATGAGATTTGTAGTTGCAGGAAATCCCACACTACACCCCTCATAAGAATATATACAATCAAGTCATTTTTAAGATCAACAATCACAATCTTTATTGATTATTCTCACAAATTTTACATGAAAGGAAATAAATGAAGCTTAAGGAATTAACAACTGCTCTAGACTCTCTCTCTCCTAATGACATGCTCAACACTCGAGAAATATCTCTCCCTCCCTTAAGCCTGTTCGGCTCTTTATATAGGGAATTACATAGTGGATGACAACTAATCTGTCCTTTATTTTAGGATCTGGCTTGCGGTATTTTCGCAAGTATTCTAGTGTTATTTTCGCAAACATCCTAAATTTCGCAGGCTCATCACGCTTTTCTCATGTTTCTGCCATCATCATCTATTACGTCACTTCTCTAATCATCCTGCGACATTCGCAATGTGTTGTTGGTGAAGACTTAGCAAATATATCCTTGTTATGATATTCTGATCCTACATCTTGCCTCTTCTCATGTCTTCTCTGTGAAGGAGAGAATGTCATGAGAATTTGTACTTCAAAATGTCACAGCTACCTATCTTTCCCTGTATTTTTGTATTGTCACGGTTCCGTACTTTATGCAAACTTTATTACACGTATCTCTTCTTCTATTCACCTCTTGACACGTATTTTTCAACCGCCGCTTCTTAACCGCTCATGTTTACTCTTCGCATTGAATGTACTTATCTTCTCGAGAATTTCTACTCTCTAATATATATTCTTCTTATTCTTCTCTTCTCTTCTTTTTACTTTCTCTCTTATTTTCTCTGCAACTTCACTTCACTGTTCTTCCATAAATTCCGATCCTGCTACTATAATTTTTACAGACTTTCATTCTTTTAATCTCTAATTCCTCTTCATTCCCATATTAAAAACGCCTCCAGTTGGTCGTAAAAATGAAGTTGCCTTTGAAGAAACTCGAAAGGAATTTCTAACCAGAGGTTTTACTTTATCTCCCGTTCCTGGTCAAAACCCTAAATATGATCTTTTTGCCAAGTTATTTTCTGATCATCCTTGCAATAATAGAAAAATCATAGTCTCGCTAGGTCAGCTTCAAGCTGGTCTCCCTATTCCTATTTATGATCCTGACCTTCCTTTGTTTTATGAAATACTTTCCCGCACGAAATTTTCGCGAGCAATATATCAATTAAGTGGAGACTATATTCGCCTAATGCTCGAATTCGCAAATTGTAGTGTTGGTAAGGGATCTCTTTATCCCCCAGAAGTTAAGGATCATAGGTTTGCCGAAGTTGCGATTGTTCCTGCGAAGTGCTCTGTAAAAAATTTCTTTGAAAATTATGAGATAATTCCTATTAAGAAGGGTAGTAGTTGTTGGGGCATTCGCTTGAAAAGAAGGACAATGTTGCCAATGATAAAATACTTATTCAAGACATTGATTGGCATCCTGGAAATAATAGAACCCTGCGTCATTCTAAAGATGATAAATGGTGTATCTTCCCATTAATCCTAGAGGGTCCGTATATTTCCGGTTCTCATGTTTTACCTGCGAACCTCGCCATGTACCAACCATGGGTATTCAACTGGCCCGAAAAGGAAGTAGAAGTATATTTTTAAATTTCACTTAAACCATCATCCTTTATACTCTGACATGTAATATTGCTGAATGCTCCATTGTTTTCATGTAATTGCGAAATTGTCAGATTGAGAGGTTAAGAAACAACTACAATAGGACTAAGAAACCAAGCATCATAGAAGCCTTAAGTTCAATCACAGATGAAGTAAGAAATACTCTTTTGATAACTTTTAACAATATATTGTTGCCTCAATTTCTTATCTTTATCTGTGTGTGAAGATTGGTGTTGTAGAAGAAGAAATTGAAGATCCTGCCCCAATTGTGAAAACTAAAGGAAAAAACGTTGCGAAAGCTAAAGGCAAAGGTAAAGTTGTTATTCACAAGGAGAAATCTGCCGCCCCTCCTTCAAAGAAACGAAAAATCCAATCTCCCTCTCCTTCAAACCTTCAATCTAGCGAGAGTTCTGGCGATGGCGATGATGATGATGATGATAATGATAATGATGAAACTTCTCTCATGAAGGAAAATTCTCCACTCGAATCTTCTATGGCCCAACTATCCAGTATCTTCTCTGATTCTATGCAAGGAATTGAGAATGATCAACTCACTAGAACATGCCAAGCCCTCGCAAGCATCTGTGATGCTCCCTTATTAGTTGGCAATAATTCCCTTCGTGGAGTCTGTAGTTGAAGGAAATCCTACACTACACCCCTCAAAAGAATTCATAATAATCAACACATATTTGAAGATCAAAACATCACTTTTATTAATTGATTCTCAGAAATGTTACAAGAAATGAAAGAAATCAAGAATACAACCGCTATCTTAAACTTTCTCTCTCCTTAAAACTTTCTCAACACTAAAAATTGATCTCTCCTTCTAAGTCTATTAGTTATCTTTATATAGGGTAGTTACATAGTGGATGACAACTAAGCTGTCCTTTAATTTCGGATCTGACTTGCGATATTCTCGCAGTAGTTGTAATGTTAAAATTCGCGGATGTTATAATCTTCGCAGGATCGTCACGCTCTTCTCGTGTTTTAGTTACCGTCATCCACAATGTCATTCTTCGAGTCATTCTGCGATATTCGCAGTGTGTTTTTGAAGAGCTCGCAGAAATGTTGTTTATAAATTTCGCAAGAGTATAGTTGTGGCGATATTCTGATCCTACATCTTGCTTCTCATGTCTTTTCTGCGAAGGGGAAGAGATCATGAGAATTGAAACTTTTTAAAATGCCGCAGCTGTCAATCTTTTCACGTTCTTCTGTTCTGACATGTTTCTGCATTCTTCGCCAGATTTATTACACGTATCTTTTCTTCCATTCAATTCCTGACACGTCCTTTTCAACCGCTGCATTTCAACCGTTCACGTCTTTCCTTCGCATTAATTGCACTTATCTTCTCGAGAATTCTTACCTTCTATATATGAGGGAGGATCCCCTCACACCCTTAATTTTACACTATCACACATTTTGGACGTCCTTTTTGCGTATAAAAACCAAACGATAACGTATTTGAAGCTAATATTTTGGGGATATATTCTTCGTATAAAGATCTACGTACCCACCAAAAATGAGCACATTCCGAAACGTATAACTTTACCATCTAATACTTTGAAATTCAACCGTCGAAAGTCGACAAATTATCAACCGTTTAAATTAAGATTGATAGATGATGAGGTTTGGTATTTCGGAATGTGCTCATTTTTGGTGGGTACGTAGATCTTTATACGAAGAATATATCCCCAAAATCTTAGCTTCAAATACGTTATCGTTTGGTTTTTATCCGCAAAAAGGATTCCAAAATGTGTGATAGTGTAAAAAAAGGGGTGTAAAGGGATCCTTCCCCTATATATATATATATATCTTCTTCATTCTTCTATTTTCTTCATTTTACTTTCTCCTTCCTTCTCTCTGCAATTTCACTATTTTTCCGTAATTTTCGCATTTGCTACTGTTGTAACTTTTCTCTTATTCTTTTGATCTTCTATTCTTTTCTTCATTCCCATACTAAGAATTCCTCCACCTAGTCGTAAAAATCTAATTTCCTTTGAAAAATTGTAAAAGAAGCTTCAAGACAAAGGTTTTACTTTATCTACCATTCCCGATCAAAACCCTAAGGCTGAGCTCTCTGTTAAATTATTTTCTGATCATCCGTGTAATCACGAGAAGATCATAGTCTCGCTAGTTCAGTTTGAAGCTGGCCTTCCCATTCCTCTTTATGAACCTGACCATCCTTTATTCCATGAAATACTTTCTCATGCGAAATTCTCGCGGGCTGTATATCAGTTGAGTGGGGATTGCATTCGTTTGATGATTGAGTTTGCTACTCGCGGTTCTGGTAAGGAATCTCTTTACCCCCCCCCCCCCCTGAAGTGAAGAACCCTAAATTCGCCAAAGTTCCAATTGTTCCTGCGAAGTATACTGTAGAAAATTTCTTCGCGAATTATGAAATAATCCCCATGAGGAAGGATAGCACTTGTTGGGGTGTCCGCTTACAGAAGAAGGATGACGTTGCTAAAGACAAAGTTCTTATGTTAGAAATTGACTGGCATCCGGGAAACAATACATCCCCTCGCTACTCTAATGATGATAAATGATGTATTTTCCCATTATTTTTAGAGGGCCCATACATCTCTGGTTCTCATGCTTTACCTGCGAATCTTGCAGAGTACCAGCCATGGGTGTTCAGCTGGCCTGAAAGGAATACAGAGGTATATTCCCGAATTTTTGCTTAAATTGCCATTATTATTTTCCTCATGCTTTTATATATACTCTCGCTGACCACTCCAATTTTACCAGATTGAAAGGCTAAAAGCTAGCTACAAGAAGTTAGGGAAACCCAGTACTTTGTTAGCTCTTAAATCACTCACAGATGAAGTAAGAAATATTCATTTATGATTCTTAACAATATATTGTTGCCTCTATTTCTTATCTTTATCTGTGTTTGAAGGTTATTGAAGAAAGAGAACCCGTTAAGGTTGCGAAGACTAAGGGGAAAGGCAAAGGTGCTCCTCGCATGGAGAAATCTGTTGCTCCTTTTTCAAATAAAAGAAGAGTCCAATCCCCTCCTCCTTCAACTCCCCAGTCTAGTGAAAGTTTGAGTGATGATACTGATAATGACGATGATGATGGTGATGATGGTGATGTTGATATCTCTTCCGCAAAGGAATTCTCCCAACCTGAGTCTTATATGTCTCAGCTGTCTAGCATATTCTCTGATACTATGCATAGTATTGGGAATGATGCTCTTACTAGCATATGTCATGTAGTTGCAGGAAATCCTACACTACACCCTTGTTAAGATTTCATAATAATCAACTCATACTTAAATATTAAAAATGACTTTTTATCATTTGATTCTCAGAAATGTTTACAGAAGTGGAAGAAATCAAGAACATAACTATTCTCTCAAAGTTTCTCTCTCCTCAAGACTTTCCCAACTCTCAAAAATACATCATCATCCTCTGAATCTATAGGAACCC
This sequence comes from Papaver bracteatum, assembly GCA_023529315.1. Lineage (NCBI taxonomy): Eukaryota > Viridiplantae > Streptophyta > Magnoliopsida > Ranunculales > Papaveraceae > Papaver > Papaver bracteatum. The sequence goes on from JAJJWX010005204.1 coordinate 228,880, forward strand.
TTTAAATAGGAAATTACATAATGGATGACAGCTAAGTTTTCCTTTCATTTTGGATCTACTCTACGATCTTATCGTAATAGTTATAATGTTCATTACCGCAAACTTTGTAACCATCGCAGGGAAATCATGCTCTTCTCGTGTTTCTTCAATCGTTAGCCGTTATGTCATTCTTTAAGATACTCTGTGACGCTCGCAAAGTGTTGTTGAAGAGCTTGCGGTTATGCTCGTAGAATTGTTGTTAATCTCGCAGGATTACTATTGTAGCGATATTCTGATCCTACATCTTGCCTCTTCTCATTTCTTCTTCGCAAAGTGGATAAGATATGAGAATCTCCAACTTTTCATAGCACTCGCAACTTCTTTTCTTTCCATGTTTTCTCCTCGACAAAACTTCGAGAATTTAGCTTAACCGCCTACACATGTCGTAAATTCTTCTTTTTTACTGACACGTGTCTACTCAACGGGTCATCTCCTTTTTCCTATAAAAGGTAGAATTTGGTTACAGAACCAATTTCCTTCTTCGTCCCTTTGTCTTTTCGTTTTTCCGTCTGCAAATTTTCTTCTTCTTCATATTTACCTGCTACTGCTTTAATGGAATCTTCAAGGTATGTGTTTTTCTGACATTACAAAATTCCATTTCGCTTATTTGAATCATGTTTACTCATATTTTATTAGTATTTTTCTATTTGATTCTTCATGATTCACATACTGTGTTTTTCTCTTCAGTGAAACTAACGCCCAATCTGTAATTCAAAACCCTAGTCTTCATAAGAAACTAGTTGAGAAGAAAAGGAATCCTGCGAGTCATAATGTAACACCACTAAAAATCTCTACTCGGATCTGAAACGGAACTCAACCCATTTTAGTGGAAAGCTAGGACTGTATAAAGCGCACGTGCGATCCTAGTATAGGGTGTGTATATCCCTGACGAGTGCCTTAATCCAATATGAGTGTTTTTTTTATAACTATACTAGGTTGTCCCTTAGAAATATTAGGTTGCTTGTTTAACAAAGGCAAAGGAAATCTATAGAATCATTAGCATGGATGACACGTGACTAACATGCGATTAGCTAAGGGTATGATGGTCCTTTTCTTTTTAAAACTAAATCTACAGAGTCAAGCCTCCCTTCCCTTGTTATTTCCGATATCCTCTTCTTAAAGTCCATCATTGTTTCTATCAAACCAACACGAGCAGAAAGGGTTCCGATCACGGATTCAATTTCTTTCTATGCAACCAGTAATAGTTCAGAGTATCGCAAAGGTAGGGGGTTTCTTCTCTTGATTTAAATTTTCTGTAAGAATTTCATTCTGCCCTGATTTGATTTGAGAGCATGTTTTTCTTCTCCTATTAGAAACTGATTTTGTGTCAATTGATTTATTTGCATAGCGTTCACTGTTACTGGTTAATTTTCAATTTGATTTTATCATTGCTTGAGTGAGTTATCCCTATCTAATTGTTAAGACGAATACATTTGTTGGTTAGTTCCCATTGATTTGATCCAGTAAATTTCATTCGTATGCATGCATGTGAACATCTCATGGTTCAACTAATTTACTTCGTCTTCTCTCGTTTGATTCCTTTGATTTCAATACAAGGTCCGGTATGCGTGCTAAAAGATTTCCCTTTTTCTTTTGTTTAAAAATTCATGCAAGTCTTGAATTAATTTCTTCTAAACTACCTATTACCTGTTTGATAAAATGACCCATTGAGTTTACGGTTTGGTTTTAAGTTTATGCAGGGCACTGGTCCTTTTTCTAGATGTACATGTTTATTATTCATATTAATTGTGTTTATTAGTCGTCATCCTTTGGAAACCATTGTTTCGGTGACCATTTGGAAATGGCTTGAACCCAAACTATTTTGATTAAGTAATTTCATTTTTAACATGTTGTTATGGATTTTCTAAATGTTTTTCATCTTATCACAGAGGTTGATTGTTTATTTGTATCTCACAAGGGTATTCATTTTTAGCTTACCTATTTTCCCTTTTGTCCTTACCTTCCTCTTATCATTTGGTTTCTTATACATAGTGTTTAAAATGAAAATAGTGGCATGCATACGTCCAACACTATTTGATTTCAACGATTGAATTACAAGAAAATGGAAATGTACTAAGGGCTTTAATCTTTTGATTTTAGTTTCATTTGTCAGCTTTTGTAATTCATATCCTTGTGAATTTAAACAATAAACCACTTGTTTATGTTGTAGTTGTTTTTTTATTGGCATTTCACCAAATTACATCTAAATGTTAATATTACATCTCCATTGGTTGGTCTACTATTTTATGGATTATTATGAAAGCTTTGATTTACCATTTGAGTGTGCTACACAAAAAATAAATAAAAATGATGCTTATTTCTTTGAATTTTGATTCCATTCTCTAATAAACTAAATGCATGCATCTGGGATTTCTGGACTGTTATAGTGGCATTGCTTATAGCTTGAATTGACGAGATTTGATCTCAGAGTTTCGCTGTCACCTTGGAATTCACTTAGATTTATCGTAAGCGGTTTATTGAGCATGTTTTGGAAGGATTTTAGAAGGCTACAGGTGAGTTTGTTAGGCCCATAGGGGCATCCCAAAAATGTGGTTACCCGCGAAAGACCGTCCGGGGCGGTGGCTGATATCCTAACATTAGAGACTGGTCCTCGCAAGTAGCATACATGAATTCCTTCACTATCGGTTGACAAGTATTTCATTTATATAGTTTTAAATGAAAGTGGATTTGTCGTACTTTATCTATTTCTGAAGGCAGACATGCTCATTCCCTTAGCTTGATTTACATGTTGATTATTTTACATTGGCGCATTATTTCGTAACCCTACTGGGCTGTGGCTCACCCCGTTTTGGTTTTGTTTTCCACAGAGTACGAGGCGAGGTTGAGGCAGTAAGCTTGGAAGAGCTTGCGGCTAGGAGTTTGAGCAAAAGTGGTATATTTTTGCTTGTCTATAATGTGTATATCACGGGGCTATCTGGATGGTTTTAAATTTCTTGCTTGACCCATGCTTTTGTAGCCTATTTTACTGTGTATATATATTAATGGGATCTTATGCAAAACCTCTATATAGTTTGCACGGAGACTTGTTTTTGTTGTAACTGAAATGTCGAAATTTCAGTGCATGAAGGAATGTTTGTAAAACTCATTTTGTTGCTTATGTTTTGGTGCATTTCAGACCCCCCATTTCCCTTGTATCACTGACTATGTTTTGAACTGGATAAAGAATAGAGAAAGTGTTGTTAATTGCCTATTTTACGGTTAAAGCTATTGTTAAGAAAATCTTTTTATGTTTATTTTTCTCTTGAACTGATACTCCGTACGTTTCTCAGTTCATATTTGTTTGGTTAAATTTTAACTGTACATGAGTGGAGGACGTCACTTTGTTTGCTTCCATAATTAAGGGAGTTAATCTGGAGTTAGTAAGTGTTGTTTTTGCTGTACTCACTATGGTTTAAGTGTACTATGTGCTCATTTTGATTTCTACCATATGTTTCTTTTGTATCTACCCTATCTTGATAATCCAGACTGTGTACTTGCACAGTGTCGATCTGCGAGTGCTATTTTTATTCGATTTTATTATTTTGTTTAAAATGACTTTAATTAAGATGGTTAGTAGAAATGGATACGAGTACTGTAGACTGTTTTATGGTTTTGGATGAAGTTATAGAATGAATATTTTTTTTTTACATTTTAAATGTTTAGTAAATGTGAACAGTTTTTTATCTTTTTGTTGTAAGCGTTTAGTAAACTCGTACCAGTCAAATTTTACAGTACCTAGTGTCAAAGTTTCGTGAGGATCCTCCCTCTTCCTTGGCTTTATGGAGCTATGACCATAAAATTTTCATTTCCTGTTTCTGTTTTGTTATTGTGTGTTTCTAAATTGTATATATATTTAGTTTAAATCCTCTTCCGAGTGACGTACCGGGGGTTTGCTCTGCTGATCGGGTTGAAAACCAACCCGTTAGAGGGTAAAGTCTCTGGTCCGTCACACATAAGGTAGTAAGAAATATTTTATTTATTCTTAACAATATTGTTGCTCCTGTTTCTTATCTAAGTTATTACTCGCAGGATGACGAGAACATCTCTAGACCTCGCAAATGATCTTGCCAGGTTAAGACTCTTGAGGCTGATATTATCATTCCCAAACTGACATCTGCGAGAGAAATTCCCATAGCTTCGCAAGTGGAACCTCCTTCTTCTGCTTTCGAGAACATCACCACTAGCATCTCTTTCTCCACTGACCCTTTTACAAATGAGGTTTCCAAAGCCGATGTCAATGAGATTCCCTCCATCCCTTTGTTACCTTCAACTGTTACCTTCCCAAACACTCCTCCTTATGATGATGCAACCATTGCAAATAACTCAAATCTCCAACTCGCCATCATTACCACTTCACCTTTTACACCTCTTCCCTTACCCAAAGAAATACCAGTAGGGGTTGACGCTGTTTTTGAAGTTTTATCTAACATTTTAGATGATGCTAGAAAATCATCTATTGATCCTTTCAAACATGTTGTTTGCGATACTTTAATCAAATATTTTGGTCCTGACCGCACTGTCTCACGATTGTCTTTAGAAAATGAAGTTGAAGCTCTAAAGAGAGACCTCCAAGATAAAACTTCAGAATGTGATACTCTTAATCATAAGCTTCGCAACTCTTTACTTGATTGCGAGAATCTTCGCAGAAGAAATAACGAGCTGAAAGGTATAATTTTCCTGCCTGTCTTTTTGTTTTTCTGTTCTAGCAAGTTTTCATCTTCTCTGTACTTAAGCTTCTTTCTTAAATCCTTGGCTTGTATATTTAGTTTTAAGTCAGAATCGATTCATTGAAATACTTAAATTTGAGTCTATCGTTGAAGAAGCTCGTGTCGAAAAAGATTCTTGGATGGACCAGTTTAATAGATTAGATAATCTCTACACGTATTCGATCGATCAAATAGATAATCTTACTAATTAGAATAATCAATTATTGCAAAGCCAAAATTTATTAAGTAGCGAGATTACCCGCCTCTCATATTTGTTAATCAAGGCTAATTTGGCGACGGAATCTTTATCAGACGAAAATATAACTTTATCTCAAGAAAAGCATAGTTTTTCAAGCTTGATGGAAGTTTCTTCGCAACAATTGAGTAATCTTCAGAGAATATGTGATAATCAAGAGCAATCTCTTCGTTCTCTTAAGAATGAGCTCAAGGAAATAACTGAATCATCTGCCGCCGAGAAGGATAAACTTATCAAAGGTAGATTAACTCTTAGTTTAAAGGCCAACAAGCTTCAAGACCAGCATTCCCAACTGTAAGAATCTTATTCTTTACTCGCAAAGGAAAACTCATACCTCATTTCCAAAGAAAAAAATATAAAGTCTCGCCTGAAGGGTATAGTTGGGGATAAATTTGACGATGCCATGAATCAATGGGAGAATTTTTGCTTATCATTAATTCAAAATTTAACTTCACAGAAAGAAGGTAGTCATTTTGACTATCTTGACTATTAATTTTTCTACTTAATTTCTCAGCTATACTTCATCTGAATATTTTCTTGTCATTTTTGTTTCTCATGAGAATCCGAAAGAAGTCTTCACTCTACCATTTCGATCGGGACCGATAAATTGGATAAAGTTCGCAAAGAAAACATGATTCTCACTTCTGATCTTGTAACATCTCGCGACCAGGCAGAGAGAAGATATGATTATCTTGAATACTTCAAGAATATAGAAATTAGAAACCGTGACAGAGGTTTCCTTCTCATGGTTCACCTTAACGCTGAAGTCCTTGTGAATGATATTCTAATATCTCAGTCTCTTCCCCCTGTATTCGTTCTTCCTCTAGAAGTAGATGATGATGAAGTTCCTCTTCCTATGGATAAGGATCTAGAATATGCAGGTGGAGAAGAAGATATTCCTCAAGAAGACCCAATAGAAGAAGAAGAAGAAGAATATCAAATTAATCGTAATGAAAAGAATATTGGTGGAGCTGATAACACTAGCAAAGAGAATGAATCTGGCGAGACCAACGCTGAAGTTTGAATTTTATTTTGTTTTCTTTTTTCTTCCGTTTTCTTGCGAGCAATGTACCTTTATGCAACTTTAGATTTCAAACTTTATTTTGAATACTCTTCAAGGAAGATAATGATATTATGTTTATTAATTCCCTTACTTGCCCCTCATTATCTTTCTTGAAACAATTAGTTACTTCTCATGCCTTCTTTTTGCGAGCTGATGAATAAGTTTGCGATTTGATGAATATTACTGCGATAATTTCTTTTATTAATCCTGTTGTGTGATTCTGAATGACGTTTCTGAAAAAAATTCTGAAGGAATCTTGTTTCTCATAGATTTTCCTGCAATGAACAAATCTTTCCTACATTCTTAAAAGAAAATAGTTAATGATTGAAATTATTCTGTTGGTCTTATTTTGCCTTCCTAGTTAAAGGTCTTATTTTGCCAAATTTTTCTTTCTGCGACAAAATCGCAGGACGTCCTTACATTTGCATGTATTGACCCATTGATCTTGTCCTATCTGTATTTTTTCAATTTCTCTGCGACAATATGACAAGTCTAAGTCCCCTTGGTAGAACAAAGTCTTATGACATTGCCGTCTTGCGATGAAATCGCAGGACGTCTTTACACTTTCATGTAAAAACCCATTGATCTCATCTTATATTTTTTCTCTTATGGCTTGTTGCCTTTGTATAATTTTTGTCACGCGACAATATGACAGGCCTAAATGTTCTTGCGATCATAAATCCCCATGACATTGACGTCTTAAGACACTTATCAGCTCCCTAATGGAGGGTGCCGCCCTTATCTTCCCCCTGGTTGCCCCTTCAAGGAGGGCACATCGGTCATACAAGACTAGCTCCTCCCATCCGAATTTACCAACAACCAGTTGTTTTCGCAGCCTCTTGTCCTTTATGCCTATATGACTTATAGTTACAAGACTACACCCTAAGTGGGGTTTTCTTCAGGCCGAGTGTATCATAGCCAAGACTTACCAAGAATGTCCAGGGTAGGTTCTTCCGTCCCGGGCATCCTTGGCTCAACCGTGTACCTCAGCGCCTTAGTCATACTCTGTACTCCTTAGAAGAGTTCCTCGGTCGTCCAACCAGGGTATAACCTTATATAGTTGGAAATCCAAGGTACCTCTCCCGGATAGGTTTTCTTTAACCCCAACATCTTCATGACTCAGGTTCCAGTAGCGGTATAACCTTATCCCTGAGTCATGCAAAGAGATACCCCCTAATATGACGTACTTTAGGTCTTACATTTGCCTCTTGCGAAATTGTATTCGCGAACTAGGGTGTACGCCATAAAGGTTCATCCCGTTCTTTGTTTCTTTTGCGTATATCGCAATCTTTCATTCTTTATGTAATCTTGAATAATCTTGCGAATAAACTCGCAACTGTAAAAATTTGTTTTCCCATTTCTTCTTTGTTTCATTAAAATTTTGTTACTGATAATATCTTTTTAAATATAATCTGTTTCATGGCCTACCAAGTCTTTGACTAACATCTCTGCCCTCTGGGTCTACCAACCTATATGCCCCTGTTCCAACTATCTCCTTAATGATATATGGTCCATCCCATTTTCTCGTCAACTTTCCACCACGCTCTCGCTGGTACTCCGGTGTTTCTTGCAAAACTAAATCGCCTGGTTAAAACTCACATTTCTTAACTCGTTTGTTATATTCGCGAGCCAACCGTCGCTGGTAATTTTCCATTTGTTGTAATGTTTTTTCTCTCTTCTCTTCTACTTCATCAAGCTATCTTAGAATCATACTAGTATTAAGATTCTTCTCCCAAACCTCTCTTTTTGTTGTAGGAATAGCGACTTCTGTTGGTAATAAAGCTTCAACCCCATATGTCAAACAAAAAGTTGACATTCCAGTAGCTTCTCGTCTAGTTGTATTGTAAGCCCATATTGCGTTATGCACCTGATCGCACCATGCCCTGTGGTATCCCTCTAGATTCTTTTTTAAGATGTCTGTGATTGTCTTATTAGTTGCCTCAGCCTGACCATTTGCTTGTGGGTATAAAGGAGTAGATTTTCCACATTTTATCTTAAATGCATTAAGTAGTAATTCTATATTCTGCCCTTCAAACTGTTTTCCATTATCAGATACCAACTGTGCTGGAATTCCAAATATACAAATTATATTTTCAAATATGAATGTGAAGATGTCTTTATCGCGAATATGTTGTATTTCCTTCACTTCTCCCCATTTTGTGAAATAGTCTGTAGCAATAATTAAATATCTTCTTTGCCCTGAACCAGGTACAAATGGTCCCATAATATCTTAACCCCACTTCCCAAAAGTCCATACACTTGTGGAAGATGATAATGGTGCTCCTGGTGCATGTATCCTTTTTCCATATCGCTGACAGTATTCACAACGCCTTGAGAGTTGCTTTGCATCTTCATGCATATATGGCCAGTAATAGCCTTGCATTTTTGTTCTATATGCCAAAGATCTTCCCCCACTGTGATTACCAGCATCGCCACTGTGCAGCATTTTTAACACCTTTTGTCCTTCTTCCCTCGTTAAACATCTTAGCGATAGTCCATTAAAAGATTTCCGATATAATACTCCATCTCTTAGCTCATAATTGGTTGCCCTAATTTTTAATTTATGTATTTCTAATCTATTTCTTGGAGTTTCTCCTCTCGCCAAGTACGCATGTAGATCTTCTCGCCAATCTATATTATTTCTTTTCGGCTCTTCCTTGCCAGATTCTACCATCATCACATCTATTTCTTCTTCCTCCTTGTTTATCGAAGGTAACAAAAGTGTTTGAATTTTTATGCATCTCGCAGCTGGATTTGTCATCATGCTTGATATAAAAGAAAAATCATTTGCGAGTCTATTGTCCTTTCTTGATATATTTCTCCATGTTATTTTTGGAATTCTCGCAGACAATTCTTCAACAAGTTTTTTGTATTTCTTCAAGGATGGTTCATTTGTTATGTATTCTCCTTTTATCTGGCGAATAACCAATTGTGAATCGCTAGTAATTCTTGCATTTTCTAACTTTATTTCTATTTCAAATTTTAGAGCATGAATCATAGTTTCATATTCTGTCTCATTATTAGTAGATGCAAACTCCAATCTAAATGAAAAAGCCATTTTTTCTCCTTCTGGAGAGATAAAAACAACTCCAACTCCATTACCTTCTCTATTTGATGATCCATCCACTAATATCTCCCACCTATTGGATTCTGTTAATAGTTCTCTTGGGTCTCCATGTTCTTCTTCTATATCCATCATTTCTTTCACTGCTTCGTCATCTTCTAAAGGAAATTCAGCTAAGAAATCTGCTATAACTTGTGACTTTGGCGAAGATAAAATGTCATATTTAATATCAAAGTGCCCTACTTGTGCATTCCATCTTTCAACTCTGCCTGATCTTTTTGAATTCTTCATTACCGACTCAATTGGCACTCTTGTTAATACTTTTACCTTATGTGCTTGAAAGTAAATGCGAAGTTTAAAAGTTGCATGAACCAATACTAGAATTAACTTTTCAATATTTGAATAATTTCTCTCTGCAGAATTAAATGTCTTGTTGATATAATAAATTGGTTTTTCTACCCCTGCATCTACTCGCAGCAATACTGCACTTAGCGCGTGCGCGGTTGTTGCGAGATAAATCAATAGTTCTTCTCCTGGCTCTGCTTTCTGTAAGATAGCTATGTTCATTGAATGTTCTTTAATTCCTTGAAAAGCCTTTTCACACTCATCCGTCCACTTGAATTTTGTTCCCTTCTTGAGTATATCGAAAAAATGTTTGCACTTGTCTGAGGATCGCGAGATGAATCTTCCTAGCGAGGCTAAGAGTCCAATTAATTTTTGCACATCCTTTACTGTTGCAGGCGTTGGCATGTCACGAATTGCTTGTACCTTTTCTGGATCAACTTGTATTCCTTCTTTTGACACAATATACCCCAAAATTTTCCCTGAAGTTACTCCAAAAGTACACTTTTCAGGGTTCACTTTGATATTAAAATGTCGCATTTGATCGAAAATCTCCTTCAAATCATGTACATGGTCTTTAGCTTCTTTACTTTTGATCAACATATCATCCACATATACCTCTAATGTTTTTTGTATCCACTTCGCAAACACCTTCTCCACCATTCTTTGATATGTTGCACCAGCATTTCGCAAGCCAAAGGGCATCTTTATATAACAGTATAACCCTCTTGGAGCAAAAAATGCGGTGTGTTCTTGATCTTCTTCAGCGAGGGGAATTTGATTATATCCTTTATATCCATCTAATGAAGATATTCTAGCATTTCCCGCTGCTGACTCAACTATTTATGGAATATCTGGTAATGGAAAACTATCTTTAGGACAAGCTTTGTTTAAATCAGTAAAGTCTATGCAAATTCTTATTCCCTTATTCTTCTTTGGGACCACCACCATATTTGCAATCCATTCTGGATATTTTGCTTGACTTATAATTCATGCGTCAAGCATTTTCTATAACTCTTCTTCTATTTGGGAATGATATGTTGTTGCAATCTTCCTTATTCTTTGTTTAAATGGTCTTGCATCTTTATTAATTTCTAGTTTATGACATGCTACTGATGGATCTATGCCTGGCATCTCATCCATGTTCCATGCAAAGATGTATTTATACTCTCGCAAAATATTTATGGTTCTCTCTTCTTCATCTGTATCCATTTTAGTTCCAATTTTCAGAAACTTAGGTTCTTCTTCACTCCCAATATTTATTTCCTTGGTTGGTTCTGTTGCGATGTAACTGGCCTCAGGTTCTCCCATTGGTGTTGGTGTCTTCATTGTTCTCACAGATTCATCTCCTTCTTGCGAGATTTCACTGGGTATTCCTTTTCCTTCTTTTGCTCTTATCAAATAAACTTTAAATTCTTTTTCTTTCTTTGTTTCTTTAGCCACTTTTTTGCGAGCTTTTCGCAGCTTTGGACGTTCTTCATAATTTCTTACTTTAATTTGATAGCACATCTTCACAAGATCTGTGTGTCCTCTAATTTCTCCAACTCCATTGGGCATCAACTCCATTGATGCTACATCCTTGATTGCGTGTATCCATGGTCTTCCAAATATCATGTTGTACGGTGATTCCACGTCTACCACTCATAATGTTACTTGTGTTTCAATTTCTCCTAGCGGAATTCGTAACACTATTTCGCCTTTTGGTTTTGTTGAAGATTTTTCAAAGCCATGAATATGATATGTTGGACAGGATATTTCTTCATCTTTGTATCCCATTTTCTTAAAATCATGATAAAATATTATATCCTAGAACTTCCTGCGTCCACCAAAATTCTATTTACAGCCCACTCTTCCGCAAATTTTGTTGATTTTCCTCTTCCCATTGGTATAGTGGATACCGTGATTATCAATGGAGATGTGTGATTTAAATTTTCTTCTGGTATTCATGCTGTTGTAAACATGATCTCATGCTTTTCCCAATCCTTTAATGATGATATTTTCTCCACCGTCATAAGTTTCCTTCCTTCAAAATCCCGTTTATGTATCTTCCCCTTAATGTTTTCATGGAATTTATCAATCATTGCTCTCGTTACCATATCACACTCTAATTTCCTACAATTCTCTTTTGTTTTAATCATTCTTCCTTCAACTATTTCACCAATTTGCTTAATTATCTTCTTGATTTTGGATAACTCTCAACTTCTATTTCGCATTTTCTATGATTTTCGTTAGTTCAGTCCCTGTTTCGAGCGCCAAAATGTAGTTGCAGGAAATCCTACACTACACCCTTGTTAAGATTTCATAATAATCAACTCATACTTAAAGATTAAAAATGACTTTTTATCATTTGATTCTCAGAAATGTTTATAGAAGTGGAAGAAATCAAGAACACAACTATTCTCTCAAAGTTTCTCTCTCCTCAAGACTTTCTCAACTCTCAAAAATACATCATCATCCTCTGAATCTATAGGAACCCTTTAAATAGGAAATTACATAATGGATGAAAGCTAAGTTTTCCTTTCATTTCGGATCTACTCTGCGATCTTATCGTAATAGTTATAATGTTCATTACCGCAAGCTTTGTAACCATCGCAGGGCAATCATGCTTTTCTCGTGTTTCTTCAATCGTCAGCCGTTATGTTATTCTATAAGATACTTTGTGATGCTCGCAAAATGTTGTTGAAGAGATTGCTGTTATGCTCGTAGAAGTGTTGTTAATCTCGCGGGATTACTATTGTAGCAATATTATGATCCTACATGTCAAACTCTCGCAAATGTCTGCGATGCTCCTATACTAATTGATAATGAATCTCTTCACGGAGTTTCAAGATCTGTGACTCCCAGCCTCTTAAATTCACTCAGCATTCTGGTATGTTCTTATTTCTTCGCCACATTTGTGTATTCTCATTTCCTCGCAAGGTTTTAATTTATATTTGTCTTAACAATTTTTTGCTTTCCTTCGTAGGCTGGAAGAGCTTCTTTTGCTGTTGCCTCAGACTTGGAGAAAAGACGTGCATCCTTTGAAAAGAAGAACATTATTCTTCGCAAGAAGAATGAAAAATTAGAATCTGAGTCTACTAGTCTTCGCAAGAAAGGTGAACAACTGGAATCTGAAGTTGCTAGTCTTCGCGAAAAGGTTAAGAAATTAGAAATTGAAGCCTCCTCTCAGTCAAGCAAAGTTTCTAGTCTCCAATCTGCGAACAATCAACTTTATGGTATGAAGTTTCTCTTTTTTCTTCTATCCCTATGCCCTATAACTTTATCTTATTTGATCAGTCATTCTTGCAGATGTTTATGGTCTCTCTGATGAGGCTTCCACTATTCATTCTTTCCCTACTTCTATGGATGATAACACTCTTCTTGAACGTCTTAACAATTCATAAAATAGTTTTTCTAATGAATGAATTACACCCCTCTCCATAGATGAACTCAGAGGTTGAACATAGATTCAACTTGAGCTTAACCAACAAATTTAGGCTCCATTATCATGATTCTAAAAAAGAAATCAATATTTTAAGAGCCAAGAATATTGAGCTTTCAGATGATAAGGATCGTATTGATAACCAAGGTGCTCAGGCTTTAGCAGATTTCCATAAGATTCTTCTCGATGTTCAAATTGAAAGAGATAGACTTATCTGAGAGAATAGTGCTCTTGTTGAAAGGGAAAACCAAGTTCGCTCCCGCCTTCTCATTAGTAATGATGATGAGTTTGCTTGGGATGCGAAGATTCTTGATAATGCCAGAAATAATTTAGGTGTAGATGTTAGTCTTCAGGCTGAGCATTCTACCTTGATTAAAGATATGATCTCTGAAAGAGAAGGTTGTTATTCTTGTTTTTTCACTAATCCATTTTTTAACTAAACCTCCACTATTTTATTAATGTGTTGTCATTTGTTCGCAGCATCTGAAGAAAACTTTTGCCAAAGAGTTGAATAGTTGGAAGATGAAAAAGGACTACTCGCAAAAATTCTGTCTTCTCGCAACGAAAAATGTTCCAAGTTCAAGAAGCAGCTACAGATTACCCTAGAGAATTTTAGTAATGTTCTTGTTGGTGTTCGCAATGATTCCATTAAGATGGTCTGTGATGATCATAAAATTCCTCATTCTGCGTATCCTTATCTTGCGGATGAAATTCCAGAGAACGTTCCTAATCTTGTCATCTCTGAGAGTGAAGTTGAAGAGTCTGAAGAAGATGAAGAATATAATGAAGATGAAGGTGAAGGGGGGAAATATGGTGAAGATAATGAAGGATCTAAATATTTTTATCTCCTTTTTTAATCTCTTTGTAATATTTGTACATTTATCTCTTTCTCCTTGTAATATATTGATGCGAATTTCTCCAGCTTCTAACGTACCTTGGTGCATAGATTTCTTTTGTTTCTATCTTCATACATTAGAAAACAATTCGTTTTTGCAATATGGTTAATCAACATGATTATTAATTTTTAATTATCTGCATAAATCTGTCATATAAAGATGAATAACAATTTTATCATTCTGTTCGTTCCCATACTTGCCTCTGTTATTCATCTACAATATGAAAGATTGAGCATATTACTTTTTGAAATAAGATCTGTTTGTAAATTTTTGCCGTAATCTCGCAGCCATTTCTTGCTCTCTTTTGTGGTCTTATTTTTCCTTCCTAGTTAAAGGTCTTATTATTGCCACGTTTTGTTTTGGCGATAAAATCGTAGGACGTCCTTACATTCGCATGTAAAGACCCATTGATCTTGCCTTATCCTCATTTTGTCAATTTGTTGCGACAATATGACATGCCTAAGTTTTCTTGAGAAAACAAAGCCCCATGACATTGCCGTATTGCGATGAAATCGCAGGATATCTTTACACTTTCATGTAAAAACCCATTGATCTCATCTTATCTTTTTCTCATGGCTTTTTGCCTCTATATAATTGTTGCACAAATATGACAAGCCTAAATATTCTTTCGAACATAAAGCCTCATGACATTTGCGTCTTAAGACACTTATCAGCTCCCTAATGGAGGGTGCCGCCCTTATCTTCCCCCTGGTTTCCCCTTCAAGGAGGCATACATCGGCCATACAAGACTAGCTCCTCCCATCCGATCTTAACAACAACCAGTTATTTTCGCAGCCTCTAATCCCTTTTGCATATATGATTTATGGTTACGAGACTACACCTTAAGTGGGATTTTCTTCGGGCCGAGAGCATCATAGTCAAGACTTGCCACGAATGGCCAGGGTAGTTTCAGATGCCCCAGACACTCTTGGCTCAACCGTGTACCTCGGCGCCTTGATCATACTCTGCACTCCTTAGGAGGGTCCTTATTACCTTAGCCTCCCAACTCAAGTCATATGCCCAAGTTGAGAATCCAAGGTGCCTCTCCTGGATGGGCTTCATTGACCCCAAATCTCCATGACTCATGTTCCAGCAGCAGTATAACCATATACCTGAGCCATACAACAGGTACCCCCTTCTATGATGTACTTTAGGTCTTACATTTGCCTCTTGCGAAATTTTATTCGTGAACTAGGGTGTACGCCATAAAGGTTCGCCGCTTTCTAAGGATTATTCTATTTCTTCTTTTGCATTTCAGCTCTGTTGTAATTTCTCAGTTTCATCTTTGTCATTAAGTAAAATATATTTTTTGAAATTTTTCGCAACAAATCAATCATACATCTCTTTTTATTTTCTCAATATTTCTTTCATTTCACAGTATAATTTTTTTACCTTTACTGCTTTCTTCCTCCGTACTTTTGTTGCTTTTCGCTACAGTCTTTCCTTCTGCGACGTTTTCGCCACTTGTCATTTTCAGCAAACATTGACTTCGCAACATTCCTGCTTCTTTCTTGTTTATTGCATCAACCATCAACCTCTCACTTCTTTGTCTTTGTTTGATGTTATACTTCCAATTTTCCTTCTTGGCAACTCTTTCTTCACATGACTCTACATCGATTTCATAGCACTTCTTTCCTTCAAACCAATCTCCCTTTATGACTCTAATACTTCTAGGATGAGGAAACTTGATGCACTGGTGGAAAGTCGATGCCACACCTAGAATCCCATGCAGCCATGGTCGGCCAATTAAGGCGTTGTATGGCGATTCTACGTCGACTACACAGAATAGAATCTTAGAAGATATCCTTTTTAATGGAATTCACATAGTGATTTCCCCTTTAGGCTTATTGGAAGTACCATTAAAACCATAGATTTTGTATGTTGAAGGTACTATATCCTCATCTCTGCCTCCTATAGTTTTATAAGTATGATAAAACATGATATTTACAGAACTCCAGTATCAATTAAAACTCTATTGATTTCCCATGAATCTTCAGGTTCATCATCCTCATCTTCATCTTCTCCTTGTTTCAGGTTTATCTCTAATATCACCACTAATGGATTTTCATGTAGTTCTCCCCCTACGGGAACTTCTTCTAAGGTGAAAGAGATAGTCTGTTTTTGCCATTGTTTTAGTGGCAAAATTTTCGCAATGTTCATTATCTCTCTTCCACCAGCATCTCTTGCGAAAACTCTGCTTAGAACATTGTCGTGAAAATCTTCAATTATTTTGTACGAATGTACAATAGAGTTACAAAACAGATTCTTCGCCTTCGCTCCAACTTCTATGACAAATGTTTCTCCTCCCTTTGTTGTATTTACACTGCGAATTTCTGGTAGTGGTGGTAAAAGTTGAGATTGAGGGTGTCCTATTAGAAAATGATTTAATTTTCCCTGATCTATTATTCTGAGAATGATCATCTTTATATTCCTGCAGTCATTTGTTGAATGTCCATGAAAATGATGGTAAGAGCAAAATTCTTGACTTCGGTAATTTGGAAGTGGTTTTTTTCCCCTGTTCCAGGGTGCTGGTATGTTCTCTATCAAGATTATTGCTTCCCAAATTTTTTCCACACTAGCATTCAAAGGTGGAATTTTGATTTCTTCCCATATTATCTTATGACTTCCCGATCCTCTATGATAATTTTGTCTTTGTCCTCCATAGGTTTCTTGCGGTTGATCAAGTCTTTGAATTTTGTTGTTTCCACCTCGGCTATAGAAGTTTATTTCTCTCTCAAATTCTTCTTGGTCACGACTTCCCATAACTAATATTTTCTGCTGATTATTCTCCATATTTTTTTCTTGTTGTACCTGCAAAGTGCTCGCTACTGTGTTTATCAATTTGGGTAGTAAAGTTACATTCGTTGTTGCTGAACTGGTATTTTCAATTGGGTATGACTCCATCTCGTTCTTTTTTTCTTCAAGAGCAATATACTCCTCCTGCAGCTATCGCAACTCAGTCATTGTGATTGTATTCTTGACTCTGAAAAGTTGAATGTATAACAGATTGGTTGCGAACATTGCATTAATGAATGATAAAATAAGATATATCTCATCCACACGACCAACCGTCTCACTATACATTGTTTTCCACCTTATGGTTAGATGCTTCAAACTTTCACCAATTGTTTGCTTTAACCCAAATACATCTTCAATGCCAGGTCGCGAAGAGTTATTACTTATATATGCCCCTAAGAATGTGGTCTGCAAGTGGTTGAAAGATGTTATCGTTTTCTAGGGCAAACCTTCAAACCATTTTAGTGCCTCCCCTGTTAAGATGGATGCAAAATACTTGCACAATACGACATTATGGTTTTCCCACTGTAGCATACATCTTACATACGCCTTGATGTATTGAATTGCATAGGTGGATCCATCAAAAATGCTAGTTAACGCAGGCAGATTGCACTTTCGGGGTACCCCTCCTAATTGTACTTCTATTGTGAATGGAGTTTTCGCAGCTTCTTCTATGGCTTCATCTAACTGTCTTCTGCCTCCTTCTCTTCTGTTATTTATCATTCCTCTCATCTCGGATAGTTCTCTTAAGATTTGATCATTTACACCAGGGTTTTGGTCCATTGGCCTCTTTAATTTTTCTTTTCTTCTCCTGAGTTCTTGCCTATTTTGTCTTGCAAAGTTCTGATTTTATTCTTCATCATTTTCTTCTTGTCTTTCCCTGCGAGCTCCTCTTTTGTTTCTTTCATGAGTTCGCCCATTAATATGTCTCTCGTTTTCTCCTCTGCGATTTTGTGCATTCCTCATCAATTCTCTTTGTTTCCTTTCATCTCTCATTTGTACTCTATCATATTCTTCATTGATGTTTCCATTGTTGCGATTTTGTTCACGCCTTTTTTCTCGATTGTCATGATTGTTTTGACATATTGCCTCTTGGAGCTCTTGTTCTTACACTTCTACTATAAATCTTTATCTTTCGCAAGCTAGACGTGTTTGTTCAGCATAATGTCTCTCGATTTCATCTTCAGTTTCTTGTTGATTTCTGCGATTTTCTCTCCCATGTAATATTCTTCTTCCTTCTTCCTAATTTTCTTCACCATCTTGGTTATTTTGTTCTTGACGCTGCCTATTTTGGAGAACTTCGCCATGTGGAATGTAACGATCTTCAATTATTTCTCTATTTTCGTGACGCGCTTCATCTGAATTTTGCACCTCCTGCCGAATATTTCCATCAACATTTTCTACAGGAGAATTTCGTCTTTATTCTCTTCTAATTGATCTTGAACTTGATCTTGTAGTGCTTCTTAACCTTCTATTATGTAGTCTCATATTTTCCATCCTCAACTCATGATTTTTCCTTGTCAAATTTGCACGTTCTCTTGCTTCTATTCTCCCTTCTTCATGTAATATTTGTATCAATGCCTCTAATGTTTCAATCTCTTCATTTCCATGAATTATTCCTCCAACAGCTTCCTGATCTCCCTCTACTCATCTATCCTTTCTTAATTTCTATTCTTCCTCCGCTTCATCTGTTGAGTCTGAATGCCATGTGTGTACACTCACTCTATCATAATCCATAGTTCTATTTTGCGTTGGCGTACGCTGAATTAGTTGTTGAACTTGATTTTCTCCATTGTTTCTTGTGTTCATTCTTGGAGATTCCCCAACTTCATTCCTCCTTTGTCCATCAAGCCTCTTACTCCTTCTAACAGTTGTTGGTTGTCTTGAAGCATTTCTTCTTCTAGCCATTTTTCAATCTTAGTAATTTGTTGAAAATTATATGAAATCCTTCACCGATTACTTCAAATTCTTTCAAATCACAATTTCAATCTTCACCTTCGAAACATCCCTGCTTCTAGCGCCAATATGTAGTTGCAGGAAATCCCACACTACACCATATGTAGTTGCAGGAAATCCCACACTACACCCCTCACAAGAATTCGTACAATCAAGTCATTTTTAAGATCAACAATCACAATCTTTATTGATTATTCTCACAAATTTTACAAGAAAGGAAAGAAATGAAGCTTAAGGAATTAACAACTGCTCTAGACTTTCTCTCTCCTAATGACTTGCTCAACACTCGAAAAAGATCTATCCATCCATTAAGCATGTTCATCTCTTTATATAGGGAATTACATAGTGAATGACAGCTAATCTGCCCTTTGTTTTAGGATCTGGCTTGCGTTATTTTCGCAAGTGTTCTAGTGTTATTTTCGCAAGTGTTCTAGTGTTATTTTCGCAAACATCCTAAATTTCACTGGGTCGTTATGCTTTTCTCATGTTTCTGCCATCGTCATCTGTTACGTCACTTCTTTAATCATCCAGCGACATTCGCAATGTGTTGTTGGTGAATACTTCGCAAATATATCCTTGTTGCGGTATTCTGATCCTACAAGATTTTCTCTCATTATGGAACTTTGAACAACCCAAGTTTTCTTGATCTAGAATCATATGATAAATTCTCCTTTTGTTACCTCGAACTAGTGAAGTGTCTTGACTTTGATGGTCAACGCAAATCTTAGCGGTTTTGTTCTTGAGACAGTTTGTGCATCTTATCTTATTTTTCCCTTTACCATTAGATGATTTAATAACATCGGAAGACATGTCCATTCTTAAAATGGGTAAATCACTAATGGAGTAGGAAGAAATAATATTGACAAATAATGCAAAATTAGTTGTTTCCTCTTCTTCAGAATCATATGAATCTGAGGTCTCATCATGATTTACAACCAACGCCTTACTTCCAGTGTACTTCTTACGATTGGGACAGTCTTTAGCAATATGACCAAACCCTTTACACTTGAAGCATTACGGATGATATTCATCATCTTTTTCATGTTCCTTTTTGACATGAACTTGATCATGTGGTCGAGAAGATTGGTGAATATCCTTTACCAATCTCTTATTTCTTGACCTTAAGAGATCTCGAAACTGTCGAGTAATCAAAGATAATGATTCTTCGATTTCATCATCAGAGCTTCCTGCAATATGTTCATTTGAATCATCCATTTGTCTATTCCTTTCCATTTGAACTTTAGGAATTTTTTCAACTTTAAAAGAAATTCCTTTATTTTGAATAGACTATGATTCATGATCAAAGATCTTTAACTTTCCAACGAGTATGTTTCGTGAGAGAGTTGAGAGATCATTTTCCTCTATGATTGCATGCTTCATAGAATTGTATCTTGGTGGCAACGATCTGAGAATTTTGCACACTATATCCTTTTCAGAAATAGTATTTCCAACATAAAAAGATGCATTAATTGTCTCAGAGAGTTTAAGATAAAACTCTTCAAAAGTGTCGTTGTCATCCATTCGAAGGTTTTCCCAATCAGACGTAATAGTTTGAAGTCTAGATTCTTTCTATGATATGTTTTCTTCTAACATGATTTGAAGATTATCCTAATATTCTTTCGAAGTATGACATGTTGATGCATGATGTTGTAGATCACGGATTACAACATGTATTATAGCATTCAAACCATCTGAATTCTGCTTAGCTAGTGCCTTTTCTTCGTTTGAAAAATCTACTAGGCGTTTAAGCTCAGTATCCGAATTTTCTATCTTTGGAAGAATATAACCATCGACGACTAATAGCCAAGTATTAAAGTCTCGTGATTGAAAAAAAAATCGCATAACATATTTCCACCATAGATAGTTTGTTCCGTCAAATCTTGGCGGTACGTTAATTGAAGTCGATTCGTGAGAACTCGAATTCATTCTTATAGGATGGATCGCACCAAACACAGATTGTTAGATATTTTCATGTTTACCTACTCTGATACTAATTGGAAAGGAGAGGGTACCCCAATTATACCTCAATTTATAACTTTTCCTTCCTATAAGTCCTTTCCCCAAAAGTGATTGCCTATAGACTGAGTCGAGACAATACAACAAATCGGTTCACACTTTGTGTGATCGTCTATGGATACGAGAACGAGACAATACTACAACAAAGTGTGTTTACTTGATACAAAGGTTCGGACTTAACTAAACTCAATAGGATTCACGTATCAAGTAAATAGGAATTAACGTTTGTGCAATTTACTTTAATTATAATAAAACAATTATAATGCGGAAATATAAAGTAAATGACACAGCAAGATTTTGTTAACGAGGAAACCGCAAATGCAGAAAAACCCAAGGACCTAGTCCAGAATTGAATACTCTCAGGATTAAGCCGCTATACAAAATAAGACAACTTCGTATAGTTGAGACCAAGCAACTAAACCTATTGTTCACCTAGTTCGGTCTGTATTCCCACGCCTCCTGTAAACAAGTCACGTACTTGGACCAATTCCTTTGGATCATATTCCAAACAGTAAAGGAATAACAAATCTATTTGGTATCAACTCTCTTCAACCAAGTGATATGAGTTGCGTAAAGGTTCCCTTGTTTATCTTAACATAAACTCCTTTGCCAGGTTCCAAGATCTATCTTATGTTCAATCACTCAAAGGTAATAGTTAAGATTAAGCCAACAACACTCTTGAATCAAGTTATATGTGTTGATGTCGATCTTCCTCAACTATTCTATCAAAATACCCAAAAGGATAAATCAATTATAGTCGGATCCTTTTTTTCCCAAACAAGTATTGTGCACACCAAAGATTATGAAAACACCAAGTAAGAAATCTTCAATATCTTATTTGTCTTCAAATCTTGTTAGATCTTCAATAAACACCTGCACACAATCACTTGAATCTCTTATGATCAATCACGCACATAACGGAGTCTGTTAACAATGGATTATCACAAGATCGTCTTTAGATCTAACAACAGTCTAAAGATCCCTGTCGAAACCTTGAACTAGTTTGAGTGAATCTTATATCAGAAGAGAAGATTCTCAAGTATAAACAAACTAGGTGCAATCAAAGTTCAACCACCATTAGTCAATCAAATCAATACGAAAACTAAAGATAAACCGCAATATCTAGTTTCCCACCAACGAGTCACGCTAGAGCTTCTCAATCCCAAAGAAGACTTTAAATTGAGAGGCCGTAAGAGATTTCACCTAATTAGATTACTCTCCTTTCCTATAGGCGGCTTCACCAGTAACAAAGACAAAAGAGTAAGTCTAATGTTACGCAGGATTAGTTTGCTAAAAATAAAAACTCAACGTATTTATAGACAAGGAAGTTTGGACACTAAGGAATTTCCAAAACCAAAAATATACTCAAGATATTTTCATTACTACTCCAAATCCAGTTTTCATAATTCCTGTGAATGCACTGTCCAAAAATATGATCGAAATCTCCTTGGAAAATCTTTAATTAGCAAATGCACATTACTAATTCTTATTTTCCATATATAATTAAAAACCCTTAATTAAAAAGATTCTTAACTTATTTAAATTCGATCTTGGGATTTACTTCCTTCTTAGCTGTTAAGGAATATCTTTGAACAAAATAGAATAAGCATTAATGAACTGTGTTCAAAGAGGGACGACATCTTACTCTTGCAAGTCTTTTCCATGATTTCTCACTTGAAACCGATTTACCACACTTCCAAACAAGTTTAGAATTGGTTCATATCAAGAAATACGTGATTGATCAAGTACAACTCAATCACAACTCATGGGTTTACGGTTCTAACAAAACAAGTTTCGGTTCTACCTCCATGTGAGTATTGTGCATAGTTACACTAGCTTACCAAAGATATGGCTAACTAGGTACTAGTATCGTTTCCCCGCATATATTTGGTATCTAACTTGTTTGCACTGCACATGTCCATAGGATCGGTTCCCCCTTCCCAAAAACGTGTTGCACATGTTCATAGGATCGGTTCCCCTTTCTTCCATAAACCTTGTTGCACCTCATACAAGGATCGTTTCCCCTTGTGATGTACTGCACCTCTTACTAGGATTGGTTCCCCTCTTCCCAGTAATAAGTTCAGACATACACAACCCGATCATACTCCAGGTGATTACTTAAGATCGGTTTCACTAATAAAAGTCATACCAATACATAAATCAGGCCTCATGTAAATAGTTTTACCAAGAACACAAACAAGTCGTGAGTGGTTATACTAATCACGCATATTGGTCGTTCATAAGATATGCAATGAAGAACAGCCCCAATAACGCCTGGCGATTTCCTTTTCGGTTCACAACATATATCATGAACTTACTTCCTTGGAACACATGTAAACATTGTTCCCTAGGATGAAATCCTCACCTCATACCATATATAATAACAATAGCATTCATATGATTATGTCGATGTCTTATATACAAAGTTTAATGGTTAAGCAACAAACTTCATATTGTATTCCTTAATACTATGTCTATATAGAGTGTTCATGCTTCGCAGTTTTATGTTTTCAATATGCACGACTTGAAAGATACGTTAGGGAATAAAACAGTTCAAGTCAAATATCACTAACCTCAAGTGGAAGGATGATGTTGTCGTTGTACCTCCGCACTTCTTCACTTTTTCAAGTCTTCGCAATACTTGTAATGTCTCACTCTAATACTTTCAAGCTAACCTATACGAAGTTGACTCTAGTACATTTAAATCAAGCGACTCTTAAATGAGTTTTGGTTCACTAAAATTTGACAACCAAAATTGACATACCAACGCTTGGCGGGTTCAACCGAGCAATGCTCTAACACTCTTTACTTATTATCATGAACTATTTCTCAAGCATGCATAATTACACGAAGTTTGGAAGAAATGATAAAAACATAAATCATGACAAAAAAGGGGAATAAAGAGAGATGTGAGAAACTGAATCAATTACTATTAATTCACGCGTAGCCTTGCATACTCCCATAAAGTAGGGGAGAAATAGTGACAGAAACCATGACAAAAAAAGGGGAATAAGGAGAGATGTGAGAAACTGAACCGATTATAGTTAATTCGCGTGTAGCCTTTTGTTTGGTTAATTTTTTTTATAGGTTTCATTTTTCTTCCTGCCCCCTACCCGACAAATCTTAAAATCACAACATCTTCTTTTTTGGAAAAATCTGGCCTTTAAAAAGAACACCAAATTGAGGGATACATAAACTAATTGGGGGATATCTGCCGACATGGTTTTTTGATGCTACTGGCATGGTCGATGGATTTCCGGCATTGAAAAACTATGCTGGAAGCTACAGTAAAATATCCCCCAATTAAGTGTTCTTTAAAAATTGTTTTAATTTTAAAAATAATAAAAAAAGTAATTTGAAAATTAAAATCAAATTAATACAAAACAAAGAAAAATTAACCATGGTGACTAAATAATTTACCTTTTTAGGACACCTTTTCTCACCCTACTACCACTACTTCTTCCACCGCCACATTATCGTCACCACTCCACCAGTCTCACCAATAAACACCACCATTATCCACACCGCCGATCCACACCACCACCCACCATCAAAACCACCATTAGTGCTTAATTTCCCATCTTAGAGCATCCGCAGCGGGCGACTAAGACCAAAAATATGGTTCGAGAATGAGACGTAGTGGGACGTACTATCGACTAAACGAAGACCATCGACTAAATCTCAGACTATATTTGGTCCGCGACTAAGACTAAACCCAAATATAGTCGGGCGTTGATATAGTTTACGCCCACCACCAGGCGTACGTAAAGTGTTCGCCCCACATCAGGCGTACGTAAAGTGTTCGCCCCATATTTTTTTATTTCTTTTTTATTTCTTTTGTGTGGGGCGAGGTTTATACCTACGCCCCAATTTTTTTTGTTTATAATCTTTAGAGTGGGGCGGGAATTTATACCACCGCCCCATTTTTTTTTCTTTCTTTTTTTTCTTTTTCATTTTTGGTCATCGGGCGTACGTAAAGTGTTCGCCCGATCAAATTTAGTCTTTTTCCCACTACGTCACACACCAGACTAAACCCAAATTTGGTCGTTTTTTTTACTCTTTAATCTTTAGTTTTAGTCGCACCGCTGCGGACACTCTTAGGACTCCTTTTCTTACCATACTACCATTATTTCTTGCACCACCACATTATCTTCACCACTCCTTATGGCCACCAGTCTCACCAATACCCACCACCATTATCCCCAAACTGCCCACCATCACAACCACCATTAATGCTTACTGAGATGGTTAATATCAAATAAACCTATTATGTATCAACAAAAATATATTCATTTGATTAATTAAAGAAACATTTATAATGAAATATCAATTAAACATTTATTATTAAATTTTAATTAAACGTGATCATTTATAGCGGTAGATTTAAGTTCTGCAAGTATAATTTTGATCGTTCTTTATCTATCCTAACTTGTCCAAACTTTGCTTTGTATTCTGGAAATATAATCAATTTTATTTTAATACCAAAAACCGGGATTTGTTCGATCTGGTATTATAGCTGGGATCCCATTTGGGTGATCCAACAATCATGATCATATTGTCTTATATGATTTAGTATCCTCCTCAAAATATTTGGGTTTTGTCCTTACCAGTTTTGCTAAAAACAACCAACTACATCTATCACAATATAATGTTGCTCATTTTGTAAAGATACAAAACTATTATTGTCCACTATTATTCACTAACATCCACCACCGTACGTAAAAACCATCCACGCCCATTATTTTTTCCACCACCAGTCACAAATACCCGCCACTATTTCCACCATTAAAAATTATTAATATAATTTTTGACCGGGATCACTGTAGTACATTGGTATAGTCATTGGGTGATGATACCAGTTACCTGAGTTCGAAACTCGCCAACACCAAATTCTTTACCGACCAATATATATATAGTTTTTAATAAACTTATATTTATTAATAAAAATATGTATTTATTAGATTCATTAAATGAACATTTATCATGAAAAATTAATTAATCATTCATCATGAGCAATTAATAGGCTAATTAATAAAGTATTTATAATGGTTAGTTTAAAAAAAATCTCGGCCGTAGATTTATCCCTCCTAGATAAATTTCGGCCGCTTTTTATCTAGCATAACTTAACCAAGCTTTGTTTTGTATTCTAGATAGATAGTTGTGGAGTGTTTAGTTAAACTGTCTACTGCGAAGTACTATTGTAAACAGTTCTTGTTCAATTATTTTCTTGACTTGTACCGAATAAATGGTCAAAATGACAATATTCTTAAATACTTGGCTACAAAATGCTAGCATATTTCTCATTTTGAAAGACGGCAACTCAAAACATTTGAGAGCGAGTGGAAAATTGAATTTTTATCTTTTAAGTTAAGTGACTAAAAGCTGCTGAGAAACACCTGGAGTCAGTTACCAAATTGTTAACATTCTTTCTCAGACATCATTGATGACCTTAAAAATCAAATCGACCACGATTCTCCTCATGTAATTTTCAAGATTTTTTTCTTCTCGGATAAATTCATAGTATAAGAAATTTTCAAGGCCGACATTACTGTCAAAGACTTCTTGGTTGACTACTCCGAGTTGCGTCATATCATACCTTGCTAGAGATTATCTCAAACCCCACAAAACTATTTCTAGCAAAGGGGCTCGACTTTTACCTCGACTAGGGCTGTTAACGGGTCCGGATCCTCCCGGGTAGTACATGGCCCAGAACCGGACTAGGATATTAGCGTTTAAAGTTCCGGGTCCATAATGTGTTGATAATAGGACGTTTAAAGTTGATATCGTTGGGTATTAAAAAACTATTAAAATCTTAATTTTTTCTCTTTTAACTTGAATATAAATTATTTTTATAAAAATTTATTATTATTTCTTTATTAATGTACTAAATAAAGATTAAGTGTAAGAAAAAAATCAAAAATAAAAAAAAATCAAAGCCGAAACTAGCAAAATACCTATAATTTTGCTAAAAAAATGATCAAAAGGTTAAATAAACGGGTATTACCCGTTTGGACCCGTTAACATTCGGGTCCAATCGGGTAATTACCCGTCGGGTCCTAAGTTGTTAATGGGTCCAACTTTAGGACCCAGAACCGGATCCAATCTAGCGGGTCCGGTTCCGGGTAACGGGTACCCATTGACATCCCTAACCTCGACTGATGAGCTTAGCATTAGTAGTTGTTAGTAGAATCCCTTTTGCAAATAGATTTTACATGACCATTAGGAAGCATCGTCACTGATATGACACAACACTAGACACAAAAACAGACATGGTTTTAAAATTATTTTTAAATTCCATCAATTAATTATAAAGATAATATTTTTATTTTGAATATTCTTTAAAATAAATACTAAGATTTAATTAATCTAGTAAATGTATTTAATTTAATTTAATAATTACTACTTATTTTATACAAAAAATAAATACTAAAATTCTATTAGTTAAATGATTACAAATTAACAAATATTAAAGGATAAATTTTGTCATTTCAAAATAATAACGAGGTTAAAATAAAGAATCAATTGGTTAAAACTAAATGGGACACAACTTTTTTGCTTTTACTGCTTTTAAAAGCTACTCATTGGTAGCTTTTTAGAGCATTTAAAATACTAGAGGTCAAGGTCATCCTATATGTAAGTCTTATTTATACCTTTTGGTTATGAGTCACTTGCTACATGACAAAAAATATATAAAGATAACACCCTCTACCTAAAATCCATCTCCAATCCCTAGGATCTTATCTAACATTTTTTTATTTAAAGTTAGAGACAAAAAATGACGTGGACTTATGATCCAAGGTCATGAAGAAAGTCTTATTTAAACTTTCTGCTTTATCCCTCATTTTAGTCATGTCATCTTTTTCTATGACCCTCACTTTTGCATTGGAGATGAAACTTTTGTATTTTCTATGACCCTCACTTTTTCTATGTCATCTTATACTCCCTACGTTCCTAATTAATAGTCTGGTTTTGTTTTTAGAGAAAATTAAGGAAATTAAGAGAAGTAATCATTGAAAGTGGTCCTCATGAAGTGAAGTGGAATGGTCCCCATGACACTTGTCAGCAAAAGAAGTAAAGTGAAATGGTCCACATGACACTTGTCAGCAAAAGAAGTAAAGTGAAAAGTGGTCCCTGAAAACTAAAGTAACATTTGACTTTCTTAATTAAGAAACAACCTATTTTTTTGAAACGCCTATTTATAGAAACCAGACTATTATTAAGGAACTGATAGAGTACTAATTTAAGATCTTTACCCCTTACATTGAAGATGCTCTAAAAGTTGGTCTAAAACAAAAACATTTTTGGAAAAAAATAATTTGAAAAATATTTACCAAACATCTTTTTACTTGAAAGTTTGTTACAACTCCGTTACAAAGTGCTTTTAAAATTTGGAACTTGGAAACCAATCCTCAGCCAATCAAAAATATTAGTTGTATTCTATAATTTAACCATACCAATTAATTGTATCTGAAGTGTTAACCTTTTGGGTAGAAATGTTGAAATATTGACTCAAGTCAACTACGATGGTCACTCTCTCTCTCCTTGGATAATTATCGAACTTTTTTTATATCAAACAAAGATGAAACACCGTAGCATCCCACACATAAAGAGGAAATCAGACAGAGTTTCGCTTCATAAAACACGCGGGTGTTATTTGGTTCTTTCCGTCACTTTGTCTGTAGCTTTTCATGTCAGTGTGCAAACTGGGCAGTTAAAAAGCGTTTTGGAAACTTCTCTTCCAAACAGAAGTCTTGAAAAGATTTAAAAAAAAAAAACTCCTACTTTCACTTTGTTTAGTCCTACTTCGTATAAAACCTCCTACTTTCTAAGTTTGGCCATCCCGACATTCCCGAGACATTATCTAACAAAACGAGTCCAATTTTGTGCATACTCCTGTAAAGAGTGTGCACATAACAAACCAATCCTATTGGTTCTTCTAAACGGATGGTAATTTTATGTCTACAATGGTCAATGCAGTACTGAATGATATTCTTACATATCAGATGAGCACCTTCAAGTTACCTAAAAAACTTCTCAAGAAGCTTAATACAATCCAAAGGAAGTTTTGGTGGGGGCATAAATCAAATAGAGGCTTAAATCTTATTGGTTGGGAAAACATGTGTCTTTCCAAGGATTTAGGAGGTTTAGCATTCAGAGACTTAGAAATTCTTAACCATGCTATATTAACAAAATTAGCATGGAGAATCAACCAGCAATCTGATCATCTACTGCATAGGATTCTTAAGGCGAAATATTTCAAGAAAGATAATTTCTTACACTTGAATGGTGAAAAGAGTGGATCTTCTTGGGTATGGCAGGGGATCGAGAAAAGTCTTTCGATACTACAACAAAATTACTGCATGGAAATAAATAATGGAAAACCACAAAAATATGGATAGACAGATGGGCGATCGGCCATGAGTACAAATTGAAACCTCTACATCCTTATCATCGTCAATATGAGCATGTTTGTGAGCTTATCATCCCAGGTACTAATTCATGGAATATGCCTTTGTTAAACGATTTATTCATACCAAATGTTATAAAAAAAATAGTTAGAATGCAGCTGTCAGTTCTGGAAGAAGATGTCATTAAATGGATTCCATCGAAAGACGTCAAAGAAGATGTCATTCATGGTAGAAAGTGCATACAACAAGTTGATGGAGCAAAGAATACAAAATCAGATTGCTATTATTGTTGTTCCTCAAGGTATCTGGAAGTCACTATGGGAAATGAAATTACCTCATAGGGTAAAGTTGTTTATTTGGAAATGTCTCAAGGACATAATGCCAACCAGAGTCCGTCTTTCTCAGGTTATGAGTTCTATAGATGCTTCATGTGGCATTTGTAATTCAGAAGCTGAATCTCTTTACCATTTACTCATCTCCTGCAATCACGCAAAAGCAGTATGGATTCTTCTCAATGTTAATATTGATCAGATTATCATCAACTGTCATATTGTGAGAGATTGGATCATGTCCTGGTTTCAAGGAATTCAGAATGCTGGAACCAAAGAATTACATACGTGGAGATCATTATTAATGGTGGGCTGCTAGATAATCTGGAAGGAACGATGTGATTGCGTGTTCCAGGACAAATCTCTTAACCCAACTGAAACTGCATCTAGAATTAATTACACCTTGCTGAGTTTTAAACCTGCAATGCATAATAGTGTAACTACACCTCTTGCAATTATACATCATGATTATAATTTAGTTACTCCTGCTATATCTGACACAATTATTATATATGTAGATGCTTCTTTTGATGAGTTTACTAATGGTTGTGGCACTGGATTGGTGCTGTGTAACATCGCAGGTGAACACACAAGGATCAAAGGAACCTATGCAGCTAGAGTACTATAGATACAGAGGCAGGAGAATGTATGGCTATTAGAGAAGCACTAAGTTGGGCCAAAGTAATGGAGCTGGAAAATATTCATATCATTTCAAATTCTGAAACCGTAGTTAAAACTCTTAATAATGTTGCTCTGCTAACAAGATGGGAGAATAAAAAGTTAGTAAGAGATATAAAACAATTAAAATTTTCTTTTCGGTTTTGTCATTTTAGCTTTATTCTTAGAGATGGGAATCAGATAACTGATTTCATAGCTAAGAAGGTCAAGAGGGAAAAGTTTGTAATTGAGGATTGCAGTAGTAATGCCTCTGATTTTGAAAATCTGTTATCCAGGAATTTTGATCCTGAAAACTCCTAAATCAATAAAATTCTTTTAGTATAAAAAAAATAACTAAAAATACTGAAAAACAAATAAATATTTAGATACTCAATACATGTAAGTATCCATCCGATACCGTATTTGTTAATTCATTATGGGAGTCGGATCCGAACCTACATTACCCAATTCTAACTCGGTTCCAGGTAATCATATATCCATTGACAGCCTTACACGAGGTGGAGGATGTGGGGGAAGAGGAATATGAATGTTCTTATCTTTTTATTCCCTTTATTTTACATTTCTTACTTCTTCTTTTTTTTGTCCATGTAACAAATACATAATCTATTTGCTGCTACTCCATATTTCACCCTAACTCACATATATATATAAAAAGACTAGTAAAACAGTCATGCCAATGTAGCATGTTCTTAAGAATTACCAATAAATTTCTCCAAATAACGTTTTTAAATAGCCAATACCGATAGTTTTTTAGCATTGTTTTCCCGCTTATAATGCTCGATAATCATTTTACTAAATTTATTATAAGACTATTTTTACTTGCATTTTTAGAACTCTTTTCATGTTATTACTGTTATTATAAATGTTTAATAGACTCTTTTTTTTTTCTTTTGAAGAAAACAACTTTTTTCTAAATATCATAGATTTTGAAATTACAACTATAATTTTAAAACGAATTTATTCCGTTGAAATCCTTAAATTCATATAGTTAGAAAAGTGAAAAAAATAATAAAAATTACCAGTTTCCCGCTCGTTTTTATTACATAAAATAATTTACTCATTATTTTACTTTCATTTGAAGCGTTATTTAAGAAAATAATATAAAAACATATATTGTTCTCTAGATAACGCGTTTTTTGCTCCAATACTCACATTGGCCAATGCATTATAATTTCAAGCCTTAGTATATACCAACATATAATAAACTGTACACCAATCCATACACCGGCGTGTAATCAACCAGTGGAATTGACTTGCTGGGTAAATAAATCGGGGAAGGAAGTTCTAGTCGACTGGCTCGATAGTGTGTCCTGCAGGGTCGGGCCTGATAGGCAAGCAGGGCAATCCCCACTTGCCGGCAACAAATGCCCAGGGGTAACAAAAAAACCTTGATCTGTGGGGGGGTTTAGAAAAAAAAACATGAAGACAAACTGGATTATTACTTATATAAATTTAAAGGACTGAAAATGACTTATGTAAATAGTTTAACTTTAATGGAGATGTTTTTAGTTTTTTTCTCCATTGTTTTTCTTCCCCACCGCATACACCATATGCTAGTCTGCTAATACCCACAAGGGCCACAACCGTACTCTATGTGAAGTAGATTTTTGTTTTAGTTTTAAAGCAAAAGAATGTTTTTTTACCACTTCAATTATCTTTCCATTCTTTTTCATAAGAAGTAAATTATTTTCATGATCACTTTTGACTATTGATTGTTTCCATTTTAGCTTTTAATCCTACCATTTTTAGGGACCACCCAAAAGGAATTAGAGGCCAATAATAAGACAAAATAATGTCACCCAAATCTAAATTGAAGCTAACCCTTATCTCGCGTATTTCGTAACGACAAAATTGACCTTCCACAATCGGTAGTAAAGTGTGTTACTTTAATCTCCGAATATACTCAATTTTCGAATTTTGGTACTACCATAATCGGTAGTAAATTGTGTTAATAAGTTATGCTTATTATCTACCGATTGTGTTCATGGCACCAAATTCAAAATTTCAAAACTTAATAAAATTTCGAAATTTCGAAATCACAATCGCTAGTTAATGGTGTTCCCTATCTACCGATTATGCATAACTTTTAGTACAGAGAAATTGAATTTGTTGAATCAAGAATAATCGGTAGGTAAAATATTATTATCTACCGATTATGTTTCTGCTATTGTAAATCCAAGAACATCAACCATAATCGGTAGGTAAAATAGATTGTTATCTACTGATTATGTTTCTGCTACTGTAAATCCAAGAAAATTTTCGGATCAAATTTTTGATTTCAAGTAATAAAATCCTAATTTTGAATCACAACTACTATCATCTATTCGCTTTGTTTGTTTAACTCTTTTTTTTTTTTTTTTTTTTGATGTTCTAAATTTTAACTTTAAGGTAAATGAATTTTGGGTTTTAATTTTAAACAATCAATCATAACATTTGTTTGATCGACGATCTTTTTTTTCTATCAAAATTAAAATGATGAATTTTTTTTCTTCAATGGGTACAAAAGAGAAAGAAGAAGAATGATCTGATTATGAAAATAAAGGATATAGGTTTAGATTTAGTATAAAGGTGAAGGATAATATAGACAATTTTTTTTAAGACACCCCTTAACCCCTTTCAATGGATGAGAATAAAAATGTGTCCCTTAATTCTTTTTGAATGGCCCCTACAAATATTAAGTTTTTAATTACCTATTATGTTTTCTTGCCACTTCAATTATCTTCCATTATTTTTTATGAGAAGTAAATTTTTTTCATGATCACTTTTGATTATTGATTGTTTCCATTTTAGCTTTTAATTGTCTATTTTCATAGTGTTTTCTATTCGCATATCATAATTACACACTAATTACGCAATCTTTTGGTAAAAAAGTTATCGCGGCCTTTACCCGTCTCGCATATTAGCGGCATTATAGGCTTCTAGCCCTATTACTTAGGAAAATATTCCGGGTATCCTTGTACGGGGCAAAATGAATATACTTCAATTATCTTCCATTCTTTTCTCGGCGTGCGGGTTATAACCCCAAAGGTGTCACTATCCATGTACAAAAACCCTAACAAAACAAAATGTTCACAAAAACCCCATTTAACATAAACTGTCTATATTACCATTTTAATTTAAATCACCCCAACAAAAATAATAATCAACCCCACCTTTAATTTTTATTATATTCACATTCAACAAGAACACAAAGACAAAGAAGACCACCAAGATCGTATTCTCACCAAGATTTGTACCACCACCACGCCGCTTTATACCACCACCGCCGCCACTGCACCACCACCGCCGCCCACCACCACCGCCACCGACCTCTGTCACCGCCGCCGACCACCACCACCACTGCCAGCCGCCGCCACCACCACCACCACTGCCAACCGCCGCCGTCACCAACCTCCACCGCCACCACCGCCGTAGCCAACGACCACAACCACAGACGACCACCACCGTCACCGAGAAACACCATCATTATCACCGACCACCACCACCAACCAGCCGCCGCCACCACAAACAATTAATTTGATTGATCAATGTTCAACAAAATGAGAAAAAATGATGCAACCAAACTGAAAATGAGAAAAAATTATGAAACCAAACTGAAAAAATGATGGAACCAAAATTTCTCGTGAAAAATGATGTAACCAAACTGAAAAAATGATGGAACCAAAATTGGTTTCACCAAAAAATAGATGAAACCAAAATTGGTTTCACCAAAACTAGATGAAACCTAATTAGGTTTTATCATTTTTCCACATTTTGTCATTTCACCGACAAAGCTTCAATGATGAAACCAAACCAAAAAAAAACTAGGCAAATAAGAACAAAATGATGAAACCAAATAGAAAAAAATGATGAAACCATAATTGGTTTCACCAAAACTAGATGAAACCTAATTAGGTTTCATCATTTTTCTACGTATTGTAGCTCAGCTCAAACAAATCCGCAACGCATTGCAGCTTCTCTTGTAATTCCAACAACATCTCTCAAAGACCTCAATCTGAGTAACCAACATAAATTTGATAGATAAGTAGTTGATGACTATCCAGCTATACCAAATATGAGAACAAACAAACTTAAACAACTTTCTGGTGTAATTCACAAAGAGAGTACCTGATTTAGATCTTTCTGGTGTACTTCCCCAGCAACATCTGCTAGAGTACCGATGGCATCATACAAAATCCGGAGATTTCGCTTCTGTAAGAATACCACACAAATAGAATAACATCAAAATCATGAGAATAACATAACACTCTTGCTAGAACATTTCCATTGCACAAAAATATATGGAAGTTCGTTACTGTAACAAAAGTATTTCGATTAAAGCAATAGTCGTCAAGAAACCTGATATCTCCCAAAGGCACACAAGAGGTGCTGCAGAATAATTTCCAAATATGGACCCAACAACTCCGCGGACTCCTGAAGTTTACAAATGGTATAAGAACATGAAAAGGGCATGAGCAAGAAAGTAAGAATCGGGTACATTCACAGTAAAAACCTCTTCAAGTGTAGCAAAGGCTGAACAAGCAGCTTAACTCCAGCTGTTGCTTGTACTCCATCCACATTGGTGGCTTTCAAGACAACTTATGCGTTTACTGAAATTCCATAATTATCACCAAAACACCTGCAGTTCTGTGGCCTGCAACATCAACAGTTTCTTAACTCCAGCTGTTGCTTGTACTCATATTTAGTACCAAAAGCACCATTGCGACTCAGTCACTTCTTTCCACTGCAATTCAAAACATTCCACCATTGTCATTTGGTATATCTTTACGTCCTCTGATCCATGCCAAGAACCATCTCCTACTACAGCTTCTCTGCATCTGCAGTATACTACCAAAAACAACTTTGTTTGAGCTGCAATCGCTCAAACATGAAGTCCAGCTGCTCCATAACATCACAAATACCAACTGTAACTTCAGTCACCACAGATAAACATATCCAGCTCTGAACTCAACCACAGATACCACCCCTCTACACATCATCACAAACCTCCATCTGAACTGCGGTCTCACATCTCTAGTTCTCCCTGTAATTGCGATGAACATCACTGCCTCCTATCAATGCAATTCAATTTACAACTCCATGTGTTCCTGCAATTCACAACACACAACCTAGTCATACATCTATTCATCTTGTAACTTGAACTTCTGCCATTTCAGCTTTATTACCTGCAACACAATTACCCAGCACCAACACTGATAACTGCATCCATTAGCCATAAACAACTATCCCTGACATGAATCACCATAACAAACATACCATTCACAATTGCATTTTAGGTTCAGTGCAATTTTGTTCATCCAATACACCCCCAGAATCGAGCAATTTCACTTCCAGTTCTCTATAATTCGAACCCATCTACAAAACCCATTTCAATTTCACCAGAGCAACACCAATCTGCACAAATCAATTCCTTTGAGCTTCTCAATCAAATCTCAAACACAGATTCACTACGAACCCTAATCAAGATATATACATCAGTAACAACACCAATTTTCAAAATTCAAAACCTAGATCTAAAAAAAAAATCTTTAGAAATCAAATTCTAATTGAAAATTAGATACAAAAAACCCCTAAAATGAAACACACATCTCTTATAATAGTTGAGGTTGAGGTGAAATTTCTTCAAATTAAACAATAGATGAAGATGATGATATGAAGTTCCACCACCGCCATCATCATTGATACAAATCGGTTTAACTCAAAACATGAATACCCAATCTTCGTTGAATCGATTTAACCCTCTTTCTCAACTATTATGGCCAAATTTTGAAGACGAAATTGGTGCTGGTGGTGACGTTGGTGTTGCTGCTTGTGACGACGGAGGTGTCGCTGCTGGTGTTCGTGGATATTTGTTGCTGCTGGCGGTGATGGTGGTGCGAAGAAGGAGACGAAGAAAGAAGAAGAAAAAAAGAAAAAAAATGAGAGAAGAAGAAGAAGAAGATAAGGTAAAAGGGTATATTTGGATTTAAAAAAAAAAAAAAACTAAATTTATTCATTATTATTTGACCTGGGGTTTTTGTGCCACTTTCTTTTGAACCGGTTTTTATTTGTCAAAAATAATATGACCGGTTTTTTCTTATCACTATTTTGTTCACCTAGGGGTTTTATTACTAGTTTTGTTCTTTTTTATAAGAAGTAAATTCTTTTCATAATCACTTTTGATTATTGATTGTTTCCATTTTAGCTTTTAATTGATTCAGTTATGATTATGACTTATGAACAATGAATCTCATATGTTTCTTTCTCGGTAATGCTATTCCCCACTCATTTCTGGTTCTTTGTCTTTTATTCTCTTTCTTTATTCTTTCTAACTTTTTGTTTTGCGTATGGTCCAAATAGTATCCAAAACAACACTCTTTTCAATCATAGCAAGACTTTTAATTTCAAGAATGTAATATATTCATAGCAGATCCAGTTTTGACTACCATAGAAGAAGATCCATTTTCAAGATTTGGGACCCAATCAACAGCCATGGTAAAACATTTTCTTTCACAACAGATTGATATCCAGTGAACACCAGAATCATTCAAGTTTTTTTTTTTTTTTGGATTTATACCTACTGTGTAACAAATGAGTAAAATTGTATAGAGATGGAGCTGATTTGTTTCTGGAAATGGGTCCTGCCGGAAAGTATTTGACTTTGATCTAATGAAATGAGATTGTTTGATGATTAAGCATATTTTGTCGATCTTTGTGGGTTCTATCATTAGTATATATAAAACGGGGTTTGGACAAGTTAGCCTTTGTTAGTGATGGTCAAGATTTGTCTGGACAAAGATAAATTTACGACTGTAGTTTTCTTGATCACACCCTCATCTCGCATGTGTAAGTGATGGCCAAGATTTCATATCCCAATTGATAAATCTATGGTTGTAATTTGTCTCATAAAACTAACATTTAATGACCCATTAATGGAAATCTAATATAATAAATATAGTAAATGATTAATATAATAAATACATAACTAATTAGTGTTCCACACTAATTGATATTAAATGATTTATTAATTGCTCATAATAAATAATCTATTAATTTCTTTCATTATAAAATTTCTCTTAGTTAAATTAATAAATTTGTATTTCTTCTACTAATAAATAATTTTGATAAAAACTGAAAAAATATCAATAGATATTAGTTGCGATAGTAGGTTGTGGAAGCGGTGGCGAAGGTCGAATGAATCACTAATCTAATAATATAAGTAGATATTAGTTACGACACGGGTTAAGCCTTATAAACACATAAATAACCACTAATCTAAGGAACAAGTACAAGAGACCTGGATCTTCCGGTAACTCATATAATGGAGGCTCTAGCAGCATTTGCTCTAGCAGCGATTCTAACCATTAGATCCTGTGAATGTGATGTCATTGCATGTTTTTTTGTCTTCTGCTGACATCACATTTCTTCCATCCAATGGCCGCAAACGCTGCTAGTTCAAAAAAATGCTCTAGCAAATAATTTCCTATAATGGAACACTTTATGTTTTGTTTATGCAATCCCATTAAGCAAAATCAATACTAATAGTTTTTTACTTCACTTTCTTATTATTATCATCAAGAATATAAAAGCACAGTTTGGATAACTTTGCTTATGTAAGTGGCGGTTCAAATTTTTCCTCACAAGAGATAAATCTAGGGAGGTAATCGTTTGTCATAGGTGATGGTTGTGATTAAGATTAGAAATGCATCTAATGGACAAAAGTTATCATGTCATTAAGGTTCCATAATTCTTCATAATAAATAGTCTATTAATTAAATGTCAAACTAAA
This sequence comes from Papaver bracteatum, assembly GCA_023529315.1. Classification (NCBI taxonomy): domain Eukaryota; kingdom Viridiplantae; phylum Streptophyta; class Magnoliopsida; order Ranunculales; family Papaveraceae; genus Papaver; species Papaver bracteatum. The sequence continues at coordinate 266,618 of JAJJWX010005204.1, forward strand.
AAAGATAATATATAAATTATTCTACTAATGATGATAACAAAAGTATATTTTTATAAGCTAATACTTAGAATTAGTTTGGTATTGCTGCGATCTTTACAAAAGTGTTTTTCCGATGTACGTTATTGTGCGGAGCTATGTAAAAAAACAATTGGTTGTCGATGTAAGTTACTGTGCCGAGCTTTGTGAAAAAAAAAACAATTGAACGGTTGCAAATTATAAACTAAAGCTAAAACTATTTTAAAAAACAGACATATATCTGAAAATATCATGTTCAACTATAGTTAGTGAGAAAATGACCAAAGCAGACATATTTCTGAAAATTGTCTATTCTATTTTATAGTGCGTAAAGTAAGTAAATTTTCTACTATTAGAGTACGTACACATGTAATATTAAATTTACTAATTAGTATTATTAATAAAAAGTATTATTTTTCTAAACCACTTTTTAAAAATCTATAATCTCTATTTATCGTTGAAAATAAAAGTATATTTTAGTGATACGATATAACATAAAATGTAGTTTGAAAATAAAAAATAATTATCTTTAAAGAATATAAAATATAAAAAATAAAAATTGGTGATCATATATAGATTCAAGGATAATTGTTGTCAGTTATAAACAAAATGGGATAGAATTGGAAAATAAAATATGAAACTAGGGTGAACTATAGATTTTGTTTTTGAAGCTTTTAAAAGTTCCTTCTACCCATTTTACAAATTGATAAATTTTGGAAGTATACACTTTATGAAATCTTTAATAAATACTAAAATGAAAAAATATTGCTATCAAAATGTTTTCAAAATACTTTTTTTGAATGAAAAAAAGCAGCACCAAACTTAGTTAAATTGGCTAACAATTATATAAGTGGACCATAATGACGGTGGCAAGTATTGGTGCCCAGTGAGTAATTTCGCATCGCCTCACGTATTTCTTGATAAATGGTTTAACGTTATTTTTATTCAATGATGATGGATAGCAGAGTTTATTGTTAGTAGAGCTTATTGTTATTAGGTTAATTGCTTAATGATTTGACTTACTAACTAATCATGATTATATTATTTTTATGCAACAAATAACCTCACATTTGGAGGCATAATGTCGTAGAATGTAATGGCCTGCCCTCTACCGATAATGTCCTTACTAAGCCACTACGTTCATCTGATAGTATTGAGTTTTCAATGGTAAGCGCTGCGTTCATCTAGCAACAGCTTCTTAAGAGGTCACCCATCCCAAGATTACTCAATACCGAGCATGCTTAACTATAAAGATTTTTCGCCAACTACGAAGCCAATTATGCTGAAAAGGTCTCGGTGTTAGCAAATGACAAACCATTACCTCTATTCCAACTTAATTTGGAGCCGTCCTCGGGTACGGAATATGTTCAATCCTAGACTCTAGCATTATTTCTCACTCATGAGACTCTGGAATATGTTCAATCCGTCAAGAATACTCTTTCGCCCTCGACATGTAACCCGTGGTCGACTCTAATACCATTTTTAAGGACCTAATTTTTGCCAATACTTTTCCCACTTAGTCATTGTGGTTATCCGATAGCGTGGGATTTTCAACTAAAACTGATGTGGACATCCATTAGCAGTTTTCTGGGAGGTAGCCCATACCTAGATTACTCTCTCCCGAGAACCCATAAATTCAGTGAGTTTTACCAACTCTGGATCCAACTATGTTGAAAATGCCACAATATTACGAAAGGACAAGCCATTACCTATATTCCATTCAGTGAACTCTTCCTGCCAAATTGAATTACGTACATAATATTTATGGGAATTTTGAAAAACTAGAACTACATCGTATGTGGGTAAAATGATTACCATCGGAAATGACTTAACATTTTAAAGTATAATATATTAAGTGAATTAATTAAATTTTAAGTATGTCATCATCATTGAAATAGTAAGAACATACAATAAGCTTGGACTTCTCCATACATAGCACCGAGGCTTTTTAGTTAAAAACCCCACACCTCTTATCCCAAGGTGGTCAAGTGGGGTTTCGTGTTATGTGGTTGGGCCCTGAGTAGTGTTTGATGGTCCATGAAGATCCTAACAATTGGTATCAGAGCCCATGGTTGGGGCTACTATTCGAACGTTGAAGTGGTTGTGGATGTCACCCGGTTTAGGGCGCAAGTGAAATCAGACTCAAGGTGAAGAAGGCAAGGCCCAAAGTTGAACTGGCGCTCAAGGTGGAGTTAGTATCTCACTTATTAACTTAGGTAGACCAGGGTTCTAGATCGAAAAGGCAATGCTCAAGGATGAACTGGCGCTCAAGGTGGAGTTAGTGTCTCACACATTAACTCTTAAGTAGTAGGGTTCTATATGGGCAAGGAAATGCTCAAGCTGGAGTTGGTGCTTGCCTTCTCATTAACTCAAGGTGAAGTAGGATTGTAGGGTGCATAGTGACAATAATCCTAATCGATGGGTAGCATATAAAAATGGTAATCATATGGTGAAGTCTGATTGGACTGGTGAAGTGGTTTAATATCGTCAAGGTGGAGATTGTTGGAGTATGTGGCACGATAAACCACTTAATTATAACTAGGGATAGTCCCACATGGAAGAAAGAGGAGTACATGTTGAGCTTAATAAACTTGGGCATCTCCCTACGTAGCGCTGAGACCTTTGAGATTAAAACCACACACCTCATATCCCAAGGTGGCCAAGTGGGGACATGATCGGTGCTATGTTGTCGGGCCCATAGTAGGTTCCTCTTTTCCATGAACATCCTAACACCATTCACTAAATATAAGAAAGATGCAAAAAGGTAATACCATTTCAAAAGATCGATAAAATATCTTTTTAAACTAAAAAACATATCAAATAATATATTTTTTTGGGACAAAATATGTAAAAATTATTTTTGATATAATTTCATTGTTGGCTTGAGGATACAACTCGAAAAAGGAGAGACATAGTATGAGAGGATGTCAAGGCGGAAAATGCTAGAAAGGATGTGAAGTGAAGAATAAAGATATCTATCGGGTTTCCCTTTACTTTTGCAACGATAAGAAAGGTAAACTTGATATTAATACATATTATATTTGATATTCATATGTCGGAAAATTCATAACTAAATAAAATTATGCCCGTACCGTTACGGCACGGGTTAAGACCTAGTTTAGACTACAAAATATAACAACTGCACATCGGTACCACCGTCTGATTTCTTTAACTTCTTTCTTTTCTTTCTCCTTCCCCTACCACCGCCTCAACCAAACACCTCGGTCATTGGAAAAAAAAACAAACAACAGCAGCAGATTCATCAACCTAAAAATCCCCAGAGCATCTCCAATGTTAGGGGTGTAGGTCATCCCATGTGGAAGATATATTAACACTTTTTTTTATTGTGGGTCAATCCCATGTGACTAAACAAATCAATGTAGGACTTTTTTTACATAAATTTCATCTCCAGTGGCAAGTTCTTACTTCCCTAATAATATTTTTTAATTAAAAATATTTAGTTGGGGAACAAAGAATTAATGATATGTCAATAGACCTTGGGTCATAGAGAAGGTGAAGATATGACTTTCACCTTTACCCCTTAATATGAAGTGGCAGCCATGTCATGATTTTCTATTAACCTTGACCTTCGCATTGAAGATAAATTTTAGCCCAAAAAAATATTAAATCTGATGTGTCATGTATTTTTAAGACCTCCACCCTTAGCACTGGAGATGCTCTTGAACTTAAGTTGTAACGGTTGTAGTGGTCAGAAAAACTTTTTGTCTCTTTTTCAAAAATGTTTAACGCACCGCGCGGTGCGCACCGAGGAGAGAGAGTGAGAGAGAGAAAAAGAAGTGGCCCCCATTTTTGGCCCCCACCCCCCTATCTGTCTCCCCAGGGCGCCCTACCGTTGGCGGTGCAGAAGCTGGGTGCGTCTATCACGGCTGTCTCTTTTTAGCATTACCGTTTCTTAATTAAGGTGGCTACTCCAAATTTTCTTCTACGTTTTTAAACACCTGCCACGTGCGTATACACGTGTCAAGTTCACAAGTGGGTCCTAAACCGCACTAGTTTGCTACTGCTACTACTTGGCTTAGCTAACTTGACTCCTCCCTTGTTCTCTTTATAAATGCCCACCATTTCTCCCTCACCTCTTCTATATCAGATCATCTCCTCAAAGCCACGGTCAAAACACCACCACCGCTGCAATTTTCTTTCCACTACCATTTTCTTGCCAAAATCCTGTTGCCAGGAAACACAAAATACCTGTAGGGCTTCACTTACCCAAACACCAAGTATTTGTACTTTTTCTGACCACTACAACCGTTACAACTTAAGTTACCCTCTTTCTGCATTACGTAGAAGAGAGACAAAAAGTTTTGCATAATCTTGGTAGATAGGTTACCGGAGATGGGTAATAGTGATCCTGCCATGTTTCCGTCGTCTAACGTAGAATTTCCACATAGAGTAGCGATACCACCAAAGCAACCATTTGTGAAGTCATTAAAATCTTCTCTGAAAGAAACTTTCTTCCCAGATGATCCGCTCAGGCAATTCAAAAACCAAACACCAACAAAGAAGTTGTTGTTAGGTTTTCAATATTTCTTACCTATACTTGAATGGGCTCCTCGTTATACTTTTAGTTTCTTCAAATCTGATCTTATATCTGGTATTACTATTGCTAGTCTTGCTATTCCTCAAGGAATCAGTTATGCTAAACTTGCTAACTTACCACCCATTCTTGGCTTATGTAAGTTCACATAACCATGGAAGTTCATAAGTTTGCTGTTTTTGTATTATAATTATCTTATTTAGTATTTTTTATTTGCTTTATTTCAAGTTTAAGGAAGAAAAGAAAATCCTTTTCTGGTCCATATTGAACATGTCATGGATTCAACTCATGCATGGACCCTTGTCGTGCTCAGGCTAAAACTGGTTGTTTCTCTTATTAACTAAATGAATAATGAATATATACATCGAAATTAGTTAATTTAATTTATTGCTGTGATGGAAAATGTAGATTCAAGCTTTATTCCGCCGTTGGTGTACGCCATGATGGGTAGTTCAAGAGATCTAGCAGTCGGTACAGTTGCCGTTGCATCTCTACTAACTGCATCAATGTTAGGAGAAGTAGTTCATGCTGGTGAAAATCCAACGGAATATCTTTATTTAGCTTTCACCGCTACATTCTTTGCTGGAGTTTTTCAAGCTGCCCTAGGCTTCTTAAGGTTAGAGCTTAGAACTACTTGCTTATTTCACTCGTTCACTCAAATTTAAATTATACGTAGTAGTTACTGATAAATTAAACTTGACTAGGAATCAATGAAATGGATAAATTACTCATAGAGACATCATCACTTACTGTTTGAAATGGATAAGAATCGATGATGAAAGGAAAAAACAAAAAATCTTTTGATTTTATTCTAAGAATTATTGTGGTTTTGTTTGTGATATTATTGCAGACTTGGGTTTATTGTGGATTTTCTGTCACATGCAACCATAGTTGGATTCATGGCAGGAGCTGCAACAGTTGTGATACTGCAACAGTTAAAAGGGATTCTTGGTCTTGAACATTTCACCCATGGTACTGATATTATGTCGGTCATGCGGTCCGTGTTTACCCAAGTTGATAAGGTAGAGTCACCTCGTTCATTTTCTTGGTCTCAATCTCCTTGTATCTTTCCCTAGTTATTGTACTGTAACAGTTAAACACTAGTTATTGTACTGTAACAGTTAAAATCTGCATGTAGTAAATCTTTCATTAACCAGTCATTAGTGGTAAACTTTTTTTTTTTTTACTATAAACGTTAAGAAAATCTATGGATACGGCTACAGTAGGTTAGGTGCTTGAAGCTAGAATAGAAATCTGTTTGCGTTCTAGTTTACCAACTTTGTTTTTTGAAAACATGTTTAAAAGGAAATCTTATTGCAATATTTTCAAAACATGCATTTCTTGTGATCAGAAGCTAACTTGGAGTCAACATTTCTTTACTTGTTAGAACTTGGAAGAAAAAGAGAAGATCTAGCCAATCTGCTGCTTCCAGAATAACCTTTTATTTTTATGCATATATAGCCAAAGATAATCAAGGAAGATATTAAATTCATCAATTATAGAAGTTAAATTATTGGGTTCACTTTTCTTTGTTTCCTTTCATTTTTTTAATCAACTCAATAAATCCTTCCTTCCTCCTTTTGATTCTAATTGCTATTCGTGGTGGTTGTTACTTGTTACAGTGGAGATGGGAAAGTGGTGTTTTGGGATGCTGCTTCTTGTTCTTTCTCGTGCTTACAAGATTCTTTGTAAGTAACCCGATTCCCATTTTCATACTTTTCATTATTGTTTACTCCTCAGATATAATTGGTCTTTAAGTTCTGATAAAATCAGCCAAAATTTGTTTCCTAGACACCAAATAGTGCTGCCACGTGACTTTATTTGATGCATCAAATCAAATAGTAGCTTATTGGGCCATATGGCATCATTACCTCGGCATATGTTAGCTTAGGGTATTCGTGGGTATTTTCATTCCACAATTTAATAATGCTTAATTAATAAATTAAATTGTTTTAGATCCCAATAGAATTTTCTTAAGGTTAAAGTACTAATTTCATTTTAAGAACAACAATTAAAATGATTCGAAGAATAAAAATATAATGAAGTTCTTCTTCCTTGAATCTTGATTTTCGTTATTATTACTAATCCAGGTCGACAGCTCTAAAATTTAGAATAGAAACAAAAAGTTGTGCTTTTATTCTAGTTTAGCTCAAATAATATAACTTGCTTTGCTTGGTTTTGTAGTTTTCTTTCTTTTCGATTGTTACTTACAATTTACGCTATATACCTCAAGTACTCAACTACTATCAGCCGCTGAACATATGCTAATTACACTAATTAGTGATTATCACTGAATTAGAGGGTCATCCATCACACTCTCTTTTCACATTCTCCACTACTGCTAACACAAGCAAAAGATAGATATTTGTCGTGATTATAGACCGCCAATATTTGTTAGGTAGTAGTAGTATTATTTATTTGACTGTTCATACCATTGACATCACATAAGAAGATGATTGCGCACTAGAATGTTAAGATCCGGAAACCAATGGAACGAAGTTACAAAGTGCGAATTCGTTCACACTTTTTAACGAGTGTGTATTTCACATTTTAATTTCTTGATTTAATTTAGGAAATTATATAACAAGGGCAGTAATTCTAAATATGGAAAATAATGAGATCATCAGTTAAATAATCAACTATTCCGAAATTAATATAAAATATACACTTGTTAGAGAAATATGAAAAGATTTGGACTCGAGTTACACTGGTAAAAAGCTGCATTATTTTCATAATTTTTCCCCTAATTTGACCTCTAACTTAAAGATTTTCTTTGGTGTTAATTAGAGCAAGAAAAGACCAAAGTTCTTTTGGATAGCAGCAATGGCACCACTGACGTCAGTTATCCTGGGAAGTCTCCTCGTTTATTTCACCCATGCCGAGAAACACGGTGTTCAAGTGGTCAGTTCTCCATCTCTTTCAGGAATCAAATCATCATCATTACTTTCTTTCTTAACCTTTTTAATCGTGGGGTCCACTGGCTTGATAATGCCAATGGTCAACTTCTGAGATGATTTTACGTCATTTGCAGTAAATAAAGTTTAATTTTTTTTACTACAGATTGGGAATCTAAAGAAAGGGCTAAACCCACTTTCGATTACCCATTTAGCATTCGGATCCCCACACTTGATGGCAACGATTAAAACTGGGATCATCACGGGTATTATCGCTATGGCTGTAAGTACCCATTCTTAAGTTCTTAAACTTGTGTTGGGCTGTTGAAGGTTCCACTATAAGCAGAAGTCAAGTTAGAGTTGGGTCTACTTCAGGGCCCAACATTTCATTTGGACATGTTCTCTTCTCCTAGTTTTTTTTTTTTTTGAATCCCTTTTTGGGGACCATGATTTTTTTGGGACCATGGTTCTATTTTCCTAGCGACGTTTTCGGCTAGGTTGAGAAATATTTTTTGCGACGTAACCGAACAATAATTCGGTTGGGAAATGTTTTTAGCAACATAACCGAACTATTGTTCGGTTGGGAAACGTTTTTTGCAACATAACCGAACTGACCAGTTTGGTTGGGAAATATTTTTTTTGCAACGTTGTTCGGTTGGGAAATGTTTTATGTGACATAAACTAACTGACCATGGTCCCCAAAAATGATTCTTTTTTATTTTTACACGTGTTCTCCTAGTTGTCTAGTTGAATACTTGAGTATCTTCTTTCTCATTGTCTTTTGTTGATTGAGGTTTGTAGCATACTAAAGAAGTTTGTGTGATGCATGTGTTAAACAGGAAGGAGTTGCTGTCGGAAGAAGTTTTGCGATGTTCAAGAATTATCATATTGATGGGAACAAAGAAATGATAGCTTTCGGAATGATGAATATTGCTGGTTCTTTCACTTCTTGTTACTTGACAACAGGTGATTGATTCTCTTCATGATAATTATTTCCATTATAGACTTATTTATTTATTTCAATGAATTTGAAATGAAAATTTAGGTCCTTTTTCGAGATCCGCTGTGAATTTCAACGCTGGATGCAAGACTGCAGTTTCAAACATCGTTATGGCCATAACAGTGATGATAACACTGTTGTTTCTAACACCTTTGTTCCATTACACGCCTCTAGTGGTACTATCTTCTATTATTATCTCCGCAATGCTTGGCATTATCGACTACAACGCTGCAGTTCATTTATGGAAAGTCGACAAGTTCGATTTCATAGTTTGCATATCTGCTTTCCTCGGAGTCGTCTTTGCTAGTATCGAAATTGGCTTAATTTTAGCAGTAAGTTACCACTAGAAACTTATCATATTTCTTTTCCTTTTTTTTTACCAATACATTACGTTTTATTTATTTGGTTATATTGTTAAAATAACTTAACTTTTTCTTTATATGGGATTATATGATACAGGTTTCATTGTCAATGCTTAGAGTCATCCTGTTTATTGCTAGACCAAGGACATTTATTCTTGGAAACATACCCAATTCCATGGTATATAGAAATGTTGAGCAATATCCAGTTGCTAACAGTGTTCCTGGTGTTCTTATACTTCAAATTGATGCTCCTATCTACTTTGCCAACTCAGGATACTTGAGAGAAAGGTGATCCTAAAATTCATATACATTTTGTATGAAATTATGTAGTATTTTGGATTTGTTACACTATACAGAATCACTTGTGGTTTTATTTATGCTACTAGATATGATGCGATTTTATTTATGCTAGATATGGTACTGATGACTTACTTGTGAAATGGTTGCAGAATTTCAAGATGGATCGACGAAGAAGAAGAAAAGATAAGATTTTCAGGAGAGACAAGCTTACAATATGTCATCCTTGATTTGAGTCGTAAGTTATCAAGCTTCATTACCTACTAATAATACTATTATAGATTGGAGTATTTTTCTCCATGCACTATACTTCGGTAGATTAAAAGCCGTTTTATTTTCTTGTTTGACAGCGGTGGGTAGCATTGACACAAGTGGGATTAGCATGCTCGAGGAAGTTAAGAAGAATGCTGATAGAAGAGGACTCAAGGTATATAATTTTAGCTATCATCTCCTTACCTTTTGCATTGAAGTTACCTTACCTTTTGCATTGAAGTTACCATATCCTGTTTCAAAAACTTAAAGTTACCGCTGTTAGTAAATACTGAACAAATTACGATTTCGAAATATTTAGCTAATGTGCTGAAAATGTGGCTAAATTTTCTAAAAAATGTTTTGGACTACTAAGAGGTATTTTTTATTTATTTTTTGAATATTGGATTTTGATCTGTTTTTATATTTATCTTTTGTGTTTTAGCTCGTATTGGCAAACCCTGGAAGTGAAGTGATGAAGAAACTAGACAAATCAGATTTGTTAAAAGAAATAGGTCAAGAATGGATATATCTAGCAGTTGGAGATGCAGTAAGAGCATGTAACTTCATGCTCCATACTTACAAACCAACTTCCTTAGTAGATGATCCAATTATGACTTCTGATCCGAGAGTCGACAGTGTCTAAAAGACAAAAGATTCTGGTTACTGCAATAACAAAGTGGCTTTTCAAACGTTTTCTTCCGATTAATGATTATGTGCCAAATCTCTATCTAGTCTTGTAATAGATGTATCAAAATATTTTCCACCATAGCAATTTCAAGGATTTCTTCTGTATCTTCTTCGAAGAACCAAGAAAAATGTTGTAATATATATATTGAAGTATTCTTGGGATTTTGACATGTATTGGCAATTCCAATGAGGATCTGTCTTTGACCGAATGCAGTGCCAACTAGGAAAGCATAAATGAATTTAAGCTATACTGACAAGATGGGTGCTGTATTTTTAGAGCCGTGTCCTCTTCGGACACCCAAAACACTGACACGACGCGTATCCGACGCACCAATATGAGCGTCCTGCGCGCGTCTCTTTTTTACACTCTGATAACTCGGGTTTGAAGCATTTTTTTTCTTCCATTTTTATTAAACTTCTTCCTTTATTTTTAATATCACTCCTCCTTTAAAAGGCTAAGTCATATGAGCTCCCACGTTGCACGATGAGTATGACACCCACCTCAAATTAAATTAGATAAAAGCTTTCAACTACAACAATTCTAGAGAAAACAAGTGTCGTAATGTTATTGGTCGAAGATTTTTTTTTACAAAACACCCCCTTAGTAGAGAACGTCATTGGTCCAAGCCCTCTGATTTTAACGGCTTAATACTAAAACCTTTAGTAGAAACGTGGGTGTACAAGACTTATGTGTTAATTTATACCTAATTAAAAATTACACCGGGTTTACACCAAATACTTAACTAGACGTTAAGTAACACCGTTAAGTAAACAAATTAAATGTCATGAACATTTCCTATCGGCAACAAGACGATAAATATTTACAACATGAACATTTCATTATATAATTCGTCATGGCAGGAAATATAAAAAAACAAAAATGATTACTCGGGCTTACTTTGTATGTAACTAGCCCTTAACCCGTGCCTTAACGGCACTGGCCATGGTGTTGGTTCATTTTTAATATATCGTATAATTTGTGTCCCGAATACTTATCAACACCTTATGATTAATATGTGTTTGTCATAAAAATAGTTCGGATTTTCCTCTCTTTTTTTGTTTTTTCCTTTAATATTTTACCGCCGAAGATTTTCTCAAACGAAAGATTTTTAATATTTTACTGTCGGAGATTTTTTTTCTTTGTTTTTTCCTTTAATATAATCTTAACTTCCAGGCATTTTTTTATTTAGGTTCATTGCTTATAATGATATAATGCTCTACATGAACATGGAAGTTTAAATATTTTTTGAAAGTATCTAGTTAGCAACGCTCATCTAAGTGAAATCAACTAATCAATATCGTCCATAAAAGCCTCCACATTCTCCTATTTCGCTCCAGATGACTCATCTATCATGGTCATGTTGTCGATCCTCCAAATAAGCAAAGAATGGTATTTTTTTGCATCGAACAAATGATACAAACTATCCAATGGGACATGATTTTCCTGTAATTTTTCAACACTCATTAGATGACAATGTTTAAAATGTGTACTCATTACCTTTTCGAATGGATTGTATATATACGAACCTCTGCCATTAAATCTTCAAGAAAGTATTATGCCCAGCAATTCGTCTTAACGAAGGCTTTGGTAACTTCAAAAGTCTTGGACATTTTGTCACTTCCTAATGTTCCTACCTTCACTTGGAATACAATCTGGCGACACATTACCTCATAAAGAACCTTGAACACATATTGTACTCCCTGATCCTATTTCAAATTAATAGGTTGTCAATAGATCATTTACCAAAAGTTGACATATTCTACGTTGAATATTTATAAAAAATTGTTTATGGTATTGTGGATCGTTGCTTTCTAAGATTGTAGTTTTCAAAATTGGCCTCTTCAAGTCCCACGGCTTTCTAAGTTTATATATCTTGTTTGTTTTTAACATTTTAGTTAGACATATTATGTTTGTTACTAACTTTAAACTTGATGTCATTTTCTACTGTGAACTTTATGTGATTTCAGAATCGAAATAGTTATACCTCTTTCATTCGTATCAAGTAATCCGTTGTATATCCCAACAATTCTTCTACAACAATTCCTTTCTTTTGCTGTTTCTGTACCATCAGTAGTTATTGTCAAACGCAACCGGTCTAATTTTTGTTGATGTTATGTATTTGCAATGTTGATTTTTCTTAAATAAATAGACTGTGGAAAAACTAAAAAAGAAAAGAACATAAGTATTACATCGGGTCTAAGTTATTATATCTAAAATACTCCGGACACTTCTTCTGGTGCCTTGTTTCCTCAAATTCCTCGTTGCATTCTAGAAAGTACATGCAACACCAATCATTTGCGAAGTGAGCTATTTGCGCAAGTGTGGTCAATGTATCCCTTTCCTGTAATAATAATAACAACACGTCAATTTTTTTCAAGGCATCCAGTTGTAAATGGTATGAATCTAATAGATTTGAATTATACCTCAATCTTAAATATCACCTTCTTGTCACATAACATAGCAATTGAGGAAGGACAAATCTTGACCACTCTTTACATAGGCAGAGTTAGCCAAACTATGTTTTGCAATTGTCTTACGTGAAAATTATTATTAATCCATATTTGTGTTAGCTCTTATCGAAGCCGATCTAATTAGTCCTATATAAAGTTAATCTTAAATTTTTTGACCTTATCTCTTGACCAAATTATTGAAGTATTCTCAGTCATGTTCTGCTTTGTGCAATCTACCCATCTGTGTCTAATCTACCTTCTAACACATTGAATGAAACCTATACATATTGATCCGTAATTTGATATTGTTGATTTTTCATCAAGAGGTCGCATGATTTGAGAATGTAAAATATAAAAAAATATTCTATAAACATCGGAGGCGAAATTTAGATTTATGATTTAGAGTTTTTTATGATGATTTTGATGAACAAACATAATTTTCAAACAAATATTTTAGAATGCAAATACATTTTCCCGGTTAATAAGGTTTTATATCGGGAATTGAGTGAAAGTTGTTGTATTTGTAGGTAGTTGTCGCGAAACAACTCGACATTGATGGTCTTTCAGGAAAAAAAAAGTAATAGTACTTGAGAGAGCGTTAATGTTCTCTTACGCGGGTACACCAATTTCCTTTATATAATACGGGTGATCGAACAGCCATGATCATATTATCTAATACGTTCCGGTATCATCCTCGAAATATTTGGTTTTTGTCCTTATCAATCGTGCTAAAAACAACCAATTACATCTTTCACAATACAGTGTTGCATGTTTTGTGAAGATTATTTTTTTACTTGGTCAATAAAACTCACAAAAAAGCAAAAACTATTAATATACACTATTATTACCAACACCCACCACCATAAAAACCATCCAACGCCACTATTTCTTCCACCAATAGTAATGTTACAGCCTCCGCCATTCACAAACACCCGCCACCGCTTATACTAACCCTACTTCCACTACCACCATTAGAATCAATATAGTTTTTAGTAAAATTATTTATTAATAAAATTATGTATTTATGTTAGATTATTAAAGGGACATTTATAATAGAAATTTAATTAATCATTATGAACAATCAATGAGACACTAATTAATAAAACGTTTAAAAATGGTTAAGTTGAATGAACCCCAGCGGTAAATTTATCTTTGTCAAGGACAAATCCTGACCACTCTTTACATAAACAAATCGATAATAAATAATTTCATATGTTCTGAACTTGATTCGTGTCGTCGTTTAGTTATCACATAACATGGAAATTGATTGCACCAATTTTTTTAAATGGACATGTGTTTTATCGAGTTTATTTTAACATTTAAATGATCAACCACGTTTTATACTTTATAATATAACGTTACACATTTTGTGGCGTTACGAAATTAGCATAATATTTTTTTGTTCACCAATATCCTCCACCACCATAAAACCATATGAATCCACTTTTTTTTATCCACCACCACCTAGTGGCAGAGCCAAGGGTTGATTAACCTGGCTCTAACCCCTTAAATTTTTAATAACTACATAATTTTTTTAGTTTATTTTATAAATAGTACTTTGTCCATATATATTTATGGTTTAGTCCACCAAAGTTTACATGTTTTTTTTTTTTTTAAATAGGCCTCCTCAATGTCAATTTTTGAATCCACCACTGCGACCATCACTGCCGCCCATCCCATGTAGGTTGTTGGATGCAATTCTAATTTTCAATCACAAATGCCATGTATGAGGTTTAGATTGAACAAAAATTTCGTCAATTGATTAGTCTCATTTTTTTCTTCCGTGTGTATATTCTTTTTTTTGTATTGCAATCAATTTTATTTTAACATTAAGAAATCATGATTTATACGATATAGTACCAAACATAACAGGGGTACCATCTGGGTGATCCAACTACGATCATGAAAATATTGTCTTGTATGATATCATCCCAGAAATATATGGTACATTCCTTTATCAAAATCGTTAAAAACAACCAACCATATCTTCCACACTACGATGTTGTAACGACAACATAAAATTAATATTGTCCATCACTACTCAACAGCATTCACCGTCACTACTTCTTCCACCACAAACCAAGGGCGGAGCCAGGATTTTGAGGATAGAGGGATAAAAAATTCTTGGAAAGTTGGATACATGTGAAAAATGGACTTTGTATCCAATTTTACGATAAAAGAACAAAAATAAATATAATTGTGCTTGGCTCCGCCCTTAACCACCACTAATATTTCGGCCTCCATCTCTTCTACTACTCATTGTCTCGCAAAAGGTCTATTGATATTATTTATCAAAATTACTTATTAATAGAAATAAATATTATAATTAATTAAGAAAATATTTATAATTAAAAAATGATTAGTCATTTATTATGAGCAATTAGTGAAATACTAATTAATAAAACACTTTATAATGAATAGATTATTTATTATGTGCAATTAGTGAAACACTAATTAATAAAGCAATTATGGTATTTAAGTTGAACAAAGCACCACTGTTGATTTTATCTTTTCTATCAATTCCAACCAAGGTGGAACATTGGTTAGAGGCCACTCTTATGACACAATAGGTCATTAGTTCGAACCTCCCCGTTATAATTTTTGAAATTCCATATCTTGACTTGAGTATTCATTTTTCATTCATAATATTTGACATTGTAATGAACGTCACACGTGCGAGATGTAAGGGGCGGTTTGAGGAACCATAGCCATTGATTTATCTTTGTCCAGACAAATCCTGACCACCACTAACAAAGACAAACTTATCCTAGCTTTGTTTTATACTAATGATTCATTTAATAAATAGCATTTGATGACACTGGTTGGAATTTCATCAGATATACAATATATGTTAGATTTTGCTTTGCGTGCATAATAGATTTTGACTTGCATCATCGAGAAGAAAAATATCGAATTTCTCAATTTTAAAAGACAAATAGAGTTATTTTTCTAGGTTATTAATTCACGCTTCAAATTAATTAATTTCTAATGGTATTTAAATTTCATCAACTTTTGTTGATGCTGGAAGAGTTGCATTGTCAGGTCTAAATGAGAAATGGTTGTTGTGAGTCATGACTTGCCAGTATACTGTGGCCCAAAATACACAACATAAATAAAATAAAAAGTGTCTAGCCTTCGGATATTTTCATCCATAAAGCAAAAAAGAACAGGCGTAATGGATTTGATGCGATATAACCTAAACAGTAGACACCGTTAGGATTATCCTAGATTTTCTAATGATATATCAGCAGCACACATTCTTAAGCCGTTGATGTCGACATCTTAGCCTTCAAGTCAATGCAAATATTAATTTTCTTAGATTCCAAATCGTGATCGGGGCGAGGCGAAGCCGAGTCACACCAAATAAAAAATACTAAGCGACGAGGCGAAGCCGAGCTACACCAAATCAAAAATAGATGGTTTTTGGGTCCGCCCGGTGCGTAGCACGGGCACAAAATCTAGTTATTAATTAAATGAAGAAAGACAAACATTGAGATCAATCATTTAGGTATTTAATAGGGTTTTGTAATTGGAAATGACATCACATCTGCCCTTGGTTGGGCATGTGTTGTTCTAAGAATGCATTTTGATTGTGCCAAGTGTTTAATAGTAATTGATTGCTTGACCTTCGACGTGTATAAACAAACGATATCTTCTTTTCTTTTGAAATTTATACACATGTAGCATCATTTTCTAATTTTTAGGATCGAAGCACTTGACTTTGTTGTATAAATACATAATTGTATATATAAATAATCAAGAATACAAAACAAAGCTAGGCTAAGTTTGCATGTCTTAGTGGTGGTAAGGATTTGTCTGTGGGAAAGATAAATCAAAGGCTGTGGTTCTCCCTACCACACCCTACAAGTCACACACGTGGTGTTAATTCCAATATTATGAATCAAAAATGAATACTCAAGTCAAAATATGGAATTTCAAAAATTATAACGGGGAGGTTCGAACTCATAACCTATTGTGTCATAAGAATGGTCTCTAACCATTGTTCCACCTTGGTTGGAATTGATAGAAAAGATAAATCAAAAGTGGTGCTTTTTTCAACTTAAATACCATAATTGCACAATTAATTAGTGTTTCACTAATTGCACATAATAAATAATCTATTCATTATAAAGTGTTTTATTAATTAGCGTTTCACTAATTGCTCGTAATAAATGTCTAATTATTTTCTAATTATAAATATTTTCTTAATTAATTATAATATTTATTTCTAATAATAAGTAATAATAATTTGATTATCATTTCATGTTTATGATGATTACAAAACAGAGCCTTTGGTTGGTAACCTAGCCACAAGCTGGGCTCCAACTCCTCTTTGAATTGCAACGCCTACTCTATGAAAAATAAAACTGCCTAAGCCACTACTGGCATCATTGCTTATCAAGAAATTCCGTAAGCGTTTGAAAAATACAATAGTATCTTCCCCGAGCTCACCTAAGGTGGAAAAAGCCAAAACACTTAAACCATAACCATGTGCAGCACACTTGTCCAAATACTTGGTCCGTTTACGAGAAACAGTACCAGAAATAGCCTTCCCATGAGCAAAGGAATGAACACCCTCACCAGTGAAAGGAGACACACCCGTGAAATCCATACAAATATCCTGCCCGTTGTCCCAGTTGAGAATGAGAATATCAGCAGGCTTTAGATCCCTACCATCATCCGCTCGAAGGCCAATAGAAACCTCTTTGCGCACAGGTACATTAGCTTTGTAACAAATGTCAAAAACAACATCCCGAACAACATCATGGCGAAACTTATATCCAATATCCTTAGAACAATGAAGCGCATGATCACCAAAGATGTCCATAGGTTTGTTACAACTTGGACATGAACTTTTCTCAGCGAACATAGGAATACCAAGTTGATAACATAACACATCCCTGAATTATCTCGGCCCGAGACATTGGTCGAGCCCACTAATAGGCACCGCCATAAGGTAGTCTTGCGCATTCTTAACATGGTTGCATTGCCATAAGATAGAATCACGTTCAGACATAACAAATTGGTTGGGGATTTGCGTCTTAACTGCATCAAAATAGACTACTGCCAGGGAATGCATGGAAGGGGGGCAGAATCATCGACACAGTAAGTAGACGGCAAACCACATACCTGGGTAAAGGTCTGAAGAGAAAAATGATAGGCAGAACCTTTGTCCGATGAGAATAAGTCACCAAGAATTTCTTTCTGCACCGAAGTAGTCTGGCTCTGAGAAGCAAGAAAACAATACGCTCGAGTGTTGGCCATGGTATAAATTCCAAGTCCACCATCCTTAATGGGTAAGGTAGCTAATCTCTTTTGTAAAGGACCAAAACCTGCACCATCTCCAGTAATTAAAATTCTCAAATACTGAAATAACTGGTCATCAAAGAGATCAGTAGCAGGCTGAATAGAAGCCGTATTGGTAGTTCGCAAGGCAAAGTAAAGTCTAGACACTCCAGTACAGTTACGAAGTAGAAGCATCTCACTTTGAGGATCCCTGAGTTTCTTGATCGCATCCATTAGTTGAACAGTTTTGTGAACCCTATTCAACAACATGTCACTAATAAAGTCCATATCCAAACTCACAGGACCACCCAAAAGTTTGACACCCTTAGAAGGTCTACCAATATCCGTGGGGAAAACATATTCTGCTACACTTTTAGGATTAGGGGAAGGCCAAAATACTTCCGTTTTCTTTATGTTGAGGTGTAGTCCCCTGCTCGGGCCTTCAGATGCAATTATACGCAAAGCCTTAGCTACCTCCAAGGTGTTACCAATAATTGTACCATCATCAAGGTACCAGGCATGCAAATCGAGATTGCACTGAGAGGCGATGTTATTCACTAAGGGGTGAAGAGTCAAAGCAAATAACAAGGGACCGAGGGGATCCCCTTGTTGAACACCAAGCACAGAAGACATAAAATATTGGGCGTAATAAAGCTTAGCCGGACGAGAGTAACAAAATTCAACCCAGAGAGAAATACCTGGACAATGTATGCGGACTTCCTTAATGAGATGAGACCTACTCACCATATTGAAAGCATTGGAGAAGTCAATTAGCAACATTGACATCTTATTCGACTTGCTCTTCAACTCCAAAAGGCGGTTTACAGCATGTAAAATACCTTCACCTCCCACCGGAACACCAACACCAAATTTGTAATCCCCCAAATAAGAAGTCATATATTTACCTACAGCGAAAGCATCCACCTTAGAAACCAATCTACGCCAAATTGTACCAACTGCAATGGGCCTAAGACCACCCCAGGCTTCAATAACGGTGTCAAAGGTGCACTAGCAATAAATTCTCCTAATTCACTAGGGCATTTACCACCCAACCAAAGGTTGACAATAGATATTTTCCGCGACAATGAGTAGTAGAAGAGGTGGAGGCCTAAAGATTAGTGGTGGTTAAGGGCGGAGCCAAGCACAATTATATTTATTTTTGTTATTTTATCGTAAAATGGGATACAAAGTCCATTTTTCACATGTATCCATATTGACAAGAATTTTTTTCTCCCTCTCACCTAAAAATCTTGGCTCCGCCTCTAGTTTGTGATGGAAGAAGTAGTGACGGTGAATGATGGTGAGTAGTGATGGACAATATTAATTTTATGTTGTCGTTACAACATCGATAACATCGTAGTGTGAAAGATGTGGTTGGTTGTTTTTAACACTTTTGATAAAGGAAGGTACCATATATTTCAGGGATGATATCATACAAGAAAATATTTTCATGATCGTAGTTGGATCACCCAAATGGTACCCATGTTATCTTTGGTACTATATCGTATAAATCATGATTTTTTAATGTTAAAATAAAATTGATTGCAATACAAAAAAAAATATATACACGGAAAAAAATTAATGAAACTAATCAATTGACGAAATTTTGTTCAATATAAACCTCATAATGGCATTTGTGATTGAAAATTAGAATTGCGTCCAACAACCTACATGGGATGGGCCTCAGTGATGGTGGCAGTGGTGGAGTCAAAAAAATGACATTGAGGAGGCATATTTTTTTTTTAAAAGAAACATGTAAACTTTGGTAGACTAAACCATAAATATATATAGACAAAGTACTATTTATAAAATAAACTAAAAAATTTATATAGTTATTAAAAATTTAAGGGGTTAGAGCCAGGTTAGTCAACTCTTGGCTCCGCCACTAGGTGGTGGTGGATAAAAAAAGTAGATTCATATGGTTTTATGGTGGTGGCGTGTATTGGTGAACAAAAACATATTATGCTAATTTTGTAATGCCACAAAATATGTAACGTTATATTATTATAAAGTATAAAACGTGGTTGATCATTCTAATGTTAAAATAAACTCGATAAAACACATGTCCATTTTAAAAAATTGGTGCAATCAATTGCCATGTTATGTAATAACTAAACGAACGACACGAATCAAGATCAAAACATATGAAATTATTCATTATCGATTTGCTTGTGTAAAGAGTGGTCAGGATTTGTCCTTGGCAAAGATAAATTTACCGCTGGGGTTTGTTCAACTTAACCATTTTTAAACATTTTATTAATTAGCGTCTCATTGATTGTTAATAATGATTAATTAAATTTCTATTATAAATGTCCCTTTAATAATCTAACATTAATACATAATTTTATTAATAAATAATTTTACTAAAAACTATATTAATTCTAATGGTGGTAGTGGAAGTAGGGTTAGTATAAGCGGTGGCGGGTGTTTGTGAATGGCGGAGGCGGTAACATTACTATTGGTGGAAGAAATAGTGGCGGTGGATGGTTTTTATGGTGGTGGGAGTTGGTAATAGTAGTGTATGATAATAGTTTTTGCTTTTTAGTGAGTTTTATTGACCAAGTAAAAAAATAATCTTCACAAAACATGCAACATTTGTATTGTGAAAGACGTAATTGATTGTTATTAGCACGATTGATAAGGACAAAAACCAAATATTTCGAGGGTGATACCGGAACGTATAAGACAATATGATCATGACTGTTCGATCACCCATATTATATAAAGGAAATTGGTGTACCCGCGTAAGAGAACATTACCGCTCTCTCAAGTACTATTACATTCTTTTTCCTGAAAAACCATCAATGTCGAGTTGTTTTCCGACAACTACCTACAAAGACAACAACTTTCACACAATTCCCGATATAAAACCTTATTGACCGGGAAAATGTATTTGCATTCTAAAATATTTGTTTGCAAATTATGTTTGTTCATCAAAATCATCATAAAAAATTCTAAATCATAAATCTTACTTTCGCCTCCGATGTTTATAGAATATTTTTTATATTTTACATTTTCAAATCTTGCGACCTCTTGATGACAAATCAACAATATCAAATTACGGATCAATATGTATAGGTTTCATTCACTGGGTTAGATGGTATAGTAGACACAAATGGGTAGATCACACAAAACAAAACATGACTGAGAATACTTCAATAATTTGGTCAAGAGATAAGGTCAAAAATTTAAGATTAACTTTCTATAGGACTAATTAGATCGGCTTCGATAGGAGATGGATAAAATATGGATTAATAATAATTTTCACGTAAGACAATTGTAAAGAGTAGTCAAGATTTTTCCTTCCTCAATTATTAAGTTATGTGAGAAGAAGGTGATATCTAAGATTGAGGAATAATTCAAATCTATTAGATTCATACCATTTACAACTAGATTCCTTGAAAAAAATTGACGTGTTGTTATTATTATTACAGGCAAGGGATACATTGACCACACTTGCACAAATATCTCACTTCGCAAATGATTGGTGTTGCACTGTGTAGAATGCAACGAGGAATTTGAGGAAACAAGGCACCAAAAGCAGTGTCCAGAGTATTTTGGATATGATAACTTAGACCCGATGTAATACTTATGTTTTTTTTTTTTTAGTTTTTCCACAATTTATTTATTTAAGAAAAATGAACATTGCAAATACATAACATCAACAAAAATTAGACAGACTGCGTTTGACAATAATGGCTACTGATGGTCTGGAAACGACAAAACAAAGGAATTGTTGGGATATACAATGGATTACTTGATACGAATGAAAGAGGTATAACTATTTCGATTCTGAAATCACATAAAGTTCACAGTAGAAGATGACATCAAGTTTAAAGTTAGTAACAAACATAATATGGCTAACTAAAATGGTGGATCGACATCATCTACATAGGTTAGCTAGTAGATTAGTTTGGTTTTTATTATATTTTCTACTTATCTACACCATTTTGGTGGTTTTATCTACTCTTTTGAGGTTTATCTTTGCTTTAATGGAGATTTTTGGTTATTGGGTTGAGATTTAAGATTAATAGTGATGCTCTCCATGCTCTCCAATGAGGAAACCTTCATCTTGGTTGTCTCCGGCGACGAAATCTACATCGGAATCTTCATCATCAACTTATCCGGCATCGGAACCTCCATAGGTGGTCTTTTGACGACGGAAGCTTCATCAAAAAAATACTATTCTATGCCTATTTAGAGGATCGACAACATGATCATGATAGATGAGTCAGCTGGAGCGAAATAAGAGCATGTGGAGACTTTAATGGACGATATTGATTAGTTGATTTCACCGAGATGAGAGCTGCTGACGACATATTTCCAAAAAATATTTATACTTCCATGTTCATGTAGAGCATTATCTCATTATAAGCAATGAACCTAAATAAAAAAAGTGTCTGGAAGTTAAGATAATATTTCTTTCGTTTGAGCAAATCTCCGGCGGTAAAATACTAAAGGAAAAAACAAAGAAAAAAGGAGAGGAAAATCCCAACTATTTTTATGACAAACACATATTAAATCATAAGGAGTTTATAAGTATTCGGGACACAAATTATACGATATATTAAAAATGAACCTACATCATGGCCCGTGCTGTTACGGCACTGGTTAAGGGCTAGTCAAGAGTATAAAACACAGTTTGACTAAGTTTTCATGTGTTAGTAGCGGTCCAGATTTATCCTTGGAAAAGATAAATCTACGGCCTGGGTGAATTCTTATAGCTCTAACTATTTGTGCATTAATTCATCTTTCATTCAAGATTCCAACCAAGATAGAGAACAAAGAAAAATAAGGAAACGCTTCCACTTTATTTTAAAATGTTGTAGGTTTAATTTTTTTGTTAGCAATATGGGATAGTTTAATGTCGTAGGATAATGCTGATTTATTGAAATAAATATACAAAGTAATTTATAAGTCATTTCAGCCTAACCATTTTTACTTTATTCGGTTGTCATTCTTAGGAGGAATGAAGCTGATTGAGAAGTTGAAAAATACCTTATATAGTTATATTGGTTTGCAGGGTGGGACATTGGACGTGTAAGATCTAATATTTTATGATTTCTTCTTGTATATACAACTTCTCTTCACTATAAGTGCAGTGGTTCAAACAACAAATGGAAATTGATGAAACTTTGAGGATGTCACAGAGATTGACAACAACATAATAGTAGAAGACCTGTTAGAGAGAATGACCCGTGGAAAGGTAATGGTTTCTGTATCAATAACATTAGTGATGCATATGGAAGCTTTAACTGTCGGAAACAATATTGACCTGATTTGGAAGAGAAAACACCGGAAGATACCTTGAAGTCATGCCTTCCTTGGCTGCCTCCTTCAGCTGTTATTAGTGACAAGAATCAGGCTTCAAGTCCTCCATATCAAAGAAGGAAGTTAACAGCTATCAAATTTTCGAATGAGTGAACATCTATGAATCAGATGACGCTACAAAATTTTGTAAGTATACTCTTCCATTGGTTCAGGCAATAAGCGATTTAAATTATTTAATTTATGTTTCGTGCTCAGGGATCCCATGACCATAAGTTAAGATCTGGTATACACTTATGTCGAATTTGGTACGTATATATAATATTTCAAGAATGCTATAATATTGTGAGAATACAGTACAAAGATACATTGAAGGTGGTCTAGATATGAATGTGTAACAAGGAGACACTGAGAGAGAGAGAGAGAAGACAATATATTTCTTCCTTTAGGAATACATCAGGGAAGTTCAATCGACTCAACAAAAGAAACTTTTTTCCTGGCTCACATCAGAATGAGGAAAAACGATTTCTTACTCAAATCGAAAGTAGCAAGACTTTTTATACAACTGAATCTCTCTTTTTACATCATTGTTGAAGTTTTGGCTCTGCTAGATCCAAGGCTTAATGTATTTCTAAATTCTATATTTGTGTATACACAATTTTTTGTCAACTTTTTATTACATATTATAGCACAAACAAAGATTGCAGATCTTAAAGAGACCATTTTGTTCAATTCTTATTTCTCAGTTCAACCATTTTGTTCTTTGGTTTTGTGGTATTGACAGAGTGATTGAACCTCAAGGAAAAAATATATGACCATTAGTGTTTTGTATGAAGTTCTCCTTTTAATTGAATGCGCAATTGGGGGATATCCAAACTAATTGGGGGATATGAATTACTTCCCCCAACCTTGGGTGTCTGCTAAGGGGTGTTGTTTGGGTATGAAAATACTAAAACACCCTAAGATTAATTAAAAAAACTTATGAAAACACTGTTTTACCCTCTCCAAAAAATTAAAAACTTAAAATCAAAACCAAACACAAAATCAGTTATCCCCCATTTCTATACCGGCATAGTTCCGAAAATTTTTTCATCTTCTTCATCGTTTTTCATCGACGATTAATCGTTAAATCAAAAATTTCTTCGTCGATTAACCTACCTGAATCATAACCATGCCTCCACGGAAGAAAACAACTTCCAAATCGAACCCAAGTCAAGCGAATCCAAGTCAATCGAACCCAAGAACGATTGATCAACAGAAATTGAAAAAAAAACTTGATTTGATTGCTCAAGAGGAGGAAGACAAAGAAGCAGAGTTATCGGATGATGAACTACTAGCTAAGATGGCTTCTGTGAGAAGGTTAGTCATTTTAAACTGTTTAATTAGTGTTTCACTCGATTTGTAGCTATGGGTTTAGGTCAAAATCGCAAAAACCTAGCTGCAAATTTTCTGTTTCAGCAGTGCCGACATTTAATTTAGTATGAATATCGCACCGGTAGTTGAAACCGGCATGCAATCTAGGATAAATACCACGCCGGTAGATATCCCGGCAGAAGATTTTCTATACCGACATAGTTCCGAATTTTTTTTCATCTTCTTCATCGTTCTTCATCGACGATTAATCGTTAAATCAAGAATTTCTTCGTCGATTAACCTACCCGAATCATAACCATGCCTCCACGGAATAAAACAACTTCCAAATCGAACCCAAGTCAATTGAACCCAAGACCGATTGCTCAACAGAAATTGAAAAAAAAACGTGATTTGATTGCTCAAGAGGAGGAAGACAAAGAAGCAGAGTTATCGGACGATGAACTACTAGCTAAGATGGCTTATGTGAGAAGGTTAGTCATTTTGAACTGTTTAATTAGTGTTTCACTCGATTTGTAGCTATGGGTTTAGGTCAAAATCGCAAAAACCTAGCTGCAAATTTTCAGTTTCAGCAGTGCCGACATTTAATTTAGTATGAATACCGCACCGGTAGTTGAAACCGGCATGCAATCTAGGATAAATACCACGCCGGTAGATATCCCGGCAGAAGATTTAGTATGAATACCACACCGTAAATTGGTACCGCCACTCAATCTAGGTTGAATACCACGCCGGTAGTAAACTTCTAATATACAGAGAACCATTGTTTAGTGAGTTATACCGGCATAAATTAAATTTTAGAAGTCATACCGGAACTCTTGTTTTGGTATCCAGGAATTTTAGAATTTTTTCCGGCATTTTCGCCGTTTAGTTTTGTATGCCGGTACTTTATTCCAGCATAAACGTTTATTATATGTAGATGCCGGTAGTGGTGTTAATTTATCCAGGATAATTTCTGAAGTATACCGGCATGTGGAACGTTTAGTTTTGTATGCCGGCATGTAATATCGGCATGAAATGTTATTATATGTACATGTCGGAACTATCTCACGGCATGGTTTGTATGCCGGTATTAAAAATTAAAGTTAGTGGTATTAATTTCGTGCTTCTTTTGAAATAGATCTAAAGCCAAGGAGGCCAAAGCAAAGGAGGCAAACAAAGGAAAAGCTAAAGCTGCTGCGACTAAGAAAAAAAGGAAGGATGGTCTTGATACTCCTCAGCATTTGCCTCCTCGAGGGAATAACAAAAAGAGTTTGGTTGCTTGTGCGCTATAAATTATACTTAGAGAAGAAATGTTCTGATCATCCTTTTCCTTGAAGGTTCTGAGAATCACTCTTGGTTTGATACATGCCTTGGTCATTATATTTACATCATCGAATTCATGAGGTTTTAGCTTTGCAACTATGGAGTGACCATTAAAATCTTTCGGATCCAGGTGGTTATGTTGGCCAAACCACACCGTACAATCCCAATCCTTTTCTTTGTCTCTTAAATAGAATACTAACTTAAAGGGGCATTCATACTTCCTCGTACGAGTCTTGTATACCCTATTAGTCTTCTTTTCATATACATAACCGTTTCTCTTATGGATATTCTTCGCCGTGTATTTCCCACTTGTCTCGCAAACCATCTCAAACCGCGTATTTGAACCTTGGGTATTCCTCACCAACACACACTTGTTCTTAAGAGCCGTCTCTTTTGCCCAAGCAATTGCTTCCTCTGGATATTTAATTCCCTACATTAGGACAACAATGGAATATTATAAGGTTCATTACAAGCAATACGCATAGAACGTTCTAAAAACTAGGTGAAAAGTATTGTTTGGTAACATACCGGGGGCATCTTATAGTATTCGGCCGTATCGGACCAAGCGGTTTGGAATTTTTCGGATCAATGTATGTCACAATCTAAGGAATAAATGAAAAAAAATTGAATTAGTTCATAGAAAATAAAAAAATTACCATGTCGGGTACCATTTTCGGCGTGCTCGACCACAGTTCCGGCATTGAATGTTCTTGAATACAAAGGCCGGAAGAGTCAATACCGGCATTTTGTCTAAACATGGTACATGCCGGTAACAATAACCGACATTCTCGACATGTGAGTTTTCCAACCGGAACCGAGTGCAGGCATTGGAAAATTTTAACAGAAAGCCGGGAATAAATACCGGCGTTCGAGATATTTTATATACCACGCCGGTATTGGAGTTCAAAAATCTTAAACTCATGGATGCTTTTTTGTAAGTACCGGCATCGTCAGTTAGGAGTAAGCTATGCCGGTTGAAATATTCTATAGAATATTCGGTGTTAGGTAAAAAGCATAACTAAATACCGGCATACATAGATTGTTTCAATAACACGCCGGGAAAGTTTTTTAAATGGGGGATATGCTATACCAGCATGGAAAAAACTATGAAAACCACGCCGGGAAATATTTTGAAATGGGGTATATATTGTACCGGCATTAAATGGAGTTGGAACACAATGCCGGGAACGTGTTTAAAATGGGGGATATATTGTACCGACATGCGTATTGTATGAATACCACGCCGGTAGCTCTAGTTCCAGCATCCTATTCATACTACGAGTGTGCCGGTACTAAGCTTTTTCAGAGAAATAATGGCGGTTTGAAAAAGAAAAATCAAATTTTCGACCTCTTTGAAGCATTACATGTGTGTTGGGGTTGCTTGTATGCTGAACATGTTTACTTTCTTGGGTTGGTTCTTCAAAAAACACTTCATGTTCATGATTCAAGGGTGTTGGTTCATCATATAACTCTAATTGTGAGTTATTATTATACACCGAAGATTGAACATGTGATTTTTGTTGTAGTTGAGCTAAAGATTCAGCTGCTGCAATTCTCTCATCACAATCATCTTCCATTTTCAAAAAAAGAAATTCCACTCAATTTTTTTCCCCTACTTCAACTCCTCACTCACACAAATTAAAATAAAAAATCAAACTAATCTATCCCCAAATACTTAACATTTTTACTAATTGTAATTATTCACTAATTAGGATTAGTCAGGGCTAGATTAGGAATTAAAAAATAATTACATAGGTGGTCACCCAGAATTGCTATTGGGACACCAATTTTGTCCTCTAGCTATATCCCCCAATTAGTTTGGATATCCCCCAATTGCGCGTTCTTAAACAATATCAAAATCTAAATGTCCTTTTCACCCAGGAATTGTTGATTTTTGTCTTTTTAACCAATTTTTTGTTTTTTGTATAGCGGAAATCTGATAAGTTTTAAGAGCTACCTCTATACTACTAAGCAAGAAGAGAGAAGCTAGATGTGGAATTGGTAGACCCAAGTTCAAGGTGAGATGTTATCTCTTTATTTGGCTTCCTCATAAAACTCTTTTAGTTAAAGATATGTAGTTATTACAACATTTTGAATATGAGTGTTGTTTTTTGTGATAGTTTTACTTCAGTTGGACCCAAGTACAGGAATACGATCACTGTTTGGTGTTAAAATATAGTCTCTTCCTGATTTTAAGAGTTAGTTTAACCTCAATTTCATCGAAAGAAAACTATTCATTGCACATTGAGGGGGTATTGTAAAATTATTGGAAGCCAAATTATTGGCTTGGTAAATAGTTGATATGGATTTGCAGTAATTAGTTCAACTATAAGACTCTATGAATTGAACTGTTAGATTGCAATGGATTTGCAATGTGGATAGAGTGACTCCTAATTGTAAGCTTCCTTTTAGTTGAACCAGCTTCAGTTGATACTCTACTGGATTTGCAATGGGTGAATCTTTTTATATCACAGTCTATGTTAGAGAAACGACAAATGGGTAGAAAGGGAAGGAATTTTTTTTAGAATCAACTGAAACTTTCTAGCTTAGTGATACCTTTTTTTACGCTCTGATGAATAATCCCTCTTAAGTTTAATTCAATTGTTTTTGATGTATAAGCTTATCTCTTATTGAAGGTATCACACTTCCCCGTTATTATCTAGAGACATTTTAGATATAGGATGACATGTGGTATCAATTGCAAAAAGTAGTTACAACAACCATAACTGTAATTTTAGATTACAGTGGACAATCCTAGATTTAGAAACCTATAATTGTCCTATTTAATTATTAACAATATCATTAACATTTTGAAAAGTTCTTATACAGTTTTCCGATAACATTGTAAAATTTAACTAATGAATTGTTGTTGTATTGCAGGGAAATGAAATTATATGGTGGTGCCTAAAATCATTATTTGAGAGTTTAAATTGCCGCTCTGAGAGGTCAGAAATTCTTATGTTTGAAGTGGTACTTTGCGGAAACAATCCATTCGTGAGCAGCGTCTTTGTTTTTTTTCTTTTACATGACAAACCTCTTTATTTGTTAATTGTATCTACAACATCATCTGCAGGAAGATGAAAGCCTCCCATATTTCCATCCACTTTGCAAATCATGGAGTTGATATAGAGGTGTATGGTGGTATATGTTTCTAGCATTGCTTTATGAAATGCTTCCCGAGTAGGCTTATTAAGCAAAATTTGGATCATACTGAAGTGTCATTCTTTGACGCTTTTCCACCCTTATATACGTGTCTTACTGTAACTTTCACTTTAGTTCTCGGATTTGTGTGGGAGACGAATTATCTAATTCTGCATTAGGTGCATGCAAATTCACCTGATACATTATGCGTTTTACACTTTTGTTTATCAATTTTAAAAATGTAATACTAATGACGGATTAAAGAATATTTACTCATTTGAATAATTATTTTGGAGAACAACTCCAATTTTGGGAATTAAAATTCAATACATTTTGAGAGCGTGCTAAAGAGATGTGTTGATTATGCACTCTAGCATCTATTATTCTTTTAAAATTTGAGGCTGAGGTTCAATGGATATATACGTGAACATGGTAGGACAACGACTACGATGGGTGTTTCAGTTTTGGAAGAATGAGTTTTGAATGAATCTTCTTAGTACAAGTGGAATTAAATTGTCCCATTTTAAATGATAAGTAAAATTGAGGCCTTGGCAAGACTTTAGAGGGGTACAACTACTATGAATAGTTGGTTCCTTGAAGCATGAGAGGTCTTAATAAAAAAAGAGTCGTGATGTGACTAGGTCACCCTCGTGACAACTTTTGTAAGGGTGCACTTCATAACCCTTGGATGTTAAATCTTGGATATGCATGTATCCCGAAACAAACTTTAAATTCTATCTTTATTCTTTTTATATAATTTAATTTAATTTTCTTCTTAATCCTTTGAAAATCATAAACTTTACATGGTATTAAATTATGGAACATTTGATGACCTTTGATCAATGATCAATCATGGGTACAAAAACGGATAACAGTGGTTCACTGTCTTTTTGTTCTCTGTAGTGGATCAATAAACTTCTACCATTAATTAACCGATAAAACTAAAATTAGACCTAGGTATTGGATATCCCGTATCAATTTTATACTTTTTTCATGCAGGAGAAAATTTCCTTTAGCTATAGTGGTGAGAACCCGTATAAGAGCATAGCTTTACAAATAGCATTACCTTGCAAAATATAGATTTCCTAACGAGTTTACAGTGCATTTGGTTATTTACAAGATCAAATATCATTCCCAAATAGCCGATCAAAAAAACAAAATATCGTTCCCAAATAAACGTAAGGAGTCACAAGAAGAAAAAAAATGCATAAATTGATTTTTTTTTCTCTCTTTTTTATTAAAAATAAATTTTATACTAATTGAAAATAATATATCTATTTTATTTTCTAATTATTTCTAGAGATACGCATATTAAAAAGGTAACATCCAAGGGCTAGAAAGTGCACCCTTACAAGAGCTGTCACGAGGGTGACCTCGTCACAGCATGACTCTAATCCATTTTTATACTAGGAAAAGACCCTTTATGTTCTTATTTTCACACTATTTCACACACTCTTGATCCTAATTTTTCTTAACAAAAACCAAAACTAAAATAAATGTAATTGAAGCTAATATGTCGATAGAACACAAGAGTTTGGTAAAATGTTCCACAGATGATATTGTGGAATCTCATTCATTATAAAGAGCCATATACGGCTATTATTACATAAGATATTACAAGTTTTGTATACCAAAAATACATGATTGACAAACATTAGAATGTCGACATAATTTGGTAGCTATAGATTGAAAAGATACAGCTGTAGTTACGGCTTTGAATGAGCGAGAATAGATATATCCTTAACATCCTCCCTCAAGTTGAGCATGAGTTGTTGAATGTTCAACTTATTCCTCTGATAAATAAACCTTGGTAATGACAAACCCTTAGTGAAGATGTCAGCTATTTGATCTTTAGTCGAGATGAATCGTACCAGAAGTTGCTTGTTTGCTACTCTTTCACGCACAAAGTGATAATCAATTTCTATGTGCTTCATACGAGCATGAAAAACTGGATTGGCTATGAGATATGTAGCCCCTAAATTGTCACACCAGATTGACGGATCTCTTACTTCAACACCAAGTTTTTTTTATCAATGATTGAAGCCATATTAGTTCAGAAGTTACTATGGCTATGCCTCTATATTCTGCTTCAATGCTCGACTTGGAAACAGTTTTCTGTTTCCTTGCACTCCAAGATATAAGATTATTACCAAAATATATGTAGTATCCACTAGTGGATCTGCGATCATCAAGACTCCCAGCCCAATCAGAGTAATAGTAGGAATGAAGACTGATATATGAAGATTTTCGCAAAAGTAAACCATGTTGAACTGTGTGCTTGAGATACCTGAGTATGCGTTTGATGAGCTCACAATGCTCGATGTAAAGGTCTTGCATGAACTGGCACACTTTGTTTACTGCGACAACAATATTGAGGCGAGTGATATGTAGATACTGCAATGCTCCACAAACACTTCGATAAAGAGTTGGATCCTCAAGTCTTTGGTACCCAATCTGCTGATTTTAGTGTTCACAACCAAGGGAGTAGCAACTGGTTTTGCAGTATCCACCTTTTTTCGTTTAAGCAGATCAGTGGTGTATTTTTGTAGGCTCAACAAAACTGATTCTTTTTGCTTAATAACTTCTATTCCCAAGAAGTAGCTGAGGTCGCCTAAATCTTTGATTGCAAAAACAGAATCCAGAGCAGTTATTAGATTTGTGATAAGATAATAATTGGAACATGTAATGATAATGTAATCGACATAGAATAAGACATAAATTACTCCATCTGAATTCTTCTTGATAAAGAGTGAATTGTCTGCAACAGACCCTTTGAAACCGAGTTCAACTAGATACATTCTAAGCCTTGAAAACCAAGTGAGTGAAGCTTGCTTCAGGACGTATATTGACTTGTTCAACTTGCAAACATGAGTTGGATAGTCGGGATGAATATAACCAACTAGTTGTTTCATATAAACATCTTCTGTCAGAACACCATGCAAGGAAGCATTCTAAACATCTAATTGTCACAAGGACCAAACATTTGCAAATGTAATTGTATCCTTTAGCCACTAGTCGAGCTTGGCTTAGTCACAGGACTGAAGATTTCATCATAATCAAAACATTCTCTTTGATTGTATCCTTTAGCCACTAGTCGAGCTTTTGGTCTGTCAATTGTACCATCTGGTTTTTGTTTAACCTTACAAACCCATTTCGAGCCAATCAAATTCATCCATGGTTCGTGTGGTACATAGCTCCATGTACCATTACGAATGTGAGCATTAATTTCATCATCCATAGGAGGTATCCATATTGGATTTTCCGATGCTTATGTATAAGACGATAGAGTGGTAAGTGATGTCTCTGCAAGTGGATATTTTGTTGCTGTAAGACAAAGCTTGTTGATTGGTTTATTGATACCATATCTATCCTTAGTGATCATATGATACTGTGTAGGTGGTGCAAAAGGATCCGGTAGAGCTGGCTGCAACGTAGATGGTTGTGTTGCTGCTGAACTAGTTGTTTATGCAAAAGTGGTTGTTGCGATAGATTCTGGTGCTGTTGTATTTAAAGTTGAATGCACATTATCCATATTTGGAGACATAGGTGGTGACTGCAAATTATCCATACTAGGTGACATTGCTGGAGTATGTAGCATAGGAGAGGATGGTTGAGAAACAATGTTCTCATGAGATGGATTAGAAAAAGTGGATGATGCAAATATTTTTGTGGATATGGATGATTTGGAAATGGGTTTAGTGATACATACTTGTTGCTTGGCAGAGAATGGGAAGCTTGTTTCTACGAACTTGACGTGTCGAGAGATATACAACCTTCCTGTAGGAACATGTAAGCATAGATATCCTTTTTGCTTGCCACTATAACCAATGAATACACACGGTAGTGATCTTGGTTCAAGCTTATGAGAGACATATGGGCGAAGACATGGATAACACAGACAGCCAAAGAATTTTAGAAAGTAACAGTCAGGTTTTTTGTTGTATAAGAGTTGGAGTGGAGATTTGACCTCATGTTGAGATGCAGGTATTCTGTTAATAAGATAACATCCAGTTGAGAAAGATTTTACCCCATAGGATTTTGGCATGGAGGCATGAAACAACAAAGCTAATCCTGACTCAGTGATATGTCTAATGCGTTTTTCAACAAAGCCATTTTGTGCAGATGTGTGAGGACATAAAAATCTATGTATAACACCATAATTATTAAGGAAAAAAGTGAACTTCCTAAACTCTCCACCATTGTATGATTGAAAGACCTTGAGTTTATTATTTGTTTGATTTTCTATCAACTTTTTGAATTGATTAAAAATAGGAAAGGCATCTGATTTACTAGCTAGTAGATAAATCCAAGTATAGTGTGAGTAAACATCTAGAAGAAGCAGATAATATCTAAAACCATCTTTTGAAACATGCGGTGAAACCCATAAATCAGCAACAATTAAACTCAATGGTTCATCAATAAATATACTACTAGTAGGAAATGGAAGTTTATGAATCTTTCTCATATGACAAGAGTGATAATAATCAAACTTCTTATTTGAAACAGGAAGGGAAAGATTTTTAATCATCCTAACAATAGTGCGAAGAATTAGGTGACGTAATCTTTGATGTCATAGAGGGACTTTATTGGATAGTAGAGCAGCTGGTGTTGTATGTTAAATCTCTCGAACAACATCAAAGACATAGAGCCCATTCTTAAGGCTTCCTTGCAACAGGGTTGTCCCCGACTGGATTTCCTTCACAACAAAATAAGTTGCATAGAATTCAAAGAAAACGTTATTATCTTTGAAGAATTTAGGGACTGGAAGTAAATTGGTCTTTATTTGAGGGACGTGGAGGATATTGTTTAACTGAAAAGATCTGTTATTATGAGTAAAGGAGGCATTACCAATATTCTCGATATGGAGAGCCTCATCATTTCCTACACGCACTTGTTCAGTGTCATCATACTCATGCCGAATATTGAGATTGTTGAGATTTGCAGTTAGGTGATGAGTTGCACCTGTATCAGTCACCCAGTTGTTATCAACATGACCACTAGGGATAGAAAAGTATGCAGCTAGTTGTTTTTTGTTGTCTACTTTGTTACGAAACCAGCATAATCGACCATCATGATTCTTGCATCTGTAGATCCCATAAGGACCTTCACCTTGATACATGTTTCTAGGATGACGGTTGGATTGATTTTGTGGACGATTGTTTGAGTATCTCCTTTGATCTTTCTTCTTAAATGGCCTGGAGTTTGATGAGGAAGCAACATTGGCTAGCGGTTGTTGCAAAACGGCTAACTGTTGTTCAAGACGGGGATCAAATAAAAGTAGATGAGATTCAAAAGTATCCATGTCGATCTTATCGACAATTCTTAAGGCTGTGACAATAGAGTCATAAGCCTGATCTAGTCCAGCTAGAATTGATTCCTGCATATCCTCTTCAGAGAGGGGTTTTCCAGATGCTGCAAGTGTATCAAGAAGTTACTTAGTTTTCGAGAAATAATCTTGCATTGAGTTGTTACCTTTGCGAAGACTGTGTAGTTGTATTTTCAGGTTCATTTGATGATCTTTGGTTTTTGGTGCATATCTCCTTTGAAGAGCTTCCCATACTTCTTGTGATGTTCAGAGACCCGAAACTCGACCTAATACGCCTTCAGATAGAGAGGAAAGGATCAATTCTAAGAGTATTTGGTCTTTTTCCTCATATTTTGCATAAGTAGTATTAGGAGTTGGTTGTGCACCTTCTTCAATAAAGGGTATGGTTTTTGGTGGTTTTTCCAGTGTACTATCAACAAAACCTTGTAGTTTGTAGCCTTTGAGAAGGGGTTTAAACTGTGTCACCCATAGGAGATAGTTGTTGTCATTGAGCTTGACACTGATCAGATGATTGATGTGAATTTGGTGAATTGTTGAAGTTTCAGCCATGGTGGAAGAAAAGAAGCGTGATTTTTGGATCTTTTGACTCAATACCAAGACAGAACACAAGAGTTTGGTGAAATGTTCCACAGCTGATATTATGGAATCTCATTCATTATAAAGATCCATATACGGCTATTATTACAGAAGATATTACAAGTTTTGTATACCAAAAATACATGATTGACAGACATTAGAATGTCGACATAATTTGGTAGCTATAGATTAAAAGGATACAACTGTAATTATGGCTTTGAATGAGCGAGAATAGCTGTATCCTTAACATATGTAAGGGATATGTTTGTGTCACAAGGCTTTACATACCCATAGAAAAACGAGCACATTCCAAAATGTATAACTCTACCATCTACTACTTTGGAAATCAACCATTAAAATTAAGATTAACAAATGGTGAAGTTTGGTATTATGGAACACACTCATTTTTTATGAATGTGTAGATCTTTGTAAGAAGAGCATATCGCCAAAATATTAACCTCAAATATGTTATCATTTAAATTTTATTAAATAAAATATCACCTGATATGTGAGATAGTTTGAATTTAAATCCTGAGAGGATCATCCCTCTAGACCTCAAACTGATAAATATGCCATGATTTTTAACAAGTAGATAATTAAAAGCTTTGTAAGTACAACATATTTCCTTCAATAATTCCTTAGATAATCCACAATTAAGGTAAACCTAGGTTTCGGCAGATGGTCCCAGATAAATATGCTGGGATTTTTAACAAGTAGATAATTGAAAAAAGCCCATTATTAAAGATTGTAAAGTCATCAAGTGAACTGTTACATTATTTATACCCGTGCCGTTACGGTACAGGTTAATCCTTAGTCTCAACTAACCATTTATAAATACTTTATTAATTAGTGTCCTATTAATTTCCCGTGATGAATGATTAATTAATTTTTCATGATAAATGTTCATTTACTGAATCTAATAAAAATAAATTTTTATTAATAAATATAAGTTTAGTAAACTATATATATTGATCGGTAAAGAATTTGGTGATGGCGAGTTTCGAACTCAGGTAACTGGTATCATCACCCAACAACTTTACCATTGTACTACAGTGACCCCGGTTAAAAATTATATTAAAAATTTTAATGGTGATAGTGAAATAAGCAGTGGGTGGGGGAAACAGTGGCGGGTATTTGTGAGTGGCATAGGTGGTAACATTACCGGTGGTGGAAAAAATAGTGGGTGTGGCTGGTTTTAACGTACGGTCATGGATGTTAGTGAATAGTAGTGGACAATAATAGTTTTGTGTCTTTACAAAATGCGCAACATTTTATTGTGATAGATGTAGTTGGTTGTTTGTAGCACAACTGTTCAGGACAAAACACAAATATTTTGAGGAGGATACTAAATCATATAAGACAATATGATCATGGTTTTTAGTATTAAAATAAAATGGGATACCAGCTATTCATAGTACCGATCGAATAAATCACGGTTTTTAGTATTAAAATAAAATTAATTACATTTCCAGAATAAAAAACAAAGTTTGGACACATTAGGCTAGATAAAGAACGATCAAATTTATACTCGCAGGACATAAATCTACCGCTATAAATGATCATGTTTAATTAAAATTTAATAATAAATGTTCAATTGATATTTCATAATAAATGTTTCTTTAATTAATCAAATGGATATATTTTTTTTGATACATAATAAAAATTTATTTGATATTAACCATATCAATAAGCATTAATGGTGGTTGTGATGGTGGGCAGTGGTGGGGTTAATGGTGGTGGGTATTGGTGAGACTGGTGGAGTGGTGACGATAATGTGGTGGTGGAAGAAGTATTGGTAGTAGGTTGAGAAAATGGGTCCCAAGATAGGTAAATTAAGCACTAATGGTGGTTTTGATGATGGTTGGTGGTGGTGGATCGGCGGTGGGGATAATGGTATTAAGCACAAAAGGAAAAAGTTTCGACTTCTTTGAGGATCATATAGTATTCTACTTGGAGCTAAGGAGAGAGACGCTTTTGTTACTAGGGTTTGCTTTGCTTTCATCTTCTTTTCATTATTATCATGTTGATGTTGATGAACTCCATATCTATGAGTAGCTAAATCTTATATTATTGGTTAAGGATGTAGTCCTATTTCTAAAACTTGTGCTTGTGTTATGTATTAGTTTTGTCTCTTTGTTTTCGTTCAAATCTCTACTGTTTTTAATAATCACATGATTGATGTATTGTGATAGGATTTAGATGTTTGTTTAGTTAAGTGGCCAATTAATTGAACTTGCATCCTTGTCCAAACCTATTTTAGGGTTTTTAATCAAGCGATAACCCTGAATACAAGTATCATGATATGATTACGATTTGTAGTGATACACTCTTGTAATCATATGTAGAGTTTGACCCTTGTCCGAATTGTCATGCGCAATGTATGAAAATTGCATTGATTAACCTTTTTCTGAAACTTAGTGCTCCTAGGAACTGAACTGAATTAGCGCAAGGCGTTAGGTTATTCTTTAGGTAGAATTCAAATACACAGTTCTAATGTGTGTGTTGATGAACTTAGGAAATTATTGGATTATCATGCTCTCTTGATAATCTAGGCTTTTGATAATAAAAGAGATTAAATTGTAGTTCTAATTAATCATGTATGCAAGCACATGTTTAAGATTGAAGATGAATTCCTTGACCAATATTCTCATCTTATTGATTACTTCCAATTATTTACTGCTTTGATTTACTTTTATTTCATTGATAAAACAAAAATCCCCCCTTTGGTTACTAAGAAACTAGAAATTTATAACTACAATTGTCTCTCTGTGGAAACAAACTCTTCCTTACTTTATACTTCATTTATATTTTGTTGAGTAAGAAAGTGAATTATTTTTGACGCCTACGACAGCGATTAAATTTTGGCGCCGTTGCCGGGGAGGCATTCGGCTAGTTATTAAGTTTTTATTATTTCTTCTTGCATATTTGTTTTCTTTCTTGTCTTGTTTCTCACTTGTTTACGAGAATTTTTTTCATGTACCTAATCCCTGGCTTCTAAAGATTGGAATTATCTAAAGTGCGGGATAGCTACTCGAAAAGGCACAGTATTCCAACCAAGGAAAGACATAACGGAAGAACAAGACTTGGAAGTAGAACACGAAGCTTTCCAGCAAGAAGAAGAAGTTGTAGAACAAGAGGTTTCGGTTGAACAAGAACCTCCTTTTTAAGAAGAAGAAGAAGCAATGGGTGATGCAAATCGTACACTCAAGGAATTGGCTTCTCACAAGCTGAATACACAACATGGGTGTATTCAAACAAACTCTACTTTCGATATCAAGTCAGGGTTGCTTAGATAATTACCAAAGTTCCATGGCATGTTGAATGAAGACCAACGTAGTTAATATCGCGTATCGGTATCGTATCGGCCAGGTCCGATACAACTATACAAAATATATTACCTGTTTTTATCGGTGATAAATCATCAAAATTAGAATTTCAATTATTTATAAGATCATAGAAAAAATAATAAAAATGATACACGTATCTCAAATTTCTAAAACATAAGGCGGCAAAATCTTACGTGTTGTAACTGTTGTCCAATTTTTCCGGTAAAATATTTCTTATTATCCTTGCTTTATAATCAAAACAATCACAAATACAACTACGTTGTCAATAACAACCGCTCAAATTCTCCACTATCTTATGCCATTCACAACAAAACCCAAATCCATTCAAATTCTTCCTCGAGTATGTATGGTGTCCAACTTATATCTTACGTATAATCATTGTTTTTATATCTTAACTATATTAGGGTTTTTAACATTCTCTAATTTACGTTGTACTTGTATGTAAAGACTAGATGCATGTTGCTCGAAAAACTTATTTGCTTTATTTGGTGGTGATTTTGATAATTGATTATACTTGATGGTGCCCAGTTTTCCCTTTATACAATTCATCTTTACCACAAATGATACAGGAATGCCTAATTTTCCCTTCTTAGGTTTCATCCTAACCAAAGATGATATTGGAACCGATATTATCGGTGTATCAGTAAAACCGATATTATCGGCCTGTACCGGCATGTACGAACGTTTTTATCGTTTAATCTTCGTATCACCGATATTTTCGATATCGTATAGATATTTTCCGATATCGGATAAAAACCTGTAATATCGACATGTACAACCGATATTGACTACCTTGATGAAGACCTAAAGAAGCATCTTATGGACTTCCACACCATTGTCATGGCCATGCTTCCAGCAGATACTGATGTGGATGGTGCAATGTTGAAAGTTTTTCGATTCTCTTTGGCGGATAATGCTAAGGATTGGTTGTATTATTATTTTCCTACTGGAAGTGTCACAACATGGAATGGGCTAAAGAAACTCTTTTTAGAGAGATATTTTCCTGCATCAAAGGCTACTCAAATTCGCAAGGATATCTGTGGGATGAAGCAAAATGTGGGAGAATCTTTATATGAATGTTGGGAACGATACAAGAGATTGGTGGCAAGCTGCCATCACCACCAATTTAGTGACTCTATGATTATCCAATACTTATATGAAGGACTCCAATCAAGTGATAGGAATCTTCTTAATACTGCGGGTGGTGGTGCACTAGTGATCAAGACGGTGGCACAAGCTAGAGAGTTGATTGAAAACATGGCAGTAAACTCCCAATAATTCTTGAGTCGTGGTTCGGATGTGCTTCTTAGGAGAGTAAATGAAGTGATCGAGGTCGAGGAACTTCGTTAATAAATGGGTAACATGACAGCAATGATGCAACAAGTTGCAGCCTCGGTGATACCAAGTTCTCTTCAAGGATATGAAGACGCTAATGAACAAGCTAACGTGATCTTTCCAAATAATCAAACACGGTATGATCCATATTCAAACACTTACAATCCAGGATGGAGATATCACCCAAATTTTAGCTATGCCAACAATCAAGGTGTAGTCCAACAACCTACTTTCAACAGTTCGAGTGGATTCCAGTCCCAAAAATAATAATTTCAGCAACCACAACAATCAATGCAAAATCAAGGTTCCGATATCGATTCAAAGCTTAAAATAATGATGCAAGGAATTTCTACTATGTTTAAAGAAATCCAACAAGAGACTAAGAGTGCGATCAAGGAGTTGCAGACACAAATGGGCTCCAGGGATATTGATTTAAACCAGTTGAAGGCACAAAATAGTGGGAAACTCCCTTTTCAACCTATTAACCCAAAAGAGGGTGTCATTGCTATTACGTTGAGAAGTGGTACACAATTTGTGCAACCTGAGGTTAATGATTCGGGAAAGGTGGAAACACCAAAGGAACCTGTTTTAGAGGAGAAAAATGATGATTCTCCCCAAACTTCTAAGGTACCTATTCCTAACTCTAAAACTCTGGTTTCTACTTATGTTCCTCCTTTACCTTTCCCTCGTAGATTTGCAAGTTCCAAGAAGGAAGAACTAGAAAAAGAGATTTTAGACATTCTCAAGAAGATTCATGTGAACATACCACTTATTGATGCTATTAAGCAAGTTCCAAAGTATGCAAACGTGTTAAAGGATTTTTGTACCAATAAGAAAAGGCTAAAAGGTAATGAAGTGCTAAGTGTGGGTGAGAATGCCTCGGCAATCTTACAACACAAACTCCCACTAAAATGCAAGGACCCTGGTATCTTTGGCATTCCCGTCATAATTGGTAATACTACATTTAACAAAGCTACGTTGGATTTAGGTGCATCCGTAAATGTTATGCCTGCATCAGTGTAAAATTCATTTAATCTTGGTCCTCTTAAAAAGTCTGGAATTGTGTTATAATTAACCGATCGTCTAATGTCTACCCAATGGGTATTGTTGAGGATGTTCTTGTGCAGGTTAATCAACTAGTATTTCCAGCAGATTTTTGTATCTTAGAGATGAATGAAGGTTCATTGGACTCATCTCTTCCATTGCTACTTGGGCGTCCTTTCATGAAAACGGAAAAAACCATTATTTATGTTGACAAGGGAACACTGACTATGAAGTTTGATGGAGAAATAATACGTTTCAACATTTTCGAGATGATGAGATATCCTAGTGATGTCCACTTTTGTTTCTCTATTGATGTGATGGACATATTGGCGTAACAAATATTTAAGTTGAATGATGTTGATACTTTGGAACCGTGCTCACTATACATATATTGATGATGGTTTGGAGTACGGTGATGAGATTAAGGAAACCATTGGTTCTCTTGACTCATTACCGGAAAAATATGCACTTAAGAATATTTCATATGATTCTTTACCCTGCAATGATGAAAATCTTGTACTTTCAATTGTTAAATCTCCAAATCTAGAATTGAAACCTCTTCCCGATCACCTAAAGTACTTGTACTTGGGTGACAATGAAGAGTTACATGTGATTGTTTCTAACGAGCATAGTAAATTACAAGAGAAAAAACTTCTAAGGGTGTTAAGGAAGTACAAGACGGCCATAAGATGGACAATTGCCGATATCAAGGGTATAAACCCTGCCGTTTGTATGCACAAGATCATATTGGAAGACGATGTAAATCATGCAGGGGAAACGCAACGTCGTTTGAACCCTCCCATGATGGAAATTGTGAAAAAGGAGATACTCAATCTTTTGGACGTGGGTGTTATCTACCCCATATCCGAAAACAAGTGGGTAAGCCCGGTACAAGTGGTACCTAAAAAATCAGGTATGACGGTGGTCGAGAATGATAAGAACGAACTTGTCCCAACTCGTGTGCAAACCAGTTGGAGGGTTTGTATTGATTACATGAAACTGAATGCCACCACTAGAAAATATCACTTTCCTTTACCATTTATAGATCAAATGACGTTTTTTTTGCTCAATCAATGTAGATTTTATTAACTATGATCAGAACAAAAGAGATACAAAAACCATTTATGGTTATTTTCATGAAAAAAATCTACTAGCAGAATCTGTAGTAGGAGTTAAAGGGAGATTCTAAAATAAAAGAATTGTTATCAGTATAGGTCTTATCATTGCCTATATTTAATTTGGACAAAGAATGAAGGTAATGTAAATCATGCAGGGGAAAACGCAACGTCAAGAATGTTTGAACCCTCCCATGATGGAAATTGTGACTCCACCTGTCTGCCTTTGGTTTGGCAAAAAGGAGATACTCAATTGAGGGCAATGTTAGATTTTTGGACGTGGGTGTTATCTACCCCATATCCGAAAACAAGTCCCTAAAAATTATTTTGGGTAAGCCCGGTAGCAGGGTCAACAAAAAAAATGATGACAAGTGGTACCTAAAAATTAAAAATCGGTATGACGGTCTTAAAAAAAAAAAAAATGGTCGAGAATGATAAGAACTGGAATTTGGAGAATCCTGTGGGAACTTGTCCCAACTCGTGTGCAAACCAGTTGGAGGGTTTGTATTGATTACATGAAACTGAATGCCACCACTAGAAAATATCACTTTCCTTTACCATTTATAGATCAAATGACGTTTTTTTTGCTCAATCAATGTAGATTTTATTAACTATGATCAGAACAAAAGAGATACTAAAAAACTTGTTCCTTGAAATACTTTAGTAGGAGTTAAAGGGAGATTCTAAAATAAAAGAATTGTTATCAGTATAGGTCTTATCATTGCCTATATTTAATTTGGACCCTTCTTTTGCCATTTTGTCTGCATTAAAATTTATCTCTCTATAACAATGATCAAAATCAAAACTTCTCAGATTATCATAGACTAGGTTCCATCTAGCAAGTACAAACCATGGCAAATCATTTTTTTGGAAGGCAAGGATGGCTGCTTTAGAATCAGAGTTGGAAACTACTTCCATATGATGACTTTTCACTACCCATTCACCTGCACAGACTATGGCCATGATTTTTGCAAAGTAGTTTGTAGCCACACCAAGTCCACCTGCACAGACTATAGATCAAATGATGTTTAGCTAGACACTCTTACTATTGTTTCCTTGATGGTTATTCAGGTTACAATCATATTGTGATAGTACCAGAGGATCAATAGAAAACTACTTTCACTTGTCCTTTCAATACTTTTGCTTATAGAAGGATGCATTTTGGCTTGTGCAATGCTCCAGCTACCTTCCCAAGGTGTATGGTAAGTATCTTTTCAGAATATTTTGAAAACATAATCGAAGTGTTCATGGACCACTTTAGTGTCTTTGGTGATTCATTTGACCTTTTCTTGAATAATTTGTCATTAATCCTTGAATGATGTGTTGAAACAAACCTTGTGCTAAATTGGGAGAAGTGCAAATTCATGTTAACTCATGGCATAGTTTTAGGCCATATAATATCTTCTAAAGGATTGGAAGTTAATAAATCTAAGATAGACTTTATTCGTGCTCTAAACCCTCCCACTACGATGATGGAGATACGCTCTATTCTTGGTCATGCAAGTTTTTATCGAAGATTCATCAAGGACTTTTCCAAAATAGCATCACCACTTTGCAACTTATTGCAGAAAGATGTGGTTTTTCACTTTGATGAAAAGTGCATGAAGACATTCAATCGTTTGAAATAACTTTTGATTTTAGCTCCTATCATTAAACTACCAGATTGGATCAAGCCTTTTGATCTCATGTGTAATGGAAGTGACTATACGGTTGGTACAGTTCTTGGGAAGCGTGTGGGGAAGATACCTCATGATATTTATTATGCTTCTAGGACACTCAACGAAGCCCAAAAAAACTACACAACCACTGAAAAAGAGTTGTTAGACATTGTTTTTGATTTGGAAAAGTTTCGCTCTTATCTAATTGGTACAAAAGTTGTTGTCT
The DNA here is from genome assembly GCA_023529315.1 of Papaver bracteatum. Lineage (NCBI taxonomy): Eukaryota > Viridiplantae > Streptophyta > Magnoliopsida > Ranunculales > Papaveraceae > Papaver > Papaver bracteatum. The sequence goes on from JAJJWX010005204.1 coordinate 310,129, forward strand.
TTTCTGATCATGAAATACTTAGGTACTTGCTGAAGAAGAAAGAGTTGAAACCGAGGCTCATACGATGTATTTTACTCTTGCAAGAGTTTGATATTGAAATCAAGGACAAGAAAGGAATTGAGAACACCGTTGCGGATCACTTGAGTCGTCTTGCTTTGGACAAAGAACTTATCCCATTGCGTGAAAGTTTCCCGGATGAGAAACTATTCTCAATTGCCTTTGGAGAACCATGGTATGCCGATATTGTTAATTATGTGAACACAGAAATAACTAAGGTACCAACGTGTTCACAAACGAAGTTCGCAATGAGATCAAAAGTGCTTTAACTACTCAAGATACACATAAATAAAATAAATAAATGTAAAATAAACTCTGAGCCTAAGGTCTCGTCATCGTTTCACACCACAGGAATTCCTATGGCGGATAGGGCACTGACCATATCAAGAATATTAAGACTATGAATGCGTAATATAAATGAGATGAAGATTTACGTGGTTCTGCACTAAGGCCTACGTCCACGGGGGTGGGGTGGGGGGGGGGGATTCTTCACTATATGTTATAGGGTTACAAAGCAAAGTCAATTGACTCTGAGTTGGGGGAGCGAAGCTAGAAAGATTGAAGATGAAACTCACTTACTCTTACAATTTTCCCTCCCCTATCTCTACTATAGTCCTCCCATATAAAATTGGTCGACCCCCTCTCTCTAAGAGGAGTGGGGTTTTTATAGGTGGATTATGCGGGTCCTTCCTTTATGATTCTCTTGACCTTATCTTCTTAGACTTTACGCTAATTCCACTGGTACCTTCATTTCGGACCGAAGCGTCCAACGGTCATATGTCACCCCGATACTCTGCCTTCCTTCCACTCCAGAGAATGCTCGACACGTGTATGGTACTAGACATGTTAAATGTGGGTGGTTGGGGAAGGAAACACGCGTGAGACAGCTGTCACTACCTCGTCAGTTTACTCAATCTTCACCGTTCATTTTGAACCCGTCTCAGGATGGGGTAAAGCGTGACTAGGGTCTTCTATGGTGCTTCTCGAGTTGTTATTAATCAGGTAGCCCCAGGTTGTGGCACCGTTGGATCTTTCTGATGACATACACGTGGTGGGGGGAGTTGAAGCAACTTCCTTGATGGGGGACACGTGTAATCCTCCCTCCATATATATTTATGTGTATATAATTCGCCCCTTTTCTTCCTAACTTTTGACGAGTTTAGTCAATATTTCGGAAGAAAAAATGTTCATTCTCTTCCCGTAATTACTTTTCCTATTCTTTGGGCACGTTTCCCACTTCTTTGAAATAACTTCTCCCTTGGATAGCGGGGTAGTTTTCTCTTTCTTGTTGGAAATAAATACATGAAGGGGAATGAATGTGATAATTTTTATTCCATCTTCTTCTTCTTCCTGCTACTGTCTATTTCTCCTACTTCTTTTTCTTTTTTCATAAACCCTAAATTCATTGTTGTCTTTTTGTTCTTTATTTCATCTGATAGCTTAACTACCTGGTACCGTGCCTTTACCGATATCTTAACCTCATTCGACCATTTGCAGGCATTCACCATTTTTTGTACTTCTTCATTTACTCCTGTAAGTACCGATTCTTTGTTGATGATATTTATTTATATTTTTGCTGTTGTAAATAGGTTTTTGAGTTTAGCGATGGGGAACACCATCTACGACAGTATATATACTTTCCCCCGTTCTCCATCGCTAAGCTTGAAGATTTTTTTTTTTCTGTCATGTTTTATCAGTAATAGTGTTCTCAATATAGATTGATGATTAAGGTTCTGTTTTTGATCTTATTTCTCGTGGTTTCCCCTTGTAGATAATCATGTCTGGTAACAATCGAAGGGGTAGTTCTTTTAGAATACCCGACTCGAGTCCTTATAGATCTCCACCATGCCAAAGCCCTGATATATCTCAGCCAAAAGATCTGTCGCTACCTTCGCATCATTCCCTTCATTCTAAACAATACCTCATCTCCTTCTCAACAGGGTGTGGAACATGTAAGGGGTTCTCGCTATCCCATTGGTCGAGCATCAGGTAAATCTTCCCAATAGCGTTCAGAACCGCTGGCGGCTCAGCCTTTTCGATCAATTGCCTCTCCTAGAACCTCATCTTCCCAAGGACCTGGAGGGCCGCTTACCACCCCGTTGTCTTAGAAGGACGTAGATCTTTCCAGGAAGCCTGCGTCAGTTCCACACACATTGTCTGACGCTGCCCCTTCGGGTCGTACTATTGTTAACCTTAAGAAGAAAAAGAAGGTATCCTTACGGAATATTGATTTGGAGGAGTTTAAGGCTAGGCAAGGTCTTGAATATTTCGAAGTTTTCTTCTATAACCAAGGTGATGAACTTATGTATGATATGGTTTCAAGTTATTAGTACGATTCCCAGCATCTGCTAACGACCGTTGGTGCCTTCGAACTACGATGTTTTGTCATGTCGTGAAGGCTCTACCCCTCATACTCATTTTCGTTCAGTAGTAAAACTGAGTGAAAACTATCTTCGAACTCTTCAGGAGGCTTATATTCGAAGTAAGGGCAGGACGCTGATGACCTGCTACCAACCTAATCTTGAGGCAAGGATCATGTATACCCCAAGGAACTTCAATGCTTCTTTTGGGGATTATGTTAACGGTCAAAACCGGAAGAATTGGAGCATCGGTTTATGTACGATGCCATATCCCCGTGGTGAGGTTCAACTTCTGAGTGAAGTGAGTGATACCAAGCTATGCTTAGTTCCTGGTACAGAGAATAACGCCCGTCCGGAGCTTTTTCCCAGCAAGGAGAAGCTTTGTCGTGATCATGACTATGAATGGTATGCCACTCCTATCGAAATCATTGCTCCCTGGTCTTATGGTTGGATCCCCGATGATCATGGATGGAAACCAACTTCTTAGAGCAGGGTTCGTGAGTGTTCCCATGCTTGCTATGGTAATTTCTTCCCCTGGGCTTTAAATTTTGCCGGTATGAGCTTCAATTATCGCATCGAGGCCGCCGATTATGATGAAAATGAGAGTTTCGAGCATGTTCCTCATCCCAAGGCTTCAAAGGATCCTGTCATTGCGAAGGTAAGATTTATTATTTTTATTTTTATTTTTCTATGTTATGTTATGTAGATCTTTGCCCATAAGATTGGAAATCTTACGTTCACTTTCCTTGTAGGTTTCAAAGAAGAAGAAGATAAGTTCTCTTGAATCGTCCACTGTCGATGTTGTTGATTCTGGGGTCCCTGAGGTTACAAATCCTGTTGGTAACGAAGAATAATTTGATGAGGGGTAAGAAAAAGAGTCCGACAAAGAGGATCGAATTAAGACTACTCCTTATGTAACGAGGATACCGACGAAGAGAGTCACATCGGTGGAAAGACGAATGAAACCAATATTGCTTTCAGAATCACTTCTTCACCTTCCTTAGACAAACACGCTGGTCTTCGGCCTTCCGATTCTTTATCGGTAAATATCCCCGAGACTAGTCCTGAGTTTTCTTTTGGTAAAATTCATTCATTTGGTGGTGCAGCAGATATTGGCACTGTCCTAGGCTCGACCTCTAAATTTAGATTGTTGTCTCCGAGCGATGATTGGGAGGTGGCCTTTGAAGAAGATATTGATAAGTCGGTAGAAGAAGAAAGTTCTGAAGGTTAGGATGTCGAGCTTCGTGCTTTAAAAGAGGCCAAAGGGAAGAAGGTTGTCTCAGGAGATGAGAAAAATGATAATGCTGCTGATGGGTAGAAGGAACAGTGCATCCCTCATGTGAGTGGTTACGCTGCTGGTGGGGAGCAAGAACAACGCAACTCTCATGTGAGTGGTGACATTGCTGGAGGAAGCATTGCTGTAACTTTCCCCGAAGATTTTTTGTCTATCATGAAGGGTGGTGGTGATGATGAGACCTATAGATGGTTAAAGAAGAAGGGTCTCATGAACGTCCCTCATGTCGCTCCACCAGTGCCCGAGGAAAGGCCCTCAGATGCTTTTACTCGTCAACGGATGCAACTGTCATCTCGTGAACGGGTGGCTGAGATGTGGGATCGAGATATGACTGCAACCGCTTCAAGTTTGTTGACTAGGGACCCTACTTCAATTCCTGATATGATAGCAGTGGCCGATGGTTATCAATATGATTACCCACAGCAGTGTATCCTTGAGGTAAGAGATTTATCTTTGTGAAGACTCGGCTTCACTTCGCTTGTTACTGCTAACTTTTAGTTTTCTTGGTTTATTATAGCTTGCAAATAGTGAGTACTGCAACCATACGTTGTACCAATTTTTTAAAGCCAAAGCCCTTAAGTTGGAGGCTAAGCTTCATCAGAGAGACGATGAACTTAATTGTGCTCATGAATCTATTGGGGCCAAAGATAAGGAGATTTAGAGGTTGAAGGACTCCTTGAGAGAGAAAGAGCTGGTGGGTGCTTCCGAAGAGAAACTTCATCAGGAAGTGGATTCTCTTCGCTCAGATTTGGAACAGGAGCGTGCTAAAGATTCGTCTTCAATAGGTTCATTCTTTCTACTTGCCCCTTTTTTATTTCTTTTGGAATGTTCTTTCTGAGTTAGCGAGCCCCGTCTTCAGCGGGAGATTCCAGAGAGTTGTCATGGATTCAAAGTGAAAGATTCCGTCAAGCTTCTCGGATTAAAGACTTAGTAGCCCAGGTGATCGAGGCAGAGGAAAAGTGGAATTTTCATGCCGATGAATTCAACTGAATGTCTCCTGATCGTTGTTGTAGGCGTCAAAAATAAATTACACTTTCTTACTACTCAAAATATATAATGAAGCAAGGGAAAGAAAGGATCGTTCCCACAGAGAGGTTTTGGGTTTTCAATATGTATCAAAAGCCCTAGAATACCTTATTGCAAGAATACTCCGTAAATTTCCTAAATTTATCAACACACACATTAGAGATGCGTATGTGAATTCTACCTAAAGAATAACCTAACGCCTTGCGCTAATTAAGTTCAATTCCTAAGATAATTAAGTTTCAGAAATAGGCTAATCAATGCAATTATAATACATTGCGCAAACAATTCGAACAAAGGTCAATTTCTACATATGATTACAAGAGTGTATCACTACAAACCGTAGTCATATCATGCTACTCGTAGCCAAGGTTATCGCTTGATGAAAACCCTAAAATAGCTATAGATATAGATGTATGTTCAATCAATTCTAGACTCAACCAAACAAACATTTTATCATATTGCAATACATTAATCATGCAATTATTATACGCAGTAGAAATCGAACGATAATATTGAGAAAAAACTAATTCATAAAATCCATAACTTGTTTTCAAAATCCAACTACATCTTTAACCAATAACAAAATCAACTACTTGTGTTTTTGGAAATCATCATATAAAGCAAAGAAGAACTATCATGTGAAACCCCAGAAAACAAAAGTAGTAGTCTCCCTAATGGAGATATATCTAGGTTTAAAGAAAGAGTTTTCTATTTATATGCCTCTCCAATTCCAAAAGGATACTCTCTTCTCAAAACCCATCTCCAAGTGGTCCACCAAGCCCATGTGTGGAAAATACCCGTGTGAAAATTATGTCCAAAAACTGTCGTCGAAAAACTGGTATCGCAAGTCGGAAGTTGGCCGGGAAAGTATCACAGGAGACCAGAAAAGTCACACCGGCCACCGGTCAAATGATCCAACTCGGGTCAACTGAGTTAACTCGGAAAGTCAACTGAGTCAACACTGGGTCAGGTTGAGTCAGAGAGTCATCCAGGTAGATGATTGAGAGTCAGCATCTGACTAGTGTAAGTTAATTCTGGCCAAGGCCATTGCACATGCCATATCTCATGATGCGCCATAATAACCTTGCACAACCACAACTCCCATTGGAAACAAATGTATCTTAACCGCAACACCGCAGCTCTGCCTCATACCACTACAATCACTTCCACAATCTGCAAACTCCACTTCAATCCATGCTATTCTCCAATGCCACGACTTCAACATGCCTTCCTTACCAGCTCCGTCATTCGATTGCCATCACCAGCAAATTGCGGCATTAGTTCACGGTTCCGTACCCTTGTGCATCTTTTTCAGGTTCGAAAGTAAGCAAACTCCACAAGCATTATCATATAATCTCATTCATGGCAACACACTGAACCTTCATGCAGTTACTCATCAATGCAACTTCAGTTGCAACTTCTTCCTCCAACCATGACTTGCAGCTACAGATTCAAATCATAGTCACAATTTACAGCTCCATAATCTCTGTAAACTGCAACCGAGTACAAACACACAACTCTAACCCTGTAATCTCAATTGCCTGCATCATTTAGTTACTTATCATAGCACTTCTATAGACCCACAACCAATCAGCACCATCTTCCAAAATTAAATTTCGGCAACATCAATTCCATCCCTTCACTGTTTTGACCTTAGAGCACCTGCAACTCACGCAACACTTCACTGCACCAGTTGTATCCTTCAACAGCTCTATTCGAGTGCTCAACAGAATCAGCCACCTGGTTAGCAGCTGTAACCCTTTATGACCACCACAACAACCATTTTTCCATCTCAGGTTCAAGCTTCAGTCCCTGTAAAACATTTAATTCAATCAATCAAACATACATATTTCATTCATTCCCTACATTGCTGTGTTACAAGAAAACGGCAGTTTTTTTTTTGTCGTCTTGACACGCATGGACACGGACACGCGTGTCAAAAACGCAGGACACGGCTCGGTTACCTAGGAATTAAATTTGACTTAGTGTCTGTTTGTTTCAACTTTTTTGACTTAGTGTCTGTTTCTTTACTCCTTTTTTTATTTTTTTGCCCTTTAAATTTTCATGTCGGATTATGATTAAAGCTAATTCTTCTGTTTCATGAATTAAATTTGCATTCTTTTAAATCCTCTTTTGCCTTTTCTCTCTTTTTCCTTTTCTTTTAGTTCATTATTCCTCTTGTCGGGATTTTTTGGTGATGTTTTCTAGCTTTTTACCTCCGTGTCCCCGTTTTCTAGTTTTTTAACTTGCCGCTTTAAGGTGACGTTTTGGACACAAAACCCGGACACCGTGTCCGTGTCCTTGTAACACAGCTACATTGTCATATACCACCAGTGACCAGTCTCATGTCCACTTCTATAACTATAGCTCTACAATCTCAGCCTTGCAAACTCTTGAGCCAACACATATCGCCGCCAACTCCATCACAACAGAACCACCACAAGCTAGAGCACCAGTTCAGCTCATCATCATGTCACATAAAAACCTGTAACTCAGCTATACAACCCACCAGTTACATGTCTGCTTCGTTGCAGAATCCACCAGGTACAGCATACCTCCAACCCATTCACCATCAGCTCTTATTGTGTTGTTCTTTATGGTACCAGCAGCTCCTATCTACCATTAACCCAGATCAATATCAACTCAAACACCAGAAGCAAACCCCAATTTAATCTCTCGAACCCTTGAATCTCAACTTCCGAAACCAGCTACAATAACATCATCACTTGGTTCTTTCTCGGCTGCACACCAAATGCATCATTTCTGCAGCTTCCATCTCAACTGCAACCAATAGCCAATTCCCCATGCAATACCAACTTTACCTCGTACCATTCTGCACATAACCCATCCATAACATCATCACCAACTCATTCACCTCCATTGCTGCATCTTCCTTAGGCCACCTGCAATTCAGTCCCCAGCTATTGCATTCGCTGCCATTTTCTTGTTCACTGCAGCACCAAGTTCTACAGCTGCAACTCCATTCCTCCCTTGAAAATCATCCATGCTCTAACTGAAGTAACCATCATCTCTGGTTTCACCAGCTCATGACCTCCAATTGCAATTCACAAGCAAACCAACACCACCAGTGCATCTTCTTAAGCATCAGTTTCATCTCCAATGCAGCTGAAATACTAATCTCAAGCCAATATTCATTCAAGCTTCAAATCCACCTGTAATTTTAGCTTCACAACACTCACCAGTTTCTAATCTTCTTCACTGATACAAACCCAACACAGAGCTCTAATTTCTCCTTCGACGTATCACTTTCATCGATAACAGTTTTATCTAAGATAAACCCTAATTCCAATTCTTCCCAGCTGCGATTTCTCGGCTCCAACTTCACAGAAACACCAAATTCCACCATCAAATCCCATAATCTGACAAACCCATACCATTTCTTCCTTCTCCTGTTGTAAATTCACCAATCTCAGGCCCCCTTTATGCGGCAAGTTTCAATTCTATAACTGCAAACCCTAAATGTTCTTATTTTTTTACATAAAACCATTAGGATCTTGTTTCCTTACATCAATCACAAATTGGCAACAGCAGCAATCGTTCTTCAGTTTCTGGTTCAACTCAATTCGAAGCCATCTTTACATCAAACCCACCATGACCCTGTAATCTCCATCTTCCTTCCAATCACCCATTCATTCAACCATTTCAGAGCCTCAATTTCCCCTGAATTTCCCAAACATCAGCAGGAGAGAGATTACACGATTCAACCCTCCATTCTCTGTGTTATCTCTCCATTGAACTCTTACAGCAGCCGCACTTTACTCCTTTCTCTTGATTTTGAGAAGATAATGATAAGGAGAATGATTGATAAACCTTGAAATCTGGGGCTAGGTAGGAACCATAATTGATAGAGGCACCCCACAGATTAATACATGCCACCAGAGTGATAGTCACTTGAGCAAAACTCATCTTCGCATGGATTGGCTCCAATATCTCTCGCCTGTGAATCGATGGTTTTTCTCTTTCCGCTCCAAATGAATGATTTTTCCTTCTTTTGCTCATAATGACTCCAAAACACCTATGAAACTCAAAAGCAAACATAAGATACATAATTCAAATGAAAAATAGCAAAGAAAGCATAAATACTAAATATAAAATAAGGTGTTTTAGACACTTATCAAATTCCCCCATACTTAGACTTTGCTAGTCCTCGAGCAAATCAAACAAAACAATTCTAAAACATACATACAACACCGTGTCGTCGAGGCTACGGTTAATTTTAGCATAAATAACAAGCCTTTGAACCCCTAGGTGTCCCTAGTGGATGATTTTTAGTCTCGTGAAGGTTTACAAGAGGTCTGCCTACAAAACCTATATTTCCAACTCCAGCTACCTGTGACAAATCTATGAACGAATCCAAAATGGCTATTGGAGGAGATACCCTGATGCGAATCCAAATTAATATATATATGTAAATTAAGCTATACTCAGAAAGTTGAACAAACCACAATACTCAGAATCTGACTAACCACAATCACACATGAATAGATTAACAAAATGGATATAAAGATAGATGTTTGCGAATGTTGACTAAGTGAATGGTGTTTCCCATATCTGTCTGAAGGTCACCGCCAAGATGAACCTATGCATCCTATTGGATTGAGCTACTGGTCTGAATTCTAGTGTCAACACAACTGGCATATACAAGGGAACCAGTGGTCAACAATCTTAATTCTACTTCAACTCAAATGGCATATACAAGGGAACCAGGAGTCGACTTTATAAAACAATAATAATATTTTTCTTTTTCACTTATTTTATTTTATTTTATTTTATTTTAGACAGCATGATTAGATCTTTTGGATCCAAGCGCATGATTCTTGTCAGCAGATTACATGATAGTTCCCTTGGATCCTGCATTCCACGCTTGTTTAGGCGACAGACACAGGGAGAACACACACATATTGCTATCCAAGTGTCATTTTTATTCTGATTGGTCTAATTGGTCAGTCATTTTTTTTTGTTAGCAACTCAATCACTCTATTTATGCTTCAAAAAAATCACTCTATTTCATCCTAGCAGTAATAAAAATTCGATTTAGTGACCCACCAAATCACTTAGATAACAATTGATAAATATGGAAGAAAAAAAAACGTGTTATGGTGATATTCCGAGATATGGTAACAACTATCATATAATTTCTAACACTTGAATAATTCTGTCCCTTTTAGTTAATGGGTTCCTCAACTCCGGCAGCCAAAATGGTTCCATCCACTTATATTGGTAGTGTCATCCTAAAGGCACATGTTTCTAGGTTTCGGAGTGTATAAAGCAATTTTATCTTTTTTTTTTATCTTTTTTTTAATAAACACAAGGGAAAACTAACAAGGCTAAAAACTCTATATGAGAACACTCCCCCACACTTAAACTTTACATTGTCCTCAATGTAAAATTTAGTCATTCAAAGTAAAGTTCAAGGTGCGAAATTCATAACGTGATATATATACACAATAAAAAAATAAAATGCATAATAAAAAAAACGGATACTCCAACTCATAGTTATTTCTGAACAATAGAGAATAAACACTAAACAAGCTTTTTAGTTGGCATCTAATCCCAACTCAGCCAATATATATACCTCATCGTCAAAAAAAAAATTAAATCTACTTAGAAATGCTAGTGTTTATTCTAAATTGTTCAAAAATTTCTAAAAGTTTTTTATATGCAAATATCCAAAATAAGAAAATAAACACCTTATTTTATATTTAGTATTTATGCTTTCTTTGCTATTTTTCATGTGAATTATGTATCTTATGTTTGCTTTTGAGTTTCATAGGTGTTTTGGAGTCATTATGAGCAAAAGAAGGAAAAATCATTCATTTGGAGCGGAAAGAGAAAAACCATCGATTCACAGGCGAGAGATATGGGAGCCAAGCCATGCGAAGATGAGTTTTGCTCAAGTGACTATCACTCTGGTGGCATGTATTAATCTGTGGGGTGCCTCTATCAATTATGGTTCCTACCTAGCCCCAGATTTCGAGGTTTATCAATCATTCTCCTTATCATTATCTTCTCAAAATCAAGAGAAAGGAGTAAAGTGCGGCTGCTGTAAGAGTTCAATGGAGAGATAACACAGAGAATGGAGGGTTGAATCATGTAATCTCTCTTCTGCTGATGTTTGGGAAATTCAGGGGAAATTGAGGCTCTGAAATGGTTGAATGAATGGGTGATTGGAAGGAAGATGGAGATTACAGGGTCATGGTGGGTTTGATGTAAATATGGCTTCGAATTGAATTGAACCAGAAACTGAAGAACGATTGCTGCTGTTGCCAATTTGTGATTGATGTAAGGAAACAAGATCCTAATGGTTTTATGTAAAAAAATAAGAACATTTAGGGTTTGCAGTTATAGAATTGAAACTTGCCGCATAAAGGGGGCCTGAGATTGGTGAATTTACAACAGGAGAAGGAAGAAATGGTATGGGTTTGTCGAATTATGGGATTTGATGGTGGAATTTGGTATTTCTGTGAAGTTGGAGCCGAGAAATCGCAGCTGGGAAGAATTGGAATTAGGGTTTATCTTAGATAAAACTGTTATCGATGAAAGTGATACGTCGAAGGAGAAATTGGAGCTCTGTGTTGGGTTTGTATCAGTGAAGAAGATTAGAAACTGGTGAGTGTTGTGAATCTAAAATTACAGGTGGATTTGAATCTTGAATGAATATTGGCTTGAAATTAGTGTTGCAGCTGCATTGGAGATGAAACTGATGCTCAAGAAGAAGCACTGATGGTGTTGGTTTTCTTGTGAATTATAATTGCAGGTCATGAGCTGGTGAAACCAGAGATCATGGTTGCTTCAGTTAGAGCATGAATGATTTTCAAGGGAGGAATGGAGTTGCATCTGCAGAACTTGGTGCTGCAGTGAAAAAGAAAATGGCAGCAAAGGCAATAGCTGGGGACTGAATTGCAGGTGGCCTAAGGAAGATGTCGCAATGGAGGTGAATGAGTTGGTGATGATGTTATGGCTGGGTTATGTGCAAAATGGTACGAGGTGAATCTGGTATTGCATAGGGAATTGGCTGTTGGTTGCAGTTGAGATGGAACCTGCAGAAATGATGCAGTTGGTGTGCAGCCGAGAAAGAACCAAGTGATGATGCTGTTGCAGCTGGTGTTGGAAGTTGAGATTCAAGGGTTCGAGAGATTAAATTGGGGTTTGCTTCTGGTGTTTGAGTTGATATTGATCTGGGTTAATGGCAGATAGGAGCTGATGGTGCCATAAAGAATAACACAATAAGAGTTGATGGTAAATGGGTTGGAGGTATGATGTACCTGGTGGATTCTGCAATGAAGCTGACATGTAACTGGTGGGTTGTATAGCTAAGTTACAGGTTTTGATGTGACATGATAATGAGCTGAACCGGTGCTCTAGCTTGTGGTGGTTCTGTTGTGATGGAGTTGGTGGCAATATGTGTTGGCTCAAGAGTTTGCAAGGCTGAGATTGTAGAGCCACAGTTATAGAAGTGGACATGAGACTGATCACTGGTGGTATATAACAATGTAGGGAATGAATGAAATATGTATGTTTGATTGAATTAAATGTCTTACAGGGACTGAATCTTGAACATGAGATGGAAAAATGGTTACTGTGGTGGTCATAAAGGGTTACAGCTGCTAACCAGGTGGCTTATTTTGTTGAGCACTTGAATGGAGCTGTTGAAGGATACAATTGGTGCAGTGAAGTGTTGTGTGAGATGCAGGTGCTCTAAGGTCAAAACAGTAAAGGGATGAAATTGATGTTGCCGAGATTTAATTTTGGAAGATGGTGTTGATTGGTTGTGGGTCTAGAGAAGTGATGTGATACGTAATTGAATGATGCAGGCAGCTGAGATTACAGGGTTGGAGTTGTGTGTTTGTACTCGGTTGCAGTTTACGGAGATTATGGAGCTGTAAGTGGTGATTGTGGTTTGAATCTGTAGCTGCTAGTCATGGTTGGAGGAAGAAGTTGCAACTGAAGTTGCATTGATGAGTAACTGCATGAAGGTTTAGTGTATTTCCATAGATGAGATTATATGATAATGCTGGTGGAGTTTGCTTGCTTTCGAACCTGAGAAATATGCACAAGGGTACAGAAATGTGAACTAATGCCGCAGTTTGCTGGTGATGGCAATCGAATGATGGAGCTGGTAAGGAAGGCATTTTGAAGTCGTGGCATTGACGAATAGCATGTCCTGAAGTGGAGTTTTCAGATTGTGGAAGTGATGGTAGTGGTATGAGGCAGAGATGCGGTATTGCGGTTAAGCTACATTTGTTCCCAATGGGAGTTGTGGTTGTGCAGGGTCATTATGGCGCATCATGAGATATGGCATGTGCAATGGCCTTGGCCAGAATTAACTCAGACTAGTCAGATGCTGACTCTCAATCATCTACCTAGCTGACTCAACCTGACCCGATATTGACTCAATTGACTTTCCGAGTTGACTCAGTTGGATCATTTGATCGGTGGCCGGTGTGACTTTTCTGGTCACCTGAGATACTTTCCCGGCCAACTTCCGACTGGAGATATCAGTTTTTCGGCGACAGTTTTTGGACAAAATTTTCACACGGGTATTTTCCACACATGGGCTTGGTAGACCACTTGGAGATGGGTTTTGAGAAGAGAGTATCATTTTGGAATTGGAGAGGCATATAAATAAAAAATCTTACTTTAAACCTAGATATATCTCCATTAGGGAAACTACTACTTTTGTTTTCTGGGGTTTCACATGATAATTCTTCTTTGCTTTCTATGATGATTTCCAAAAATACAAGTAGTTGATTTTGTTATTGGTTAAAGATGTAGTTGGATTTTGAAAACAAGTTATGGATTTTAAGAATTAGTTTTCTCTCAATATTATCGTTCGATTTCTACTGCGTATAATAATTGCATTATTGATGTATTGCAATATGATTGAATGTTTGGTTGGTTGAGTCTAGAATTGATTGAACATACATCTATATCTATAGCTATTTTAGGGTTTTCATCAAGCGATAACCTCGGATACGAGTAGCATGATATGACTACCGTTTGTAGTGATACACTCTTGTAATCATATGTAAAAATTGACCTTTGTTCGAATTGTTTGCGCAATGTAATTATCGCAAGGCGTTAGGTTATTCTTTAGGTAGAATTCACATACGCGGCTCTAATGTGTGTGTTGATAAATTTAGGAAATTTACGGAGTATTCTTGCAATAATGTATTCTAGGGATTTTGATGATAGCGAGATTAAATATGAATTCTAATCATACATTCAATGCTTGTTTACAATTGAAGATGAAACCTTTATCCAATATTCTCACAACCTTGATTTGCGTGCTTTATTGTTTTGTTTGATTTTATTTTACTTTTAGTTTATAAAAATTAGAAAATTCCCCCGGTATTTTATATAGGAAATTGATACATATTGACAACCCAAGACCTCTCTGTGGGAACGATCCTTTCTTGCCCTTGCTTCATTATATATTTTGAGTAGTAAGAAAGTGTAATTTATTTTTGACGCCTACGATAGCGATCAGAAGACATTCGGTTAAATTCATCGGCATGAAAATTCCACTTTTCCTCCGCCTCGATCACCTGGGCGTGAGCAGATGGTCGATATGCAGAATAGTATGAATGCTGAGCCTCGCTAATTTAATGGCACCCTACTTTGGACTCGAGATAACCTAAGTGAGGCTCGTTCCACCATATCCAAATTAGAAGTTAAGGTGACTAGATTAGAAGTGGATCTTCGCCAGGATCAGTCACCTCATGATTATGTGCAACGCCTTGTTCGTGAAAGGGATGATGCCAGGGCTAAAGCCTATGCCTTAAGTAAAGCTTTATCTTTTTCCCGGGCTGAAGTTGCTCTCTTGGTTGAGTCAGAGAGGAACTTAGAAGTAAACTTGTATAGGCTTACCAAAGGGATCGAGGAAATGAGTAATGAGGTTAATCACCTTTACCATTCTGATTCTATGAAGCAGGTAGAGTTGGATCAGTGTCAATTTTCCCTCACAAACCTTCGACTGGACTATAAGAAAATATCTGATGAATAACAACTATATAACCTCCTCTGATAATGTTTCAACAGACCATTTTTCGTCAGAGCAGTTTTCAAAGTGATTGAAACATAACATGAATTTCGTCACTAGGTAAAGATGAACTTGGCTAAAGCAAAAGCTTTACCAACACATATTTCGAGAAATAGATAAGCGAGATATACTCAACTCGAAATACCACATGTGTATAATCTAAGTCTATATAGAAAAATGACTTTTGTCTCAAAATAGGAGATATATTAGATTGACTTTTGAGTGATAGATAAGTTCAAGTCTCCACATACCTTTTAGTCGATGAAGATCCACTGGTTCCTTGAGTAGTCCTTCATCTTGTATGATGATCTCCATGGAGTTCTTGAGATCAACTACACTTTCTATCCTAGTCCGAGACCTTAGCTATAGTAGACTAGAAATGAAGACTTATAGTTTTGATCACTAACATTGACAAACATGCTTGAGATAGCAAGGAATGTGAGTTCGACCGAGCAATGCTCTAACAATCTCCCCCTTTGTCAATTTTAGTGACAAAACTATTAATAAATATGGAATACGAAAAATATATAAATAAACTTTGTTACACAGCGTCAAAGTCCAATTGCATCACAACTTTAACAACAATACTATGGTGATATGTCACTCCCCCTTAGTCAATACTCCATCTCACATGGAAACCACTCCCCCTTACATAATGATCCGAAAACCATATGTATTTGTAGTATGAACTACATATTAATTCTCCCCCTTTTCACAACACCAAATTCCCGGATTCGTAACGGATATGTGGCCGTTACAAAATCGCCGTTATAAATGGCCGTTACAAAATCTTCGTAACAGGCAACGGCCATTACTAATTTTTAAAATTTTCGTAACAGAGTGAAGCTGTTACGAATTTTTTTATAAGCGTGCAAGTCACACACTTGGTCACACTTGAGTCGTAACACCTCTTGAATGTGCGTGTGCCATTCACATGTGTGGTATTATGTTTCCACCCATGATGAGTTATACCAGAGGATATTTCCTCCCCTGCGTATGCGATTCACATGCGTGCTTATGAGTTTATCTTAGCAGTCGAGATAAGTTAACACTTTTTTTTAATTTTCTCTCTGCTCCTGCTCTCTCCTCTCCTCTCAGGCGATGAAACTAGGGTTTCATCTCAGAAGTCGTATTAGCCGAGAAACCATCACAAAAATCTTTTCAATAGCCTTTAATCATTGATTTGTGTAAGTATTAATCATTATAGGTTTCGATTTTTAGGGTTTCATCGTTTTTTCAATCGATTTGTTTTTTAAGAGTTCATTTCATCTATATTTTTGGGGATTCATTTCAATCGATCTGTTTCATAATCGATATGTTTCATCTTAGTTTCGTTTTGTTAATCTTCTTCATATAAATCTGATTCGATTTCTTTTTTCTAATTTCCTGTTAGGGTTTCAAGAAATTTGAAGATTTGAAGACTTAAAAGGTATAAAGTTTCGAAAACTTGAACTAATTTGAGGGTTTTATGTTAATTTGTATTTTAGGGATCAGTATGTTTACATCTATTTGAAGGTGACAGTGCTCAGTCACTGTTTGATAAAATGGCTTAAAGAACTGCAAAGACTTGATACTGACTACAGTTTGAATATTTTGAAGAGGTTTTGAATCTTGTGATAAACGGGTTTTGTTTATATATGGTTCTAGAGTATTGGGTCCTCATTATAATTGCTTCATTTATATAGACTGTAGAGGTTTTGAATCTTGTGATAAACGGGTTTTGTTTATATATGGTTCTAGAGTATTGGGTCCTCATTATAATTGCTTCATTTATATAGACTGTTAGAGTCTTTAACTCTAATACTTCCTGTTTGACTGTTTGAGTCTACCTGTACATCTTGTTAAATGATAATACGAACCCTATTACTCTTGAATCTTGTCAATCCCTGGTTAGGAAGGATTTTGGGTTTATCTTTTGAAATTGTTTACTGTGATGTCATTAGACTAGAAATTGTTAGAGGCTGGTTTTATGAATCTTTGAACCACCGTGAAATTTGGGTTCTAGGAGGTGGTTGTTGGATTGAATTAAACAACATCTTTTTTTGAAGTATCTTGTGTTGTCCTGTGAATTTTGGCCTAATCTTAATTTTTTTAGAAAAAGACCGGAATTGAGTGTTCTTCTCTCAAATTTCAGTCCTTTGAAAGACAAATCAAATGTGTTAATATGTGTTGTGACCTGAGCTACTTGATGTAAGAGATGCTTCTATTTTCGCAATATTTTTAGTGATCGGTACGTTTCTAAGGGAAACGATAGAAACTGCTCCTTGGTGGGTAGCGTTGTACTAAATTTTTAACTTAAGATAGATCACATGTATGCATGCTTATTGCTAAGTTGTTATGAATGGATTTGATGATGGTGAAAATGCTATTGAAATATCTTGAAGTACAGTCTGTTCAGTTTCTTACTTTCATTTCGGATTTTAGTTTGTACTTGAAGACCTCTATCCGTAAGTCTATAAAATGCTTTCGTACTTAAATCAATGAGTGTGCTTAATTTCTTTATGTGGAAATTCAATTAGTTATATCTATGTACAGTTTACAAATTGCTTAGTCAAGCTAATGAATGGGACTAAAGTGGGGTTGGGAACGATCTTTAGATTCTTAGAAAATATCTATAGTTTTTATTCTTCTACACACTTATCGTTCTCTGTATCAATTATACTGAAATAGCATGTACACAGTTAACTTAATTATAAGTCTGCAGTGAGACTAGCATTGAGAAGTTAAGTGATTGGTTGACGTTTGGATTTATTGATCTCACATTCTCATTCAGTTGTTGATAATTTATGCCTTGATCATAAATTTTATCAGTGGAGGTATATAAATTAGCTAGGATATATAAACTCTTTATTCTTCGTGATATCGACCACATTTCTGATCCCTATTTGTATTCCTGTTGAGCTAGTACTCAGTAAGTGGAGGCACATCTGTGTCTAAAGTTAATAATTTTGACTTAGATGTATATATGTACACTGAATTTATCTTAGATGTCAAGGATTAGTGCCATATAGATTTAGATTGTGAACTTAGAAAATCTTTCATACATAGTAGATGTGTATAAAGATAGGCTAATTTAGTTATAGGTCTAGCTGAAATCTGAATTAAAACTGCATCACTGATTAAGAGTTTCCTATTTATGTAAATACAATCCAAACTTTGAATCTGTATGGTTCATATTTTAGGATTTTCGCTCGAGAATCACATGCTCGTTCCACATAATGTAAATTCCATATCTGTTCTCCATTTTGGAATTAATTGTTCTTTGTTCTGATAATTATCTTCACAATGCTCTTGTGTTTCGGGCATAATGGTATTTTAGTAATGTACTTAACAAGACTAATCTTGATAGCATATGAAGTCTTGGAGTCTTGTCGTTACCGTAGTGATATATTATTACTTCTACCTTACTAAAATAGTGGCTAGACGCTGACTGCCAGGGAAAAGTAGACGCGTTTGAATGGTTGCATTTATGCGTTTCATAGTGTAATAATATTATTATGAACGGTAGGTATCCATTTATGGCATTTTCAAGGTACACATTCTTTGTAATTTGTTGTAATAACTATTATTCAACACTTTTGACTAATTCTTTTCAGTGAATTTGACATATATGCATCTTAAGCTGGTTAAGATTTCTATCGACAAGATTAGTCCATCTTCTAAACAAGAGTTCCAGCATGACTTTCGATTGTTCAGTTAGAACTATGCCTTTGTATTATGTCAGTTTGTGTTTCAACTGTTCGGCACTTCTGGCAATTCAGATACCGAGGAATTTGTCAATATATAGTTATTTCAGCTTCAGTTTCTACTGTTAATGCTTAGAGCTTTGTATGGTGCTTCTATTTTGATCTCTAATGCTATAGTTTGTGTTATAGGATAGGGTTATAGTCAGTGCAGTTGTTTTGTCGTTTTTATAGGACGATTTCTTTTGGTTTGTTCTGTATCTTAATCTAGCTTCTATGTGTTTAAGGTGTCTTTTGTATCGACGGACGGTCGGCAGAGCTTCAGGTTTGATTAGCGGTTTGAGGTGCGAATTTCCACTACTCTTATGCAACCATTGATGTCTTTTTGCAAAACTATGCATGTTCACTTAAACAAATTCATGCATTGTTTTCTCTACCCACGCGTTATTGTTGTACAGCTATAAATTATGTCTTATAAAATGTGGTGGAACTACACCTACGTTGATTCAGATTTTTGGGAAGGGTACTTTTATAAAGAGGGGAGCAAATCTAGTTTGGTCTTCATAGAGTTGTGTTGTTCTCTCGTAATCTTTCCATTGACTGGAAAGAATTTGAAATGTTCTTCTTTGTCTCTGTGATTGTTTGGGGAAAGACAATTTCCCATCTGTGTTGCATAGAATGCGCTCTCTCATAATTTATTTTATACCTACATTTAATCTTATCTAGATGTGTAATTGTCATCGATATTACGGTGTGTAATTGATAGTTTTGCAAAAAGATAGCATGTAGTACTACTTTTACATTTGAGAAGATACTTAGAAACTTCAAGACTTTCACTATGTAGAATTGCTTGAGAGTTTGGCACCATTTCAAGGTTGTTATGAAAACAGAAAAAGATCTATGATTCATTTTCTTTGTTAATCATTTGATCGAGTTTTGTTTTCTTATACTAAATTATTCTAGTGTTTCTTATCCTCGGCTTTTGAATATGAAATTGGTATTGATCTTTGAATCCCGAGATTTCTATAGTTCCACATCATTGTTCCTTTTCTTCTAAATTTGGACAAAGTTGCTTACAATCTGTGTTCAGTTTTCTTTGACCTTTACTAAATTTTAAATCAATTTCTTGGTGTTTTTTCTTACAGTGACATTTGCACACCTACAGGTTCTGCGACAATGTCTGTACCTTTATCTTGCAAGATGCGTTGTTTAAGAACGAGGAGTGCCAAGAGAATGTTGGAAAGGTGAAGTTGCTCAGTAGTTAATGAGTTCAGATAGACTGTTTTCTCTTTCTGAGTTGTTTTTAATGACACATTACATTGTGTTAAAAAAAGGGTTTACTAGCACTTGTATACTTGATTGATTTCCTGTTTCTTACAATTGTACTCAGTTCTGGTGAGACAACTAATGGACTTTAGTTTGCTGCAGGACCAAAGATAGTGGCAACTTATGAAGCTTCATCTTACCTAATTGCAGTTAACCAGTTAAGTAGCTTTGCCTTTCTTAATTTCATATTGTTTACTGCCAGAATATAAATGAATGAGAAGTATCTTAACAGTTGCACTCTGCAACTGCAGGTAATTTATCAGGAATGTGGTGAATCTTATGACATGGAGGCCGAGATATTAATTCCTTGTAAAATGTGTAAACCTCCTGCCAAACACTGGTATGTTGAGCCAAGAACCATTCGTTTCATGGTTTCCGTTGTCTTTTCATACAAATGCCGTACTTGAATTTTGTTGCTGGGAATATCGTGTTGCAATTGTCTATCTTTGACTTACTTGAGGCTATATATAGCAGTTAAGAATATACAAGTGCTATTTACTTGTCATAATAATGTTGCCTGTTGTATTTTGCAGAATTTCCTACGTGAGTTTTCTGATGCCCAAGCTTTCAACAAAGCAAGCATGCAAAGGATATAATGAACTGTTGTTATTTGAATGATGCTCTATTTCATCAGAAAGGGTGGAGAACAAAGGAGCTTCAAGATTTGTAAGTTGAGTGTATTCAAGTTTTGTAGGAAGTTAGTAAGTTTGTATTTGTTCCCTTAGAAGTTTGGAACCTTCCATGTATTCCTTTAGAAATTTGATACTTAACGAAAAAAAAAAGTTTGGTACTTAGAGAAATTTCAGTTCTTTTGTTATATGATCCTGAGATGAATTGAATGAATGTGATTATGAATTGAATGAATGTTCTTTTGCATAGATTAAAGAAATTGTTGTTGAGTGTGGTTAGGAATGTATTGAATTTAGAATTCCGGCATAAAAATTACTGCCGATTAGCCTCGACTTGGTCAATATTGACCTTGGTCAAGCTTGACCGGCTTACGAAATAAATTCGTAACAGTTTTAAACTGTTACTAAACTGCCACGTAGTAACGGCCAAGCACGTTACTAAACTGCCACGTAGTAACGGCTCAGCTCTGTTATGGCTACAATGTTACAAAAAATTAGTAACGGGTCAAAGCTGTTACCACATGTCAATTCGTAACGACCCTCAGCTGTTACGGATGCCATTGCAACCAAAAACTCGTAACGGCTGCATTGCCGTTACGAAAAAAATGTAACACCCACTTTTGAAACAGGCGAGAGCCGTTACAACCCGTTTTAGTAACGGCTCAGCTCCTTTACGAATCCTGGAATTTGGTGTAGTGTTTTGTCAATAAAATTGGCAAATGTACAAGAACGGGATCTTAATGAAATTTCCGAAAGAGACGTTTCATGACTAAAGTAATCATATATCATCTTGTTTAGATGTAACCATAAAGCCGAAGCTAAATGCGTTCATCAAGGAGTTCATAAAGATACAAGATAACCCTCTAATATTCCACAGCCGCACTCCCCACAAATATTTGGCAATTAAGCACAAGTTCAAAAGAACTCTCCCCCATAAAATATCATTCCCGAAAGAACAACAAGAGCGACCTTAATTTCGCAAGAAAAAAAGGATTTCCTTGGACAAAACAAATTACATACAAGTATGAATTTGAATCCAAAAAGAAATATTCAATCAAATTAACCATAAGCGAACCATGATTAATTTAACCAAATATGCTCAACACAAGTAAACTTATGGAGACTTAAGAACTCAATTAGATTAATCACAAGAAAACCCATAATTAATCTAATCAAAATACGCAATTAAACTAATTAGAAAAGTAATGAATTTAATTGGCCATTCTCAACACAAGAAAATCTATGGAGCAATGACTAAGTTAATCACGAAAATAATCAACACAGTCAAGGAAATGCTCAACCAGAAGAAAACTTATGGAGTCATAACTAAATAACCAAACAAGATGATTAATTTATTTCAACATGCTCAACATAAAGTACCTTATGGAACAACAACACAGTTAATCACAAAAGTAATCAACTTGGGTTGTTTAGTGCTCAACATAAGACACTTTATGGAACAACACAGTATTTACACAAAAAAATGTGAATCGGAGATAGACCTTATACGTTGGAAAAAACAAGGATTCATTTTATTTTCCATCACCATTTGCACAGTGACATACAATAGACATAATCCTTGAATCACAAAAGATTTTAACCTATCTTCCATCAACAATTGACAATATAGGTTTAACTTTTGTGTTTGTCAAAAGTATATTCATTCTTTTATTAATACTTGCATATCAATTCACGAACGACTTTACTTTTGACAAAGTATGGGACAATCAAGTTCACGGACGTAAACACACATATCTAAAAAAGCGGGGGTCTAACAACACCTCCCAATATTTCGATTAGCAATCTGTATGGACAACTCTGAGTTGTTTTCTAGAGAATCAACAAGACTCAATCAATAGAAAATATCTCAAGGAGTTATTATCTCAATCTCTCGATTTGATTTACTCAAGCAAATATGATTAGCAAGTCTAATCAAAGAGAGATAACTTTGATGGTACCAAAGACCAATATCCAAGTGTCAATCGATTTAAATCAAACACCAATAAGGTCGTATATTCTAATCGATTGAACAATGCACAACCTGTATTATTTTAATTATATAATAACAAAATATAATGCGGAATAGAAATAACACAAACACCAGAAATTTTGTTAACGATGAAACCGCAAATTCAGAAAAACCCCGGGACCTAGTCCAAATTAAACATACACTGTATTAAGACACTACAGACACTAGCCTACTATAAGCTAACTTCGGTCTGGACTGTAGTTGAACCCCAACCAATCTCACACTGATCCAAGGTACAGTTATGCTCCTAGGCCTATGATCCCAGCAGGATACTGCGCACTTGATTCCCTTAGCTGATCTCACCCACAACCAAGAGTTGCTACGACCCAAAGTCGAAAACTTTAATAAATAAATCTATCTCACACAGAAAAGTCTACAAGTAATAGATAAATTCGTCTCCCACGAATAAACCTACAAGTTTTGTTCAGTCTTTTGATAAATCAAGGTGAACAGGAACCAATTGATAAAATCAGACTTATATTCCCAAAGAATAGCTCAGTTTCATCAATCACCTCACAATAAACTTAATCGACGCAGCGAAGAAGATTATTGAGGAATCACAAACAATGAGACGAAGATGTTTGTGACTACTTTTATCTTGCCTATCGGAGATAGAAATCTCAAGCCAATTATTACAATTGTACTCGTATGGTAGAAAGAGAAAGATCAGATCATACAACTATAAGAAAAGTAGTATCGGTCTGGTTTCACAATCCCAATAAAGTCTTTAAGTCTTTAACCCGAATTTAGAGAGAAAACTCATGGGTTAATGGAGATCGACTCTAGCTTAGAGAAAACTAGTATCACACAAGAAAGGTGTGTGGGGATTCGTTTTTCCAATGGATAGATTTCTCCTTATATAGTCTTTCAAATCAGGGTTTGCAATAAATGTTAGCTTGTTAACAAAGCATTCAATATTCACCGTTAGATTAAAACCTGATTAGATACAAGCTAATATATCTCAACCGTTAGATCGAAAACTTATCTTTCCATACACACATGTACTTGACGTGTTTCGGTTTTGTGTAACCGTACCCAAACGTGTACAATGGTTGGTTCAATATTAGTCAAATAATTAGAGAGTTATTCAATTGCTATGCGATCCCAAGTATTACAAGAGACACAATAGAATCAAAAGTGATGTGATTCACTCGAATCATTAATCATGAACTATAAATCCATGGTTTGCAAAAGCATTCCTTAGTAATTTAGAATAAATTCACGAACAATGTTTTCAGACATAACCTCTTGAGTTCGCGGACTGAGTTCACGGACTCAAGCTAACCGGTTGAAGTTATAAACTCCAGCAGAAATTCTCGGGTTCGAGAGCTTCCTTCAGTTTGCGGACTGGGTTTGAGGACTGCACATGATCTACAACTTTAGCAGAAATTCTCGGGTTCGAGAACTATGCCAGTTCGCAGACTGGGTTCGCGGACTGAGTTGCTGCTCACGTTCCGGTTCCACTTGATCAACAAAGTTCTCAAACTTCGGTTCAAGTGCTAAGGACTTATACATATATGTGTTTCCACAACAATGTTTATATCCCCCAATGGTTATATAGTTTAAACTCTCATTTAAATTATTGAAACATTCTCAGAGGTCATTATACAGTTGTTATTCACAAACTATTTTTCGTCAGAGCGATTTCCAAAATAATTGAAACATAACATGACTTTTTTCACTAGGCAAAGATGAACTTGGCTAAAGCGAAAGCTTTACCAACACCCATTTTGAGAAATATATAAGCAAGATATACTTACCTCGAAATGTCACATGTGCATATTCTTAGTCTATATAGATAAACGACTTTTGTCTCAAGACAGGAGATAGAGTAGATAGACTTTTGAGTGATTGATAAGTTCAAGTCTCCACATACCTTTTAGTCGATGAAGATCCACTGGTTCCTTTAGTAGTCCTTCATCTGGTATGATAATCTCCATGGAGTTCTTGATCTCAACTACACTTTTTATCCTAGTCCGAGACTTTAGCTTTAGTAGACTAGAAATCAAGACTATATAGTTTTGATCACTAAGATTGACAAACATGCCTGAGATAGCAACGCATGTGAGTTTGACCGAGCAGTGCTCTAACAATCTCCCCCTTTGTCAATTTTAGTGGAAAAACTATTAATACATGAATACAAAAAATATATAAATAAACTTTGTAGCTCCTATTCCACATGCCTAATCTTCAACAATACTCGAAATTTTCGTCACTTGCAAGTAGTCCAATGATCCCAAAGGTTGTAAGTTTAGTATCATCGTTGTTGAAAATCTGTAGCTATAACAATGAGAAAATCATCGGTTTGCAATCATTGTTACACGGTGTCATAGTATTATTACACAGCGTCAAAGTCCAATTGTATCATAACATCAACAACAATACTATGGTGATACTTCACTCCCCCTTATACAATACTCCATCTCACATGGAAACTACTCCCCTTTACATAATGATCCGAAAACCATATGTATTCGTAGTGTGAACTACAATTAATTCTCCCCCTTTTTGTCAATAAAATTGGAAAAGGTACAAGAACGGGATCCTAATGAAATTTCCTCAAGAGATTTTTCATGACCAAAGGTAAATGTTCTATCATCAAGAAGTTCATAAAGATACAAGATAACTCCTACAAAATTCCACAGCCGCACTCCCCACAAAGATTTAGCAATTAAGCGCAAGTTCAAAAGAACTCTCCTCCATAAGATGTCATTCCCAAGGGAACAACAAAAGCGACCTTAATTTCAAGAGAAAAGAAGGATTTCTTAAGA
Organism: Papaver bracteatum; assembly: GCA_023529315.1. Taxonomy (NCBI): domain Eukaryota; kingdom Viridiplantae; phylum Streptophyta; class Magnoliopsida; order Ranunculales; family Papaveraceae; genus Papaver; species Papaver bracteatum. The sequence continues at coordinate 335,367 of JAJJWX010005204.1, forward strand.
CTCAACAAATTACATACAAGTATGAATTTGGAATCAAAAAATATTCAATCATATTAACCAAGGCGAACCAAGATTAGTCTGACTAAATATGCTCAACACAAGTAAACTTATGGAGACTTAAATACACAATTAAACTAATCACAAAAGTAATCAATTTAATTGGCCACACTCAACATGAAAAAAAATCTATGGAGTGCTAACTAAATAATCACACAAGATGATTGATTTAGTTCATTTGGGCTCAACATAAGAGATTATGGAACCCCGACTAAGATTATCATAGAAAATGACAACCTTAACCGTCCATGTACTCAACATGAGAGAACTCATGGAATACAAACTAAATAACCACACAAGTTGATTAATTTAGTTCTTAATGCTCAACATATAACATCTCATGGAACAACCAACCATGCCAATAAGAAATCGACTTATTCGTATCGTGCTCAACATAAGATACACAATGAAGCCTTCACGGTAATACATAATAATATGGAACAATTAAGCTCTATACCGTGGATTACAAAACAAGGATTTATTCAATTTTTTCCATCACAATGTGACATAATAGATCTAATCCTTGAATCACAAAAGATTTTAACCTATCTTACATCAATAATTGACAATATAGGCTTAACTTTTGTGTTTTGCCAAAAGTCCATTCATTCCTTTATCAATATTTGCATACCAATACGTGAACGACTTTACTTTTGACAAAAATATGGGACAATCAAGTTCACGTACGTAAACATACATATCCCATCAAAATATTGCAATATGTAAAACCATAAAGATTAATACTGCAACCATCATCTTCCAAAAAAATTTAGAATTTAAACCAATAAATCTAAAAACAAAAAGATGAAATCATTGGACATAGCTATGTGTAATCACAATCATGGCTATTCCAAAACACTAGTTATTCTTCTAAATAAAACAGAAAAACATAGAAGATTTACTAGACATTATAACCTCAAATATATAGTAGACACCAATCACAAACTAAAGTTCACGTTTGACAGTTTCATGGGTTATGAGATCCTTGAGCTTGTGATTCACATCAACTGCTTCTTCCAAGAAGATATCCTTGTTAAAAAGTTCTTTAACATGTGTCTTCATGAGACCAAGGTCAGCAGTAACCTTTTCCAACTCACTTCTAAGCACACCAAGATCTCTTATTGTATCAACAAGTTATAGTTTTGCTTTCTCGGAGTACTTTAGAAAGTCATGAACCACTTCAGCAGACACCATATCCTCATTCCAAACATCTTGATTTGAGTAGACATAAAACTATGAGGCATTAGGTGCACTATCTTCTACAAGAGTTCTTTTCTTCCTTCCTTTCAATTCTACACTAAAATATTTCTCAAGAAATCCCTTAGCAAAAACACCAGAGAGAGATGAATAAGAGGACATTCTTGATAACCTTGATAATTACCTAGAGTATGCGTGCGTGAACTTATGTAACTCAATAGGTAGGTTATTTAAAGGTTTTATTTGAAGGAAGGACTTTTAGGGTTTTCAAACTGTACATTCAATATAGTAACTCGTGTACTTATCCGAACACAGTACATCCAACAAAAAAAAAATTAACACGAAAATAATAAAAGACAAATACTTTTAGGAAATATTGTCTTCTAGCACTAGTTTATCTATAAACGACAAGAGTAGAGCTTAACTATGCAAAATGCAAATTGCCAAAGTACACATGATTTTTACACATTTTGCTCAACAGGATTTTTATGAGCAAATTCTTATTCTTGTGATTAATTAGCACAAGTATGAGCTTTTAGCCCATCTAAGGAACTGTGTCTATGATCGAGTCTCTTTTTTCTTCTGAATTTTGAGAGAGACTCCTTTTGTTTTGATAAATTATCATAAAACTTACTATCATCAAAACATGAGACGTAGTTTAGATTCTTACCAGAAGAGTCTTGACTTGAGGAGGATGACAACCTATCAACAATTTCTTTATACCCTTGAATCATATTTATCAGGTTGTTTCTCGTATCATTAATTTTTCTTCTTTCTTCTGGAATTCTCTTTAAATCAAGGGAAGTGTTATTTTTAAAGAAAACAACTTGATCCTTCCTTGGACGATTCTTGTCAAGACTTTTTTTCTGCTTCCTAATATTTGAGGAACTCATTGAACTGACCTTCCTGGTAGCATACACAGGGTTCATATGAAAACCAATAGGCTTCGACATACGAATGTCAGTTACACCTTTGAGGATTAGGTCTAAGGTGCGTTGAAGTTGAACAATAGAATTTTTATTCAACTTAGAGTTTCCTTTCAGTTTAACAGAAGCTTTTGCTTCGCAAAAGTGACATACTTTCTGATCACAGACGTGATTAGCTAGTTCAGTATTAACATTCTCGTCATGAGATTTCTTCCTTCTATGTGATGTGAGATTTCCTAGATCAGGGGAGACTGGAATATTTTTCTTGCTTGGAAGGGAATCTGTTTTTTCTTCTGGAGCATTTACTGTCGTAACAAATACAGTTGATGTATTAGACTGCTAGAGCATCCTTGAATAGAGAATTTATTCAGGAAATGTTCTATTTCAAAAGCATCCTTTATGAGGCTTGCTTCAAGAGTCATACATGAAGAACAATCTTCAGTATTTTCTTTGATTTTGCAGTCTCTAATTACACTAACAAGACTATTGACATGTTTCTTCAACCGATTAAATCTATCAACTTGGATTCTAATAAGATTTAGAACAAACTTACTCTCTTCAGCTGTTTCCCATTCATTTAGAGAAGTAGACTCTTTTGAAGGGCAATCGGAATGATACATGTCAATATCTGCTTGTCTGATTTTAACATAGGGTTCGTCTATACTTTAGATTGTAGAATCTTTCTCTTTAATAGACTTAGACACGACAGATTCTTTATTTCTGGTAATGCATTTATCAGAGATACTATTATTATCCATAGAGTCAGATCGCTACAAACACAGACTTATGAGGTCTTGAATGTGTTTGCCTGCTCTGATATCAATTGAAAAAGCGGGGGTCTAACAACACCACCCAATATTTCGATTAGAAATCTGTATGGACAACTCCGAGTTATTTTCTAGAGAATCAACAAGACTCAATCAATAGAAAATATCTCAAGGAGTTATTATCTCAATCTCTCTATTTGATTTACTCAAGCAAATATGATTCGCGAGTCTAATCAAAGAGAGATAACTTGGATGGTACCAAAGACCAATATCCAAGTGTCAATCGATTTAAATCAACAACCAATAAGGTCGGATATTCTAATCGATTGAACAACGCATAATCTGTATTATTTCAATTATATAAAAAAATATAATGCGAAACAGAAATAACACAGACACCAGAAATTTTGCTAACGAGGAAATCGCAAATGCAGGAAAAACCCCGGGACCTAGTCCAGATAAAACATACACTGTATTAAGCCGCTACAGACACTAGCCTACTACAAGCTAACTTCGGTCTGGACTGTAGTTGAACCCCAACCAATCTCATATTGATCCAAGGTACAGTTATGCTCCCATGCCTATGATACCAGCAGCATACTGCGCACTTGATTCCCTTAGCTGATCTCACCCACAACCAAGAGTTGCTATGACCCAAAGTCGAAGACTTTAATAAAAAAATATGTCTCATACAGGACATAGTTAAATTCGTCTCCCATGAATAAACCTACAAGTTTTGTTCTGTCTTTTGATAAATTAAGGTGAACAGGAACCAATTGATAAAACATGACTTATATTCCCGAAAAACAGCTCAGTTTCATCAATCACCTCACAATAAACTTAATCTACGCAGCGAAGAAGATTATTGAGGAATCACAAACAATGAGACGAAGATGTTTTTGACTACTTTTATCTTGCCTATCGGAGATAGAAATCTCAAGCCAATTATTAAAATTGTACTCGTACGATAGAAAGAGCAAGATCAGATAACACATCTACAAGAAAAGTAGTATCGGTCTGGCTTCACAATCCCAATGAAGTCTTTAAGTCATTAACCCGAATTTATAAATAAAACTCAAGGGTTAATAGAGATCGGCTCTAGCTTAGAGAAAACTAGTATCACACAAGAAAGGTGTGTGGGGATTAGTTTTTCCAATGGCTAGAGTTCTCCTTATATAGTCTTTCAAATCAGGGTTTGCAATCAATGTTAGCTTGCTAACAAAGTATTCAATATTCATCATTAGATGAAAACCTGATGAGATACAAGATAATATCTCTCAATCATTAGATCAAAAACTTAGCATGCCATACACACATGTACTTGACATTTTTTGGATTTCTGTAATCGTACCCAAACGTGTACAATGATTGGTTCAATATTAGTCAACCAAATGGTTAGCCAAATGATAACTTTCATATCAACCATATTTTTCTTCACCATAACTAGTCCAAATGACTCAAATGAACTAGTTAGAGAGTTTTTCAATTGCTATGAGATCCCAAGTATTACAAGAGACACAATTGAATCAAAAACGATGTGATTCACTTGAATCATTAATCATGAACTATAAATCCACGGTTTTCAAAAGCATTCCTTAGTAATTTAGAATAAGTTCACGAATAACGTTTTTAGACATAACCTCTTGAGTTCGCGGACTCAAGCTAACCGGTTGAAGTTATAAACTCCCGCAGAAATTCTCGGGTTCGAAAGCTTACGTCAGTTCACGGATTGGGTTCGCGGACTGCACATGAGCTACAACTTCAGCAGAAATTCTCGGGTTCGAGAACTACGCCAATTTGCGTACTGGGTTCACGGACTGAGTTTCTTCTCACGTTCCGGTTCCACTTGATCAACAAAGTTCGCAAACTTCGGTTCAAGTGCTAAGGACTTATACATATATGTGTTGCCACAATAATGTTTATATCCCCCAATGGTTATATAGTCTAAACTCTCATTTCAATTATTGAAACATTCTCAAAGGGCATTATATAATTATTATTCACAAACTATTTTTCGTCAGAGCGATTTCCAAAATGATTGAAATATAACATGACTTTCGTCACTAGTCAAAGATAAACTTGGCTAAAGCGAAAGCTTTACCAACACCCATTTCGAGAAATAGATAAACAAGATATACTCAGCTCGAAATGTCACATGTGCATATTCTTAGTCTATATAGATAAACGACTTTTGTCTCAAGATAGGAGATAGAGTAGATAGACTTTTGAGTGATAGATAAGTTCAAGTCTCCGCATACCTTTTAGTCGATGAAGATCCACTGGTTCCTTGAGTAGTCCTTCGTCTTGTATGATGATCTCCATGGAGTTCTTGAGCTCAACTACACTTTTTATCCTAGTCCGAGACTTTATCTATAATAGACTAGAAATCATGACTATATAGTTTTGATCACTAAGATTGACAAACATGCTTGAGATAGCAATGCATGCGAGTATGACCGAGTAGTGCTCTAATAATATCCCATAACAAAATTGCAATATATAAAACCATAAAGATTAATACTGCAAAAATCATCTTCCTAACAAGTTTATAATTTAAACCAATAAATCTAAAACCATGAAGATGAAAGCGTTGGACATAGCTATGTGTAATCACAATAATGGGTATTCCAAACACTAGTTATTATTCTAAACAAAACAAGAAAAATAGAAGATTTACTATGCAATAAGACCTTTGAAGAATTATTTATCATCCCCGAACTCCTTTTCGTCAACAGCCATTGAGACATAAGGTTCATTAAGGTAGGAGTTTAAATCAATAAGCCATCTTGGATGATATTGTCGAACCAGGGCCTTCTGAATCTCATGAGTCTTATACACAAAAGCCTTTATGTTTTGAATCTTATTCTGCATCTCCTTCAACACTTCAAGAATATCAGAAAACTTCTGAGATTTTGAAGGAACGACTCTTGGCTTCCTCACATTCCTTCTTTTCCTTTTCAATATTGGAGGCAATGGAGATTTTTATTTTTCCTTTATGATTGGTGGCTTAACAATCATATTACCATCTTTTTCATTAGAAAACATCATACTTGGAATATCCATAAGGGTATGGGTTTGTGAGAGGAGATCACAATTTGCTCAACAAGTAGTCTTGAGATAAAAAAAGGTTTGAGAGAAAGAAAAATGAATATAGGGTTCGAAACCATTAAAAAGGTTCGTACACGAACAACTCTCAACCCTATGAAGAGTATAATTTGTCGATAATACCCTTTATTTGGTTTGATAGACAAAAAGAAGACAAATCTAAGAAAAGAAGAAAAAGAACTTTTCCTAAAGCCTAAGAGGTACAAAATCATTATCTATTTTGATCAGGCACATGAGACAAGATTTCAAAAACAATACAATCAAGTTATGTTGTGGTGAACTACAATTTTTCTACCATTTTCCTCTTGGGAGGAATCAACAGACCTTTGTCTATCAAAACGACTTGACCATAATTTATTCCCTAATGGTCTTGGTTTATCCTTGTGTTTGAGGGTGAAAACGGTTTTTGCTGATTTTGGTAATTTCGGGTGTGTGGGTAAGAAACGAATTTAAACCCTAAAAAATGTACTGCAAGGGAGTACTTTAGATTTGAGAGATCAATTTGTACAAATCGGCCTAAACCAAGAAACGGTCGTTCCAGATTTGCTTCGATCACAAAGTGGAGGAGAAGGGTTGGTTTTGGGGAGGGAAGCGAAGAAAGTGTTGAGACCAGAATAGTTAATTCTAGAAGAGTAGTTGTTTTACGACTTGGATCAGAAAGTGGGAAGCTAATATATGGAAAGCTAGCAAATATTTTATGAGTGTTGTATGCTTCTGACCTAAACTTGTTGTTCGGTGGAAATATGTAATGTATATTTATACAAGTCGAAGTGAAACGTACTCTGGTATCATTAAGAAATGGAAAACGATGAGTAAATGAGAGGAGGTGGTAACCGGTAATGTATGGAATTGATATTCCATAAAAGAAAGCATTTTACCATTACTCTATGTATTTACTAACCGTTTCATCCTTATGACACTTTCTTATAACTGGCATAGTGTACGCCACATGCTGTAAACCTCCAAACTAATACCCAATAAGCATCCCTCAGTTTGTGACATGCGTTTATGTCTCGAGTATTTTCGTGGAAAACATATAGCATGTTGTTGTTTTTAAGCGAGTTGAGCTTGGGTGACTTTCCTTCTCGGTGGTGATCTTCGGCAGTCGATATTTTGCATCTTAAGAGGAAAGGTAGCCGTTGATTATTGCAACCCTTTATTTGATAGCCAGTGGCATAAAAGCATGATCAGTATGGCTTTAATATGGCCTAGTTTAGGCGCAGCCAAAAGTTAGGGTCTTGGCTTTGTTTAGGCGCGACTAAACTAGGGCCAAAGGTTGCCATGCGTTAGCTGGTAACCTTGGAAGGCTAAGATCTGCAACTTATATAAAAAAGTGGTTGTTGATTGTTGCACGCCTTCATTTTGGTAGCCGCATAGGGAAGGCCGGTATGGCGTGGCACGGAAAGGTGGTTGGCATGCCATTGGCACATGTGGTATGTTATGCCTTGGTGCGGTTTGGCGTGGCCAAAACTAGGGTTTTGGGATAAAGGTTACCATACATTGTTTGGCAACCTTGGATGGCTAGGATTCACATCTAGGATGGAAGGGTGGTCGTTGATCGTCGCATGCCTTCATTTTGGTAGCCTCAATAGGGAAGGATGACATGGTATGGAGCAACAAGGTGGTTGGAATGCCATTGGCCCATGTGGCATAGCATGCCTTGGTGCGGTTTGGTATGGCCAAAACTAGGGTTTTGGGCCAAAGGTTACCATGTGTTGTTCAACGACCTTGGACGTCTAGGATTTGCATTTATGATGGATGGGTGGTCGTTGATCGTCGTACGCCATTATTTTGGTAGCCGCATAGGAAAGGTCGTCATGGTATGGCGCGGAAAGGTGGTTGGCATGTCATTGCCACATGTGGCATGGAAATCCTTGGCGCGGTTTGGCGTGGCCAAAACTAGGGTTTTGGGCCAAAGGTTACCATGCGTTGTTTGGAAATCTTGGACGTCTAGGATTCACATCTAGGATGTAAGGGTGGTATCTGATCGTCACACGCCTTCATTTTGGTAGTCGCATAAGGAAGGCCGGCATGGTGGGACCAAGGCAAAAATGGCGCAGATGGCTTGGCATAGTGGGCCAAGGATTTGGCATGGACGGCTTGGCATGATGGGGCTAAGGGTTTGGCACGGACGGCTTCGCATGGTGGAGCCAAGGGTTTGGCATGGAAGGCTTGGCGTGGTGGGGCCAAGGCAAGGTGTGGCTGGTTTGGCATGGTGGGGCCAAAGGTTTGGCATGCCATTGGCACATGGTGCGGCTAGCATGGTTGGGGCCAAGGTAAGATGCGGTTGGATTGGCATGGTGGGTCCAAGGGTTTGGCATGCCATTGGTGTGTGGTGCGGATAGCATGGTTGGCATTCCTTGGAGCGATAGACGTGGATGGCATGGTTTTCCATTGGTACAGTGGTGCGACTTGCATGGTTGGAATGCCTTGGCGTGGAGATGTGGTTGGCATGGTTTTCCATTGGCACAGTGGTGCGACTGGCATGGTTGGTGTAGTTGCAGGAATTCCTACACTACACTCCTGATAAGAATCTACAGAAATTGAATTATGTTTGAGAATGAATTACAACATTTTTTTATTATTCTAACTTTTTGAATTTTTTACAAAAGACATAAGAACTCATAAATACAAAATTTCTTTCTAGAGTTTCTCTCTCCTCAAAACCTTATCAACTCTCCAAAAGACATCATCATTTTCTGAACCTAACGAACCTTTTATATAGGGTTTTACATAGTGGATGACAGCTAAGTTTTCCTCCTTTTTCGAATTTACTTTGCGATCTTATCGCGATTGCTATAATATTCTCTCTCGTGGGATAAACATACTCTCTTTGTATTTCTTCTATCGCGGGATAAACATACTCTCTTTGTATTTCTTCTATCGTCAACTTCTTTTGGATTCTTTTGTGATGCTCGTGAAATGTTGTTAAAGAATCTTCTGTGACGCTCGCAAAAGTGTTGTTAATATCGCATAAATAGTGTTGTAGCGATATTCTGGTCCTACATCTTTCCTCTTCTCATGTCTTTTCTGCAAAGAAGAGAAGATCATGAGAACTAATACTCACAACTTTTTTCCCTCTTATATTTTCTTCTCGACAAGGTTCTGATAATCTAGCCTTACCGCATACACGTGTTGTTTAGCCCTCTTTTTACTGAAACGTCTTTGCTTAATAGGTCAACTCCTTTTTTCCTATAAAAGGTAGAGTTAAATTTCAGAACTAATTTTCTTCTTCCGTTTCTTTATCTTCTTCATCTATTTACTTCGTCTTCCGTCTGCAACTTTTCTTCTTCATATTCTCCTGCTACTGTTTAAATGGAGTCACCAAGGTATATTTCTTGACTTATGATATTTATTTAAACCAATTTTTATTTATATCCTCCAACCTTTATTATTTGATTCTTCATAACTTCCATGTTATATCTTCTTTTCAGCGGAAGTATCTCTAACACACAATCCACAACTCAAAACCCTAATATTCGCAAAAGGCTAGCTGAGAAGAAGAAGAGGAGTTTTGCTAATGATAAGGTAGTAAGAAACACCCTCTATTTTTTAATAACAATATTATTGCCTCTGTTTCTTATCTGAATTATTATTCGCAAAATGACGAGAACTCTGTTAAACCTCCCAAGAGATCTCGCCACTTTAAGATTCTTGGGTATAATCTCATTATTCCCCCGCTAACATCCGCGAGGGATACTCCCACATTGTCGCAACCAAATCTTTCTTCTTTTGTCTGTGAGGATATCACTGCTCATACTTCTACCTCTTCTGACCTTTTGACGAATCAAGCTTCTAAAATTGCTGAGACTGAGACTCCTTATAGTCCTCTATTGCCTTCAACTGTTGTTTTTCCAAATACCCCTCCTCCTGACAACTTAACCATCACAAATGATTCAAATCGTCAACTTTCTCTCGTTACTACTTCATCTTCTACACCCCTTCCTTCATTAAATGAAACTTTTGCAGGTGTTGATGTTGCTTTTAAAATCTTGTCCAATATTTTAGACAATGATAGAAAGTCTTCTACTGATCCACTCCAATATGAAGCTTGCGAGACTCTACTCAAATATTTTGGCTCTGATTGTAATGCTTCACGAGCGTCTATGAAAAATGAGGTTGAAGCTCTGAGGAGAAGCCTTCAAGTCAAAACTGTTGAATGCGATACTTTGAATCATATGCTCCGCAATTCTTCTCTAGACTGCGAGAATCTTCGCAGAAAAAATGACGAGCTAAAAGGTACATTTTTCTTGCCTCTGCTCCTTTGTTTTTCTGTTTTGATTTTATATCTTCTTTACTCAAGTCTTTTTCTTAAATTCTTGATTCATATATTAGTTTCAAATCGGACTCGTTTCATGGAGAGACCTAAGTTTGAATCTATTGCTGATGAAGCTCGTTTCGAAAGAGATTCTGGCGGTAGAATCTTTATCAGATGAAAATAGAACTTTATCCCAAGAGAAACATATATTTTCAATCTTGATGGCGATTTCTTCACAGCAATTGAGTAATCTACAAAGGATATGCGATAATCAGGAGCAATCTCTTCGTTCCCTTAAAAATGAGCTTAAGGAAGTAATTGAATTATCCGCTGCTGATAAGGATAAACTTATCAAAGGTAGGTTGACTCTTAGTTTGAAGGCCAGCGAGCTTCAAGACCAGTGCTCTCAATTGAAGGAATCTCATTCTTTACTAGCAAAGGAAAACTTGTATCTACGCACTAGAGAAGAAAACATGAAATCTCGTCTGAAGGGTGTGGTTGGCGATAAATTCGATGACACTATAAATCAATGGGAAAACTGTTTCTTTACATTAATTCAAAACTTAGCCTTGCATAAGGAAGGTAGTCAATTGACTGCCTCTCTTATTGACCTTTCTGTTAAATTTTGTGTTATATTTCTTGCAAAATCTTTGACTAAATGATCTTTTATCACTTTTGTCACTCGCAGAATCTGAAAGAAGTCTTCATTCTACCATTGCTGATCTTACCAACAAATTGGATAAAGTTCGCAAAGAGAACAAGTCTCTTCTTTCAAATTATCTTGAAGCCCGCGACAAAGCAGAAAGAAGACTTGATTATCTCGAGTACTTTAAAAATATAGAGATTAGGAATCGTGATAGAGGTTTCCTTCGCAAGGTCCACCTCAGTGCTGAAGTTCTTGTGAATGAGATTCTGCTCTCCCATTCTCTCCCTCCTGTATCTGTTCCTCCTCTAAATGTTGATGATGATGAAATTCCTCTTCCCATGGATGAATATTTAGAGTTTACTAATGATGAAGAAAATATCACCCAAGAAGATGGTGAAGAAGAAGAAAGAAGTCCTCCCAAAGAAGTAACTGCAAGTGGCGAAGGAATCGCTGATGAAGAATCAAAAGAAGGAGAGACTCGTGGTGAAAAGGATGATGATGAAGTTGATAACTCTGGCAAAAATAATAAATCTGACGAGCAAGAATAATGAATTTGGCGAGGCTTGAACTTTATTTTTGCTTTCTTTTCCTTCTTCTTTCTTGCGAGCGATGTAACTTTTGAAACCTTTTTAGAATTTAACTTTCAACTTAGTTTACTTTGAATATTTTCAAGGAAGATAATGAAATGTTACTTTTCCATTCCCCTATTTGCCCTTTATTATCTTTCTTGAAATGGTGAATTATTTTTTGTATCTGCGATGCAATGAATACTGCTGCGATGTTCTGAAAAATTCTGAAGGAATCTACAATGTTAAGAATTTTCCTTCTTATATATTGCGCTGCGATGAATGAATATTTCCTGCAATCTTAAAATAGAACAGTTAATTGGTAAGATTATTCTTTTGGTCTTATTTTGCCTTCCTAATTAAAGGTCTTATTTTGCCAAATTTTTTATGTCTGCGACAAAATCGCAGGATTTCTTAACATTTGCATGTAAAGACCCTTTGATCTTGTCTTATCCATGTTCTTTCAAAATCTCTGTGACAATATGATAAGCATAAACTCTCTTGCAAGAATTTAACCTTATAACATTGTCGTCTTGCGATGAAATCGCAGGACGTCTTTACACTTTCATGTAAAAACCCATTGATCTCATCTTAACATTTCTCTTGTGGCTTGTTGCCTTTGTATAATTTACATCACGCGATAATATGACAGGCATAAATGTTCTTGCGATCATAAATCCCCATGACATTGCCGTCTTAAGACACTTATCAGCTCCCTAATGGAGGGTGCCTCCCTTATCTTCCCCCTGGTTTCCCCTTCAAGGAGGGCACATCGGCCATACAAGATTAGCTCCTCCCATCCAGATTTACCAAAAACCAGATGTTTTCGCAGCCTCTTATCCTTTATGCCTATATGGCTTATAGTTACAAGACGGCACCCTAAGTGGGGTTTTCTTCAGGCCAAGTGCATCATAGCCAAGACTTACCAAAAATGGCAAGGGAGTTTCGTACGCCCCGGGCACTATTGGCTCAACCGTGTACCTCGGCGCCTTGGTCATACTTTGCACTTCTTGGAAGAGATTCTCAGTCTTCCAACCAGGGTATAACCTTATATAGTTGGAAATCCAAGATCTCTCTCCCGGATAGGTTTTCTTTAACCCCAAAATCTGCATGACTCAGGATCCAGCAGCGGTATAACCTTACCCCCTGAATCATGTCAAGAGATACCCCCTCTTATGACATGCTATTAGGTCTTACATTTGCCTCTTGCGAAATTTTATTCGCGAACTAGGGTGCACGCCATAAAGGTTCGTCCCATTCTATTAATCTCTGCGAAATTTGTATTCGCTTTTCTTGCGATGATGCTCGCTGTTCTTGTTGTGATTTGTTATCAGAAGAATTTTTCAGTTGTAAATAGAGATAGAAGAATTTATTACCTGTTTCATCATATAACATACCAGTATCTCTTATCTTGTAGAAGATGTCATTGATAATACCTTTTCAGAAATAATCTATTCCATGGTCTATCGAGTCTTTGACCAACATCTCTTCCTTCAGGATCCATTAGTTTGTATGCCCCAGTTCCAACTATCTCTTTAATGATGTATGGTCCCTCCCATTTTCTCGCCAACTTTCCACCATTCTCTCACTGATAACTTGGTGTTTCTCGCAGCACTAAATTGTCAGGTTGAAATTCACGTTTTTAACACGTTTGTTGTACTCACGAGCTAATCTTCGATGGTAATTTTCCATATGTTGCAAAGTTTTTTCTCTTTTTTCTTCTAATTCATCCAATTTATTTAAAATCATTCCAGCACTTAGATTTCTTTCCCAAGCCTCCCTTTTTGTTGTAGGAATAGCGACTTCTGTTGGTAACACAGCTTCAACTCCATATGTCAAACAAAAAGGTGACATTCCAGTAGCTTCTCGTCTAGTTGTATTGTAGGCCCATATTGCATTATGCACATGTTCACACCATGCTCTGTGGTATCCTTCTAGCTTCTTTTTTAAGATGTCTGCGATTGTATTATTGGTTGCTTCAGCTTGACCATTTGCTTGTGGATATAGAGGAGTATATTTTCCACACTTTATCTTAAATACATTGAGTAGCAATTTTATATTCTTCCCTTCAAATTTCTTTCCATTATCAGATACCAACTGTGCTGGAATCCCGAATCTGCAAATTATATTCTCAAATATGAATGTAAAAATATCTTTATCGCGAATATGTTGTATTGCCTTTACTTCTCCCCATTTTGTGAAATAATTTGTTGCGACAATCAAATATCTTCTTTGTCCAGAACCAGGTACAAACGGTCCCACAATATCTAACCCCCATTTCCCAAAAGGCCATACACTTGTTGAGGATGATAATGGTGCTCCTGGTGCATGTATCTTCTTTCCATATCGCTGGAAATCTTCACAATGCCTTGAGAGTTGTTTTGCATCTTCATGCATATATGGCCAGTAGTAGCCTTGCATTTTTGTTCTATATGCCAAAGTTCTTCCTCCACTGTGATTACCAGCGTCACCACTGTGCAACATCTTCAATATCTTTTTTCCTTCTTCCCTCGTCAAACATCTTAGCGATGGTCCATTAAAAGATCTGCGATATAATACTCCATCTCTTAATTCATAATTGGTTGCCCTACTCTTTAATTTATGTGCTTCCAATCGATTTCTTGGGATTTCTCCTCTTGCCAAGTATGCATGAAGATCTGCTCTCCAATATGTGATATTGCTCGCTGGCTCTCCTTCGCTAGCTTCTACCATCATTACATCTGTCTCTTCTTCTTCCTTTTTTACCGACGGAAATGAAAGTGTTTGAATTTTTATGCACCTTGCCAATGGATTTGTCATCATACTAGATATGAAAGCAAAAGCATCTGCAAGTATAATCTTTCCTTGATATATGTCTCCATTTTATTTTTGGAATTCTCGCAGATAATTCTTCAACAAGTCTTTTGTATTTTATCAAGGATGGTTCATTTGTTGTGTATTCTCCTTTTATCTGGAGAATAACCAATTGTGAATCGCTGGTGATTCTCGCATTTTCCAAATTCATTTCTATCGCAAATTTTAAAGCATGGATCATGGCCTCATACTCTGTCTCATTATTAGTTGTTGAAAATTCAAGTCTAAATGAAAAAGCTGTTTTTTCTCCTTCTGGCGATATGAAAACAACTACAATTCCATTTCCTTCTCCATTGGATGATCCATCCACTAATATTTACCATTTGTTGGGTTCTGTTAATATCTCTTTTGGATCTCCACATTCCTCTTCTACATCCATCATCTTTTCCACAACTTCATCATCTTCTAAAGGAAATTCAACTAAGAACTCTGCGATGACGTGTGATTTTGGCGAGGATAAAATTTCATATTAAATATCAAAGTGTCCTACTTGTGCATTCCATCTCTCAACTCTGCCTAATCTCTTTGAATTTTTCATTACTGACTCAATTGGCACTTTCGTTAACACTTTGACCTTATGTGCTTGAAAATAGATGCGAAGTTTGAAAGTTGCATGTACCAATGCTAGAATTAGTTTCTCAATCTTTGAATAATTTCCCTCTGCAAAATTGAATGTTTTACTAATGTAATAAATTGGTTTTTCTACCCCTGCATCTACTCGCAGCAACACAGCACTTAGCGCATATGTGGTTGTTACAAGATAAATCAATATTTCTTCTCCCGGTTCAGCTTTCTGTAAAATAGTTATGTTCGTTAAATGTTCTTTTATTCCTTGAAAAGCTTTTTCGCATTCATCTGTCCACTTTAATTTTGTTCCCTTTTTGAGTATATCGAAAAAATGTTTGCACTTGTCTTAAGATCGCGAAATGAATCTTCCTAGCGAGGCTAAGAGTCCATTTAATTTTTGCACATCTTTTACCGTCGCAGGTGTTGGCATATCGCGAATTGCTTGTACCTTTTCTGGATCAACTTGTATTCTTTATTTCGATACAATATACCCCAAAAATTTCCCTGAAGTTACTCCAAAAGTACACTTATCAGGATTCACTTTAATATTGAATTGCTTCATTTGATCGAAAATCTCTTTCAAATCTTGCACATGATTCTCAGCTTCTTTGCTTTTGATCAGCATATCATCTACATACACTTCTAATGTTTTGTGGATCCACTTTGCAAACACCTTCTCCACCATTATTTGATACGTTGCCCTAGCATTTCGTAAGCCAAATGGCATCTTTGTATAACAATATAATCCTCTTAGAGCAAAAAATGCGGTATGTTCTTGATCTTCTTCAGCGAGAGGGATTTGATTATATCCTTTATATCCATCCAACGATGATATTCTAGCATTTCCTGTTGCTGATTCAACCATCTGTGGGATATCTGGTAATGGAAAACTATCTTTAGGACAAGCCTTGTTTAAATCAGTGAAATCTATACAAATTCTTATCCCCTTATTCTTATTTGGGACCACTACCATATTTGCAATCCACTCTGGATATTTTGCTTGCCTTATAATTCATGCGTCGAGCATCTTCTGTAATTCTTCTTCTATTTGAGAATGATATGTTGTTGCGATCTTCCTTATCCTTTGCTTAAATGGTCTTACGTTTTTATTAATTTCTAATTTATGACATGCTATTGATGGATCTACCCCTGACATCTCATCCATGCTCCACGCGAAGATATATGCATACTCTCGCAAGAGATTTATAGTTCTTTCTTCCTCATCTGCCTCCATTCTAGTCCCGATTTTCAGCATTTTAAGATCTTCTTTACTCCCAATATTTATTTTCTTTATAGGTTCTGCTGCAATATAACTGGCTTCAGGTTCTCCCATTGGTGTTGGTGTTTTCATAATTCTCGCGAGTTCATCTCCTTCTTGTGGGATTTCATTGGGTATTCCTTTTCCTTCTTTTGCTTTTATCATGTAAACTTTAAATTCTTTTTCCTTCTTTGTTTCTCTTGCCAATTTTCTGCGAGCCTTTCACAGCTTTGGACGTCCTTCATAATTTCTTACTTCAATTTGGCAACACAGTTTCATAAAATCTGTGTCTCCTCTGATTTCTCCAATTCCACTGGGTGTAGGAAACTTGATGCATTGATGCAACGTTGATGCTACAGCCTTAATTGCATGTATCCATGGTCTTCCTAATATCATGTTATACGGTGATTCCACATCTACCACACATAACGTTACTTGTGTTTCAATCTCCCCTAGTGGAATTCGTACCATTATCTCGCCTTTAGGTTTTGTTAAAGACTTTCCAAAGCCATGAACATGATATGTTGAATAAGACATTTCTTCATCCTTATATACCATTTTTTTGAAAGTATGATAAAATATCATGTCTACAGAACTTCATGTGTCCACCAAAGTTCTATTCATAGCCCATTCTTCTACATATTTTATTGATTTCTCCTTTCTCATTGGTATAGTGGTTACTGTGACCACCAATGGAGATGTATGACTTAGATCTTCTTCTGGTATTTCTGCTGCTGTAAACGTGATTTCTTGATTTTCCCAATCTTTCAATGGTGATATTTTTTCCACCGTCATAATTTTCCTTCCTTCAAAATCCCGTTTGTGTATCTTCCCCTTAATATTTTCATGAAATCTATCAATCATTGTTCTTGTTACCATATCACACTCCCATTTTATACAATCCTCTTTGATTTTGATCATTCTCCCTTCAATTATCTCACCAATTTACTTAATGATTTCCTTAATCTTGAGCAATTCTTATCTTCTTCTTCACTTTCTCTTCAATTTTTGTTAATTCAATCCCTGTTTCGGGCGCCAAAATGTTGTTGCAGGAATTCCTACACTACACCCCTGATAAGAATCTACATAAATTGAATTATGTTTGAGAATGAATTACAACACTTTTTTATTATTCTAACTTTTTGAATTTTTTACAAAAGACATAAGAACTCAGAAATACAAAATTTCTTTCTAGAGTTTCTCTCTCCTCAAAACCTTATCAACTCTCCAAAAGACATCATCATTTTTTGAACCTAACGAACCCTTTATATAGGGTTTTACATAGTGGATGACAGCTAAGTTTTCCTCCTTTTTCGAATTTACTTTGCGATCTTATCGCGATTGCTATAATATTCTCTCTCGTGGGATAAACATACTCTCTTTGTATTTCTTCTATCGCGGGATAAACATACTCTCTTTATATTTCTTCTATCGTCAGCTTCTTTTGGATTCTTCTGTGACGCTCACGAAATGTTGTTAAAGAATCTTCTGTGACGCTCGCAAAAGTGTTGTTAATATCGTAGAAATAGTGTTGTAGCGATATTCTGGTCCTACAGTTGGCATGCCTTGGCGCGAAGATGTGGCTGGCATGGTTTGTCATTGGCACAGTAGTGCGGCTAGCATGGTTGGCATGCCTTGGCGCGGAGATGTGGATGGCATGGTTTGCCATTGGCACAGTGGTGCGACTAGCATGGTTGGCATGCCTTTGCGCGGAGATGTGGCTGGCATGGTTTTCCATTGGCACAGTGGTGCGGCTGGCATGCCTTGGCGTGGAGATGTGGCTGGCATGGTTTTCCATTGGCACAGTGGTGCGGCTGGCATGGTTGGCATGCCTTGGCGCGGAGATGTGGATGGCATGGTTTTCCATTGGCACAGTGGTACGGCTGGCATGGTTGGAATTCCTTGGCGTGGGGATGTGTCTGGCATGGTTTTCCATTGGCACAGTGGTGCGGATGGCATGGTTGGCATGCCTTGGTGTGGTAGCATGAGAATTAGGGTTTGGCATAGATGATGTCGGTCAATGTTAAGTATTCTGTCGTGGAACATGACACGTAAAAAAAAGGGTACCCTATTAATTCTTACGTAGGCATGTTGATCGATTCAATAAATCATCATAGTTACGTCATGTCAGATGTGCGGTTTTACGATTTTAACCCTAAGCTAAAAACCACCATCAACATTAACTCCCCTTCTTAGCTCAGAAAGGGAGAATCGTTGCGAGATAAGTATAAGATGGTGACAGGATAGGACAAAAATCAAAACAACAAGTCGTGAAAGGAAGGTCTGAATAACATTTTTCGAGAGGTAAGGAGAGTTCATTATCCCCGTGTTTGGCGGCCTTGCATAGATTTTATTTGTGGTGTAGACCGTGAAGTGGTGAGATGAAGATCGTCGGCTTAGTCTGGCTATGCATCATCTTGGCTGGGTTAGGGAATATCATGATGTTGTCTTGGCGAGTTTTTGGTGTTGGCCCGATAAGTCATGGCGTGGATGGCTTGGCGTGGCGGGGCCAAGGCATGGCACAGTTTGGTTAGGAAAGCATAGCGCAGATGCCTTGGCCCAGTAGTGGCTTGTCTTTACGGGCATGGTTGTCTCTTTTCCTTAAGTGACTCACATAGGAATTTCTTTCCTTATTGAACACCCCGCAAGTATTATGCCCGTAGATAGGGGGTGTTATTCCTTCCTCATGTCACCTTATCGGTTTTGTTTTTTCCAAGTCTCGATACTGGCGGCAAAGAAGTAACAATATGAGCAAGCGTATCTTAAACATGTATTTCCATATTTTCTTACCAAACCCTAATTTACCTCACGTTGCCAGGCATTCCTTTATGTTCGCTAGTAGAAAACGGTTTTATTAGAATCTAATATCACGCCTCAATCTGTGGCTAGTAGGAGGCTTTCCTTTTTGGGACCTCATCTCTAATCCTTCATTTGCACAGATCATTCTGAAATCATGTCTATCTTCTATCCTTTCTCTGGTTTTGTAGCTCATAATGGGATCTTCCAATGACAGACGTGTCTCTATTTTTTCGGGGAAAAACTTTAGAATCGACGAAAACCATTCTTCTTCTCTTAGGGAATCGTTGAATAGAATTGAATCTCTATTTCGTGAAGCTAGAGAAATCATTCGGGACATACCTTTGGAGGAAAAACGGGAAGGCGGCGAAGCATCCCAGTACGTTAGGAGGATTTGGTGCAACAAAACTTCTTCACGGCCCACTGTTGGGGAGGGACAGTTTGCTTCTCAGTTGAAATGGTGGAAGGCCGGGCTTATGAAACTTTTAGGGGGAAATCAACGTAGCTCCCCTTTCCAGGACATTATCATAACCCTTGATTCTGATGAATCGGGAAATTCTCCTCGAAAGGTCGCTGAGAAGACTTCCAACATATAACTTTTGGAGAAGACGGCGAAATTGTTATCGGTGGCATTGGAGAAGTCGTGGTGGCATATGTTGGATTGGTTTCTGAGTCGGATGTCGGTAAAAAGACGGATGATGTTGCTGCTGAGACGACTTCCGGGTGGGATGTTGAGGCTGCTATTGCTGATGTGGCTTCCGGATGGAACTTTTGCTGCCCGAAAGATTTTTGGGGAAAGTGTTTAAAAAAGCTCTGACCGAGGCATTGGCAATTCACCCATTAACTTTCTATGACTAGCTTCTTCTTCTACATTATTTCTATTCGTCGCTTAGTTGTCCTGATGTTTTGCAGACTTTTTTTTTTACCTTCCTTGTATTCGCGGTGAAGTTAGGGTTTCTTCAATTTACATCCCGCTTACGGTTTATGTTTTTGAATAAAACTTCTCTTTTTTTTTTTAAAGACCTAAGCCTTCCCTTAGAATGGGTTGGTATTTCTGGTTGTGATTGGATGGTTAATGGCTTCTCAATGATTTGGGATTTATTTGGTATATTTTTCTGAGATTTGGAAAACTCATTCGGAAAGAAATGTATGCCTTTTGAATAAAAACGAAACCCTAAAGAAGAATACAAACGGTGAATTCATCTTGTGGAAATACAAATATCAAGTGGAAGGAGAAATTGCAGAAAGAAATACTAAAGGGAGAGTGGATGGAAAAGGGTAGTACAGCGTTTTAGGGATTGAAAAGCTTGAGCCATCGAGAGTGAACTATCATACCTCCCATCATGTCTGTGTTGATGAGCTTGCAGTAACCTCCCAAAAGGACGTCTGCCACCAGATATGGCTCGTCTTCTTTTTCCTTGGGTGAATCGGTCCGAACAACTATCTTTACCATCATATTTTCAACTTGAAACGAGTTCACTTTGACCACCATATCTCTAATTTGAAACGAGTTCAGGTGTTACATAACCGTTTGAATCTTGGTCTCGTCAGTTTTGATGGCAGCTTCCAAATTATTTGCAAAGCGTTTGAATGGCCCAGATCCCCAATCACATCTCTTGACAGCGTCCGCGCCAGTAATCGCGTTGATTCCCCATGACAGAATAGGGGAATAAATGACTGGTTGTAGAGAAGATCGTTTGGCCAAACTTACGTGCGCTTGGAATCCATGAGTTAGTGCCAACAGGTCATCTATAGGTGTCCAGGTTCCATCGGTAACTCGTCGATGCGGCAGCAAGTGGGACGGTTTATTGGAGATTCTTTCGGGAATTGACATCGGTAGAGGGGATGTTCCCAATTTTGACGTGTTGTCGAGTAACCACAAGTTCCCCAATATCATGTCGTAACCCAGTTTTTTGACAATGTGGAATTTGCTATGCGTTATAGCATCTCCCATTTTGATCTCGAGGTTAATATAGCCGTACGCGTTCAAGGCTTCCCCTCCCGGATTCTTAATCAAGGATGGGGAATGAGTAGCCTCTTGTTTTGTAAATCCCGCAACTTTCAGAGTCTTGAAAGTAACAATGTTGAAGTCATAGGCCATGTCGATAAGCATGTTGTCGAACTCAATACCTCTTAAATAGGACATGGTCAGCAGTCCCCAGTTGTCCTTTTCGATTATGCTCGCTGAGAGAGCTTGGGTTCTTGGCATGGATTTCGTGGAGGAAAAAATCCGTTTTCCCGACATGACACGATTGAGAGCCGTGAATATATATTGGCACTGCACCTTGGAAAGATAGATAATTTCGCATATGTGTTGCATCATGGATCGCACAGTCTCATGTACGGAGTCCCTAGAGACTTCACAATTCCTCACCGGAAGTGGGTCTCGATGTACTCCCTCGTTTCCTAGTTGAAGTTCCCCTGCTTCTATCTTTTCTTTGAAGATATGCTTCAGTCTGTGTCAATCACTGGTTAGGTGGTAAACAAATCTGTGGTAGTGGTAGTATTTAGGGTTTGCCATCTCGGCTTCAGTCGGCGGGAATCTGGGAGATGGTAGTCTGATAACATCATCTTGATCAATCCATGCTTCTAAGAGATTGATCACCTCCTCAATGGGAAAAAGGAAATCCAAGGTACTTCCTTCATCTTCGTGATGACGCATGGGAGATTTTACGATGGCCTTCCGTGGCGGAGTTGCTCGTCGTGCTGGTGCTTCGCGTTTAGGATGTTGTTCTGAAGCTGGGGCCTTTCTTTTTACTTCCTCATTTACTACGCTCACAAAGGAGGGACCAACGTTGTACTGCTTGTTGATGGGATGTTTATTCCCGCGAGTTTCTCACTCGTCTTCGGCTCTGGTTGGTCTACCACTTTTTAATAATGCTGGTGTTGTCATTGTTGATCGCCTGATATCTTCAGGGAGCTCAAAGAATGTTTGGAAATGCAGGTTCTCTAGTAAGGCATGGTAAATGAGAGCCATACCATTGATGCATGAATTCACCAGTTGTTTCTCGGTCGCGTTTGGGTCATGACAGTCTAGTGCTTGAACCCTGAATTAACAAAATCATTTAGATGTTCATTGTCCCGTTGGTACATCCTTCCTAGGTCCCAGAAGTTAACTTGTTCAGACATAAAGAAGTACTTCTTGTAAAATGCGGTAACCATGCCTCCCCAGTTGGGGATGTTATTTGGCGCGATGCTATTGTACCATGTGTACGCTCTTCCGGTAAGCGATTTCGAAAACTCCCTCGGACGAAGAACGTGATTGTATTCATGTTCGCCTAGGGACTCCAAGAAGCAAGAGACATGCTCACGTTTATTTCCAGTGCCATCGTACAGGGTGAATTGAAGATAGGAGTATCCTCTTGGAAGAGGAATTATTTTTATTTCAGATGGGTAAGGAGGTTGATGCTTATGCATGTCTATTTCATTATTCTTGATTTGATTCCGAAGAAGTTGCTCCAGATCCTCTCGTGTGACAAAATTGGACGGTTGACTTCTTTCCAATGGGTTCTGGCACGAATCTCCTCGTCCGCGGAGACGCGTTCCGCCGAGGTGCTAGCGTCGGGGGTGTTGGAGGCGTTTCTAAACGGCTCTGGAGGGCGTGACTCACGCAGCAGTCGCTCTGTCAGGGATTTGAGAAAGACGAGTACTTTTTTCAGTGTCAAAACCATATCCGTCTGGGCTCTAGCGAGAACCTCCTGCCATTCTATCAAATCAGCGATGGTGATATAGGTTCGGCTTCCTATGGTTCCTCCGGTTTCTCGTCACGTTGGTAGGGTAGTTGGAGTCTTAGTGGTGGTTGGAGGCGTCATGCTTGACAAAATGTTGGGAGAGGTAGCAGTAGCTCTGGCCCTGGTGACTAGTGGTGTAATGCTTGAAGGAGCGCTTTCAGTACTTCCAGGATTAGCAGGTTACGTAGGGACATTAAAGGCGGCGGCGGCTCTAGCCCTAGTGATCGGCGTTGTTACACCTGAATGAGTGTTTTCGGTGCTACTTGGGTCAGTAGGTGGCATAGTGATGTTGTTGGAAGTAGCAATACCACCAGGGACAGATTCTGCGTTGGTGTTCTCGACAGCTGATCCGGATCTGAGTTCCATAATATTAGAGTTGTAAGTGAAAGGCGATATCGGAAATTTGGAAATCGATATTGCAACTAAAAGATTGATCTTCCACTGTGGTCGCCAATTGTTTGAGGGTGAAAACTGTTTCTGCTGATTTCGGTAATTTCATGTGTGTGGGTGAGAAACGAATTTAAACCCTAAACAATGTACTGCAAGGGAGTATTTTAGATTCGAGAGATCAATCTGTACAAATCCGGCCTAAACCAAGAAATGGTCGTTCCATATTTGCTTCGGTCATAAAGTGGAGGAGAAGGGTTGGTTTTGGGGAAGGAAGCGAAGAAAGTGTTGAGACCAGAATAGTTGATTCTAGAAGAGTGGTTGTTTTACGACTTGTATCAGAAAGTGGGAAGCTAACATATGGAAAGCTAGCAAATGTTATCTGAATGTTCTATGCTCCTGACCTGAACTTGTTTTTTGGTGGAAATAGATAATGTCTATTTATACAAGTCTAAGTGAAACGTACTCTGGTCTCATTAAGAAATGGAAAACGGGTGAGTAAATGTGAGGAGGTGGTAACCGGTAATGACTGGAATTAATGTTCCATGAAAGAAAACGTCTCACCATTACTCCCTGTATTTACTAACCGCCTCATCCTTATGACACTTTCTTATAACGGGAGTAGTATACACCGCCCGATGTCTCGAGTGTTTTTGTGAAAAACACGTAGCACGTTGTTGTTGTCCGGCGAGTTGAGCTTGGGAGACTTGTCGGCTCGGTGGTGACCTTCGACGGTCGGTATTTTGCATCTTAAGAGGAAAGGTAGCCATTGATTATTACAACCCTCCATTTGATATCCAGTGGCATGAAAGCATGATCAGTATGGATTTAATATGGCCTAGTTTAGGCGCGGCCAAAAGTTAGGGTTTTGGCTTTTTTTAGGCGCGACCAAACTAGGGCCAAAGGTTTCCATGCGTTAGTTGGTAACCTTGGACGGCTAAGATCTGCACCTTAAATAAAAAAGTGGTCGTTGATTGTTGCATGCCTTCGTTTTGGTAGCCACATAGGGAAGGCCGGTATGGCATGGAGCGGCAAGGTGGTTGGCATTCCATTGGCACATGTGGTATGGTATGCCTTGGCGCGGTTTGGCGTGGCCAAAACTAGGGTTTTGGGCCAAAGGTTACCATGCGTTTTTTGGCAACCTTGGACGGCTAGGATTCGCCTCTAGGATATAAGGGTGGTTGTTGATTGTCACACGCCTTTGTTTTGGTAGCCGCAATAGGAAAGGATGACATGGTATGGCGCGGCAAGGTGGTTGACATGCCATTGGCACATTTGGCATGGCATGCCTTGGCGCGGTTTAGCGTGGCCAAAACTAGGGTTTTGGGCCAAAGGTTACCATGCGTTGTTCGGCGACCTTGGACTGCTAGGATTTGCATTTATGATAGAAGGGTGGTCGTTGGTCATCGCACTCCTTCGTTTTGGTATCCGCATGGGGAAGGCTGTCATGGTATAGCGCGACAAGGTGGTTGGCATGCCATTGGCACATGTAGCATGGCATGCCTTGGCGCGGTTTGGTGTGGCCAGAACTAGGGTTTTGGGC
Source organism: Papaver bracteatum (assembly GCA_023529315.1). Classification (NCBI taxonomy): domain Eukaryota; kingdom Viridiplantae; phylum Streptophyta; class Magnoliopsida; order Ranunculales; family Papaveraceae; genus Papaver; species Papaver bracteatum. The sequence goes on from JAJJWX010005204.1 coordinate 360,024, forward strand.
CAAAGGTTACCATGCATTGTTTGGCAACCTTGGACAGCTAGGAGTCGCATCTAGGATGGATGGGTGGCCGTTGATCGTCGCACGCCTTCATTTTGGTAGCCGCATAGGGAAGGCCGGCATGGTGGGGCCAAGGAAAAAATGGCGCGGATGGCTTGGCATAGTGGGGCCAAGGGTTTGGCACAAACGTCTTGGCATGGTGGGGCCAAGGGTTTGGCACGGACGGCTTGGCATGGTGGGGCCAAGGGAAGTGCGGCTGGCTTGGCATAGTGGGGCCAAGGTTTTGGCATGCCATTGGCGCATGGTGTGGCTAGCATGGTTGGGGCCAAGGCAAGGTGCGGTTGGCTTGGCATGGTGGGGCCAAGGGTATGGCATGCCATTGGCGCGTAGTGCGGTTAGCATAGTTGGCATGCCTTAGCGCGGTAGACGTGGCTGGCATGGTTTGTCATTGGTACAGTGGTGTGGTTGGCATGGTTGGAATGCCTTGGCGAGGATATGTGGCTGGCATGGTTTTCCATTGGCACAGTGGTGCGGCTGGCATGGTTGGAATTCCTTGGCGTGGAGATGTGGTTGGCATAGTTTGTCATTGGAACAGTAGTGCGGATGGCATGGTTGGCATGCCTTGGCGCGGAGATGTGGCTGTAATGGTTTACCATTGGCGCAGTGGTGCAGCTGGCATGGATGGTGTAGGACCAGAATATCGCCACTATATTGTTCTTGCGAGAATTAACGACATTCCTGCGAGTTATTATGCGATATTCTCTAACAACATACTGAAAGTGTTGCAGGATGATCTAATCAGTGACGTAATGAATAATGACAGCCAAAACACGAGAAGAGTGTGGTGATTCTGCGAGGGTTAAAGTACCTGCGAGAGTGGATATTATAGTTGTTGTGAATGTCTCGCGGGCCAGATCCGAAATTAAAGGACAGCTTAGCTGTCATCCACTATGTAACTACCCTATATATAGAGGAGCAGTAGATTTGAGGGAGGGAGATAATTTTTGAGTGATGAGAAAATCTTGAAGAGAGAGAAAAACTTAGAGAAGGCGGTTGTAATCTTGATTTCTTATATTTCATGTAATTCTTTCAGGATCAAATTAATAAAAATATTGTTCTTTATCTTCAAATTATGTCTTAATCTTTGTGAATTCTTACTAAGGGTGTAGTGTAGGATTTCCTGCAACTACATTTGGCGCCCGAAACAGGGATGAATTGTTGATTGTTTGAGAAAGAAAAAATAAAAATTGACATTGTGGTTGGAAGAGATCAGGATTAATTGGTGGAAGATTTTAAGCAATTTTCAGTAATGCATTAAAGCTAATGGCTAGAAGAAGAAGAAACACGTCAGAACCACCAACGACAGTAAGAAGAAGTAAAAGACTTGCATGAGAAGAGACAAATAAAATGGGAGAATCTTCAAGATTGAGGATAAGAAGACACAGAACAAGGAACAAAGGAGAAAATCAAGTTCAACAGCCAAATTAGCAAACGCCAATACAAGATAGAGCTGTAGATTATGATAGAGTGAGTGTGCATACTTGGCGATCTGATTCAGTGGAAGAAACAGAAAATCGAAAATTAAGAAATGAAAGGCGGGAAGAGAGAAATCACACGGTAGATGAACGATTAATTCATGGAGATGATGCAAATGAAACATTGGAGGAATTAAGACAAAGAGAACAAGAAGAAACAAGGTTGGCGGCTGAAGAGCGTGCGAATCTGACAAGGCAAAATCACCAGTTAAGAATGGATAATTTGAGATTACAAAGAAGAAGATCAAGAAGTACTGCAAGATCAAGTTCACAGTCATTTAGAGAAGGAGTAAGGCGAAATTCTCCAATAAGGAATGTCGGTGAAAATATTCATGAAGAAACGCAGAATCCAAATGAGGAACAACATTATGGAGGAGAGGAAATAGCAAATGATCGTTATGTTCCTCACAATAATACTCCTGCAAGACATGATAATATAAATCAAGAAGGTAGAAATAATCGAGATGGTGAAGAAAATCGAGAAGAAGAAAGGAGAATAATACATGAGCGAGAAATTCAAAGAAATCGAAGAATAATAGAGGAAGAAATTGGGAGACATTATGCTGAACAAGCACGTTTAGCTTGCGAGAGAGAGAGATTAAGAGCAGAAGTAGAAGAACAAGAATTTCAAGAAGCAATACGTCATAATAATCATGACAATCGAGAAAGGAGATGTGCAAGAAACCGTAATAATGATAATATCAATGAAGAGTATGATAGAATACAAAGGAGAATAGAAAGACAGCGAAAAGAGGTGGTGAGAAATAAAGAAAATGTTAGAGAAGAAAATGGAAGGAACAATCCGTTGCGAGTTCAAGAGGAAGGTGAAGAACAAAACCGCAGAAGAAGGCAGAATGAAGACACTGAAGAAGAAGTATAAAATATCGCAAGATAAGAAAGACATGAGCGCAGAAGACAGGAGGCTGTGTTGAAAATACCAATGGAGCAAGATTCAGGTGGAAATGAGCAAATCCTGAGAGAATTGGCAGAAATGAGGGTAATATTAAATAGTAGAAGAGAAGGAGGCAAAAGACAACTTGATGAGGCCATTGAGGAAGCTGCGAAAACTCCATTTACTCAAGTAGTACAATTAGGTGGAATACCTCCAAAATGCAATTTGCTAGCGTTAACTAGTATTTTTGATGGAACTACATGTGATGTTCAGCATATCAAAGCCTATGTTAGATGTATGATACAGTGGGAGAACCATGATGTTGTACTGTGTAAATATTTCGCATTCAGCTTAACTGGTGAGGCGCTAAAGTGGTTTGTGGGTTTACCCAAGAATACAACAACTTCTTTCATTCATTTATAGACTACCTTCTTGGGAGCATACATAAGTAACAATTCTTCGCGACCTGGGATCGAAGATGTATTTGGGTTGAAACAGAGAGTTGGCGAGAGTTTGAAGCATTTGACATTAAGATGGAAAACAATGTGTAGCGAGATGGCTGGTAGAGTAGATGAGAGATATATCATTTTATCTTTCATCAATGCTATGTTCGCAACCAATCTGTTGTATATCCAAATTTTTAGAATCAAAAATACAATCACAATGGCTGAGCTGCGAGAATTACAAGAAGATTATATTTCCTTGGAGGAGAAGCAAAGTGAGATGGAATCATATCCAATCGCGAACACTAGTTCAATAGCAGCAAATGGAAGTTTACTTCCTAAGATGATTAGCACAGTGGCGAGTACCTCACAGCCACAACAAGAAAAGATATGGTGACTGATAATCAGCAGAAATTAGTAGATATGGGAAGTCGAGATCAAGAAGAATTTGAAATGGAAAGGAGTTATTACAATCGTGGTGGAAATAATAAAATCCAAAGACTTGATCAGCCTCTGGAGACTTATGGAGGACAAAGGAAAAATTATTCTAGAGGGCAAGGAAGCCAGAGGATAATATGGGAAGAAATTAAAATGCCACCTCTAAATGCTAGTATTAATAAAATTTGGGAGGCAATTATTTTAATGGAAAATATACCATCACCCTGGAATATGGGAAAAGAGCCACATCCAAATAACTGAAATCAAGAATTTTGCCCTTATCATCATTTCCATGGCCATTCAATAAATGATTGCAGGAATGTAAAGAGAATAATTTTGAGGATGATTGAGCAGGGAAAGTTGAATCATTTTCTGACAGGACATCCACAACCTCAGCAATTACCACCAGCACCATAAACTCGCAGAGTAAATATCGCAAAGGGAGCAGAATCATTTGTCATCGAAGTGGGGGCTAAAACAAAGAATATATTCTGTAATTCCATTGTACATTCTTATAAAAAAAATAAAGGATTTCCATGACAATGTTCTAAGCAGAGTCTTTGCGAGAGACATGGATGGAAGAGAGATGATGAACATTGTGAGAGTCTCGCCATTAGAGGAGTGGCAAAAGCAGATTATTTCTTTCACTGTACAAGAAGCACCTGAGCCAGGAAAAACGCATGATAATCCATTGGTAGTGAGATTAGAAATAAATCCAAGGTACAAAGAAGAAGAAGAGGATGAAGAAGAATATAAAGATGATGAAGCAAATGATTCATGGGCTATTGATAGGATTTTGATTGACACTGTAAGCTCAGTGGACATTTTTTTTTATCACACTTATCGTACAATGGGAGGAAGAGATGAAGATTTGATCCCGTCAACATATAAAATTTATGGTTTTAATGGAACAGCAAACAAACCCAAAGGGGAGATTACCATGAAAATTCCATTAAAAGGGATATCTTCTAAAATTTAGTTCTGCGTGGTTGATATATAATCTCCTTACAATGCTTTGATTGGAAGACCCTGGTTACATGGGATACTAGGTGTGGCATTGACCTTTCACCAGTGCATTAAATTTCCCCATCCCCATGGTGTTGGAATGATACAAGGAGATTGGACTGAAGGGAAGAAATGTTATGAAATGGACGTTGAATCCTGTGAGAAAAGAATTACGAGAAACAGGAACTGGAGAAACAACGTTAAACAACATCAAAGAAGTGAAAGGTTAATAGTGGATGTGATAAAAATGCGAGAAGATGAAATGCTGTAAGATTTGTGTATGCATAAATGAACTGACTGGCGAACGCCTCGCAAATGAAGCAGAGAGTAGTAAGTAGAAAAGGTAAAAATCTCAGTTTGAGAATTTTAGAAAACATATGGATAATTTGTTGAAGAAAATTTTATTCATTTTCAAGATATATACTTCGTGTTGAAATAAAAAGATGACATTAAAAGATCATATAAGAATTTAAATGCAAAAGCATAAGACATTGTGATATTCGCAAAAGAGACACAAGAATGGGACGAACCTTTATGGCGTACACCCTAGTTCGCGAATACAATTTCTCAAGAGGCAAATGAAAGACCTAAAGTATGTCATATTAGGGGGCATCTCTTTCCATAATTCAGCGAAAGGTTATATCGCTGCTGGAACCTGATTCATGGAGATTGGGGTTATAGAAAACCTATCCAGGAGAGGTAACTTGGAATTCCAACTATATACGGTTATACCCTGGTTGGACGACCGAGAGTCTCTCCTAAGGAGAAGAGTATGACCAAGGCGCCGAGGTACACGGTTGAGCCAAGGGTGCCCGGGGCGTATGAAACTACCCTGGCCATTCTTGGCAAGTCTTGGCTATGATGCACTCGGCCTGAAGAAAACCCCACTTAGGGTGCAGTCTTGTAACTATAAGCCATATAGGAATAAAGGATAAGAGGCTGCGAAAACAACTGGTTGTTGCTAGGACTGGATGGGAGGAGCTAGTCTTGTATGGCAACAGTATGTCTCCTTGAAGGGGTAACCAGGGGGAAGATAAGTGCGGCACCCTCCATTAGGGAGCTGATAAGTGTCTTAAGACGGCAATGTCATGGGGATTTATGATTCGCAAGAAAATTTAGGCATGTCATATTGTCGCGTGATAAATATTCTACAGAGGCAACAAGCCATGAGAAAAAGTTAAGATGAGATCAATGGGTTTTTACATGAAAGTGTAAAGACGTCCTGCGATTTCATCGCAAGACGGCAATGTCATAAGGCTTTTTTCTCGCAAGGGAGCTTAGACTTGTCATATTATCGCAGAGAAATTGACAAAATATGGATAAGGCAAGATCAATGGGTTTTTACATGCAATGTAAAGATGTCCTGCGATTTTGTCGCAAAGATCAAACGTGGCCAGATAATACCTTTAATTAGGAAGGCAAAATAAGACCACACTAAAGATTATCAAAAAACACAGAATAGCCGCGAGATTCTGGCAATAATTCTGGATGTTATTCTACTAAATTCATCATATTGCAGATGAATAACAGAGGCAAGTATGGGAATGCATAAAATAATAACATTGTTATTCATCATTATATGATTAATCTGTGTAGATAGTTAAAGATTGGTGATTATATTAACCATATTGCAAAAAGAAATTGTTTTCTAATGTACACAGATAGAAGCAAGGGAAATTTATACACCAAGGAGTATTTAAAAAGGGAAAAATCCGCAAGAAAAAAGAGATAAGTTTACATATTTTATAAAAAAGACCAAAAAGAGGAAAACAAGACTACTTCGATTCATCGTCGTCTTCACCAGATTTTTATTGTTCTTCATCTTCATTATCATCTCCATTAAATTCTTCAGCTTCACTATCAGAGATAATTAGGTTGGGAGTGTTCGCTTGGATTTCTTCCGTGAGTAAAGGATACAAAGAATAAGAAATATTATGAGCATCGTAGACCTTCTTGACTGAATCATTGCGAATGGAAACAAGAGCATTGTTAAAATTCGCAGTAGAAATTTTTAGTTGCTCTTTCAACCTTGAACATTTTTCATTGCGAGAAGCAAGATCTTTCGCGAGCTTTTCTTTTTCAGCATCAAGTTCTTTAACTCTTGTAGAATATCTCTTCTCAGATTCTGCGAGTATATAATAACAGATCAGAGATTTTATAGAAATATATAAGAGACAAGAACATATTAATAAGGAATAATAAACAACATTCTCCTTCAGTGATCATATCTTTAATCAAAGCTTCTTGTTTAGCATGAAGACTAACATCTACACCTAGATTATTCCTGGCATTATCAAGAACTTTCGCAGCCCAAGCAAATTCATCATCATCATTAATAAGAAGACGGGAACGGATTTGGTTTTCTCTTTTAACAAAATCATCTCTCTCGCGGATAAGTTTATCTCTGTGAATTTGGACTTCAATAAGGGTTTTATGAAAATCTGCTAAGGTTTGTGCTCCATGTCTAGATATGCGATCCTTTTCATCAATAAGATCACTTTTTTGGGCTCTTAGAATCTTGATTTCTTCTTTAGAATTAAGATATTGACACTTGGATGCATTGGATGCTTTCAAACTAGATCTATGATCAATTGCTAAAATATAAAATTTGGATCTAAGATCATCTACAGAAAGAGAGTTAATCTGTTCATTTGAATAACTAACTAAGGATTCATTAAGGCGATTGAGAAGTGTATCATCATCTATTTGGTTTGGAAAAGAGCGAAGGAATACAGCTTCGTCAGAAAGGCCATAAACATCTGCGAAGAAGAATAATAAGAACAAAATGCAAAGGAATACAAGGTTAAAAAGAAAAAGAAAGATTTCTTACCATAAAGATGATCATTCGCAGCCTGGAGGCTTGCAACCTTTTCTCGCGAGAAGGTTAGATCAGTTTCCAGCTGCTTGATTTTTTCTTGAAGGTCAATTGACCTAGATTCCAATTGCCCGCAAAGACTAGCGGACTCAGATTCCAAATCCACATTCTTCTTGTGAAGAACGACATTCTTCTTGCGAAAAGATGCACACCTCCTCTCCAAATCTGAGGCAACGGCAAAAGAAGCTCTACCAGTATGCGAAGAAATGGTTAGGTTTGTCAAAGAAAATTTAATCAGAATTTCGGAACAAAAGAAAGAAATAAAGGAATTAAAATATACCAAAATACTGAGAGAATTCAGAAGACTGGGAGACATTGATCTGGAAATTCCTTCAAGAGAGTCGTTGTCAACTAACAGGGTAGCATCGCAAATCTTTGCGAGAGCTAAGCACGTTTCATTAACAGCTTCATCTCCAAAGTCATGAGGAATGCCGCGAGGGTTACCAAATATATGAGATAATTGAGTCATAGAAGACTCAGGTTGAAAATTTTCCCTCACGGTGAAAGTACCAGCATTATCATCAGTATTCTCGCTGGAACTCTCACTAGATTGAGAATAAGAAGGTGTAGGAATTTGAATTCTTATCTTTTTTGAAGGGGGGGCAATAGACTTTTCCTTGTGAGGAACAGTAGATATACCCTTAGGAGGAACATTAGATTTTTCTCCGCGAGGAATAGCATATTTTTCTTTGCGAGGACCGTCTTTGGTTTTGTCTTTCCCTTTAGTCTTCGCAGGCTTTATGGGTTCAATTTCTTCAATAATCTTCAAAAAACACAGATGAAGGTAAGAAATAGAGGCAACAATATATTGTTCAGAATGAGTAAAGAGTATTTCTTACTTCATCCGTGAAGGACTTAAGAGCCAAATAAATGTTGGGATTCCCACTATTCTGGTAGCTAAGTTTTATTCTTTTAATCTAAAAAAATTGGAATGATCAGCGAGAATACATATCAGGATATGAAAACAATAATAATAATAATTTGGGAACACACCTCAGAATCTTTTTCACACCAATTAAAGATCCATGGTTGATACTCTGCGAGATTCGTAGGTAAATTATGAGTACCAGAGATGTAAGAACCCTCTAACATCAAGGGGAATTTGCACCATTTATCATCTTTAGAATATCGAGGGGATGAATTATTGCCTGGATGTCAGTCAATGTCCAGCATAAGAACCTTGTCATTAGCAATGCCATCTTTCTTTTGTAGACGGACACCCCAACAAGTTCTATCCTTCTTCATGGGGAACACTTCATAATTGTGAAAAAATTCTCCACGGTATAATTTTCATGAATGATTGGAATGTCTTTAAATTTTGGATTCTTCGCGGACTCAGGATATAGATATTTCTTACTGGCGTCGCGAGTGGCATATTCAAGTAACATACGGATATAATCTCCACTAGACTGATATATTGCTCGCGAAAATTTCTTATGCGAGAGAATTTCATAAAATAAGGGAAGTTCAGGATTAAAAAGGGGAATGAGAAGACCAGCTTATAACTGACCTAGCGAGACCATAATTTTCTCGCTAGAAGAAAGATGATCAGAAAATAAATTGATAGAAAGTTCAGATCTAGGAGATTGATTGGGGATGGTATATAATTTAAAACCTAGACCTCGAAGTTTCTGTTGATGAAGTTCAAAAGTAGCCTGATTTATACGACTAACAGGGGCCATTTTTTAGTATGGTAATGGAAAAAGAGTTGAAAAAGAATCGAAGATCAAAAGAGGAAGAAAAACTACAGTAGCAGATCCGGAATTTATGGAAGAGCAGTAAATTTGCAGAGCGAAGAAAGAAGAAGGCAAAAAGAAGGAAAGAAAAGAATAAAGGGAGTATTTATAGAAGAAGAAGAATATCGAGAAGATAGATGTATTTAATGCGAAGAGAAGACGTGAACGGCTAAAACGCAACGGTTGAAAAAGACGTGTCAGAAATCGAATGGAAGAAAAAATACGTGTGATAAATCTAGCGAAGGATGTAGAAACGTGCCAGAGAGAAAATAAAATGGAAAGATGAACAGTTGAGGCATTTTTATTCTCATGACCTTTCCTTCTTCGCTAAAAAGACATGATAAGAGGCAAGATGTAGGACCAGAATATCGCCACTATATTGTTCTTGCGAGAATTAATGACATTTCTGCGAGTTATTCTGCGAGATTCTCTAACAACATACTGAAAGTGTTGCAGGATGATCTAATAAGTGACGTAATAAATGATGACAACCAAAACACGAGAAGAGCATGGTGAATCTACGAGGGTTAAAGTACCTACGAGAGTGGATATTATAGCTGTTGCGAATGTCTCGCGGGCCAGATCAGAAATTAAAGAACAGCTTAGCTGTCATCCACTATGTAACTACCCTATATATAGAGGACCAGTATATTTGAGGGAGGGAGATAATTTTTGAGTGATGAGAAAATCTTGAAGAGAGAGAAAAACTTAGAGAAGGCGGTTGTAATCTTGATTTCTTATATTTCCTGTAATTCTTTCTGGATCAAATTAATAAAAATATTGTTCTTTATCTTCAAATTATGTCTTAATCTTTGTGAATTCTTACTAAGGGTGTAGTGTAGGATTTACTGCAACTACAGCTGGCATTCCTTGGTGTGGAGATGTGGCTGGCATGGTTTTCCATTGGCACAGTGGTGCGGCTGGCATGGTTGGCATGCCTTGGCGCGGAGATGAGGATGGCATGGTTTTCCATTGGCACAGTGGTGCGGCTGGCATGGTTGGAATGCCTTGCCGCGGAGATGTGGCTGGCATGGTTTGCCATTGGCACAGTGGTGCAGCTAGCATAGTTGGCATGCCTTAGCGAGGTAGCATGAGAATTAGGGTTTGGCATAGATGATGTCGATCAATGTTAAGGGTTTTGCCGTTGAACATGACACGTAAAAAAAAAGGTACCCTGGTAATTCTTACTTAGGCATACCGATCGATTCAATAAATGGCCATAGTGGCGTCGTGTCAGATGTTCAGTTTTACAATTTTAACCCTAAGCTAAAAACCACCATCAACACCTTGGAAACTAACTTCTTAGACGAAGATAAAATCTTACATACCTCAGCGGTGTTCTGAGCAAGTTTAAGCTTTCTTGCCAAATGATTTGCTCTTCGTTGAAGTTCGTTGACGTGCCTTTGTTGGTGTTTGAACTTATAACATTTTGAAAGTTCATGACCTTTTAACAAATAATATGAACATGTCAAACTTGGATGTAAATCAGGCTTTTGAAATGTCCAAGCATCTAGGCACATGGTGAAACCTGAAATATCACAAATAGAGTTTCCAAAGGATGGGTCAAATTTTTCTTCTAGAATAGTTGGATTATCTTCTGAAAGAATATAAAAATTGATGTATGTATTGCTACACTTATCAAAATCAATATTTTCACCAAGAAGTGCAACACTTGATTTCTCGTCTTCACTAGAATCATAGTTGTCAGACATTTCATCAAGAGTTGCTGCAAAACCTTTGTTCCCAGTGTATTTTCTACGGTTGGGGAACTCGTTTGCAAAATGACCAAATCCTTTACACTTAAAGCACCGAGGAATATCCTCATCATCAGTTTCGTCAATATCCTTGTTTTTAGGAGGAACACGATTATGAGGTTTGACTGATGCCTTAGGCTTATCTCTGTAGAACCATTTACTTCTCTTCAGTAGAATATCCATAAACTATTTTGTGATCATCGATACTGATTTGTCAAGATCTTCATTTGATGAATCTGTCTTAGAGTGATCATCTTCAGAGATATACACTTTTTTACTTTTATCAAGTAATTTAGTGTCTTTTAGTGCTTTGAACGCAATATCCTTAGATTTGGATGAATGTTCATGATCAAAGATCTTAATATTTCCAACCAACGTGTTTCTGGAGAGATTATCAAGGTTATTTCCCTCAACGATGGCATGCTTCTCAGAATCATATCTAGATGGCAACGATCTGAGAATTTTCATCACAATGTCATTTTCAGGAATAGTCTTACCCAATGAAAAAGATGCATTAACAATTTCAGACACTTTGTGATTAAACTCATCAAATGTTTCTTCATCTTCCATACGAAGGTTTTCCCAATCGGAATTAAGGTTTTGAAGCCTAGCTTCCTTCTAACTGGTATTTCCTTCAAATATGGTTTCTAAGATATCCCAAGCATATTTATACTTAGTGCAATTTGACACATGGTGCTGAAGATTTGGGGTAATGGCATGTATGATGGCATTCAAATTGTCAGAATTTTACTTTGCAGCAAGTACCTCGGCAAGGGTGTAATCACCAATGTTCTTGGGAACGTTTACATCTCCAATTACCTCAACGGGAGCATCATAGCCATTAATAACATATACCCATGATTGAAAATCACGCGCTTGAAGAAAATCTCGCATAATAATTTTCCACCATAAGTAATTTGAGCCATCGAAGACTGGTGGTACGTTAATAGAGATAACGCCTCTATCCATATAGTCAGATCGCTACAAACACAGACGTATAAGGTCTCGAACATGTTTTCCTTCTCTGATACCAATTGAAAAAACATGGGTCTAACAACCACACCTAATATTTCGATTAACAATCTGTATAGACAAACTCCAATATACTTTCTAGAGAATCAACTAGATAGTTAGACTCAATCAATAGAAAAGTATATCAAAGAATTTATATCTCTATCTCTCGATTTAAATCTTACTCAAGCAAACTGCGAGTCTCAATTTAAATACTAGAGAGATAAACTTGGATGTTACCAAATACCAATATCCAAGTGTCAATCAATTTAAATCAACAACAAAAAAGGTTGGATATTCTCATTGATTGAACAACGCACAACATGTATTATTTCAATTATATAACAAAATATAATGCAGAAAAGAAATAACACAGACACCAGAATTTTGTTAATGAGGATATGGCAAATGCAGAAAAACCTCGGGACCTAGTCCAGATTTAAATATACACTGTATTAAGCTGCTACAGACACTAGCCTACTCCAAGCTAACTTCGGTCTGGACTGTAGTTGAACCCAAACCAATCTCACACTGATCCAAGGTATAGTTATGCTCATATGTCTTTGATCCCAATGGGATACTACATACTTGTTTCCTTTAGTTGATCTCACCCACAACCAAGAGTTGCTACGACCCAAAGTCGAAGACTTTAATAAACAAATAGGTATCACACAGAAAAGTCTACGGTAATAGATATATCCGTCTCCCACGAATATACCTACGAGTTATTATTTCATATTTTGATAAATCAAGGTGAACATGAACCAATTAATAAAATCAGACTTATATTCCCGAAGAACATCTCATCTTTATCAATCATCTCACAATAATCTTAATCGACGCAGCGAGAAAAAAATATTGCGGAATTACAAACGATGAGATGAACTGTTTGTGATTACTTTTATATCTTGCCTATCAGAGATAGAAATCTCAAGCCAATTATTCCAATTATACTCGTACAATAGAAGATGCAAGATCAGATCACACAACTACAAGAAAAGTAGTATCGGTCTAGCTTCACAATCCCAATGAAGTCTTTAACAGGGGTGTATTGGATCCTGATATATATGGGTTTATATGGATATAAATATTACCTGAATCTGGTAGATTTATATGGTTTATTAAAAGAATCCAAGATTATTATGGATATATATTATTAGATTATAATGGATTGTAACTTGGATTATTTTAGATTTATAAAGGCTAAAAAAATTTACCACCAAATATCTTTCAACTAGAAAAAAAAGAAGGATTAATTGGGGGATACTAAAACTAATTGGGGGATATGAATAGTAATGTTACTGTTCATACCGGCATGGAATTTATTTATTTTTCCGTCGTTGAAAAACCATGCCGATATGAACAGTAACATTACTATTTCATATCCCCAATTAGTTTTAGTATCCCCCAATTGCATGTTCAAAAAAATGCTTCAAAAAAAAAAATCTTTCAACTAGAAAAGGTACAATTATTATTATTATAATAAAAAAAGTTTAACATCCCAAAAGTTTATATGACCACATAAACATAAAACTAATGGGTTTGTTGCCATCTTATCAGAACCACTTGCAAAAGTGATGATCATCTAGTACATACATCACATCAGTAATTAAAGAAGGAAGAAAAATCATTTTTCATAATAACTTCTCAGCGAGTCAGTAGAATGACAATGGAATAAATAAATAATCAAATGATAATCAAACAAGAATAAAAATGATCTTGAATTTGAGAAATTCATACGTCTTATGTACCTTGTCTTGCTTGCTAGAGAGATGGAGAATCCATTTTGTTTACGGTGATGAAGAAAAACACTCGCATGACTACCGTGAGTATCCATGAAAATCTCATGGTCTTGGTTGAGATTGGTAGATGATAATTTTATATATATTTTGCCTAAACATATCCTAGAAAATCCTAATATATCTTGAATCATTTACAATCCAAAGATATTCGATCCTAATCGAATACCTAATATATTTAAAGAATCTAAAATAATCTTAATCGAATACCTCAGATATTTAAGGAATCTAAAATAATCCTAATTGAATACCTCGGAGTTTTGAGGATATTTAGTTATCCAAATTAATCCATATCCAATACAGCCCTGTAAGTCGTTAACCTAGTTTTAGAAGAAGAAAACCAAAGGTTAAAAGAGAAACGACTCTAGCTTAGCACAACTAGTATCATAAAGAATGTGTGGGGATTAGTTTTCCCAGTTGCTAGAGTTCTCCCTTATATAGTCTTCAAATCAGGGTTTGCAATCAATGTTAGCTTAGTAACAAAGCATTCAATATTCACCGTTAGATGAAAACCTGATTAGATTCTAGCTAATATTTATCAACGTTAGATGGAAAACATAGCTTGTTATACACACATGTAATGCACGTTTATAGGCTTGTATAACTGTACCCAAACTTGTACGTTAGTTGGTTCAACAATAGTTAACCAAATGGTTAGCTATATGATAACTTCCATATCAACCATATTCTTCTTCACCATAACTAGTTCAAATGACTCAAATGAACTAGTTAAAGAGTTGTTCAATTGCTTAGATCTTTATACTACACAAGATACGATCAAAGCAAAAAAAAATTGATTCACTCGAATCGGTTCATGAACTATATAGCCACGGTTTCCAAATACATTCCTTAGTTTATAAAGATAAGTTCTAAAAAATCGTTTTTAGACATAACCTACTCAAGTTCGCGGACTTAAGCTCCCGGATGGAGTTCACAAACTCCAGCAAAAATTCTCAGGTTTGAGAACTTCGCCAGTTTACGAACTGAGATTCACGCACTACTCCGGTTTCACTTGATCAACAAAGTTCGCAAACTTCGGTTCAAGGAATAAGGATTTATACATATATGTGTTTCCACAATAATGTTTATATCCTGCAATGGTTATATTGTCTAAACTCTTATTTCAATCATTGAAACATTCTCAGAGGACGTTATATAGTTGTTATTCACAAACTATTTTTCGTCAAAGCAATTTTCAAAGTGATTGAAACATAACATGACTGTTAGAGTATTTCTCGGTTGAACCCACTGATGAGTGCCAAATATTGCATATTCATACACCTTTTCATTGGCACTTAACTCATCTTTCGCGCTTCAAAGTCATATATTATCCCAAATTCTACATTCTTACCATCTTCAAGAATAAATATTTTTATTAATTAATTTTGTGTTTTTAAGTACTAAATAAAGCTTGGAAGAATTGAGAAGACAAAAGAGAAGAAAGTTGGAAGCGTTGCAACCCGCTCGCGCATCAGTGGCAACATGTTTACAAATTCATGGGATTAAACAACCCATGATCCAAAACCCAAGACCCAAATCCATTTCCACCTCACCCCCATTGTATTCCATTCTATCCATCAATTAAGAAAACATGTTTTGTTTAATTGTTGAGTGGTTGCTACAGTAAATTTCGAATCCCAAGTGTGAGAGAATTTTTGTGTATAAATAGAGAGGGTTGTTGTGTTAGAAACTCATCCAAGAATAGCTTGTTCATGTTAGTTTATCAAATTTCAATTTTGTTGTAATGTTCTTCATGTTCTAATTTCATTTACTAGGGTTTAGATGAAGCCCTAATCTCATTGGTATGTATTCATATCTTGTATCTTGTTCTTGAAAGTTTAGAATTGTTTAAAGATATAATTTAATCCAAGTTTTTCAACATCTTGCTCTCACAATGTATGCCATGTATCCATTGTAGTTAGAATATCTCTATGTTGATTATGCTACAACTCATGCTTAACCAAATATTGATCTTTAGATTAGTTGTGCTTAATTAGACAATTAATGCTTTGGAGAAATACTTTAGTTGTGATTAAATTATCCATTGGAGAAACACCTTAGTTATACGGTAGACTTGAATCTACTATAAGGACAAGAATAATATTACAAGTTGAATGCATATCATAGGTTATTGGTGGATTTTAATACCCTAGTATCCATATTATCATTGTTTACATATCTTGTTATTTGCATCTTTTACTTTTATTATTTCAGTCACTTGAAAATCATATCGTCGTATCGACAAAATCAAACCCCTTTTGGTTACTCTCTGAATCAGGATTTAGAATCAACTTCTACACTCTCCAAGTCTCTGTGGTTCGACCTGTGTTTGCCCTGTGTTGCTTGTCGACATTGTGCACTTGCAGTTTATACATAGAAGTAGGTATCTTTCCGAGCCTACCACCCACCAAATGTTGGTATGTCAAGTTTGGTTGTCATATTTTAGTGAACCAAAACTCATTTAAGAGTCACTTGATTTAAATATACTAGAGTCAACTTCGTATAGGTTAGCTTGAAAGTATTAGGGTGAGACATTAAGAGTATTGCGAAGACTTGAAGAAGTGGAGAAATGCGGAGCTACAACGACAACATCATCCTTCCACTTGAGGTTAGTGATATTTTATTTGAACTGTTTCATTCCCTAATGTATCTTTCAAGTCGTGCATATTGAAAACATAAAACTGCGAAGCATGAACACTCTAGATAGACATAGTATTGAGGAATACAATATGAAGTTTCTTGCTTGAACATTAAACTTTGTATATAAGACATCGACATAATCGTATGAATGCTATTGTGATTATGTATGGGTATGAAGTGAGGATTTCATCCTAGGGAACAATGTCTACATGTGTTCTAAGGAAGTAAGTTCATGATATATGTTGTGAACCAAAAAGGAAATCGCCAGGCGTTATTGGGGTTGTTCTTCATTGCATATCTTATGAACGACCAATATGTGTGATTAGTATAATCGCTCATGACTTGTTTGTGTCCATGGTAAAACTATTCACATGAGGCCTGACTTATGTATTGGTATGACTTTTATTAGTGAAACCGATCTTAAGTAATTCACCTGGGGTATGATCGGTTTGTGTATGTCTGAACTTATTAATGAGAAGAGGGGAACCGATCCTAGTAAGAGGTGAAGTACATCACAAGGGGAACTGATCCTTGTATGAGGTGCATCAAGGTTTATGGAAGAAAGAGGAACCGATTCTATGAACATGTGCAACACGTTTTTGGGAAGGGTGAACAGATCATATGGACATGTGCAGTGCATACAAGTTAGATACCAAATATATGTGGGGAACCGATCCTAGTAACTAGTCATCTGTATCTTTGGTAAGCTAGTGTAACTATGCACAGTACTCACATGGAGGTAGATTCGAAACTTGTTTTTGTTGAACCGTAAATCCATGAGTTGAACCAATTCTAAACTTGTTTGGAAGTGTGGTAAATCGATTTAAAGTGAGCAAGCATGGAAAAGACTTGCAAGAGTAAGATGTCATTACTATTTGAACACGGTGCATTAATGCTTATTCTATTTTGTTCAAAGATATTTATGCTTGAGAATCTTCTCTTCTGATATAAGATTCACTCAAACTAGTTCAAGGTTTCGACAGGGATCTTTAGACTGTTGTGAGATCTAAATATGATTTTGTGATAATCCATTGTTAACATACTCCGTTTTGTGTGTGATTGATCACAAGAGATTCGATTGATTGTGTGCAGGTGTTTATTGAAGATCTAAGAAGCTTTGAAGACAAAGAAGATATTGTATATTTCTGACTTGATTTTTACAATCTTTGGTATGCGCAATACTTGTTTGTAAAAAAGAGGATCCAATTAATAATCGGTTTATCCTTGTGGTATATTGGATTAATTAATTGAGGAAGATCGACATCAACACATATCACTTGGTTGAAGAGCGTTGTTGGCTTAATCTTAACGATTACCTTTGGATGATTGAACATAAGATAGATCTTCGAACCTTTGCGCAACTCATATCACTTGGTTGAAGAGAGTTGATACCAAACATATTTGTTGTTCCTTTAATGTTTGGAATACGAACCAAAGGAATTGGTCTAAGTACGTGACTTGTTTATAGGTTGGAGGCGTGGGAATACAGAAGGAACTAGGTGAACTATAGGTTTATTTGCTTGGTCTCGACTATACGAAGTTGTCTTATTTTGTATAGTGGCTTAATTCTGAGACTATTCACTACATTTTCGGTTTCCTCGTTAACAAAATCTTGCTGTGTCATTTACTTTATATTTCTGCATTATAATTATTTTATTATAATTAAAGTAAATTGCACAAACGTTAATTCCTATTTACTTGATACGTGAATCCTATTGAGTTTGGTTAAGTCCGAACCTTTGTATCAAGTAAACACACTTTGTTGTTGTATTGTCTCGATCTCGTATCCATAGATGATCACACAAAGTGTGAACCGATTTGTTGTATTATCTTGACTCAGTCTATAGACAATCACTTTCGGGGAAAGGACTTATAGGAAGGAAAAGTTATATCTTGAGGTATATTTGGGGTACCCTCGTCTTTTCAATGACTTTCGTCACTAGGTAAAGATGAACTTGGCTAAATAGAAATCTTTACCAACACATATTTCGAGAAATAGATAATCGAGATATACTCAGCTCGAAATACCACATGTGTATAATCAAAGTCTATATAGCAAAACGACTTTTGTCTCAAGATAGGAGATAGAGTAGATAGACTTTTGAGTGATAGATAAGTTCAAGTCTCCACATACCTTTTAGTCGATAAAGATCCACTGGTTCCTTGAGTAGTCCTTCGTCTTGTATGATGATCGCCATGGAATTATTGAGCTCAACTATACTTTCTATCCTAGTCCGAGACCTTAGCTATAGTAGACTAGAAATCAAGACTTATAGTTTTGATCACTAACATTGAAAAACATGCTTGAGATAGCAACGCATGCGAGTTCGACCAAGCAATGCTCTAACATTTTTCGTATTATATTTTGTTATATAATTGAAATAAAACAGGTTGTGCGTTGTTCAATCAATTAGAATATCCGACCTTTTGGTTGTTGATTTAAATTGATTGACACTTGGATATTGGTCTTAGGTACCATCCAAGTTAATCTCTCTTGTATTTAAATTGAGACTCGCAGTTTGCTTGATTAAGATTTAAATCGAAAGATTGAGATATAAACTCTTTGATGTAATTTTATCTAAATTGAGTTTGATTGTCTAGTTGATTCTCTAGAATGTATATTGGAGTTTGTCCATACAGATTGCTAAGCGAAATATTGGGTGTGGTTGTTAGACCCCTGCTTTTTCACCATCCATATTTTACGTTTAACTGGAGGTCCATATTTGTTTGAAACAAGAAAATGACTAAAATACTCCCTGCTGCCAAACGTGTGTGTCTACAGGTTTCAGGTCGCTCTAATATCACTTGATCTCCTTCTCTCTCCCACCAAAAACCAAATCTCGCCTCCGCCTATTAAATAGTGAACAAAACTCTGAAAATCATCATAAAAATCTTATATGATCATCAACAAAAACTGAAGAAAACCATGAGAATCATTAGAATTATTGTATTCCCATATTGAATCATCTAAAAATTCACTTAAAACCCTAGATTTTTAGTGAAATCTCCATTAAAATGGTAACAAAAGAAAAATCATCAAAATCTTACGAAAGAAGAAGTAATTCTACTCAGAATCAGTAGAAGATGATTTCGAAGAATCAATAGCATCAAAAGAGAAGAAAATACATCACAAAATAAGATATGATTTTTTCACTTTTTATTTTCCATTTTTGATTTTCAGTCCAACAATACATATCCTTGTAACAAAGAAGAACATATTTTGTGCTTGAAAACCATCACAAATAACACGCAGTTCGTTTTGTACACTATTATCCGATAATGCAGATTCACTATACTGAAAAATTCATTGCTACTTTAGACCTAGACATTAAAAATCCAATAGTATAGAACATATATACTGGTAAAAACATATGTTTAATATTTTATTTATTTTTCTAACATGCAATGCTAGTTTCTGTCATGATCCGACAGTGCAGATTCACTATATTGAAAAAACAATTGGTTATTTAGACCTAGAAATCAAAAATCCATTGGCATAGAACATATATGCTAGTAAAAACATATGTACAGATATATTATACCCAAAAAACCAATGTATTCGGTGTTGTATTTATGTTATTTATTTCATTTTTGTTACCATGTAATTTGATTTTGCACATTCAGATATAGTGCAGATATCATATACTGGAAAAAAACTCCGTAATTTAAATCGTCAACAAAGTAAGATGTGTCTCTTTGGATGTTGTTGGCATAGTAGTGCAATACTATTGATTCAGAATTTCGATTTTTGTCATAAACTATATAGTACTGATGTATTTTTTATTCTTCATATACTCAACATCATATTTTTATTTTTCATAGATATAAGGTTAATTTTCTTTTATAATCATAAACAGATACCATTTACTGATAGTTGTTTATGTTCAATTCAAGAAATTAAGATGTTTATGATTTTAAGTTAATTGAATGCAGATAGTACTTACTAAATCATATTTTTGTTGATTTATATCTAATACTCATCATGAAATCCCTTACATGAACTCTTTGTTTTAAAGCAGTTTCTGCGTTTCTATCAAATTTTAAAGTACAATTGTGCTGAATAAAAGTCAGAGTATATGTAATCTGCACCACTTCTTAAAATATCAGAGTACAATTGATCTGCACTGCTTAAAAATTAGAGTATAGTTGATATGCATTGCTTAAAATCATGCGTATAGTTGATACTGAGCTTGAAACCATTACACCCATGATTTATGATAGAGTATAGTTGATACTGAGCTTAAACGCCTAGTAGAGTTTTCAAACGAAGAAAAGGCACTAGCTAAGAAAAATTTAGATAGTTTGAATGTTATAATACATGATGTAAGCCGTGATCTACAACATCATGTATCAACATGTCTAGCTTCGAAAGAAGCTTGGGATAATCTTCAAATTGTGTTCGAATGAAACACTTCAGATAAAGAAGCTAAACTTCAAACTCTTACATCTGATTGGGAAAACCTTCGAATGGATGACAACAATACTTTTGAAGAGTTTCATCTTAAACTATCTGAGATAATTAATGTCTCTTTCTCTCTTGGAAAGACTATTTCTGAAAAAAGATATAGTGTACAAAATTCTCAGATCGTTGCCTCCAAGATACGATTCTAAGAAGCATGCAATCATAGAAGCAAATGATCTCTCAACTCTCTCACAAAGCAAACTCGTTGGAAAGTTAAAGATATTTGATCATGAATCATAGTCTATTCAAAATAAAGGAATTGTTTTTAAAGCTGAAAAAATTCCTAATGTTCCAATGGAAAGGAATAGATAGTTGGATGATTCAGATAAACAGATTGCAGGAAACTCTGATGATGAAATCGAACAATCATTATCTTTAACTACTAGACAGTTTCGAGATCTCTTAATGAAATAAAATAAGAGATTCATAAAGGATACTCACCAATCTTCTCGACCACATTATCGAGTTCCGGTCAAAAAGGAACATGAAGAAGATGATGAATATCAGCCGCAATTCTTCAAGTGTAAAGGGTTGGTCATATTGCTAAAGACTGTCCCAATCATAAGAAATACACGGGAATTAAGGCATTGGCTGTAACTCATGATGAGACCTATGATTCATACGAATCTGAAGAAGAGGAAACAACTAATATTTCATTAGTTGTCAATCTTATTTCTTCCTCTTCCATAAGTGATTTACCCATATTAAGAATGGACATGTCTTCCAATGTTATTAATCACCTATTGGTAAAGGGAAAGATAAGATAAGATGCAAAAAATGTCTCAAAAACAGAACTACTAATAGTTTCATAGGCAA
Source organism: Papaver bracteatum (assembly GCA_023529315.1). Taxonomy (NCBI): domain Eukaryota; kingdom Viridiplantae; phylum Streptophyta; class Magnoliopsida; order Ranunculales; family Papaveraceae; genus Papaver; species Papaver bracteatum. The sequence continues at coordinate 381,427 of JAJJWX010005204.1, forward strand.
CCTAAGTCAACGTCAAGATACTTCGCTAGTTCGAAGTAGCAATAAGAGAATTTCTCATATGATGCTAGATCAAGAACACTCTGGTTGTTCAAAGTTCCATAATTAGAGAAAATATCATACTAATACCATTTGATCGGTATTAGAATTCTTTCCTCACCATGCATGCCAAATTCGAGTTAGGAAGAAGAAAATCAAGGCATTTTTTATGTAGATTATGGAAATAAAATCTAGTAATTGAAAATATTTGATATATTCGTATCATTAGGAATATTATATTTTTGGAAGTATGAGAAATATAAAGAGATCCTCCTCCTTCTTTGGTCTTTCCTTGTCCGAACCATGAGTCTGGATCAAACATCTTTGTATGAAAATATGATAGATCAAAATGATCAACCTAATATTAAGTCAGGGTCTTCTCTTGATATTAGGAGTAAAATCAAAAAGGGAGATTGGCTTAGTAAGAAGGAAAGAGAGAATACGTTGAATAAAAATCGGTGTATTGAAGCATTGACACTCTTTTGTGTTTAATCAAAGACAGAACTACATGCTCTTGCAGAATCCTTCACGAAAATTTCTCACCTGCAAGAGATTCTAGTCAAGCAACAAGGTTTTCTACTTGAAGAAATTCACAATCTGAAGAATGAAAATAGAAATTCATCTTCATGTGGCACTGATATGAAGGATTGAGTTGTACTAGAAAAATAGACATCAATTTTTGATTTCTTTCATTGATTGTATGAGTCTATTATGAATAAAGTTATTTGATTTATAATTTTTCTTGTGATAGTTTTTGATTTACATAGCATGTGCTTGAATGCTTTATTTATTGTTATGGATGTTTATGGGATGTTTGATTTCGGTTTTATTACCTTGATATTCGATCTCATAATATGTTGTGAACCCTTATGGTTTGGGTGACTTTTTGATTTAGCGGGATTAAGTTCTAGCCCATGTTGGTAGGCTTTATCAAAGGATCATGAGGGGTTCCTATAGAAACAATATGTGAAAAAGTCACAATATGTTGAATCGGTTTTGGTTTAGCATAAAAGCATATGTGTTTCGACGATTTTCAACTTTTGCTTGCAATTGTTAAAACCGATTTTCAACCTTTATCTGGTGAAGGTTGGTTGTTGTTATTCTTTTGTTTTTGCATAAGGATGTCAACATAATGATATTTCGATATCAATTCTCCCTGGAAGAAGAAGATGCGATCATATTGGGGAAGTTGGATGCGAAATTGAGGTAACAATCTTGTTAGTTAATTGTTTTCATGTTTAAGAAAGCCTGTTTTTATTTGATATATATATATATATATATATTGCTTTTGCTTTTGCTTTTGCTTTTGCTTTTGCTTTTGCTTTTGCTTTTGCTTTTGCTTTTGCTTTTGCTTTTGCTTTTGCTTTTGCTTTTGCTTTGGTTATGGAATAATAATTGGATTTCACATAATATGCTTTTTGATATGATAAATTAGTTTTGTCTCATCTTATATTAGAATTTAATAACAATAGTTTTGCTTTTGCTTTTTCTTAAATAAAATTGTCGGTACAATTGATGTATTTATTCCATTATGAATGTATGGATGTAAATATGATTCAATTGGTTCCGATTAAGTAAAACTATTGTTATCTTGCTTCGTTGTGTAATATCAATTGTTTAGGCTTACAAAATTTTGGTGCAATTGCGGTGCTTTAATGTCTATATTATTTCAATTGCTTCCAGTTAAGTAAAACAATTGTTATTTTTCTTTATTGTGTGGTATCAATTATTTAGGCTTACAAAATTTCGGTGCAATAGTGGAACTTTAATATATGTTGTTTCAATTGCTTCCGGTTGAGGTGAATAATTATGCAAGTTGATTTATTGGTTTGTATGAATTATTTATGGCTTAACTAATGAATATATTGATGGGATGAGCTGTTTAGTCCAATTCGATTCCGAATAAGATAAACTAAGTTAATTCTGATCTTAGTTAGAGTTATCAAAGTGGAGGTTTCAGTTATTCAAGTCTAGATGAATGTATAAACAAGGAAATTCTAGTTAACTAACCTAGTATTTGGCTTGTTTAAAATCTAAAGGTCTAAGTTATATGGATAATTATAACCTGATGATAAAAATGGAGTTTATCTTTGTTTTGGTCTTATCGAATGAAGCGGTTGTATTTATACAATCGGTTTAGCAAAAGAACTAAGGTGCTTAGTTGATTTTTGGTTTGCTAAACTAATTGGGAAAATTGCTTCGGGAAATTATTTCCATGATAACATATTGGTTATCAAAAATGGTATGTGGAACCCTCGTGCTTGACTCAACAGGTTGCAAGTCTAATTTGAGATTTGTAAGATCCTTTTCGTGTTGTCCTTTATTTTTTCGTTTCTTTGTCATTTTGTGACAGAAAGGGGGAGAAATATATGGAGTAAATAGGTGATGCTGGTATCAATTTTATATTAATTGTTGTCACTAGGGAAGAGGACAATGGTGCTTGAACGTTTATATAACGAAAGAGGAAAAGCACGGACTAAGGAGGAGTAACATATCATATGATTGGTATAACAAAGACGCGCGGATTGAAAATCTACCTATCTCACCTTTAGGGGGAGTATGAGCTTTGTTATTATAATGTCAACAACGGAATTTTTAAGGATTTAATGAATGCAGGTTATGTGTTGTTGAATTCGGGAATCAAGCGTATGTGTAATGAATTCTTGTAATTTGTTTATCCATATAACTGTAAGAGTTTTGTCACTAAAATTGACAAAGGGGGAGATTGTTAGAGAATAGCTCGGTTGAACCCATCAAGCGTTGGTATGTCAAGTTTGGTTGTCATATTTTAGTGAACCAAAACTCATTTAGGAGTCGCTTGATTAAATGTTCTAGAGTCAACTTCGTATAGGTTAGCTTGAAAGTATTAGGATGAGACATTACAAGTATTGCGAAGACTTGAAGAAGTACGGAGCTACAACCACAACATCATCCTTCCACTTGAGGTTAGTGATATTTGACTTGAAATGTTTCATTCCCTAACGTATCTTTCAGGTCGTGCATATTTAAAACATAAAACTGTGAAGCATGAACACTCTAGATAGACATAGTATTATGGAATACAATATGAGGTTTATTGCTTGATACAGGTGTATCCGTACTCCTTTAGGGAACTTAGTTAACCTCAAGCTAAGTTGAGGGAAGAATCCTATTCTAGGAAGGAATCCTTGTTTAGGAAGAATTCCTAATTAGTAAAGAGTTTGTTTTATGCAACACTCTTAGTTTAAGAAATAGATTCCTAATAGAAGACCTAGTCGGCTGAGTATGATAAAGTCTATAAATAGAGAGGTTTGGTTGTTAACTAAACACACAGAAAACCTAGAGAAGTTTGTGAGACAATTAATTATTGTAAAAACAAGCTTAGCAAACAGTTCAGGGTTAACTACTGTTTAGAGATATTGTGAGCGTAACAAAGGGAAAATTGTAATCATTTTCTTGTTCATAATCTAGAGAAGATATATTTCTTCGAATCACTACTTGTGTTCAGTGTTCTTCTAAGTTTCTTGTCTATTATTATACTGAATTCCGCCTTTATAGTGATAGATACCAAGGTATAGAGATCAAACGTATCAAGTTTGGCATCACGAGCAAGGTTAGTTTTTAGGGTAAATCCATGTGGTTTATGGTTTTCACTAGATCTCTCTACATAAAGATTGGTGAGGTACTCGAGAAGTTAGAAGACATTAGGAGAACAAGGGGATCAAAGATGACAAAGTCAGATGATGAACCCAAGCATAGCGAACCACAAACTATGGAAGAAAAGGTGGCTACGCTACAGACAGACATGAAGTCGATTAAAACCACCCTTTAAGAATTGACTGAATGTATTCGTTCTCATACACTAAATCCGAATATGAAGAAAAAGATTACACCTTCGCCTGAAGCTTCGGAAAAAGATGAATCAGAAGAAGACGATTCAGAAGAAGAATAAGAAGATGAGGATGAAGAAAAGAAGAAAAGTGAGTTTCTTAAAATTCCTACATCAACTAAACCTCATGGTAAGAATCTGAAAATTAATTTTCGTGTTGATATTCCACTTTACGATGGGAGTGTCGATGTAGAAAAATTGGATGATTGGACTGAACGTCTAGAGACGTATTTTTCTTTCTTTGAATATAGTTCAAAGGAAAAGATTGCTTTCGCGGAATTGAAGCTACAAAAGCATGCTCTAACCTGGTGGAAAGCTTATCAAAGATAAAACCTAGGTAAAGGAGTATTGTTGTGGAGAAGATTCAAGGCAGTTGTAAGGAAACAGTTTTATCCAGTTGGCTACCTTGAGGAAAGATGGTTTAAGTGGTACAACTTGAAGCAAACTTACAACCAAATCGTGCAAGAATATACTTCGGAATTTCAGAATCAAGCTATGATTTTGGATTTAGACTTGGGAGATTATGTTATCTTTATTAAATATGTTTCTGGGTTACATGAGTATATACGGAAGGAGTTGAAGATGTTTTCGGTGGATTCTATCTCCGAAGCAAGTATAAAATCTAATGCCATTGAACACAGGCTTAAGAAATCTGATTCAAAGGGAATACTAAGGCGAAATCTGGAGGTACCACTGTAAAAGAAGGTGAAAGGAGCAAAGAAGAAGGGAAGTTTAGTGACAAGGAAGGTTTGATTTGCATCTATTGCAAACAAACAGGTAACGTTATCGACAAGTGTTGGGTTAATAACCCTCATCTAAAGCCTAAAGGGCTACATAGGAAAGAAGCCAAGAAGGCAGCACTAGTTGCTCAAACTCCAAAAGAAGTCCACGGACTAACGGAACCCAATTCAAAGCTCTCTCTTATGACAGGGGCAAAAGAAACACCTTCAAAGGATGATCTTAGGGAGCGGCTCTTCACAGTGAATATGTAAGTCAAAACATCACTAGTTGATGTTGTTATTGATCCGGGAAGTCAGAAAAATTTACTTTCACATTCTTTGGTGCAGAGATTAGGACTGAAGACTATCAAACATCCTAAACCATACCCTTTAGGATGGATTCAAAAGGAAGGGGGCTTACAAGTTTCACATCATTGCACGTTCAAATTTTCTCTAGATGAGTCATATATTGACGAAGTTACATGTGATATAGTTCCAATGGATGTTTTTCAAGTAGTATTAGGTAGTTCTTACCTATGGGATAGAGATGCAACTCTACAAAGGAGGGAACAAAAATATACCTTTACCAAAGATGAAGAAAGTTTTATGATTCGGGCTATACATTCTCCTCTAGAGGGATCAATCTTGATTACATCCACTCAGGATAAACGGTTGGTGAATGCTAGCACAAAGTTCATTCTCCTTGTGATCCGTTCTCTTGAGGAGAAGCCGAGTAGAGTTTGTTTGGCAGCCTTGACTGCACAGCAAGAAGGCGACCTAGAAAGGTTGAAGTTGAGATACAAGGATTTATTTTCTGATGTCACCGGGTTACCGCCAAAGGGGAGTGTGGAGCATGAAATTATGTTGACCGGGGAGAGTTCTCTACCTAATGTAGGTCTTTATCGCACGTCCATAGAGGAATCTGATGAGATCAAGAAACAAGTCCAAGAACTCCTAGAATTGGGAATGATAGTGCCAAGTGATTCACCTTGTGGATCAGCAGTATTGTTGGTACCAAATAAAGATGGAGGTTGGTGTATGTGTATTGATTATAGAGCATTGAACAAGATCACTACCTAGGATAAACGACATGATGGATCAGTTGGAAAAAGCTCGAATCTTTACAAAGTTAGATTTCAAATTTGGATACCATCAAGTGAGAGTTCGAGAAGATGATACATGGAAAACTGCTTTCAAGACCAAACAAGGCTTATTCGAATGGTTGGTGATGCCTTTTGGTTTGTGTAATGCTCCAGCGACGTTTATGCGTTTGATGAATGATTTGTTATGACCTTTTATAGAATATTTTGTGATAGTTTATTTGGATGATATCCTTATATACATCCGGACTTGGGAAGAGCATCTCATTCACGTTGAGAAGGTGTTTAAAGTGTTACATGAAGCCCAGCTGAAGTTGAACGTAAAGAAGTGTGGGTTTGCAAAGGAGGAGTTGGTGTACCTTGGATTCACTGTTGGTGGTGGACAACGGAAGATCGGTCCAAGGAAGGTCGAAGTAATCACTAAGTGGCCTAGACCTAGTACTGTAACTGAAATCAGGAGTTTCTTAGGGGCTTGCAAATACTTGCGTAAATTTATCCGGCAATTCTCAACTATTGCAGGACCATTATATGGTTTGACGGGAGCTAAGGCAAAGTTTGAATGGCAGCAAACCCATGAAGACGCTTTTCATTTACTAAAAAGGAAGATTTCAGAATCACTGGTGTTGGCATTGCCTAACTTACAGCGTTTTTTTGAAGTTGAGACCGACGCTTCTAGTTATGCATTGGGAAGTGTGTTGTTGCAAGATGGTAAACCAGTGGAGTACCATTCAGAATTGTTCTCAGGTGATATTAAAAACTACGCACCTTATGACAAAGAATTTTATGATTTATATCAATGTATCAAGCATTGGCGAGTGTACCTCCTAGGCAAATAAGTAGTTGTACATTCATATCACAAACCGTTGGAGTATCTACATGCACAGAGGAAACTACAACAATACCGGCACATGAAGTGGATGTCTTACTTAATGGCTTTTAATATTCTCATTAGGTACAAGAAGGGAGTAACAAATAAATTGGCAGATATGTTATCTCGACCTCCAGTTCGAGCATTACTGGTATCCAAGAGAATTCAGCCAATTGTTCCTCAAGAGTATGCAGAGTCATACGCATCCAGCAAAGACTTCAAGAAGGTGTTAGAAGGTGTGAAGAGTGGTTTGAAAATCAAGTATGAACTCCGATATGGATTGTTATACAAGGGTCAATTACTTTGCATTCCAGAAGATGGAGATTGTTTACAATGGTTAAGAGAGGCACACACATCTCGAGTTGATGGACACTTTGGGATGAATAAGACTCTTCTAAACCTTCGTCGTTATGTCTTTTGGCCAAAGATGCTAGATGATGTGGCTAAGTTAGTTAGGGGGTGTAAGTTGTGTAGCATATCTAAACTTTCCAACAGGAAACGTGGGTTATATCTACCATTACCAGTACCATCAAGGCCTTGGGAGAGTATTTCGATGGATTTTCTTGGTGGGTTACCGAAGACCAAGTCTGGTCATGACTACTTGTTCGTTGTGGTCGACCGATTCAGCAAGATGATTGCATTAATTCCATGTACAAAGACGGTAACGGGAGTCGGTGTAGAAAAGCTCTTCTTTGAGCACGTGTGGAAGCATTTTGGTTTACCTAATTCGATTATTTATGATAGGGATAGTCGGTTCCTTAGTCACTTTTGGGATTCTTTATGGAAGATGATGGATACTAGGTTGAAGAAGAGTACAGCTTTTCATCCACAAATAGATGGACAAACATAAGTGGTCAACAGGACTATGGTTCACATGTTAATGGGATATAATTCTAAGCATCCTAAAACTTGCGATGAGAGTTTACCATATCTACAATTTTCTTTCAATAGAGCAGTTCATAGTTCTTCGGGAAAATCTCCTTTCGAGACGTGCTATGGTTACTTATCACCTAGTCCTTTCGATCTAGTATTTTCTAGTGACACCTCAATGGGGGGGAAGGAAGGAAGTGAACGACAAAAGGTGCAAAAGTTCTTAGAGAAGATATCTCAGATTCATGCAACTGTTGAAGCACAATTAAAGAAGTCACAAGCCAAATACAAAGCAAAGCATGACAAGCATCTTGTGCCTTGTAATTTCGGTGTTGGTGACTTGGTATGGTTAAAATTAGGTAAGGAATGACTGAAGGGGGAAGGTAAGAAGTTAAATCCATTGAGATATGGACCATTTCATATTCTCGATCAAATTGGTAACAATGCCTTTCGTCTGGATCTGCCACCTTATCTAGGAATGTACTCGGTTATAAATGCCAAATACTTGAAGTTGTTTGAACCACCATTACTAGATGATGACGGTGACGACACTATGAACTTACCACGGGTAGAAGACTTGTGGTTTGATAGAGAAGAACCACTCAAGGAAGACTGCGTATTGGAGCGAAGAGTGACTAAAACACGACAGGGATAAAAAGAAGCTTTTCAAATTGGATGTAAAGGTCAGGTTCCTAGTAAGGCCAAGTGGTTTAACAAGGGAAAAGGGGCTCTCGAGTTCCCTAACCTTCATTTTTAACTCTCACAGGAGTTCAAGTTATTAAAAGGGGGACACATGATACAGGTGTATCCGTACTCCTTTAGGGAACTTAGTTAACCTCAAGCTAAGTTGAGGGAAGAATCCTATTCTAGGAAGGAATCCTTGTTTAGGAAGAATTCCTAATTAGTAAAGAGTTTGTTTCATGCAACACTCTTAGTTTAGGAAATAGATTCCTAATAGAAGACCTAGTCGGCTGAGTACGATAAAGTCTATAAATAGAGAGGTCTGGTTGTTAACTAAACACACAGAAAACCTAGAGAAGTTTGTGAGACAATTAATTATTATAAAAACAAGCTTAGTAAACAGTTTAGGGTTAACTACTGTTTAGAGAGATTGTGAGCGTAACAAAGGGAGAATTGTAATCGTTTTCTTGTTCATAATCTAGAGAAGATATATTTCTTCGAATCACTACTTGTGTTCTGTGTTCTTCTAAGTTTCTTGTCTATTATTATACTGAATTCCGCATTTATAGTGATAGCTACCAAGGTATAGAGATCAAACGTATCATTGTTTAACCATTAAAATTTATATATGAGACATCAACATAATCGTATGAATGCTATTGTGATTATGTATGGGTATGAGGTGAGGATTTCATCCTAGGAAACAATATTTTTACATGTGTTTTAAGGAATTAAGTTCATGATCTTGTGTTGTGAACCGAATATCTTATGAACGACCAATATGTGTGATTAGTATAACCGCTCATTATTTGTTTGTGTTCTTGGTAAAACTATTCACATGAGGCCTGACTTATGTATTGGTATGACTTTTATTAGTGAAACTGATCTTAAGTAATCACCTGGGGTATGATCGAGTTTGTGTGTATAAGACCTAACACTAGGTAAAGGGGAACCGATCCTAGTAAGAGGTGCAACACATACAAAGGGGAATCGATCCGTGTATGAGGTGCAACAAGGTTTATAGTAAAAATGGGAACCGATCCAATGAACATGTGCAACACGTTTTTAGGCAAAGGGGAACCGATCCTATGGACATGTGCAACACATATAAGTTAGATACCAAATATATATGTGGGGAACCGATCCTAGTACCTAGTCAACCAAAGTTTGGTAAGCTAGTGTGACTATGCACAGTACTCACATGGAGGTAGAACCAAAACTTGTTTTGGTAGAACCGTTATACCCATGATTTGTGATTGAGTGTTACTTGATCAATCACATAGTTCTTGAAAGTTAGATGAACCAATTCTAAACTTATTTGGAAGTCTGGTAAATCGGTTTCAAGTGAGTAAGTATGAAAAAGGACTTACAAGAGGAAAGATGTATACACACTTTGAACATGAGCATTAATGTGTATCTTTTATTGTTCAAAGATATTCCTTAATAGCTAAAAAGGAAGTAGATCCCAAGATCGAATTTAAATAAGTTAAGAATCTTTTAAATAAAGTTTTTAATTATATATGGAAAATAAGAATTAGTAATGTGCATTTGCTAGTTAAAGATTTTTCAAGGAGATTTCGATCATTAATTTGGACAGTGCATTCTCAGAAATTATGAAAACCGAATTTGAAATAATATTGAATATCTTGAGAATATTTTCGGTTTTGGAAATTCCTTGGTGTCCAAACTTCCTTGTCTATAAATACTTTGAGTTTGCATTTCTAGAAAACTAATCCTTCATGACAGTAAACTTCCTCGGTTGTACTGTTACTGGTGAAGCCGCCTATTCGCAGAGGAGAGTAACCTAATTAGGCGAAATTTCTTATGGCCGCTTAGTTTAAAGTCTTCTTTATGATTGAAAATCTCTAATGCGTACCGTTGGTGGGAAAATAGATAATTGCGGTTTATCTTTAGTTTTCATATTGATTTGATTGACTAAAGTTGGTTGAACTTTGATTGCACCTAGTTTGTTTCTGCTTGAGGATCTTCTCTTCTGAAATAAGATTCACTCAAACTAGTTCAAAGTTTCGAAAAGGATCTTTAGACTGTTGTTAGATCTAAATACGATCTTGTGATAATCCATTGTTAACAGACTCTGTCTTGTGTGTGTTTGATCGCAAGAGATTCAAGTAGTTGTGTGCAGGTGTTTATTGAAGATCTAAGAAGATTTGAAGAAAATGAAGAGATAGAAGATTTTTAACTTGGTTATATAAATCTTTGGTGTGCACAATACTTGTTTCGGTAATAGAGGATCCAACTATAATCGATTTATCTGTGTGGTATTTTGATAGAATAGTTGTGTAGATTGGCATCAATACATTTCCTTGGGATTAAAGGTATTGATTACAAAATCTTAAAGATTACCTTTTGGTGATTGAACATAAGATAGATCTTGGAACCTGACGAAGGAGTTTATGTTAAGATAAACAGAAAAGCCTTTGTCCAAATCATATCACTTGGTTGAAAAGAGTTGATGCCAAATATATTTGTTGTTCCTTTACTGTTTGGAACACGAACCAAAGGAATTGGTCCAAGTACGTGACTTGTTTACAGGTTGGAGGCATGGGAATACATACGGAACTAGGTGAACTATAAGTTTAGTTGCTTGGTCTCAACTATACGAAGTTGGATTATTTTGTATAGCGGCTTAATCCTGAGAGTATTCAATTCTGTACTAGGTCCCGTGGTTTTTCTGCATTTGATATTTCCTCATTAACAGGATCTTGCTGTGTCATTTACTTTATATTTCTGCATTATAATTGTTTTATTATAATTAAAGTAAATTGCACAAACGTTAATTCCTATTTACTTGATACGCAATCCTATTGAGTTTGATTAAGTCCGAACCTTTGTATCAAGTAAACACACTTCGTTGTTGTATTGTCTCGATCTCGTATCCATAGACGATCACACGAAGTGTGTACCGATTTTTTGTTTTGTCTCGACTCAGTCCATATACAATCACTTTTGGAGAAAGGAATTATAGAAAGGAAAAGTTTTAGCTTGAGGTATATTTGGGTACCCTCTCCTTTTCACATTGGATACTACTTAGATGGTTACTGTAGCTGCAGGACGATGGGAATATGGTATGCTTGGAAAACTAATAGAGAACACATAAATGAAAATGATAGTCATAAGATCAGAGATTAACTCTCTCTGGGGAAAATATCGTAACAAAGAGAGAGAGAGTTATGGATCAAAATTTGTTGCTAGTCATGTTAAATAATAAAGCTAAAAAAGATGAAGTAATAGTTGATGGTCCCTGGTTGATTAATGAGGTCCTTTTTCATGTCCAAAAGTACTATAATCATATTTTTCTAAAAGACTATGTGTTTGATAAGAAGATTTTCACAGCAGAATTAAAATACTTGAAGCTGAAGCATATGAATGTAGCAGTGATAGATGAAGCAATTGGATTTATGGGAAGGAATATTTCAACCAAACCAAGGAATTTCAGACCTCGTGCTGGTAATACTATAAAAGCAAGAATTGAAATGGATTTAAGAAAGCCTCTTCATAGAGGTGGTTGGTGGAAAACTTTAACTAGGGAAGATGTTTGGATCATATATCACTGGGAACTCCAACCCAAAAATATATGTCCAAAATGTTTTGTGATTGATCATAATGAAGAAAAATGTGAATATACTTCTCACTTGCTATATTTGGATACTCTCTCCACTTTTGAATATGAAGCTTTTCTAAAAGAAGTCAGTGAAGCTAACAAAGGAATAGAAGAAAGCAATCCTACCATAGCACTGGAAAAGGTGATAGCTGAGGAAGACAACATTGTGGAATCAAGAAATGTAAAAAGAATAAGAAGATCTACTCTTAATTCTGCTCCTTCAATGAATCTTCACAATATCCGTATTCAACCTCCTGTAATCATGCAAGGAACTGATACTACTAATATGGATCTTCAACACAACTTTATGATGGAATCGGGGGAGCCAACTGCAATAGCTACTGCACCCATGAATGATTATGTCTGAGTCTCCATTAAGGTATACACAAAAAACTCAATTTTATTACAAATCTCCTGTTGTTTTAAATTTTTCTGTGATACTATGAAGATTCTTTCTTGGAATGTGCAGGGTTTAGCAAAAAAAATTACAAAATATCAACTTTTTGTTTTGATTAAAAAACAATCTCCTGATTTTTTGTACTTAGCTGAAGCAAAAATAGATAAAAATAATATGATTGACTTTGTTAAAACCCTTTGTTACTATAATTTTACTTGCATAGATAGAGTAGGCCTAGCTGGATGTTTGCTTTTGATGTGGAAAGATGGTACTAAATGTGAAGTACAAGATGTTTCACATAAAATTATCAATGTGGTTACTAATCTTCACCCTGCTAAAATGATGTTCTGATTTTATAAGTAGAATTACTGAAACCTTATGCAGCCTTGGATTGTCATAGGAGATTTGAATGTTCATCTTCACAATTTGGACGTAAGTACGTCCTTTTCCCAGGATGATAAATTTGTTCACAATAAAAATTCATGAATGTAGTCTTTTGGATTTAGGATATATAGGTAAAGATTTTACCTAGTCTAGAAAGATTGCATCTGGTATTATAAGATCTAGAATTGATATGGATTTGGGAAATCAACAGTGGTGTAATGAATTTCCTAATGCCAAATTATATCATCTAGTACAAGCTGGCTCTGATCGTTGTCCTATCATGTTGAACACTGAGCAGACTATGATAAATTTATGGAGACCTTTTAAGTTCTTTGAAATGTGGATTAAGCATGCTGCTTTTAAAAACCAACTTGAGATTGCTTGGAATTAAAATACTCTAGGTTCTCCTACTCACCAGTTGAATGAAAAGCATCACATAACTAGGAAGAGATTTTCCTATTGGAATAAGATAGAATTTGGGGATATTGATAGTAACATAAATTTCTTGCAGGATAAACTTCTTACTCTTTAGACTGAACCTCTCTCTAGTGATCAGTATGACAGACTTTCTGAAGTTAATCAACATTTAGAATTCTGGTTTAATATCAAAACTGACTTCTATAAACAAAAATTTGGAGAAAAATTTATCATAGATATGGATAATAATTCTAGGTATTTTCACACTTTAGCCAACAGAAGGATGTGTAGGAAAAATATTGATTGTATCTATGATAATGATGGTCATTGTTATGATAGTAGAGATGATACAGCTAACATTCTTGTTTCTCATTTCAGATTTGTCAGTTGTTCTTCTCTGCAGAATATTCCTAATAATATTTTTGATTCTATACCAACTGTAATCACTGATGATCTTTTTAGAGTCTTTTATTAGAATCCCTACAGCTGAAGATATTCTTAATAAAATTAGGGCCAGATGGATTTCAAGCTGGCTTTTATCAAGATAATTGGACTATTGTGGGTAATGATGTGGTTAAAGTTATTCAGAGTTTCTTTATAACTGGTAACATGCCTAGAGAATTCAATAAAACTTTATCTTTCTTTGATTCCCAAATCCGAAGTTGCTAAAAATCCTGTTGATTATAGACCTATAGGTTTGTGTAATCAATAGTATAAAGCATAGTTTAGCTAACTTTGCCTATCTGAGTTGTGGTCAGGATTTAATCTTGGCAAAGATAAATCTACGGTCGTGGGTTGTTCAGCTTTAATGTTAGTTTAAGTGTTTTATTAATTGGTGTTGTCTCATTAAGTGCTCATAATAAATGGTTTATTAATTTTTATTTCTTCTAATTAAATTAATAAATGCATATTCCATTAATTTCTTAAATGATATTATTAGTGTTTTGGGGTCTTATTGACTGTTTATGATGAATGATTTATTAAATTTTCATTTCCCTTGATTAATCTAATAAATGCATAATTTCATTAATAAATAATTTTACTAAAAATTAACTCAATTGAAACTATTAAACATAAGTGATGGTTGTGATCGGGAATACCCATGAATGTAACGGGCTCAGATCACATGTCCCGTATTTTCCTTTTTGTTCATGTCCTAGCCAACGACAGTACGCCACCTATTTTTCGCTATATTGTTTTATTTGTAAATTCATGGCGAGATTATATTAACCTAATGTCGTTGTTGATCACTAAAACTACCCTATATTTAGTTCTTTGTCTTTTCAAAGATGAATTTATATCTACTCATCCCGCCTCTCTGATAACCTTAAATAACATGTTAAAGATCGTAAAAACAATAGCTATTATATAACGAGTGCAAATATTTTTTTGAGAAAACAAAAAATTAAATTAAATAAATAAATGGGGATTTTCGTTGAGATCCACAACCAAAAATTTAATCCAGTTTGATGAAGCTAGTAGTGTTCAAATAAAAAAAAATGTTAAGTTCACAGAAGATTTGTTTTAAGTTGAGAGAACCAAAATTCAAAAGAGGGTGAAAACAAGCGGAAGAAAATTGGTGGACATATGATTAAGAAAGAAAAAAGAGTTATAATTGAGAAAACCTCTAAAGAAAAACAGAGAGGTTTGAGTTTCGAACCCAAAACTAAAATCACCATCCACAGATTACTACTCATAAAATTAGGTCTCTAAACCTACCACTAAAATCGTGTATAACTCTATTTTAGATTTATAAAATGAAGAGCAAAGTACAATCGATAGTTCATCGAATGTTGCTTTCGATTTAGGACGAGGATTAAAAGTATAATTGAAACTATGATTGTTTGGGTTGGGATTTTATGTTAGTTGATTGCGAATTTATCATATATTTACTGGACCGTAATGACTATATAAACAAAAAAAAATCGTGAACATTATCATGACAAATGAGAACCATGAAAACAATCGTGTCATATTAGGCGTCGTTATCTATTACTTAAACATTTTTAGAGAAAACAGGTGGCGCACTGTCATTGGTTGGGTGGCGCAATGTCATGTTAAAAATAATAGTAAATAAATTACTCTATTAATGGTTATATAAATACATTTTTATTAACTGATACTTAGATTTTCTAACAATTATATAAATGTCCATAATGATGGTTATGGTGGAGTTGATGAGCAGTGGAGTGGAGATGACAAAAATGTTATGGTATTATGGACAGTGGTGGTGGAAGCTATTTCGGTAACAAGAGTGGTGATGGATGGTGTTTTGGGGCTGGTAACTATTGTTGTACAACCTTTGCCGGTTAAAAATAAAATGCACTCATGTCCTTCAACTATACTAGCAGGTATTTGATTAATTTTTTTTCTGTTTTTCCAAATCGAGATAGTTGCATAATCTTATATCACAGTCACCTTTTTGCTTGCTCTCACATCAATTTTTTTTTAATTTCTCAATCAAAACAAACGACAAAAAAGGACAATTATGGTTATTTTATCGAACATGGTATGGTTTTATTTTGGATGTTCCACCGGGATTTCGACAAGAATAATTGGGGGGCGATGGGATTAATCTCAATTTTTCAATGGATTATGTTATTTTCATGAAATTCATTTCCCCAAAAATGTATTTTCCATGGTCACTTTATTCTTTATATTCTCAAACTTTGATCATATTGCTAAATATTTTATCTTAACTTTATTGTTATGGATTTTTAAAATGTTAGGCTTTTGCGTACATGATACCGTGGTTTTGAAACAATACTATTATAAATGATAGAACAATTATTTCTTTTGCATACATGTTTACTACTATATCTTTATAAGATAGTGCAAAGAAGATATTGACAACGCACACATGTTTACAACTATTATTCTGTCATCGAGACTCTTTTTCTACCTTATTAAGAGGTTTTCTCGGGCGAGCTTACATGATTTTAATTTTTCAGGCAACAAGCGCAAAAATAATGCCAATTTATTGTAAGAATTATTACGCATCCAAGAGATTTATAAGGCATTTCACACAAAAATATCCCTTGCTAAATGTTTTGTCGTTATTTTTATTCAATGATGGATAACAGAGTCTAATGTTATTCAATGTTTTGACGTTATTTAGCTAACCATAGTTTCATCATTTTTTGTGCATGGAATAACCTCACATTTGGAAGGTCAAGATCGTAGAATGTATATGAGCTTTGAGGAACAGGAGATCATATTGAATTCGTAAGAACTAGAATGTGATATTTATTGTTGAGTCCATATTGGGTTTTAATATTTTTGGACTATTTTTATGGGGAAAAAGGTTAACAAGGATCTGGACATTTTTAAGGCCTACCCAACTATCCAGGACGGATGAACTCAGGCGATGTAATTCAATGATTTGGTTTTGCACGGTCATTAAAATAAGGTAAATTGAGAAGTGCAATATCATTTCAAATGACTCATAAAATACCTTTGTAAACTTTAAAACACATAACATTTTATTTATTTTTTGGGAAAGAAAGTGTGAAAATTAATTATGATTAATTTTGTGACTTGAAGATACAACTCCAACATATTTGGGAAGATGTAAAAGTGTCAAACACACTATAAATAAATCATATGTGAGTATATGAAAAAGGATTTGTAGACTAAAGACCGAAAATATCAATCAATTTTTTCTTTACTTTTCATAAGGAGGGAAGAACGACAAAAATAAGTATTAATTCTAATATCGAAACACTGGAAAATGATATTATCAAATAGAAATTGTGCATGTGCCGTTACGGCACGGGTTAAGCCCTAGTACAATCTATAAAATAATTGTAAAATTTTTAGCAACCACGTCTTAAGAAAATTGTTTCTCCTTACCAATCTGTTTTTGTCCCTCGTACAGCTATTCAAGACGATATAATCATAGCACACGAAATTATACATACTATGAAACATAAAGAAGGGTCTAGTGGCACTATGGCAATAAAACTAGATCTTTCCAAAGCCGTTGATAGGAGAGTGGCCATTTTTTTCTAGGAATGCTTAAAAAAATAGGTTTCCTGAGAAATTTTGTAAGTACATTAAATTTCTATTTTACTCAATGGTTCTCCAACCTCTGAGTATATCCCTACTAGAGGTTTAAAAAAAGGGTATCCTCTATCCCCTTATCTCTTTATCATTGCTATGGATTGTTCATCTAGAATTCTAGTCAAGACTTCTTCTAATCATGTTATTGCTGGTGTAAAATCTGCTAGGAATGCCCCTTCCATCACTCTTCTCCCTTTTGCAGATGATATTCTTATATTCACAAAAGCAGATATGCACAATGTCACGGGTATTCTAAAAACTCTCTCTCTCACTTTGGTAAGTATTCAGATCAAATGCTCAATTTTAGTAAATCTAGTGTTTACTTTAGTAATAACATTAGTCCTGCTGCTATAATTGCTCTCTCTAATGCTCTGGATATGACTAAAATGAAAGATTCAGACAAGTATCTTGGAGTTACTCTTTTGTTAGGTAGAGATAAAACAAAGGCTTTCAAACCTATTATACAAAGTTTTAACTCTAGATTGATTCCCAGGAAAGGGAAGAACATGAACTATGCTGCTAGGTCCACTATGGTTAAGCATGTGCTTAATGCTCTTCCTACCCACTAGATGGGTGTTTTTAAAATACCTAAAAATACTATTACATTAGATTCTATCCAGAGACAATTCTGGTGGGGTAAGGATGGCAGTAGTAGAGGCATTTACTGTATAGGATGGGATAAACTTCAAATTCCTAAGGCTCTTGGAGGTTTAGGTTTTATAAATTTGGAAAATCTAAATATTGTTTTATTATCTAAGGTTGCTTGCAAAGCCTGTAATGAAGAAGACACTCTTTGTTACAAGGTTCTTAAAACTAAGTATTATAAGAATGATAGTATACTTCACCTAGATAAACTTAAAGATGATTGTTCATGGTTATGTAGAAGCATTTATTCTATCCTTGAAATTGTTCAAAAACATGCTAGATGGTTAGTTAAAAGTGGTACCAAGATTAATATTTGGCTAGACTGTTGGGTTATAGGTCTTAATATTATTAGGTACAAGCTAGGCAGTGGAATAAAGACATAATAAATGCTCTCTTTTCTCATGATTGTGCCAACTTAATCTTAAGTACGATAGTACCCCCTACAGGTGAAGACACTTTGATTTGGTCTTTTGATATAAAAGGCAAATTTTCAGTAAAAAGTGCATATAATACTATTTGTTCTGATGAAGTGAATTCCGTGGTTGCTAGTAGTATTATCCCAATAGGTGTCTGGAAGCATTTGTGGAAAATAAAAATTCCACATAGAGTTCAACTCTTAGTGTGGAAATGTCTTAAAAAAATTGTTCCAGTAACAACTAGGATTGCCATATACAAACCTGACATAGATACTCAATGTTGTTCTTGTAAGGAAGCTGATGATCATTTATTCATGGAATACGGCTACTCCAAAGCAATCTGGTTTTCTATGAACATTAATATTGATGTTATCATTGAGAACTATAGTGACTTTGAACACTGGGTTGTAAACTGGTTCTATTCTTCAAATTCAAACTTTTTTGTTCTTTGCTTAACTGAAGAATCTCTTGTTTGCGGGTATATGAGTATATTTTGGCATATCTGGAAAGATAGATGTCTGATCATTTTTCAGAATAAAAAACCTAATGTGCAAACAACCATTGCTAGAATTAATCATCTGCTTTTTCAATGCACTAATTTAACCACTGTTTTGGGTTCTTCTGATAATAATGCTCTGCAGAATAGGATTTGGAGGCCACCAGAAAAGGACTTTGTGAAAGTTAATATAGATGGTTCCTGTACATTTGACATTAAAAAAGGGAGTGTAGGACTAATCATTCGTAACTATGCAGGGGACTGCATAGGAGCTAGAGGGAAAAGCTTTACTGAGGAAGTGGAAGAAGAATATAGGGCTGAGTATTTTGAATGCAAAGCAATGGAACTAGCAGAGGATTGGATGGAAGAAATGGGATTAACAAAGGTCATTTTTGAGATGGAGTGTGAACCAATAGTTCTCATCTATGAAATTTCTTTAGTATAAAAAAAAAAACAAAAAAAAAAAACCACAGACTCAGATTTTTGAATCAGATGAGTCGGATCTGACTCGAGAAAACAAACATATTTAGTCAGATCCAAATGAGTCTGGTGATTTCAGTCAGATCCAGATGAGTCAAGAGAAAACAAACACTCTTACGTTAGGCAATTGTCAGGGTTAGGGCTTTAAATATCTTTAGATAGATGGCTATGCTCCCATTCTGTGTCAGTCGGAAGGCAAAAAAGGGCCTACAATCTCCATGCAATTCCCCTACTTCAGACTTTTTTGTAATGTTGCTGCATTCTCTCCGACAGATGCAGCATTGCTTCTCTACTAATGATGTATGTTCTCTGCTGCATTTTACTTTAGCAGTCAGATATTACTGAAAAGAAAGAAGAATGCCACCAGCAATGGCCTGAACAAAATGTGATTACCAAAGAAATGTGCAATCTTCTAAGGGCAATCTTCACAGTTTGCGAAACTTAAAAGATATGCTGGGTATGTACCAAAGAGCTTCGGGCCAATGCGTTAGTTATGCAAAGAGCAAATTTTATTATGGTGGTGATAGAGGGTCTAGAGCGATTGCTATCTCAAATTATTTGGGTATGGAGCGTGCTTTGTTCCCGGATAGATACTTGGGGATTCAGCTGAAGCCGGGCATAGTCCGTCACATACATGTTCGGCAGGTGGTGGAAAAAATCATGGTCAGTTGTTGGTTTTTCAAGCTAGACTTTCGGTGATTTCTAGCTATGTTATCCATTCTATGGCGGTATACAAATGGCCTAGCACGATGATTAAACAGGTTGAGAAAGCCATCAGAAATTTTCTGTGGTCTGGGGACGCGGAGAAGCGTAAATATTACACAGTTGACTATGATGATTTGTGTTGTTCTAAGCAAGAAGGGGGTTTGGATGTTAATAAGGCAATGCTGATGAAGTTGTGGGTTTCAATTAGGGACTCAAACAAAATTTGGGCTAGATTTCCTTCAAGGCTAAGTATTTTCAAATTGAATGGCAACTTAATTGATTATAAACTTGGCTCTCTCGGTTTTCGGGGGGTTAGGTGGGTTTTCAGTTTTGTTGAGAAGCATACTAGATCAATTATTGGTAATGGTGCTAATACTTCCTTATTTTTTGATAATTGGTGTGGCGATTTTGCGATGGCTAGGAGGCTTGGGATTTTTTCTAAGGGTCCAAACGATTTTAAATCGAAGGTCAGTGACTTAATAGTTGATGGAGCGTGGGTTATTGCTATCTTTTCAAGGATGGGAGTGGTTCATCCAACGTTGAGTATTCAGTTTTGGAAGGTTTGGGCTAATCAAGAAAAGGCCTTTGCCTTCTATGTGTCGCCTGTAGAAAGGATTGTGAGTCTATGGATCCGTCACATGATTTGGTGGCTTCTTCTTATAAGGCTGCTAAGGGTCGAGATCGGATGATCAAAGATTTGTGGCTTATTACAAACCTTGCAATAGCCACGGAATTATGAAGTTGCGCAACAAGGTGTACTTTGAGGATGCAAAGGTACGCGCTAGTTTCAAAGGGCGAGTTTATCGTGTGATTCAAGATAACTCTATTCGTATGAGAGGCTACATGTACCATGAGGATCTACCTATTTTGAATTACTTTAAAGTGAAGCATAGGTCTTTTAAAGCAGTGGAGCCTAGGAGGTGTTGGTATCCAATTGATTATGGTGAAATAATGATTTGTTGTGATGGAATGATGTATGGAGTTCGGTTAGGAATTCTGCTGGATACCAAGTCAGACACCCCAATCCAAGCTATATATAATGTAGCTCAATATCCTGTTAAACAAGTGTTTTCCAGTACTCTAGTAGTACAATATGTTATATAAAAAAAAAACTTCAAAATGAGAACCAAAACTAGTTCTGAAACCTTCATGTCGTATAGAAAATCCTACTCACTAGGCGAGGCACCCCTTCTGAATATTTACAAGCAAAACTGTGGAGCTGCAATTGAATCAGTTGATCTTCTCTCGAAGTTACCCCGTCAAAAAAAGAACTATACCTGCCGAGAAATTAAAAGAACATAACAGCTAAACAGCTCACCTTTTAATTTTAAGGACGCCAAATCAAAATGTATCCGACACATTAGTAACTTTGTGACTCTGATAACCATCTCACCAACTTATCAATCTCCTTTGGGCACATCACCAAAATTTTGCAGCCCCAAACCAGAATAATGGTCATCTCGCATAGAATTGTGAAGGTTGATGATCCAAACAGGAAATCTTTTGGCACAGGAAAACAGTACAATCATGGTCACATAGGCTAACCAAGTAAACTGATAGACGGCTGAGTTCACTATGTGCGAAAACCCAAGCAAGGGGACTATCCATCTGGCAAAAACGTAGGGAAAACAGAGAGACATTAACAGTTTCATAATGATTGGGATCAGTAACTCCTGCAGCATCCAATTCCCTGGAAGCTTCAAGAAACCATTATCTCTCACCCTCTCAAACTTAATACGCCAACTTTCATCCACCAGAACAATCCTATGGTTCATTAAAACCTGTAAACGCAAATCAGAAGATACAAATGCTAGGAGATAAGCACCCAATGAAAACTTGTCTCTTAATTTAGGACTGTCACACATTATAAGTTTTTTTAAATTATAAGTTTTTAATGTAGGCAAATACTAGAGTTTCATGCTCGAGATGCTTCTTTGATGAACCAATTAGGCATCACCCCAGTTTGTCCCACTCATGGAATACGTTTATCACATTTTCAGCGTGAGCACCTCCATCTAAAGCATCACAAGACGCTATTCAAAAGTGACACACTAAAGAGTTACAGCACATACCAGTGTCCTCCACAGCTTAAAGAAGAAGAACCCCACTGCCCAATTCTGACGCAAGAGTAAAACTGGGGCTTCAACCACCAATGCTCGAACTGGCAGCATGAAACAAAACTCAAATAGAAGCCCGATCAACACTGGAATAACAATGATCTGAAACCAAAAGACAAATATTAACACTAGAAATCAGATCCTAACTAGGATTGCCAAGAAACAAACAGAAAAAATCTACCGCATCAATCCCATACCCAAAGTGATGATAGAACACAACTCTCGGCGATTAGACAAAGCAACTTGCAGATATCGCTGAACCGTAAATGCGCTTTCCCTGCTTTAAAGTGCTCAATGAAGTATATTGCTCCAGTGAAAGAAGTCCAGATGGAAAAATTTCCGATAAAGAAGGCATAGAGATCTAAGGAAAGAAGCCGGAAGCTTAGTGTTAATAGTAAAATTCATCTAAAAAGCAGGAAATAAGTACGATGCCTACAAGAGAGTACATTACCATTGCACTTGATGTCACGAGTTATTGGGAGATTAGAAATGAAACTGAACACTGCACGTCCTAGTTGCAGGGATACTATTATCATGGATGAATTGAAGAGCAGCAACGTTATCCACGCGAGAACGACCAACAACACAACACGATGTACAAAAGTAAAGCTGAAAATAGTCGAGAGAATCCAGTAGGTGTAAGCTAAAATCTGGTGCAGAACACAAGATACAGGACGAGGTGCACTAATATATCCCGTGTATCACCATATTTGACATTTTCAAAGCAACTGCTGAACATGCTAGATATTTCACTATGAATATCTTTTGACAGAATGTATTCCACACGTGAATATGGTAGACATTAAAATTCTCTTCAGGTACTCAAACTCATAAACAAAGATTACAAACTTGAAATCATTTACCCATTATCAATCGCATCACTTGCATAGTTTTCCACACCATCAAAATTCTGTGAGGTGGAAATATTGACGTCTGGATCTTGACCAGCAATGAGTCCATCACGCAATCTTTCCTGCTGCCTTTCTACTTTCACATTCTCCTGCCCACCAATGTCCTCGGGTCTAGAAGACAATAAAAAACTTAAGCCAAGAAAACAGCAAACTGTAGTAACCCATTGATGGAGAAGAGCTTCAACTGTTCCCCACAGTTCAATAGCATAAGGAAAGCATATCTGAAGCAGGAGCATGACTACAGGAATCTCAGTGAATGGATCAGGTACACTGCAATTTCGAAAGAACATGGTTATATTTTACTTGTCATAGCAAACGGAAAAAAGAAGTAGAAAATGTGGTTCACTTACGAAATGTGCAGTGGGAAGATAGTTGGTGCTAATCCCATGGCCAGTACACCTGGAAAATATACTAGAAATACTATCAAAATGCCATTAACGACGATGGAGAATAATTGACTAACTTGCACCTCATCGATAAGTACACCTAAAATGATGTCAATTGGATCTGCTAAGTCATGAAGAAAGCATAGAACTCCTCTACGCAAAACCTGGACAAGTAATTCATCAAAAAACATAACTACACAGGAAACTGATGATTACACAACAAAAATGTTAATTTCATCAAATGGGCTAAAGAATAATACTCTTCGAACTTGGCTAATAGAAATGTTTATCTGGCACATGTATATGATTCCTACCATCCAATGCATTGAAGAGCTTAATAAAGGGAATTTCGAAAAAAAATTCTACCCTATCAGAAATTGACTTCCCAAGCATTGTAATGATACAAACATCTAACCACCAACCATACGCCGAAGGAATAACCCCAAGATGAATTATCAAAACGAACGGATTTATCATTGTAGTCAGGAATTTCCTCAGATAGTAACGTATCTTTGATGCAATAGTTCTAATAGGGATACCAAAGCAAACAAAGACCAAAGGCGCAACAACCATATATCCAGTAGCAAGAGTAATAACAAAATATAGGCCTGAGCTTGGGTCCACTAAAAGTGGCTTGCCAACACTGCTTAAGGCTTCTCCCGGTTCAGTACTGTTTGCAGTCAAGGTTTCAGCAACCACTTCTATAGCACATGAAAGCAGGCCATTATTCTGAATTTCAGCAGATAAATTTGTAACGGCATGTGATGACTTCTTCAGTGACTTATTTTCTATATAGATTGTTGATTCTATAAATGGCATGAAAATCGACAAAGCCCCAAAGAAAAGCCATGAAAGACAATGGAGAATAATTCGTCCTAACAAGAACGGCACCCGTATCAGCACAACATTGATGATCAGAAACTGCAACGAGAGCAAGAGAGAGCATACTTTTAGTATTATTAATGTATTAATCCTTAAACAAAAGATGCATAAACAGTCACGGAATTGCACATAAGTGTTCTAGTTGTCCAGCAACAAATTGCTCATATTACTTGAGGGATGCAGAAAAACGTTCATACAGAGATAAGCGAAAAAGAAAGGGAAAGTGAGACCATATACTTAGGTCACAATGATACAAGACTCAGAGAAAAGCGAGTACAGAGTTGAGCTCAATGTCTGGTCCGACAAAAATAATAGAAGCTCACATAATAAACCAGCAATAGTTTTAGATCATTGAAGTAATTGCTACACTAGTTTCTGAAACGTATAACAGAATCATTCACCACAATAGAAGTAGATATATCCATTTTTGTACTATATGGCATATGCTTAACTTATCATGAAAAAATCTTGAACTTTTCCAGTGAGGTAAATTTACAATCTGGTGCAATAATTGTTTTGTTCAGCATCTATACTGAGTCCCTAGGAAGCAACTCATAAATCCATATGGCATTTTTGTACTATATGGATGGCATTATCAATTGAAGCTGACATTCCTGGTACTACTAATGTAAATAGAACGGTAAAAAAGGAAAGAAACTTACATATAGGCTGTGTTACAACGATACACCTAAATTAATTTTTCAGACGTATGGATACGTATTTACACGGATACGCGTACTAATACTTCCAATACTTCAAGATACAACTCAATTAGAAAACTTTGACTAAATATTAGAAAATTTAGATAGTTTAAATATTAGTTCCAAATCTATGAGAAGTTTTAACTAATACTGACAGAATATTAGTTCCAAATCTGTCCACTGATCTTGCTCTAGACTTTCTTCCTTCTTACCGTGACTTTTTGTCTCTCCAGTGAGGTTAATCATACATATTATATTTTAATCATGCAAACACATGTATGTATTTTGTTAAGTTTCTATCTTATATATAATATATTTATGTTAAACTACTCATCAATAATGAGTATGCCGTATCGCCGTATTTTAGTTTTTCAAGTTGGTGTATCATAGTAGCGTATTGGTATCTTGTATCCGATACCATATCCGTATCGTTGCAACACAGCATATAGGGTACTCAAGACCATATATATACCAGTCCTTCGTAGAGGAACATCAATCCTGAAGCTATTAATCATCAGTCTATGAAAATACCGACCAAGGCGAGCTGCCAACAATTTTAACCCCTTTACCAACAATCTTAAATCCGGTGCGAAATTATTGTCATTTCTGACACCAGCAATAAGTTGCGGCTCCCCGGCATCTTCACCAATTTCATCAGCAATATGATCATTTGCAACATGAGCCCCAACCACCCCTTCATCTTCATGAGCCTCAACCTCAAACTCAACCTCCCCATCCTCTTCATCTTCATCTTCTCTTATTAAAGCCAAGCCACACAACCACATCATACATAAGACATTGGAGATTACAATGCCATACAACCAGTCCATCATAGCTGTTGAAGGAGACACATGACTATGAACTAATAATTCTTTTGCTTCAGAAAGGCTCGTCACTAAACTCAAAAGCCACATCCAAAATGCGAGCAAGGGTATCATAAGGTGTTGGTGAAAAACTGAAAAACAAAACCTCACACAGAAACGCAGAATAAGGCATGCTTTCACTGAAATCCCACTCACAAATTCTCTGAGAGGTAGTCTTGTTGGAGTATTCTCAGCATAAACACGATATACAGAACATTTATGTTTACACACCTGCAAAAAACCATTAGTCTACATAAGAAAATATCCCCTATTCATCAAATCAATGTGTTTTCTAATTTCAGGACAAATTAAAATAAAACCCTAACCAAGAAATTGAATCAGAACCAGAGATAGAGGGAGAAAAGAAAGAGTTAACCTCGCATTCAAAAGTGTTGCGTTGCTTCATCCAGTGGAGGAGACATTTTGGGTGAACAAATTTCATACTCCCAGAACAAGCACAAGGATACTGAAGTGGGTTTTCAGAATCACCAGGGCTATGGCAAATCCTGCAAATTTTCTCCCCCTCTTCTTCTTCTTCTTCTTCTTCTTCTACTTTCTCTTTCGTGCTCATAGTTTCTCTGGTTTCCAGCCCTCTTTCCATTTTGGCTCTCTCTTGAGCCGCTCACTATCCTTCTTTTCTTCACTAGAGCACTGTAGTACTCTCTAGTCTCTACTGGTGTGTGAGAGCTTTTTTTTAATTTTCTGTAGGAAAAACGGAAACCCCTTTTTCTGCTATTTTCCCACCATTTTATTTTATTACCACTGTTAGTGAGACCTCGTCTGTACAGCGCTCAGTACCCTGTAATTTGTCTTTTTGTTTTACTTTTTCATTTGAAATGTTGACTCTGATTATATCCGTCTGTTTTACCCAAGAAAAAACCAGAAGTGATATTCACCTCCCTGCTATGCTACTCCTAATCTAAACCACACATCTGGAGTTTGATTCACATTCAGATTTAGGTGGGGTTTATCTTTCCCAAATGTGGGGTTTAGATTGGAGGGAGCAGAGTAGGGAGGTGGAAAATAGAGAGGTGGATAGTATCACCGAAAAAAAATCTTCCTAGTTTGAGGTCCATGGGTTTTATTTGAGGCATGTTACTAAAAGATAAAAAGGGTAATTATAAATCAATTTCGTGAAATTCCTGGGCCTACAATTCACTTGCTATCCTTTTATCCCTGATTAATTAATCGTTTTAGATGTTAATTAACCTTGTTAAATGTGAGATCAACTAATGTAAATCGAACTTCAAAACATCGAATAACTGAAAATTTTCGAGTTTTTTTTTCTTCGATAGCACTATTAAGAATCAGTTTACGTTCATGCACTCGTAAACCGATTATGGTTTGGTGTTTGGTATTCAAGAAGGACATCAAGAGTCGGTTAAAGTATGCAGAAATAAAATTTGATTCCCATAATCGGGTTTTTTGGCGTCGTATTATTGATGGTGGATTTTTGACGAAGGACATATTCGTAAAAACACATCGAAAATTATGTATCTCTGATCAACATCGAAATCATAAGAAATTCATGTCTTCACCTTCCGTGAGAAAAATGAATTGCAGTTTTGTAACCTCATCAAATGTGATAATATATGACGACAATATTAAAGCTTCTGAAGTATAACTTTCATATTCCATATATTTTACAGCATTTCTTATTTGAATTCGAAATTCATTTCTGGTGTCTGAACTTCCCCAGAATAACATTCAGAATAAATATGATGACTGTTAACTCATACCTGAATCAATTAAATGCTCCTAGACGGATTGTCTGCTAGTATAGAGCGACTAATTAACTGAATCTAGTGCAGTGTTCATCGGTTGAAATCCTAATATTTACTTACTTGGACTCATGGCTTTTCTCAACTGAAATAATAATGAGTGTTCGCTTTTTGGGCATAAGGGGCACCCCCGAGTAAGCCCCAAGTAAAGGAACGTGTGTATTTAGTAATAATGCTCAAAAGGTGTGCAGGAATCCCAAGTCCATTATGCGTGTGTTGTTTTGGAATATAAAGGTGTGCAGGAATCCCAAGTCCAAAAAGCTGTCCAAAAAGGGCGATTTTTCGGGCGATTTTTTTCTTCGAAAACAAACACTAAAATTACTTTGATATCGACAACTGGTGGTTTCTGATGGGGGATCTTCCGGATCCGAATCAACCAGTTAATCTACTAACATATGCAGATCGTCTGAAAGGGAAAAAAATTCTTCCAAAAATAATTGTCGATCTAACTACGTTACCAAATCCGACAACAAAACAGGGGAAACCTGCTTTGGGAATACAGGAAGAGCTATATTTGGAAGGATGCACAATTTGGAAATTTAGCCTCATAGGTAGGCTGGATTTAAAAAATCTTAATTTTGCAGATGTGAAGAAAAATCTTTCTCTTCAATGAAAGTTGAGTGAACAAAAAAGTTCAATTTGTACCTCTGAATAGGGGTTTTTTCATCATCAAGGTGCAATCACATGAGGAAAAATCAAAAATCTTGGAAGCTGAAAAATGGGTTGTTGCTCATCAAAATCTAATGGAATGGTACCCTAGTTTCGATCCAGACAAGCAGATATCTTCTCGAGCAACAGTATGGGTGAAGTTTCATGGATTACCAATGGAATTTTGGATTGAAAAAACTCTCCTTGCTATGGGGAAAGCTTTAGGAAATCCAATTGTTGTTGACAAAAGAACTATGGCTCATGAATATGGCTACTACGCATCAATTCTAATAGATATTGATTTTTTAAAACTAGATACAGAGGGTATATTTGTTTCAGTTGGAGGAATCGAGTTCTGGCAACCTTTTGAGATCCTTAAAAGGCCAAAATTTTGCTCAAACTGTGGTTTAATAGGTCACTTAGACTCTGAATGCCGTAAAAAAAGAAACCTACAAATCAAGTTAACACTAACATAGCTGAAGCTCCTCCTCAGAATGTTAATGATGGGAAAGAATGGCAAGAATCTAGGAGAAAAAAGAAAGGAAAGAAATCCCCAACAATACCAGTGGTCCCTGAAGTGCAAGACAAAAATGTGAGTGGCTCTTCAACACTCAATGAAGATACTGAAGCTGTGGAGAAATCCCAAAAATTGCAAGATGATCTAGAAAAAGCGGAAGCCAACAAGCGCTTGGCAGATGCTGATTTGGAAAAAATAAGGGAAGCTATGCGCATAAATAATCGGATACTTGGTAATGATGGGTTTTTGAGTACCTCTGTTGTGACCACAACCCCAGAAGGAAATAGGGAAGTGGGATTGATAGCAATTTCTTCGACACCAACTCATGGAGCTTCTGTTCTAGGAAATGTGGATGAAATTGCAAGACAAGCTAAATTACGTCAGATAAAGGGAGTGAATCTGTTTTGAGCTCTCTCAAGGAAATTGACTCTCTGTCAGAATCAGAAGAAAATTCCCAGCTAGGAATTCGGGAACGAAAGGGTATCTCTCCAGGTATCAATCCCTCCTCAGACAATGTTAAACAAACTAAGCTATCTAAGAACAAAACCACAAAAGTTTAATTATGCGTGTGTTGTTTTGGAATATGAATGGTGTTGCGCGCGACGCAGCAAATTGTAAGATTAGAAGTTTAATAAGGGATTTCAGACCTGACATTTTTTGTCTTGCGGAACCAAAAGTGGCTTGCTCAGCTAATTTTTGGAGAAGGCTTCAGATGGAAGGTTTTTCTCCAGATATTATACATAACTATTCTGTTTCCAATATTGCAAATCTTTGGGTGTGTTTTTTGAATGAAATAAAACCTTCGATTGTGCATATGAGTAAACAGGAGATTACTATTGAAGTTGAGGGCGTTAATATTTCTTTTGTTCATGCTAGTTACATCCAAGTTACTCGTAGAATTTTGTGGAATCAGCTCTCTATGCAAACTGCTACTACACCCTGGTTGGTAATGGGAGATTTTAATTGCATTCTTCTCCTTGATGAGAAGAAGGGAGGTCGTGAGCCTAGGACTATCGTTATTGATGAGTTTTCGGATTGTATGGATGAAAAAAATCTGTTCGAAGCTGATTCTCTGGGTACCAAGTTCACCTGGACTAATAGACAATCGGGCTCTGATAGAATTATAAGTAAGCTAGATAGAGCTCTTATTAACTCTGCTTGGCTGGAAAAATTTGAAAACTGGCGATGTAAAGCTCTCCCAAGAGAAGTCTCGGATCATTCGACTCTGCTAGGCTACCCCTTTGTGGTTGATCGACCTAAGAGAGCCCCTTTTAGAGTGTATAAAATGTGGTTTATGCATCCGGATTTCCTTCGTATGGTGCAAGACAGCTGGGATATGCCGGTTCATGGCTATGCAGATTTCATCTTCACTTACAAGCTGAAGAGGTTGAAAGGGGTAATGAAGGAATGGAACTGGAGTGTTTTTGGCAACATACATTCTCGCCTTAAACAGGATAAGTTGAGATTCGAAATCGCTGCGCGCATCTCAGATGAAGATCCAACTAATATTGTTAAGCTGGACACTATGAATAATGATATGCAAACTATTACTGAAACAAGTCTGCAACACTCTACTATGCTTAATAAGAAGTCTAGAAACCGGTGGCTAGTTGAGGGTTCAACAAACTCTAATTTCTTCCACAACAGTATTCGCATCCGTAGAAGTTATAACGCTATTTCAGAGTTAGAGGATAGCAATGGGGCAATGATTTCTAAAACTGACAGTCTGCGTGATCATGTGCTGAATTACTACGAAGACAAATTTAATGGTCTGGAGGTGGACTATGACAGGGAGTTATTTGATTTTAATCATCCATCTATCTCTTATGAGGAGAGTAGTTCTATGGACATTATTCCTGCTCATGATGAAATCAAAAAGGCGGTTTTTGACCTGGGGGCTGACAGTGCTCCTGGGCCTGATGGCTTTTCGGGGTGTTTCTACAGGCAGTGTTGGGAGATTATCCAGGATGACTTGGTGAAGGCATTGGTGCACTGTTGGGGTACTGAGCATATTCCAAAAGGTGTAAATTCTAGCCTGATCATTCTTCTGCCAAAGGTAAGAGGGGATAATACTCTGCGCAATTTTCGTCGGATTGGCCTTAGTAACTTTTTCCTTAAAATCTTTACTAAGATCATGGCGACTAGACTTGGAATTGTTTTGGACAAGCTTGTTTCAGAGGAGCAAGTGGCTTTTATGAAGGGCAGAAACATCCATGAGAACATTATCTTGGCTTCAGAGATGGTCAACGAACTTCAAATAAAGCGTAAGGAGGGTAACATTGGCCTCAAGCTAGACATTTTGCAAGCTTTTGACACGGTCAGTTGGTCATTTTTGCTAGAGGTTTTTCATTCTTATGGTTTTCGGATCAGTGGTGTGCGTGGATATTTGAAATCCTTAACTCGGCTAGAATCTCTATTCTTCTCAATGGTAATCCGGAAGGGTATTTCAAAACTAACAGGGGGTTGCGTCAAGGAGACCCTCTCTCTCATCTGATTTATGTTTTAATTGAAGATGTTTTGAGTAGAAACATTAAGAAGCTGTTTACTGATAAGAAGATGACTCATATGGTTAGAAAAGGAATCTACTCTCCTACGCATCTCTTCTTCGCAGACGACATTATGATTTTCTGTAAGGGAAATACTAAGAGTCTGCAGAATCTGATGGCTTTACTGGGTAACTATAAAAAATCCTCAGGGCAATCGTTGTGTCGCCAAAAGAGTAAAGTTTACTACGGAGGTGGCTCTTTGTCAATAAGAAATTATCTGGCAGAGTATTTGGGTATGAGCATTGCTGGCTTCCTAGACCTCTATTTGGGAGTTCAACTTATGTCAGGTTCGATTAAATATATGCATATCGCTAATGTGGTTGAGAAAATTAAAGATCAGCTGAATGGTTGGAAGGGTATACATCTATCATTTAATGACAGAATTGTCTTGGTCAAATCGGTTATCAGCAGTTACTTCGTTCACAACATGGCTATCTATCGGTGGCCGAGAAAATTCATCAACCAGTGTGAGAGAGTTATTCGTAACTTTATCTGGTTGGGCGATTCTAATGTTAGAAGAGCTGTGGTGGTAGCCTACGACAAAATCTGTTTCCATGTGGAGGAGGGGGGTCTTGGGTTAACCCGTATGTCTACTTTGAATACGGCACTCCTTATGAAATTGTGGTGGAATATTCGTACTTCTAATAAGAAGTGGGCAGGTTTCTTCCGCAACAAGTTCATTGGGAGAAACGGTAAGCTAAAGCAGTACAGCTTGAAGTCTTCTATCATCCCTGATAGTCGAAAGGTGTACAAGGTGGTTGAAGCTAACACGAAGGTTCAGATTGGAGATGGTAGGTCAACTTCGCTTTACTATGATGCGTGGCATGGTAATACTTGTATTGCAGATATATTAAATGACTTCTCTCTCAACAAAACTATAATGGTAAGCGATTTGATAGTCGGAAACCGTTGGATTATCCCTGAAGTTCACTTAAACAACATGTTGGCGGCCAACCTGGAGGTGGATCAACTTCCCCAGCTAGGTGCAGAGGCGGATAAGCGTATCTGGATGCCAGAATACAAAGGAAAGTTCACGGTGGGTTCAGCAAAAAGCTTGATTAGGCAGAGATATGGTGGTCTGGAGGGAGCTTCTCTCTTATGGAGAAAGGAAATCCATCCAACTCTGGCAGCTCAGAATTGGAAGTTCCCGCGGAAAGCATGTGCAACCAATGACATAATCAAATCTAGATTCAAGATTCAACTAGCAAACAATTGTTCGCTATGTGGAGATTCGGAGGAAAACCTTGAACACGTACTTTTTTACTGTAATTTTGCGGCTAAGGCCTGGAATTGTATTTCATCTGTTTTTCATGTTATGCCTAACGCTAATCTAGTGACTTCTTGCAAAGCGGCTGTAGGAAGGAGTCGTATGACTAGAGACCTTTGGCTTTTGGCAAACTTGGTCATAAGATCTGAGCTGTGGAATGTCAGAAACAAGGCTGTTTTCGATAACAAAAAGCCCTGATAGAATGCTTTCTTCAAGAAGGTTTTGATTCACATTCAGGAATTCTCTATTCGTCTCAAGGGTAACATGATAGACTGTAATGAGGATGTCATTCTTCTTGAGTATTTTCGGGTGAAGCATAGGAGTGTCAGGTTTGTTACTCCAGCGGAATGTTTTTGGCAGCCTCCAAACCACGATGAGCTACAACTGTGCTGTGATGGTGCAGCAAGGGGAAGTCCGGGAGTGGCTGGGGCTAGGATAGTGGCAAGAGATGCAAATTGTAATGTGATGGGGGCTCTATCAATTGGTCTGGGCATTTCGACTAATTACTTAGCAGAAATCTATAGTATTCTGGTGGGTTTGGAGTGGGCAACTAGATGGGGTTTTCGTCGAATCTCCATTAGATCATACTCAGAAACCGTAGTGGAGGCGTATAAGGACAACAACCTACCTTGGTTTGCAAATCCAAGATGGTTGGCAGTTAAGCTGTTATATGACAACATTCGTTTTTCTCACACTTTTCGAGAAGCGAATTTCTCGGCGGACGCAATGGCAAAGAGGGGGTGTTTACTGGCTAATGAGGAGGGAATTCATTTCGTAGGAAAACCTCACTTTCTAAACTCAGTTGAAAACCTGTCTGTGGGTTATTTCAGATTTAAATAATGTTATAAGGTTTTAAGGGGTTCTTCCCCTTTTGCTTTTTCAAACTGTGCTTGTATCCTTGGTTATTTTTAATACAAATTTTTGACTTAACAAAAAAAAAAAGCTCAAAAGAGCATCCAAAAAATGAAAGAACAAGGACGTGGAAGTTGGATAAAAGAAGGAAAGTAAGAGAGTGGAAATATTAATGAAATAATAAAATAAAGGAAATGTGTGGGACATGGCCGGCTTCCACTTCCTTTTATTTTATTTTCTAATATTTTATTGTTATTTGAGTTTCCTCTTTCAAGGACTTTTTCTTTCAATCAAAACTCTTTATTTCCATATATTTGCAAATCTTGTTCCATGGACCATATAGTTTACAAAACAAGTGGTCCTACAACCATTATGTCTTTTTACTATAAAAAATATTAAA
Source organism: Papaver bracteatum (assembly GCA_023529315.1). Classification (NCBI taxonomy): domain Eukaryota; kingdom Viridiplantae; phylum Streptophyta; class Magnoliopsida; order Ranunculales; family Papaveraceae; genus Papaver; species Papaver bracteatum. The sequence continues at coordinate 415,064 of JAJJWX010005204.1, forward strand.
ATAATTTTGTTTTAATATATTTAATAACTGGTCTTTCAGGAAAAAATAAGAGTTTCAGTCAAACTCAAATTCTTCGTACAAGGTGGAAATAATGCTCGATGGACCATTAGAAAATATCAAAATTCTCAGGATTGATCCGTGGAATACATAGTAGCACGATCATGCCATCATGGTCGGTCTCTTGCCTTGCAGAAGCCGGTCCCACCTCTCACGCATTTGAATTTCTCCTGGATTTGTTTGCGATTGGGAAAATATGAGCTCCCAACCGTATTTATGGTTTATGATAGGCTCGGAAAGATACCTACTTCTATGTATAAACTGCAAGTGCACAGTGTCGACAAGCACAGGTCGAACCACAGATACTTGGAGAGTGTAGAAGTTGATTCTAAATCCTTACTAAGAACTGATTCAGAGAGTAACCAAAGGGGGTTTGTTTTTGTCGATACGACGAGATATTGGCAAAGACTTAAACATAAAGTAATTTGAATTAAAATATGCAATTAAATCAAGATGTAAATATTGAGAATATGGATACTAGGGTATTCAAATCCACCACTAACCTATGATATGCATTCAACTTGTAATATTATTCTTGTCCTTACAGCAGATTCAAGTCTACCGTATATCTAAGGTGTTTCTCCAATGGATAATTTAATCACAACTAAAGTATTTCTCCAAAGCATTAATTGTCTAATTAAAGCACAACTAATCTGAGGATCAATATTTGGTTAAGCATGAGTTGTAGCATAATCAACATAGAGATGTTCTAACTACAATGGATACATGGCATTCATTGTGAGAGCGAGATGTTGACAAACTTGGATTAAAATATATCTTTTAACAATTCTAAACTTTCAAGAACAATATACAAGATATGAATACATAATAATAAGTTACGGCTTCATTTAAACCCTAGCAAATGAAATTAGAACATGAACAACATTACAACAAAACTGAATTTAAGAAACTAACATGAACAAGCTATTCTTGGATGGTTTTTCAACACAACAACCCTCTCTATTTATACACAAAAATTCTCTCAACACTTGGATTCGAATTTGGCAATCATCCACTCAACAAAACATGTTTTCTTTAATTGTTGGATAAAATGGAATATATTTGGTGGTGGGAAACAAATTGGGAGTGATTGAGTGAGAGAATGGGGGTGAGGTGGATGTTTTGGAAAGAATCCAATGGGGGTGAGGTGGATGTTTTGGAAAGAATACAATGGGGGTGAGGTGGATGTTTTGGAAATAATCCAATGGGGGTGAGGTGGAAACGGATTTGGGTCTTGGGTCTTGGATCATGGGTAGTTTAATCCCATGTATTGTAAACAGGTTGCCACTGATGCGCGAGCGGGTTGCAACGCTTCCAACTTTCTGCTCTTTTGTCTTCTCAATTCTTCCAAACTTTATTTAGTACTTAAAAACACAAAATTAATTAATACAAATATTTATTCTTGAAAATGGTAAAAATTCAGAATTTGGGATAATATATGACTTTGAAGCGCGGAAGATGAGTTAAGTGCCAATGAAAAGGTGTATGAATATGCAATATTTGGCACTCATCAGTTTACGTTTAGGAAACCCAATCGTATTTTCTTTATGGTTTGTCTACAATTATGATAAAATGATCTAATAATATGAACTCCCGACCGTATATTTTATTTACGCCCGTAAGTTCATTTTTCTAGGAAAAAAATTTAAAAAAATTCATCTTTGCTTTTCCAATACTAATTATAAATCATATTATTAATTTAATCTAATCACTAATCTTAGTTTATTAGCACTAATTTATTGACGGTATTCTAGCTATCAACAAAATTTAGTACAAGGGGTTTTGTTGATTGCTATTCGATCATATTGTGAACCCTCACATGAGTAAACTTAACTAAAGTTGAAGCTACTAATCATCGGTCTATGAAGATACCGACGAATACGAGCTGCGAACAATCTTAACACCAATTGTCATTTTTGACAACAGCAATAGCTTGTGGTTCCCCAACAACTTCACCAATTTCATCAGCAATATGATCATTTTCATTACCTGGTGCCAGAGCTATGGCATGAGCCCCTAACTCCCCATCCTCATAACACGACACTAGGGGCGGAGCCAGTCCATTGCAAGGGGTCGCACTTGCACCCCTGCCCAGCTGGCTCCAAAGCCTAATTTAGGCCCAGAAAAAATAATCCTATATTTAGGAGCCCATTTTTACTTATTTGGACCCCAAAAAAATTGTACTCCCCAAAACACATTTTTGCACCCTCTATCCGGAACTCCGCCCCTGCACAACACAACCGCATAAAAGGAGAAAGTAAGTATGTTGTAATTAAGTATGTTGTAATATGTGCATGTAAGACTGGGACGACAATACCTATTATGAGATTCAATTTTTTTTTTTTTATTTTTTTTGATGTAAAAAATAATTATATTAATCAAAAAATATGGTTACAAAATTTTGAGCTCATTTTTATCAAAAATATTGGAAATAACACTAGATTTTAAAACCCTATGCTGAACGTGGGAGAACCTGTGCCAAAGATGCTTTACTCGAGTTTTTTTTACAATGTAGTCCACCATAAAGTTATATGCGGAAGTTTTTCCAGTATTGAGTTCACTTCTTGAATGGTGTTATCCGCACTCCAAGGAGAATCTTTGAATGGTGTTATCCACACTCCAAGGAGAATCTTGGTAGGACTTGTTGATCCCTGCCAAAGTTTTGCATTCCGTAACTATTGAGTGGATAATATATTTGTACTTAACCAAGCAGATGCTTTTAGCAAAGCTTTTAATTCTGCATGAAAGGCTGAGAAAATGTTTCGCCATCCACAAAATACAGTAAAAAACGTATCCATGGTTGAATTCTCTTTTTTGAAAGCCTCATCTATAAATACTATCCAATCTGAAGATATGTCAAACCATTTCATTGATTTTTTCACGATTTATAAAGGGGATACCAGTATTACTTGGGGGTGATACCATTCCATATAAGATAATCAGGTGTTAATAGATCATGATCGTCGGATCGACCAATTGGTATCACCCCGCTAATAGTGGTATCTAAGATACAAAACAAAGCTAGGCTAAGTTTGCCTATGTAAGTGGTGGTCCAGATTTGTCTAGAGAGAAGATAAATCAAGGGTTGTGGTTCTCCTGACCACCCCCTACAACTCGCACGCTTGGAATTAAATTCAAATATTATGAATGAAAAATGAATACTCAAGTCAAGATATGGAATTTCAAAAATTATAACGGGGACGTTCGAACTCATGACCTATTGTGTCATAAGAGTGGCCTCTAACCAGTGTTCCACCTTGGTTGGAATTGATAGAAAAGAGAAATCAATAGTGGTGGTTTGTTCAACTTAAATACCATAATGCTTTATTAATTAGTATTTCACTAATTGCACATAATAAATAATCTATTCATTATAAAGTATTTTATTAATTAGTGTTTCACTAATTTCACATAATAAATGACTAATCATTTTTTAATTATAAATGTATTCCTAATTAATTATAATATTTATTTCTATTAATAGATAATTTTGATAAATAATATCAATAAACATTTTCTGCGAAAATGAATAGTAAAAGAGGTGGAGGCCGAAAGATTAGTGGTGGTTAAGGGCGGAGCCAAGCACAATTATATTTATTTTTGTTCTTTTATCGTAAAATGGGATACAAAGTCCATTTTTCACATGTATCCAACTTGCCAAGAATTTTTTTCCTCTCTCCTCAAAATCCTGGCTCTGCCCCTGGTTTGTGGTGGAAGAAGTAGTGACGGTGAATGCTGGTGAGTAGTGATGGACAATATTAATTTTATGTTGTCGTTACAATATCTTGATAACATCGTAGTGTGGAAGATGTGGTTGGTTGTTTTTAACACTTTTGATAAAGGAAGGTACCAATATTTCAGGGATGATATCATACAAGACAATATTTTCATGATCGTAGTTGGATCACCCAAATGGTACCCCTGTTATCTTTGGTACTATATCGTATAAATCATGATTTTTTAATGTTAAAATGAAATTGACTGCAATACAAAAAAGAATATATACACGGGAAAAAATTATAATTAAACTAATCAATTGACGAAATTTTGTTCAATCTAAACCTCATACATGGAATTTGTGATTGAAAATTAGAATTGCGTCCAACAACCTACATGGGATGGGCGGCAGGGATGGTGGCAGTGGTGGAGTCAAAAATTGACATTGAGGAGGCCTATTTTGTTTTTTAAAGAAACATGTAAACTTTGGTGGACTAAACCATAAATATATATGGACAAAGTACTATTTATAAAATAAACTAAAAAAATTATGTAGTTATTAAAAATTGAAGGGGTTAGAGCCCAGTTAGTCAACCCTTGGCTCTGCCATTAGGTGGTGGTGGATAAAAAAGTGGATTCATATGGTTTTATGGTGGTGGAAGGTATTGGTGGACAAAAACATATTATGCTAATTTTGTAACGCTACAAAATGTGTAACGTTATATTATAAAGTATAAAACGTGGTTGATCATTCTAATGTTAAAATAAACTCGATAAAACACATGTCCATTTTAAAAAATTGGTGCAATCAATTGCCGTGTTATGTAAAAAATTGGTGCAATCAATTGCCGGGTGTTTGTGAATGGCGGAGGCTGTAACATTACTATTGGTGGAACAAATAGTGGCGTTGGATGGTTTTTATGGTGGTGGGTGTTGGTAATAGTAGTGTATATTAATAGTTTTTGCTTTTTAGTGAGTTTTATTGACCAAGTAAAAAAAAAAAACCTTCACAAAACATGCAACATTGTATTGTGAAAGATGTAATTAGTTGTTTTTAGCACGATTGATAAGGACAAAAACCAAATATTTCGAGGATGATACCGAAACGTATAAGACAATATGATCATGACTGTTCGATCACCCGTATTATATAAAGGAAATTGGTCGAACATTATCGCTCTCTCAAGTACTATTACATTTGTTTTCCTGAAAGACCATCAATGTCGAGTTGTTTCGCGACAACTACCTACAAAGACAACAACTTTCACTCAGTTCCCGATATAAAACCTTATTGACCGGGAAAATGTATTTGCATTCTAAAATATTTGTTCATCAAAATCATCATAAAAAACTCTAAATCATAAATCTAAACTTCGCCTCCGATGTTTATAGAATATTTTTTATATTTTACATTCTCAAATCAAGCAACCTCTTGATGACAAATCAACAATATCAAATTACGGATCAATATGTATAGGTTTAATTCAGTGGGTTAGAAGGTAGAGTAGACACAGATGGATAGATCACACAAAGCAGGACATGACTAAGAATACTTCAATAATTTGGTCAAGAGATAAGGTCAAAAATTTAAGATTACCTTTCTATATGACTAATTAGATAGGCTTGCTGAATAAAATATAGATTAATAATAATTTTTACGTAAGACAATTGCAAAACATAGTTTGGCTAACTCTGCCTATGTAAAGAGTGGTCAAGATTTGTCCTTCCTCAATTGCTATGTTATGTGAGAAGAAGGTGATATCTAAGATTGAGGTATAATTCAAATCTATTAAATTCATACCATTTACAACTGGATGCCTTGAAAAAAATTGACGTGTTGTTATTATTAGTACAGGAAAGGGATACATTGACCACACTTGCGCAAATAGCTCACTTCGCAAATGATTGGTGTTGCATGTACTGTCCAGAATGCAACGAGGAATTTGAGGAAACAAAGCATCAGAAGCAGTGTCTGGAGTATTTTGGATATAGTAACTTAGACCCGATGTAACACTTATTTTTTTATTTTTTTATATAGTTTTTCCACAATCTATTTATTTAAGAAAAATGAACAATACAAATACATAACATCAACAAAAATTAGACAGATTGTGTTTGACAATAATGGCTACTGATGGTCCAGAAACGACAAAAGAAAGGAATTGTTGGGATATACAACGGATTACTTGATACGAATGAAAGAGGTATAACTATTTCGATTCTGAAATCACATAAAGTTCAAAGTAGAAGATGACATCAAGTTTAAAATTAGTAACAAACATAATATGGCTAACTAAAATGTTAAAAACAAACAAGATATATATACTTAGAAAGCCGTGGGACTTGAAGAGGCCAATTTTGAAAACTACAATCTTAGAAAGCAACGATCCACATTACCATAATTTTTTTTTATAAATATTCAACGTAGAATATGTCAACTTTTGGTAAAGGATCTATTGGAAACCTATTAATTTGAAATAGGATCAGAGAGTACAATATGTGTTCAGGGTTTTTTATGAGGTAATGTGTCGCCAGATTTTATTCCAAGTGAAGGTAGGAACATACCAAATTGACAAAATATCCAAGACTTTTGAAGTTACCAAAGCCTTCGTTAAGACGAATTGCTGGACACAATACTTTGTTGAAGATTTAATGGCAGAGGTTCGCATATATACAATCCCTTCGAAAAGGTAATGGGTACAATCATCTAATGGGCGTTGAAAAATTACTGGAAAATCATGTCACATTGGATAGTTTGTATTATTCGTTCGATGCAAAAAAAAAATACTATTTTCTGCCTATTTGGAGGATCAACAACATGATCATGATAGATGAATCAGCTGGAGCAAAATAAGAGCATGTGGAGACTTTTATGGACGATAATGATTAGTTGATTTCACTGAGATGAGCACATATTTCCAAAACATATTTAAACTTCAATGTTCATGTAGAGCATTAAGCAATGAACCTAAATAAAAAAGTGTCTGAAAATTAAGATTATATTTCTTTTGTTTGAGCAAATCTCCGGCAGTAAAATATTAAAGGAAAAAACAAAGAAAAAAAAAGAGGAAAATCTCAACTATTTTTTGTGACAAACACGTATTAAATCATAAGGAGTTGATAAATATTCGAGACACAAATTATACGATATATTAAAATTAAACCAATATCATGGCCCGTACCGTTAAGGGCTAGTCCCCTTTATAAATCATGGATTTTTGGATCCTTTCCAGTGTATTTTGGTTCAGAAATTTCTTAATTTCTTGATTTGCTCCATGAGGTTAATCGGGTTCGGATTTATTTTCTCAAAAACTCTGGAACATCTGTGTTTCCAAATGAACACAGATATAGTAGCTATTTTATCCGATAGTTGTCCATGATCCAATCATTTATCCAATTTTCAATGGAATCCGAAATAATTCTAGTGTTCCCCGCTTCTAGAGATAGACCAAACCAAATAGCTCTTTACAAATTCAAAAAAAAAAGGTATCTGTATGAGATTCAAATCCATACAAAATTGTTTGGCAACTTACAATTAAGTAAACCAACAAATTCAAAATCAGCCAAACGCCAAAAAGTGAACTCAAAAACTAAGGAAATTGTAAATAAAATCATGAAATCAGCCAAAAGCAAAAAAAAATGATTTTGGAAGAAGGACCTCAGTAGGCATTTTATCATCTAACAAAATTCCTCATTGAAGAAATTTTTTCAGGAAGATAACGCAGTATTTAAACATCATTGATCCTAAAAAAAAAAACTTTTTCATGCAAAAATCACAAGGCCAAAAAGAAAGCAAAGAAGCATCTCAGACTCATATTTCCCCATTAGTTTTCTTCACTATGAAAATTCAAAGTGCAAGGATGATTACAAGGTTTTTGTCCATCATTGATGCAAAGGAAAAATAAGACATTCGAAGAAAAAGAAGCACCTGAAAATTGAATGCAAACACAAAATAAAGTAACTTCGATGCCAGAAAATTCAAGAATGCACATTACGGTTCAATTTTCTTGATTGTGGTTCAATCTTCTCAACTCAATCTTCTCAACATTAGCAAGAACAAGGAAATCAGGAAACACAGTCCGCTTCAAATACTAAAACTAAAAGCTAGCCTTGTAATTCTCTTTGTCAATTGAGACAGACATTTGTACAATAATTAGAGTGCTATAAATTTAAACTAAATCATCATCAGATTCTCAATACCTAAACTAAAATATGGAACACAAAAAAAGAAATCCAAAAAATCAAACCCTTGGCATCCTCTGTTGGATTATAGTTTTTATTAATATTCATCCTCATATGTGTAATTGAGGGATCAAGATCAATAAAAACATTGAAGATTAAGTGAATTTAAATATAGATCGGATTCTTTTGTATCATGAATTATAGATGTGCCCTGGTACAACAAGATCAATCTATCAATAAAAGGAGAAAAAAAAATGAAACTATGATGAAAAAGATCAATCAATTTCCTCTCAGACAAATGCCTCATTTAACATCAAGGTTAAGAATGGATATATCAGTCTCGTCATCTTTATTGACATCATTGAGAAACAATAACAAGCCCTAAACCCCCAAATTTCAAACAAGAAAAGACACAATCTAATTCAGAAAACCACACAAGACGAAGAGAAACAATCAAAAATTTAGAAAACAGGAAAAGAAAAAACAATAAGAGTTCCTCTCAGACAAATGCCTCAGTTAACATCAAGGTTATGAATGGATTATCAGTCTCGTCATCTATATTATCATCATTAAGGAACCCCTGTTTTCTATTTCACAAACTCAACAAAAAAATTAACATTAAAATTAAAACATCGATCGGACATTCAGTTCAGAAAAACGAGATCGATGGCTAATTAACCAGCTTGAAAACACATGAAAACCCTAGACGAACGAAGAAGAGAGCAGTGAACATATTTTTCCTCAAAAGGAAACTCTTATGTATTTATAGTTCACAGAAGAGAAACCCTAATTTAATCTTATCCCGATTTCTCATTTGAATCCCTCGTAATTATATTCATTGAAGTCCAATCCTTTGACAATTTATTCTGACTATTGTTGACTTGAGATAAACCACTCCAGACTTGGATATTATTACGCCAAGCACAATGCTAGCGATTTCGCTTCGCTATTTTAATTGTAGCGAAAATTTAACTATTATGGTCTCTTGTGTCGTATAAACGTAGCGAAATTTTTTGGCCACATTTTAAAGTTGGTTAGATCTGATACACCCTTTAGCTAAGCGAAATCACTCGGAGACTGAACTTCTATTGAAAAAACTACTTTGCGGAAACTCAGTTTCCGTGTGATTTTGAACGGATACTTATTTTCCTCCTAGGAATTTTCAGTTTTACTCTTTATTTTCCACTTTTACTTTTATTTTACTAAAGGTTTTCCCTATTTCCAATCCTCACTTTTCTTATTTCCCTTCTCCTCATTCTGATTTTCCCTACGTACCATCTAAAAAAGTCAATTTAATTATGACCATAACTATTACCATTTTTATTTTATTTTTTCCTTAATCTCCCATTTTCATTAACCAAAACCAAACCGCCTTACAAATCCTAGGTTAGATTCTTTTACGATTATTGTGTAGTACATCTATTCTTTTTATCTTTTATCATTTAATTCCTAGATATGCTTACGAAATAGAAATATTTTTTCTGAAGTCGATGACAAAAACAAAAACATACGAGTTAAGAGATCTCATCTATAAATGCGATACCTATATAGGTACAAAACTTACAAAAAACAGTAATATGTGGCCTCTGATCCTGGTATACCGATCCAGACACTAAGAACATGAGTAAAACTGTAATTCGAAACGGCCAAACATGATACAATTCGACACTAAGACATAAATGAACCAAGCCTAACACAAAAGTTTAGTCTTAAGACTCCATCATAGAGACTGTTGTATCTTGTGATTAGAAACTGAAGCTTTGATTAACTTCTTAGGCTTATTTTATAAACCTCTGGCATATGAATATTTTTTTATGCCTCATACTAACTCCAAAATATGTAAATGCAACAGGCTAGAGGTATTCTCCATCCACTATCTGGTTTGGAATGGATAGATGTTATTGGCCATTTAATTGATGGAAATATTGCGTTACAGAACATGGCGTGTGCAGTCTGTAGGAACTTGTGAAAAGGCAGCGACAATAGGAAATGAGGTTGAACCCTTGCATTGGGAAGTATATGATGTAAGAATCTTTAATTCATTCTCACAAAATTTCTATGGGAAGTATATTCATACTCGGTTTTTTAAGTTAATTTGTTTAGACAATTTATTTATCCATTTATCTTTCTCGTGTTGGTTCTGTCACAGAGTGGTTTCAAGACAAGAGTATTTGAAGAAAAAGGAGCAAAAGAAATTGGAGGAGATTAGGTACAAACGTTAGAATACTACATAATGTTGTTGATATTGATTTATTGTATACTTGAATGGCATTCTTATTTGGGGATACATGCTTTGATCTTTGACTCTCAGGATTGATATAGAAGATGAACAATATCTCTTCGTTGGTGTGAAGATCACGGTAGGAGGTCTGCAGCTCTTCAATAATGACATTGTATGGGAGGTAGTTGTAAGTTGGCTTCCTGTTTTATATCTATCATGCAAATATACAGCTGAATGCTTGCATTGCCTTTCGAGTTGATATTCTTGTGATGTACCTATTCAATTATTTTCGTGCTGAAATTATTCAGGTATTAGGGATTATGGGTGCTTTGAATCCTCTTTCATGCCGGAAAATGTGCCAGTGGTTACTTATTTTTAACCTGAAAATTAATTTACAACGGATATAAACGTTGTACAATCATACGTTGCACAAATTACCGGAAATGAGCAACGGATGTAACTGTAACCAAATAAATAAAACGTTGACAAAATCAAAATGGGACCCACAAAAATGTTATTCTATAAATAATATATGTTGCACAAATAAGAAAAGGTACAACGGTTGTGCAATGTTTATAAGCGTTGTACAAATTAATTAATTTGTGCAACGGATAATATGTGGTGCACACCAATGCGCAACGCCGTTTTGCCAACTTTTATTTCCGTTGCAAAAATTATACGCAACGTTTATAAACGTTCCTAAATGGCCATTTTGGTATAGTGAATATAGAGATATATCCAACGAGGTATCTTCATGGAGTATTAATCGTGGGCTATGGAGATTACAGAATGAAATCTCTTGGGCCAGGGTCAGGTCGGAATCCATTCAGCTACCACAATTCGAAGAACAATTCATGAATAGAGTTACGAATACGGAAGCTATGAAGAAGGAAGAGAAGGTTTTCTTTGAAGAATTAGTACCCGGATTCAATGAAGATATTGCTCCAAATTTTGTTCCTAATGCTACTACAGATTCAACTTTAGCTTCAGATTCAATTTCTGGATCTAAAACCAATTCAGATAAGGGTTTAAATAGGTTTTCAAAATCAACGTCAAACATTGAAGACTCTGTTATTTCAATTATTGAATTCACGGTCTCTCCACATGAAGAAACCAAATCAATTCCTACTGGTGTTATTGAAGAAGAATTTGATAAAGCTAAAGTGAATGAGTTTGGAAGGACGGATCAGACCGATGTTGGTGAGTGTTTCTCCTTTATTCTCTATTCTTCTCGCATCATATTTGATCCAAGAAAATATTTCAAACTCATTAAGAGGTTTTGTTATTTAGCCGATGTTTATGAATTTGGTTTTAATTCAAATACTTCATGTTCTTTTGCACTATATGTTTTCTCAAATTTTATGGATGAAATTGATATAAATCCTATATATGAGCTGAATTATAAGAATGGGTACTGGTCAGATCCACGATTTAGATAAAATTGTTAGTATGTTGGCTGATGGTAGTATTTTTAGTGTCACCTGGCAGCTATTTGTTAAAATACTTCTAATGGATATTGTATGTTCTGATCACAAAATTCATACCGATATAGTCCAACTTGTTGATTCTCGTTTGTTATTCGACCGAGGTAAGCATGATGTTGTTTCATCAATTGCTTATGGTAAAGTCATTCTTCAGTTAATTTTTAGCATTGGGTATGATTCGGATCTGAGGTTTATAACTTCGATTTCTATTTTATGTGTTCCTTCTGTTGAAATTCATGGTGTGACATGGATGTTGTTCCAATGCCTGAGAGAAGTGAAAAATTTTTGATGCATGTTGGTCAGGGTAATTGGTATTGAAAAGACACAAGACTTAATTGGTACACTGCCTGATAGTGTTGTGTGTATTTTTTCTGATAGTGTTGCTCATTTTCATGCTTTTCATTCTTTGAAGTTTTTCATGAGTAGTCCTTTTTATTTGCTTGTTACTCATTATGAGCCTTATGGTTGTATCCGTATATGGAGTTGGAATGGCTGTATAGCTGATATTATCTTACAGTCTCAAGTTGGGTTACCATCTTCTACCAAGGTTCTTTATAGTGCATTCTTGAATGGTGGTGTTGGTTCACATGGAAATAGAGCTGTATCCCCAATTGTTTTATTAGATATTACACATATGTTCATGTTAAGTGTAGCAGATACTCCCTTGCAGCTTCAAGATGGGGTGCTATATATTTCCAGAGACGCGTTGGGTACATTGTGGAAGCGATGAGCATTGAAAACACAATTTCTGAGTTGTTGTGGCTATGCAATTTTCATTCTTAGCAGTATATATTCACAGCCACATCCGTCCAGTACTTCACCTATCTTCTCTCATAGTTTCTGTCAAGAACATCTTCATACTTCTCTTACACTCCACGATGTTATTCCACATCATTTTGCTCGGTCGAGCCTGTTTTTATCTTTCTTTTGATCGTACTCGTGTATTATTCGATCGTGGAAAAGTAATTGAGCTTATTCAGTAGTCTACTCATTTTTTGAGTGATTATGCATTCTGTTTTCTAAATTTGTTGAGTCTTAGACTTGTCTATGTTGCTGAATTTGGCGGTGACTGGAAATTGGTTGCTGAATTCTCAGAGGGGAATAGATTTTTGTTTTCCTTATTGGCTAGGGTGGTGAGCTTTAACAGGACACATAAATGGCATGCTCAAGTGCTTAGTATGGAAGGAGCAGAAACATTTTTCTTACAGCTCAAATGTAAGTTGCTTGACGTAAGTTCCAAGTTACTAGTTGTTGACTAATCCTTACTTGTTTTCGATTCTAGCCGCAATGTGTTTGATTGTGGGAAGGTGGTCGACCTTATTATCTGGAATTCTTGTTTTGTTACACTTGATTCTAAGTTTGGGCATCGGATGAAAGTGTGGGTTCTAAATTTTATGTTATTCGTGTTCACTATACTTTGTGATAATGAGGATTGCAGTAAATTACTTGTTCACCTGTATAGAAGGGGTAACCTTACCAACTGTTTGTTGATGCTTCGGTGGAGGCAAGTTGGTGGATTTCAGCATACTTTTAAAGGCTTATCTAATCATGTTTGGGTGAAATTAGGAAGGTTTGATAAAATCCCTGCTATGTGGGGAGTGGCAATTTTTCTTATGCAGCTGAAGTGTTGGTTGTTTCTTGAGATTACAATTCCTTCTTGTGCATTATTATATGTTCTTTCCACTTGTTTACTGAGTTCTCAGTTCATTCTTGGGGTTCTTCTTCTTCATGAATTCAGAATTACTATGGATTTTGTTCCTTGGGATAGATCATATTTTGCATCAGTTAGACAGGTCTCGTCCCATTTGCTTAAAGTCATAAGTTCGGCACCTACACTTGTTGGAATTCATTTTTATACTTCTATCTTGTTGCTTACATCTTTCAGAGGTTGATGTAGCTTCTTAAGACTTTATAAAATGATTGAGTACAGGGGTACGACGAGTTACCAAGCCATAGTTCTTATCAGGCCTTCACTTATAATGGGTACTTTTCTTTTGCCATTATTTATGAATGTTTTGTTGTTACTAGTCTAACTAAAGACAACCCGATCTTGGCACAACTCTTACACACTGTGATATACACTCTAACTGTGTTGAAGTCAGTGGAATGTGCAAGTTTTGCTCAAGGGCTCATAATGAACTGCATAACTGCGGTGCTGACTAGTTTTAAATTTTATATGCTGGAGCAGTTGGATGATCACAGGGGCATTGGCTACTACAAGCTCAAGCAACTTGCACCTAAATGTGATGGACAACTCAATGGTATACTTGTGTGCATTTATGGTCAGGCCTGTATAGATAAGATATTGAAGATGGTTGTGTGTCTCAAGAGAAAAATGGAAGCTGAAGTTGATCACTTTTACATGGGAACTGTCCACTCCAACCATATGAATATTCCAAGTGTTGAGAAAGAAAATATGTTGCTGCTAGGAAGGACAACAAAGGAAACTAATATCTTTATCAGGTCTACCAATACAATAGCTACTATCTGGCATATGCTCGTTACGAGGATAACATACAGCAAGCTTGGTACCTTGATTATGAAGCTTAGTGTTATCCTGCAGCCACTCGAGTTGTTCTATTTCACCTTCATCTTGAGGACAAGAATGGTTTCAAGGGGAGTGGAATGTCATGTGTACATGGGTGCCCGTTTCGTATGTGTGTGGGTATTTAGTAGTATCTAGTGGGGTGTAATGGGTGGTTTAGATTAGCCCACGTGGATAGTTTATGATCATCGGATATTGAGAGAGAGATAGAGTTGGAGAGAGTGTGCCTAAGTTATATACTCTCATACCCTGTAATGAAACTCTTAAGAGATGAATTATCAATAGAATAGTTTAGTTTAGCAATTAGGCTTAATTCACTATGAATCAAGAGTTTATTTACTCAAACTATGATCCAAACCCTGTAGTTGTACATCCAGGTACACTACATACACTTGACTCGGCCATAAAAAATGAATAAGTAATGTATTTGTGTTGCTATTTTTGTTCTTAACACCATTGCAAGTCTTCCTAAGGACATAACAATCTTCCATCTTCCACGCCAAATCAAGTTGATGACTTTCGGTGTTGCACCACTTGCTCCTGTTCTACCAACAATGTCCGAATACCAAACTTATAACCTCTCATAATCATTAGTCCTCTAAACAGTTTGTGCTCTACAACCATAGTAGAGGCAACAGTAAATTAAGGTTAGCAAAAATAAGAAAAGAAGGGAAAAATTATGGTTTTATGATTAAGAATTTGATGGTCTTTTTTATCCGGGAAGGTTAGCAGTTACATATGCTTATATCTTCACTAAAAGATTACCAACCACTACTATAACAAAAATCAAATCAAATCTATCTATATCACGGGAGGGATGTCCAAGAAGTAACAACAACAACAAACTACAGCCCGTGCCGTTACGGCATGGGTCATATCCTAGTAAACAAAAAGAGAGAAATTTTTTTTATCTTTATCTCTTATTTCTCAATTACATTAATACATACATAGCTCAAATATAATTTTGAAATTATATATGTGTATAGTCTATTAAGTTGTTACACTAGAGTTTACTTTTACTTATATGCACATGGCTCATCTCAGGCCAGGTTTTTCTTCAATCACAGTAATTAAGTCCAATTTTACTTATATAACTCTTACTCTCATTTACTTTTTACTCTTCCTCATGATCAGTCGATCAACATACATTTCTTCATCCTGTTACACTAGAGTTTTACCTAGCCGTGAAGAACATGATAGAAAATGTTTTAATTTGTATATTCAATAGAGTTCGATAAAGCATTTTGTTTTTGTTGTAAGTTGTTTAAAAATGATTCTCGTATATGTGGTTTATCAAATGAAGGTATGATGATTGGATTCGCCTTAGTCAAAGTCTTAGTAAGCATTAGATTAGTATAGAGCACAATGTTGGCATGAAAGTTTGGTTGGACCTCCGCGAGAGACTAGGTGTTAGAGCACTTCTCGGTCGAACTCGCAAGCATTGCTTTCTCAAGCTTGATTGTCAATTTTAGGTGATCAAAACTATAAGTCTTGATTTCTAGTCTACTTATACTTGTGTCTCGGATTAGGATATAATGTTTAATTGAGATTTAGACTTCACGACGTTCATCGATTGAAGACGAAGATCTAATGAAGAGAGCTTGGAGGAACTTCATCAACAAAAGGTATGTGGAGACTAAAACTTATCTATCACTCCGAAGTGTATTCTATTATATCTCATATTTAGATTAAATCATATAGTTATATAGACTTTTACATTATACACATTTGATATTTTTAGCTGAGTTAATCTCGCTTATATATTTATCGAAATATGTGTTGGAAGCTTTTTGATTTAGCTACGTTCATCATTAAACTTAACGAGTTTAGTTGGAAACAATTTATTTGTTGGAAACTAAATAATGAGTCAAAAGATGATCATGTGAAAATTTCCTTGAAACATCTTTATATGATTTGTATGAGATAGTCATTTGATGTCGACTCGGAATATTTCGTATTGATCATTCGATCACTTGAAAATTATTTATGAGCTAATAGTTTGTGTGAGACAGCTATCGTCGTCTTCTAAGGATGTTTCAATGATTGAAATGGGAGTAGAACAATTAACCTTTATCTGGATACATCACAGTATGCATACCAGTATGCAAACTGTTGTGGTATGATTCAGGTCTGGAAACCTAGTTTGCATACCAGTATGCAAACGATTTTAACTGTTAAAGTCTTGGAACCAAGTATGCATACCACTATCCGAACGGTTCTACCTGAATTAGGTTCGGGATGACAGTATGTATACCAGTTTACGAACTGTCGGACAAGACCAAAAGTCTAAAACTTAATTTTGCGTACCCCGTTTGTAAACTAAGTGGTTAAAGTTCTAAAATCGGTTTAGTATGAATTCATACTCATGAACAAATACGTTAATAAATTAAGGAATGCAATATTTGCAAACCGTAGCTTAATGTTGATGAATTGATTCTTGAATAAGTACTTTGTACAATCATGAATCAAATCCAATTTTGCTTCAATTGTGTCTTATACTTCTATGAGAATATAAACAATGAATGACTCTACGAGTAACACAATTAGATTCATTTGATTATCATTTGATCTAGAAGTGTTAGAGGAATGTGATTAATACAAAAGTGTTCATATGGATAACTTCAGTTAATTGTTATTGAGCCAACTCAGTATACATGTTTAGGTACAGTTACCCATTTCTAAATGAAGGTATATTTCATTTGTGTATAACAAGCTAAAACCATCTAACGGTGGAGAGATATTGCTTTGGTTTTATGTAAACTTAGCTTGAATCTTAAATCAATTTTTCATCTAATGGTGAATCTTGATTGCTTTGTTTCTATGAGACTTACAAGTATTACGTGAAGACTTGAAGAATGTGAAGAATTAATGAACTACAACGACGACATTATCCTTCCACTTGAGGTTAGTAATATTTGATTTGAACCATTTCATTCCTAACGCATATTTCAAGTCATGCATATTGAAAACATAACGGCGAAGCTGTGAATGATTATACTCTAGTTAGACATAGTATTAAGGAATTACAATACGAAGTATAACGTCTATCTTTTGAACTTTGTATATAAGACATCGACATAATCGTATAAATGCTATTGTGATTATGTATGGGTATGTGTGAATATTTATGCCTAGGAAACAATGTTTTATATTCGTGTAAAGGAAGTATGTTCAGAAACTTGTTTTGTGAATCGAAAGGGAAATCGCTGGGCTTATTGGTATTGTTATTCATTTCAAATCTTTAGATTACCAATATATGTGTTTAGTATAACCACTCATAACATTTTTATGAATCTTGGTAAAACTATTCACAATGCCCGACTTTTGTATTGGTATGACTTTTATTAGTGAAACCGATCTTAAGTAATCACCTGAAATGGTATGATCGATACGTTGTAATTGGTAAGACCAACTCTAAACATTGGGGAACCGATCCTAGTAAAAGGTGCAACCAATCACAAGGGGAATCGATCCTTGTAAGAGGTATAACAAGTTTTTAGTAATTGCGAACCGATCCCATGACTTGAGCAACCGAATACAAGTTAGATACCATTAATATGTGGTAACCGATCCTAGTACCTAGTCAACCAACTTTGGTAACTAGCGTGACTAATATTAGTACCGACATGAAGGTAGAACCGAAACTTATTTTGGTAGAACCGTTAAACCCATGATTGGTGATTTGATAGGATAATCAATCTCATAGTTCTTGGAAGTCATATGAACCAATTTTAAACTTGTTTGGAAGTATAGCAAATCGGTTCCAAGATTGTAAATATGAAAAAGGATTTACATAGTAAAGATGTCGAAATACTTTGAACATGTGCAGTAACTCTTACCTTTTATTGTTCAAAGATATTCCTTAATAGCTAAAGGAGAATCCCATGTCAAAATAAATTGAGAATCTTTTAATTAAGGTTTTTAGTTTTATATGTTTTTAATTTCCAGCAATTAAATGCATATTTTTAGAAAATAAAAATTAGTATTGTGCATTTACTAATTGAATATTTTCTACTGAGATTTCGGTCAACATTTGGATAGTGCATTTCCAGGAATTATGGAAACCAATTTTGTGTTTATTGCATATCTTTGAGAATATTCGGTTTTGGAAATTCCTTGGTGTCCAAACTTCCTTGATCTATAAATATTGAAGTTTGCATTTCAAGCAAACTAATTCTCAGAGCCAGCAAAACTACCTAGTAGTATTGTTACTGGTGGGGCCATCTATTCGGAGAGGAAAGTACCCTAATTAGGCAAAATCTCATACGACCTCTCATTTTAAAGACTTTTTTGGGATTGGAAAGCTCTACGAGTACCGTTGGTGGGAAACTAGATAATTGCAGTTTATTATTAGTTTTCGATTAATTTGATTGACTAATGGTTGTTGAACTTTGATTGCACCTAGTTTGTTTATGCTTGAGAATCTTCTCTTCTGATATAAGATTCACTCAAACTAAATCGAAGTGTCGACGGGGATCTTAAGACTGTTTGTAGATCTTAAGACGTCTTGTGATAATCCATTGTTAACATACTCCGTTCTGTGTGTGATTGATCACAAGAGATTCAAGTTGTTTGTGTGCATGTGTTTATTGAAGATCTAAGAAGATTCGAAGACAAAGAAGATTTCTTATATGAGTTCATAATCTTTGGTGTGCACAAAACTTGATCGGCTGGGGATCCAATTATAATCGGTTTATCTTTGTGATAACCTTGATTGATTAGTTGAGTATATCGGCATCAATATAATTATTTGTGATTAAGAGTATTGATTGCATTAGTTTAGACAATTATTTTGATAGTTGTTGAGAGGCATATCTAAGAACCTGACAAAGGAGTTTATTGGGATAAACGGAAGAGACTTTTATCAAACTCATATCACGTTGTTTGAAAATAGTTGTTACCGAACAAATTTGTTGTTCCCTTACTGTTTGGAATACGAACCAAAGGAATTGTTCCAAGTGCGTGACTTATTACAAGTTGGAGGCACAGGGATACTGAGGGAACTAGGTGAACTATAGGTTTAGTTGGTTGGTCTCAACTATATGAAGTTGGTTTAGATTTTGTATAGCGGCTTAATTTTGAGAGTATTCAATTTTGGACTAGGTCCCGGGTTTTTCTACATTTGTGGTTTCCTCGTTAACAAAATCTTGGTGTGTCTTTTACTTTTTTTATTTCCGCAAGTATAAGTTTTTTATTATTAAAAAAGCGTGGGTCTAACAACCACACCCAATATTTCGATTAGCAATATGTATGGACAACTCCAAGTTACTTTATAGAGAATCAACTAGACAGTTAGACTCAATCAATAGAAAATATCTCAAGGAGTTATTATCTCAATCTATCAATTTGATTTACTCAAGCAAGTACAATTCGCGAGTCTTAATCAAAGAGAGATAACTTGGATGGTACCAAAGACCAATATCCAAGTGTCAATCAATTTAAATCAACAACCAGTAAGGTAGGATATTCTAATTGGTTGAACTACGCACAACCTGTATTATTTCAATTATATAACAAAATATAATGCAGAAAAGAAATAACACAGACACCAAAATTTTGTTAACGAGAAAAACCACAAATGTAGAAAAACCCCGTGACCTAGTCCAAATTAAACATACACTGTATTAAGCCACTACAGACACTAGCCTACTCCAGATTAACTTCGGTCTGAACTGTAGTTAAACCCCAACCAATCTCACACTATCCAAGGTACAGTTATGCTCATACGCCTCTGATCTCAGCAGGATATTGCGCACTTGATTCCCTTAGTTGATCTCACCCTCAACCAAGAGTTGCTACGACCCAAAGTCGAAGACTTTAATAAACAAATTTGTATCACACAGAAAAGTCTACAAGATAGATAAATTCGTCTCCCACGAATAAACATATGAGTTTTGTTCCTTCTTTTGATAAATCAAGGTGAACAGGAACCAATCAATAAAACCAGACTTATATTCCCGAAGAACAGCTCAGTTTTATCAATCACCTCACAATAGTCTTAATCGACGCAACGAAAAAAGATATTGTGGAATCACAAATGATGAGACGAAGATGTTTGTGACTACTTTTATATCTTGCCTATCGGAGATAGAAATCTCAAGCTAATTATTACAATTGTACTCATATGATAGAAACAACAAGATCAGATCACACAACTACAAGAAAAGTAGTATCGGTCTGCCTTCACAATCCCAATGAAGTCTTTAAGTCGTTAACCTGGTGTTTATAGGTGAAAATAGTTTCTGCTGGTTTTGGTAATTGCGGGTGTGAAGGTGAGAAACTGTTTAAACCCTAATGAATGTACTGCAAGGGAGTACTTTATATTCGAGAGATAAATCTGTACAAGTCCGGCCTAAACCAAGAAATGTTCGTTCCAGACTTGCTTCGGTCACAAAGAGGAGGAGAATGGGTTGGTTTTTGGGAGAGAAGCAAGGAGAGTGGTGAGACCAGAATAGTTAATTCTGGAAGAGCAGTTGGGTTTCTACGACTTGTTATCAGAAGAGTAAGAGAGCTCACGAGGAGAGCTAGCAAGTAAGTATTTCTGAGTGTTGTCTTGTCCGAATGAACTTGTTGTCTAAAGAGAAATAGGTAAGACCTATTTATACAAGTCGAGGTAGAAATATACCCTGGTCTCAATTAGGAGTGGGGAAGTAAATAGGAGGAGGTGGTAACCGTATGCATGGACTTGATGTTCCATAAAGAGGTTAACGCATGAAACTGGTTTTCATGAAACTGTTAACATTATGGAATTGATGTTCCATAAGGTTGTTAACTCACGGCTTTATTTCCCATGAACGTTTCCCACATAACTCCCGTATTTACTAGGCGCCTCACCCTTATGAAGGGCGTAGTGTATGCCGCACGCTGTAGACCACCAAACTAATACCCAAAGAGAATCCCCCAGTTTGTGTTGATGTCTCGAATGTTTTTGGAAAACATGTAACACGTTGTTGTGGATTGGAAAGTCAAGCTCGGGGAACTTGCTATCCTGGTGACCTTCGACGGTCGAGATATTGCATCTTGAGAGGAGGGGCAACCCTTGATCGTTGCACGCCTTCGTTTTGGTAGTCGCGTAGTGAGGTCCAACAGGGTGGCACGACTAGGGTGTGTCTAGACTTGGAATGAGGGTCAAAGGGTTATCCATAGGCATATGGCATGGCTAGGGCCAAGGCGAGGGCGCTTGTCTAGTCGTAACGTGACTAGCACGGCTAGGGCCAAGGAAAAGTGCGTTTGGCATGGCTCGGCTAGCTTGGCTAGGTTTGGTTTGGCATGTGGGGTTAAGGGGTAGCCATGGGCGCATGGCGTGACTAGCTAGGGCTAGGTGCGGTTTTGGCTTGGCATGCGAGGCCAAGGGGTAACCATGGGAGCATGGCGTGACTAGCTTGGGCTAGGGGCAGTTTTGACTTGGCATGTGGGGCCAAGGCGAGACTTGTTTGGCATGGCGCGGCCGGCGTGGCTAGCTTTGGCTAGGTGCGTGACCAAGCTAGGGTTTTGGGCCAAAGGTCGTGAGGGGACCTTAGACGGCCAGGATTTTCTCCTGGGATTGAAGGGCGACCATTGATTGTTGCACGCCTTCACTTTGGTAGCCGCATGGGGAAGGCCAGCATGGTGGCGCGGCATGAAGGGCCATGGCGAGACCTGTTTGGCATTGCGCGGACGACGTAGCTAGATTTGGCTAGGTGCATGACCAAGCTAGGGTTTTGGTCCAAAGCTCGTGAGGGGACCTTAGATGGCCAGGATTTGCTACTGGGATTGAAGGGCCACCGTTGATTGTTCCACGCCTTCACTTTGGTAGACTCATGGGGAAGACCAGCATGGTGGCGCGTCATGAGGGGCAACGGCGAGACGTGTTTGGCATGGCACGGCCGGCGTGGCTAGCTTTGGCTAGGTGCGTGACCAAGCTAGGGTTTTGGTCCAAAGATCGTGAAGGGACCTTAGACGGACAGGATTTGCTTCTGGGATTGAAGGGAAACCGTTGATTGTAGCAGGCCTTCACTTTGGTAGCCGCATGGGGAAGGCCATCATGGTGGCGCGCCATGAGGGGCCATGGTGAGACGTGTTTAGCATGGCGCGGCTAGCTTTGGCTAGGTGCGTGACCAAGCTAGGGTTTTGGGCCAAAGGTCGTGATGGGACCTTAGACAGCCAGGATTTTCTCCTGGGAGTGAAGGGAAACCGTTGATTGTTGCACGCCTTCACTTTGGTAGCCGCATGGGGAAGGCCAGCATGGTGGCGCGGCATGAAGGGCCATGGAGAGACGTGTTTGGCATGGCGCGGACGGCGTGGCTAGCTTTGGCTAGGTGCGTGACCAAGCTAGGGTTTTGGGCCAAAGCTCATGAGGGGACCTTAGATGGCCAGGATTTTCTCCTGGGATTGAAGGGCCACCGTTGATTGTTCCACGCCTTCACTTTGGTAGCCGCATGGGGAAGGCCAGCATGGTGGCGCGTCATGAGGGGCCATGGCGAGACGTGTTTGGCATGGCACGGCCGGCGTGGCTAGCTTTGGCTAGGTGCGTGACCAAGCTAAGGTTTTGGGCCAAAGGTCCTGAGGGGACCTTAGACGTCCAGGATTTGCTCCTGGGATTGGAGAGCAACCGTTGATTTTTGCACGCCTTCACTTTGGTAGCCGCATGGGGAAGGCCACCATGGTGGCGCAGTATGAAGGGCCATGGCGAGACGTGTTTGGCATGGCGCGGCCGGCGTGTCTAGCTTTGGCTAGGTGCGTTACCAAGCTAGGGTTTAGGGCCAAAGGTCATGAGGGGACCTTAGACGGCCAGGATTTGCTCCTGGGATTGAAGGGCAACCGTTGATTGTTGCACGCCTTCACTTTGGTAGCCGCATGGGGAAGGCTAGCATGGTGGCACGACATGAAGGGCCTTGGCGAGACGCGTTAGGCATGGTGCGGCCGGCGTGGCTAGCTTTGGCTAGGTGCGTGACCAAGCTAGGGTTTTGGGCCAAAGGTCGTGAGGGGACCTTAGAAGACCAGGATTTGCTCCTGGGATTGAAGGGCAACCATTGATTGTTCCACGCCTTCACTTTGGTAGCCGCATGGGGAAGGCCAGCATGGTGGCGCGGCATGAGGGGCCACGGCGAGACGTGTTTGGCATGGAACGATCGGTGTGGCTAGCTTTGGCTAGGTGCGTGACCAAGCTAGGGTTTTGGTCCAAAGGTCGTGAGGGGACCTTAGACGGCCAGGATTTACTTCTGGGATTGAAGGGAAACCGTTGATTGTTGCAGGCCTTCACTTTGGTAGCCACATGGGGAAGGCCATCATGGTGGCACGGCATGAAGGGCCATGGCGAGACGTGTTTGGCATGGCGCGGCTAGCTTTGGCTAGGTGCGTGACCAAGCTAGGGTTTTGGGCCAAAGGTCGTGAGGGGACCTTAGACAGCCAGGATTTTCTCCTGGGAGTGAAGGGAAACCGTTGATTGTTGCACACCTTCACTTTGGTAGCCGCATAGGGAAGGCCAACATGGTGGCGCGGCATGAGGGGTTATGGCGAGACGTGTTTGGCATGGCGCGGTCGGTGTGGCTGGCATGATTTGCCATTGGCACAGAGGTGCGTCTAGCATGGTTAGCATGCCTTGGCGCGGTTGGTGTGGATGACATGATTTGCCATTGGCACAGAGGTGCGGCTAGCATGCCTTGGCGCGGTTGGTGTGGCTGGCATGATTTTTCATTGCCACAGAGGTGCGGATAGCATGGTTAGCATGCCCTGGTGCGTTTGGTGTGGTTGGCATGATTTGCCATTGGCACAGAGGTGCGGCTAGCATGGTTGTCATGCTTTGGCGCGGTTGGTGTGGCTGACATGATTTGCCATTGGCACAGAGGTGCGTCTAGCATGGTTAGCATGCCTTGGCGCGGTTGGTTTGGCTATCATGATTTTCCATTGGCACAGAGGTGCGGCTAGCATGGTTAGCTTGCCTTGGCGCGGTTGGTGTGGCTGGCATGATTTTCCATTGGCACAGAGGTGCGGCTAGCATGGTTAGCATGCCTTGGCTAGGTCGGTGTGGCTGGCATGATTTGCCATTGGCATATGTAGGAATTAGGGTTTCGCTCGTCGTAACCCTAATTTGAAAAATATACCCGGGTAATTATTTTAGAGACACATTAAAGGTTTCAGTAAATGTGCCTAGTAAATGCTTGTTGCTTTAAATGCTGTGACATTACTGTTTTCTAGGGTTTAGTGTTTTACGATTTTAACCCTAAGCTAAAAACCACCATCAACATTAAGTCCTCTGCTTAGCTCGGAATAGGTGCCTTGTTGCGAGGTAAGCATATGATGGTGAGAGACAAGGACGGAATCGAGGTGTAAATTATTGCAAAGATGATTAGGAGAATCCGACTAACCTTTTTGAGTGGTAAGGAGAGTTTTGGCTCGCGGCTCTGCGTAAGTTGTCCTGGGAATGCAGATTGTGGAGTGGTGAGATGAAAGTTACCGTCTTGGTCTGGTCTTACACCTCTAAGGCAAGGGGGCGCGGTTATGGAAGGCAAAACAAGTGGACGTCTTGGCTCGAAGGGCCAAGAGGTGGCATGGTCCTGGATGCGGCAGTGACATGGTGAAACGTGTAGAGGCGATTAGGCGTGGTGGGGCCGCAGTAATGGAGTGAGGGCTTGGTCGGGGCCGGGGAAAGGTGAGGCGTGGTTTGATGTGGCATTTCATTTCGAGGCTGGTTTCCTGGCTGTGATTCCGGCATGTTCCGCCTATTAAGTTTTCATTTCTCTTTCTTCCTTTAGGGTTTCCATAGTGTTTACGCCTGGTGAAGTTACATTGTCTTCCCAGTTTTCAACAGAGATTTATTCTCGTCAAGTCCAATTTTCATCATGTCGATCAGGAGCGAATCTTCCACGATTCGACCGGGTTCTTCAACAAAACATGCTAGGCTTGATTCTTGCAATAGATCCCCCATCCGGGTTATTCGGGTTAAGAAGGTCATACCGGTATGTTCTCATTAATTAGCATACTTTTCTTTATCTGCCGATGAATAATGAAAGTTTTTCTTCTGTGTAGAGGTATCCTGTTGGAGCATGCGTTACCGTCA
This sequence comes from Papaver bracteatum, assembly GCA_023529315.1. Taxonomy (NCBI): domain Eukaryota; kingdom Viridiplantae; phylum Streptophyta; class Magnoliopsida; order Ranunculales; family Papaveraceae; genus Papaver; species Papaver bracteatum. The sequence goes on from JAJJWX010005204.1 coordinate 440,308, forward strand.
TTGATGAAGATGACCTGGTTACCCCTTTTTCTTCAAGCTCGATCTTTCCAGCCGCTGCAGATCTGGAGAACGCGGACTTGGGAATTTCTTGTCGTGAGTATCCCAGTGCAGGTTTGTTTTTCGGAACCCACATGAGGTGCCTTTCTTCTAACTATCGGAACTTTGGCGGGTTCCTTGTGCGAAATGAATTTGTAACTCTTTACACAAAAATATGGAAAGTATACAGCCATATTTCCACCAGGAACGTGGTACAATATTATTCATCTTCTTTAGTATCTATCGTGAATTGTCTCCTGCCGATGGTTGTTGAAATAAGGAATATGTATATTCGTGCCACCGCGGAATCATCTATGCAAAAGTGGGAGAACATGGTGTCTACTTGCGAATCTCTGAAGTTCAATGTTAGTTGGTTACAGCATCGTCTTGAAATTGTGAAGGTCGACAGGGCTGGTATTCTTGCTGGCGTGGTCCCTGCTACGAAAGATATTCTGAAAGAGGAGAAAGCCTTGGCCGTGGAGTCATACAAGGTCAAAGAGTCAATCAGGAATTTGAAGAGCAGGACTGAGAGGTACCAAAGTCGCTTGAAGATGATGCTTTCTAGGGATTACCATCTCTTGGACGGGCTTTTCTGAGTTATGTAGTTGTGATATGCTTGGGTTTCTTTTCTGGGTTTTGAGTTTTTTTTTTTTTTACATCTCTCCCTTTTTTTTTTTGAAAAAACAAAAGAATTTTATTGATTTTCTTCAACTAAATGAAAGAAAAACTCAATACGGTATGGTGGGGTGAGGCGGCGCTCAGGCGTAGTATGCATTTAGACACTTCCCGTTGATGACCGCTTCCAGTTTTCCTCCGTCCTTTTTAACGACTTTGTAATACCCACTGATGTATGCCTTCGTAACTATATAAGGACCTTCTCATTTTGCGGAGAATTTTGGTGCAGATGCGCCTTGCTGGACGTGTTTAGCAGTCTTCAGTACCGAGTCTCCTACTTGAAAAATTCGGGGTTTCATGGTTTTATTATGTATGCTCTGGAAACCCTGTTTCTATATGCCTGCGCGTGTTCTTCCGCTTTGGCCCTCCTGGAGTCTATAATGTCCAATTCCGCAACCCTGGCGCTTAAGGCTTCAGCTTCATTCCACTGAATCCCGCTTGCTTGGGAAATCCTAGCTGACGGGATTTTAATTTCCGCTGGGAGGATGGCGTCTACGCCAAAAACAAGAGAATAAGGGAGAGACCCCAGTGGAACTTCTTGGTGACGTCCGGTACGCCCAGAGTTCCATGGGCAGTTTGCTCATGCCATGTTCATGGATTATCGTGTACTGTCCGACTGAGGATTTGAATTAGAGTCTTGTTGGTGCTTTCAGCCTACCCGTTTCCTTGAGGGTAGTATACGGTGGAGAAGACCTGTTTAATCCCGTATTCCTCGAGTAGCTCTCGTACTTTCCTGTTTACGAAAGGGGTGCCATTATCGGTAATGATATGTTTAGGCACACCAAAATCGTAGATAATGTACTCCTTGATGAATGTCGCGATCGTGGTTCCGTTCGTCCCTCGTAAAGCTATGGCTTCGACCCACTTGGTAAAGTATTCGGTTTTTATCACATACTCGTGATGTTTTGAGGATGGTTTGAGGATGGTGGGTTGATCTTCCCAATGATGTCGAGTCCCCAGCTATGAAAGGTCCATGGACTACTTATTGAATGCATGGTGGTTGCCGGTACATGAATAAGGTTCCCGTGGACCTGACACTCCTTGCACCTCTGTACGAAAACTGTTGTGTTATCCTCCATAGTTGGCCAGTAGTACTTCTCGTGTATTTGGAGAAACAACTTCTTTTTTCCTTGGTGTTCGCCTTCATGCATCTCTTTCATCATGATTGGGACCTCTGCCTCGTTCAAACATCGCAGAAGGCTCCATCCAAGGCTTTTACGGTATAAGATCCCATCGTGAAATACGAACATCTTGGACCTTTGTTTTATTTTGGACGCCTCCTTCTCATTTGTGGGGAGCATCCCGTCACGAAGTTAACTGACGTATGGCCTCTGCCAGTACCCGGCGTGACTAATGTTGAAAATTTCTAATTGATGCGGCGGCGCTTGATAATTGGAGCAGGATTTCTGAAGTAACCGAGCTTGGACTTCCATCTCCGACCAATAATAGCCAAGGCATTGAAAACGGCGATAGAGGGTCACCAAGAACGTCTGTACGCAGACCTCACCATGGATGCGATTGAGATATTGATATGCTTTCTATTTTTCGAGGCATCTTGACAAAGATCCGTATGGATTTCGATGATAGAGTACCCCTCGAAGCATGAATAAATCACGCAAGGTTTTGAGACTGACCTTTCCTTGAAAGAGTGAGCTACTAAGCTCTTGGATGATCGGTGTCCTCCAGTCATCAACTTCATCTTTTTCAGGTTGTGAAAGCCACGTTAAAGCCACGGTTCTTCTTTTCACTGTCAGAGTTTCCTCAATGCCCTCAAATCGTAGTTTTGATGCTAAGGTTGCTAGGCAGTCGGCATGTTGATTGTTGCCGCGCCCGATATGGTCTATTGTTGCGTCGGCAAAATAGTTTAGCAGTTTTTACGCCTCGGTTATGTATGGGGCTAGGGTTACCTCCTCTAGTGCATATACTCCGTTTACTTGGTTGACCAATAGTTTAGAGTCCCCTCTTATTTCCAAACGTGTGGCTCCGACTTGTTTAGCCAAGGACAAACCAATGAGGAAGGCTTCGTACTCTACTGAGTTGTTGGTTCAGGGGAAGTCTAGCTTGAAGGAGTGTGAGAAAACTTCACCAGCTGGGGATACTAGAACCACACCGGCTCCTCCCATGCCATTGTTAGGGGTATCGGAGCCATCGAAAAACAATATCCAAGCATCCTCTTGGATGAAAGAGATTTCCGGAAAGTCCCCAGGGAGGTCTTCGCGTAATGTTACAACATTTTCTCCTGGAAATGCCGCCAACAAATCTGCAACTGCCTGTCCTTTGATGGCCCTTGGGGAAGTACATGTTATGTCGAATTCTGACATCTGGAGGAGCAATTTGGCTGGTCTTCTTATCAGAGCAGGTTTTGAGAGGAGGAACTTTATAGGATCGGATTTGGATATCATCACTACTTTATTGGATAGCAGGTAGTGCCTGAATTTCTGGATGGAGTAAACCAAGGCTGGGCATGCATTTTCTTCTTTGGGATACCTGAGTTCGGCATCTCTCAAAGTCTGAATGAAATAGTATATGGGGTATTCAATCCCTTCGTCATCTTATTGAGCAAGGAGGGCTCCAACAGCAGTGTCACTGAAGGTGGTGTAGAGGTGTAGCGGTCTTCCTTGCATGGGTGATCTCATGATGGATGGGGAAGATAATGTTTGTTGAATCTTACGGAATGCTTCATGTTGTAATGTGGTTCAGACAAAGCTTGCTCCTTTCTTTAGTAAGGGGGTAAATGAAGCAATAAGTTGATCCAATCCGGGTATGAAGCGGCAGATGTAGTTTATTTTGCCCATGAAAATCTGGAGTTCCTTCACGTTCCGCGGTGGTGGCATCGTGAAGATGGCTTGTGTCTTGGTTGGGTCAACTTTGATTCCCTCAGCGGTTACTTGGAAGCCTAGGAACTTTCCCAAGGAGACACCGAAAGCACACTTTAACGGATTCATTTTTAGCTTGTATTCACGGCATCTTTCGAACACCTGCTGTAGAATTTCTATGTGAGCCGCCAGGGTTCTTGACTTGACTATTATGTCATCTACATAATCCTCAACCTGCTTGTACATCATGTCATGAAAAATGGTGGTCATAGCACGTTGGTATGTGGCGCCAGCATTCTTTAAACCGAAGGGCATCACAGTATAGTAAAAGTTTCCGAGAGGAGTTCGAAAAGCGCTCTTGCTTGCATCATGATTGTACATTTTTATTTGGTTGTACCCGTCCATGAAAGAAAACATGCCATGTCCACTGGTGGCATATACCAGCATGTCTATGTTGGGGAGCACATGATTTGACCATTCTTCTTTTTTACCGGAACTATGTTAGCCAACCAGGTGGGGTGGTGGATTGGTTTGATGAAACCAGCCACCAATAACTTTTGAACCTCCTCCTTAATCTGTTCTTCAATATCGTGCCGGAAATGCCTTGGGATCTGCTTGACCGTCTTGGATCCGGATATCACATGTAAAACGTCCATGCGAACACATCTTGATATTCCTTGAGGAGGTCTACCAACTTTGCACGCTCGTATGCGTGTAGATTCGAGCTTATGGAGATGGGTCGTGGAGATCCCCCATTCCCGATATTAACAATTTCAAGCTCGTCCGTGGTTGAATTGGTGCCGTCTTGTAGCTGTTGTGGTGCATCAGATATCTCTCTCATGACTTGTCACCGAGCTGGCATTCCATTGGGTGGAGAGACTGCGTGGTAGTCTCCCCTGTTAATTACTAACAACATCGTTGATATACGGTTTTCCCATTTTTGTCGTAACCCGTAATGAAAGTCCATCCTCGCTTGGTTGGAACCAAGCTCTGGTTCTGCGGATGGAGGGGAGTGCACCTCTTTTCCGAAGGTGTGACGTGAGGCCAATTTTCTATGCGGGGTTGTGTAGTACTATCGCTTTCTTCAATGGACGTCCATTTTGGCAGTGGGGTGTGGTTAGCCTTATTGGTTGTGACTTGCGGCCCCTGTCTTGGCTCAAAAAATCCATGCCACAGATTGGCGCATAGGGAGATAATGATGTTGCGATGTGAACGACTTCTCCATTTAGCGTGGTTTTCAAGCACTAGTGGTACATTAAAGGAATGATCATGTTATCGTGGAGCCATGGTCTTCATAGTATCATGTGGTAGTCCGACTCCTTTTCAATTACCTTGAATCTTACTTTTGACTAGACAGGTCCTACCAACATATTCAAATTGACATACCCATATGTATTGGTTTGGTTGCCTTTGAAATCTGTCATGGTAGTAGGTTGTCGTGTCACCTCGCTTGGTCGTACTTTGGCCGTCCTGAGCGTCCTAAGGGTGACAACATTGGATGACGCTTTTGTGTCGACGAGGGCCCTTTTGAATTCCACATTTTTTATTCGAGCAGTGACGTGTAAGGCACGGTTATGGCCTTCTTCTGCCATCATGTCGTCATCGGTGAACATGATATTATTAATGGACGGATCCTGCGTTTTTGTTGTTTCCGAGCGTGAAGGAACCAAGGGCACGCTTAACGTTATCCGATTGATGGCGGCGAACGTCTTCATCCGTTGATCCCTTGAAAGATGTAATAGTTCACATAGGTTTTCCACCAGCGAAGCCGCTTCTTGGCTTACGGGTCTCTGATTGGCAGTGAAGTTGTTTGCTTGAGAGTAATCATTCGGGACGTCAGTCCCCAGCTCCGAAGTTTCCTAGGCAGGCGAACCGCTCAACTCTGTCGTCAAGTTGATAAGGAAATCTAGTATGGTGTTGATTGCGTCTCTCATCAGACCCATGTTTTTGGTATGAATCCCCTGGACCCGTGCCAGGTAAATCATCCTTGGAACTCCTCGTCGGCTGCGTTGTTAGGCATTAAAACATTGTCGTTTTCCTAGGTGGAATCCGAGGACACGACCGATAGATCAATCCTCCCGTTGTGGTCGCCAATTGTTTATAGGTGAAAATAGTTTCTGCTGATTTTGGTAATTGCAGATGTGAAGGTGAGAAATTGTTTAAACCCTAAACAATGTACTGCTAGGGAGTACTTTAGATTCGAGAGATCAATCTATACAAGTCCGGCTTAAACCAAGAAATGGTCATTCCAGACTTTCTTCGGTCACAAAGAGGAAGAGAATGGGTTGGTTTTGGGGAGGAAAGCAAGGAGAGTGGTGAGACCAGAATAGTTGATTCTGGAAGAGCAGTTGGGTTTTTACGACTTGTTATCAGAAGAGTAAGAGAGCTCACGAGGAGAGCTAGCAAGTAAGTATTTCTGAGTGTTGTCATGTCCGAACGAACTTGTTGTCCAAAGGGAAATAGGTAAGACCTATTTATACAAGTCGAGGTAGAAACGTACCCTGGTCTCATTAAGGAGTGGGGAAGTAAATGGGAGGAGGTGGTAACCGTATGCATGGACTTGATGTTCCATAAAGTGGTTAACGCATGAAACTGGTTTTCATGAAACTGTTTACGTTATGGAATTAATGTTCCATAAGGTTGTTAACTCACGGATTTATGTCCCATAAACGTTTCCCGCATACCTCCCGTATTCACTAGGCGCCTCACCCTTATGACACTTCCTTAAGAAGGGCGTAGTGTACGCCGCACGCCGTAGACCAACAAACTAATACCCAAAGAGAATCCCCCAGTTTGTGTTGATGTCTCGAATGTTTTTGGAAAACATGTAACACGTTGTTGTGGCTTGGCAAGTCGATCTCGGGGAACTTGCTATCCTGGTGACCTTCGACGGTCGAGATGTTGCATCTTGAGAGGAGGGGCAACCGTTGATCGTTACACGCCTTCGTTTTGGTAGCCGCATAGTGAGGTCCAACATGGTGGCACGACTAGGGTGTGTCTAGACTTGGCATGAGGGGACAAGGGTTCTCCATAGGCATATGGCATGGATAGGGCCAAGGCGAGGGCGCTTGGCTAGTCGTGACGTGACTAGCACGGCTAGGGCCAAGGCAAAGTGTGTTTGGCATGGTGCGGCTAGCTTGGCTAGGTTTGGTTTGGCATGTGGGGTCAAGGGGTATCCATGGGCGCATGGCGTGACTATCTTGGGCTAGGTGTGGTTTTGGCTTGGCATGTAGGGCAAAGGGGTATCCATGGGCGCATGGCGTGACTAGCTTGGGCTAGGTGCGGTTTTGGATTGGCATGTGGGGCCAAGAGGTAGCCATGGGAGAATGGCGTGACTAGCTTGGGCTAGGTGCGGTTTTGGCTTGGCATGTGGGGCCAAGGCGAGACGTGTTTGGCATGGCACGGCCGGCGTGGCTAGCTTTGGCTAGGTGCGTGACCAAGCTAGGGTTTTGGTCCAAAGGTCGTGAAGGGACCTTAGACGACCAGGATTTGCTCCTGGGATTGAAGGGCAACCGTTGATTGTTGCACGCCTTCACTTTGGTAGCCGCGTGGGGAAGGCCAGCATGGTGGCGCAGCATGAGGGGCCATGGCGAGACGTGTTTGGCATGGCGCAGTCGGTGTGGCTGGCATGATTTTCCATTGGCACAGAGGTGCGGCTAGCATGGTTAGCATTCCTTGGCGCGGTTGGTGTGGCTGGCATGATTTGCCATTGGCACAGAGGTGCGGCTAGCATGGTTAGCATGCCTTGGCGTGGTTGGTGTGGCTGGCATGATTTGTCATTGGCACTGTAGTTGCAGGAAATCCCACAACACACCCCTTGTAATATCTTGATAATAATTTCTTGATCTAAACTTATTTGATATGAAAATGATGATTAAAATGCTAAAATTGTAAATGGACACACAGATTTTTACATGGTTCGATCAATTTGATCTACATCCATGATTCTTCACTATGATTGTTTAAATTCATATTTGATTTACATTGATGATCTCCATTAATGGAGTTCTAGATCTAGTTTTGGGGAAGAAGATGATAAAGAAAAATACATTTTCTCTCTAAAAATATCTCTCTGCAAAATATCTTTCTCTCTCTTACTAAAATTGTGTCCTCCCCTTTCTCTCTCCTGCTCTTCTCTTTATATAGGCGTTTACATAGTGGATGACAGCTCACATACAACTCATAAACTCTCAAGCTCTGCCATGTTCTCTTAGGATCTGCTACGTTCTAGCGAGCGTTCTCTCCAATTACAAAATCTTCACATCTTTCTCGCGTTTTATGCTATCGTTGTCTATTACGTCATTCTTTGAATTACTCTGCGACGCTCGCAGTGTGTTGCTGAAGAACTCACGCAAATGTTGTTATAAATTTCGCAAGAGTGTTGTTGTGGCAATATTCTGATCCTACAGGCACAGAGGTGCGGCTAGCATGCCTTGGCGCGGTTGGTGTGGCTGGCATGATTTGCCATTGGCACGGAGGTGCGGCTAGCATGGTTGGCATGCCTTGGCGCGGTTGGTGTGGATGGCATGATTTTCCATTGGCACAGAGGTGCGGTTAGCATGCCTTGGCGGGGTTGGTTTGGCTGGCATGACTTTCCATTGGCACAGAGGTGCGGCTAGCATGGTTAGCATGCCTTGGCGCGGTTGGTGTGGCTGGCATGATTTTCCATTGGCACAGAGGTGCGGCTAGCATGGTTGGCATGCCTTGGCAAGGTCGGTGTGGCTGGAATGATTTTCCATTGGCACACGTGGGAATTAGGGTTTGGCTCGTCCTAACCATAATTTGAAAAATATACCCGGGTAATTATTTTAGAGACACATTAAAGGTTTCAGTAAATGTGCCTAGTAAATGCTTGTTGCTTTAAATGTTGTGACATTACTGTCTACTAGGGTTTAGTGTTTTACGATTTTAACTCTAAGCTAAAAACCACCATCAACACCTGGTTTTAGAAGAATAAAACCAAAGGTTAAAGGAGAATCGACTCTAGCTTAGCACAACTAGTATCACACAAAATGTGTGGGGATAAGGTTTCCCAGTTGCTAGAGTTCTACCTTATATAGTCTTCAAATCAGGGTTTGCAATCAATGTTAGCTTGGTAACAAAGCATTCAATATTCACCGTTAGATGGAAACCTGATTAGATATAAGCTAACATTTATCAACCATTAGATCGAAACCTTAGCTTGTCATACACACATGTACTAGATAATTTTAGGTTTGTGTAACCGTTCCCAAACTTGTTCATTAGTTAGTTTAACACTAGTTAACCAAATGGTTAGCCAAATGATAACTTCCATATCAACCATATTCTTCTTCACTATAACTAGTCCAAATGACTCAAATGAACTAGTTAGAGAGTTGTTCAATTGCAAGGAAATATCATGTACTACACAAGACACAATCGAAGAAAAAACGATGTGATTCACTCGAATCGATTCATGAACTATAAATCCACAGTTTGCAATAGCATCCTTTAGTTTATTAAGATAAGTTCACAAACATCGTTTTTAGACATAACCTACTCAAGTTCGCGGACGGAGTTCACAAACTCCAACAGAAATTATCGGGTTCGAGAACTACGCCAATTCGCGGACTGAGCTTGTATGCTGAGTTCGCGGACTGAGCTCACGCACTACTCCGGTTTCACTTGATCAACAAAGTTCGCAAACTTCGGTTCAAGCAATAAGGACTTATACATATATGTGTTTCCACAACAATGCTTATATCCTCAAATGGTTATATTGTCTAAACTCTCATTTCAATCATTGAAACATTCTCAGAGTGCGTTATATAGTTGTTATTCACAAACTATTTTTCGTCAGAGCGATTTCCAAAATGATTGAAACATTACATGACTTTCGTCACTAGGTAAAGATGAACTTGGCTAAAGCGAAATCTTAATCAACACATATTTCGAGAAATAGATAAGCAAGATATACTCAGCTCGAAATATCACATGTGTATATTCTTCGTCTATATAGTAATACGAATTTTGTCTCAAGATAGGAGATAAAATAGATAGACTTTTGAGTGATAGATAAGTTCAAGTCTCCACAAACCTTCTAGTCGATAAATATCCACTGGTTCCTTGAGTAGTCCTTCGTCTTGTATGATGATTTCCATGGAGTTCTTGAGCTCGACCACACTTTCTATCCTAGTCCGAGACCTTAGCTATAATAGACTTGAAATCAAGACTTTATAGTTTTGATCACTAACATTGACAAAAATGCTTGAGATAGCAACGCATGCGAGTTCGACCGATCAATGCTCTAACAATCTCCCCCTTTGTCAATTTTAGTGGCAAAAATATTAATACATATGGAATACAAAAAATATATAAATAAACTTTGTAGCTCCTATTCCACATGTCTAATCTTCAACATTACTCAAAATCTTCGTCACTTCGAAGTAGTCCAATGATACCAAAGGTTGTAAGTTTAGTATCATCGTTGTTGAAAATCCATAGCTATAACAATGAGAAAAGCAGTGGTTCTCAATCATTGTTATACAGTGTCATAGTATTATTACACAGCGTCAAGTCCAATTGCATCACAACTTCAACAACAATGCTATGGTGATACTTCACTCCCCATTAGTCAATACTCCATCTCACATGGAAACCACTCCACCTTACATAATGATCCGAAAACCATACGTATTTTGTAGTATGAACTACATATTAATTCTCCCCCTTTTTATCAATAAAATTGGCAAAGGTACAAGAACGGGATCCTAATGAAATTTTCGTAAGAGACATTTCATGACCAAAAGTAAATGTATATCATCTTGTTTAGATGCAATCATAAAGCCAAAGCTAAATGCATTCATCAAGGATTTTATAAAGATACAAGATAACCCCTCTAATACTCCACAGCCGCACTCCCCACAAAGATTTGGCAATTAAGCACAAGTTTAAAAGAACTCTCCCCCATAAAATGTCATTCCCAAGGGAACAACAAGAGCGACCTTAATAATTTCAAAAAGAAAAGAAGGATTTCTTTAGACTTAACAAATTACATACAAGTATGAATTTGGAATCCAACAAGAAATATTTAATCAAATTAACCAAAGCGAACCAAGATTAATTTGACTAAATATGCTCAACACAAGTAAACTTATGGAGACTAAATAACTCGATTAGATTATTCACAAGAGAACTCATAATTAATCTAACCGGAATACACAATTAAACTAATCACAAAAGATCAATTCAATCGTTTATACTCACATAAGAAAATCTATGGAGCGATGACTAAGTTAATCACATAAATAACCAACCCAGTCAATCATGCTCGAACATGAGAAAAACTTACGGAGTCATAACTAAATAATCACACAAGATGATTGATTTAGTTCAATATACTCGACGTAAAGTACCTTACGGAACACAACTAAGCTAATCACGAAAATAATCAACTTGGTTGTCTGGTGCTCAACATAAGACACAATACAGAGTCTCGCAGTAATACACAAAAAATGGATCAGGGAAGATCAATTACTGCGGAATACACAAGGATTCATTCTATGTTTCCATCACCATTTGCATAATGACACACAATAGACATAATCCTTGAATCATAAAAGATTTTAACCTATCTTACATCAATAATTGAAAATATAGGCTTAACTTTTGTGTTTGTCAAAAGTCTATTCATTCTTTAATCAATTTTTGCATATCAATTCACATACGACTTTACTTTTGACAAAATATGGGACAATTAAGTTCACGGATGTAAACACACACATCCCATCAAAATATTGTAATATATAAAACCATAAAGATTAATACTGCAACCATCATCTTCCAAACAAGTTTAGAATTTAAACCAACAAATATAAAAATAAGAAGATGAAATCTTTGGACATAGCTATGTGTAATCACAATATTGGCTATTCCAAAACACTAGTTATTCTTCTAAACAAAAGAGAAAAATAGAAGATTTACTAGGCAAACTAAATCAGGTTTACAACTAAAGATTGAAAAATAGTAAGTTCATCAGATGCTTCCTTCAGTTCGTTCTTTGGAAACTCAAGATTCCTTGTTGCTATTCTGAGTTGTTCACGAACGACTTCAAAATCTTGAAGAAGATTTCCTACCAATTGTGAATATATCTGAACTGGTAGGTTGTTTTCATGATCAATAGCCTGATGACATATTATGAAAACAGGGTCTTCATGAAACTCGATAGTCTTCTCCTCCTTGGTCACAACTTTGTTGCTTCTCTCTGTTGTGCTAAAAATTCAGTAGAATCTTTATAACCTTATAGTATAAGGTGTCAATTAATGACAATATATAAAGAGGTTCATATAAAACCCTAGGCAACATGACTTCCGTGTGGGTCTTGTGAACGTGCACATGTGGTCATAGATGACCGACATGAGGAGAGGCAACCAACCAATGGAGGAACGGTTCAATAAGGAATTTTCTCCCAAAAATATTAAACATCCTTTAAGAAGAAAATCAAATTAATTTTTGAGACCAAAAACAAGAGAGGATCAAACACCTTTGACAACTTTCTCAAGACACTTTCTTGAGACCACAGAGCACCCTTCTTATCCCACAAGAAGGATTCTACAGGAAGCAGTCATGGTGTATTAGGATGAGCATTTTGCTCATCATTACTGACTTATCCTTTTTCTCCTTTAAATCAATGTAGAGACGAATCACTCAACAAAATTGAAGAACATTTACTAGGAGAGGAACTAGGAGTACCTGAGTCAACCACTTTCCATGCTTTGGAGACGCCCCATTTGAGTCTGTTTATACTTGTCTTAAGTTATGAGACTCGATTATTTATGTGGAGGGAATCTGGGATAGAATTATTGGATTCACAGCCTTCTTCTGAACGAGGCACGAAATTTGTTATCTTTTTCTTCCTTCTATGCCTTATTCTCCTTTCAGGGTTGTCAATTACCCATTTGTTGTTCTTCCTTCTACCTTGATTTACATTTTTTGTTCCAAAGTCATGAATAAGAAATAACTTGTCAAGCTAGTTTTCTTGATTGTTGAATGTGCCTTTTACTTCAACAATATGAGAAACAGGTTTAATCACTTCCTTAGACACCCATATAATAATGTTGTGAAGTTTTTCATTTCTTAAACGAAAACGACATTTTCGCTTAGGATGTCCTTTATTTCCGTAGTAATAACAGTTAAAGTAATTATTCTTAATTGTTCTCATGTGAGTAAATTTGGGAGGAGTCCCTTCGTCCTTCGGCACATTGTAGGCTGCGAACGTCTTTTCACATGAGGAATTATCAACAGCTTTAATGAAATTGACCTTACTAGTTTTTGGAGGGTCTATCCCTTTATAGCCCAGACCACGTGTATCACGATGTTCTTTACATGCTCCAATCATATAAGTCAATTTTGTAGAGCTAGTATTGAATCTTCTCAGACTCTCTTCTAATGATTTTACTTTATCAAGAGCAGCTGCAAGATCAGTCTCTAATGACTTTTCTTTAGTAAGAAGTCTGAGTTCTTTGTCATCAAAAAATTTATGTTGAAAGTCATATCTTGCTTCAGAATCTGCAAGTCTTTCTTTCAACACGTAGAGATTTCGGAGAAGATTGTCACATTCAGACCTTTTTGTGCGAACATCTTCTTTGCGATCCTTAACGATAGACTTTAGGAGTTTATACCCACCATCATATCCTTTAAAGAGTTTTCTCAATTTTATGTTTTCTTGACAAAGAGGAGCCATGTACTTACTCAGGAAAGTTGTTGACCTTTTCAACGCATGGTCGAACAACTTGATATATTGAGAGACTTCCTCATCAATACTCAGTCCTTCTTCTGAATCACTATCATCTGAAAGGTCATCCAATTTCTCATCAAAAGATTTTTCCCAGTCAAATGCAGATTCAGTCAAGGGACATGCGATAGAGTTTTTCTCAGAAGCTTCAAGACTTTGAGCCTTACATGAGTGACTTTGAGATGGTGTTGCGTTATCAGAGATACTACTCTTATCCATAGAGTCAGATCGCTACAAACACAGACTTGTGAGGTCTTGAACGTGTTTGCCTGCTCTGATACCAATTGAAAAAGTGGGGGTCTAACAACCACACCCAATATTTTGATTAACAATTTGTATGGACAACTCTGAGTTACTTTCTAGAGAATTAACTAGACAGTTAGACTCAATCAATATAAAATATCTCAAGGATTTATTATCTCAATCTCTCAATTTGATTTACTCAAGCAAGTACAATTTGCGAGTCTTAATCAAAGAGAGATAACTTAGATGGTACCAAAGACCAATATCCAAGTGTCAATCAATTTAAATCAACAACCAATAAGGTCGGATATTCTATTTGATTGAACTACGCACAACCTGTATTATTTAAATTATATAACAAAATATAATGCGGAAAAGAAATAACACAAACACCAGAATTTTGTTAACGAGGAAGCCACAAATGCAGAAAAACCCCGGGACATAATCCATATTAAACATACACTGTATTAAGCCGCTACAGACACTAGCCTACTCCAAATTAACTTCGGTCCGGACTGTAGTTGAACACCAACCAATCTCACACTGATCCAAGGTACAATTATGATCCTACGCCTCTGATCACAGTAGGATACTGCACACTTGATTCCCATAGTTGATCTCACCCACAACCAAGAGTTGCTACGACCCAAAGTCGAAGACTTTAATAAATAAATCTGTATCACATAGAAAAGTCTACAAGATAGATAAATTCCTCTCCCACGAATAAATCTATGAGTTTTGTTCCGTCTTTTGATAAATCAAGGTAAACAAGAAACAATCAATAAAACCATACTTATATTCCCGTGCACATCTTGATCTGTCTCTGAAACTGAAAGTGGGAATGGGTGAGCACATCATCCTTAAAAGGGGTGCCCAGTAAAAATAACAACTAGCTTTCAAGTAATCATTAATATGATTCGAAGACAATGCAGGTTTAATCGAAAGTCGGTAATACAAGGAAAGACAATGAAACATAAAGTATAAACTTCTTCAAAGACATTCATAAATAACAGTAAACATCCATGTATGAGATGTGTGTTGCCGCACATAAGGGAAGAATAATATTGCGGTGGATCGCCCTAGCCATAATAATATTGCGGTGTATCGCCCTAGCCATAGAATACTGAATATATATAAAGGAAGAATAATATTGCGGTATATCGCCCTAGCCGTGTAATATTGCGGTGTATCGCCCTAGCCATAGAATACTGATATTGTGTCAGCACACATCTCATACCACACAGAGCACACAAAGATATGCATGAATTTCATAACGCAAAGATTGATTTGTAAAACAATAATGAATACAAGAGAGTTCGTTATCGATTCCCACCTCTTTTGATGACAATCCTCGCCTACCTCGAGATCCACGATCCACTGGTTCATCCTTTGATTCGATCGTTGTTAATAACTAAATGTTAATCATACAAGAACTCTAAGAATCTAGCCAAAATGGCTCATAAAAGAATATACAATTTTATCTAATGGTTCTAAGCCCATTTATGTTTCTACACCTTTTCATTCACCACCTTAGCACATCTAATTTTTGAATAATTCAGTAAGGTTGGTTCTACAGTCCAATAACTAAGTCTTACGAATAACTACAACTTTGTAGAATCCACCAAAGGCTAATTCAGACCATAAGGTGTCCAAACAATCAAAATAGAAATACTAGGCCTAAGCCCCCAAGTCCACTAAACTCGGCCCATTAGCACAAGGTCTGACCCAACTGGGTCAACTTTGACGGTCAAAGGGTCAATTAACAGTCCACGTCAGTCCAAGGTCAACCAGTGAAGGTCAAAATGGTCAACTGAGTCAACTCTGGTGAATACAGATAACTCAGTGGGTCAAACTGATTCAACTCAGTCAGATGGACTAAGTCGGTTAGAATCAGATACCTGACTAGGCTGAATGGCACAAGGCCAAAACTCTTGCACATACCAGAACCATAGTTCAGGCCAAAGAATTCTAATGCACAATCATTGTACAACACCAAACTCTTTAACTATACAACTCTAACTCAAGTTCACTTCAATCTAATAATACAAATCATTTAAAGAAAACATTAACTCAAATACAAATGTAAGCTAATCTTACCTTGATCTGCAATTGCAGGCTTTCACACTCTACTGCCATTTCAGCAATACAACTACTCTATCAATTCTTTCTCACAACAACTCAATTCTGCTCAACTCCATCTCCACACTCAGCAGGACCTCAACACACACTATTCATATCAACAGCACCACAACCATTTCTATCTCATTAACTAGCCATGACATATGCACCTGCAATTTCAGCTCCACTAACATCTCAACTCTTAACTAACTCATATTCATCTTCCACCAGACTTATCTCAATTTAATCACTTGCATCTATAACTCATATACTTAACCACAAAACCAATCTCTGCCAATTAAATAATCTTCATTTTTGTGATACCACTCAGAATTCACTCAAACCATAACATCTCATTCCACATGTAACTCAATTCAATAACAAACTCCATTCCCATTTCATACTAACACAAACACAACCAAAGTAACACCAGCATATACATTCCATCACCAACACAACTTATTAAGGTCTCATTCACATACATAATCTGCAACAACATTTTCAACACCTATATTCTCCAAACCCTCTCCAGTTGTTCATTCCCCTGTAATTTCAACATCTTACAGTCACAATCTTTGTGACTTCATCATAACATTTTCAACACCAATCAGTTACATATTCACAGGGAAATATACATACAACTAACATTCTCAACAATCATTAACATTTCAACTTCAAACAACTAAATTAAGCAACAGGGAGACTTACCCAACCATTGACCTCCCCTGAATTGCTAATTCACCAAACCAATTCTTATGAAACCTGAAATCCACTTTAGAGAAGAACATGAAACCCTAATTCTTTGCATCTTCTCTAAAGTTTGAGAATCAAGCTCTAATTCATCTTCTTTTCTTCCAACACACGGACCCCCCCCCCCATTAATCACTTAGTTCCATCCTTAATTGCTCATAATCTTCAATTGATTCCGAATCTCAGTAACCCGAACTATCAAAACTTAACTTCAATTCTTCACGACCTGTTCTTAAAACCCATCCATAATTTCATCTTCGAACTCGTCTCTGAATTAAACTCAAAAACCCCCACATCATATCCAATCCTCAAATAACCCTATAGCTTCAATCAAACATCAATTAAGAACAAACCCAACTTCTAACTCCTCTTCTTCGTCCTCAATTGAACTATCGAATTCAATTACAGAAACCCCAATAATTTCTCAGTTTCATTAATATCTCAAGTTTCCTCAGAATAATACTGCAACTTCAATTCAGCAACAACCCTCTTAATCTTTACCTATTAACAACCCCATAATCATGTCAATTACACAACATCAACACAGACGAAACCCTAACTTAATCTTCTCTAACTCATCACTTTTCTTAACTCAAAACCTACCAAACCACAGTCATCACCACCAGCAACCCTTCCATGATCTTTCTACTCTTGATTCAAACTCGAAACCCTCTTTTAATTCTCACAATCATCAGCAGATGAAGAACGGGGAGAAGCAGAAGAAGAAAGAGGAAAGAAGAAGAAGAAAGAAAATAGAATGAAAGAGAAATATAAATTCTTGACCTTATCAATTTGCTTTTGAGTTATCCACAAAGGGTGCCCTGAGAAGAAATTTGGTTGCCTTGATAACCCTTTAATGTGAAGTGACCATTTACCCTTCACTTAAAAAAACATTTATCTTCTTCGTCCAATGTCCGAATGACACGTTCGAGTAGTCCATTATGCATAACTTTTCGATACCTATTCAGTGATACTAATTTCGTATCTAGATCATTGTTAAATTAATTCCTATTAATTAATGTTCGTGTTAAACTAATCGAGTTATTAGCGGCTAAGACTTATCTTGACTAGTCTAATAGCGTTGACGAGCTTGAGGGTCCTTACATTCTCCCCACCTTATTCATTTTCGTCCTCGAAAATCAAACCATCCTTCTGGTCTTCAAAACTCCCCACCTTAAAGAATAATCTTATATCTTGTCTAAGCGCAAACAACATAAAACAAAGCACAAACCTAAATGGTTTTCTTCAACCAAAATTTGTGGCTCTAGGTTCAAAAGATTATTTTCTATTTTAATAAGTTACCGGTTCTAATTGCGAGAGAATATACTCTATAACAAAGTTTGTAAGTAAAATTTGGGATCTATCGGTCCACTAATAGAAGTAAGTCCCCCTTCTATGCCTAGTGATACAAGAATGCAGTTGCCCTGTCTAGGTTCATGACGCCTGACAATGCCTACTATGTAACAAGTATCACCTGAAAACACAAGAATTACCAACCTCACTATTCCCCAGTGCTGGGTTAACTAAGTATTAATTTATTAAGATTAATTAGTCTCTAAACTTTTATAGTAATTGGTGTAAGTCTTGTAAATTTACCTCGTAAAATATATAAATAGTTCACAGCATTTTAAATAATTTAATCATCAAAATTTATTTAATATTAATTTTATTGATCTATTATTATTTTATTTTATTTATCAATATAAGTAATCCAATTTTTCGATTTCATGTCAATTTAGAATATCTGATATTTTAAGTTTAGTGTAATACCATATATAAATTTTCCAATATTATATACCATTGATTTGCTACTAGTATAATTACTCGAATATTATTATCAATTGTGTTATTATTATCATTATGCTTAAGTTGATAGTCCAGTTGGTACACTAAGTCTTAATCTCTAAATATGATTCTACATTCACGTAAATATTGATATAGTAGATTTTATTTATTCATACGGAATCCGTTATATCTTGTTAAATATTGGTGTTGATAAATTAATATTATTTGAATTTTAAGTCTGCACAAAATTTATAACATATCCTAATAGTCTTTAGATTTTGCTATTAATGTGAAGTATCATATATATTAATAAATGAATTTATTTTATTTCAATTCTAATATCATACTAAACATCTGAATATTATTCTTACTACTTCATGTATATTTGTTCCATTTTATAAACTTACTGGATCATTTG
The DNA here is from genome assembly GCA_023529315.1 of Papaver bracteatum. NCBI lineage: Eukaryota > Viridiplantae > Streptophyta > Magnoliopsida > Ranunculales > Papaveraceae > Papaver > Papaver bracteatum. The sequence goes on from JAJJWX010005204.1 coordinate 458,903, forward strand.
TTAGATTAAAGATAATTTATAATTAGTTTAACTTACAAAACTTAGTTGTAGATAAGCGTAAATAATTTCCGTAGTTATTTAATCATAATTTTCGTAGCTATTTATTCTTATTGAAACTTTAGTTAAGTTAAATTCAATATGATACTAATTGATAAATGATAACATTACTTTATTATTGTTACTATTACATTTGTATTACTAACACTGATTGTTGAACTATTTTTCTAACTACTACTACAATTATTATTAAGTCCTGAAAATATTATTAACATTTATGTAATTATAATTTGTTTACTCTCCATAAATCAATGTGTTCAGTAAATTTTCCATGTGATTACATGTTCTATCAATAATACTAATCTCACTATTATTATAGTATTAGATTGTCTACGTGTTCATATTTTTATAGATTAATTATTCTCAATTCCTTATTAGCTAAAGTTTTTGGTGTACCCTACAATTTTTACTTCATTACATAAACAAACAATCAAACAAATCAATCAATCAAATAATTATTTTAATTATTGATAGCTTTTAGTGATTAAAATTTATCTCACACCCCAACCCAGTTCTAAACTAATCCAGTTCACTTACTGGCACTGGTTATTTCTATCTTTTCCCATATAAGATCTAATAGTGATCTCTGATACCAACTTTGTAGCGCTCCCAAAGCTAGCAGCTGACTAATACAAGAAATTAACTAAGTAAAGAGCCACTAAGAATCTGAATCATTCAATTAAGAAATCTGCTACAAAACTTAACCCAAAAACTAGCCCCACTCTGAAATACATATACAAGAACTCCTCTCAAATGATACATATTCAATATTGAGTTTATTTACAAATGGAATACAACCACATAATAAATATAGCGGAAGCTAACTAACTAACGTAAATAATTCTTCGAAGCTTTCATCGTCACATGCACATCTTAATCTGTCTCTGAAACTGAAAGTGGGAATGGGTGAGCACATCATCCCTAAAAGGGGTGCCCAGTAGAAATAACAACTAGCTTTAAAGTAATCATTAATATGATTCGAAGACAATGCAGGTTTAATCGAAAGTCGGTAATACAAGGAAAGACAATGAAACATAAAGTATAAACTTCTTCATAGACATTCATAAATAACAGTAAACATCCATGTATGAGATGTGTGTTGCCGCACATAAGGGAAGAATAATATTGTGGTGGATCGCCCTAGCCATAATAATATTATGGTGTATCGCCCTAGCCATAGAATACTGAATATATATAAAGGAAGAATAATATTGCGGTGTATCGCCTTAGCCGTGTAATATTGCGGTGTATCGCCCTAGCCATAGAATACTGATATTGTGTCGACACACATCTCATACCACACAGAGCACGCAAAGATATGCATGAATTTCACAACACAAAGATTGATTTGTAAAACAATAATGAATACAAGAGAGTTTGTTATCGATTCCCACCTCTTTTGATGACAAGCCTCGCCTACCTCGAGATCCACGATCCACTGGTTCATCCTTTGATTCGATCGTTGTTAATAACTAAATGTTAATCATACAAGAACTCTAAGAATCTAGCCAAAATGGCTCATAAAAGAATCATATAATTTTATCTAATGGTTCTAATCCCATTTATGTTTCTAAACCTTTTCATTCACCACCTTAGCACATCTAAGGTTTAATAATTCAGTAAGGTTGATTCTACAATCCAATAACTAAGTCTTACGAATAACTACAACTTTGTAGAATCCACCAAAGGCTAATTCAGACCATAAAGTGTCCAAACAATCAAAATAGAAATACTAGGCCTAAGCCCCCAAGTCCACTAAACTCGGCCCATTAGCACAAGGTCTGACCCAACTGGGTCAACTCTAACGGTCAAAGGGTCAATTAACAGTCCACGTCAGTCCAAGGTCAAGTCCAGGGTCTACCAGTGAAGGTCAAATCGGTCAACTGAGTCAACTATGGTGAATACAGATAACTCAGTGGGTCAAACTGATTCAAATCATTCAGATGGACTAAGTCGGTTAGAATCAGATACCTGACTAGGCTGAATGGCACAAGGCCAAAACTCTTGCACAGACCAGAACCATAGTTCAGGCCAAATAACTCTAATGCATAATCATTGTACAACACCAAACTCTTTAACTATACAACTCTAACTCAAGTTCACTTAAATCTAATAATACAAATCATTTAAAGAAAACATTAACTGAAATACAAATGTAAGCTAAGCTTACCTTGATCTGCAATTGCAGGCTTTCACACTGTACTGCCATTTCAAGAATACAACTACTCTATCAATTCTTTCTCACAACAACTCAATTCTGCTCAACTCCATCTCCACACTTAGCAGGACCTATCAACAGTTTTTGTATTCCACACACACTATTCATATCAACAGCACCACAACCATTGTTATCTTATTAACTATCCATGACATCTGCACCTGCAATTTCAGCTCCACTGACATCTCAACTCTTAACTAACTCGAATTCATCTTCCACCAGACTTATCTCAATTCAATCACTCTTTGCATCTATAACTCATATACTTAACCATAAAACCAATCTTTGCCAATTAAACAATCTTCACTGCTGCGATACCACTCAGAATTCACTCAAACCATAACATTTCATTCCACATGTAACTCAATTCAACAACAAACTCCATTCCCATTTCATACTAACACCAACACAACCAAAGTAACACCAACATATACATTCCATCACCAACACAACTTATTAAGGTCTCATTCACATACATAATCTGCAACAACATTGTCAACACTTATATTCTCCAAACCCTCTCTAGTTGTTCATTCCCCTGTAATTTCAACATCTTACAGTCACAATCTTTGTGACTTCATCATAATAGTTTCAACACCAATCAGTTACATATTCACAGGGAAGTATACATACAACTAACATTCTCAACAATCATTAACATTTCAACTTCAAATAACTAAATTAAGCAATAGAGAGACTTACCCAACCATTGGCCTCCCCTGAATTGCTAATTCACCAAACCAATTCTTCTGAAACCTTAAATCCACTTTGGAGAAGAACCTGAAACCCTAATTCTTTGCATCTTCTCTAAAGTTTGAGAATCAAGCTCTAATTCAGCTTTTTTTCTTCCAACACACGGAACCCCCCCCCCCCCCCCCTATTAATCACTTAATTCCATCCTTAATTGCTCATAATCTTCAATTGATTCCGAATCTCAGGAACCCGAACTATCAAAACTTAACTTCAATCCTTCACGACCTGTTCTTAAAACCCATCCTTAATTTCATCTTCGAACTCGTCTCTGAATTAAACTCAAAAACCCCAACATCATATCCAATCCTCAAATAACCCTATAGCTTCAATCAAACATCAATTAAGAATAAACCCAACTTCTAACTCCTCTTCTTCGTCCTCAATTGAACTCTCGAATTCAATTACAAAAACCCTAATAATTTCTCAGATTCATTAATATCTCAAGTTTCCTCAGAATAATACTGCAACTTTAATTCAGTAACATCCCTATTAATCTTTACCTATTAACAACCCCATAATCATGTCGATTCCACAACATCAACACAGACGAAACCCTAAATTAATCTTCTCTAACTCGTCACTTTTCTTAACTCAAAACCTAACAAACCATAGTCATCAACACCAGCAACCCTTTCATGATATTTCTACTCTTGATTCAAACTCGAAACCCTCGTTTAATTCTCACAATCATCAGCAGATGAAGAACGGGGAGAAGCAGAAGAAGAAAGAGGAAAGATGAAGAAGAATAAGAAGAAAGAAAATAGAATAAAAGAGATATATAAATTCTCGACCTTATCAATTTGCTTTTGAGTTATCCACAAAGGGTGCCCTGAGAAGAAAGTCGGTTGCCTTGATAACCCTTTAATGTGAAATGACCATTTACCCTTCACTTAGAAAAAACATATATCTTCTTCGTCCAATGTCCGAATGACACGTTCGAGTAGTCCATTATGCATAACTTTTCGAGACCTATTCAGTGATACTAATTTCGTATCTAGATCGTTGTTAGATTAATTCCTATTAATTAACGTTCGTGTTAAACTAATCGAGTTATTAGCGGCTAAGGCTTCTCTTTACTAGTCTAATAGCATTGACGAGCTTGAGGGTCTTTACATAACCGTTCCCAAACTTGTTCATTAGTTGGTTCAAAACTAATTAAACAAATGGTTAGCCAAATGATAACTTCCATATCAACCGTATTATTCTTCACCATAACCAGTCCAAGTGACTCAAATGAACTAATTAGAGAGTTTTTTCAATTGCAAGGAAATCTCATGTACTACACAAGACACAATCAAAGAAAAAATGATGTAATTCACTCGAATTGATTCATGAATTGTAAAGCCACGGTTTGCAATAGCATCCCTTAGTTTATTAAGATAAGTTCACAAACATCGTTTTTAGACATAACCTACTCAAGTTCGTGGACTTAAGTTCCCGGACGGAGTTAACAAACTCCAGCAGAAATTCTCGGGTTCGAGAACTACGCCAGTTTGCGGACTGGGTTCGCGGACGAAGCTTGTATGATGAGTTCGCGGACTGAGCTCACGCACTACTCCGGTTTTACTTGATCAACAAAGTTCGCAAACTTAGGTTCAAACAATAAGGACTTATACATATATGTGTTACTACAACAATGCTTATATCCTCCAATGGTTATATGTAGAGCCCCCTAATCTAGAAGCTGACTAATCCAAGAAATTAACAAAAAAATAAAAGGCACTAAGAATCCAAATTAAAGACTTAAACTTTTAATTAAGAAATCTGCTACAAAAACTTAACCCAAAGCTAACCCCGTTCAGAAATATATATACAAGAATTCCTCTCCAATGATACATATAAAATAGTCATTTGGTTTACAAAATAGAATATACAACATAATAAACATATCAGAATATAATCATCTAACGAAGTTAACTTCTTGGAGCTTTCGTTGCGCAACTCTGATCTGTCACTGAAACTGAAAGTGGGAATAATTAACATTTAACTTCTAAGTAATCAAGGCAAGAGTTGGAAAACAATACATGTTTTTCCGAAACATTAAACAGTGACTAAGTCACTGAAATAATCATACATGTATATGGAACAAACTCCTTCATCAAACAATATACTAATATGGTTGTAAATTCCTAACCGGCAATTCACACCTATTTAGCTATGGATTCCACCAAGACCATGGTGACCAACTCTAAACAATAAAAGCTGAATTAAAGTAGATATAAATGTGAAGGAGCGTATCCTATATACCACAAGTGGAAATTCCCATTTCCCATAACAATTCATATTGACAACAAAACAATACAAGTCCTTTCCAAATCGTGGAAAGATTCACAGAATCGACAGGATTATCATAATGCATTTTAAACAAAACATGGAATACAGAGACAGACAATGCATGAGTTTATTAAATGAAGACTTTCGTAAAAGAAACAAAAATGATTACAACAGAGTTAAATGCATTCCCACACCTTTTTGATGACAAGCCACGCCTACCTCGCGATCCACGATCCACTGGTTCATCCTTCGAATCGATCGTTGTTAATAATTAACTGTTAATCACACAAGAATTATACAAATCTAACTAATAGTCCTAAGCCCATTTACGTTTTTATACCCTTTTATTATCTATCTTTAGCCCATCTAAGGTTCTTCACATGTTCATAATCCATCTCTTGCATATCTAAAGGTTTACCAATTCATTGAGTTGGTCCTCTAGTCCAATAGCTAAGTCTTACGAGTATCTACAACTTTGTAGAAGAAGTCAAAGTCTAATTCGGACCACGAGAGGTCCAAAACTTCTAACTAAGAAAACTGCCCTAAGCCCAAGCCCACCAAAGTCAACTAACAATCACTAATGGTCGAACTAACGGTCAAGGATCAACTAACAGTCAACGTCCAAGGTCGGATCAACGTCCAGGGTCAAATAGTCAAAGTCTAAAGTCTAAATCGGTCACTAAGTCAACTCGTCGCAACAGTTTGTAACTGTTGTCAAGACAAGAACAGTTGCGAATTTTTTGCAACGTGAGTCAAGATTAGAGTTTCAAAGAACAAAATCAAGTGACCACTGTTTATTTAGATTACAACAACCTGATTCAACTTTCTCACCATAACATACCATGATGAGATGGAAAACATCACTAAGTATAGCTAGAGTCATATCAAAAGAATGACATACAATAAAATTACTGACTAGGCCGACATCAAGCATGCGACCACAAATTACTTTCTCATCTCCACTAGAATGTCTTTAGCTTTATTTCACTCACCTCTTAGCAAGTTCCATAGAAAGAAGATCCTTGTGCAATGTAGGCGATTATGTGAGGAAACAACACAACCAAAAAAAAAACTACAAGGAAAAACACTTGCACAGGTAACCAAATGTATCTAGAGTAAGACTTTAGGTGTCACCTAGAATGACCGCATTTCCAAACACAGGACAAGACTTAATGTCATTTTCGCTACCCAATATACACACTATGAACCATGACGCCAACTCTCTTGTAGGCCTAAACAAGGAATGACAATAAAACATATTAAAACCATTGCCTCGTTTAATAGAATACTACTTTGGTAGCACAAAGCCTTGATCAACTATATTTCCCTCTTCCATCTTGGATGTAAATTTTGGGCTAGAGATTTCCAACTTAGGGACGAGTCTTTCATTTGCGTTTAGGCAACTCTCCGAAAAATTTCCAGAAACCACACATCGAGTTGTCGAGATGGCCAAGGAGTAGCTAAAGCACAATCATTGTGCAATACCAAAACTCTTAATTCGATGACCTTGTTTGCAACTCTAACTCAAAGGTGGTATACTTGGCAAATGCCGCAGATGTTCATCCTCCGCCTAATCGAAGTGGATAGTGTACAAATACAAGTGACAGGTTCAAATTCAAACTAACAATCTAACCTCAAGACGATAAGCAGACATTGTCCATATCACTACACCTCTACACCGAACCTTACAAATCCTTTGCCTCTTCCAACATCAATTGAAAATATAATAGAAATCTTCTTATCAAACTAGGTCATCTTCTTCATCATCATCACCACGACACCATCATCATCGAAATCACTATAGATACCACCAAAGAACCTTAATCAAGAAAAATAATACTTCAATTATTAAGAAAATCAAGAGCTTGAAATTTTACCCTAACCCTAATATTAAAATTTATGAAATTAACGATGATGAAGAAGATTGAGTCATAGATAAATACCCAATCGCCAAAAAATATTTTATCATTGAGACTACCAATGAAGCTTCACCACCACCGCTTCTAGAGTCAACTACTTCAAATCATACACGAGATTAGTGAGTTTGAGATATAAGAATTTATTTCTTTGTGCTTGTTCGCGTAAGGAACATCAAACCAAATCTAAAGATATTGGTTTTTCAATCGAGAAGATGTGTAATGAAGAACATAGGTTTTCATTTGAACGATTTCTAACTTTTTCAAAAAGAGGGAAAAGGATTTGGTGTTTAATTAGGGTTCAACAGGAGGAACGAAGAAAAGAGAATGAGATAGAATGAATGACCGAGATTCGATAATAATAGAAGATAAGAGAACCGAGTGGGGTTTTCATTCTAAACAATTCATATTTGGTGTAGTGAATTCAAATGCAAAGCAACTTTGAATTTCAAATTCAAACATCAACTTTGATTACATGCAATTGCATCTTTTCCAAGCTTTCATAGCTATCACTATTTATAACTCTATATATAATCTCATTCTCAACACTGCAATGTCACTTACTTCAACTGCAGTTCCAACTCAACCCCTATTAAGACTCAAGCCAACATTTATAAATCTAATTCCAAGATAGTTCACCTCAGATAGTCCTGCACATCATATCCCAGTTCATAATAACTCTGCACCTCTACCAGTTCAACAACACCATATACAATTCCAGCATGTGCAATCCATTCTTTTAAGTTCTCTGCAAGTTTAGTGGCACTACCACAACCTCATATACAACAATACCAACCTACCATGAAGTTTACTTCTCTAAGTCACATCAATTGTGACTTCCTGTCACAACATCACCATCTCATACTCCCAACTGTATATGTGATTACCAATACCAGTTCATAATCACTAGCAACTCCAAAATCCTCACAACTTCCGCTAAGAAATGATCTGCTTCAACCCAACTCAATTTATATCTCATTTCAAAGCTTCAACACTCAACAAAACTTATTCTCACCAGAATAACATCCTAAACATTCATCTAATAATTGAACCCATTTGGAACCAAACAACATCAACAACTCTATGTTCTTCAAATTCAATATCCTCAATTCCACCATTATCATTCAGTTCCTTACATCCCAATACATCTCCTTCAATTCAACTTCAACTGCCACCCAGTTTAACATAGCCTATTCTCAAATCAACACCACCCTCCTTAGATATCACCTGCCATTAACCTAACATTCATCTAAAACACGGTTCATGCAAAACATCCTCCCCTTCATAAAACTTCTTCAATCCACAACACTACAAGTTCACCTTCATAGGGCAACACTCAATTTATCTCCTAAACATACATATAAATCTGTCCATTCCATACTCAACAATGTCACAACAACAACATCATCACCACAACTATCTGTAATTTACATCCATTCAACACATATCTCAATCCTGGTTCTATTCTCAATCAATTAAACTAAATACTTTAAATAACTCAATTCAAAATATTGTAATTAGAACAATTAGAGACTTACCCAAGCTTTAACATCCTCTGAATTTCCAATTCACCGGATCCATTCTACTGAAACTCTAGTTCACTTCCAGCTTCACTAAAGTTTGCAAATCAACCATCATTTAATTCACGTTATACCCATCTCTAATCATCGTTATAGAATATCAATTTCATCTTCTAATCTTCTCTGAGTTCTTCTCATGAACCCTAGTTATTAATTTGGGGAAGAACAGAAACCCCAATCTTCTCAACTCTTCATTGAAGTTCATAAATCCTCAACTATTTCTTCTCTATCGACTTAACAACAGAAAATCCATTCTTTATTATTCAGAACCTCCATCAATTTCTCTTTATAAAACTTCTCTGAACATTCATCCTCAGAAATCCTAATTCACCAATCCTTCACTAAAATCATAATTCGACTAACAAACCTTCTTCTTTGATAATAATAGTGAACACCCATCCTTAATTGATCGATTTTTATACTCAATTCCACGAAATTCTTCAATCAACCTTATTTTACCGAAACCCTAACTTCTAATTCCCTTTAATTAACAGTTTCTTCTTCACCAAAAGCTAAACTAGTTTCTTCATCATTAATTTACTGAATTACTAAGCTTACTCATACAAGATTCAAGACCAAATCCTCTCAATCAAGATCGACAGAGAGAAAGAACAGAAGAAAAGAAGAGAAAAGAAGAGATAAGAAGAAAGAGAAAATAATAATGAAGAAGAAGAAGAGAAATTAAGAGTTATCTACTCGATTTGGTTCAATAAGACCAACGAGGGTTACTCGGACACCCAGCGATATGATAAGGGCAGCCAAGGTCGGCTTTACTGGAAATGATAATTCAACCATTCGTTTTAATCTGATGATATCTTCTTCGTCCGATATCCGTATGACACGTTCGGGTAGTCCATTTTGGGTAACTTTCCGAGATCTATCCAGCGATACTAATTTCGTATCTAGAATGTTGTTAGATTAATTTCTAATAATTAACGTTCATGTTAAACTAATCGGGTTATTATCGACTAAAATGTCTCTTGATTATCGTTGGATCAGTCAAATAGCGTTGAAGAGATTGAGGATCCTTACATTCTCCCCACCTTATATCATTTTCGTCCTCGAAAATCAATTCATCCTTCTGGTCTTCAAAAACTCCCCACCTTATAGAATAATCTCATCTCTTGTCTAAGCGCACAACAACATAAAACATAGCACAAACCTATATAGATCTACAACTAAAATCTAAAATTTGTAGCTCTAGGTTCAACTATGTTGATTTAAGTTCTATCCAAGAGAGAAGTCTAAGTTTCTTACATGAATCTCTATAACGGAAACTATGACTTTTAGATTTGAATTCTCTATACTAATTTCTATGTCAATAATTTACAGATTCTAAGTACCTTGAAGATATTCCATAATAAAGTTTCTCATTAAAATTTGGGATCTATTAGTTCACTATCAGAAGCAAGTCTCCCTTCAATGCCTAATGATACAAGAATGCAGTTGCCCTGTCTAGGTTCGCGACACCTGACAATGCTTACTACCTAACAAGTATCACATGAACATATCATAATTACCAACCTCACTATTCCCCAGTGCTAGATTAACTAAGTATTAATTTATTAATATTAATCAGTCTCTAAACTTTTATCTTAACTGGTGTAATTCTGAAAAATTTACTTCGTAAAATATTTAAATAGTTCACATCTTTTTAAGCAATTTAGTAATATGAATTTTATGTATTTATTTATACATTTTACTAATATAAGTAATTTCAATTCGATTTTACTTCAATTTAGAATATCTTATGTTTTTAACTTTGTTGTAATACTATATATAATTTTTAAAAATTCATGTACAATTTAAGAACAACTGGATTTTATAACCATTATTTATTTAATGTTGTATTTATTTGTTTATTGCATATTATGACTTGATATGAGTAAATAATTGCTAACAATTTTCCATAATTGTTTGGTATTATTATTTTATTATTATAATTACATTTATTTCTTATTTCTTAAGCTGATAAAAGTTAATCGTAATCGTAATTAATCATAATGCCAAGTTTAATTTTATTATTAATACTAGTTTTTATTTAATCTAACTTTATTTCCTTACATTTATATTATTGTTAAGTAATCCTTATGTTGTACTATATTACTAAAATTACATTTTTCAATTACTATCCCATAATTATTTTCCAAATGATATTTACAATGACCCTAAATTTTATAGTAATTAGCATTATATAGTATTATACTCTGTTTATCTTATTAAAAGTTATTTTCTTAATAGCATTATCAGTTTCTTTATTGTTTTATCAAATTTTCCTATTTGATTACCAGCGTAACTAAAATATAACCAGAATAACTACTTAATAAGGATTCTTAATTTAATTTATTAAGCCCGAATCTTGTAAATATAATTCTACTTTCACGTATAGATTGTTATAACATTTTTTATTTATTGATGTTGAATCCACCTACCATATCTTGTTATACCTTGGCGTTGGTGATTTAATATGATTTAAATTTTTGAGTTCGCATAAAATTTTAATATGTCTTAATAGTCTTTAAATTTTAGGTATTAATAATAAGTATCTTATTCAAAGGCAAATTTATTTTACTTTAAGTCAAATTTTGTATTAATCATTCAAGTACTATAAATATCATTTCATGTGTATAATTTAGTAATTTAGTGAATCATTTATTGGACTAAAGATAATCTAGGTGTAAGATCGTTAACAAGTTTTAATATTTATTTTATGCCTTATATGACCTCATGTTCTTAATCCTACAGAAGAAGTCTTATTTATATATCTGGGTTAAACGCAAAACACAAAATTCAAATCTATTAATAGTTAACTTTGCAGGACTTAATTATAAATGAGCACTAATAATTTTCCATGGCTATTTAATCATAATCATTATTTTATTGCTATATATTTGTTAATGAGATTTTAATTTAATTTATGCTCGATATAATACTAATTTAAATTCTTACAGTTTAAGTTTGTCATACTAATTTTCCATTTCAAAAGATGATTAAATCTATTTACGAAGAAGGATCCTAACAATATACGAATTTATTTTCTTTTAATTCTAGTATTACACTAAGCATCTGAATACTATTGTTAATTTATTTTTGAAGGAAACAGATATTAATTTGTATTAATCCTCAAAAGAGTCGAGACGTTGCATAATTCTATTATTATTACATCATGACTATTTGTTACATTTTAAATATTTATTGGATCAATTGTTAGATTAAAAATATTTCTGGTACAAGGTTACTAACAAGTTAAGACTTAAAAAAAAAAAAAAAAAAATTTTTTTGAAGGAAAAAAAGAGGATAAACCTCTTTAGATTATATTAATTGGAAGCCATGCACAGGCTAATTCAAGTACATCTAATAGATACAACATAAAAGTACAAAAGCAAAATATTACAACAACATAAGAATTGTAATATGACAAAAGTACATAATTGTTGATCATGGAAGCAATTGATGTAATTGGAGGGATGGTGTTTTGATTTTGCATCCACCATTTGGAAACTTCTTCTTCTTCTTCATTAAGAGAAAATCCTTCATAAGGATAATTTGCACAAAACATCATTATCATAACCAATTCCAGTAGGCATTGATCTTGCTTGATTGAATTTTGATCATCGTCACACCGAAATTGATTGACTTCGAAGATATACATGAATATATCATCGGATTCCAATTGAAATGCCCGAAGGCTAAAGAAATCGCACTAATGGCGCATATAAATACAATCACATGACATGAGATAGCCATGAGATATTAACAGTAAAACAAAATACAAACCCTAAAACCTAAAATCACAAACAATGTGATTTTTTATTGAAAGCTTGAAAACTAATTACAAAACCCAAATCTACTCAAATCTGAAAAAATCAGATCCGAGTAGATTTAGATTTAGTGATGAAGAAATTTAGAAGAAGAGAGTTTTGGTAAAGTTTTCTGGAAAAAACGGTTATTCGGAGAGGGAGAAGAAGATAGATCTTTTTTTTTCCATACATTATATCTTCACCTTTTACGTCTAACCCCTAATAAATATTATATTAATTGTCTAGTTTGAACACAAAAGATATATTTCCAATTTTTCATTAGTTTAATTTACAAATCTTAACCTATGTAAGCATTAACAATTTTCCATAGCGGTTTTAATCATAATTATTATTTTTATCGTTCTATATCCTTATTGAAATTTTAGTTAAGGTAAGTTTAGTACGATATTAATTGATTAATTTTAACATTACTTTATTAAAATTATTATTACCGTTATTATTGGATAAAGAATATTATTACATTAACTCGTTGGAGGCCTAACAAGCTAAGCATTTATAATTAATATTATTATTACTATCATTTCCATGTATAATTACTATTTTGTTGTAGGGCCTATGGCCCATAGGTGTGCGGCCCAACTAGGTAGTTAGGATTTTCCCATGGTTGTATATAAGGCATACTCTTCTATGTAATATAGATGTTGTCTATCAATACAATCCTTCTAAGATGATGGTTCTCCCTCTTATATCTCTACATCTCTTTCCTTCACCTATGATTGTCCTCAATCACGTTATCAGTCACGATGCTCAACTGTTGCCGCAAAAGAGAGATTTTTTTTTCCAGACTATTGTCAGGCACTATCATAGTCTGATTTTGGTAGATTCATCCATCCTTACTCAAATTACGTTTGTGTAAAAGGTATATCTAAACCTTTAATTTGTGTTTATCAAATTTGAATTCATTGTTTGTAATTGTGATTTGATATGGAGTAGTCTGAAATTCTGAATACCTAATCTCTAGTTGTGTGCCCTATCCAATTGGTATACATGTTATATGTTGATGGGTGATTGCACATGTTATCATATAATATTTAGATCAGATGATGTATGATTGGTAGTCATAAGTTTTATCCATTCTTAACCCAATTTGTGGATGGGTCATGAAATCTCTATCATGTTTTGATTCGTAAATGTTGTTTTATCCACCTATCCATATACATTTTTTAACCAATTTTTTATTAAAAAAATAAAAAATTCATTAACTTGATGTACGATGTGATTGGTTGGTCTTTTGTTTGGAAATGACTTGTAAAAGAGTTCCACTTATTTTTAACACCTCAATTGGCGTGACCAATTGGCTTTGTATGAAGTGATGATGATATCACTATATATATTCTTTCAATTTAACATTATATTATTATTTAAAAGTACAATTATTTTTACAAAAATTGCATGTTATCAGTTAAATCTTGTGTCTGTTTCCACTATGTTATGAATGAATGAATCATGTGACTCATACATGGATGATTGTATTTGTACTACAACCCCAAATGTTAAATTCTGTCCAATATGCTAGTCTTAATTTTTGATTATTCGTATGTTACTCTGTTAGATCATAACAGGACGATGCTTGTATGATAAAATGATTTTGTCTTCTTCAGCTGTTTCATTTTGTAACGTATGCTTTGTAAGAAAAAAAAAGTTTAACTACTCCTGCTTTTTGCACGCCCTGCTTTCATGTTTCCTTTACGTTACTTTATTAAATTATATCGTATTGATGTTATTAGATGTTATGGCTCGATCTTATTTGATGATGCCAGGTTAGATTTTTTTTTTCCTTCTTTTCCATGTTGCTAATCAATAGTATAAAGCATAGTTTAGCTAACTTTGCCTATCTGAGTGGTGGTTAGGATTTATCCTTGGCAAAGATAAATCAAAGTCTATGGTTGTACATACCACACCCTACAACTCGCACACGTGGTGTTCATTCCAATATTATGAATTAAAAATGAATACTCAAGTCAAGATATGGAATTTCAAAACTTATAACCGGGAGGTTCGAACTCATGAATCATTGTGTCATAAGAGTTGCCTCTAACCATTGTTCCACCTTGGTTGGAATTGATAGAAAAGATAAATCAACAGTGGTTTTTTGTTCAACTAAATATTAATTAGTATAAGTGTTTTATTAATAAGTATAAGTGATTTGTCTAGAGAGAAGATATAAATATGGTCATGGATTGTTCAACTTAAATATTAATTAGTATAAATGTTTTATTAATTAATGTCTCATTAATTTCTCATGATATATGATTTATTAATTTTACATCATAAATGTCCCTTAATTAATATTAATACATATCTCCATCAATAGACAATAATTTTGACAAAAATTATTTCAATATATATTAGTGGTGGTGGTGGTAGTAGAGGAAGAAGTAAGTGGTGTAAGCGGTGGAAGGTGTTACTAAGTGGTGGAGGCGGTAACATTAGTTTTGGTGGAAGAAATAGTGGCGCTTGATGGTTTTAATGGCGGTGGTATTGGTTTTTTATTTTTGAATCAAAAATAATAAAATAAAAATTACATGACGGGTAACATTGTATTGTGAAAATTATAATTGGTTGTTTTTGACATGATCAATAAAGGCGGATAACAAATACTTACGGGATGATACCAAATCATATAAGACAAAATGGTTGTTTTTGGTACCACTGCTATCTTTGGTAACCGTTCGTACGCATGATTTTCAGTATTAAAAAAAACATCTAGTTGAATAAATTAATTGACGACCTAAGTTTGTTAAATCTAAACTTTATACATTACGTGTGGGATTAAAAGTTATAAGTATGCCCAATATTCTACGAGGGATGGAAAATGGTGGTGGTGGAGAAAGAAGTGATATCTGGTGGTTTGTGGTACTGGCCGGTATTGATGAGTAGTAATTGACTATGTTAATTATGTGTTGCTACAAAAGGATTACACTATAAATTAGAAATGTGGTTGATCGTCTTAATGCTAATATAAACTCGGTTAAAATACATGAAAATTAAGAAGAAGAAAAAAACATTTGGATGTCACGTTATATAATAAATAACACTAAAAACTACATATTTAGTATCAAGGTTTCTCCATCCAATAGATAAATCTAAGGTTGTATTGAGATCCGTAAGCAAGAGGGCGAGTTGGTCTTGGATTTCTGAATGATAATGAATATAATGAAACGCTCCCTCTCGGTTTCTCCAATGAAAACCGAAACCTTCTAAAAAAAATAATCAATCGAACAACACTTAGATAGAACGCATCACCACCAGTGTAAAATTCTCTGAATTGCTACATATCCAGTGAAATTTCTACAGATTAATCTGGTGATTTCTTCCTACCGTAGTTTTTAACGAGGCATGCAATTAAATCTCTAATAGTGAGTTTAAAGGTATTTAATAATTACAAAATTCTGTTATAAGTTTTGTTTATGCAAGTATTGATTTAACTTGGGTTCTTTTATATTTTTGTGTTAAGTTGATGACTTTTTAATTTGAATACATGTTTGGTTAACAAACATTGATACATATAGGGTATTTTATTTGTAGCACTGATGTTAGTCTCTCATTTTTCCCGTTAGCACTTTGTTTCGATCCCGTATTTGTAGACATTATTTGACTAATATTGGGGTATTTGTTTAATCTCAAGGCCGATTAAACCCAGTGTGTGTTGTATACATTGAAGGCGACAGAAGTTTGTGTCGGCTCTACCTTGAAACTAATAATTTTTCTTCCGAAGGTTAGTTGAATTTATGTAGATACAAATATCAATATGACTATGCTCTTTAAAACTCCAAATTAATTGAGTAACACTAGATGTGAGATCGTCATCCATGCACTACTTAGCATAGTTGGTGTGAAATCTTTTTATCCACGAATTTCTTCAATTTTATGTTATCAATATGATTGAGAAAGAATCTTACACATGTTTTGGTTTACTATTATAAGTTTATTTTTTCAACTCACATGTGTATATCTCAGCCTTCCAATAGCCAAGGGTTCTTCATTTTTATAACTCTCACATTTGCATAAAATAAATAAATAGTGTTTATATATAGTAAGGAAAATATTATGGGTTTTTGCTTCACTCCTTAGAGCCTTAGTTATCAATAATTTCGGAACAAATGTATTCATAAACATCGGGGATTTGGATTGCCAGTTTAGGTATATGTACTGTTAGATGAAATATTCTTTTTGAAATTTGAAATTATGGTATGATGGAACAATAAATGGGGAAATTTTTTATTTACTGTATTTTTTATATTTTTTCATGTTGGCACAACATTATTACTCCGTCCAGATAATAAATTGGAATAACATGCTTAAGTAAAAAATGAAAAGATCATGTAACCCATTTTGTTTCCCAAAATATATTTGAATATCAAAATAATTACTCACGAAAAAAATGAAGAAAGTGGAATGTCAACAATATCGTATTAGATACAAAACATCCCGTGCCGTTACGGCATGGGTTAAGATCTAGTATATTATATGTTGGTGTGTTTTTAGGCGTGAAAATTGGTTGGGAGCTGGAATGAGAACGAAGAGCTTCTGTTCTCGGCAAAAGAAAAATCCCCCTCTTAGATCCAATCCCGATGAATTTTCTGTTCGTTTGTGGGGTAACGGAGAATTGTTCTTCTTTGTTCGCGGAAGGAGAAAGTATAAGTGAATCAGTCCAACTCGGACCGATCCACCCCAGTCCAACTCGTGTCGATCCACCCCGCTCTATCCTGTTTCAGTCCCGTCTCGGTGTCTTTATCTGTTCTCGGATCAGGCGCGACAAGATCTTGTTAGGTTCTAGCTTATATACATGGGAACCAAAATAGGAGGTATGTAACTATAATGTGGGTTTTTACATTGAGTAATTGCTAGGCTTATTTACTCGCTGGGCTAATTTTTATTTATTTTTAGAATATGCCTAGTTTTGTTAATTTTTGTCTTAAAATAAGCCAACAACATATAAACGGTCAATTTAAATTATTTTTATTGATCTCAATCATTAAGAATTTTGGTCTTAATGCTATTTGCTCTCTTGAATATGATATTTTGGATATAGTTGAATGGCGTATTTTTTTTAATCGGTTGTACCAACTCAATTCCAATGTATTCATGTGGGGCTTAGAAGTACTCGAGCACCATTATTGGATACTTGATATTTTCCAATTTTTTTTTGAATGTTCCGTGGAATGTATCCACTTTCTCGACTATTAATCTGTTAATAGTTTCAAAACGTACGTTCAAATAAAATCACATGTATTCCAATTTTTGTGGAAGAACTCACAAAAGATGATATGAGCCATAAAATTTTCATTTCTCTACTTCTTCTATAATACTAACGAACCGGTATACGTTGAAGTATGACAACAAGAGAATTATCTTTAGTAATATATATTCAACCTAAAGTAGGTGGTTGACATGTGTAGTGAGATTTTCTTGGCCTATTGAGATAAAGAAATTTCTCAAATTAAGCTAAATGTAGCGAAATTGAAAATGGAAAGAACCCCAAAGTAATGAGGGTTAGACGTACCGACTCATATAAAGCGTGTGAAAAGGGACATATATCATGAGAAAACAAAATATTTTTTTTTTCCTTTTTCCCCAACAGTAATGACACCAAAGTATAGGTATCAATTGAACATGGGATCAGCTAAAATGTAATTCTAGCCCCCATCATAAATAAAAGAGTTGGAAATGCACCTTGGTCACATGTATTGGTATATACAATATAATGTGTTTGTGTATCATAGTAACAACCATTTTTCACATCAACTTTAATGGCAACAAGAACTTTGCCTGGCCAATTGACTATCTTATCGAGCGCAACACTGCTCAATTTTTTTCTTCAAGATAGAACAAAGACGTCGCAAAATCTCTAGATTACCAAGAGATAATCACACCTTGTTAAATTCCCAAATAACCCGTGCAAATGGATATCATGTGGAACACCGAAATGATGAGAATGTAATTGATTGCATCTTTTATAGTCCCTAATATATTTGGAAGGAAATATATTTTAGAGAAACTAATGAGTCAATCTAGTGCAATGTAATTCACTATAATATTTGGATTATTGAATCATATTGACTCCAACGATGAAATGTTGGAAACTAAGTCATACAGGCTTTGGGCATAACCATAAAGAAACTTTGGTTATGACATGATGATTGTTTTGAAAGGACTCATACAAATATCACTTTATTTGAGTGAACGAAAATGGGAAAAAGATTGACAAAATGCAAACTGACGACATATCTCTCAATAAGTGTTTTCTAAATTACTAGATGCACAACCCCCTTCCCATTATACTTTTAGGTAAGAAAGAATATCACTCATTTTTACAAAGTCTTCAATAAAACATGATCGAGACCATCCTAAGATGCAAATGGTAAAATCCATATTACAAAGAAAACAAGGTGAACTTTAGAAAAATATTCATGCAGAATGCGGACCATTAAAGTGATTGATGGATCTGGTGAATATTTTGACATTTTGGACTAGTTATAGTTCCCAAGAAATTTTCGTTTGAAAACTCCTAGCATATATTACACAATGCAAAGTGCAAAGGCTAACCACCCTTGTTAATGCTAGAGAATTTACATCAAAAAGGACTTGATGAATATTGCATGTTTAATAGGATCAATGCAGAGCATCTTATACCCAATGGTCTCGTAAAGGCTACCATCAAAGGTAACATATGGTGCCTAAGGAATAGGTTATGCGTACCAACCTATCTTTTATTGCTTTGGGGATATGCAATATTACACGCATCTTACTTAATTCTTTTTTAAAACCCAATATTAGTCAACCTTTTCTGCGTACCAGTGGGTAACTGGATTTAAGCCTGACATTCGTGTTCTTACGTATTTTTGGTTGCACTATATATGTGCCATTACGACTCCACATCGTACTATGATGGGTCTTCAAAACTGTTAAGTAGTTATGTTGGAAATGAGTTCCCAAAAATTATCCGCATTTTAAAACTTTCGGCAAGAGATCTCTTACCGCTATATTTGCGGGTTATCACTTTAATGAGACATTCTTCCCGTCGTTAGGGGGAGATAAGAAAAAGTATTTTCTAAGGGAACGACAGGAATTATCGTGGTGTGTTCCCACTGTGTCTCATATTGATTCTTATACTCCACAAATGTAAATGTGAAGTGATAAAGAATATTCGATTTTCAGAATGTACACTGATGTTGCTAAAGTGACGAGATCACACATACCAGCTGCAAACCTACCTGCAAAGTTACAAATCCTCAATACAGGATATACACCATAAACTAAGGTGTTGCAACTACACTCGGTGGAAGTGTGGTTGAGGCCGTGGCTCCATAAAGGAAGTTGGAGATACCATTTCGTTTGATCAATCCTCATATAGAAAGGAAGTAGGTGAGTAAGGCACAACTTATTTATATCATCAGAAATCATCTCATAAGATTGTCTCTGAATATGTCCATGAATCAAACTGGAGGACGCTCCAAAGTTTTAAATGATTCTAGAGAACAATGAAATCCCGACAGATTATGAGAATGCACATGAGTCAATGGAAGGATCATGCGTGCACATTGATGATATAATCGGTAAATAATTGCTCCATAAGTAGAGAACAATGAGATCGAACCATACTTTGTTTTGATTAATTTCAAATAAGTAGCATATTTGGCCTACACAATCCAGGTAGAACATGGCTCTTTGACAAATATACAAGTATTTGGTGTGGTAGTGCTAACCAACCAAGTGTAAAGCCTATTGGACATACATGATTAATTTGTCACAAAGCATAATGAGAAAAAAAAAACAGCCTTAAAGTATAAAGACTCGCCTTGTGGCGCGAGGTTTCTCAGAAAGACCTGGAATTGTTCTCTTGTAATGAACTTTATAGTGTTCCGCTACTTAGTTAGCTTGGTAATTTCAAAAGGACTTGAAATGCAGCATATGTATGTGGTTGTTACGTATCTCTGAAAGAATCAAGAGATAAAAGATATTTACAAAAGTACTTGATAGACATTTGTTTCCCAAATCAAATGACTCTAAACCACAGAAGTGTTTATAGTTAGATATAACGCTCACTTATAGATTGTAGCAATCAGGCGGATGTGGTATACCCGTCTAAGTGACTATTTGATTTGGAGGGGATAGACAAGTAAGTTATTTTTCCTTGAGTATTCACAAGAAATTTCCTGATTTGGAATTGTAGCTATTTATGTCGATGGTACGGACATGATGGGTACTCTTAATATAATATAAGAGACCTTAAAAGCTATTTAAAATCCGAATTTGAGATGAAAAATCTATGGAAAGATCGATCGAATACTGAGATTGTGGTATATTATTCCACCATTTTGTATATGTCTAAAGTTGTCAGGCAATTTAACAAAGACATGCATCCTAATAGCACTCCCATGATTAGTCGAGGTTCAAATGTAAGTAAGTGACTATTTCGTCTAAAGGAAGATGACGAATATGTGTTGGGAGATGAAATTCCCATATCTAAGTACAATAGACGCATTTTTGTATTTAGTATAATAATGTACTCAATTAAATTTTACATCCTCAGGGAACTTGATAGCTAGATATAGCTCCGCGCCAATGCAACGTCATTGGAATGGTATAATGAATGTAATCATGTACTTAAAAGTAACCATTGACATAAATTTGTTTTATCCCTACAAAAACATTAAAAGGAATGCTAATGAAAGTGCAATCCAAAAGTTGTTGATTACGAAAGAACAATAATCTCTTTTACAACGAAAGTAATCAGAGGGAGATATGGTAGATTATTTTCTAAGTCATTACCAATATTCAGTTTCGAAAAATACATGACTAAAGGAACTGTCTAGAAAAACTCTGAAAGTAATCAGGGGGAGATGCCGACATCATGGGGAGGATCCAAGGATATGATGTCGACATGATTTATTTCGAAATTGAAGCCGTGTTGTACTCTTTTTCCCTTCGATCGAGAATAGTTTTTCCCCAAAGGGTTTTGTTACTCGACAAGGTTTTTAGCGAGACAACACTAAAAACATCAAGTATGTTGAACGTTGATGACATACAGATCGCGTTGAAATTACTGAAAATATCTTAATCAAAGAAATTAAATGCGATAGTCGGTTAAGCAACGTAACTTCCAGAATCAACAACAAGGTCTTATAAACATTCAAGTTACCAAAGTAATGTGTGATAAACTCCTTTTGACTGCGTTAGACTAATGTAAATTGTCTGACATCATGTGGAGCATCTAATGGTGTGCTGAACTCTTTTCCTTCACCGAGGTTATTTTTTCCCACAGGGTTTTGTTACTCGGCAAGGTTTTTAATGAGACAACAACAAACACCGGGAATTTAATTTCCCAACTAAGGCTATTGTCTTTCCTACGAGTTGTGATGCAACTAGTCAGCTTCAACGGAGCAAAGTGATCATCTGCAGCAGATCACCTTTACTTGCATCCGTCACGTTGTGCTCTTTTCCCTTCATCAAGGTTTTATCCCACTAGTTTTTCCTCGTCAAGGTTTTACTGAGGCAACATATTCGAGTCTAACTATGCTCTAAGTTTGCTTAATATTGTACTCTTTTTCTTTAGTAAGGTTTTGTCCCTCTGGATTTTCCTGACGAAGTTTTAACGAGGCGATTAACTTAGACTCGTCGGTATTTGAAGATCGTATTGCATGTGATGAACTACATGTAAAGTACGAGATAACATGTGAAGTACTACATGTGAATAGTTGTACCAAGGTTTTATCCCACTGGGTTTTTCCTTGTCAAAGTTTTAATGAGGCAATTGATTTCGGCACAAGTCATTAAGGAGAGGACGACATTTGAAGAATTACACTCGAAGCACTATATGTGAAGCACTGCGTATGAAGTTCTATTGGACCGCACAAGGGGGAGTGTTGTAGGGCCTATGGCCCATACGTGTGCGGCCCAACTAGGTAGTTAGGATTTTCCCATGGTTGTATATAAGGCATACTCTTATATGTAATATGGTTGTTGTCTATCAATACAATCCTTCTACGATGATGGTTCTCCCTCTTATATCTCTGCATCTCGTTCCTTCACCTATGATTGTCCTCAATCATATTTTAGTATTTTTATCATTAACATTGATGGTTGAACTATTATTCTGACTACTCTTATAAATATTATTAAGTTCCAAAAATGTTATTAACATTTGTGTAATTATAATTTGTTTACTCTTTATATAGCATAAGTCAACGTGTTCAGTAATTTTCTATGTGGTTTACAAGCTCTATCAATGATACTAAACTCACTATTTTTATAGTATTAGATTGTTTATGTGTGCATACGTTTTAAATTAAATCCTTATTAGCTAAATTATTGGTGTACCCTACAATTTTTATTTCATTACACAAACAAACAAATCAAGCAATCAAATAAATCTTTTAATTATTAATAGCTTTTAGTGATTAAGATTTATCTCACAACCCAACCCAGTTCTAAACTAATCTAGTTTACTAACTGGTACTGGCTAATTCTAACTATTCCCATTTAAGATCTAGTAATGAGCTCTGATACCAACTTTGTAGCGCCCCCTAAGCTAGAAGCTGACTAATCCAAGAAATTCACAAAAAAACAGAGGCACTAAGAATCCAAATTAAAGACTTAAACTTTTAATTAAGAAATCTGCTACAAAAACTTAACCCAAAGCTAACCCCATTCAGAAATATATATACAAGAACTCCTCTCCAATGATACATATAAAATAGTCATTTGGTTTACAAAATAGAATATACAACATAATAAACATATCAGAATATAATCATCTAACGAAGTTAACTTCTTGGAGCTTTCGCTGCGCAACTCTGATCTGTCACTGAAACTGAAAGTCGGAATAATTAACATTTAACTTCTAAGTAATCAAGGCAAGAGTTGGAAAACAATACATGTTTTTCCGAAATATTAAACACTGATTAAGTCACTGAAATAATCATACATGTATATGGAACAAACTCCTTCATCAAACAATATACTAATATGGTTGTAAATTGCTAACCGGCAATTCACACCTATTTAGCTATGGATGCCACCAAGACCATGGTGACCAACTCTAAACAATAAAAGCTGAATTAAAGTAGATATAAATGTGAAGGAGCGTATCCTATATACCACAAGTGGAAATTCCCATTTCCCATAACAATTCATATTGACAACAAAACAATACAAGTCATTTCCAAATCATGGAAAGATTCACAGGATCGACAGGATTATCATAATGCATTTTAAACAAAACATGGAATGCAGAGACATACAATGCATGAGTTTATTAAACGAAGACTTTCGTAAAAGAAACAAAAATGATTACAACAGAGTCAAATGCATTCCCACACCTTTTTGATGACAAGCCACGCCTACCTCGCGATCCACGATCCACTGGTTCATCCTTTGAATCGATCGTTGTTAATAATTCACTGTTAATCACACAAGAATTCTAAGATTCTAGCCAAAATGACTCACACAAGAATTATACAAATCTAACTAATAGTCCTAAGCCCATTTACGTTTTTATACCCTTTTATTATCTATCTTTAGCCCATCTAAGGTTCTTCACATTTTCATAATCCATCTCTTGCAAATCTAAAGGTTTACCAATTCATTGGGTTGGTCTTCTAGTCCAATAGCTAAGTCTTATGAGTATCTACAACTTTGTAGAAGGAGTCAAAGTCTAATTCAGACCACGAGAGGTCCAAAACATCTAACTAAGAAAATTGCCCTAAGCCCAAGCCCACCAAAGTCAACTAACAGTCACTAACGGTCAAGGATCAACTAACAGTCAACGTCCAAGGCCGGGTCAACGTCCAGTATCAAATAGTCAAAGTCTAAAGTCTAAATCGGTCACTGAGTCAACTCGGGTCAAGACAAGAACTCAGTGAGTCAATACTGATTCAACCTGATTCGACTCAGTCAGATGGACCGAGTCAGCTAGATTCAGATACTGACTAGGCTGAATGGCACATGGCCAAAACACTTGCACAGGCCAGAACCATTGCCCAGGCCAAGGAGTAGCTAAAGCACAATCATTGTGCAACACCAAAACTCTTAATTCTGCAACTCTAACTCAGGTTCAATTCAAACTAACAATACATCAATTGAAAATACAAACTTTCATTCTAAACAATTCAAATACAAAGCAACTTTGAGTTTCAAATACAAACATCAACTTTGATTACCTGCAATTGCAGCTTTTCCAAGCTTTCATAGCTATCACTATTTATAACTCTATATATAATCCCATTATCAACACTTACTTCAACTGCAGTTCCAACTCAACCCCTATTAAGACTCAAACCAACATTTATAAATCTAATTCCAAGATAGTTCACCTCAGACAGTCCTGCACATCATATCCCAGTTCATAATAACTCTGCACCTCCACCAGTTCAACAACACCATATACAATTCCAGCATGTGCAATCCATTTTTTTAAAGTTCTCTGCAAGTTTAGTGGCACTACCACAGCCTCATATACAACAATACTAACCTACCATGAAGTTTACTTCTCTAAGTCGCATCAATTGTGACTTCCTGTCACAACATCATCATCTCATACTCCCAACTGTATCTGTGATTACCAATACTGGTTCATAATCACTAACAACTCCAAAATTCTCACAACTGCCGCTAAGAAATGATTTGCTTCAACCCAACTCAATTTACATCTCAGTTCAAAGCTTCAACACTCAATAAAACTTATTCTCACCAGAATAACATCCTAAACATTCATCTAATAATTGAACCCATTTGGAACCAAACAGCATCAACAACTCTATGTTCTTCAAATTCAATATCCTCAATTCCACCATTATCATTCAGTTCCTTACATCCCAATACATCTCCTTCAATTCAACTTCAACTTCCACTCAGTTTAACGTAGCCTATTCTCAAATCAACACCACCCTCCTTAGATATCACCTGCCATTAACCTAACATTCATCTAAAACACAGTTCATGCAAAACATCCCCCCCTTCATAAAACTTCTTCAATCCACAACACTAAAAGTTCACCTTCATAGAGAAACACTCAATTTATCTCCTAAACATACATATAACTTTGTCCATTCCATACTCAACAATCTCACAGCAGTAACATCATCACCACAACTATCTGTAATTTACATCCATTCAACACATATCTCAATCCTGGTTCTATTCTCAATCAAATAAACTAAATACTTTAAATAACTCAATTCAAAATATTGAAATTAGAACAATTAGAGACTTACCCAAGCTTTAACATCCTCTGAATTTCCAATTCACCGGATCCATTCTACTGAAACTCTAGTTCACTTCCAGCTTCACTAAAGTTTGCAAATCAACCATCATTTAATTCACGTTATACCCATCTCTAATCATCG
Organism: Papaver bracteatum; assembly: GCA_023529315.1. Classification (NCBI taxonomy): domain Eukaryota; kingdom Viridiplantae; phylum Streptophyta; class Magnoliopsida; order Ranunculales; family Papaveraceae; genus Papaver; species Papaver bracteatum. The sequence goes on from JAJJWX010005204.1 coordinate 484,871, forward strand.
TTATAGAATATCAATTTCATCTTCTAATCTTCTCTGAGTTCTTCTTATGAACCCTAGTTCTTAATTTGGGGAAGAACAAAAAACCCCAATCTTCTCAACTCTTCGCTGAAGTTCATAAATCCTCAACTATTTCTTCTCTATCAACTTAACAACAGATCACCCATTCTTTATTATTCAGAACCTCCATCAATTTCTCTTTATAAAACTTCTCTGAACATTCATCCTCAGAAACCCTAATTCACCAATCCTTCACTAAAATCATAATTCGACTAACAAACCTTCTTCTTTGATAATAACAGTGAACACCCATCCTTAATTGATCGATTTTATACTCAATTCCACGAAATTCTTCAATCAACCTTATCTTCCCAAAACCCTAACTTCTAATTCCCTTTAATTAACAGTTTCTTCTTCACCAAAAGCTAAACTAGTTTCTTCATCATTAGTTTACTGAATTACTAAGCTTACTCATACAAGATTCAAGACCCAATCCTCTCAATCAAGATCGACAGAGAGAAATAACATAAGAGAGAAGAAGAAAGAGAAAATAAGAATGAAGAAGAAGAAGAAGAGAAATTAAGAGTTATCTACTCGATTTGGTTCAATAAGACCAACGAGGGTTACTCGGACACCCAACAGTATGATAACGGCAGCCAAGGTCGGCTTAACTGGAAATGATAATTCAACCATTCGTTTTAATCTGATGATATCTTCTTCGTCCGATATCCTAATGACACGTTCGGGTAGTCCATTTTGGGTAACTTTCCGAGATCTATCCAGCGATACTAATTTCGTATCTAGAACGTTGTTAGATTAATTTCTAATAATTAAAGTTCATGTTAAACTAATCGAGTTATTATCGACTAAAACGTCTCTTGATTATCGTTGGACTAGTCAAATAGCGTTGAAGAGATTGAGTATCCTTACAATATTGTCTAAACTCTCATTTCATTCATTGAAGCATTCTCAGAGGGCATTATATAGTTGTTATTCACAAACTATTTTTCGTTAGAGCGATTTCTAAAATGATTGAAATATAACATGACTTTCGTCACTAGGTAAAGATGAACTTGGCTAAAGTGAAAGCTTAACCAACACATATTTCGAGAAATATATAAGAAAGATATACTCAGCTCGAAATATCACATGTGTATATTCTTAGTCTATATAGTAATACGACTTTTGTCTCAAGATAGGAGATAGAGTAGATAGACTTTTGAGTGATAGATAAGTTTAAGTCTCCACATACCTTTTAGTCGATGAAGATCCACTGGTTTCTTGAGTAGTCATTCGTCTTGTATGATGATTGCCATGGAGTTCTTGAGCTCAGCTACACTTTCTATCCTAGTCCGAGACCTTAGCTATAGTAGACTAGAAATCAAGACTTTATAGTTTTGATCACTAACATTGACAAACATGCTTGAGATAGCAACGCATGCGAGTTCGACCGAGAAATGCTCTAACAATTATAATTAGAAGTAAAATACACAAACGTTAATTCCTATTTACTTGATAGCAATACTATTGTGTTTGGTTAAGTCCAAACCTATTATCAAGTAAACATACTTTGTTGTTGTATTGTCTCGATATTGTATCCATAGTCAATCATACAAGTTATCTTGTTGTCGTATTGTCTCGATCTCGTATCCATAGACGATCACACAAAGTTTGAACCGATTAGTTGTATTGTCTCGACAAAGTCCATAGACAATCACTTTTGGATAAATGACTTATAGGTGGAAAAGTTTTAGATTGAGGTATATTTGGGTACCCTCATCTTTTCACTTTGAATATGTGCGACTGGTCTGTAAGCTTTTGGCATAAACATTCTGCTGCTAACCAGGCATTTACATTTGAAGATTGTCAATCAAGGGTACCAACTCTTTACATTTATTGGTTGTCTTGTCAGGGTAACATAGCGGGTTCTTGTAGAGTCTAGTCGGGGGTACAAATCTAGATAAAGAGTTAAAGATCCGACGGTGTTTAAAAGGAATCCAAGTGGGGTTTACGAATATTTGAACTAAACATGTGGTGGGTTTTGGAAACCGATAGAAAACCCAGACCCTTTGTAAATTTTGATTCCCATGTAACATGGTATAAGGATTAACCTTATAACTAGAGGTCTCAAGGTGGATGCAAGCAGTGATACTCGCCACTTTTCCAGAAGATGCATATAGATTTCACATACTGATGAACTTATCGCCTACAGTCAACAATGTACATGCATTATTGGCAATATTTGAGTTTCTCACCCTTTGTTATGTGATTTTTTATCTAGAAATACAACATGAGGGGACAATATATATTCATGTCATGTCAACTGTATTAGTTGATCTCCTAGTATATTCATGAACTTATCTACTGATATTTTTCTCGAGTTTACTATATCTCCAAGTACAAGTATGACATACCGTGTAAACTTCACTAGTTGATCCACACAGATTGTATCAACTGTAGTTTTGGTTTACTATTTCCAACATCCTCCCATAAACCAAGATTTCCTTTAACAAGCTAGAAACACTATTGTTGTGTTCTATCTACTACCTAGCCAAACGTGAAACCAAATCCTTCCGTACAAACTTACTTCACTCGTAATTTGTAACTCATCAGTGAGCATTGCAGCTCATCTTCTAATTTTTATTTTTTATTTTCTTCACAAGAACTAGTCACTCAAACACTATTGTCGTGTCTACTTGCTAGCCATACCCAAACCCAAATCCTTTCGTACAAACCTACTTCACTCGTTATTTGTAACTCATCACCGAGCATTGTTGGAAAAACTCGTAATTATCTAAACGTATACCTCTTTTTACAGGAATGTATTGCAGTTGGAAGGACTTTTCAATAGAGGTCAGATTTCTTTGTTGATGTGATGTTTCTTATGTATATGATGCTCAGGGGAACTAATTACTCTTGGTAATCATATGTGATTATCATTGCTATAAGTTGGAGAGTATTGGATGATTTTTTTTCTAGTTTCCCAACCACATAATTGCTATAAGGAATCCCCTACACATGCAACCAAAATGAAAGAAGAGTCCATCGATGAGGGTGATTCAGAGAATGAGGTTTGTCTTGTTTGATTTTTCTTATTAGTTTTATTAGGTTGGTTGATTTACTGATCAAAACAATCCCATTGATTTTTCTCACTGAGAACAAATGATTCTCCCATTTGGTTCACTTTTAGGCTGGAGATATGTTAAAATCTGGCAGGGTTTTTTGCTTGATATTCCTGAAATAGTTTCTTATGTATAATTTATGTGTTCAGTGCTAATACGTACAATTAGAAATTACAAGATAGTAATCATACTCGTTAGAACTACATTCATGGTTCAGAGGCACTCCAAAACCCAGGTGAAATTGAAGTAGTATACAAGGAAAAGTTGGTTAACACGACTGTATAGTGCAGAAAACACATGATTGAGTGCCAGGATATCTTGATAGCTTATGCATTCCATTTTTTTTCTTCAAATGCCAGGATATCTTTTTCTTTAAAATGATAGGATATTTTATTATGCGAGAATACTCTTGGTAACATGCATTGAGTATGGCTGGACGACTTATGGGGCTAATGTATTTTGATTCTTAAAAGCTATGTGATGAATTGTTAATTAAGGGGTTCCAAATTTTGATTTCTTGACATAACGCTTGTTCAAGTTTTCCTGAAATGATCAGTTGGATATGAATCCCTATTTTTAATGTGTACCAGCATTTCCTTCTCTTATGTGCCATAGTATCTAACTGAATTCCTCCACTTTTCATTACTTAAGGATGCTAAACCTGTTGCAGGAAATGAAGTTGAATGGTAAGAACTTGCTGGGACGTCTGGTGTCGTAAAGACTCCTCATTATTCTTGAAGGTGGATGACTTGTGATATTTCAGTTTCACAAACTAGGGTTCTTGAGATAAGTTAGATAATCTAAAATTTAAGGGTTTTCCACAGATTGTTGTCAACCCAAATAATTGTATGGGATACGCTTCTATAATTTGAAAACCTAACAGATAAGAATTTAATGTTCTTGATTTTGTTGTGAAAATTATCAATTAATATTCTTGATGTTGATATAATTCTGGCAGAATTTGTTGTGAGAATGCACCATTCTGATTGGTATATGCCGATAGAGAATCATACATTCATGTGCATAAATCTATTGGAATTATAGACGACGTCTACTTTTTTTTTACCAGAAAATTATTGTGCAACGGATATAAATGTTGGAAACATATCCGTTGCACAAATCACTTAAAATAATCAACGGATATACCTGCAACCAAACAAATAAATCGTTGACAGAAAACCAAAATGGGACCCACAAAAGTGTAACGTTGTACGTTGCACAAATAAGAAAAAAAAAAACGTTGCACCAAAAATTGTGCAACGTATATAAACATTGCTCAAAATAATTTGTGCAACGGATAAAATGCGTTGCACATCAATGCGCAACGCCATTTTACCAACACTTATTACCAACTTACCATTGCACAAATGATGCACTAAAATACTTTGTCCAGTTAATGCATTAAAGTCAACAAAGCTCAGAGTAAACATCTGTACTTTAGAGAAGCAAGTCGATTTGGTCATGAGCACTTTGCAAAAGTTTCATCACAAAAATAACTTTGAAAAGGGGAGATCTGACATTCCAAACTGGAAAAGAAACATTCTACAGGAAAAATGAAAGGTAAATCCACCAAACGTTCACTCAAACAACTCTAATAAATATGTTAAAGAGAAAAAAGTGAAGTAGAAAATCATTGTTCAAGAAAGGAAACTAAAAATGGTTACCAAAGACCTCTCTAAAAGCAACCAAGAAAAGACCAAAAATCTACCACAATAATGATGCTCAAATGATAAATGTTGGTAACATTGTTCTCGAGAGTCTTGTTGACAGAATCAAGAGTAGATTACATAATTTCTAAAGTCTCCTATACAAATACATGTTGTTATATTGACACACTTCATCATAAGTTATGAAAGAAATACTAAAGCAAAAAAAGAGAAATCATACCAAGCAATAGCTTAAGAATGATGATGGTTATGCCTTAGTCATCTGTGACGTACAAGATAAGTCTCACCTCAGCATAACCTAGTCGTGTTAGAATTTTCATACTCACATTTGTGCTCATATTTTGAAAGGTGAGAAAGGACATGAAATGTAGCATATGATCTCTCGATCATTATATGAGTATTTGACATCTTTAAAGATAATTTTTTTCTCTACTGATCCTTTTCATAGCCATAATTTAGAAATTGATGTGATAGGTAAAGTGGGTTTATGATGTTAATGTATACATGTGAAATATGTGTAACTCTTAAGTATAGGTTTAAAACAAGCTAAAAATCACTCAATTAGGACACCATATGCAAAAGTTATGCTTAAAACAATATTTCGTGAGGATCTGTGTTTGAGAGTCATAACTTCTTCGTCCGATATTAGAATAGCCGTATTTTTTCTTCTTTGTATCCGTCTTCTCATTTTCTACAAGAGTGAGGTGATTGAAATACTTAATTCTCTATTTTTCTTTTAATACAATGATTTTTTAAATTCAACAACATATACATAGGGAGAGTTATATTGCAAAGGTTTTTATTGTTTTTTTTTTATTGCAAGAAACAACATACACATAGGGAGAGTTCTATTTCAAACTTGTGCTTCATGATATATCTTTCTAGGGAGTGTATTCGTATAAATTAAATTGATAAAATAATTATTTTTGATAATTTCTTTCTTGATAAGTAAGTTTTATAAGTACTTTTATCGTCCCAAACGTTTTTATTTGTTCCTTAAAAAGGTCGGTTTCGATTCTAGTTTAACTTATCGATGTGAAGATATGATTAATATGGTTAAATGCTTTCCTGATAAGTAACTAAGTTAATTTTGATCTTAGTTTGACCTATCAAAGTTAAGGTTTGATTATTTATTGTAATCAATTCCGGATTAATAACTAGGTTGTTGTAATCATTAGCTGAAAGAAGTTGATAAGATGTAATTTCATATTGATTTTCCGAGAATGAAGTTGGTAATGTATCTAAAAACCAATTTGGTAGCCATGGATCATCCTATAAGACCAAATATTTGAAAAATCATAAGGAGGTCATCTAACTAATATTACACAAGCAATCTTATGTGATCTCAAAAATATTCCTTAAAGCAATATGTCTTTGATGCTATGAATCAAGGACTTAATAGTTGAGCATCGATACTCAAATGAAAATCAGTAAGCAAAACCTGGAGAAATTTTGTTAGGCATCCATCATTCTCGAAGATGCACTTACATCACCATCTCAATTATCCTGTTGCTGCTGATTCTGGTAAGTTAGACTGGGTCTTATGGATCTTCCCAGCCACTGCCCAAACAACTTTACACCTCATCCTGGGAAGAGGCTGGGTGTTGCGGTTTTTCTCGGACACTTCCGGGAACGTCTAATGGTTAGCCGTTTTCATGGAAAAAAAATGGACATTGATCACCCGTTCTACTACATAACGGTTAATGATCGTCCGTTTTTGGTTAAACGGTTAAAGATTAACCGTTCTACAATCTTGACCGGTCAAAATATATTGAACCGGTTAACCATTATCCGTTCCACTATTAGGCAAAACTCCCTTCGAACGACCACAGTTCATTCATCCTTCATCCTATTCTTCTTCTTCCCCTCTCCTATTCATTCTCTTCTCAACCTTAACTAAAAAACCAAATTAACATCACCTACACAATTTAAGGTTTTGGGTTTGTTGAGGAAGCTCTTATTGAAGGTGAGGGTTATTTTTGAGGAGGTTAATCATCTCAAATCATAGGTAATCCAATAAACTTAAAACCCTTTTTTTTTTTTTATCAATTGAAAACATTTTCATTAATTATTTGATGATAAACATAAATTCAATTAGTTTGACAACCATGTGAGGACTTAAATTTGTTTAAGACGGTTTATTTTACTATGTCTAATTCTGTTGGTTATTTACAAGTTATATGATATGGTGTGATTGAAAATGAGATAATTTAGATTCCATGTCTAATTGTATATGTAATTTAGACGCTTTAGATATTATTGTGGTCATAAAACGGTGCAGTTCAGTTGGGATATATTTGCAAATGTCAATTTTACTAGAATTCTTGCGTTATGTTTGTTAGATGTCAATTTTAACACCATTTTATTGTCACTCCGGTGTTGTTGTTGATTGAAGAATGTCTTTAAGGAGATATATGTCAATCAAATTGGGGGTTCATCTTGCTGATGATTCAAGTGACGAAGATACAAATCAAAATCTTCTCATGCTATATCAATGTATGCTGCAACATACTCATAATTTTCATCAACCCATTCCAACCCATGTGACGAATAGAGAATCAATCAATAGAAATCGTGCCGAAGCGGATGCAAGGTTGATGTAGGATTATTTCAATGATGGTTGCACTTGGGGACCGACAAAGTTCCATGGACGTTTAGGTATGTATCGACCCATTTTCTTAAAAATTATGCACAAAATATGTGAGGTTGACCCCGACTTTCGACAAAGAAAAGATGCGGCAAGAATTACAGGTCATAGCCCATACATGAAAATGTATGCCGTTATGAAGTGTCTTTGTAAAGGTATCCCACCGATAGCATTAATGATCATACCCGTATGGCTGCTTCGATTATTTACTATTACATTATTAAGAAATTTTGTGATGCAATTATGTTTGGGTTTAATGCGGAATACATGAGACGTCCAACGGTAAATGATATCAAATGGATGATAAAGGAAAACACAGCTAGAGGCTTTCCAGGAATGCTTGGTAGCATGGACTGTATGTATTGGGGTTGGAGGGTGTGTCCGATGGACGAGGCGGGAACATACACATGCCATAAAAGTTATCCCACCTGTGTTCTTGAGGCGGTTGCTTCCTACAATAGGTGGTTTTGACATGGGTATTTTGGAGTGAGTGGATCAAGCAATGATATTAATGTTTTGAAGTCCTCCAATTTGTTTGATGACAATCTCAATGGTATTGCACCACCTTGTCATTATACTATCAATGGAAACCAGTGCTTGCAGGGGTATTATCTAGTCGATGGAATTTTTAAGAGTTACTTTGTGTTAGTCCAAGCTTATGGTGCACCTAGTGGTATTCCAATTCTTGAGTTATTTAACAAATATCAAATGGCAAAGAGGAAAGATGTGGAACGAGCTATTGGGACACTTCGAAGTAAATTCAGGATCCTTTACCATAGATATAACTACTGGGAAAAACAACATATGAAATCAATCATGAGAACCTGCTTGATATTGCATAGTATCGTTGTAGAGGATGAACATCGTGACCCGGACTGGAAATATGTACCAGACCCCCCCCCACATGCACCTATAGTTGGATACATGAGGCAGACAAGCGAGTCATTACAAAACCCAGTTCTTCAGGAGAGACTTCGTACCGATCTTGCATATCATATATGGGAACGACATGGTCAAGGTCTACGGGATGGTGAAATGCCCGGAGATACGATAGACAACGAGCTGGATTCCAGAGAAGACACAGACGAGGTTGATGTTGATCAAGACCATTACGAGCCAGGACAAGTTCTTTTAGGATCCGATTCTGAATGATTTTATTATATGTTTTTATTTTATGTGAGCGGTGAGACATGGTTACTACAAATTCAAATTTAATTTAAGAAAAACAATACATTTGAAGTCAAATTTGAAAAACATTACATTTTGAGCTACTCAGAAAAACATTACATTTGCAAAAATAAAATAAAATACATTACATTTGTTAAATAACACAACATAGAAACACACAACAATAAGATAACCATTATAAAATAAGCATATTATATTCTCTAAATAACTTGGTAGATTATAAGATATGTTCTGGATTGATGTGAAAATGCACTCCAAATATATCGTTAACGCTTGAGTGACGAAATGTTCCCAATCGTCTCTGAGTAAACAGATTTTTGGCTAAGATTTCATCATTACCTGCCTCGCGTTGACAGATCCTAAACTCACTGCAATTCATCTTAAGGAAACCTAGGCGACCTCGAAGAGCATTCGCGGACCTTTGGCTCACACCCCCTCTAGAATGAAACTCCACCGACATATCATTCCAAAAAGTTTCAGCTGGCATTTCCAAAAAATCTGGTCACTGTACTATAATGCAAAAGCTTCTTACAAGTTTAATATCTTCTTGTTCACTGAAAAGAGACATTATATTTTTTTAAAAAACAAACAAAAATTAATAAAATGTAAATGTAAACGTAAACGTAAAATTTAGATAAATTTAACTATCACACTTGATTGTTGAATTTTTTTGAGTGTAAATGATGTGAGTGGAGTGAACCTCAAATTATGATATTTATACATTGGTGGAAATTTAAACTGTTTAGGAAAACGGATAATTGTTAGTCGTTATTATGAAAAACCGTTAGATTTAAAAGACCGTTGCTGATCTAAAGGCAGCCAAAGTGAAACGGCTAACTATAAACCTTTTAAACGGTCGATTGTTAGCCGTTCTAATTCTTGTCCGTTAGATCTTTAACGGGTTGAGTGATCATGCGGCCAAAAACAAAAACGGCTAATCATACACCATTATTACCAACGGTTATTTTTTAAAAACGCCTTATATATATATATATATATCTCATTTTTGGTAACAAAAAAACCACACCAATCCAAATCTAGCCATCATACTACTACACCCAACAACAAATCACTTAAAAATCTTATATTTCAATTTTGTGTTAGTTTTATTTTTTTGGGTTTAATTTATTGTACTTGTTTGAAAACATAATGGTTAATTTTACACGAGCAGAAGATTTTGCAATTGTAAAGGCTTATGTTATGTTTGCAACTGATTCAGTAGTCGGTAGGTATCAAGATTTCGAAACTTTTTTGGATAAAATCGAACCGGAATACCACCGTACGTTTGGCACTCGTACAAACCGAACTCGAAAAGCACTTCAAAACAGAATGAGTTCCATCAAATCAGATTGCAAAAAGATTCGCCGCGATAGTTGCAACTTTTCTCAAGAACCCGCCTAGTGGATGGATGGATGAACAAATAGTTCATACAAGAAACGTTGTTAATTTTAATTTCATTTCATTTGATAATATTTATTATGGGATTCACTTCATTGAAACTTGCTAAATGTATGGCTGCAGTACGTAGAATCAAGAATGAAGTTTTTTGAAGGAAGGGATGGAAAACCTTGGAAACATGACGCCGTTTTTGCAGTTTTGAGGCAGCATGTTCAAGTTTGCGACCCAAAGAATTTAAGGTCCCATCATGGTGAACCTAGTCAGTCAACCCCGATTGCTATGGTTGTCTCTGAAAGTGAAGAAGGTGATGGCACAGATACACCAATGGAAACACAAACACAAACACAAACACAAACACAAACACAAACACAAACACGTTTTTTTGCAAAAGATAAAGCTAGTAGACTTAACAGAGACAAGGCTAAGATGGACAATTCCATGGCTAAAGTTGCAGAACGAGGCTGGAACAACATGATTCAGTATTTTGAGAAGAAGGATGCAGTCAAACATGAAGAAAGATTAGATTAAAATCAGCTAATGCACTAAGTAGTTGAAAATGGGACAAGGGATACCTTAGCTAGAGAGAAAAAAGCCCACAATGAAGAAATGTCCATTAGGCAAAAAGATATGGAAATGTTATTAACGGATGTGAAAGGGATGCCTGAATGGAAGAAAAATGTTGTAACTAAGATGCAGGAGGAAATATGTACCCCTTTGGGATACGATCCTCGTAATTAGTTAATTTTACTTTTTTAATATGGTTAGTTGGTTTTCTTGGTTATTAATCGTCTTGTTTAATGGTTAATTAATTTTCCCGGTTATTAGTAAATTATGGGTGTTGTTAATTAGTTATGATTTAAATTGGTAGATGCTTTTATTTAGTTATAGTGTTTGTAAACTTTAATCTTATTGTATCCACTGTTTTTTGGAATTTAATACTATTCAGCTTAATATTCATTCAACATTATAACAAAATACAACATCTTTCAATTGCTCATACAATGCATCAAATTTAAAAGGCTTCTTCTTGTCTTCACGGTACTCAATCCGAGCTTTCATTTTCTGAAAAAGCAAAAATATACGTTAAACTTAAAAACTTAACATAAAACATTTGACATTACAGTACTTAGTTAATCAACATATTAACTAGTTTTTATGATATCCTTACTCAGTCTTCGTATGACAATGATGCATGCTTCAAGTTGATATCAAACAAAATAGTAATAATGGTTTGGATTTCAGTATTAATGAGATTGAATATGTTTGTTACAAACTTATTTGTTCTTTTATTGTCGTTTCCGGTAATATCTTCAAAAAAAATTAAAACGCGGTTCCAAAATTCTATTGATTCGTTCACTTCTCCATGGATTGTGGCTCGATTAGTTTCTAAAATCCATGCTTCCACAACACCGACATCTTCTTCATTACTAAACCTCATCACATATATTTTGTTACAAAGCTTACTATAAATTTTACTTACAAAACTTGCAAATGGAAAGAGGGTATGGTATTTTTGATCCAATTTAGGGGATTTTATAGAAAAGATATTTTTTTTACCCTACTATTGGTGATTTGATGACTCTTAAGAGAACTACATTCTTTAAATGGAAAAGTGGTCTACCAAATAGGTCACGACAAAACATACTAAAGATTCAAAAAATCCAAATTCATTATGACCCTGCTCAAGTTGCACTTGACCAAAATACTAGATGGCCACGTATAAAAAGATAAAGAAACTAAAACGAAGAATAGTTAAGTCGAAATAATAGATGTGAGTTGATATGTTGAAAGAGGAAAAAAACATTGATCCGTCAACTCAGTATCCGAATCTTTAATAAATTAATGAGTGAACCAGCGAAAAAGACAACTTGTGATAAAAAAACTCACTTACAGTTCCCCTATGTTACAAAATTATGAGTCATATGACTAAACCGACAACTTGTGATAAGAAAACTCGAGCCGACATACATGCATCAGTAAACAAAGTGACCAGAGTATCCCCTATTAACAGTAGTAACATTTGAAAATTGGGATACCAAAACAAAAGGGTAATGTACTATAAATAATGTTTCTCTAAACCAAAACAACACAACCCAAATATCGACAGCTTATTTTTTCTAGATATAGCTTCTCTTCAATTTTCATCACCTCCGCTTATTATTTTAGTAGTCATGGTCGCCAGATTCAGCCCTCTTGAAGATGCAACTATCATCCACTCTTGGATTAATGTCTTTGTCGCTGAAAATTTTCATTACATAGATATAACAAAAGTGTAAGTGTACTAATTTTGAACTAACATCTTAAATTTTCATTACATAGTTTTAATAACATAATTTTAATATTTGGTTGTATAATATAGGAACTTCATTCGAAACAAATATACGAAGATGCAACTGGTAAAGCATTCCAATTATACGAATGTTACTTAATCCTGAAGCAGAGGTTGCCCGAGGAGTACAATACCGATATATTATGCCGTGAAGAGGGTGGGGATGATGACGAAGATTAGTTTGGCTGCGCCAAAACTAAAGATTTTGTGGGTAAATCTATAACAAACCCTCCCGAGACTAAACTCGGCCGTTAGGGACGCTGAACGGTTTAAAGGGTTGTTGTACCGACTAAGTGCAGTCGTGATGCCTGCGACAGTGAGTTATGTTTAATTTCCAGTGATTTTCATTTACTGTACTACATAAAATGAAATTACCCAAATAACATAATTACATATGCTTGTTCACTTAAGATACAATCTTTGTCACTTAGTTACATATGCTTGTTCACTAAATACGACTTGCCAACTCCATGTGTACGCTACAACTACCATATTGTACAAACAAGAATCTACCCGATACCGTAAATTTCATTTATGGTAACACAAAACGTAAACTGAAAATGGGTGTACACGGAGTGTAAACGAAAAAAAGGTCAAGGAACGGCTAACCATAGACCGTTTTTCTTTTCTTAAAACGGCAAATGATTCCCCGTTCTATAAGAACGGTTAACGATGAACCTTTTTTTACTTCAGAACGGTTAATTGATGACCATTATATGCATTTTTAGAACGGCTAACCATTAGCCGTTTCAGGAGTCTTCCCGCTGGGATTCCCGCACACTATGGAATCTCCGCGGGAATCACCCCTTTAGGCCACGATTTTTCTTCTTGGGAAGCCCTTGGGCATGTCCATAAGACCCAGTCTTAGGTTTTATTGCAATGGGTACTACTGGGAGTTCTCTGAATGGTGATGATATATTGAACATTAGCATAAATATATAGTGAAGCTTCAATCAGTAGGCAACACTAGCTCTATTGCATTAGCTTTGTAGACAATCACTATTACTAATATTTTTGAAGAATGGGTGGTCATCCAAACGCGTGAAATCTTTTGTCTAGAACTATTGAAAGCGTTTGTGCGATGTTACCAAATCATGAGAGATTTGGTAAAGTTTTCCATCTTTGGAACTCTAGAAGGGCGTAAGCTTCAGAGAAGGATGTAGAATGCTGTTGAAAAGGTAGATAATTAAACTCTATAAGGGTGCAAGTTTGCAATAAGAACAATAAGAAATTTTAAATACTTAAGAATTTAATCATACTGCACACACATAAGTGTTTAAGTGATCATTGAAGTCTTCGATAAAAGAGGAAGGAGACACATACCTTATCAGCCTTGTCATCATTAACCACCCAGAAAGGATAGGGCTCGGCGGGAAAAGTAGGCGACGAGAAGCTACCATGTAAAATGGGACCTCGGACAAGGAGTGTAACTCGGGGGTAAATCGAGTCATTGGTATGACGGGGTCGCCTGTTAGATCCTTGGCCGAGGGGATCAGCATCCAACATCATCCTTTCAACATTTTTGGGCATAGTCCTGTGACGATGAGGACTAGCAGCGAAACCGGCAAGATTACCCAAGGTTGAAGTACCAGCTTGATAGTTAGCAAGGAAATTGGCAACGGTATACCCCGGAGCGTCCTCGGGCTTGTAGGTTGACCACTCGGCGGTGGAGCCGTAACCATCCCGACGATCTCTCCATTCATCCATAATTCGAAAAGTGTTGCCAGTCCATTGAACAAGGGCTCAATAAGGCTTGATCTGAGAAAGAACTTCATAGTAGAAAGGGTTATTAGGGTGATACAAAGGAAGACGAAGACCTAGCTCCAGCTGGCCTTGAGTAATAACCACGCAGTTAGCCGACTGTTCGTGCTTCCCCACGTCGGACTTCTTCAAAACACTGTTTTGGCCCGAGATCAGGGTAACTTCGTAATTCTGAAGATCGTACTTCTCTTTCAGCTGCTCAATGAACTCTTCGTCAGAGAGATCTTTCACCCTTTTCTCGGACCTGCACGAAATAGAAGGAGAATCATCAGGAAAGATAGATCTCATGGCGCGATCATCGTACTTAGAGGGACTATCAAACAAAAACAGGGAAGAAAGGGAAAAAGCATCAAACTCGGAAAAAACATCGTCGACAGACCTTTTTTCAGTCATGGAGGGAGAAGAAGCCATGGACGCAAACAGTGCAGAACTGAGAAATCGGTGAAAAAGGCTGGGATGACGAGAATGTAACCACAGCTACTGTGACAATCGATGAGGAGAAGATGAAAGAAGAAAATCAAGAAAACGAGGACTTTTAGAAGAAGAAAGTGGCGAAGAAATCTCGAAGAGAAGGTTGCAGCGGCGGGGAACTGGAAAAGAAATGGTAAGGAAGAAGAAAGAGAAAAGGAAGCGGGCTATTTAAAGTGGAGAAGTTATAACCGACGCCGACGGTTACAAGTAATAAAGTGGAGTTAATGGGGTACTGCGTGACGGAATTTGCGGCATGGACGAGGACGTGGGCAGCTGGGACGACATTCTTCCACTCGTGTCTGCTACACGAGCGAAAGAAGGGGCATAAATGTAGGTGTAAATTATCCACATGGCTAGGTGGCAACATCTTAAGCTACGATACACCCAAGAAGGAAGAGACGAGAAGCATAGAATAGAGATTACCATGCGCGAGATTTAAGAAGCCACGTGGATCGGGCATGATTTATCTACAGCTGTCGGACAAGACTCGACTCCAGACTTCTAATAGAGCTGATAAGACAAGACACGGTGGGTCAAACGAGGAGCGATAGTCCAATGGATAAGAAGATACGTGTCACATCGTGCCATAAGAACACCCGAAGGAATCGGCTCGGACGAGAGACGGGCGAAGGAATCAAAATATATCGGCCACATGCACAGAAGAAGGGACGACATAAGCTGGCCCGATCACAAAACTTCAGATTAGATGTAATATGATTAACACCCTAGCATGGTTATATGTAACCCTTCCTATAAATAAAGGAACTTATATCCAAGAGAGGTAGGTTGAAAATTGGAGAGAGAGACTTGATATCACACCAAGTAAGAAGAAAGTGAGAAGTGAGTTGATCGTGTAAAGGAATTTGGGTTAAGAGCAACATCTTTGTAACACTTTGAAGTAATAAGATTCACCCTTTCACCCCCGTGGACGTAGGTAATCATACTGAACCACGTATATCTTGTGTCCATTGTTGAGTCTTTACTTTCATTTGCATGAGTAGAAGGTTTTTATCCTTTGGATGTAGTTTGTAGTAAAATGCATCTACAGGTAGTTTTTAGGTTCCCTTTCCCCCAAAACCGTTCATGCATTGGTTAGGAGTGAAACACTAGACGGGGGACTATCCCCCGTCGGGAAAAAGAAAGCTTTTAGGACAAAACGGGGATTGTCCCTCGTTTAATTTTTAATTTTTTATGTTTTTCTTTTTGGACGTGGGATAATCCCCGTCCATTTAGTTTTTTTTTTTTTTTTTTATTGGATGGGGGACTTTCCCCCGTCCATGTAGTTTTCCTTTTTTTTTTTTGACCCGTCTAAATCTTTTTTTTGTTTGCCTTTTTTAATTTTTTTTTTTTTGATTTTTATTGTTGGACGGGGGACGTCTTCTTGTCCCGGGAGATTATCTCCTAATTTTTTTTTTTTTTTTTGGATTTTGGAGACTCCCCATAGGATACATCTCCGTCTTCTTCGATTTTTTTTTACTTTACGGGAGATTGTCTCCCATGTGGTGCCATTTTCTTATCTGGCCATAGTGGGGTCCTTCATATGAGCGAGTTAGTCTCCATTTTGGAGACTCCCCATAGGATATGCTCTAAGTAATGCTTAAAAAAGGCTAAAATAGCTGCCACCTCATCAAATTTGACAGCCGTTAGATGGACCGTGATAGACGGTTATTCATTTTTGTCTAAACCACGTGTTAAATTCAGCAAGCCATTGGTCCGGTAGAAAAGGGTTAGCTTAAAAAGCAATATGTCTAAGGGTTCGGCTCATTACACGTGGTCTTCCTAGTCTAGTCTAGTGAACGAGAGAGAAGGGAAATTACAAAAACTCTTAACAAACAACACAAAAAACAACACTAAAACAACCACACACATAAACATACACTAATGGTGGGACCCCCTGCTAGCTTCAGCCGAAAAAAAATTGAGGAGAAAAAGAGAATATTGTTTTAGTGTTGTTTTTTTTGGTTGTATGTGTAGAATGGCCCACGAAAAAAAATGTGAGGAGAAAAGAGAATATTGTTTTAGTGTTGTTTTTTTGGTTGTATGTGTAGAATGGTTGAGAAAAGAAAAACAAACGTATAAGCCATTTTCTCTCTCCTGCTTCTCTCTTCTTCTCTTCTTCTTCACAGAGAGAATAGTAATTAGGGTCTTTTCTGCTCAAACCCTCACATCTCGACCTTTTTTCTCTTCTCCCTTTACTTGTTGTTGCAAATCAAATCTTCGGTATACAGAGATTTAATTTACTGTATTCGATTTGTTAGGGCTTCCGTGGGAATCAAAATCAGATATGCAAAGGTTATTTAGAGGAAACGAGAGATTTCAGAAACCCTTCCTATTATTTTCCCCTCTTTTCCCACCTTCCGAAATTCAATTCTCCTCGTTCGCTGCAAACCCTAGTTATACAAGATAAGAGATTCGTATGTGCAGAACATGGAGATTCAGAGCTTCAATTAGAGATCTCCAGACTTGATAACTTCGTCAATCTTGAGCGCTGAGTTGATCGATTCTCTTCTTGATGTTGTAGAGGGTATATTTCTAAACCCTAACTATTTTTTTTTTATTCTCTACTGGATCTTTTTATTTTATTGAGTTTTCGCTCATGTTGTGAAGGGTGTTAGATTTTAGGGTTGCTCTATATTAGATTTAGTTTATTGGTTGCAGTTTAATCAGAAGAATCGGTGTTTGTTGTTGTTGATATGGAGTTAGATGAGTGATTTAGGAAAATATATGGACTGATGTTGGTGTTGCAGGTGGTGATGGAGTTGTTTGTGTCGGTGGAATTGATGATAATAGGAATTTCTATGGAGGAGTTGGAATTGGAGATGGTATGGTAGTTGTTAGTGATGGTATTGGAATTGGTATTTCAGGTTATAGGTTGGTTGCAGGTATATGCAGCTAGAGAGTGTTTGAGGTTTTGGTGATTGATGAATTACAGAAGTTGAGGACTTACTGGTGGGTGTGTATCCAGAAATGGAATTGTTGTTGTATCCATGCTGAAATATGGACCAGGATAGTCATTGTAGTGATAGTTGTATGGCTAGTGATAGTCATTGTAGGATTTAATGGACCAGGATTATTGTGTTCGCTATGTCTTGTACTTTCTAATGTTCCACATGTTTATATTCCTCTTGCTAGTTGTGTTCAAACACTCAGGTTTATAGGAAGAAAACATCACAACTCCATGATTTAGATTTTAGGGTTATTATGCTTTATCTGTTGATTTGATTTTTTTTTTTTAGTAATTTTCTTCTTCTCAATGTATTAGATGATACTTCTTATGCTTAGTCTTATCTTGTTTATAGATTCAGTAGTTTAGTGTTTTTAATAATTCTAAGTGCTCCGTATTCTGGGGAGTTTGTTTTGGTAAGTTTTAATTTATGTTCTTCTTACATGGTTTGATCTCTAGGATTCCAAGTATGGCGAGGAACTGTATCTGACACTGGTTGAGCCTTTCAATGCTACTTTATCTGTTCATCAACCTGTTGAGGACGTCGATGAGTGTGTGGTCTTGATAATGAAGCTTTACAGTATTGCTTCACGACTCTCAAGCTTACTACTCCTAGATGTAAGCTCTCAACCATGAACTCTGTACTTCTTTATTTTCATTTAGTGTAGTATTAATGTATTATACATAAACTGATTGTCCGTCTGATGTTTGTTTGTGATAAACAGTTGGAGATTTGAACCAATTTATATCTGCAGCAAGATCTGGTGTTAATGCTGTTTGAGGTTTCCCTGACAACTGAACTCTGACTTGAGAAGGCTTGCTGTTAACTAGATCCCATTCCTGGTATTCACCTTTTCATGGTTGGATTTGCTCCAGTTACATCCCGTGGATCTCAACAATACAAAGTACTTAATGTACCAGAACTCAAGTGTTCAAATAAAATATCAAAATGGGGACTCGATCTTCTTCTACTCGATGTGCCTGCCGATCAATAATATAAGTTTCCTCTTCACTCTCAACTTTTAAATTTCATATCGTTTCTTTACTTGTGTGAATTTGGGTAATATTTTGTGGTGATTCGATGGCTTGTTGTGGTGATTCGGGTGGCTTGTATTGTTTGTTGTGCGCCTCTTGTATTGTTTGTTGTTTACTTATGTGAATTTGTGTAATATTTTGTGGCTCCTCTTGTATTGTTTGTTGTGCGCCTCTTGTATTGTTTGTTGTGGCGACTTGTTCTGCGGTTCTTTCTGTGGTTTTTGTGTGCGATTCTCTGTATACTGTATATGCTCTGTCTGACTGTTTATGCTCTTTGTATTCTTTGTGTGGTTTGAGAATCTAGGGTGTCGTTTGGTTTAAGGTTCTTGGTAGATTAGTGTTCAGGTTAAGTTTCCTAATGTGGTTTTTGTAGGGAATCCTAGTGTTGAATGATCTTTTGTAGGGAATCCTAGTGTTGAATGCTTGGTTTGATTTGCTCCGTTTACATGTACACTTGTTCCTTCATTTGTTATGTCAATGGTTTGAACAAGCATTTACTTTATTTCGTTTCAGGAAACCCATTCAAGATGCGAAAATCACCAGGGAATATATCCACCTCCAATGTGAGCCCGGCACCTAAACGTTTTACCGATGTCCACTAATGTGGATCAAGACGAAGCATACTTACAGATTTCAAGATAAGTGAAAAACTTTGCGAAGATCTATGGTATGTCATTTGGTCACTATGCCTTCCGTGATTCCCTCTAATTGATAAGATTCCTTCATGACTGAGAATAAAACTTGTGTATGTTCTGTTGCATCTTCCTCATGAAAGTGAGAAATGAAGAAGATGCGGAAGAATGTCAAATTATTGAGACAAAATTGATCCTAGCTAAATTGCTCCAATGTTTGTAGGAGGATTTCTATGCTGCTATTTACTGGGCATACAAGATTGATCCTCTGCATTGCATATCAAAGCAGGGGATTGCTATCTTTCTGGTCAGGAAGCCGACACAGCAGGATTTGTCTTCCTCTTGCTTGATGACCTGGAGTCAAAAATTTCTATGCAGTTCAATCCGGTAAGCGATCATATTCCTGTAGATATGCATTTCTATGTAGTTCAATCCGGTAAGCGATCATATTCCTGTAGATATGCATATTTCCTAGCCTTGTTGGAAGCTGTTCTTTGTTTTAACCTACGGAATTTTGCAGTTTGTAGACGAAGCTTGCCGCCAGATTGAGAGAAATGAGCGCAACATTCGCCAAATGGGTGTCTTATCTTATATTACTAGGTAATTTGGCGTTGTTGATCTTGAGTTTCAATCTCACAGTATTACATATGAGTCGATATTTACATGATTTAGATGAAGGGTACACTTGGACATGCTTTCTTGTATAATCTGCAAAAACATTTGTGGAATCTTTCCATTGCCTCCAAGTATGTTTAAAATAGTTGTTGGAAGCTAATTTTGCATTATAATCTCTTGATCTATCTATAGCAATCTCTATGAACCTATTATAATGCATTATACCGTGCTAACTGCCATGGAACAGTACATCCATGACAATCAATTTACTCTGTTATTTTTTCATGTTGCAACTCTCTTTCTCTCTTGCTCATATATGTATATGCACAAGCACCAACCATTTTCTGTATTGGACATAAAATCTGATGAATCATAAACTTTTGACGTGGCAGGCATTTTCCAAACTATGCTGGGTCATATCAGTGCCATCGTGGAGCAAAATCCTGTTTCTGCAGCCAGCAATATCCGTTCTTACAGTGTATTTTGTCTCTAAACCTTTGAGTAGCTCACTAACTACATAATGCACCACATAAATCCTCACTCAACTCCTCTTTTATTGCTTTCAGGAATGGAAGTTGTTTTCCACAAAACCGTAGTTTGAATGATTGTCGCAAATTTGTAGCCAATCAATTTTATCAGGTTTCTACATCTCTCAAGGCCAATATAGTGTTTGTGCTACTTAGTCTTCCTCTGCATTTCGGGGGTACTTCATGTTGTTTGTGCTTCCATTCTTAATAGTGGGTGAAACTTGCATCAGGATTTCATTGTTGACCGCTACATCCTTACTCTGTTAAGAAGCAGACAAGGATCATAAGAAAAACAATCATGTAGAGACGGGAGATGTAATGAAATATCTGGAGAATAGAATACTGGACTCCAACAAAGAGATGTACATACTAGCTGCTCTTGATGAAGTGAAGTCTGAAGGTACCTGAATATTTTAAACTTCCAATGCTTCTTATTATGAAACTTAGTGCCGTTCACATATTTTTAGTTGTAACGAGACAAGATTTAAATTGAGAATTACTTACTGGTACCATTTTTTTTTTCTGGTTTCATTTCAGTTGAGACATGCTAAGCGAGGAATAAGGCCAGGACCTGTAGTAGATTTTTTATTGGGCAATCCAAATGTGAATTATCCAAACCAAATTTAAGTGGGACAAGGTAAACATAATTTTTCTTTAAACTTTGGCATATGTTTTATTGTTTATAGTTATCTCATTGAAAGTCTTGAATGTTGACAGGCTAAGCGAACTTAAGAATCTAAGGGTCAAGGTTACTCCCTCAAATTCAGAGTATAAAATCACTGTACTGAGTGAGTTGCCTTGTCGTCAATAGATGTAAGCATCCATTACTTCTATAATAGTTCTTTTTCCTTTATTGTTTTAAAAATATTGTACTCTGATATTAACTTCCCGTCTGGCTTACAGACTTCTATGTCATGTCTCTAAACCTTCTAACATTGCAGGTTTACCATGAAGCGGAAGGGTGCAAATGCAAATGGTGGAACCGTTGAAATTACAGTGTATGATTATTTTGTTACCATTGGCATACTGAGCTAGTGTACATAAAGTTAGAATGATATCATACATGGTAGAAGATTTGGTATGTCTTTGATAACAAAATTGGTTTACATTTTCTGATAGATACCTCTTTTTGAAGTAGAATCTTCTTTACCTCTGCGTGGCGCCCAGTGGAAAATAATGCCACTTTGGCGCTACCTTTGTGGAGCTCTTTCGAGCATATTCAGCCTTTGTATGTTTTATCTTAGGCATGGCTGAATTTTGTCTAGGTTGATAGGTTAACTTTCTGTTAAAAAGTAAAAAATTATCATACATACACTGTGTTAACCTCTACCTTTAATTTTCAAAGATAGTGTTATAGCTGATTATTCGACACTTGGTAATGTATCTGTTTGCAACTCTATTGACGTTGGGTGTGCTGTTCTGGTCAATAGCTACGAGTGGTCATTATAAACATGCAAGTATTTTGCTTTCTATATTGAAATAATTATCTAATTATGACGATTCCAGGAATCACGGTTGCTGATTACTTGCTAGATATGGGTTACACTGTTACGATGATGGCTGATTTTACATCTCGATGGGCAGATGCTTAGCGTGAAATTTCAGGACAACTGGTAATTTCATCTCTTGTCTCTGTGTTAAAACTTGCAACATATCATACATCCTACTATTTTGATTCTTTTGCATAGTGCACATTTTATTTTCCTCTTCTCTTAACTATATTGTTTCTAAACTTACTATCTTCTGCATTTACATGCCTTGGAATCTTTCTATGAAATGTTTGATTCAGACTTTATTGACATTAGGATGAAAGCTCATGAGGTGCTCCAGAGAGAAGGTGATCTGAATGAAATTGTCCAACAGGTTTGTTACAAATTTTTGTTGGTTCTTGTGTACTCCGCATTTTTTTCCTACCCAAACTAATTACTCAATATTGATGGAGCTTACACCAATGGCCTTTTTTTTATTAGCTTGTCAGTGAAGATGCTTTGACGGAAACTGGCAAGATCATTCGGAATTGCAAAGCTTCTATGAGAGGATTACCTTGCTCATAATGCAATTTTGCCGTATGTACAAATAAATAACCATTATTCAGTTGTGTCCGTTCTTTTGAGTTATAGCTTTTGTCTTGTTTGACTCGGTTTGCTCTCGCTTCGCAGATACAATGTCTTCTGTCCCTTCTACATGTCCGTTTGAATGATGGGCAACATTATCCATTTCTACAATTTGGCCAACCAGGTAACCTTTTGCAACATTAAGCTGTCTGTTTACTTCCGCTATAATATGACATCTCGCTTAATATGAGAACACATCCAAATTCATTGACGCATAAAATTGAACTATATGTCAGATTAGATAAGGGGTATTTGGATAACAGTCGGTTTTGAAGTCACAAGTTATCAGGGGCTTGGGTATGAGTGGTCAATTTGTAACGTACTTTACTTAAAGGGGTACCTTGTTAGCTATGTATCAACAAGTGAGGTCGATTTGCAGGCTGTACAGTGCAGAGCTGGTATGGAAGTGTTATCAAGCTGCGGTTTGGTGATCTCTTGAACCATTAAGTGTAGGTAAGCAATTGACATTATTAAAACAAGACACCAAAAAGTTATTCGGTGGTGTGTGATTTGGAACCCAGATGCTATTCATCGTATCAAATAATGAGAGGAATCAACATTTTCACAAACTTATATTGGCTATAATTTTATCTGTGATGTTTGGTTTCTCACGTGAATTTTTGTCAACTGACAAGGCAAACACCAAAAGAAGTTGTTCAGAGGATCTGTGATGAAGTTGTTGATGAAGATGACCAACCTGTACCAGCTTCCTACTAAGAGTGGTGGAACTTCTAATGGTGATTTGAAGGTATGATGTTTTTTTTTACAACTGTTGTCTGAGATGTGTTCTATTGTTACCCTTTTTCATAGTGTTTTTTTATCATCAATATATAAATGGTAAATACCTTACATGTCATAAGGGATACAACCTTTTATAATAGTGTACAAGTGAAGGAGAAACATAGACTAAGAAAATTGACAAGTTTTTGCTTTAAAATGGCTAACCTTGTGAAATTAGATTTATGTTGGAACTTATATAACATAACAACCCTGGGGGGAAATGTATGCTAGATACATCTTCAATTTATCAATACCTATTAGCGATATCTTCTTTGCTTTTTATTATTGTTGCTGAAATTTAATCTCCTGTATTTGTTTTTTTTTTTTGAAAGAGAGTATAACCAAGTAATGTTAAACGTGTTCACTTAATACTTTTGATCTGTCGTGGAGTAATAGACTACATAACTTAATTTTGGTGTACTCGTCTCCCTGTAAGATTTATTTCTCATATATGAAGATTATTCAATACCTTTTTTCTGTGCTAATCTGAGTAGGAGTAACAAATTGAAAAGACCGAAATATTTGAAGCTGTTGTATGCCATTTATGATTTGTTGGTCCCAATGACCTTTTTGAAATTTACTGATGGTTCCAGTTTGTCTTCAAGATAGTTCTTTTTAGTTTTATAATCTTAATCCATTGTAATTTTAGTTGTTTCTTGTTATGTTGCAGATCTAAGATACAAGGGGGGAGTATAAAGCGAAAGAATACTTTTTTTTCAGCAGTTCTTCTTTTTCGAAAGTTCACTAGTTGGGTAGTTTTCATTTGTGCACTGTATGTAATAGTTCTAGGAAGGAGAGGAAGTGTGGATATCAATCCAGATGACTGCTTGGATTGGCTCGGCGTATTCATCCCCTATCTGAATAGGAGGTAAGATCTCTAACACCCACAAATACCCTGTCAATGAGTTTTTTTTTTTTTTTAACCTCGTACACTTGTTTAAGATAAACATTTTGTAAGAGAATAGATCATTAAAACGTGATACATAAGTCATGGAAATATAAACTAGGCGAAAAAACCTCGAGAACAAAATGCCTAAGTCAGCCTAGACTAATCTGTAGCCTGAAGTTCTAGTAGGAACACAGTAACAGTTGTCTTGAAAGATATTTGAACCGTGTTGGAGTTGAAAGATATTATTAGGTTAGAAATGTTTTTTTCTAGCTAATTTATGTTTTCATGGTGATTAACTTTGGATTTCTTCCACAAGTGCATATACATGTGCAATAAGTGCAGAATTTACTTGTAATTAAATCGTGTACATTGTGTTTGCAGGCACAAAGGATTGCATGGATTTGCACGTGCACGCACAGCGTGTCCACTTGGATCAATTCATCTTTGATGATCGTGCATCCCATGCCTTTCATTGGCATGTATTGCTAGTTCATCCAAAGATGGTTGTTGTTTAGTGGACTATGTGTTGGCGTATGAGTGGTGTTTGGTTCTTGTATGCTTGTTGGCTCTCTGCTCTGCGCAGCGAACGACTAGCTCAAGTACCTTTTCAGTTGGTTCCTGTTTCCCTCGTAAAATAAATGTGGTCAGGTCCCACTCCGGTGGGTGATCCGGTCCACAGGTCCCGCCGATCTCGTCATCTTGCCCTAAGTGCGGACGGATCCCACTCCGGTGGGTGATCCGGTCCACAGGTCCCGCCGATCTCGTCATCTTGCCCAAAGTGCGGACGGATCCCACTCCGGTGGGTGATCCGCTACGCAGGTTCCGCCGATCTCGTCATCTAGACCGAAGTGCGGACGGATCCCACTCCGGTGGGTGATCCGCTCCGCAGGTCCCGCCGATCTCGTCATCTAGCCCTAAGTGCGGACGGATCCCACTCCGTGGGTGATCCGCTCCGCAGGTCCCGCCGATCTCGTCATCTAGCCCTAAGTGCGGACGGATCCCACTCCGGTGGGTGATCCGCTCCGCAGGTCCCGCCGATCTCGTCATCTTGCCCTAAGTGCGGACGGATCCCACTCCGGTGGGTGATCCGCTCCGCAGGTCCCGCCGATCTCGTCATCTTGCCCTAAGTGCGGACGGATCCCACTCCGGTGGGTGATCCGCTCCGCAGGTCCCGCCGATCTCGTCATCTTGCCCTAAGTGCGGACGGATCCCACTCCGGTGGGTGATCCGCTCCGCAGGTCCCGCCGATCTCGTCATCTTGCCCTAAGTGCGGACGGATCCCACTCCGGTGGGTGATCCGCTCCGCAGTCCCGCCGATCTCGTCATCTTGCCCTAAGTGCGGACGGATCCCACTCCGGTGGGTGATCCGCTCCGCAGGTCCCGCCGATCTCGTCATCTTGCCCTACGTGCG
This sequence comes from Papaver bracteatum, assembly GCA_023529315.1. NCBI lineage: Eukaryota > Viridiplantae > Streptophyta > Magnoliopsida > Ranunculales > Papaveraceae > Papaver > Papaver bracteatum. The sequence continues at coordinate 510,398 of JAJJWX010005204.1, forward strand.
GACGGATCCCACTCCGGTGGGGGATCCGCTCCGCAGGTCCCGCCGATCTCGTCATCTTGCCCTACGTGCGGACGGATCCCACTCCGGTGGGGGATCCGCTCCGCAGGTCCCGCCGATCTCGTCATCTTGCCCTACGTGCGGACGGATCCCACTCCGGTGGGGGATCCGCTCCGCAGGTCCCGCCGATCTCGTCATCTTGCCCTACGTGCGGACGGATCCCACTCCGGTGGGGGTCTGCTACGCAGGTCCCGCCGATCTCGTCATCTAGCCCTACGTGCGGACGGATCCCACTCCGGTGGGTGGTCCGCTCCGCAGGTCCCGCCGATCTCGTCATCTTGCCCTACGTGCGGACGGATCCCACTCCGGTGGGGGTCTGCTACGCAGGTCCCGCCGATCTCGTCATCTTGCCCTACGTGCGGACGGATCCCACTCCGGTGGGTGATCCGCTCCGCAGGTCCCGCCGCACGGATCCCACTCCGGTGGGTGATCCGCTCCGCAGGTCCCGCCGATCTCGTCATCTTGCCCTACGTGCGGACGGATCCCACTCCGGTGGGTGATCCGCTCCGCAGGTCCCGCCGATCTCGTCATCTTGCCCTACGTGCGGACGGATCCCACTCCGGTGGGTGATCCGCTCCGCAGGTCCCGCCGATCTCGTCATCTAGCCCTACGTGCGGACGGATCCCACTCCGGTGGGTGATCCGCTCCGCAGGTCCCGCCGATCTCGTCATCTTGCCCCTACGTGAGGACGGATCCCACTCCCGGGTGTGGATCCTCCGCAGTCCCGCCGATCTCGTCATCTTGCCCTATGTGCGGACGGATCCCACTCCGGTGGGTCCCGCCGATCTCGTCATCTTGCCCTATGTGCGGACGGATCCCACTCCGGTGGGTCCCGCCGATCTCGTCATCTTGCCCTACGTGCGGACGGATCCCACTCCGGTGGGTGATCCTCTCCGCAGGTCCCGCCGATCTCGTCATCTTGCCCTACGTGCGGACGGATCCCACTCCGGTGGGTGATCCGCTCCGCAGGTCCCGCCGATCTCGTCATCTTGCCCTAAGTGCGGACGGATCCCACTCCGGTGGGTGATCCGCTCCGCAGGTCCCGCCGATCTCGTCATCTTGCCCTAAGTGTGGACGGATCCCACTCCGCGGGTCCCGCCGATCTCGTCATCTAGCCCTATGTGTGGACGGATCCCACTCCGGTGGGTGATCCGCTCCGCAGGTCCCGCCGATCTCGTCATCTAGCCCTCCGCAGTCCCGCCGTCTCGTCATGACGGATCCCACTCCGGTGGGTGATCGCTCCGCAGTCCCTCCGATCTCGTCATCTTGCCCTAAGTGCGGACGGATCCCACTCCGGTGGGTGATCCGCTCCGCGAGTCCCGCCGATCTCGTCATCTTGCCCTAGATGCGGACGGATCCCACTCCGGTGGGCGACGGATCTCGCTCGCAGGTCCCGCCGATCTCGTCATCTTGCCCTATGTGCGGACGGATCCCACTCCGGTGGGTGATCCGCTCCGCAGGTCCCGCCGATCTCGTCATCTTGCCCTACGTGTGGACGGATCCCACTCCGGTGGGTGATCCGCTCCGCAGGTCCCGCCGATCTCGTCATCTAGCCCTACGTGCGGACGGATCCCACTCCGGTGGGTGATCCGCTCCGCAGGTCCCGCCGATCTCGTCATCTTGCCCTAAGTGCGGACGGATCCCACTCCGGTGGGTGATCCGCTCCGCAGGTCCCGCCGATCTCGTCATCTTGCCCTAAGTGCGGACGGATCCCACTCCGCAGGTCCCGCCGATCTCGTCATCTTGCCCTCTGTGCGGACGGATCCCACTCCGGTGGGTGATCCGCTCCGCAGGTCCCGCCGATCTCGTCATCTTGCCCTAAGTGCGGACGGATCCCACTCCGCAGGTCCCGCCGATCTCGTCATCTTGCCCTATGTGCGGACGGATCCCACTCCGGTGGGTGATCCGCTCCGCAGGTCCCGCCGATCTCGTCATCTTGCCCTAAGTGCGGACGGATCCCACTCCGGTGGGTGATCCGAGCTGAAGGACCCGCCGATCTCGTCATCTTGCCCTATGTGCGGACGGATCCCACTCCGGTGGGTGATCCGCTCGCGCAGTCCCGCCGATCTCGTCATCTTGCCCTAAGGTGGGTGCGGACGGATCCCACTCCGTCATGGGTGATCCGCGGATCCCACGCAGTCCCGCCGATCTCGTCATCTTGCCCTAAGTGCGGACGGATCCCACTCCGGTGGGTGATCCGCTCCGCAGGTCCCGCCGATCTCGTCATCTTGCCCTAAGTGCGGACGGATCCCACTCCCGGTGGGTGATCCGCTCCGCAGTCCCGCCGATCTCGTCATCTAGCCCTCGTGTGGACGGATCCCACTCCGGTGGGTGATCCGCTCTCCGCGGTCCCGCCGATCTCGTCATCTTGCCCTAAGTGCGGACGGATCCCACTCCGGTGGGTGATTCGCTCCGCAGGTCCCGCCGATCTCGTCATCTTGCCCTAAGTGCGGACGGATCCCACTCCGCAGGTCCCGCCGATCTCGTCATCTAGCCCTACGTGCGGACGGATCCCACTCCGGGTGGGGATCCGCTCCGCAGTCCCGCCGATCTCGTCATCTTGCCCTAAGTGCGGACGGATCCCACTCTCGGTGGGTGATCGCTCCCAGCAGTCCGCCGATCTCGTCATCTTGCCCTATGTGCGGACGGATCCCACTCCGGTGGGTGATCCGCTCCGCAGGTCCCGCCGATCTCGTCATCTTGCCCTAAGTGTGGACGGATCCCACTCCGGTGGGTGATCCGCTCGCAGTCCCGCCGATCTCGTCATCTAGCCCCTATGTGTGGACGGATCCCACTCCGGTGGGTGATCCGCTCCGCAGGTCCCGCCGATCTCGTCATCTTGCCCTAAGTGCGGACGGATCCCACTCCCGTGGGTGATCCGCTCCGCAAGTCCCGCCGATCTCGTCATCTTGCCCTAAGTGCGGACGGATCCCACCGGTGGGTGATCCGCTCCGCAGTCCCGCCGATCTCGTCATCTTGCCCTACGTGCGGACGGATCCCACTCTCCGGTGGGTGATCCGTCATCTCCGCAGTCCCGCCGATCTCGTCATCTTGCCCTATGTGCGGACGGATCCCACTCCGGTGGGGATCCGTCTCCAGTGCAGTCCCGCCGATCTCGTCATCTTGCCCTAAGTGCGGACGGATCCCACTCCGGTGGGTGATCCGCTCCGCAGTCCCGCCGATCTCGTCATCTTGCCCCCTGTGCGGACGGATCCCACTCCGGTGGGTGATCGCTCCGCAGGTCCCGCCGATCTCGTCATCTTGCCCTAAGTGCGGACGGATCCCACCCGGTGGGTGATCCGCTCAGCAGTCCCGCCGATCTCGTCATCTTGCCCTAAGTGCGGACGGATCCCACTCCGGTGGGTGATCCGCTCCGCAGGTCCCGCCGATCTCGTCATCTTGCCCTAAGTGCGGACGGATCCCACTCCGCAGGTCCCGCCGATCTCGTCATCTTGCCCTATGTGCGGACGGATCCCACTCCGGTGGGTGATCCGCTCCGCAGGTCCCGCCGATCTCGTCATCTTGCCCAAAGTGCGGACGGATCCCACTCCGGTGGGTGATCCGCTCCGCAGGTCCCGCCGATCTCGTCATCTTGCCCTACGTGCGGACGGATCCCACTCCGGTGGGTGATCCGCTCCGCAGGTCCCGCCGATCTCGTCATCTTGCCCTACGTGCGGACGGATCCCACTCCGTGGGTGGGTCCCGCCGATCTCGTCATCTTGCCCCTACGTGCGGACGGATCCCACTCCGGTGGGTGATCCGCTCCGCAGTCCCGCCGATCTCGTCATCTTGCCCTCGTGCGGACGGATCCCACTCCGGTGGGTGATCGCTCCCGCAGGTCCCGTCGATCTCGTCATCTTGCCCTATGTGCGGACGGATCCCACTCCGGTGGGTGATCCGCTCCGCAGGTCCCGCCGATCTCGTCATCTTGCCATAAGTGCGGACGGATCCCACTCCGGTGGGTGATCCGCTCCGCAGGTCCCGCCGATCTCGTCATCTTGCCCTAAGTGCGGACGGATCCCACTCCGGTGGGTGATCCCGCTCCGCAGTCCATCCGTGGGTGGTCCCGCCGATCTCGTCATCTTGCCCTATGTGCGGACGGATCCCACTCCGGTGGGTGATCCGCTCCGCAGGTCCCGCCGATCTCGTCATCTTGCCCTATGTGCGGACGGATCCCACTCCGGTGGGTGATCCGCTCCGCAGGTCCCGCCGATCTCGTCATCTTGCCCCTAGGTGCGGACGGATCCCACTCCGGTGGGTGATCCGCTCCGGCAGTCCCGCCGATCTCGTCATCTTGCCCAGTGCGGACGGATCCCACTCGGTGGGTGATCCGCTCTCAGAGTCCGATCTCGATCTCGTCATCTAAGCCCTATGTGCGGACGGATCCCACTCCGGTGGGTGATCCGTCATCTCCGCGGACGGATCCCGCCGATCTCGTCATCTTGCCCTGTGTGGACGGATCCCACTCCGGTGGGTGATCCGCTCCGCATGTCCCGCCGATCTCGTCATCTTGCCCTAAGTGCGGACGGATCCCACTCCGGTGGGTGATCCGCTCCGCAGGTCCCGCCGATCTCGTCATCTTGCCCTAAGTGCGGACGGATCCCACTGGGTGATCCTAGCCCTAGCGCGATCCGATCCGGTCCCGCCGATCTCGTCATCTTGCCCTATGTGCGGACGGATCCCACTCCGGTGGGTGATCCGCTCCGCAGGTCCCGCCGATCTCGTCATCTTTCCCTAAGTGTGGACGGATCCCACTCCGGTGGGTGATCCGCTCCGCAGGTCCCGCCGATCTCGTCATCTAGCCCTATGTGTGGACGGATCCCACTCCGGTGGGTGATCCTCTCCGCAGGTCCCGCCGATCTCGTCATCTAGCCCTATGTGTGGACGGATCCCACACAGGTGGGTGATCCGCTCCGCAGGTCCCGCCGATCTCGTCATCTTGCCCTAAGTGTGGACGGATCCCACTCCGGTGGGTGATCCGCTCCGCAGGTCCCGCCGATCTCGTCATCTAGCCCTATGTGTGGACGGATCCCACTCCGGTGGGTGATCCGCTCCGCAGGTCCCGCCGATCTCGTCATCTTGCCCTCTGTGTGGACGGATCCCACTCCGGTGGGTGATCCGCTCCGCAGGTCCCGCCGATCTCGTCATCTTGCCCTAAGTGCGGACGGATCCCGGTGGGTGATCCCATGAGTCCCGCCGATCTCGTCATCTAGCCCTATGTGCGGACGGATCCCACTCCGCAGGTCCCGCCGATCTCGTCATCTTGCCCTAAGTGCGGACGGATCCCACTCCGGTGGGTGATCCGCTCCGCAGGTCCCGCCGATCTCGTCATCTTGCCCTAAGTGTGGACGGATCCCACTCCGGTGGGTGATCCGCTCTCGCAGGTCCCGCCGATCTCGTCATCTAGCCCTACGTGTGGACGGATCCCACTCGGTGGGTGATCCGCTGCGCAGGTCCCGCCGATCTCGTCATCTTTCCCTAAGTGCGGACGGATCCCACTCCGGTGGGTGATCCGCTCCGCAGGTCCCGCCGATCTCGTCATGTTTCCCTAAGTGCGGACGGATCCCACTCCGCAGGTCCCGCCGATCTCGTCATCTTGCCCTAAGTGTGGACGGATCCCACTCCGGTGGGTGATCCGCTCCGCAGGTCCCGCCGATCTCGTCATCTAGCCCTATGTGTGGACGGATCCCACTCCGGTGGGTGATCCGCTCCGCAGGTCCCGCCGATCTCGTCATCTTGCCCTGGATGTCGGACGGATCCCACTCGGTGGGTGATCCGCTCCGCAGTATAAGCCGATCTCGTCATCTTGCCCTATTTTGCGGACGGAGTTGGATCCCATTTTATTGTGATATAGTCCCGCCGATCTCGTCATCTTGAGCCCTAGCAAGTGCGGACGGATCCCACCGATCCCCTCGTCATCTCGATCTAAATGAGGAATCGCCGATGTGGACGGATCCCACTCCGGTGGTGGATCTGTCGCTCGTCCCTAGTTGCTGTCCGAATCCCGCCGATCTCGTCATCTTGCCCCATGTCCGGACGGATCCCACTCGGACTTTGGGTGATCGGCCAGATCCCACAGTCCGATCTCGAATCGATCGTCATCTTTGCCTATGTGTGGACGGATCCCACTCCGGTGGGTGATCCGCTCCGCATGTCCCGCCGATCTCGTCATCTTGCCCTCTGTGTGGACGGATCCCACTCCGGTGGGTGATCCGCTCCGCAGGTCCCGCCGATCTCGTCATCTTTCCCTAAGTGCGGACGGATCCCACTCCGGTGGGTGATCCGCTCCGCAGTCCCGCCGATCTCGTCATCTTGCCCTATGTGACGGACGGATCCCACTCCGGTGGGTGATCTCGTCTCCGCAGTCCCGCCGATCTCGTCATCTTGCCTCATGTGCACAAGTGGACGGATCCCACTCCGGTGGGTGATCCGCTCTCCGCAGTCCCGCCGATCTCGTCATCTTGCCCTAAGTGCGGACGGATCCCACTCCGGTGGGTGATCCGCTCCGCAGGTCCCGCCGATCTCGTCATCTTGCCCCTAAGTGCGGACGGATCCCACTCCGGTGGGTGATCCGCTCTCGCGCAGTCCCGCCGATCTCGTCATCTTGCCCTATGTGCGGACGGATCCCACTCCGGTGGGTGATCCGCTCCGAAGGTCCCGCCGATCTCATCATCTTGCCATAAGTGTGGACGGATCCCACTCCGGTGGGTGATCCGCTCCGCAGGTCCCGCCGATCTCGTCATCTAGCCCTATGTGTGGACGGATCCCACTCCCGGTGGGTGATCGCTCGCCAGTCCCGCCGATCTCGTCATCTTGCCCTAATGTGTGGGACGGATCCCACTCCGGTGGGTGATCGCTCCGCAGATCCCGCCGATATCGTCATCTTGCCCTAAGTGCGGACGGATCCCACTCCGGTGGGTGATCCGCTCCGCGGGTCCCGCCGATCTCGTCATCTTGATCCCTGGGTGTGCGGACGGATCCCACTCCACTCGGTGGGTGATCCGCTCCGCAGGTCCCGCCGATCTCGTCATCTTGCCCTATGTGCGGACGGATCCCACTCCGGTGGGTGATCCGCTCCGCAGGTCCCGCCGATCTCGTCATCTTGCCCTAAGTGTGGACGGATCCCACTCCGGTGGGTGATCCGCTCCGCAGGTCCCGCCGATCTCGTCATCTTGCCCTATGTGTGGACGGATCCCACTCCGGTGGGTGATCCGCTCCGCAGGTCCCGCCGATCTCGTCATCTTGCCCTAAGTGCGGACGGATCCCACTCCGGTGGGTGATCCGCTCCGCAGGTCCCGCCGATCTCGTCATCTTGCCCTAAGTGCGGACGGATCCCACTCCGGTGGGTGATCCGCTCCGCCGCAGTCCGCCGATCTCGTCATCTTGCCCTTTGTGCGGACGGATCCCACTCCCGGTGGGTGATCGCTCCGGGGTCCCGCCGATCTCGTCATCTTGCCCTAAGTGCGGACGGATCCCACTCCGGTGGGTGATCCGCTCCGCAGGTCCCGCCGATCTCGTCATCTTGCCCTATGTGCGGACGGATCCCACTCCGGTGGGTGATCCGCTCCGCAGGTCCCGCCGATCTCGTCATCTTGCCCTAAGTGCGGACGGATCCCACTCCGGTGGGTGTCCGCTCCGCAGGTCCCGCCGATCTCGTCATCTTGCCCTATGTGCGGACGGATCCCACTCCGGTGGGTGATTCGCTCCGCAGGTCCCGCCGATCTCGTCATCTTGCCCTAAGTGCGGACGGATCCCACTCCGGTGGGTGATCCGCTCCGCAGGTCCCGCCGATCTCGTCATCTTGCCCTCTGTGTGGACGGATCCCACTCCGGTGGGTGATCCGCTCCGCAGGTCCCGCCGATCTCGTCATCTTGCCCTAAGTGCGGACGGATCCCACTCCGGTGGGTGATCCGCTCCGCAGGTCCCGCCGATCTCGTCATCTTGCCCTATGTGCGGACGGATCCCACTCCGCAGGTCCCGCCGATCTCGTCATCTTGCCCTATGTGCGGACGGATCCCACTCCGGTGGGTGATCCGCTCTGCAGGTCCCGCCGATCTCGTCATCTTGCCCTAAGTGCGGACGGATCCCACTCCGGTGGGTGATCCGCTCCGCAGGTCCCGCCGATCTCGTCATCTTGCCCTATGTGCGGACGGATCCCACTCCGGTGGGTGATCCGCTCCGCAGGTCCCGCCGATCTCGTCATCTTGCCCTACGTGCGGACGGATCCCACTCCGGTGGGTGATCCGCTCCGCAGGTCCCGCCGATCTCGTCATCTTGCCCTATGTGTGGACGGATCCCACTCCGGTGGGTGATCCGATCCGCAGGTCCCGCCGATCTCGTCATCTTGCCCTAAGTGTGGACGGATCCCGCTCCGCAGGTCCCGCCGATCTCGTCATCTTGCCCTATGTGTGGACGGATCCCACTCCGGTGGGTGATCCTCTCCGCAGGTCCCGCCGATCTCGTCATCTTGCCCATGTGCGGACGGATCCCACTCCGGTGGGTGATCGCTCCGCAGGTCCCGCCGATCTCGTCATCTTGCCCCTGTGCGGACGGATCCCATTCCGGTGGGTGATCCTCTCCGCAGGTCCCGCCGATCGATCTCGTCATCTAGCCCTCGTGCGGACGGATCCCACTCCCGGTGGGTGATCCGCTCCGCGGGTCCCGCCGATCTCGTCATCTTGCCCAAGTGCGGACGGATCCCACTCCGGTGGGTGATCCGCTCCGCAGGTCCCGCCGATCTCGTCATCTTGCCCCAAGTGCGGACGGATCCCTCTCGGTGGGTGATTATTGTCTCCGCAGTCCCGCCGATCTCGTCATCTTGCCCTATGTGCGGACGGATCCCACTCCGGTGGGTGATCCGCTCCGCAGGTCCCGCTGATCTCGTCATCTAGCCCTCTGTGTGGACGGATCCCACTCCGCGGGTCCCGCCGATCTCGTCATCTAGCCCTATGTGTGGACGGATCCCACTCCGGTGGGCGATCCGCTCCGCAGGTCCCGCCGATCTCGTCATCTTGCCCTAAGTGCGGACGGATCCCACTTGGTGGGTGATCCGCTCCGCAGTTCCCGATGATCTCGTCATCTTGCCCTAAGTGCGGACGGATCCCACTCCGCAGGTCCCGCCGATCTCGTCATCTTGCCCTATGTGCGGACGGATCCCACTCCGGTGGGTGATCCGCTCCGCAGGTCCCGCCGATCTCGTCATCTTGCCCTAAGTGCGGACGGATCCCACTCCGGTGGGTGATCGCTCTCCGCAGTCCCGCCGATCTCGTCATCTTGCCTATGTGCGGACGGATCCCACTCCGGTGGGTGATCCGCTCCGCAGGTCCCGCCGATCTCGTCATCTTGCCCTAAGTGCGGACGGATCCCACTCCGGTGGGTGATCCGCTCCGCAGGTCCCGCCGATCTCGTCATCTTGCCCTATGTGCGGACGGATCCCACTCCGGTGGGTGATCCGCTCCGCAGGTCCCGCCGATCTCGTCATCTTGCCCTATGTGCGGACGGATCCCACTCCGGTGGGTGATCCGCTCCGCAGGTCCCGCCGATCTCGTCATCTTGCCCTAAGTGTGGACGGATCCCACTCCGGTGGGTGATCCGCTCCGCAGGTCCCGCCGATCTCGTCATCTAGCCCTATGTGTGGACGGATCCCACTCCGGTGGGTGATCCGCTCCGCAGGTCCCGCCGATCTCGTCATCTAGCCCTCTGTGTGGACGGATCCCACTCCGGTGGGTGATCCGCTCCGCAGGTCCCGCCGATCTCGTCATCTTGCCCTAAGTGCGGACGGATCCCACTCCGGTGGGTGATCCGCTCCGCAGGTCCCGCCGATCTCGTCATCTTGCCCTAAGTGCGGACGGATTCCACTCCACAGGTCCCGCCGATCTCGTCATCTTTCCCTATGTGCGGACGGATCCCACTCCGGTGGGTGATCCGCTCCGTAGGTCCCGCCGATCTCGTCATCTTGCCCTAAGTGCGGACGGATCCCACTCCGCAGGTCCCGCCGATCTCGTCATCTTGCCCTATGTGCGGACGGATCCCACTCCGGTGGGTGATCCACTCCGCAGATCCCGCCGATATCGTCATCTTGCCCAAAGTGTGGACGGATCCCACTCCGGTGGGTGATCCGCTCCGCAGTCCCGCCGATCTCGTCATATAGCCCTCTGTGTGGACGGATCCCACTCCGCAGTCCCGCCGATCTCGTCATCTTGCCCTAAGTGCGGACGGATCCCACTCCGGTGGGTAATCCGCAGTCCGATCTCTCATCGCCCGATGATCCCACCGATCTCGTCATCATCTTGCCCTACGTGCGGACGGATCCCACTCCGTGGGTGATCCGCTCCCGGCAGTCCCGCCGATCTCGTCATCTTGCCCTATGTGCGGACGGATCCCACTCCGGTGGGTGATCCGCTCCGCAGGTCCCGCCGATCTCGTCATCTTGCCCTATGTGCGGACGGATCCCACTCCGGTGGGTGATCCGCTCCGCAGGTCCCGCCGATCTCGTCATCTTGCCCTAAGTGCGGACGGATCCCACTCCGCAGTTCCCGCCGATCTCGTCATCTTGCCCTATGTGCGGACGGATCCCACTCCGGTGGGTGATCCGCTCCGCAGGTCCCGCCGATCTCGTCATCTTGCCCTAAGTGCGGACGGATCCCACTCCGCAGTTCCCGCCGATCTCGTCATCTTGCCCTAAGTGCGGACGGATCCCACTCCGCAGGTCCCGCCGATCTCGTCATCTTGCCCTAAGTGTGGACGGATCCCACTCCGGTGGGTGATCCGCTCCGCAGGTCCCGCCGATCTCGTCATCTAGCCCTATGTGTGGACGGATCCCACTCCGGTGGGTGATCCGCTCCGCAGGTCACGCCGATCTCGTCATCTTGCCCTAAGTGTGGACGGATCCCACTCCGGTGGGTGATCCGCTCCGCAGGTCCCGCCGATCTCGTCATCTTGCCCTAAGTGCGGACGGATCCCACTCCGGTGGGTGATCCGCTCCGCAGGTCCCGCCGATCTCGTCATCTTGCCCTATGTGTGGACGGATCCCACTCCGCGGGTCCCGCCGATCTCGTCATCTTGCCCCAATGTGCGGACGGATCCCACTCCGGTGGGTAATCCGCTCCGCAGTCCCGTCCGATCTCGTCATCTTGCCCATGTGCGGACGGATCCCACTCCGGTGGGTGATCCGCTCCGCAGTCCCGCCGATCTCGTCATCTTGCCCTATGTGCGGACGGATCCCACTCCCGGTGGGTGATCCGCTCCGCAGGTCCCGCCGATCTCGTCATCTTGCCCTAAGTGCGGACGGATCCCACTCCGGTGGGTGATCCGCTCCCGCGAGTCCCGCCGATCTCGTCATCTTGCCTTATGTGCGGACGGATCCCACTCCGCAGGTCCCGCCGATCTCGTCATCTTGCCCTATGTGCGGACGGATCCCACTCCGGTGGGTGATCCGCTCCGCAGGTCCCGCCGATCTCGTCATCTAGCCCTCTGTGTGGACGGATCCCACTCCGGTGGGTGATCCGCTCCGCAGGTCCCGCCGATCTCGTCATCTTGCCCTAAGTGTGCGGACGGATCCCACTCCGGTGGGTGATCGCTCCAGTCCGCCGATCTCGTCATCTTGCCCTATGTGCGGACGGATCCCACTCCGGTGGGTGATCCTCTCCGCAGGTCCCGCCGATCTCGTCATCTTGCCCTATGTGCGGACGGATCCCACTCCGGTGGGTGATCCGCTCCGCAGGTCCCGTCGATCTCGTCATCTTGCCCTATGTGCGGACGGATCCCACTCCGGTGGGTGATCCGCTCCGCAGGTCCCGCCGATCTCGTCATCTTTCCCTAAGTGCGGACGGATCCCACTCCGGTGGGTGATCCGCTCCGCAGGTCCCGCCGATCTCGTCATCTTGCCCTATGTGCGGACGGATCCCACTCCGCAGGTCCCGCCGATCTCGTCATCTTGCCCTAAGTGTGGACGGATCCCACTCCGGTGGGTGATCCGGTCCACAGGTCCCGCCGATCTCGTCATCTTGCCCTATGTGTGGACGGATCCCACTCCGGTGGGTGATCCGGTCCACAGGTCCCGCCGATCTCGTCATCTAGCCCTATGTGTGGACGGATCCCACTCCGGTGGGTGATCCGCTCCGCAGGTCCCGCCGATCTCGTCATCTTGCCCTAAGTGTGGACGGATCCCACTCCGGTGGGTGATCCGCTCCGCAGGTCCCGCCGATCTCGTCATCTTGCCCTAAGTGCGGACGGATCCCACTCCGCAGGTCCCGCCGATCTCGTCATCTTGCCCTCTGTGCGGACGGATCCCACTCCGGTGGGTGATCCGCTCCGCATGTCCCGCCGATCTCGTCATCTTGCCCTAAGTGTGGACGGATCCCACTCCGGTGGGTGATCCGCTCCGCAGGTCCCGCCGATCTCGTCATCTAGCCCTATGTGTGGACGGATCCCACTCCGGTGGGTGATCCGCTCCGCAGGTCCCGCCGATCTCGTCATCTAGCCCTCTGTGTGGACGGATCCCACTCCGCGGGTCCCGCCGATCTCGTCATCTTGCCCTAAGTGCGGACGGATCCCACTCCGGTGGGTGATCCGCTCCGCAGGTCCCGCCGATCTCGTCATCTTGCCCTAAGTGCGGACGGATCCCACTCGATCCGGTGGGTGATCCCGCGGATCTCCTAAGTGGGCAGTCCCGCCCGATCTCGTCATCTTGCCCTATGTGCGGACGGATCCCACTCCGGTGGGTGATCCGCTCCGCAGGTCCCGCCGATCTCGTCATCTTGCCCTATGTGCGGACGGATCCCACTCCGGTGGGTGATCCGCTCCGCAGGTCCCGCCGATCTCGTCATCTTGCCCTATGTGTGGACGGATCCCACTACGGTGGGTGATCCGGTCCACAGGTCCCGCCGATCTCGTCATCTTGCCCTATGTGTGGACGGATCCCACTCCGGTGGGTGATCCGCTCCGCAGGTCCCGCCGATCTCGTCATCTAGCCCTAAGTGCGGACGGATCCCACTCCGGTGGGTGATCCGCTCCGCAGGTCCCGCCGATCTCGTCATCTAGCCCTAAGTGCGGACGGATCCCACTCCGGTGGGTGGGATCCCAGTCCCGATCTCGTCATCTTGCCCTATGTGCGGACGGATCCCACTCCGGTGGGTGATCCGCTCCGCAGGTCCCGCCGATCTCGTCATCTTGCCCTAAGTGTGGACGGATCCCACTCCGCGGGTCCCGCCGATCTCGTCATCTTTCCCTATGTGCGGACGGATCCCACTCTGGTGGGTGATCCGCTCCGCAGGTCCCGCCGATCTCGTCATCTTGCCCTATGTGTGGACGGATCCCACTCCGGTGGGTGATCCGCTCCGCAGGTCCCGATGATCTCGTCATCTTGCCCTAAGTGCGGACGGATCCCACTCGGTGGGTGGTGATCTGATGATCTCGTCATCTTGCAGATCCCGGTCCCGATCTAATCTCGTCATCTTGCCCTATGTGCGGACGGATCCCACTCGGTGGGTGATCGCTCCGTCAGTCCGCCGATCTCGTCATCTAGCCCTATGTGCGGACGGATCCCACTCCGGTGGGTGATCCGCTCCGCAGGTCCCGCCGATCTCGTCATCTTGCCCTATGTGCGGACGGATCCCACTCCGGTGGGTGATCCGCTCCGCAGGTCCCGCCGATCTCGTCATCTTGCCACTATGTGCGGACGGATCCCACTCGGTGGGTGATCCGCCCGCTCGTCCCGCCGATCTCGTCATCTTGCCCTAAGTGCGGACGGATCCCACTCCGGTGGGTGATCCGCTCCTCGCAGTCCCGCCGATCTCGTCATCTTGCCCTAATGTGCGGACGGATCCCACTCCGGTGGGTGATCCGCTCCCGCCAGTCCCGCCGATCTCGTCATCTTGCCCTATGTGCGGGACGGATCCCACTCCGGTGGGATGATCGCTCCCGCAGTCCCGCCGATCTCGTCATCTTGCCCTATGTGCGGACGGATCCCACTCCGGTGGGTGATCCTCCGTCCCAGTCCCGCCGATCTCGTCATCTTGCCCTAAGTGCGGACGGATCCCACTCCGGTGGGTGATCCCAGTCCCGCCGTCCCGCCGATCTCGTCATCTTGCCCTATGTGCGGACGGATCCCACTCCGCAGGTCCCGCCGATCTCGTCATCTTGCCCTAAGTGCGGACGGATCCCACTCCGGTGGGTGATCCGCTCCGCAGTCCCGCCGATCTCGTCATCTTGCCCGGATCCCACTCGGTGGTGACGGATCCCACTCCGGTGGGTGATCCGCTCCGCAGGTCCCGCCGATCTCGTCATCTTGCCCTATGTGCGGACGGATCCCACTCCGGTGGGTGATCCGCTCCGCAGGTCCCGCCGATCTCGTCATCTAACCCTATGTGTGGACGGATCCCACTCCGGTGGGTGATCCGCTCCGCAGGTCCCGCCGATCTCGTCATCTAGCCCTATGTGTGGACGGATCCCACTCCGGTGGGTGATCCGCTCCGCAGGTCCCGCCGATCTCGTCATCTTGCCCTAAGTGCGGACGGATCCCACTCCGGTGGGTGATCCGCTCCGCAGGTCCCGCCGATCTCGTCATCTTGCCCTAAGTGCGGACGGATCCCACTCCGCAGGTCCCGCCGATCTCGTCATCTTGCCCATGTGCGGACGGATCCCACTCCGGTGGGTGATCGCTCCCAGTCCCGCCGATCTCGTCATCTTGCCCTAAGTGTGGACGGATCCCACTCCGGTGGGTGATCGCTCCACAGGTCCCGCCGATCTCGTCATCTAGCCCTAAGTGTGGACGGATCCCACTCCGGTGGGTGATCCGCTCAGCAGGTCCCGCCGATCTCGTCATCTAGCCCTACGTGCGGACGGATCCCCTCCCGGTGGGTGATCCGCTCCGCAAGTCCCGCCGATCTCGTCATCTTGCCCTAAGTGCGGACGGATCCCACTCCGGTGGGTGATCGCTCCGCAGTCCCCCGATCTCGTCATCTTCCCGCCCATCTTGCCCTAAGTGCGGACGGATCCCACTCCGGCAGTCCGATCCTCGATCTCGTCATCTTGCCCTATGTGCGGACGGATCCCACTCCGGTGGGGTGGGTGATCCCTCCGGGCCAGTCCCGCCCGATCTCGTCATCTTGCCATAAGTACGGACGGATCCCACTCCGGTGGGTGATCCGCTCCGCAGGTCCCGCCGATCTCTTCATCTTGCCCTATGTGCGGACGGATCCCACTCCGGTGGGTGATCCGCTCCGCAGGTCCCGCCGATCTCGTCATCTTGCCCTAAGTGCGGACGGATCCCACTCCGCAGGTCCCGCCGATCTCGTCATCTAGCCCTATGTGCGGACGGATCCCACTCCGGTGGGTGATCCGCTCCGCAGGTCCCGCCGATCTCGTCATCTTGCCCTATGTGCGGACGGATCCCACTCCGGTGGGTGATCCGCTCCGCAGGTCCCGCCGATCTCGTCATCTTGCCCTAAGTGTGGACGGATCCCACTAGGGTGGGTGATCCGCTCCGCAGGTCCCGCCGATCTCGTCATCTTTCCCTAAGTGCGGACGGATCCCACTCCGGTGGGTGATCCGGTCCGCAGGTCCCGCCGATCTCGTCATCTTGCCCTATGTGCGGACGGATCCCACTCCGTTGGGTGATCCGCTCCGCAGGTCCCGCCGATCTCGTCATCTTTCCCTAAGTGCGGACGGATCCCACCCGGTGGGTGATCCGCTCCGCGCAGTCCCGCCGATCTCGTCATCTTGCCCTAATTGCGGACGGATCCCACTCCCGGTGGGTGATCCGCTCCGCAGGTCCCGCCGATCTCGTCATCTTGCCCTAATTGCGGACGGATCCCACTCCGGTGGGTGATCCGCTCCGCAGGTCCCGCCGATCTCGTCATCTTGCCCTAAGTGTGGACGGATCCCACTCCGGTGGGTGATCCGCTCCGCAGGTCCCGCCGATCTCGTCATCTTGCCCTAAGTGTGGACGGATCCCACCCTGGTGGGTGATCCGGTCTGCAGGTCCCGCCGATCTCGTCATCTTGCCATAAGTGTGGACGGATCCCACTCCGGTGGTTGATCCGGTCCGCAGGTCCCGCCGATCTCGTCATCTAGCCCTAAGTGTGGACGGATCCCACTCCGGTGGGTGATCCGGTCCACAGGTCCCGTCGATCTCGTCATCTAGTCCACAGGTCCCGCTGATCTCGTCATCTAGCCCTAAGTTTGGACGGATCCCACTCCGGTGGGTGATCCGGTCTGCAGGTCCCGCCGATCTCGTCATCTAGCCCTAAGTGTGGACGGATCCCACTCCGGTGGGTGATCCGATCCATCTAGTGTCCCGATCCCGATCTCGTCATCTAGCCCTATGTGTGGACGGATCCCACTCCCGGTGGGTGATCCGGTCCGCCCCAGTCCCGTCCCCGATCTCGTCATCTAGCCCTAAGTGTGGACGGATCCCACTCCGGTGGGTGATCGTCCCACCAGTCCCGATCCCGAGGTCTCGTCATCTTGCCCTAAGTGTGGACGGATCCCACTCCGGTGGGTGATCCGGTCCACAGGTCCCGCCGATCTCGTCATCTAGCCCTAAGTGTGGACGGATCCCACTCCGGTGGGTGATCCGGTCGATCACGGTCCAGTCCCGCCCCGATCTCGTCATCTGCCATCTAGCCCTAAGTGTGGACGGATCCCACTCCGGTGGGTGATCCGGTCCACAGGTCACGCCGATCTCGTCATCTAGCCCTAAGTGTGGACGGATCCCACTCCGGTGGGTGATCCGGTCCACAGGTCACGCCGATCTCGTCATCTAACCCTAAGTGTGGACGGATCCCACTCCGGTGGGTGATCCGCTCAGCAGGTCCCGCCGATCTCGTCATCTAGCCCTAAGTGTGGACGGATCCCGCTCCGGTGGGTGATCCGCTCCGCAGGTCCCGCCGATCTCGTCATCTTGCCCTATGTGTGGACGGATCCCACTCCGGTGGGTGATCCGCTCCGCAGGTCCCGCCGATCTCGTCATCTTGCCCTAAGTGCGGACGGATCCCACTCCGCAGGTCCCGCCGATCTCGTCATCTTGCCCTAAGTGTGGACGGATCCCACTCCGGTGGGTGATCCGGTCCACAGGTCCCGCCGATCTCGTCATCTTTCCCTAAGTGTGGACGGATCCCACCCTGGTGGGTGATCCGCTTCCGCTGAGTCCCGCCGATCTCGTCATCTTAGCCCTAAGTGCGGACGGATCCCACTCCGGTGGGTGATCCGGTCCCGCAGTCCCGCCGATCTCGTCATCTAGCCCTCTCTGTGGACGGATCCCACTCCGTGGGTGATCCGCTCCTCGCAGTCCCGCCGATCTCGTCATCTATCTGCCCTAAGTGTGGACGGATCCCACTCCGGTGGGTGATCCGAGTCTCCGCAGTCCCGCCGATCTCGTCATCTAGCCCTATGTGTGGACGGATCCCACTCCGGTGGGTGATCCGTCATCTTCGCAGTCCCGCCGATCTCGCCATCTCATCCAGCCCTAAGTGTGGACGGATCCCACTCCGGTGGGTGATCCGCTCCGCAGGTCCCGCCGATCTCGTCATCTAGCCCTAAGTGTGGACGGATCCCACTCCGGTGGGTGATCCGGTCCCGCGAGGTGGGTGATCCGGTCGATCTCGTCATCTTGCCCTAAGTGTGGACGGATCCCACTCGGTGGGTGATCGGTCCCGCAGGTCCCGCCGATCTCGTCATCTAGCCCTAAGTGTGGACGGATCCCACTCCGGTGGGTGATCCGGTCCACAGGTCCCGCCGATCTCGTCATCTAGCCCTAAGTGTGGACGGATCCCACCCCGGTGGGTGATCCGGTCTGCAGGTCACGCCGATCTCGTCATCTAGCCCTAAGTGTGGACGGATCCCACTCCGGTGGGTGATCCGTTCCGCAGGTCCCGCCGATCTCGTCATCTAGCCCTAAGTGTGGACGGATCCCACTCCGGTGGGTGATACCGTCCACAGGTCCCGCCGATCTCGTCATCTAGCCCTAAGTGTGGGCGGCTCCCACTCCGGTGGGTGATACCGTCCACAGGTCCCGCCGATCTCGTCATCTAGCCCTATGTGTGGACGGATCCCACTCCGGTGGGTGATCCGCTCCGCAGGTCCCGCCGATCTCGTCATCTAGCCCTATGTGCGGACGGATCCCACTCCGGTGGGTGATCCGCTCCGCAGGTCCCGTTGATCTCGTCATCTAGCCCTAAGTGTGGACGGATCCAGCCCTCGGTGGGTGATCCGTCCATGCGCAGGTCCCGCCGATCTCGTCATCTAGCCCTAAGTGTGGACGGATCCCACTCCGGTGGGTGATCCGCTCCACAGGTCCCGCCGATCTCGTCATCTTGCCCTAAGTGTGGACGGATCCCACTCCGGTGGGTGATCCGGTCCACAGGTCCCGCCGATCTCGTCATCTAGCCCTAAGTGTGGACGGATCCCACTCCGGTGGGTGATCCGGTCCACAGGTCCCGCCGATCTCGTCATCTAGCCCTAAGTGTGGACGGATCCCACTCCGGTGGGTGATCCGGTCCACAGGTCCCGCCGATCTCGTCATCTTGCCCTAAGTGTGGACGGATCCCACCCCGGTGGGTGATCCGGTCCACAGGTCCCGCCGATCTCGTCATCTAGCCCTAAGTGTGGACGGATCCCACTCCGGTGGGTGATCCGGTCCGCAGGTCCCGCCGATCTCGTCATCTAGCCCTATGTGTGGACGGATCCCACTCCGGTGGGTGATCCGGTCCACAGGTCCCGCCGATCTCGTCATCTAGCCCTAAGTGTGGACGGATCCCACTCCGGTGGGTGATCCGGTCCACAGGTCCCGCCGATCTCGTCATCTAGCCCTAAGTGTGGACGGATCCCACTCCGGTGGGTGATCCGATCCACAGGTCCCGCCGATCTCGTCATCTAGCCCTAAGTGTGGACGGATCCCACTCCGGTGGGTGATCCGGTCCACAGGTCCCGCCGATCTCGTCATCTAGCCCTAAGTGTGGACGGATCCCACTCCGGTGGGTGATCCGGTCCACAGGTCCCGCCGATCTCGTCATCTTGCCCTATGTGTGGACGGATCCCACTCCGGTGGGTGATCCGCTCTGCAGGTCACGCCGATCTCGTAATCTTGCCCTAAGTGCGGACGGATCCCACTCCGCAGGTCCCGCCGATCTCGTCATCTAGCCCTAAGTGTGGACGGATCCCACTCCGGTGGGTGATACCGTCCACAGGTCCCGCCGATCTCGTCATCTAGCCCTAAGTGTGGATGGATCCCACTCCGTGTGGGTGATCGTGATCCGTCCGCAGGTCCCGCCGATCTCGTCATCTAGCCCTAAGTGTGGACGGATCCCACTCCGGTCCGCAGGTCCCGCCGATCTCGTCATCTAGCCCTATGTGTGGACGGATCCCACTCCGGTGGGTGATCCGGTCCACAGGTCCCGCCGATCTCGTCATCTAGCCCTAAGTGTGGACGGATCCCACCCGGTGGGTGATCCGGTCCATGAGAGTCCCTCCGATCTCGTCATCTAGCCCTATGTGTGGACGGATCCCACCCGGTGGGTGATCCCGATCTTCATCTTGCCCTTATGTGTGGAGTCCCGCCGATCTCTTCATCTTGGCCTATGTATGGACGGATCCCACTCCGGTGGGTGATCCGATCTGCAGGTCCCGCCGATCTCGTCATCTAGCCCTAAGTGTGGACGGATCCCACTCCGGTGGGTGATCCGGTCCACAGGTCCCGCCGATCTCGTCATCTAGCCCTAAGTGTGGACGGATCCCACTCCGGTGGGTAATACGGTATACAGATCCCGTTGATCTCGTCATCTAACCCTAAGTGTGGACGGATCCCACTCCGGTGGGTGATCCGGTCTGCAGGTCACGTCGATCTCGTCATCTAGCCCTAAGTGGGGACGGAACCCACTCCGATGGGTGATCCAGTCCGCAAGTCACGCCGATCTCGTCATCTAGCCCTATGTGTGGACGGATCCCACTCCGGTGGGTGATCCAGTCCGCAGGTCCCGCCGATCTTTTCATCTAGCCCTATGTGTGGACGGATCCCACTCCGGTGGGTGATCCGGTCCGCAGGTCCCGCCGATCTCATCATCTAGCCCTAAGTGTGAACGGATCCCACTCCGGTGGGTGATGGGTGATCCGTCCGATCTCGTCCGCCGATCCGTGGGTGATCCGGTCCAGGTCCCCGATCTCGTCATCTTGCCCTAAGTATGGAGGGATCTCACTCCGGTGGGTGATCCGGTTCACAGGTCCCGCCGATCTCGTCATCTATCCCTAAGTGTGGACGGATCCCACTCAGGAGGGTGATCCGATCCACAGGTCCCGTCGATTTTGTCATCTAGCCCTATGTGTGGACGGATTCCACTCCGGTGGGTGATCCGGTCCACAGGTCCCTCTGATCTCGTCATCTAGCCCTAAGTGTGGACGGATCCCACTCCGGTGGGTAATACGGTATACAGATCCCGCCGATCTCGTCATCCAACCCTAAGTGTGGACGGATCCCACTCCGGTGGGTGATCCGGTCTGCAGGTCACGTCGATCTCGTCATCTAGCCCTAAGTGGGGACGGAACCCACTCCGATGGGTGATCCGGTCCGCAAGTCACCCCGATCTCGTCATCTAGCCCTATGTGTGGACGGATCCCACTCCGGTGGGTGATCCGGTCCGACGGTCCTGCCGATCTCATCATCTAGCCCTAAGTGTGAACGGATCCCACTCCGGTGGGTGATCCGGTCCGCAGGTCCTGCCGATCCGGTCCACAGGTCCCCCGATCTCGTCATCTTGCCCTAAGTGTGGACGGATCTCACTCCGGTGGGTGATCCGGTCCACAGGTCCCGCCGATCTCGTCATCTATCCCTAAGTGTGGACGGATCCCACTCCGGAGGGTGATCCGATCCACAGGTCCCATCGATTTTGTCATCTATCCCTATGTGTGGACGGATTCCACTCCGGTGGGTGATCCGGTCCACAGGTCCCGCCGAACTCGTCATCTATCCCTAAGTGTGGACGGATCCCACTCCGGTGGGTAATAAGGTCCACAGATCCCGCCGATCTCGTCATCTAGCCCTAAGTGTGGAGGATCCCTCTCCGGTGGGTGATCCGGTCTGCAGGTCACGTCGATCTCGTCATCTAGCCCTAAGTGTGGACGGAACCCACTCCAATGGGTGATCCGGTCCGCAAGTCACGCCGATCTCGTCATCTAGCCCTATGTGTGGACGGATCCCACTCCGGTGGGTGATCCGGTCCGCAGGTCCCGCCGATCTTTTCATCTAGCCCTATGTGTGGACGGATCCCACTCCGGTGGGTGATCCGGTCCGCAGGTCCTGCCGATCCGGTCCACAGGTCCCCCGATCTCGTCATCTTGCCCTAAGTGTGGACGGATCTCACTCCGGTGGGTGATCCGTTCCACAGGTCCCGCCGATATCGTCATCTAGCCCTAAGTGTGGACGGATCCCACTCCGGTGGGTGATCCGATCCACAGGGCCCGTCGATTTTGACATCTAGCCCTATGTGTGGACGGATTCCACTCCGGTGGGTGATCCGGTCCACAGGTCCCGCCGAACTCGTCATCTAGCCCTAAGTGTGGACGGATCCCACTCCGGTGGGTGATCCGAACCGTAGGTCCCGCCGATCTCGTCATCTTTCCCTATGTGTGGACGGATCCCACTCTGGTGGCTGATCAGGTCCGCAGGTCCCGCCGATCTCGTCATCTAGCCATAAGTGTGGACGGATCCCACTCCGGTGGATGCTCCAGTACACAGGTCCCGCCGATCTCGTCATCTAGCCCTATGTGTGGACGGATCCCACTCCGGTGGGTGATCCGGTCCGCAGGTCCCGCCGATCTCGTCATCTAGCCCTAAGTGAGGACGGATCCCACTCCGGTGGGTGATCCGGTCCGCAGGTCCCTCCGATCTCGTCATCTAGCCCTTAGTGAGGACGGATCCAATTCCTGTGGGTGATCCTGTCCGCAGGTCCCGCCGATCTCGTCATTTATCCCTAAGTGTGGACGGATCCCACCCCGGTGGGTGATCCTGTCAGCAGGTCCCACCGATCTCATCATTTATCCCTAAGTGTGGACGGATTCCACCCCGGTGGGAGATCCGGTCCGCAGCTCCCGTTGATCTCGTCATCTAGCCCTAAGTGTGGACGGATCCCACCCCGGTGGGTGATCCGGTCCACAGGTCCCGCCGATCTCGTCATCTTGCCCTAAGTGTGGACGGATCCCGCTCCGCAGGTCCCGCCGATCTCGTCATCTTTCCCTCTGTGCGTACGGATCCCACTCCGCAGGTCCCGCCGATCTCGTCATCTAGCCCTATGTGCGGACGGATCCCACTCCGGTGGGTGATCCGCTCCGCAGGTCCCGCCGATATCGTCATCTTGCCCTATGTGCGGACGGATCCCACTCCGGTGGGTGATCCGCTCTGCAGGTCACGCCGATCTCGTAATCTTGCCCTAAGTGCGGACGGATCCCACTCCGGTGGGTGATCCGCATCTTGCCCTAAGTGCGGACGGATCCCACTCCGGTGGGTGATCCGCTCCGCAGGTCCCGCCGATCTCGTCATCTAGCCCTAAGTGTGGACGGATCCCACTCCGGTGGGTGATCAGATCCGCAGGTCACGTCGATCTCGTCATCTAGCCCTATGTGTGGACGGATCCCACTTCGTTGGGTGATCCGGTCCGCAGGTCCCGTCGAACTCATCATTTAGCCCTAAGTGTGGACGGATCCCACCCCGGTGGGTGATTCGGTCCTCAGTTCCCGCCGATCTCGTCATCTAGCCATAAGTGTGGACGGATCCCACCCTGGAGGGTGATCCGGTCCGCAGGTCCCGCCAAATATTGCAGGCTAGGTCTGGGTGTTGAATACGATGGTATTAACACTTGGTATTTCTGTGTTGTTGGAAATAGGGAGGAGAACCTATTTATACAAGTCGATAAGCCTTCATCACGTCTCTCGTGGGAAAGTGGAGGAAGTGGAGTGATGGAGGAAGTGGATTTATGTGTTAGTGTCACACGGTTGCTTGCCCACTTCTCCTATCATCGCTAACCGCCCATGTTTCCCTGACACGATCTTGTGATGGCGTGTTGCACGCTGTAAACCGCCAGACCAATACCCCAGTTTGTATCCCCCAGTTGTGACGTGATTAACGTCTCGAGTGTTTTGGAAAACATGTAGCATGTTGTTGTGGCTTGGAAAGTCAAGCTCGGGAAGCTTGCTAGCTTGGTGACCTTCGACGGTCGAGATTTTGCATCTTGAGAGGAGGGGAAACCGTTGATCGTTGCACTAGAAACCCTAATTAGCGCCCCTTACTAGAATCGTTGTAGAATTCTAGTACATACTCGGATTTTGATGGTCCGCCCCTCCATTCCATACGGAAAAGAATTTCCTATCTCCCAACGAGGGAATATTTAGGTTTTAAGCTCGTTCGGGAGGAGAAAACAGCCCGAAAGAAAAACCCAAGAAGGAAATTGATACTTGTGAAGTATCGTGTTGTTTGTAAGCGCATATTGTATGCATGCGGTGCATTAAATATGCTTAACATATTTGAAGCCTACACAACCTTGATGAAAGGATTACAAGTTGAAGTGACTCAACTAGCTATGTTCAGGCGTTGTTCGGAGGTCGCATGAGCGGGACTCACCTTGGCCGGTTATGCCATGGGGAAGTGTGGAGGATGGTGATCACGGTGATACCTTGTTTGCCACCTAACTCCCTTCCTAGGCTATTCATCCAAGCATGCGAACTTGGACGGACGAGATTGATGGAGGAATAACCGTTGGATTAGGGTTTGGAAGGCTTGCAAGCCTCCCTTTTCACCCTAACGGGTTTCATCCTTGGGAGCCGTGCATGGAGTGGCCGATCAGTCCAGCAGGTAGGTGGGATGCCACTCTACACGTCCATGCTTGCTGGAAGCCCATCGGAGCAATCTAATTCGCTCGTTTCAGCCTGAGAAGATGGATGGTCGAGATTAGAAGTGGCCTCGCATGCCTTCTTTGGGCATGTAAATCGAGACGCACAATAGCTATGAACACCGGCCGATTGGCATACCGTGGAGGTGGGACCACGGTGAGCAGGTAGGTGTCATCGTTTGGCGACGGCGCCTCAAAACCGTTAATGTACGGTGGTGTTAATTTGCTTGGTCGCAACTGTCGGCAAACCCTGGTTTTAGGGTTTGCGGGTCCGCCTCCTTTGTGCCACCGTATCTCAACGTTGGTGACTCCCATAGAGAAGCCGTTTGCACCAGTAGGGAGGTGGGTCGGTGACGAGCATGCTCATGCTTGGTTTGCGATCATAGGAATGATCTAAGCCATCCAAGCACGCCTGCGATGACGGATGACTGAGATTAGAAGGGGACCATGGATGCTATTTTGGACAAGGATTTCGAGGCGCATGGATATCCTTTGCACCGGCCAATTGGTGCATTGTGGATGCGGGCCCATGGTGAACATGTAGGCACCGTCGGCCAGCAGTTGCGCCTCTACGCTTCCCGTTCGTTATCTCCAGAGTGGTTGCCTGCGACCACTTAATGTAAACCCTAATTTAGGTTTTTGGTGCGTAACTTCCAACCTGGCGGCTTTGTGCCTTCCACGGCTCCCATGGGGAAACCAATCAATCCAGGAGGAAGGTAGGCTGGCGGTGAGCATGTGCATGCATGCTACTCGGTCCCGCGTGCGATCTAGGCCGTCCGACTATGCCTGCGAAGTTGGACGGATGAGATCTATTTTTGAGTTTGTTTTCAGCAGGTGAGACTAACATGGGTAGTCTTGTATGCGTTCAACGGGGCTAATATAACCCGCCGTCAGGTAGCCCACGGGTGTTTGCATGTCGAACACAAGTCTTTGAGTAGGGCATTAATTGTAATGCTGCAAACCTACAGAAAATCGGGATGGTTGCTACATGCTCCGCTCTGGGTAGGTTTTAATTCTCGGGGATGGTTGCACATGCTCCAATGAATTATCATGGAGAGAAATATTCATCACCTGAAGGTTTTATCCTTTACAGGACGTCAGCTTACAGAAATTGGCTTTTTACAATTTTAGCCTTTAAATAGAAATCCACCATCAACACAAACAGTAACAAAACTTGAAAAAGGTTGAGCCTTTATATGACTATTATGACTAGACTAACTAAACACGACCTTGATTATTACGACCTGACTACAATTTCGTGTGAGGGTACTGACCGATTGACCAAACAGTAAACAAAACTCGAAAAAGGTTGAGCCTCTCGCCTATAGGATTAAAGAGAATTTAAGGGTACAACCCCGTCTAATTTGATTAGGCCAACAAAACATTAGAGTCAGTCTTATAGGTTCAACCCTCAAGATTTCAACCAAATCACGGCTAATTTTATCGCGGGGACTATATTGACTCTAGATTTTCTAATCTACGGCCGGGGCCGTAGGCCCCGGCTGATTTTACCCAACCAACAAAATAGCGTACCGCAGGCTCCAATTAATATACAGGCTCAACTCCTAGATGAACCGACTAATTGAACACGCTACTATGATCCGACTAACTTACACAATATTCTGGGACACGACCAACTAAATACGGTCCCGACCATTACAGGCTCATTAAATTTTATGGGACTATACTGACCGGCCGACCAAACAACCAACAAAAATCGAAAAAAGGTTGAGCCCCGGCCGTAGGCCGGGGTGATACCTAGTATGTATATAAATATAGACGTGTCATGGACAACACTCCAAGCAAACACCTTAAATATTCCAAAACTACCTATATATTTTCTGCAAACTATGTAAATGCCCTTAATCTAACGGATATGGATGTCCAACGGATTTTCAAGGTTGCATCCGGGCCCAATCAGTAATCCGTTGGATTTTAAAAATCTCATTTGCGTCCAACCCATTAGCGAACGGTCCGGGCATCCATCCACAAAAATATGGTTGGTCCCGGGTAAATCCGCGGATTACGAATAAAATGCTCACCCATGACTCTTGGATGGCTTAAGCCCATATATTCTTCAAAAAAATTTCTCCTACCAAGCCCATTGCTAGGGTTTAGTTTGCAAGTGACTTGCAGATAAGTTGCAAGCGGATTGCAGCTGCTCTTTGTGTGATATTCTTTCACGTTTCTCATTGCCTTTATGCCTTTGGTCACCAAATTCCTGCTCTTTTGGCTTCTCAATTCATCCAAGCTTTATTTAGTACCTAAAAACATAAAATTAATTAGAAAAAAAAATTATTCTTGAAAACAATAAAAATACAGAATTTGGGATAATATATGATTTTAAAGCACAAAAGATGAGATAAATGCCAATAATAAGATATAGAAATATGCAATATTTGGCACTCATCACATGTCACAGACCAACTTTTGAAACCCTATTTTTTGTTTCCTTGTGAAACCATATAAATACCAAAACCTTTTTGTATACGCATACTCCAGGTTTTGTTTTTCTAGAATGGATTCTCCTCCATGTTCTTGGGATTTGCCAGAAGTTTTTGTTGATAAATATATTTATTTTGAGTTCGAAGTAAAGAAGAAAAGAACCATAGTTAAAGCTGTCAATCTTCATCCCGGTGCATCATGCTTTTATGCATGTTCTCATCAAGATCGATAAAATGCCGAGATGGTTTATGCTGAAGTGGTTCATGGTTTCTCAATGATCTCGAGAAAGCAAAGCTGAAGCTTGAAAACTCTATGAAGGATCTAGATGTGTTACGAACTGAGTTAAAAAAGGTTACTTCTGACCTTGTTCTCATGAAATCACATGTTAAGGATATTCTCAAGGAGGATATCTTCTTCGAAGAAGCTGTTATTGCTGTCGGTCACAAGCTTGAAGGTATTGAATACCATGATATTTCCGAACATGGACTCTGATCATATTTTTTTTTGCTATTTTTTTTCTCATAATTATTGTCTAGGAAACTTCTTATGAGAATTTATTCTTTTTTTTTTAAAGAAGGATAACTAGGGTTTGGAATAGCCATTATTGTGATTACACATAGCTATTGCCAACGTTTTCATCTTGCGATGTTTTTAGATTTATTTATTTAAATTCTAAGTTATTTGGAAGATGATTTTTGCAGTATTAATATTTATGGTTTTATATATTGCAAATTGTTATGGGATATGTTGTTTACGTCTGTGAACCTTGATTGTCTCATGTTTGATCAAAAGTTAATGAAAAGACGAGGGTACCCAAATATACCTCAATCTAAAACTTTTCCACCTATAAGTCCTTTCTCCAAAAGTGTTTGTCTATGGATTGAGTCGAGACAATACAACTAATCGGTTCACACTTCATGTGATCGTCTATGGATACGATATTGAGACAATACAACAACGAAGTATATTTACTTGATAAAAGTTTCGGAATTAACGAAACACAATAGGATTGCTATCAAATAAATAGGAATTGATGTTTGTGTAATTTACTTTAAATTATAATAACAACAATTATAATTGCGGAAAATAAAAGTAAATGACACAGCAAGATTTTGTTAACAAGGAAACCGCAAATGCAGAAAAACCCTGAGACCTTGTCCAGAATTGAATACTCTCAGGATTAAGCCGTTATACAAAATCTAAACCAACTTCGTATATTTGAGACCAAGCAACTAAACCTATAGTTCACCTACTTCCGTCTGTATCCATGTGCCTCCAACTTGCAATAAGTCACGCACTTGGAAAAATTCCTTTGGTTCGTATTCCAAACAGTAAAGGAACAACAAATCTGTTCGGTAACAACTCTTTTCAATCAATGTGATATGAGTTCGACAAAAGGTTCTTCCGTTTATCCCAATAAACTCCTTTGTCATGTCCTTAGATCTATCCAATAACAACTACCAAAGTAATTGTCAAGATTTTGCAATCAATACTTTTAATTAAAAAGAATTGTATTGATGTCGATCTACTCAACTAATCAATCCAATCTATCACAAAGATAAACCGATTATAGTTGGATCATCTTTACCCGAAACAAGTATTGTGCACACAAAAGATTATGAACCCAAATCAGAAATCTTCTTCGTCTTCAAATCTTTGGGTTGATGCCGATATTCCTGAATTAATCAATCCAATCTACCACAAGGATAAACCGATTATTAATTGGATCCTCATTTTCCCAAACAAGTATTGTGCACACCAAAGATTATAAAAACACCAAGTAAGAAATCTTCAATATCTTCTTTGTCTTTAAATCTTCTTAGATCTTCAATAAACACCTGTACACAATCAACTTGAATCTCTTGTGATTAATCACACACAGAACGGAGTCTGTTAACAATGGATTATCACAAGACGTATTTAGATCTACAAATAGTATAAAGATCCTCGTCGAAACTTCGATCTAGTTTGAGTGAATCTTATATCAAAAGAGAATATTCTCAAGCATAAACAAACTAGGTGCAATCAAAGTTCAACAACCATAGTCAATCAAATTAATTGAAAACTAATAATAAACTGCAATTATCTAGTTTCCCACCAACGGTACTAATAGAGCTTCTCAATCCCAAAGAAGTCTTTAAACTGAGCAGTCGTAAGAGATTTCGCCTAATTAGGTTACTTTCCTCTCCGAATAGGCAGCTCCACCAGTAACAACACAACTAGGTATTTTTGCAGGCTCTGAGGATTAGTTTGCTCGAAATGCAAACTTCAATATTTATAGACCAAGGAAGTTTGGACACCAAGGAATTTCCAAAACCGAAAACATTCTCAAGATATGCAATATATTTGCAAATTCGGTTTCCATAATTCCTGGAAATGCTTTGTCCAAATATTAACACAAAACTTACTAGAAAATCTCCAATTAGTAAATGCACATTACTAATTTTTATTTTACAAATATAAAATTAAAAACCTTGATTAAAAGATTCTCAATTTATTTTCGATCCGGGATTCTCCTTTAGCTATTAAGGAATATCTTTGAACAATAAAAGATAAGCGTTACTGCACATGTTCAAAGTATGTCGACATCTTTACTTTGTAATTCCTTTTTCATACTTACAATCTTGGAACCGATTTTCCACACTTCCAAAACAAGTTTAGAATTAGTTCATCTGACTTCCAAGAACTATGTGATTGATTATCCTATCAAATCACCAAACATGGGTTTCACGGTTCAACCAAAACAAGTTTCGGTTCTACCTCCATGTGGGTACTAGAATTAGTCATGCTAGTTACCAAAACTTGGTTGACTAGGTACTAGGATCGGTTCCCACATATGTATGGTATCTAACTTGTATTTGGTGCACATGTCCATAGGACCGGTTCCCAATAACTAAAAACGTGTTGCACATGTTCATAGGATCGGTTCCCAATAACTAGAAACTTGTTGCACCTCTTACAAGGATCGATTCCCCTTTTGTGATCGGTTTCACTTCTTACTAGGATCGGTTCACAATGACTAGAGTTGGTCATACCAATTACAACAAATCGATCATACCATCTCAGGTGATTATTTAAGATCGGTTTCACTAATAAAATTCATACCAATACAAAAGTCAGGCCTTGTGAATAGTTTTACCAAGAACATAAGCAAGTCATGAGCGGTTATACTAAACACACATATTGGTAATTCAAAAGATTTGCAATGAATAACAATACCAATAAGCCTAACGATTTCCCTTTCGATTCGCAAAACAAGTTCATGAATTTACTTCCTTTAAACGAATATGAAACATTTTTTCCTAGGACGAAATCTTCACCTCATACCCATGCATAATGACAATAGCATTCAAACGATTATGTCGATGTCTTATATACGAAGTTCAAAAGATAAGTGTTATACTTCGTATTGTATTCCTTAATACTACGTCTAACTAGAGTATAATCATTCACAGCTTCGAAGTTAAGTTTTCAATATGCACGACTTGAAAGATACATTAAGGAATGAAACAGTTCAAGTCAAATATTATTAACCTCAAGTGGAAGGATGATGTCGTCGTTGTAGCTCCTTACTTCTTCACATTCTTCATGTCTTCACGTAATACTTATAATGTCTCATATCCTAATACTTTCAAGCTAACCTATACAAAGCTGACTCTAGCATATATAATCAAGGGACTCTTTAAATAAGTTTTGGTTCACTAAAATATGACAACCAAACTTGACATACCAACGCTTGGTGGGTTCAACCGAGCTATGCTCTAACAGTTAACTCTATTATATGTCGGTATGAAAGTATTGATAAAAGATAGAATGAACTTTTGACTACAAAAGTTAAACCTATTATGTCATTATGCAAATATTGATAGAAGATAGGATGAACTTTTTTTTACAAAGATTAAGTGTATTATATGTCATTGTGCAAATAATGATGAAAAATAAAATGAATCTTTGATTATTCTGCAGTATTGGTCTTTCCCTGATCCACATCTTTGTGTATGTACTGTGTAGCTCCATAAGTTCTCTTATGTGAGCATTTCCGATTAAATTAATCATGGGTTCTCTTGTGGTTAATTTAATTGAGTTTTTGGATACAAATTCATGTTTCATGTGATTTGTTAAATGTCCAAAGAAATCCTTGTTTTCTTGTAAAATTAAGGTCGTTCTTGTTGTTCTTTCGGGAATGACATTTTATGGAGGAGAGTTCTTAATTGAACTTGTGCTTAATTGCCAAATCTTTATGGGGAATGCGGCTATGGAATATTGTAGGAGTTTTCTTGTATCTTTATAAACTCCGTGATGAATACACTAAGTTTCGACTATGTGAAATCATCGAAACAAGTTGGTATGTTGTTCTCTTTTTCTCATGAAGTATCTCTATGAAAATTTCATGAGGATCCCATTAGTTTTCGTACCTTTGCCAATTTATATACAAAAAGGGGGAGAATTAATGTGTAGTTCACACTAAAAATACATATGGTTTACAGATCATTATGTATGGGGGAGTGGTTTTCATTGTGAGATGAAGTATTGACTAAGGGGGGGTGATACATATCACCATAGTATTGTTGTCAAAGTTGTGATACAATTGGACTTTGATGTTGTGTAATAATACTTTGACACTGTATAACAATGATTGAGATCAACTGTTTTATCATTGTTATAGCTACGAATCTTCAACAACTATAATGCTAAGTTGAACACATTTAGAATCATTAGAGTACTTGGAAGTGATGAAGATTTCGAGTAATATTGAGGAACCAAGGAGATCAAACATTTGGATGAGAATCTACAAAGTTTATTTATTTTGTAATCCATATGTTTTGATAGTTTTGTCACTAAAATTGACAAAGGGGGAGATTGTTAGAACGCTGCTCGGTCGAACTCGCAAGCGTTGCTATCTCAAGCTTGTTTGTCAATGTTAGTGATCAAAACTATAATTCTTGATTTCTAGTCTACTTATAGTGATGTCTCGGACTAGGATAAATTTTGTAGTTGAGCATTAGACTTCACGACATTCATCAATTGAAGATGAAGAACTACTAAGGCGAGCTTGTGGAACTTCATCAATGAAAGGTATGTGGAGACTAAAACTCATCTATCACTTGGAAAGTCTATTTCTACTCTATATCCTATATTGAGACAAAAGTCGTATTACTAAGTACACAAACCCGTACGCGTACTGGAGAAGGATTTGGGTACAGAAATTTCTGTTGTGTTTGGAAGTATGCATACCCGTTTGCATACTGGCGAACCCAAACTCAAACTGCTACTTTAAGTATGCGTACCCGTTTGCATACTTGAGTGGTTAAAGTTTTAAAATAGGTTTGTTCATGAACTAATACATTAATATAATAAGGAATGAATTCTTTGCAAACCGTGGCTATAATGTTCATGAATTGATTCGAGTGAATCAAACCGATTGTGTTTTAATTGTGTTCTTAT
Organism: Papaver bracteatum; assembly: GCA_023529315.1. Lineage (NCBI taxonomy): Eukaryota > Viridiplantae > Streptophyta > Magnoliopsida > Ranunculales > Papaveraceae > Papaver > Papaver bracteatum. The sequence continues at coordinate 542,218 of JAJJWX010005204.1, forward strand.
ATACTTCTATGAGAATATAAAAATTGAACAACTGTTTAACTAGTTTCATTTGAGTTAGTTGGGGTTAAGATAAATAAGGTTGATATGACAGTGTTCATATAGCTAACCTCGGTTAACTACTGTTGATCCAACCTAGTGTACACGTTTAGGTACGGTTACTCAAACCTAAATGAAGGTACATTTCATTTGTGTATAAAAATCTAAGTTCGATCTAACGGTTAAAAGATATTAGCTTGAGTCTAATAATGTTTTCATCAAACGGTGAGTATTGAATGCTTTGTTACCAAGGTAACTTAGATTGCACACCCTGATTTGAAAAATATATAAGGGAGAACTCTAGCAATTGGGAAACCTAATCCCCATACCTCATGTGTGATACTAGTTGCGACTAGAGTCGATTCTCCTTCAACCTTAGGTTTTTCATGAAACCCTATAGTTTAACAACTTAAATACTTCATTGGGATTGTGAAGCCAGACCTAACTATTTTCTCTGTAGTTGCGTGTTCTAATCTTGCCATGTTCTATCATATTGAGTACTATCTTCTCTAATATTTGCTCGAGATTGATTCTCCGATAGGCAAGATAAAAGGTAGTCACAAACATCTTCGTCTCATCGTTTGTGATTCCACAATATCTTGTTTCGCTTCCATGCGATTAAGATTATTGTGAGGTGATTGATAATACTAGGATGTTCTTCGAGAATATAAGTTCGGTTTATCAATTGGTTTTTGCGCACTTTGGTTTATCAAAAGACGGAACAAAACTCGTTGGTATTTCTGTGGGAGACAGATTTATCTATTCCAATAGAGTTTTCTGTGTGAGACATATTTGTTTATCAAGTCTTCGACTTTAGGTCGTAGCAACTCTTGGTTGTGGTGAGATCATCTAAGGGAATCAAGTGCGTAGAATCCTATTGGGGTTCAGAGACATAAGGAGCGCAACTGTACCTTGATCAGTGTGAGATTGATTAGGGATCAATTACATTCCAGTTCGAAGTTCATTGGTAGTAGTCTAGTGTCTGTAGCAGCTTAATACAATGTGGTATTCAAAGATGGACTAGGTCCCAGGGTTTTTCTGCATTTGCGGTTTTCCTCGTTAACAAAATTCTGGTGTCTGTATTATTTCTTTTCCGCATTATATTTTGTTATATAATAGAAAAATCATAGGTTGTGTGTTAAGTTCAATCAATTGTGAATCCAACCTTTGGTTGTTGATTATATTGATTGACACTTGAACTTTGGTCTTTGGTACCGTTCAAGTTGTTTCACATAATAATCAGGATTGCGGATTTCTATCTATTTGATTTGCTCATTACATTATGAAACAGACATATAAACTCTTTTATATACTTTTTTATAGATTGAGTCTGACTGTCTAGTTGATTCTCTTGAAAGTATATTGGAGTTTGTCTATTCAGATTTCCGAACAAAATATTGGGTGTGGTTATTAGACCCCCGCTTTTTCAATAACAAAGCTAATACTCCCCATAAAAGTAAGATAGGCAGATTTTCAATCCGAACATCTTTGTTATTCCCCTTTTGTAGTCAAGATAATTACAATAGCAATATGATATGTTGCTCTCCTTTAGTCAATGCTTTTCTCTTTTGTTAGATATAACGTTTAAGCACAATTGTACTTTCCTTAATGATTACAAATCACTTGTTTACTCCATATATTTCTCCCCCTTTTTGTCACAAAATGACAAAGGTTCAAGCAAATAAAGGTCAAACCTAAAGGATCTTATAGATCTAAAATACTTGTACAACCTATAAGAGTTAAGCACGAAGGTTTCACATACCATTTTAGATAACTAATATCAAAACCGTAACTACAAGTAATTTGGTTTTAATATGTTATCAAGGAAACAATTGCCCGAAGTAATTTTCCCTAATAGTTTAACAAATTGTCTAAGAAACTTAGTTCCCTTGCTAGACCGATTGCACAAATAAAATTGCTTATTTCGATAAGACCAAAATAAAGATCAGAATTAACTTTATTTTTCTCATCAGGTTCTAATTATTCAGACAATAACTTAGACCTTTCACTTTAGACAATACAAGTATTAGGTTAGTTAACTAGTATTTCTTGTCAAGGCATTCGATTAGACTTTAATAATCGAAACCTTCAATTTGATTAGTCTAACTAAGATCAGAATTAACTTAGTTTCTCTTATCCGAAATCGAATTGGACTAAACAAATGATCCCGTATTTTGTTAAGCAATAAAAAATACAATTGACTTGCATAATTATTTCTCCTAACTGGAAGCAATTGAAACAAACATAGACATTATAGCCGTTAAGCCAAAAACACTTGATACCAAACAATAAAGAAGATATCAAACAATAAGCCAAATAAATTGACATAGTTTTCTTAACTGGAAACAATTGAATCACACACATACACACACATCCATACACACATAATGGAATACATATCAATTGTACCGAAATTTTGTTAAGCAAAAGAAAAATATTTGCAATAAAATCAGGCTTTTCTTAAACAGGAAAACGATTAACTAACAAATTTGTTACTTCAGATTCTGCATTATCTTCTCCCCATAAAGATATATCATTAAGCACAAGTTCAAGTTAGAACTCTCCCCCATTATGTTGTCATTCTCTCGCAAGAACAAAAGAACAACAACAAGAACAACCTTTACCAGAGAAGGGTTGAATAAGTTTTAACTAATGCGTGCCAATAATAAAAGTTGAAAACCCAAAACACATATGTTTATGCTAAACACAACTCATGTAAACACAAATTGATTCAACATATTGTGACTTTTTACATATAAGTTTCAATCGGAACTCCTTATGATCCTTTGATAAAGCCTACCAACATGGGCTAGAACTTAATCCCGCTAAATCAAAAACCACACAAACCATAAGATTTCACATCATATGAGATCGAATATTAAGGTTATGAAAACCGAAATCAAACATCCCATAAACACATAGCAATAATATAAAGCATCCAAGCACAAGTTATGTAATCGGAAAAACTATCACAATAAAAATTATAAAATAATAATTTTATTCAATAATAATAGATAGTTTTATTCAGAAATATACCTTATACAATAATTGAAATAATCAAAAACTGATGTCTATTTTTCTTGGATTAAATATTACATCATATAACTTAATCCCTAGTGGTGCTCTTGTTCACTGAAGTTTCTTCAGTGTTCAGACTCTTGAAACATGTCTCGAGGGACTTGTCTGCAACCACTCCTCGTTTCTCAAGCTTTTCAACTTGAACCTTCATATTAACAAGATCGACTTTTGTTTCCTCAATCCTTGAGCCAATCTTGATGACTGATCGTCATTATGAGGTTGGTTTTTAGTTATTAAAAACCTTGGATATAGTCAATCATACTATCAGAACGTATCCACTTGGTTTTTGTTGGATCTTGAAGGTTGTAAGCCAACAAACATGACTCATCTTGAGATCCATCAAAACTATCAGAATCATAATCAGACATGATTTTTGATATGATTTTCTTCTTCCTTTTTGTATTGATTCTTTGACAATCCTTAACCTTTTGAGCTTCTTCCTTATTGACTTTTGTAACACTTAGATTTTTTGGAGGCATGTTCAGGTATTTTTAAATAAGGATTAATCAGGGTTTCTTAATACAAGCAAGATATTGTTTCTCTTAAGAAGAGATAATTTTCAGACCGAAAATACTTAGGAAATTCCGAAAATGTACACATAATATATTTTGTTTCCTTTGTCTGAATTTCTCATGATGGAAGGTTTATTAAAATTCAAATTTTTTAAATAAAACCTCATGGTAAACATGAACCAATTTTAGACAAAATTGGATTCGCAATTATCCAGAGATTGTCAAGATTTTTTTCTGATACAAAACACAAAATTTAAAATAAAATGTGCTATTACTTTATGTGCTTTTCATCCCAAAAGTTATGAGAACAAACTAGGATGAGGGTGCACAATCTCCATACAACTAGGTTGCATTGGAGTAAGCCTTTTCTTGCTTACATCTAGTATCAAAAACATAGTTCATGTTTCTCTTTGGAAATTTCTGCCCAAAGTATTTTCTCTCAAGAAGATGATCCTTCCTTGATATAAAGGTATGACCATGTAGAGAAATAGTACTGATATGAGAATTTTCAGAGATAGATAAATCTCTCCTAATTCTGTCAATGATATTTTCAGAAGATTTTCTCATTCTAAGGATTTCCTTATGATGTATATCAGTATGATTTTCTGAAATAATTATCGGAAATTCCTGATTGTTTCCTTTGGAAAAAATTCTCTCTTTTCCTTTCTTCTGGAGTCGTTCTTCATGTAAACCAGGACTGGCGCCATGAGTGAGGAGGAACATTTTTCCAAAAGCGATCATCAACTCTTACTCCTAATTCTTTTGAGTTGATTTTGTAGGGTTGAGGTATATTCTGTATTTTTACTGAGGAATGATCTTTCAGTTTTTTAGACAAAAAACTTCTTTCAATACTTTTACCACCGTATTTTGAAGAAGTATAAGTTTCATGTCAAGGGATTGAAAGTTGTATTCATTAAGATAATTTTCATGAAATCGGTTCAAAGTTTCCTTTGGACAAGATTTCCTTTGATCATCAATAGATGTAGAAGATGGTTTCTCATTCTCTTCTGACTTGATGTAATTAGGTAGACTACCATCATCATGATCTGTTTCAGATGTGATCAAACAGGTTTAGTTATCACAATCTCTAAAAGTCAAACAAGGAATTTTGGTTTCTTCATCAGAAGAAGTTATAACAAAATCATTAGTCAGAGTCATAGGATGAGTCTCTTGATCTTGAGTAAGAGATTTACCAAGAGCTTTTAATTTGACAGTGAGATCCATATTCTATTTGGCTAGAATATTTAGTTAAATATATTTTTCTCTAATCTCATGCTTAAGAAGATTAGATTCCGTCTTTAATATTAACATCCGTGTAGATAGAGATCTTATTAGCTTTAGGAGTTTTACCAACTCTTTATCAGAATCTTCTTTTCTATCAGAGATAAACTCAAATGTTTTCGTAACTCCTGGATCATGAGTTAACAAAGTTGTAATATCTTCAATATTTAAGTATTCATACTCTTGCATAACGTTAACTGAATCATCCATCAGATTCATTTCTTATAGGTTGGATCGCACCAAACAAAGATTGTTAGACCTTTTTCGTGTTTGCCGGCTCTGATACCAATTAAAAAGACGAGGGTACCCAAATACACCACAATTTTTAAATTATCCACCTATAAGTCATCTTACAGAAAGTGATTGTTTATGGACAAAGTCGAGACAATACTACAAATCGGTATTCACACTTTGTGTGATCGTCTATGGATACGAGATCGCGACAATACAAAAATCAAAGTGTGATTACTTGATTAAAGGTTCAAACTTAACCAAACTCTATAGGATCACTATCAAGTAATACGGAGTTAACGTTTGTGTAATTTACTTTAAATTATAATAACAACAATTATAATTGCGGAAAGGAAAGGAAAAGTAAATGACACGGAAAGATTTTGTTAACGAGGAAACCACAAATGCAGAAAAACCCCAGGACCTAGTCCAGAATTGAATACTCTCTGAATTAAGCCGATATACAAAATCTAAACCAACTTCATATAGTTGAGTCCAAGCAACTAAACCTAGTTCACTTAGTTTCTTAAGTATCCATGCGCTTCCGACATTCAATAAGTGCACACACTGGAATAATTCCTTTGGATCGTATTCCAAACAGTAAAGGAACAACAAATCAATATTATTAACCTCAATAGGAAGGATGATGTCGTCGTTGTAGCTTTTTACTTCTTCACATTCTTCAGGTCTTCGAGTAATAGTTGTATGTCTCTGTTTGTGGGTGAAAATGGTTTCTGCTGATTTCGGTAATTTCGGGTATGTGGGTGAGAAACGAATTTAAACCCTAAATAATGTACTGCAATGGAGTACATTAGATTCGAGAGATCAATCTGTACAAGTCCGTCCTAAACCAAGAAATGGCCGTTCCAGACTTGCTTCGGTCACAAAGTGAAGGAGAATGGGTTGGTTTTGGGGAGGGAAGCAAGGAAAGTGATGAGACCAGAATAGTTGATTTCTGGAAGAGTAGTTGTTTTCTACGACTTGTATCAGAAAATGGGAAGCTAACAAATGGAAAGCTAGCAAGTGTTTTCTGAGTGTTGTATGCTCCTGACCTGAACTTGTTATTCGATGGAAATAGGTGAAACCTATTTATACAAGTCGAGGTGTAACGTACTCTGGTCTCATTAAGGAATGGAAAAATGGGTGAGTAAATGGGAGGAGGTGGTAACCATTAACGTATGGAATTGATGTTCCATAAAAAGGAGCGTTTCACCATTATTCCCTGTATTTACTAATCGCCTCATCCTTATGACACTTCCTTATGATAGGCGTAGTGTACGCCGCACGCTGTAAACCGCCAAACCAATACTCAAAGAGGATCCCCCAGTTTGTGATATGTGTTGATGTCTCGAATGTTTTCATGGAAAACATGTAACATACTGTTATTGCATGGAAAGTCGAGCTTGGGAGGCTTGATGGCTTGGTGACCTTCGACGGTCGAGATTTTGCATCTTAAGAGGAAAGGTAGCCATTGATCACCACACACTTTCATTTTTGGTGGCCGCATAGGGAAGAAGAGCATGGTAGCGCGGCAAGGTTGGCATGCCATGGCGTAGTTTGGCGTGGCCAAAGGTTACCATGCATTGTCTGGTAACCTTGGACGGCTAGGATTTGCTCCTGGGATTGAAGGGAGACCGTTGATTGTCGCACGCCTTGGTTTTGGTAGCCACATAGGGAAGGCTAGCATGGTGGCGCGGCTAGGTTGGCATGACTTGGCGCGGTTTGGCGTGGCCAAACTAGGGCTTTGGGACAAAGGTTACCATGCGTTGTTTGGTAACCTTGAACAGCTAGGATTTGCTCCTGGGATTGAAGGGCGACCGTTGATTGTCGCACGCCTTCGTACTGGTAGCCTCATAGGGAAGACCAGCATGGTGGCGCGACTAGGCTTGGCACGCCGTTTGGCATATGGTGTGGCTAGCATGGCTAGGGGCAAGGCAAGGTGTGTTTGGCTTGGCATGGTGGGGCCCAGGGTTTGGCATGTCGTTGGCACATGGTGCGGCTAGCATGGCTAGGGCCAAGGAAAGGTGCGTTTGGCTTGGCATGGTGGGACCAAGGGTTTGGCATGCCGTTGGCACATGGTGCGGATAGCATAGTAGGGCCGAGGGTTTGCTGGCAATTTTGGATGGCTAAGATCTGCATCTCAGGTGGAAGGGTGGCCGTTTAGCATGGTTGTATTTCCTTAGGGTGGATATGCAGCTGGTATGGTTTTCCATTGGAACCGTAGTTCGGCTGGCATGGTTGGCATGCCTTGGCGCGGTAGGTACGACTTATCATTGGCACAATGGTGCAGATAGCATGGTTGGCATGCCTTTGGCGCGGTAGGTGTGGCTAGCACGTCTTTACATTAGCACAGTGGTGCGGATAGCATGGTTTGCATGCCTTTGGCGCGGTAGGTGTGGATGGCACGGCTTTTCATTAGCACAATGGTGCGGGTAACATGGTTGGCATGCCTTGGCGCGATAGGTACGGCTTTCCATTGGCATGATGGTGCGGATGGCATGGTTGGAATGCCTTGGCGCTGTAGGTACGGCTTTCCATTGGCACGATGGTGCGGCTAGCATGGTTGGCATGCCTTTGGCGCGGTAGGTGTGGCTGGCACGGCTTTCCATTGGAACAGTAGTGCGGCTAGCATGGTTGGCATGCCTTTGGCACGGAAGGTGTGGCTGACACGGCTTGCCATTGGCACAGTGGTGCCGCTAGCATGGTTGGCATGCCTTGGAGCGATAGGTACGGCTTGCCATTGGCACGATGGTGCGGTTAGCATGGTTGGAATGCCTTTGGCGCGGTATGTGTGGCTGGCACGGCTTTTTATTGGCACAGTGGTGTGGCTAGCATGGTTAGCATGCCTTGGCGCGGTAAGTGTGGCTGGCACGGCATGCCATTGACACATGTGGTGTGGGATTTAGGGTTTGGCCTATCGAAACCCTAATTAGTATTTAAAAAAAAGATACCCCGGTAGTTATTATGCAGACATATTAAAGGATTTCAATAAATGTGTTTTGAGTTTTGTGATGTCACTATCTGACTAGGGTTTTACGATTTTAACCCTAAGCTAAAAACCACCATCAACAGTCTCATAATCCTAAACTTTCTAGTCTAACATATACGAAGTTGTCTATAGTTACATAATTAAGCGACTTTTAGATGAGTTTTGATTCACTAATATATGACAACCAAACTTGACATACCAATGCTTGGTGGGTTCAACCGAGCTATGCTCTAATACTAGGTACTATCAAAGTTTCAACAATCGTTAGTCAATAAAATCAATAATCGAAAACTAAAATAACAATCCTGAAAAGCGGGGGTCTAACAACCACACCCAATATTTCGATTAGGCAATTTGTATAGATAAACTCCAATATACTTTCTAGAGAATCCACTAGACAGACAGACTCAATCTATATTAAAAGTATATCAAAGAGTTTGTATCTCAATCTCTGAATTTAAATCTTACTCAAGCAAACTGCAAGTCTCAATTTAAATACAAGAGAGATAAACTTGGATGGTACCAAAGACTAATATCCAAGTGTCAATCAATTTAAATCAACAACCAAAAGGTCGGATATTCTAATTGATTGAACAATGCACAACCTGTATTATATCAATTATATAACAAAATATAATGCAAAAAAGAAATAACACAGATACCAGAATTTTTGTTAACGAGGAAACTGCAAATGCAGAAAACCCCCGGGACCTAGTACAGATTAAAAATACACTGTATTAAGCCGCTACAGACACTAGAATACTCCAATCTAACTTCGGTATGGAATATATTTGAACCCCAACCAATCTCACACTGATCTAAGGTACAGTTATGCTCCTACGTATCCGATCCCAGCAGGATGCTACATACTTGATTCCCTTAGCTTATCTCACCCACAACTAAGAGTTGCTACGATCCAAAGTCGAAGACTTTAATAAACAAATCTGTATCACACAGAAAAGTCTACAGTAATAGATAAATCCATCTCCCATGAATATACCTACGAGTTTTTGTTCCGCCTTTTGATAAATCCAGGTGAACAGGAACCAATTGGTAAAACCAGACTTATATTCCCGAAGAACAACTCAGTTTTATTAATCACCTCACAATAATCTTAATCGACGTGACGAAAAAAGATATTGTGGAATCACAAACGATGAGACGAAGTGTTTGTGACTACTTTTATATCTTGCCTATCGGAGATTGAAATCTCAAGCCAATTATTCCAATTGTACTCATACGATAGAAAATGCGAGATCAGATCACACAACTACAAGAAAGGTAGTATCGTCCTGGCTTCACAATCCCAATGAAGTCCTTAAGTCGTTAACCTGGTTTAGAAGAAGAAACCAAAGGTTAAAGGAAAATTGACTCTATATTAGCACAACTAGTATCACACAGAATGTGTGGGGATTAGGTTTCCCAGTTGCTTGAGTTCTCTCTTATATAGTCTTAAAATTAGGGTTTGCAATCAATGTTAGCTTAGTAACAAAGCATTCAATATTCATCGTTAGATGAAAACCTGATTAAATTCAAGCTAATATTTATCAACCGTTAGATCGAAAACATAGCTTGTTATACACACATGTAATGCATGTTTCTAGGCTTGTGTAACCATACCCAAACTTGTACATTAGTTGGTTCAACAATAGTTAACCAAATGGTTAGCCATATGATAACTTTCATATCAACTATATTCTTATTCACCATAACTATTTCAAATGACTCAAATGAACTAGTTAGAGAGTTATTAAATTACTTAGATATTATGTACTACACAAGACACAATCAAAGCAAAAATGATTTGATTCACTCGAATCGGTTCATGAACTATATAGCCATGGTTTGCAAATGCATTCCTTAGTTTATAAAGATAAGTTCACAAAGATCGTTTTTAGACATAACCTACTCAAGTTTGCGGATGGAGTTCACAAACTCCAGCAAAAATTCTCGGGTTGAGAACTTCGCCAATTCGCGGACTTAGCTCACGCACCATCCCGGTTCACTTGATCAACAAAGTTCGTAAACTTTGGTTCAAGAAATAAGAACTTATACATATATGTGTTTCCACAATAATGCTTATATCCTCCAATGGTTATATTATCTAAACTCTCATTCCAATCATTGAAACATTCTCAGAGGACGTTATATAGTTGTTATTCACAAACCATTTCTTGTCAGAGCAATTTTTAAAGTGATTGAAACCTAACATGACTTTCGTCACTAGGTAAAGATGAACTTGGCTAAAGCGAAAGCTTTACCAACACATATTTCGATAAATAGATAAGCGAGATATACTCAGCTTGAAATACCACATGTGTATAATCTAAGTTTATATATCAAAACGACTTTTGTCTGAAGATAGGAGATAGAGTAGATATACTTTTGAATGATAGATAAGTTCAAGTCTCCACATACCTTTTAGTCGATGAAGATCCACTGGTTCCTTGAGTAACCATTCGTCTTATATGATGATCGTCATGGAGTTCTTGAGCTCAACTACACTTTCTATCCTAGGACAAGACCTTATCTATAGTAGACTAGAAATAAATACTTATAGTTTTGATCACTTACATTGAAAAACATGCTTGAGATAGAAACACATGCGAGTTCGACCGAGCAATGCTCTAACAAATCCAATTATCTAGTTTCCCACCAACGATACTCATAGGGTTTCTTGATCCCATAGAAGTCTTTAAACGAGTGGTCGTAAGAGATTTCTCCTAATTAGGGTACTTTCCTCTCTGGATAGACGGCTCCACCAGAACACGAATGAAATTTTCCTGGCTCTTAGGGTAGTTTACAAGAAATGCAAACTCAAGAATTTATAGACCAATGTTGTTTGGACAACAAGGAAATTCCAAAGCCGAAAATATTCTCAAGATATTCATTAAAGTACCCAATTTTAGTTTTCCTATTTCCAATTAAATTTCAAACAATATTTCCGATAATAGAAAACTTATATTATTAGTTTAGCACATTAACTAATAAACCTTTTCTAGAGGATATGCTTTAATTGCTGGTAATTAAACATACGGGCAATACCCTGTTGGGGGACCAAAATATTGCAATTGACAAAATAAGGGGTGGATTTATTAAAATTCCTAACTAAAGGACTTCGGTCTTTTTCGTCCTTGACAAATTTGAAAATGACATATGCGTCCCAAAATTCATGCCTATTTTTTTTTTGTCCTCGATTTCGTGTTGTCCAGGACAATTTGCTTTAAAACTTGGTATACACCGAGTTGATAACGAGGACAATATGGACAATTCGCTTTACACCTTGGTATACACCGGATTGATAACACGGACAACATGAACAATTCGCTTTACACCTTGGTATACACCGGATTGATAACAAGGACAACATGCATGGACAAAATTGAGGGAAACAACAATGACCAAAATGATATAAACCAATATCTTAAAGGGTGTGCGTGTATGGTGGGGTGGTGGTGGTGGTGGGCGCGGGGAAGGGAGGGAGGGCATGAGCTAGTCATAAGTTTCCGAATTGGTCGAGATGTGTAACAGTACTAGATTGCGCAACACGCTTATTTTCTTCAACATCACCTTCTTCATAAGTAGATAGAAGTTTGCTAGCATACCGGTTCTGAAATGGACCTAACCCTAGGATAATCTAGAGAAGACAAACTTACTGGTAACAAAAGTTATAGCATGTTTCTGCCTTGCTTGAATCCAAATCCATGGTTTTCAAACCAAAATCTGAATTCACCCAAACATAAAAAAATCATTTCAATGTAACCAATCTAAGACCACCCATATCTTCAGAAATCCATCTTGCAACATAAGATTTAGCATTCATTCTAGCGACAACAATCATGGCCAATGCCTTTGACGCAGTAAAAGAACACAACATCAAAGACACCACACATGGAACATCCTCCTTCTCAATCAATCAAATCCAGCAGAGTTCTCAATCATATTATAAAAATAAGAATAATTAATTTTTGATACAGATAATATCCAGATTATGAACAGAAAAACAAACAAAACCCATGAAAAATAATAAAATTTGAATCAATTTCATTCCTAAAATACATTAGTTGATGAAATTAGGGCTTCTTCTCTCGATTGATTTCAAGCCATCTCGTTCGGCCGAGAGATAAGTAAAACCTCTAAATGCACGAAATATACTTCTTATTTTCTCTTTGAGAATTCACGCAAGCTAAACCAATTGGCACTTTTGTATTGCTTTAATAATGGAAATTTAAATTAGCTAATATTTTAAGACTTAAATCAAAGATAAAACCCAATAAACAACCTACAACGTGGACAAATCTATGAACAAAAAGATCTTCGAAGCACAAATAAAATTTTATACTGAGAACTATACAACAAGCCAAAATCAAATCGAAGTCTGCACAAATTGTTTTTAGGGTCAGATAGAAAACTCACTCTCAGGGAAGTTAGGGTTTGTCTCTGTAAGTAGAGATTAGGTTTCTCCCTTGCTTATTTGAAGCACCTTATATACTGCACAAACAAAACAAGATGAGAAACTTGGAGAAATTGGTAGGAGACGTGAAAAATAATATAGTCACAGACTAGTTAACCCTATCTTTGAAAGAGGGAAAACGATATGAAGCTCTGCGGAATGGTGTAAAACTAGAGATCTCTGGTATGAAAAACGATATATAAACTCTACCCTCCGTTGTCCTGGACAAAAAAGTACTTAGGGGTCATTAGCATTTTTGTTTTAAACCTTCTCGGTAGAGAGTTCCTTAGTTAGGAAATACCAATTGGCATGTCCATAGGAGGGAAATCATAAAAAGGCCCGTCCTTTTTTCAACCATTACAACTTAAACATATATATTTGAAAATCATAATTAAATATTTTTCAATATTTCGGTTTGGGATCACCTTTAGCATCAAGTAAAATCTTTGAACAATACATGATAAGAGTTGTACACATGTTCAAATAATGTTTACATCTAAAAGTTTCTCATCTTAGCAAACCCTAATTTATAATTCACACACAAAATGAAGAAATGTGTGAACTTTGGAAACTCGGCTTTGCTCTTGGAATCGGTTATATCATGACTCACAATATAAGTTGTGATCGGTTATACCATGCTTCCCAAGATCGGTTTTGACCGGTTACACCATGCTTCTCAATGTATCTTGTGATCGGTTACACCTTACTTCCCAAAGTAGCTTGTGAACGATTACACCTTGTTTCCCATTGTAGCTTGTGACCGATTGCACCTTACTTCCCAATGTAGCTTGTGGCGGATTACAACTTGCTTTCCAAATTAGCTTATGACCGGTTGCAACTTGCTACACACTATAGGCTATGACTGGTTATACATTGATTCTTAACATAAGTAAAGATAGGTTCTACCTTGTCATCTTGTATTTGTCATCCAAATTTATTCAATGAAGAACCAGACCAACACACTTATGATTTCCCTTTCGATTATGAAATAAGTTCATACATCTACTTATTTAAACCATTATAATAATATATAGTTTCATATGATGAAATCACACATACATCCTACACATAATCAAGTAACTAAATACATAGATTATGGTGATGTCGTATTTACGAAGTTCAAAAGATAAGCGTTTTACTTCGTAATTCAATAATTCCTTGACACTTTGATCATAATGATATGACCAAGTCTAATCACTAGAGTATTATATATAGGGCTTTCAACAACACTAAACATAATGGATATTGGATATGCCGCTGCCATTTTCATTAAAATTATCGGATATCCAAAATCTGTTAAGTTCCGACGGAAATCTGAAATTCAATTCCATTACCGTTACGTTGGACTTAACGAATATCAAATATTTTTCCGATACCATCCGGTATGTCACAGAACAGGTTCTAAATCCAAGAAAACTAGTTCTAAATCCATGTCACAAAAAAATAATACAAATGTTCATGTTCTAAATCTTTGCCACCAAATTACATGTTCAGATGTTCTAGAAAAAGAAAAAACCATATTCTTGCAAAAGAAAAGACAAAGGAACTCCATATCCATGTGTTGCAGCAACTGCAACTGCATTCCTCCATCTCCATTTCCAATTGCATCTGCAAATGCATTCCTCCTTAGTCCCGAACTTCTGCATTTTGAAAGGAAAATAAAAAGTGTTAGTTAAGTTGCTGGAAATGTCAGTGCAATAAGCCAATAAATATAAAAGCAAATAAAATATTAAGATGTGAGGAAAATTTCCATTAATACAACTATCATTGTCATTAAGACTGAGATCTGGCAACCAATCACCCAAACAAAGCAATGCTTCAACAAGTTCTGGAGCTAATGAACTCCTATGAGATGTGAGAACCCTACCACCAATACTAAACATTGATTCTGATGCTACAATTGTCACTAGAACAACCAATACATCTCTTGCAATCCTTGAGAGAGTTAGGTACTCAGGAGCATGATTCTTCCACCAACTTAAGATATCAAACCTCATTTCTTTAGTGGTTGTGCCTTTAGGAAGAACTGGTTCTGCTAAGTATGTCTTTAATTCCGACTTCTCAACCTCAAACATATTGTTTTCCATAATAAAATCATCATAACCAAATTCATATGATGTTGTTGTACCTGCAGATATCTCAATTCCAGCTGAATGCATTCCACTATCAAAATAATATGGAGCTGTAGTGTTGGTTTCATAAGCACGGTAAATAGAATTGAGTGCAAGATCAAATTTGTGATATAGTTTTCCATACCATATACTCTCTTCATAACAAACTCCACCCATTTAGCCTTATACCTAGGATTTAAAACAACTCCAATGCCCATCAAAGTATTACTTTCTTTCAAGTAGCTATTAAATTTTGTTCTCATATTCTTGGCCATGTCTCTGATATACTCATGCTCACTTAATTCCCAGATCTTAATGCATCTATTAACTTCTTGCACCCCATTATAATACATATTTACTGTGGGATACTTAATCCTAGCAAATTTGGTTGAAATCACATCAAATAATTCCAAACATTCACATATATGTATTGCTTGTTGCCACTCCTAAGAAGTTGGTAGTATCTTAAAGTTATTATCCAAATCATCTAGCCTAACAAAAGCTTGTCTCAAAAAAATTTCATCTTTAAGCATCTTAAAGGTGGAGTTCCACATGGTATCCACTATTAGCATTTATGTGTTTTGCGCAACAAATCTCCATTTGGTTAATTAATCTTGTTTATACTATGTTAAGTCGGATTAGTCTTAATTCACATTAAGGCATGTTTATGGTATTAATCATGCACTAAATACTAGCTTAAGGTTAATGCTAGATAAGTTTGAGTCTAAGCATGACATGTCCTTTAGCTTGACATGTCATATGAGGTGTCCAATGTATCCATGAGGTGTCCTCCAACTCATTATGGAAAAGTTGGAGTGACATGTGGCAAGCATGACTAGGACTCTCTTCTGGCCTCACAAGTTTTCCTTAAAAGCAAATTTGTTTTCATTCCATCAAAAAGTAATGTGAGGAAATAGAAGTTGATAATAAGTCATGAAAGTTTGAGTGTCTTGTGTGTTCTATTTCCTTGTAGAATAACCTGTTTTGATATGAACTATGTGTACTATTCTTGCTACATATGGTGTTGTTTTCAATGAATTGTTGAGTATGTCAATACTAGGTTCAAGTCTATTTTCAGCATGTAGTCAGCTTATATGATGTTTGGTGGTAAAGCATAAAGGTTAAGGTGATGAAATTCTAACATGCAACTTCTATTTCACCAAGTTATAACATATTCAGCAGCTAGGGTGATTGTATGGTTGAGGTTTTATATTGTTTTCCTTCTAAGGTTGTAGTTCTTATCATATGCGGTTATTCGGTACTTCATACTTGATGTTGTGGGGTTGTAAAATCGGTATAACAAGTATTGGAGCAGTTGTAGAAGATTCGTGTATCACAATCAAGGTTTGTTCACATCTGCGATGGATTTGGACTTCTCAAAATAGTGTTTTTCTGTTCAAGTACAAGGTCTGAATTTTTTCTGTTTTGAGAAATTGTAACTTGTACAATATGTAGCTTTCATTACTTGACTAAGTGTTTCCAAAGTGATGCTTTGAGAGTATGTGGAAGTGTTTTGATGAGAATTATGTGATTGTGGTGGTTTATTGATTTATTCAGAAATTATAAACACGAATCTTGCCCAAAGGTGTTTTGTGTTTATGAAATTTGATGTGAATCAAGTCTCATATAAGTTGAAGCTTTTCATATGAGAATTTGTCTTAAACTTATTAAGACTCGTTGTATGTCGTATTTATACCCAAAGGTGAATTGCGATGATACGGAGTCTTGTATTGAGTTTAAGATGTTATCTTCTTGCTTATTGGTATGCTATCTATATGGTTTGTTTGCATTGCTAAATAAAGTGATAATAAGCATGTGTGTTGTGGTTGAATCTGAAATCCAGTGGGATTGATGTTTATGATTTTATTATCATATTTTTTTCCCTTGTGTTAATCTGGATTTCAGTGGAAGTGTGATGTTTATGTATTTATCATCATGTTATGCTTATTGACATGCTATTTACTTGGTTCATGTAATAGATGTATAAAGTGGTAATAGGCGTGGTTTGCTATGTATGTTGCGGTAAAAGTTAATGGGAATATGATGTTTATGGTTTTATCATCATGTTTGTTTACTTACTTTTCTAAGGTGTATATGCTCATAAAGTAATTTCTGGTATGAAATATGGTTCTCATTCGATATCATCAATGTCCTAAAGTTCTTGATCTCATTATGAACACGGGTATAGTGCTTAATTCAAGCAATACAATGGGGATATCATTAGGGAGAAAAAGCGGGTGGCATAAGAGCATACGTGGCAACTTTTATGGCTTTAAGCTAAGCCAATAAAGTTACAAGTGCAATTCAGTTGGCATAAGGCTAA
The DNA here is from genome assembly GCA_023529315.1 of Papaver bracteatum. Taxonomy (NCBI): domain Eukaryota; kingdom Viridiplantae; phylum Streptophyta; class Magnoliopsida; order Ranunculales; family Papaveraceae; genus Papaver; species Papaver bracteatum. Next base: position 559,232 of record JAJJWX010005204.1, read on the forward strand.
GCCAAATGAAGTTTTCAAGTTCAGTTTGGTTTTGGTGTAAAGCTGAGCCAATAAAATGTTTTTCTGTTTTGAAAAATAAAATGTTTTACTTGAGAATAGTGGGCCGTCTAGTTTTCTGATTGTAGAAATGGCTTACGCATCTTAAATGTGACGTGTAGGTCTCTATAGTCGAAGGCTAGCGTACTATTTGACTTGAGTGTGAAGTTAGAATAAAAAGTTTTAAGAAAGGTTTTGTTGCTTAAACAAGTGGGAGATGTTAGCATTTATTTGTTTTGCGCAAAAAATCTCCATTTGGTTAAACTAATCTTGTTTATACTATGTTAAGTCGGATCAGTCTTAATTCACATTAAGGCATGTTTATGGTATTAATCATGCACTAAAGACTAGCTTAAGGTTAATGCTATATAAGGTTGAGTCTAAGCATGACATTCCTTTAGCTTGACATGTCATATGAGGTGTCCAATTTAGCCATGAGGTGTCCTCCAACTCATGATGGAAAAGTTGGAGTGACATGTGGCAAGCATGACTAGGACTCTCTTCTAGCCTCACAAGTTTTCCTTAAAAGAAAATCTGTTTTCATTCCATCAAAAAGTAATGTGAGGAAATAGAAGTTGATAATAAGTCATGAAAGTTTGAGTGTCTTGTGTGTTCTATTTCCTTGTAGAATAACTTGTTTTGATATGAACTATGTGTAGTATTCTTGCTACATATGGTGCTGTTTTCAGTGAGTTGGTGAGTATGTCAATACTAGGTTCAAGTCTATTTTCAGCATGTAGTCAGCTTATATGATGTTTATTGGTAAAGCATAAAGGTTAAGGAGCTGAAATTCCAACATCCACATCTAAACCAACAGACCTTGAAGCATGAAGCTTAACTTGGGCAAAAGCACATTCAAATCTCTCTTTTTTAGCCTGACTTGACTTTACATATTTCACACACTCTCTAACTGCATCTATAAATGGAGTAGCTGCTCTCATTCCACACACTATAATTAATCAAGTGCAATACATGATTACTACACCTCATTGGGAACAAATCCCCAATAAGAACTAGGAAATCTTTGCTATCATGCCACGACTTCAGATTTTCCATCATAACATTGTTTGAGCTAGCATTGTCAGTAGCTACAGAAAAAATCTTACCATCTATGTTCCAATCTAGAGCTACTGATTTCACTACAGATGCGAGAACTTCTCCAGAATGTGGTGATGGCACTAAAGTGTATGCTAGTGTTTTCTTAACCAGTTTTTACTCATCATCTATGTAATGTAATGCATTGTCACTAAATAATAACCATATTTTGTATGCTTACATGTCCACATATCTGTTGTTAAACTACATTTAGATGTAATTGTGTCAAATTGTTCTTGCAATTGCAGCTTGAACTCAGTTGTTAGTTTCATGATATCTTCCCTAACTGTATTCCTAGTGTAAAGCTTAGCAGCAGGATTCAGAGACTTAACAAACTCTTCAAAATATGGATGCTCAACTATAGTGATTGGTTAACCATGCTTAGCAATCATTTTGGCAAAAAGTATCCTAGTAGCAACAACATCATACTTCCAATTAGCTAACTTGGTTTGAGCATTACCTGTTTTAATTGAAGTAATCTTTCTTTGTCCTTTCTTATTCTCATGCTTTTATTTGTAGGTTTTAGCATGGTGATGCAAAAGGCTGGTTCCTTGGTTTTTGGGTGCAGGTATTCTCTTCTTACAATTTTTGCATTCAACTATCAGTATCCCAACCTCCTTCCCACTTTTCAATTTCTTCTTTCCAACTGACCTTTCAAAATCAATTCATACATCAGACCTTACTGAACGTAGTTTTTTCTTTTCTTCAGCTATAAGTAGATCTTCATCTACTTATATTTCTTCTTCTGCTTCTTCTCTGGGACGAATCGCAGGTGTAACATCAGTTTTTGAATGAATTCCTGAACCTTGAACTTGGTTTGATGCAGCAGGTAATTGTGATATAACTGAAACTGAGGGATTGCTTGATTAACCAACATGATTGGATGCTCCTCTTTCGCTTTGGGACATGATTAATTTCACGAATCTCAATCTGTTATGCAAACCATAATTTCGGAAACCCTAAATTGAAAATTGAGTTTTTAGGATTGAAATTAAACTCAAAAGAAATAGAAGAAGATAACCCTAGTTTTCTAATCAGTAATCACATATGATTTGTATAAATAAGAAGATGATTTTGCACGAATTGAAACTGAAGAGGAGGTGAGTGAGTTTTTCTTCTCTTTTTTTCTCTGTTTTGGGTCAACTGAAACTGAAGAAGAATGAATGAATCGAAGTATATTTACCTAGGTTTAAGAATTTCCACGTGATAAACACACGTTATCGGATATCAGAAATAAGGCTAATGGAAATAGCCTTAACCGGTACCGTTACGGTAGGATAAAAATATCCGTTAAGTTATAGGATACGGATATCCGATTACCGATATAACAGAACTTAACCTAATGGATTCCGGATAATCGGATTCGGCTAACGGATAACGCATATCCGTTGACATCCCTAATATTTATATATACATCTTCACATGTTATGTTTTTAATATAATTCGACTTGAAAGATACGTTAGTGTAGTTGCAGAATATCCTACAACTACACCCTCAGTAGAATTGGTAAAACTTAAGAAGTTCGTGATGATGAATAATAAATTTCTTATTAATGCTCTCAATTGATTACAAGAAATATCTAAATGGAACTAGAATAGTTACAACTTTCTCTATTCTCTTTCCCAAAATATTTTCTCACACTCACCAAAAGAACCTCTCCCAATTTAACATTTGAACTACTATTTATAGTGAAATTTTTACAACTGTAATAACCTGCGAGGCATCATAATTTATGATCGCAAGCTTATTTTATACTCGCAAACTTTTCATTCTTCTTCCGCGTTTCTTCTACCATCGTGTTATTTTGTGACACTTTCCTCTTATAGTCGTTGTTATATTCGCAACCCAATATCTTGCGATATTCGGTACCTACATCTTGCCTCTTCTCATGTCATTTCTGCGAAGAAGTAATGATCGTGAGAATATAATCGTTACTTATTCTTTTTATTTGGACATGTCTTTTGTAACCGTTCTTTTCTAACTATTTCCATATATATATACTCCTTTTATTCTCTTCCTTATCTTTCTCTCACTTTCTCTTTTCACTTCTGTAACTTCATCTTCTTATTACACTTTCGGTTATCATTCTATCTTCTTGTTTTACCTCATCATGAGTTCTCCAAGGTAATTTTCTTCTATCTCTCGCGTCTTTCACTTGTTTACCTCTTTGATTTCTGTCTAATTTATTGTTTGATTTTGATTTGTTTCAGCAAAATTATTCCTCAGGTGAAACCTTCAACCAAAAACTCAAGTCCTAATCTCCAAAGAAGAAAATCTGAGAATCAAAAGGTAGTTAAAATACCCTGTTTTCCCTTTTAATCAATATATTGTTGCCTCAGTTTTTAATCCACCTTTTGATTCGTAGGTTGGTGAAAAATCAAACCCCAATAAGAAATCTCGAGTAACTAAACCCACACCATTAATTTCAATCGATGACTTCCTTCCTGAGGTTAATGAAGAATTTCCCTCTCCCCCCCGTGAAAATACTTCTTCGCAAACTCATGCCTCTACTCCATTACCCAGTTTTAAATCTCCCACCAATGTCAATTTATCAACACTTCTTCGAGATCAACCTTCGCAAGATACTTTCTCAACTTCGTCTCCCAAAAAACCTATTTTTACCCCTAATCCCTTGAATGTTGTTGCTCCAAGCAATTTACAACTTGCTCTAATTCCTTCAAATTCTTCTCCTCTTTCTCAAGAAGCTCGAGACGGAATTTATTCAACTTTCCAAATGTTATCTGAGATCTTAAGTAATACTGCGAAGTCTTCAAATGTTCGTTCACAATCTGAATTTTGTGAGGTGCTCAATAATTTTATCAATCCTGATATTTCTATTTCACGCCAATCTTTGGAAAAAGAAGTTGAATTGCTTCGCCAATCTCAGGAATCTTTGAAAGCGGAATGTGAGAATCTTCGTAAAGTGAATCATCAGCTTCAGAATGATTCTCTAGATTGTGCGATCCTTCACAAGAGAAATGATGCATTAAAAGGTATTACTATTATCTCTATATTTTCTTTCCTCTTGTTTATTTCTATTCCTCACATGCTTGAAACACCCATTTAAACCCATTCCCCTTTATAGAATCTATCCAGAAATGTAGAATGTTGGTACTTCATCATGAATCAGACGCACAAGAATCTCAAGCCAAGCATGCAAGTCTTTTGAACCAATTCTCCCACTTATCTAATCTTCATTCATGTGCTCTTGATAATTTTGATGCCCTTTTCCAAGAGAATACTCAATTAATTTACGATCAGAAATTTTTGAATGATGAAATATCTCAGCTCAATTCTTCTTTAATTAAATCTGGTTTAAGGATAGAATCCCTAGTAGAAGAGAATGAAACCTTATCAAAAGAACGACGTTTGTATTTGAATACAATGAACGCTTCTTCACAACAATTAAATATTCTTCAGAGTAAATGTTGCGATCAAGAAAATCTCCTTTATTTGTTAAAAGGTGAACTTGAGGAATTGAAAAAGTCTTCAGATGCCGAAAGAAGTTCATTTCTTCTTTGAGAATAAATCCCTTCTTAATAAGAATATGATATTAAGCACTAAGAAGAATAAACTTAAAGAAGATTACTCTCAACTAGAAAATCTTAATGCCAAACTTGCGAAGGATAAAATTTTTATTCTCTCCAAAGATCAAAAGCTTCAATCTAGACTTAAAGGATTAATTGGCGATGGTTTTGATAATGCGATGGATCAGATGAAGAGTTGTTGTCTATCTTTAGCTCAATTTCTTTCTTCACAAAGAGAAGGTAGTCATTAAAATTTGACTGCCTTTGGTATACCTTTCAATTTTGTTATACTCGCAAAACTGATTCTTTAAATTTTGTTTCACTCATAGAATATGAAAACAACCTCCATGAGTGCTAAAGTTGGACTAGAAGCCTCCTGTTCTGAGCTTTGCAAGAAAAACGCTCTGCTTTCTACTCGTTTAATCAACTCTCGTGATCGTGCCACTCGAAGATTCAACTATCTTGCTTACGCTAAAGATATCGAAGATACCAACCATCATAAGGCTATACTTCGTGAAAGTCATCTGAAAGCTCAAGTCTTTGCGAATAACATTCTCTTATCAAGGTCCTTGCCTCCAGTGAAAATTAAACCTCTGAAAATATCTGATGATGAGGTTGCTCGTGATCCTGATAGTGATTTTGATTACGAGAGTGACGATGAAGGACTTGATTTGGAAAAAGAATCTATCCCTCAAGGAGATGTTCCTGTTGATGGTCCTACCCCTCCTTCTAGCGCCAATTATGTAGTTGCAGAATATCCTACAACTACACCCTCGGTAGAATTTGTAAAACTTAAGAAGTTCGTGATGATAAATAACAACTTTCTTATTAATGCTCTCAATTGATTACAAGAAATATCTAAATGGAACTAGAATAGTTACAACTTTCTCTATTCTCTTTCCCAAAATATTTTCTCACACTCACCAAAAGAACCTCTCCCAATTTAACATTTGAACTACTATTTATAGTGAAATTTTTACAACTGTAATAACCTGCGAGGCATCATAATTTATGATCGCAAGCTTATTTTATACTCGCAAACTTTTCATTCTTCTCCCGCGTTTCTTCTACCATCGTGTTATTTTGTGACACTTTCCTATTATAGTCGTTGTTATATTCGCAACCCAATATCTTGCGATATTTGGTACCTACATTTAGGAATGAAAACAAGTCAAGTGATCAGTATTACTAACCTCAAGTGGAAGGATGATGTCTTTGTTACAGTCGTTAATTCTTCACATTCTCCAGGTCTTCAGAGTAATACTTGTACGTCTCAACATTCCTAGACTTTCTATCCTAACCTAAACGAAGTTGACTCTAGTCAATCAATCAAGCGACTCTATAGAGTTTTGATACTAAAATATGACAACCAAACTTGACATACCAATGCTTGGTGGGTTAAACCGATCTATGCTCTAACAGAAGGTAAGTAAATAAAACACACAAGGTTTTGTTAACGAGGGAACCTCTAATTCAGAAAAACCCCGGGACCTAGTACAACTTTGAATACTCTCAGAATTAAGCCGCTATACAAAGAAAAAAATCCAACTTAGTAAAGTTGAGACCAAGTAAACTACCCTAGTTACTTAGTTCCCTCAGTTTCCCCGCATCTTTGACCTTTTGGTCACGCACTAGAATCTCAAGATAAAAATCATCATCTCAAGTTGCTTTACTGATAGGTGTTGTAAAACACCTAGTTTTATATCTAGTATTTATGCTTTCTTTGCTATTTATTTTGTGAAATATGTATCTTATGTGTGAATTTGAGATTATTAGGTGCAATGGAGCACTTGGGGGCAAAAGAAGGAAAATTGCCCATTTGGAGCGTAAAGGCAAACACTTCAATTTTCATAGGTGAGCGAAGCTAGCCACGGTTGAGCAAGAAAGAGGATGGGCGTGTCAGTTCTCCGGAATCGACATGCAATTTAACATCCTTAGTTATTCCTTATCCACTTCACCTGGGGTGTCAATATCAAGTCCACTTCCTACACAGCCTAGAATTCAGATGAGAATTCATTTCTCAATCATTTGGGCTCTAACACAGAGAGTGTGTGGCTACTAGGGTTTCTGTGTGTTTAAAATTCAGGAAAGAGGGATCGACAGAGATGGAGCAATTCAGAGTAGGAGAAGAAATTTAAGATGTTGGCTGTTGAAACTAAGCTGGGTTTTGTGTAGTTGTTCTGAGTAGATCGATTGTTGTGATGTTCAGGGTTTGATGTTCTTATAATTTGAAGACAAGAAACACTCAGAGAAGAATGAAGAGATGATGTTCATGGGGGAATTGTGAATCGAAAGAAGAAGATGATGATTTAATGTTTCTGTCAAATTGCGAATTGGGGTTGAGGTTAAATAAATGGGTTTGTGTGTATGTTGACAGGGAAGGATATGTGCAAAGTATCATCACCATTAAGCTTGATTCTGTGATACCAATTTCATGTCCATGAGATGTTTGTGGAAAGATCTGAAAGAGAAGCTAAATGGAGTTTCTGGTAACTGAGTAGGATCTGCAAAGTGGAGTTATAGAGTGGTACTGAAGTAAATTGGTGATGCAGCTGTTACAGTAACTGGTGGTTATGAACTGCTGTTGGAGTTGGCTTGGTGCTTTAAAACCAGGGAAAGAAAGGTGGTGCTCAGTTGGAAAATGGGTTGGTGTTCAAGATCAGTTCAGAGAGGAAAAGAGAAGAAGGTGCTGGGGTCGAGATGTAACAATGAAGTTCTAATATTAATGACAGTGATGACGATGTGGGATTGATATGCTGCCAATATTGGCAGTGATTACGATGCCTGTGCATTGCATACTTTGGGTCAGTAAGGTGATCGAGGCTGGTTGTTGAACTGTGAAGTGATGGATTGTTATGGCCTGAGTTTGAGCTGTGAATTCAGGAGGTGGTGCACTAATGATGTTGCAGGTTTATGTGGTGAAATGCAAACATAGTTGTTGTCACAGGTGGTGACATTGAATTGCAGGGGAGTAAAGCTTTGCTCGAATATGAGATGAATGGAATGTTGGCCTTGATGTAAATGTGTTGCTGGTTATCGGTGATGAGACTGAAGTGTGATGATGAGGTTCTAAGGCTGTGATGATAAGTAATCGAATGGGTTGGAGATGAAGTTGCAGTTCAGTGAGGTGCCAATGGGTATGAAGTTCCAGCTGTCGTTGTGGCCTTTATATGGATTGATGCAGCTGGTGTTGATTGGCTATTGAACTGTGTTGCAGCTGAGATTTAAGGTAACAACAAGTATCAATTTCTGCGGTTTGGTGAATGGAGTATATGGAGTGGTCACTGTTTCTGAGATTGGCAGAGTATGAGTGTTGCGGTTGCCACAAATAACAATGAATGGCAGGTGATGGTGGCAGGGTACTCTGGGTTAACATGTTTGAGAAATTTCAGCTGTGACTGAAGAGGAGATTATGGAGATGGAATAGAACTGAAATGGTGTTGGATATGAGTTAGATGCAGCTGTGAGAATGGAGATGCACAACTGCTACTGAGTTGTAGTTACAAGTAATGGCACTGGTATTTAGAGTCATTGCAGTCTGAGATCAAATGAAAGTGTATTGGCAGTTTAAATCTGGAAGGGGAGAACTGATGCTAGTAAACCAAGGAGTTGCAGTGGTGAATTGAAGGTCAGAATTGGAGTTATAGGGCAGGAAGAGCAGCTGTGACTGAAATAGAGACTCAAGGAGGCGAACGTTGGTATTGCAGGAGCTGGAGTTATGGGCTAAGTTGGTGGATTTCTGGGAGCTGCATGACAATAAGCTGCTTTATGAATGCTCAGATATTGCAGGCATGAACTGGAAGCTGATGTCTTTGTTATAAAGCGAAGCGAGGGAATGGATTTTGAGGTTGCGGCCGCGATGCGAAAAAAACGGAGCGAGGTGGTGCACCGGTGGTACTAGCCCGGGATGCCGTATTTCAGAGGTTAAAGTGTCGATCGTAATATTTTAGTGAATCATGAAGGGGGTATAAGTCGGATGCGGAAGTTGGTCGGACATATGAGCTATTAGTCGCGCTTTTGGGTACGTTTTCGCAAGAACAAGGAATTGGCTTAGATGGTATTTTGTGAATGTTTGGATTGCAGAGAAGTAGAGTTGAGGTGTTGGAAGGAAACGATTGTCTAGTGAGTGTTTCTGATTATTCAGGTGGGCAGAGACAATTTTCCGTCACAAATTCCGGCGACCGGCGTCGGATTCCGGCCAAAAACACATATTTCCGGCGAATACTTTTTGGGTCATATTTTCACATGGGTTTTTCTCACACATGGTTCATGGGCTTGGTGGACTTTTTGGTGATGGACTTTGAAGACCTAATTTTGGAAAGTGGGAAGGCTATAAAAAGAAGAAGTTTCTATTCTTTTGGAATATGATATATCACGTATTTTTCTACTGGAGTTTGGAGGAGAGCGAATCTACTAGGGTTTGCTTTCGTTTATTTTTCATGTTCTTCATTTTATTTTTAATAATAATTATGTTGAATCTAAAAACTATGAGTAGCTAAATACCTATTATTGGTTATGGGATAATAAGTAGATTTCACAAATAATATTAGAATCAATGAAGTAGTTTTGTCTCAATATTTTACTGTTTATGATTCATTGTTTATATTGTATATGATTTGATTGTTTGATTGGTTGAGTCCGGAATCAATCCGATTTGCATTCATTTATAGAGCTATATTAGGGTTTTCAATACGAAAACGTTGTTAATCCCTGATTCTAAGTAGTATAAATGTGGGTAGTGCTTGTAGAGATATATCCTACTAGTCACATATGAATCATAAATTGGGTTAAATTGATTTAGTGCTTTTACACATTTCGATTGCCTTGATTAGTCTTATTCCATATAGCTTATTGCTTTTAGGGAGTTAAATCTAATTTGCTTTTACACTTTTGGTTGCTTTCTAGGAAGAATTCACATATGCATCTTTTAATGTGGTTGTGATGAAATCAGGGAATTAGCGGGGTATTCTTGCGATCAAGGTATCCTAGGACTTTTAGTAAATGAGAGATTAAATTTCAATTTTATTCATTGATGAAAATATGTGTTTGTGAATGAAACTATCCCGTGACCAATACTTTCTCCATATTGATTACTTTAATACTTTATTGCTTTCAATTTATTTTTATTGCTTTGATAAAACAACATCCCCCCTTGGTTACTAGGAAACTGAAAATTTTTATAACAACAAAAGCCTCTCTGTGGATACGAACTCTTTCTTATCGCATACTATTTTTATTTTAGGAAGTAAGAAAGTGAAATTATTTTTGCGTCGCCTGACAACCGACCAGATTTTGGCGCCGTTGCCGGGGAGGCATACGGCTTGTTATTAAGTTTTTAGTTTCTTTTTATCATTTTCTGCTTGCATATTTGCTTTCCGTTTCTTGTTTGTTTCTTACTTGTTTGCGAGAATTGTTTTTCAGGTACTAATACCTGGCTTTTAAGGATTGGAACTATCCAAGGTGCGGGATTGCTACTCGAAGAGGCACAATACTCCAACCAAGTCAAGACACAACGGGAGAACAAGTCTTGGAAGTAGAACACGAAGCTCTTCATCAAGAAGTGGAAGAAGAGTTACAACTAGAAGAAGAACTAGAGGTTCCATTTGTTGAAGAACCACTAGTTGAAGAAGAAGAAGAAGAAGCAATGGAAGTAGAGCTGGAAAACGGGCGGGCCGGGGCTGGCCCGTTACGGGTTACCCGGGTTCGGGTTTACACGGGTCAAAACCCGCGGGTTGAAATTCTTCACGGGTGGTCATTTCTTCAACCCGTGCCCGTAACGGGTTAAACTTGCGGGTTCACGGGTTAGCCCGTAAAATTGATGCTAAAAATTAAAATTTAATTTATGACATAATCTCTATTCAACACAATTTCAACATAAAAATCAAACACAAAATCACAGATACATTCAACACAAAAATCAAAAGTAGATTCAAAAGAATCAAAACCCATCTTCAAACACTATTCAATTTCTGAAACTCCATCCTCTTCTTGGATGATTCATAGTCACATAGCTTCAAACCACCACCAGATTTCCACCAACACCAATAGTTACAAACCCATGAGTCATGCCCATGACAATCACCATTCACCAACATCAACACCAATTCTTCTATTCCATAATAACCAGCAACACCTCATGCCTGCTTCAAATACCCTAATTACAAAGACCAATTCCCATAATCCATTTCTTCTAAAATCAACGATTTTATTCAATCATCAAGAACCCTAATTCTAATTTTGAGAAGAACAGAAATCCCAATTTCTTTAACCGAGTTCTTGAAATTAAGAATCACAATTTAAAATTCAAATACGAAAATTTAATTCAAAACTCAATGATTTACCTTTCCTCGACATCTCTTCTTCTAACTTTTCCCTGAAAACCCTAAATCTTTGATTCGTCATCAAAACAACTCCACATCGTCAATTAAACATCAACCCTCTTGATCTTCATCCATCGAAAACTCAATATGCTTACCAAATCCTTATAATACTAAAAATTAAAATCTAAACCCAAATATTTGGTTCTCTCTGATCTATGACGAAACCCTAATAATCCTTAATTCTTCTTCTTCTTAATTCACCCGCAACATCATCTCCTTCGTTGTCGAAACAGCTTCCTCAACAATTCCTCTCAAATCAATTCTCACACTTACCTCATAATCATCAGCAGAGAGTCAAACTCAGAGACATAAAAGGATCTAATTAATGAGATAGAAGATTGGATGATTTGGATCTTCTTAGTGATTGTTGATCGGTTAGTACCTTTAGATTGCATCTGCTAACTCTTAGAAAAAAAATTACAGAAGAAGAAGAAAGAATAAGAGAGACGAAGGGAAAGGGACGGGTTAACCAAAGAAAATAATTTTTCTTTCTATTTTAACAATGGTAACACGCGACCGACTATGTGCGACATGTGGCTTGTGGGGAAACTACGAGTATACGGGTTTAACCCGCGGGTTTACAAGCCGGGCCGGGTTAACCCGTTTTCCCACGGGCCGGCATTTCTCCAACCCGAACCCGGCTTGTTAGACAACCAGCCGAGCCAGGTGCGGGTTTTTCACGGGTCGGGCCGGGTAAACCCGCGGATTTTGGCTTGTTTGCCATCTCTAAATGGAAGACACAAATCGTACACTCAAGGATTTGGATTCTCATAGGCTTGATGCACAACGATGGTGTATTCAAACCAACTCAACATTCGAGATCAAGCCTGGGTTGCTTAGAGAGTTGCCAAAGTTTCATGGTATGGCGAATGAGGACCCAAACAAGCATCTCATGGAGTTCTATACCATTGTCAAGGCTATGCTTCCAGCGGAGACTGAAGCCGATGGTGCAATGATGAAAGTTTTTCCATTTTCTATGGTAGATAGCGTTAAGGATTGGTTGTATTGTTTGCCTACCGGAAGTGTCACTACATGGAACGGATTGAAGAAAATCTTTCTAGAGAGGTATTTTCCTGCGTCAAAGGCTACTCAAATTCGCAAAGAGATTTGTGGAATAAAGCAACATGCGGGAGAGTCTTTGTATGAATGTAGGGAGCGATACAAGAGATTGGTGGAAAGATGTCCTCACCATCAATTCAGCGATGCTATGATAATCCAGTACTTCTACGAAGGTATTCAATCAAGTGATAGATATCTTCATGAAGTTAGTGATTCATCATCATCACACCGTGATCAAAGGATGGACAATATGGAGCACATGATGCAAAGGATGGATGCGGTTATTTTACCTTCACATGGTGAAGAGTTGGAGCAAGCTAGCGCGGTTTTTCCAAACCCACAAAGACGGTATGATCCTTATTCCAACACCTACAATCCGGGATGGAGAGATCATCCAAATTTCAGATATGCCAACAAGCAAGGTGCGGTTCAACAACCTATCTTCACCGTCCGAGTGGATTTCAACCGCAACAATAACAATTTCAACCTCAACAAAAATTTCAACCACAACAGCAACAATTTCAACAACAACAGTAGCAATTTCAGCAACCACAACAACCGGTTCAAAACCAAGGTTCCGATATTGATGCAAAGTTGCAAACACTGATGCAAGGTATTTCTAACATGTTCAAGGAGAGCCAACAAGAAACCAAGAGTGCGATTAAGGATTTTCAGACTCAAGTGGGCTCCATGGAAATTGACATCAACAAATTAAAGGCACAAAATAGTGGGAGACTCCCTTCTCAACCTATCAACCCAAAGGAGGGTGTTAATACTATTACGTTGAGAAGTGGTACACAACTTGAGCAACCCAAAGTTGCTGATTTGGGTGAGGAAGAAGCTCCAAAAGAGCCGATTTTGGAGGAAAAGAGGGATGAAATTCCACAAACACCCGAGGTACCTATTCCTAACTCTAAAACTCCTATTCCTACTTATGTTCCTCCTATACCTTTTCCTCGCAGATTTGCAAGTTCTAAGAAGGCGGAACTAGAAAAGGAGATTTTAGATGTTCTTAAGAAGATTCATGTGAACATACCACTCATTGATGCTATCAAGCAAGTTCCCAAGTATGCAAAAGTGTTGAAGGACTTGTGTACCAACAAGCAAAGGCTTAAAGGAAATGAAGTGCTAAGTGTGGGGGAGAATGCTTCGGCAATCTTACAACACAAACTCCCACTGAAATGCAAGGATCCCGGTAGCTTTGACATCCCCGTCACAATTGGTAACACCACTTTTAACAAAGCAATGTTAGACTTAGGTGCATCCGTTAATGTTATGCCGGCATCCATGTATAATTCACTTAATCTAGGTCCTTTGAAAAAGGCTGAAATTGTGTTGCAATTAGCCGATCGCTCTAATGTTTACCCAATGGGTATTGTTGAGGATGTTCTTGTGCAGGTTAATCAACTTGTATTCCCTGCTGACTTTTGTGTGTTAGAGATGGATGAAGGTGCACCAGACTCGTCTCTTCCATTGCTACTTGGGCATCCCTTCATGAAAACGGCTAAGACGATCATTGATGTAGACAAGGGAACGTTGACTATGGAGTTTGATGGAGAAATAATACGTTTCAACATTTTTGAGACGATGAGATATCCTAGTGATGTACACTCTTGTTTCTCCGTTGATGTTATGGATGCATTGGCGCAAAAAGTGTTTAAATTGAATGGTGATGATGCTTTGGAAACTGTTTTAACTACATCCATGGATGATGGAGTAGAGTGTGGTAATGAAGTTAAAGAAGCCCTTGGTGATCTCAACTCACTACAAGGATGTCCGGAAACTCATAATGTCTCTTTCATTTCTTTACCATGCAATGATGAAAAGCTTTTACCTTCTATTGTTAAATCTCCAAAGTTGGAATTGAAACCTCTTCCAAGTCACTTAAAGTACTTGTACTTGGGTGACAATGAAGAATTACCTGTGATTGTTTCTAACGATTTTAGTGAATTACAGGAGCAAAAACTTCTAAGGGTGCTAAGGAAGCACAAGACGGCCATAGGATGGAAAATCGCTGATATCAAGGGTATAAGCCCTGCCGTTTGTATGCATAAGATTCGTTTGGAGGATGATGCAAAGCCTACAAGGGAAGCGCAACGTCGTTTGAACCCTCCCATGATGGAAGTTGTGAAAAAGGAGATACTCAAGCTTTTGGAAGTGGGTGTTATTTACCCCATATCCGATAGCAAGTGGGTGAGCCCGGTACAAGTTGTACCTAAGAAATAAGGGGTAATGGTGGTAGAGAATGATGAGAACGAACTTGTCCCAACTCGTGTGCAAACCGGTTGGAGGGTTTGTATTGATTATAGAAAGTTGAATGCTACTACTAGGAAGTATCATTTTCCTTTACCTTTTATTGATCAAATGCTTGAACGTTTAGCTGGATATGCTTATTATTGCTTCCTTGATGGTTATTCAGGGTACAATCAGATTGTGATAGCACCGAAGGACCAAGAGAAAACCACTTTCACTTGTCCTTTCGGTACTTTTGCTTATAGAAGGATGCCTTTTGGCTTATGCAATGATCCAGCTACCTTTCAAAGGTGTATGGTAAGTATCTTTTCCGAGTATGTTGAAAACATCATTGAAGTGTTTATGGATGACTTTAGTGTTTTTGGTGATTCATTTGACCTTTGTTTGAACAACTTATATTTAATCCTTGAACGCTGTGTTGAAACAAACCTTGTGCTTAATTGGGAGAAGTGCCATTTCATGGTAACTCATGGCATAGTTTTAGGCCATATAATATCTTCTAAGGGCTTGGAAGTTGATAAATCTAAGATAGACCTTATTCGTGCTTTAACCCCTCCCACTACGGTGAGGGAGATACACTCTTTTCTTGGTTATGCAGGTTTCTATCGTAGATTTATCAAGGATTTTTCCAAGATAGCATCACCACTTTGTAATTTATTGCAAAAAGATATGGTTTTTAACTTTGATGAGAAGTGTATGGCGGCATTCAATCGTTTGAAAGAACTTTTGATTTCATCCCCTATCATTAACCACCAGATTGGAGCAAGCCTTTTGAGCTCATGTGTGATGCTAGTGACTATGCGGTTGGTGCGGTGCTTGGGCATCGTGTGGGGAAGATACCTCATGCTATTTATTATGCTTCTAGAACGTTAAATGAAGCCCAAAAAAACTACACAACCACTGAAAAAGAGTTTTTAGCTATTGTATTTGCATTGGAGAAATTTGGCTCTTATCTAATTGGTACAAAAGTTGTTTTTTATTCTGACCATGCAGCACTTAGGTACTTGTTAATGAAGAAAGAAGCGAAACCAAGGCTCATACGCTGGATTTTACTCTTGCAAGAGTTTGATATTGAAATAAAGGACAAGAAAGGAATTGAGAACACCGTTGAGGATCACTTGAGCCGTCTTGCTGTGGACAAGGAAGATATCCCATTGCATGAAAGTTTCCCGGATGAGCAACTATTCTCAATTGCCGTTGGAGAACCATGGTATGCTGAAATTGTGAATTACTTGGTAACTAAACAAATCCCAAAGAACTTGTCTCGTGCTGAGAGGGACAAACTAAAGAGGTTAGGAAACCAATATATATGGGATGATCCATACTTATGGAAACATGGCAGCGACCAAGTAATGAGAAGGTGCGTTCCCGAATTTGAGTTTAATTCTATCTTGTCATTTTGTCACTCCTATGCTTGCGGAGGACATTTTGGAATTAAAAGAACCGCGTATAAGGTACTTGAAAGCGGTTTCTATTGGCCAACCTTGTTTAAGGATGCACATATATTTTGCACAACTTGTGATAGGTGCCAAAGAACAAGCAATCTAGGTGCCCGAAATCAAATGCCACAAACCTTTATTCAATTTATTGAAGTTTTTGATGTATGGGGTATTGATTTTATGGGTCCTTTTGTCAACTCTCATGGGAATTATTATATATTACTTGTTGTTGATTATGTTTCTAAATGGGTGGAAGCTAAGGCCACCCCAACTAATGATTCCAAGGTTGTTTCAGATTTTGTGCAAGTTAACATTTTTGCAAGGTTTGGAATTCCAAAAGCCATAATTAGCGATGGGGGTTCTCACTTCAACAACAGGAATTTGCAAAGCTTGTTGAAGAAGTACAATGTGTCACATAAGGTTGCAACACCTTATCATCCCCAAACAAATGGACAAGCCGAGGTGTCTAACCGAGAGGTGAAGTCCATTCTAGAAAAGACGGTGAATCCAACAAGGAAGGATTGGAGCATGCGATTAAATGATGCTTTATGGGCTTATAGAACCGCATACAAAACACCTATTGGGATGTCTCCCTTTAGGCTTGTGTATGGTAAACCTTGTCACTTACCCGTGTAGATTGAGCATAAAGCGTTTTGGGCGATAAAGCAATGCAATATGGAGATGGATGGGGATGGAAAGCAAAGGAAGTTACAACTCCAAGAGCTAGAAGAGCTTCGCAATGATGCATTTGAAAGCTCTCGCATTTACAAGGAAAAAAACGAAGGCCTTTCATGATACTATGATTTCTAGAAAACAATTTTGTGTTGGGCAGAAAGTGTTTTTGTATAATTCTCGCTTGCATTTATTTCCGGGTAAATTAAGGTCACGTTGGATCGGACCTTTCATTGTTACTAATGTGTTTTCTCATGGTGCAGTAGAAATTCGTAGCATAGCTACAGGCAAGGAACTTAAAGTTAATGGGCACCGTTTGAAACCATATTATGAGAATTTCACTTCCGAAGTGGTGGAAGGAGCTAATTTTGTGGATGCACTCCCTCTGGAGGAGTCTTAGCAAGCAAGGAGCAAGTCGGGATGACGACTTTAAACCAAGCGCTAAATGGGAGGCAACCCATAGGATGAGTATCTCTTGTCTTATTTTCATTTTCTTGTTTTGTTTTTAGCTTTTTCTTGTATTATATTGATTTTATTTTTCTGATTTCTTGTCATTTGTCATGCATAATTTCCCACCTTGACTTACTTTGGATGACTCAATTTACATTGGGGACAATGTAAAGTTTAAGTGTGGGGGAGTGGTTAAGCATTTGCATTGTAATTTTTTTTTTAAATTTTCAATTTTTGTGTAAATTAGTGCATGAAAAAGCTCCAACTTGTAGTTAGTTTAGAGTCACATAGTATCCATGTCGCTAAGATTACATCGAAATTCTCATAAGAGTGACTGAACTTAGAGATGACAGAGAACATGATCGGGTTTCTTACTTGTATGAGAGTTAAAGTTGTATTTAACCATGCCAGTGGAAAATATGGTGCAGACTGAATTCGGTAGTAGAGTAGTGGTCCCCTATAGTGGAGACTACCCATGTTACATCATGAGAGGCACCGACCTTCACTTCTTTGTACCTGTCTAAATTTGTGCTTTTAGAGTGTGTGTCACCGTACGTAAACTCCGGGTAGAATGGTGAGCTACCCAACCTCCCACCAATAGAAGCACTATTTTGATCTCTTGAGTGCTATTTTATCAATCATGAATGGTGACATCGAATTGCTAACTTACATACCACTTGTAATCTTGTTCGCAGTTAGTACCATCCACTTTATCTCTCTCTACACCAACAGGTCCATAGAAACACCATCATCATCAACAAGAGAAGCATCACAAGTTCGAAGGAAAGTTGAAGACATTCTAGGTTTACAAGCAACAATACAAAAATGAGCAGATTTCAAATTCAAGTATAGCAACAAGACAAGAAGCAGAATTTTTATAAGTTGAAGACTATTGTACAAGAATGAAGATTATCAAGATGAGAATTCAAGAAGTTTATGATATCGAGACATACAAGTTGTGAAGAATCAAGCGGTAAAGTACTCACACCATGGCATTTGTACTTGCATTTTTATTTTTATTTGTATTATATTCTCTTGTCTAAAAAAAAAAAAGACAAGAAAAATGTTATTTAGGATCATCATTAGTTTTTATTTTTGTTTGTTTTCATTTTGTATTTACTTTGCATTTAATGATGTAAAAAATAATAATTATTCATTGCATCATATTTTGGTTTGTTTAGTTCATTTTTGGTTTTGTATTCATTCAATAAAAGCCAAAGGAAAGAATCACATTGTCAAGATTCTACGAAGTTCAAGAGTTATCATCAAGAGTTGAAGACCGAAGACGAAGACAAGGATTGAAGACCGAAGACGTTTCTATGGATGATGTGAGAGTGGTGCTAGCTGCACACCGAACGGATAACGAGGTAAGTAAGCATATTCCCACCTTCGTTAAGTGGTTGATTTCCTTTCTAAGAGATCGTCAGAAAAAAAAAGGGTTTTCAAAATGAATAAAAGATGTGGGTTTTCAAAACATTTCGGAAGGTTTGCCTTCCTACTATTCAACGTGTCGCATGATTCTATTTTCATTCCTACCTGGACACATGTGTGACCCATAAAGAGCTGTTTATTATTGAGTGCAATTTCATAAAACCCTTTCTTGTGAGGCAGAGTCAAGACTTTTGATCACTCCGAACCCGAATTTCTTTCGATAAGGGATGGTTATTTCTCTCTCAACTTTTAAGAATGAGATTGTGTTCATTTATGTGTCTAACTTCTTATGACTAGTGTGCATAATCTTTATGTCTTCTTAGCGCGTTGGATACTATCATTTCAGAGAACTTGTAAGCTGGTAAAGTAGGTTTTGTGATATATGTATTCTTTAGAATAAGTTTTGTTTGATTTGCTCGAGGACTAGCAAAGTCTAAGTGTGGGGGAATTTGATAGGTGTTGTAAAACACCTAGTTTTATATCTAGTATTTATGCTTTCTTTGCTATTTATTTTGTGAAATATGTATCTTATGTGTGAATTTGAGATTATTAGGTGCAATGGAGCACTTGGGGGAAAAAGAAGGAAAATTGCCCATTTGGAGCGTAAAGGAAAACACTTCAATTTTCATAGGCGAGCGAAGCTAGCCACGGTTGAGCAAGAAAGAGGATGGGCGTGTCAGTTCTCCGGAATCGACATGCAATTTAACATCCTTAGTTACCCCTTATCTACTTCACCTGGGGTGCCATTATCAAGTCCACTTCCTACACAACCTAGAATTCAGATGAGAATTCATTTCTCAATCATTTGGGCTCTAACACAGAGAGTGTGTGGCTACTAGGGTTTCTGTGTGTTTAAAATTCAGGAAAGAGGGATCGACAGAGATGGAGCAATTCAGAGTAGGAGAAGAAATTTAAGATGTTGGTTGTTGAAACTAAGCTGGGTTTTGTGTAGTTGTTCCGAGTAGATCGATTGTTGTGATGTTCAGGGTTTGATGTTCTTATAATTTGAAGACAAGAAACACTCAGAGAAGAATGAAGAGATGATGTTCATGGGGGAATTGTGAATCGAAAGAAGAAGATGATGATTTAATGTTTCTGTCAAATTGCGAATTGGGGTTGAGGTTAAATAAATGGGTTTGTGTGTATGTTGACAGGGAAGGATATGTGCAAAGTATCATCACCATTAAGCTTGATTCTGTGATACCAATTTTATGTCCATGAGATATTTGTGGAAAGATCTGAAATAGCAGCTAAATGGAGTTTCTGGTAACTGAGTAGGAGCTGCAAAGTGGAGTTATAGAGTGGTACTGAAGTAAATTGGTGATCAATTTACACGATGCTGGTGGTTATGAACTTCTTTTGGAGTTGGCTTGGTGCTTTAAAACCAAGGAAAGAAAGGTGGTGCTCAGTTGGAAAATGGGTTGGTGTTCAAGCTCAGTTCAGAGAGGAAAAGAGAAGAAGGTGCTGGGGTCGATATGTAATAATGAAGTTCCGAGATTAATGACAGCGATGACGATGTGGGATTGATATGCTGCCAATATTGGCAGTGGTTACGATGACTGTGCATTGCATACTTTGGGTCAGTAAGGTGATCGAGGCTAGTTGTTGAACTGTGAAGTGATGGATTGTTATGGCCTGAGTTTGAGCTGTGAATTCAGGAGGTGGTGTACTAATGATGTTGCAGGTTTATGTGGTGAACTGCAAGCATAGTTGCTGTCACAAGTGGTGACATTAAATTGCATGGGAGTAAAGCTTTGCTCGAATATGAGATGAATGGAATGTTGGCCTTGATGTAAATATGTTGCTGGTTATCGGTGATGAGACTGAAGTTTGATGATGAGGTTCTAAGGCTGTGATGATGAGTAATCGAATGGGTTGGAGCTGAAGTTGCAGTTCAGTGAGGTGCCAATGGGTATGAAGTTGCAGCTGTGGCTGTGGCCTTTGTATGGATTAATGCATCTGGTGTTGATTGGCTATTGAACTGTGTTGCATCTGAGATTTCAGGTAACAACAAGTATCAATTTCTGCGGTTTGGTGAATGGAGTATATGGAGTGGTCACTGTTTCTGAGATTGGAAGAGTATGAGTGTTGCTGTTGCCACAAATAACAATGAATGGCAGGTGATGGTGTCAAGGTACTGGGGGTTAACATGTTTGAGAAATTTCAGCTGTGACTGAAGAGGAGATTATGGAGATGGAATAGAACTGAAATGGTGTTGGATATGAGTTAGCTGCAGCTGCAGCTATGAGAATGGAGATGCACAACTGCTACTGAGTTGTAGTTACAGGTAATGGCACTGGTATTTAGAGTCATTGCAGTCTGAGCTCAAATGAAAGTGTATTGGCAGTTTAAATCTGGCAGGGGAGAACTGATGCTAGTAAACCAAGGAGCTGCAGTGGTGAATTGAAGGTCAGAGTTGGAGTTATAAGGCAGGAAGAGCAGCTGTGACTGAAATAGAGACTCAAGGAGGCGAACGTTGGTATTGCAGGAGCTGGAGTTATGGGCTAAGTTGGTGGGTTTTTGGGAGCTGCAGGACAATAAGCTTCTTTATGAATGCTCAGATATTGCAGGCATGAACTGGAAGATGGTGCTGTTATAAACTGAGCAGGGAATGGATTTTGAGGTTGCAGCCGCAGTGCGAAAACGGATCATAATTGATGCACCGGTGGTACTAGCCCGGGATGCCGGATTTCAGAGGTTAAAGTGTCGATCGTAATATTTCAGTGAATCATGAAGGGGGCATGAGTCGGATGCGGAAGTTGGTCATTGGACATATGAGCTATTAGTCGCGCTTTTGGGTACGTTTTCGCAAGAACAAGGAATTGGCTTAGATGGTATTTTGTGAATGTTTGAATTGAAGAGAAGTAGAGTTGAGGTGTTGGAAGGAAACGATTGTCTAGTGAGTGTTTCTGATTATTCAGGTGGGCAGAGGCAATTTTTCGTCACAGATTCCGGCGACCGGCGCCGGATTCCGGCCATATTCCGGCCAAAAACACAGTTTTCCGGCGAATACTTTTTGGGTCATATTTTCACATGGGTTTTCTCACACATGGTTCATGGGCTTGGTGGACTTTTTGGTGATGGACTTTGAAGACCTGATTTTGGAAAGTGGGAAGGCTATAAAAAGAAGAAGTTTCTATTCTTTTGGAATATGATATATCACGTATTTTTCTGCTGGAGTTTGGAGGAGAGCGAATCTACTAGGGTTTGCTTTCGTTTAT
The DNA here is from genome assembly GCA_023529315.1 of Papaver bracteatum. Classification (NCBI taxonomy): domain Eukaryota; kingdom Viridiplantae; phylum Streptophyta; class Magnoliopsida; order Ranunculales; family Papaveraceae; genus Papaver; species Papaver bracteatum. The sequence continues at coordinate 580,796 of JAJJWX010005204.1, forward strand.
TTTTCATGTTCTTCATTTTATTTTTAATAATAATTATGTTGAATCTAAAAACTATGAGTAGCTAAATACCTATTATTGGTTATGGGATAATAAGTAGATTTCACAAATAGTATTGGAATCAATGAAGTAGTTTTGTCTCAATATTTTACTGTTTATGATTCATTGTTTATATTGTATATGATTTGATTGTTTGATTGGTTGAGTCCGGAATCAATCCGATTTGCATTCATTTATAGAGCTATATTAGGGTTTTCAATATGAAAACGTTGTTAATCCCTGATTCTAAGTAGTATAAATGTGGGTAGTGCTTGTAGAGATATATCCTACTAGTCACATATGAATTATAAATTGGGTTAAATTGATTTAGTGCTTTTACACATTTCGATTGCCTTGATTAGTCTTATTCCATATAGCTTATTGCTTTTAGGGAGTTAAATCTAATTTGCTTTTACACTTTTGGTTGCTTTCTAGGAAGAATTCACATATGCATCTTTTAATGTGGTTGTGATGAAATCAGGGAATTAGCGGGGTATTCTTGCGATCAAGGTATCCTAGGACTTTTAGTAAATGAGAGATTAAATTTCAATTTTATTCATTGATGAAAATATGTGTTTGTGAATGAAACTATCCCGTGACCAATACTTTCTCCATATTGATTACTTTAATACTTTATTGGTTTCAATTTATTTTTATTGCTTTGATAAAACAACATCCCCCTTGGTTACTAGGAAACTGAAAATTTTTATAACAACAAAAGCCTCTCTGTGGATACGAACTCTTTCTTATCGCATACTATTTTTATTTTAGGAAGTAATAAAGTGAAATTATTTTTGCGTCGCCTGACAACCGACCATTTACTCCTTTTGATCGTATTCCAAACAGCAAAGGAATGAAACTGTTTGGTAACCACTCTACATCCAATCTTTGGTAAAAGATATGTTTGAGTTGTTGACAAATGCTCTTCTGTTTGATCTAATAAACTCCTTTATCTGATTAGGTTAATCCAAAATTTAATTACTGAAATAAATATAAAGCATCAAAACTCAAAGAGTAACTATAAAGTGATGCCGATCCTATTCCAAACATCAAAAGTATATGATGTTATGTATTCTTAACGATCAATTTTATGTTTTCTTAACTTTTTGACTTATAAATCAAACAGCTGCCAAGCTAACTGATCCACTTTTTAGCTTATAAGAGCTAGCACTATGGGAGGGGGCATCCCTTCCCTATCCCACAATATCCCTCTAAAAAAAAAAAACAAGTACTATGGTCTCTCATATCCCTACATGAGTAGGGATATACACCTCCATCCCTACATGGATGAACATATCTGATCACCTCTGTAGGGAAGGGAAATCATACGGGTACTGAGTACCCGTATACTTTTTCACTTTACATGTACTGAGTATGCATATATCTTTCTAGTTTTTAAATTTTTACCTTAAAACTTTCATTTTTCACTCCCCTCTTTTACTAAGACTTTTTTTTTTACATATTTGATATCTTTTTTTTACTCTAATTTTTTTTTTACCTAGGTAAATATTTTTCCATTGAAAAAAACGAAAATAAAATAAAATACGGATACTCAATACCCATTTCCACTATTCATACGCGTACTGAGTATCCGTTTTTTGTAGGAAAGGGATGAGAGGGCACCATAACAAGTTTACCTTTCATGTACCATCCCTTCCCTACATTTGAGGGATAGGGAAGGGATAATCATAGTGCTAGCTCTAAGAAGTATACTTCGGAGAAGCCCAGAAGGCCAGACTCTTCTGCTTCTGTATCCAATTGGCCTTTTCACGTTACCAGTACAAGCCCGGTTCCTTGACCATTTAATTGACTCTCTTGACTAAATATAAGCCGTTCGATCAACTGTTAATCTCAGAAAGTTTTTGAGAAGACGAAGTTACCCTTCTTTTGTTAATATAATGCTCTAAAATATTTCCAGAGAGAGAAATTTTTAGGGTTCTTCGACGAGAAGGATCTCTGGGTTAGGGTTTGGTGGTAAGCAATGGCGAATCGAACAGATCCGTTAGCGAGGAACATTCGCGGAACAAATCCACAGAATTTAGTAGAGAAGATATTGAGAACGAAGATATATCAGAATACGTATTGGAAGGAGCAATGTTTTGGTTTAACAGCTGAAACTCTGGTTGATAAAGCAATGGAATTAGATCATCTTGGCGGTACTTTTGGTGGTACGCGTAAACCTACTCCGTTTATGTGTCTTGTTATGAAGATGCTTCAGATTCAACCTGAGAAGGATATTGTTGTTGAATTCATCAAAAACGAAGATTACAAGTAAGTAATATTTATAATTTCGTTGAAATTAGGGTTTGTTTTATTACTGGTTGAGATTGAGTTTTGGATAATTAGGGTTTTCCAGCTGATTAGATTTTTTTTTTTGTTGCAGATATGTTCGTGTACTTGGTGCGTTTTATTTGAGAATAACGGGGACAGATACAGATGTGTACCAGTATCTTGAGCCTTTGTACAATGATTATCGTAAATTGAGGCAGAAATTAGCTGATGGACGTAAGTATTGCTTGCTCCTACCTCTTGTTTTTTTAATTTCACTTGTAATTTATGTGTTTTCCATTTTGTTGTTGGAATGACATAGAGATTAGAGTAGAGAGTGAAAACCATGAAGAAAACACAGATTACATTGATGATAATCAAGATAATACATTCATTGACCTTTAGACATCTATAAATACAATGAGACGAATGATAATTTCCTAGATGTTTATTCTAAAAACCGTACACAACAACTTACTCCTAACTGATAGCAAATTCTATTGTACACATGTGACATTGAATACTACAAATATTATTCTTAACATTTGTAAGATGATAGTTGCGTCGGTATTAGCTCACATCTGTTAGTTGGTATTAGCTCACATTGAATCCTTTATAGTGATGGTCCGAAGACTCCGAACCATGGACCTTGATCTCTGATGTGTAAAATTTAGGCAAGCAGTATGGAATGGATTGAAATGTTAGCTTATAAGTGTTAGCTGTTTTTCTTTCATAATGCAACATTTGGATAAGGTATTTAACTAGATTGACTATTCCTGCTGCAGAAACTTTGCTGCGTTATTTGGTTACTTTGCTTTTGAAGTGTGATTATGTTTATCTATAGTGTTTTGATGTCTTCTCTGTGTCTTCCAGGATACTCTTTGACGCACGTGGATGAGGTTATCGATGAGCTCCTGACGAAAGATTATTCTTGCGATATTGCTCTTCCTCGCATTAAAAAAAGGTGAGTTTTCGCATTACAATTAGTGCCTGATTAATGTTTTTTATGGCGATGGATCGTTGTGATTCACTTTGGAAGGTTTTTGATGGGTTGGCTGACAATGCACAGATAATTTCTTTGCAACCATTGCAGTTTCAGTTTTCATCTTAGTAGCGCATATTTTGATTTTAGTAGCTGGTAATAGAATCTGATACTGATTGTCCCTAATGTTTTGTCGATGAACAGATGGACTCTTGAATCAATTGGGACCTTAGAACTTAGAAGAAGTGCTCTGGAAGATGATTTTGAGGAGGAAGAAGATAAAGAAGAGGAAGACCAGCCAATGGAAGATGTAGAGAATGGGACACATGAAAAGGTTGGGAAATTATTATTACAAAACCGCTTCTGTTACTATCTCCTTTTCAATTTCTTTTAATGTTATGGATGATTTCTGATGTGGGATTTGTTGTTATTCACAACAGGATTACCATCGTGGTCGAAGTCCTGCAAGAGAAAGAGATCGGGATAGAGATAGGAAACGTGATAGTCATAGGCACAGGTATGTTCTGTTTCACATAACAATGCTATGTTCTGTTCTTTTTAAATTTCTGATTTATTTTCTCTTCTGTTGGGTGGGTAATGTTATATAGTGGAAGCTGGTTTCTTAGCAACTCATGCATTCATGAGTTCTTTCACTATTACTGGCATCTAAAGCCTTTGGTAGATTGAGACGCATCCTACAGTAATTATATACGATGACCCTGCCAGGTTTCTCTGCACTGGCAGTGTGCAGTGAGAAGTATGATGGGTCAAACAACTCTCTTAGCGATGGCTTATGAACTTATTTTCCTCTCCTTGTTTATAAGTTGAGTGGGTAATGTAATATAGTGGTAGCTGGTTTCTTAGCAACTCCCGCATTCATGATTTTTTCCACTATTACTGGCATTTAAATCCCTCGGTAGATTTAGATGCTTACTACATAATTTTGGTTCAGTTCTGTGGGTATACAATGCTAAAATCCACTAAATGCCAAGTTCAGTTTCTTATATTGAGTGGTGAGTGGGTAATGCAATATAGTGGAAGCTGGTTTCTTAACAACTCATGCATTCATGAGTTCTTTCACTGTTACTGGCATCTAAAGCCTTTAATAGATTCAGACGCTTCCTACAGTAATTATAAACGATGACCCTGCCAGGTTTCTCTGCACTGGCAGTGTGCAGTGAGAAGTATGATGGGTCAAACAACTCTCTTGCAGAGTACATAGATTTGGCTTAGGAACATGTTTTTCCTCTCCTAGTTTAGAAGTTGAGTGGGTAATGTAATATAGTGGAAGCTGGTTTTTAACAACTCATGCATTCAGGAGTTCTTTCACTGTTACTGGCATCTAAAGCCTTTAATAGATTCAGACGCTTCCTACAGTAATTATAAACGATTACCCTGCCAGGTTTCTCTGCACTGGCAGTGTGCAGTGAGAAGTATGATGGGTCAAACAACTCTCTTGCAGAGTACATAGATTTGGCTTAGGAACATGTTTTTCCTCTCCCTAGTTTAGAAGTTGAGTGGGTAATGTAGTATAGTGGAAGCTGGTTACTTAACAACTCATTGCATTCATGAGTTCTTTCACTATTACTGGCATTTCAAGCCTTTGATAGACTCAGTCGCTTCCTACAGTAATTATATGCAATGACCCTGCCAGGTTTCTCTGCACTGGCAGTGTGCAGTGAGAAGTATGATGGCTCAAACAACTCTATTGCAGAGTACATATTATGATGTTAATGGCTTAGGAACTTATTTTTCCTCTCCTGGTTTGGATATTGTTTCCGTTCTGTGGGTGTAAAATGCTGAAATTCACTAAATGCCAAGTTTAGTTTCTTTATACAGTTTTACTGCTTTTATCTAGAGAACCTTAGCAACACAATTAATAGATTATCTTTTTAGAACTGAGTTGGTTCATCAATTCCAGACTAACCATTTCCATGTTGTCCCTTGTATCAGGGATAGGGACTATGATAGGGATAGGGATTATGATAGAGACTATGACAGGGAGCGTGGGCGAGGGCGTGAAAGAGATAGAGAGCGGGACAGGGACAGAGATCGTCATCGCTTGCGAGATGAAAAGGACTATGGTCGTGATAGGGTGCGAGAAAGGAGTAGAGATGGACGGGATCGGGAAAGGAGAGATAGAGACCGAGGAAGGAATCGTTCAAGGAGCCCTAGTCGAAGCAGGAGTAGGAGTAGGGATCGCAGGGATCGTGATGGTGATCTTCGTAAGAGGCATAGCCGCAGCAGTGCGAGCCCTAGGAGACGTGGTGCTGATGAAGAGGATAAGAAGAAGAAGCCAAAGAAAACGAAGGAAGACGGCACTGATCACCCAGATCCTGAGATTGCAGAAGCTAACAGGCTTAGGGCATCACTTGGGTTGAAACCACTGAGAATGTGAAAAAAGAACAACTCTCAATTTGGTTTTTTGTTGTTCTCTGTAATTTACTAATTTGTGTTAAGCAGCTGCTTCCTACAAAATCCAGTCCAATGCGAAGTATAAGGATTGAAGAAAGAGATTGATCATTTGCTAGACCAGATCTTCATATTTGCTTTCTTCCGATGTACTCTGTATTACAGCCTTCTATGTATGATATTTACATATTTGATTCAACTTTTTGGCTCTTCATCAGAGAAAAAAGAAAAGTTTTAAACAGCAGCTTTATTTACTGGAGCTTACAACAGTGTTGGACTGTCAGCAGGCTTAGCAATTAAACATCATATCCGTCTTTAAAGTTCTGTCAGGTGCAACAGCACTGCCCTGCTTCTGTCAGTTATTATTTTACACATCCATTACTTTTAACAAACTCTCAATTCCATGCTGGCATTGTGGTTGTTTTTTATTTCCTTGTGAAATTTCTCAAAAAATCTCAAAATAAAAAGTTGATTGAACTTGTAAAACACAGGAACTAGAAACAGAAGAGGAAACTGGATCCGTCTATATTTAGAACAAAAATGATACATGTACCGCACACTGCACCGAGTGTGTTTTTGTGAGAGGGGAGTGGGGCCCACGCCTGCCCCACTCCTAGTCCTAGTGTTTAGAGACATTACCTGGACCGTTGGATGATCCGAAGTGCACATTGCGGTGCAAAACTTCGGTCAGTCTATCACTTCTCTATTTAGAATTCCTTCTGTTGAAGGGAAAAGAAAATCACAAAATTCTATATATACTCTTCTGGTGCAGTAGTCAGGGTTTCACTTTTCCTTTCCTTCTGTGCAGCTTGCATGGGAACTTCAGAGTTATCAGCAGCTCATCAAAGAAGCCAACGTAGACTCCCACCATCACCAACGTAGACTCCCACCATCACCAACGTAGACTCCCACCATCACCAAGAGCAGCACCATGGCTTGTTTACCAACACGGGAAAGACCGTAAGTTCCACACTTTCTATAATATATGTGATACCAATAACGAATCTTACGGAAAATACATACCAGAGTTGAGCAAAAGAAAAATTTGGCAGAAACCTTGTCACCAAGGATGGTCAATCATCCTTTGTTATGATTCAGACCCGGTTTTCAAATATGGAGATTGTTTTCTATGGAATCCTGCGTCACTGGAAACTATACAGTTACCTAATTTCTTACATTGTGTTCAGTTTAAATATAATGTCCTAAACTGTATTTTGTCTACACCTCCTCAGACCAGCAGCAGTAATAGGACTGCCGATGGGGATGGTAATGGTGGTGAATGCAGCGGTACCAGTGATGATTCAATGGTTTATATACTTCTCGATGGAGGTGGGGATATGTATGAAAAGCATGACATTCTTATTTATTGTCACCCTGGTGAAAAAGAGTGGAGAAAACATGAATTTGTTTAACAGAGGAGATTATCGCGTAGGCTGCCGAAGTCTTCAAAAGATGGTTTATTTTACAAGCTTGGTAAAGGGGCGTCATGAATTGGTAGAGGGGCGTCAAACTAATAAGACAAAAAAGGTCATTAGAAGTAAATTCAAGTGCCCCTTATCAATAAAAATCTGTAAATGACTAATTAGCCCTTATTGTTAATAATCAAGATTAGTAATGATAATTAAGATTAGTGTTGATTATCAAGATTAGTGTTGATAATCAAGATTAGTGTATTATAACTCTAAAATCAGATTTTTAGAGTTATAAAAAAAATTGAGGAGAAGAAAACTTATGTGATATTTGTGAAACCCTAGATTTTGATTCACTCCACCAAAATGAGTGATTCCAATGACCCGATATACTTCTAAATTAGTTCCAATTAGCTTTTTCTCGCTCAAAATTATCTAAATTACATAACAAAATCAAAATTTTGATTTTCAGAAGAACTTACGGTTGCAATTTTGCTCGTGACCAATCAGTAACTCTTAGTTCTGATTAGTAAGTTATCGAATACCAACCGTCAGAATCGGTTAAATTTGGGGAAGATCCAATCGTAAAAGGGAAGATTCACGGTTGGTAATTTAATTTAGTTACCAATCAGTAACTTAGTTACGGTTGGTAACTAATGAATAGAAACCAATCGTAACTAACCTACGGTTGGTAAGTCATCTTAACTTTTGAACCGTGTACATAACTATTTGATAAGTTGTTAACATTCGGGATGATTTACGGTTGGTAAGTTTAATTGAGTTTCAAACCGTAACTCAATTACGGTTGATAAATATGATGCAAATAAAAACCGTGAATTGAACAAATTCCCAAAACTAAGAACTTACGGTTGGTATTTGAGTTTAAACCAACCGTAACATCAACCCAATCTACGATTCACGGTTTGTATTTGAGTTATTACCAACCGTAACTAGCATAAACCCAGTAAATTTCAATTTCAATTTTCATTCAAAACCCTAATTTTTGATACAAAATTAACTTAAATCCAACACAATAAACTAAACCCTAACCGGGTTTTTCCAAACATTTTTCAAATCGTGGATTAATCAAAGACGATGACATTTTCGGTTTTAATGGAGGTTAGGGTTGATGGAGGAGAAGAGAAGATGAAAAAAAAAACTGATTTGATTTTGGTTAATTAAAAAAAAATTGATATGATTTTGGTTAATTTAAGGTGAAAGGGGTAATCTAGTCATTCTACACCCCTATAGGACACCCCCTAACCAATAAAAGGGACATTACTATCACACTTGACGCCCCTCTACCAATTCATGACGCCCCTTTACCAAGCTTGTTATTTTAAGGATAAGTTGTATGAATGGTGAGGACTTAGAGGTAGAAATACAACAAGGTTTCGATATTGGCGATGAGGAAATACTCAATATAAGTGATTTCAGCAGCACCTTAAAAATATCTAAATATGTACTAGTAGCATTTTACTCTCTTTACCATGTCCTGATCTACCGAATCCATGGTCGGAGCCATATTGGCTGATGATCTCTACAACAGACCATATGCCCGGAAAGGGCGGAGATGCAGATCAAGTTGCGAAGGCTACAGAATACAACACTGGTACTGGAGATGAGGATGATGAGAAAGAGAATATTGAAGATGCAGGACCATGGGCTATGCTTAATGATGATCATATGGTTTGGTTGATATCAAATTATCTTCATACACTGGATTACATACATTTACGTGCAGTGAGTAAGAAATATCGGTCGATACTGAAACTGAAAAGATCCACTTCTACTTGCACCACCATACAGACCACAGATATAACCCCATGGCTGGTTCTTGCCAAGTGTAACGAACAGGTCTTTAGTTTCGTTAACCCAATGCATCATAATGAGAATTATCTCATAAATTTCCCCGAATTGCTGAAAGGTTCTAGAATTCGCTTTTCAAAGGGTGGGTGGTTGCTCATGTCAAAAGACAAGACTTTGTTCTTCTACAATCCCTTCAATAGATCAACTGTCAAACTCCCAGATTTACCAGATCACTTTCGAAGTCCTTACCACTTCTCAGGTATCTCATTCTCGTCCTCGCCTGCTTCTCCAGATTGTGTAGTTTTTGCTGTTGATAAAGCTGAGGAGTCTAGTCTTGATATCTTCTTCATTAAAAAGGGAGATAAAAGTTGGACTTGTGAGCAGTTCGATCATGTATCTTTACCTCCCAATCGTAAACACTTCTCAGTTTTCTATCACGGAGCTTTCTACTGCTTAGGCATCAATGGCACTTTAGGAGTCTTTAAACTTCAGCATGGCATCACCTGGGAAATTTTAACCACAGTTTCCCCGCCTAAGTGCGAGTGTATCTACAAGAGTTTCTTGGTGGAATGTGCAGGAAAACTTTTGTCAGTCTTACTAGGCCATTTAGGAAAATGGGTTCGCGTTTTCAGATTGGACGAAACTGAAATGGCTTGGGTTGAAGTTAAGCATTTGGGGCAGCATATGGTGTTTCTTAGCAACACATCTAGTTTCTCCGCAATTGCTCCGACTGGTCGTCAGATGGAGAACAATATCTATTTTCCGAGGTTGCACAGCGAAAGAATATTGTTTTACTCTCTGGATACATGTATGTATCACTCTATTGGGAGTAGTCATTCAGCTAAAGATCACCGTGATACGAAAGAGAACTTGCACTGCAGTTGGATTGAACCTGATTGGACAGAGACGGCAGATGATCAGTGTCGTGACTGGCTTAGCATTTAAATATCCCTCGCCAGATGAACTCAAGTTGATGCAGTTTTTGGATTATGCAATTAGGTAATAAAAAAATACATTGAACAATCAAATTAGAAAGCTGAGATTTTTCATCTCAAATCTGCAGCAGCGCAGTAGAAAGCAGGCCGTGGTGCACGGCGCTAAATGGTTTGCCTGACAGTGACAGGCACAACAAAACGATTCATCTATCTATTGAAGTATACCACCAAAATTCATCGGTCGGCAGCGTTGTCCCATTAAAATCCTCTTCTTGCACAACTCCAGTTGGCAATCACTTTCCTCATCCTCACCAGCTCCATGTACTCGTTCTTTCGCCTCAACATCTCTGACAGTAGAATTGTGACCATTGCTTTTACCTTTACAGGTTGCAGCATTTCTTTTACCTCTAGTAAACTTCAAACCAGTTCTTCTATTGAGCATACTTTTGATAGAGAATTTCATTCTTGGATGCACCTTAAAAGTAGTTATCAAACCTGTCCGCTTCGAGGTTTTTTCTTCCTTCAAGCAGCCAATTTCCAGAGAAGTCGAGAACGGCGGACGCTCACATGGTTTCAAACATATCTTACTTGTAACCAGGGCTGATTCCTCCTCCACTGTAGTCTTCATGAACACCTTATTACTCTTGTCTTCTATTACGAGAACACGACTCTGACATTCCTTTGCATTATAGTTCTTTTTCCTAGTTGGATAACAAGATGAAGAAGATTTCTTACTAGAGATAACATTAGGAAAGAGTGAAGCAATTTTTATAGGAAAAACAGTCTTTATATGGCGAATCGATAACTTGTGTTGATCGCCATTTTTACCATGATGTTTCTTCTTCTTTTTCTTCTTGATTGTAGTCATTTTAAGTAGTAGCTTTGGTATTTTGATTCTTACCTTTGGTGTTGATTCAATGAAAGCTTTAGATTTCTTTGATGTGATACTTATATTGAGAAAGTATGACTTTGCCGGTGGTGGTGGAGCTTTGCGTTTGTCTTTGGTGTTGATGATGGAGGTGCTGCCGCCGCATCCTTTGTATCTCATCACTATTGATTTGCTTTGGAAATGGGTAATTTTCTGAAGAGCATGAGAGAAAGATAAAGGGAGTTGTTGGTAGAGAGAGGTACGTGGGTTAACTGGGGATAGTGGGGGAGAGAATTAAGCGGGATTTTGAAATGGCCGTTTGTTACTAAACCGTTTGCAGATATTGTTAAGGGATAACTTGGGTAATGCTGTATAACGTCTATATATTATGGGTTCATATATCAAGCAAACTTGGGTCAGCTGTTCAGGGAGCAGCTTTATGGTCATGCGAACAGATCTGGCATCACTTGTCATTTGGTAACAGAACTTACAATAGTCATCATATATCCATCCAGTATTTGTTACTTATATTATCCAGACTTTGGAAGATAAACTAAAACTACTGAACCTGAGTAAATATTTAGCCAAATAATTTGCCCATCTATTCCATTTCCTACTTTTGTAAATTTTAAGAGATGCTATTGAAAAATTCTTTGATTTTTTAGTCTGAAGCAAAATAGCCCTGCTCCTCCAGTCCACAGTATTTCAATCTTTCAGCAGGCACATTTTTGTTGTAATTAAGGATCATGAAATTGTCTTGTCCGTGCTCTCTAGCTCATCTTGCAGCAAGCTCTTCCCTGCAAAATCACAGATCCTGCCTTTTTAGAGGCTTGTACAATTCCAATAGCGAAGTTGTGTTCTTATTACGCAAAAGCCAAATCCACAAATATAAAGCATTCATTCAAATTCCCTTGCTGGTTGATCACCGCACAATCAGGACAGTAAAAACCACACTTGTTTAAATTGATTATGTTTTCATTGACGAAGCAAACACATCTCCCCTGTAAGAAAATTTGTTGATTGTTGTTATATTAAATTATTAGGACTAGGTTTAATTCCATCGAAAACAACTCCACATCTATATTTCCAAATGTACCAAATTGCAAAAGCAATCTTTTCTCTGTTCTGTTAATATCCACACCAACAGATACACCAGTTTTTAAATTGTTAGTAGGATTGTTATAAATAATTTTTGTTGAAGAAGTCGCTCTCCAAACATTCTCTGCAAACCTGAATTTGGTAAAGATGTGATCCGAGTTCCTAAATGAGGTATGTTACCTTTTCTTGGCTGGGTTACGGTTCCATCGCTCATGGTATTTGGGATCATAAGGAACAGCTTTTCCGTTAATGAAAGGCTCCCCTGCAGAATAAAACAAATAGTCAAATAAACATGGAACATGGAACAATAAAAAAGTATACAGACGTGCATTTGTTAAATAGCTCGTTTTATACAGATGAGGAAACACGCACCTCCATAAGTTCTATTTTTATAATCCATGAAACAATCAGGGAGGACCCAGGTCACCCCAGGCAGATCTGCACAGGTTGTCAGTAGGAAATGAAACAGATTGTATACAAAAGATAGGATTTGGAAAATATTTATAAACATAGTATATAATTATGAGCTTCGAAACAAACAAAAGAAAAACCAGTGGACATACCATTGATCTTCTCTGACAGTTTCTCTGAAACAAGAGCTCCAAAAGCAAAGTAGCATCTAGTAGACACTGAGTAGATTTTCATCCTAGCTTCCTCTTCGCTATAAAATGAAAAGATACGCATCCATCAAACAAATACTTACACACCTACTACGATACTTAAATAATGAACTTTCAGATCCTGATACAGATCGCTTTGTTACATGTCAAGAGTCTCAAGCATAATGTGCAGAACCCGTCGCAGGATAAAAAATGTAAGCATGTTTAGCAGTACGAAAAAGCCTATTTCACAAACAAAAATAAATTGGAGAAATAATCTACCAATCTTTCACAAACACCCATAGATACATTTCCTGCCTTTGCTGTCTACTGAATCAATGCCGCACTTAATGAGTAATACGCCTCTTAAAACAACATAATATATACAAACAATATCAAATCAACACAAGGTGGTGTCATAATCGTGAATATTGGAGTTAAGTGTTGCCGTTCATCACATAAATACATATGTGAGTGAAGTAAGTACAAATACTTAGATAAACAAACTCTACAACTGAATCACAAGAGCGGAGTAAAAAACACTCCTACAACTTTAGAAAGAGTACTTATATACCTAGCAATCATATCAGGCTAGTTATATTGTCATGCCTTCCTCATATAACCTTATGTGCAGTCTTAGTTAAATTAATAGGCGTTCCTAGATAACTTCATATGCAACCTCAGTTCAATCAACATATACATGAAAATGGCCTCTTCAAAAGTGAATGGAAAACTTCAAATGTGAATACGCATTTGACAAACAAATGCTTGATCACAAGAGTTAACTGACTAGACGTGTTGCACATTCAATCAATGATAATACACCCCAAAAATATTTTCATGCACCAATTATGCCAAGGAAAAATGCAAGAAAATACTCAACAAAACTGTGTAAGTGTACATGCCTAATTAAACCCAAACTCATCAACTAAAACTGACTATTTCAACAATTCAATACCCACAAACAAAATCACAGAAAGAAAATCAGTGAAAGAAGTAATATATACCTTCCAATGACTTTGGATAGAGTTTTGATATAACTGTCAATGATCTCATCTCTAGTAGGTTCTCCTTTAGGTTTTTCCATAACCACAAGCCAGTGTTGATAATCACAACCATCATCCAAATCATAACTCGACTCCCAATCCACCTCACTTTCTGAAATACCATAGTTGTCATCGGCAAATTCATGGTCATAGTTATAGTATGATGCGTTTGATGTTGTATCACCACCACGTGTTGACATAAATTTCAAAGTTGACGGAAATTGATTCGTGATCTCGGTTAGGGCAGCAACTGGACGAACACGATAAGAATAACAAGAAGATCGAGAAAGATAAAATGATAAAATGATGAAGAAGTGATGAGAGATCGGGACGAAAAAGGGAGTGATTTGATTATTCGAGATCCTCTTCTACACAGAGCCATCGCCATGACGAGGAATTTAGAAACGATATTTTTTTTAAAGATTTGGTAACCCGTGCTCCGGGAAGGTAATGATTTGTTCATGAAAGATAAACTGAGGCGGTAGCGAAAAGTCAAGCGGTTTTGACTTGGTCAACATCTCCATTTTCGCCTCTCAAATTTTTCTAAGGCTAAGTCTTATGGGCTAGATATTTAGTTGCTAGATTGGCCATCCACGTCTGCCTGGGAAACTTCCTAAGTCTTATGGGATGACGAATCTAGCAGCGAAACGTTGTACAGTGCAGCATCCAGGTGAACGCTAAACCGAACACCTTTTGACTTTAATGTGATAAACTTTAATCAGGATAACCGAAAAATATTTTACTGTGAGAGATATTTTATTGTATGACTGATAGGTATTACGTTGGAAGCGTACAAATATCAGAAGATTTGTACGAAGGTGCAAGATTTTTTATTTGTTGGTGTACATGTATAGACAGGGACTTGGAATACAAGAGTAATGCTACGTTGACTGGGCGGATTCTCCCGCGTCTCACAGAAAAGGGAAGCCTTGGGGATCCAAAGGGAGAAAACAGGGGGAAAGTGCTACGTTTCCCCCGCTTTTAACCCCCAGATCTGTCCCCATTAGGTGTCTTTATCTCGTCCGTTGTTTTCAATCAGAAGGTGGGGGCGGGGGAAAGCAGGGGGTCCCATTTATGGGGGCTGTGTGAGGTGGGGGACGTTTGTGGGGGATTTTTGCGGGGGACGTAAAGCATTTTCGAAAACAGGGGGCCCTGGGTATTTGGTGTGAGTCCCGGGAGAATCCGCGGTGAATTCTCCCGGTATACGTAGAATTATCGGGAATACAGACTAGAGAAAAATGCCGCAACATGATTGTTGTTAAGATAGTACTGGTGAAGGGTTATCACTGACCATTGACTAAGGCCATTGAATACCGTGCGGTGAAGTGAAAAGACATGAGCAGAGGATAACCAATTTAATGTGATAAATTTTAATCATTCATGATAATGCTAAATAGAATAGCGTCCAGGATAGCGCTGAACAGTTCAACGTTGATGCCCTGGAATATTCGCAAACGCTGAATTATTCAGCGTTTGGACTATTTTTTATACGCTGAATGATGCAGCGTTTAAATCTCGTTGCTAGTTGAACTGCGAGCAAATGCTAGGAGAGAAATATCCAGAAGTAGTGTTAACTTTTTTCCCACACTTTTTTCATGATTTGCAACACTTTTTGGTCAATCTAGCCCATAAGACTTATCCTAAATCTTGACAATCTTCTTTCGATATGATCTTTTCGAGTATTGATTTCTACGTTTGTCCTTTCTCTTTTTGTTTGTCCATTTTAATTTGGGCGTTCCTCTATATACTCCTATAAATATTAACGGTACCCAAGGTTTTATCTACCTACCCCATCACATCTGTAAATTTGTATACCCCCGACCGGAAAAAAGAAAGAAACCAAAACCCATGTCGTCTCCTCCGTTTGAGATTGATGAAAAAATATGGAGTTCATTTTTTGGCATGTTAAAGCCTGTCTTGATGAGGCAGATAGGATAGCAAACTTATGCAACAATTCTGATCTAACTGGTTAGAAACCGCAGATGATCATAATCTTGACTGGCTTAGCATTTAAATATCCCTGGACAGATGAGCTCAAGTTGATGCAGTTTTTGGATTATGCAATTTCAGAAATTAGGTTAAATAAAAAAAACATTGAACAATCAAATTAGAAAGCTGGAATTTTTCATCTCAAATCTGCAGAAGCACAATAGAAAGCAGGTCATGGTGCACAATGCTAAATGGTTTGCCTGACAGTGACAGACACAAAAAAATGATTCATCTATGTATTGAAGTATATACCACCAAAATTCATCGGTCGGCAGCGTTCTCCCATAAAAATCCTCTTCTTGCACAACTCTAGTTGGCAATCACTTCCCTCATCTTCACCAGCTCCATGTACTCGTTCTTTCGCCTCAACATCTCTGACAGTAGAACTGTGACCATTGCTTTACAGGTTACAACATTTCTTTTACCTCTAGTAAACTTCAAACCAGTTCTTCTGTTGAGCATACTTTTGATAGAGAATTTCATTATTGGATGCAACTTAAAAGTAGTTATCAAACCTGTCCGTGCTCTCTAGCTCATCTTGCAGCTGCTTTGCAAGCTCTTCTCCGCAAAATCACAGATCCTGCCTTTAGAGGCTTGTACAATTCCAATAGCAAAGTTGTGTTCTTATTATGCAAAATCCAAATCCACAAATATAAAGCATTCATTCAAATTCCCTTCCTGGTTGATCACAACACAATTAGGACAATAAACATCACACTTGTTTAAATTGATTATGTTTTCATTGACGAAGCAAACACATCTCCCCTGTAAGAAAATTTGTTGATTGTTGTTATATTAAATTATTAGGACTAGGTTTAATTCCATCGAAAACAACTCCACATCTATATTTCCAAATGTACCAAATTGCAAAAGCAATCTTTTCTCTGTTCTGTTAATATCCACACCAATAGATACACCAGTTTTTAAATTGTTAGTAGGATTGTTATAAATAATTTTTGTTGAAGAAGTCGCTCTCCAAACATCCTCTGCAAACCTGAATTTGGTAAAGATGTGATCCGAGTTCCTAAATGAGGTATGTTACCTTTTCTTGGCTGGGTTACGGTTCCATCGCTCATGGTATTTTGGATCATAAGGAACAGCTTTTCCGTTAATGAAAGGCTCCCCTGCAGAATAAAACAAATAGTCAAATAAGCATGGAACATGGAACAATAAAAAAGTATACATACGTGTATTTCTTAAATAGCTCGTTTTATACAAATGAAGAAACACGACGCACCTCCATAAGTTATATTTGTAATATCCAGGTAACAATCAGGGAGGACCCAGGTCACTCCAGGCAGATCTGCACAGGTTGTCAGTAGGAAATGAAACAGATTGTATACAAAAGATATGATTTGGGAAAAATATTTATAAAAATATAGATAATTATGAGCTTCGAAACAAACAAAAGAATAAAAACCAGTGGACATGCCATTGATCTTCTCTGACAGTTTCTCTGAAACAAGGGCTCCAAAAGCAAAGTAGTTTCTAGTAGACACTGAGTAGATTTTCATCCTAGCTTCCTCTTCACTACAAAATGAAAAGATATGCATCCATCAAACAAATACTTACACACCTACTACAGTACTTAAATAATGAACTTTCAGATCCTAATAGAGATCTCTTTCTTACATGTCAAGAGTCTCAAGTATAATGTGCAGAACCCATCGCAGGATAATAAATGTAAGCATGTTTAGCAGTACGAAAAGATCGTATTTCACAAACAAAAATAAATTGGAGAAATACTCTACCAATCTTTCACAAACACCCATGCATACATTTCCTGCCTTTCCTGTCTACTGAATCAATGCCACACTTAACGAGTAATATGCCTCTTAAAACAACATAATATATACAAACAATATCAAATCAGCACAAGGTGGTGTCATAATAGTGAATATTGGAGTTAAGTGTTCCGTTCATCACATAAATAGATATGTGAGTGAAGTAAGTACACATAGTTAGATAAACAGACTCTACAACTGAATCACAAGAGCGGAGTAAAAAACACTCCTACAACTTTAGAAAGAGTACTTATATACCTAGCAATCATATCAGGCTGGTTATATTTTCATGCCTTCCTCATGTAACCTTATGTGCAGTCTTAGTTAAATTAATAGGCGTTCCTAGATAACTTCATATGCAACCTCAGTTCAATCAACATATACTTGAAAATGGCCTCTTCAAAAGTGAATGGAAAACTTCAAATGTGAATACGCATTTGACAAACAAATGCTTGATCACAAGAGTTAACTGACTAGACGTGGTGCACATTCAATCAATGATAATACACCCCAAAAATATTTTCATGCACCAATTATGCCAAGGAAAAATGCAAGAAAATACTCAACAAAACTGTGTAAGTGTACATGCCTAATTAAACCCAAACTCATCAACTAAAAATGACTATTTCAACAATTCAATACCCACAAACAAAATCACAGAAAGAAAATCAGTGAAAGAAGTAATATATACCTTCCAATGACTTTGGATAGAGTTTTGATATAACTGTCAATGATCTCATCTCTAGTAGGTTCTCCTTTAGGTTTTTCCATAACCACAAGCCAGTGTTGATAATCACAACCATCATCCAAATCATAACCCGACTCCCAATCCACCTCACTTTCTGAAATACCATAGTTGTCATCGGCAAATTCATGGTCATAGTCATAGTATGATGCGTTTGATGTTGTATCACCACCACGTGTTGACATAAATTTCAAAGTTGACGGAAATTGATTCGTGATCTCGGTTAGGGCAGCAACTGGACGAACACGATAAGAATAACAAGAAGATCGAGAAAGATAAAATGATAAAATGATGAAGAAGTGATGAGAGATCGGGACGAAAAAGGGAGTGATTTGATTATTCGAGATCCTCTTCTACACAGAGCCATCGCCATGACGAGGAATTTAGAAACGATATTTTTTTTTAAAGATTTGGTAACCCGTGCTCCGGGAAGGTAATGATTTGTTCATGAAAGATAAACTGAGGCGGTAGCGAAAAGTCAAGCGGTTTTGACTTGGTCAACATCTCCATTTTCGCCTCTCAATTTTTCTAAGGCTAAGTCTTATGGGCTAGATATTTATTTGCTAGATTGGCCATCCACGTCTGCCTGGGCAAATTCCTAAGTTTTATGGGATGGCGAATCTAGCAGCGAAACGTTGTACAATGCAGCGTCCAGGTGAACGCTAAACCGAACAACTTTTGACTTTAATGTGATAAACTTTAATCAGGATAACCGAGAAATATTTTACTGTGAGAGATATTTTATTGTATGACTGATAGGTATTACGTTGGAAGCGTACAAATATCAGAAGATTTGTACGAAGGTGAAAGATTTTTTCTTTGTTGGTGTACATGTATAAACAGGGACTTGGAATACAGGAGTAATGCTACGTTGACCGGGCGGATTCTCCCGCGTCTCACAGAAAAGGGAAGCCTTGGGGATCCACATGGAGAAAACAGGGGGAAAGTGCAACGTTTCCCCCGCTTTTAACCCCCAGATCTGTCCCCCATTAGGTGTCTTTATCTCGTCCGTTGTTTTCAATCAGAAGGTGGGGGCGGGGGAAATCAGGGGGTCCCATTTATGGGGGCTGTGTGAGGTGGGGGATGTTTGTGGGGGATTTTTGCGGGGGACATAAAGCATTTTCGAAAACAGGGTGCCCTGGGTATTTGGTGTGAGTCCCGGGAGAATCCGCGGTGAATTCTCCCGGTATACGTAGAATTATCGAGAATACAGACTAGAGAAAAATGCCGCAACATGATTGTTTTAAGATAGTACTGGTGAAGGGTTATCACTGACCATTGACTAAGGCCATTGAATACCGTGCGGTGAAGTGAAAAGACATGAGCAGAGGATAACCAATTTAATGTGATAAATTTTAATCATTCATGATAACGCTAAATAGAATAGCGTCCAGGATAGCGCTGAACAGTTCAACATTGATGCCCTGGAATATTCGCAAACGCTAAATTGTTCAGCGTTTGGACTATTTTTTGGATGCTGAATGATGCAGCGTTTAAATCTCGTTGCTAGTTGAACTGCGATCAAATGCTAGGAGAGAAATATCTAGAAGTAGTGTTAACTTTTTTCCCACACTTTTTTCATGATTTGCAACACTTTTTGGTCAATCTAGCCCATAAGACTTAGCCTAAATCTTGACAATCTTCCTTCGATATGATCTTTTCGAGGATTGATTTCTACGTTTGTACTTTCTCTTTTTGTTTGTCCATTTTAATTTGGGCATTCCTCTATATACTCTTATAAATATTAACGGTACCCAAGGTTTTATCTACCTACCCCATCACATCTGTAAATTTGTATACCCCCGACCGGAAAAAAGAAAGAAACCAAAACCTATGTCGTCTCCTCCGTTTGAGATTGATGAAAAAATATGGAGTTCATTTTTTGGCATGTTAAAGCCTGTCTTGATGAGGCAGATAGGATAGCAAACTTATGCAACAATTCTGATCTAACTGGTTAGAAACCGCAGATGATCATAATCTTGACTGGCTTAGCATTTAAATATCCCTGGACATATGAGCTCAAGTTGATGCAGTTTTTGGATTATGCAATTTCAGAAATTAGGTTAAATAAAAAAAACATTGAACAATCAAATTAGAAAGCTGGAATTTTTCATCTCAAATCTGCAGCAGCACAATAGAAAGCAGGTCGTGGTGCACAATGCTAAATGGTTTGCCTGACAGTGACAGACACAACAAAATGATTCATATATGTATTGAAGTATATACCACCAAAATTCATCGGTCGGCAGCGTTCTCCCATAAAAATCCTCTTCTTGCACAACTCTAGTTGGCAATCACTTCCCTCATCTTCACCAGCTCCATGTACTCGTTCTTTCGCCTCAACATCTCTGACAGTAGAACTGTGACCATTGCTTTACAGGTTACAACATTTCTTTTACCTCTAGTAAACTTCAAACCAGTTCTTCTGTTGAGCATACTTTTGATAGAGAATTTCATTATTGGATGCAACTTAAAAGTAGTTATCAAACCTGTCCGTGCTCTCTAGCTCATCTTGCAGCTGCTTTGCAAGCTCTTCTCCGCAAAATCACAGATCCTGCCTTTAGAGGCTTGTACAATTCCAATAGCAAAGTTGTGTTCTTATTATGCAAAATCCAAATCCACAAATATAAAGCATTCATTCAAATTCCCTTCCTGGTTGATCACAACACAATTAGGACAATAAACATCACACTTGTTTAAATTGATTATGTTTTCATTGACGAAGCAAACACATCTCCCCTGTAAGAAAATTTGTTGATTGTTGTTATATTAAATTATTAGGACTAGGTTTAATTCCATCGAAAACAACTCCACATCTATATTTCCAAATGTACCAAATTGCAAAAGCAATCTTTTCTCTGTTCTGTTAGTATCCACACCAACAGATACACCAGTTTTTAAATTGTTAGTAGGATTGTTATAAATAATTTTTGTTGAAGAAGTCGCTCTCCAAACATCCTCTGCAAACCTGAATTTGGTAAAGATGTGATCCGAGTTCCTAAATGAGGTATGTTACCTTTTCTTGGCTGGGTTACGGTTCCATCGCTCATGGTATTTGGGATCATAAGGAACAGCTTTTCCGTTAATGAAAGGCTCCCCTGCAGAATAAAACAAATAGTCAAATAAGCATGGAACATGGAACAATAAAAAAGTATACAGACGTGTATTTGTTAAATAGCTCGTTTTATACAGATGAAGAAACACGACGCACCTCCATAAGTTCTATTTGTAATATCCAGGTAACAATCAGGGAGGACCCAGGTCACTCCAGGCAGATCTGCACAGGTTGTCAGTAGGAAATGAAACAGATTGTATACAAAAGATAGGATTTGGAAAATATTTATAAACATAGTATATAATTATGAGCTTCGAAACAAACAAAAGAAAAACCAGTGGACATACCATTGATCTTCTCTGACAGTTTCTCTGAAACAAGAGCTCCAAAAGCAAAGTAGCATCTAGTAGACACTGAGTAGATTTTCATCCTAGCTTCCTCTTCGCTATAAAATGAAAAGATACGCATCCATCAAACAAATACTTACAACCTACTACGATACTTAAATAATGAACTTTCAGATCCTGATACAGATCGCTTTGTTACTTGTCAAGAGTCTCAAGCATAATGTGCAGAACCCGTCGCAGGATAAAAAATGTAAGCATGTTTAGCAGTACGAAAAAGCCTATTTCACAAACAAAAATAAATTGGAGAAATAATCTACCAATCTTTCACAAACACCCATAGATACATTTCCTGCCTTTGCTGTCTACTGAATCAATGCCGCACTTAATGAGTAATACGCCTCTTAAAACAACATAATATATACAAACAATATCAAATCAGCACAAGGTGGTGTCATAATCGTTAATATTGGAGTTAAGTGTTGCCGTTCATCACATAAATACATATGTGAGTGAAGTAAGTACAAATACTTAGATAAACAAACTCTACAACTGAATCACAAGAGCGGAGTAAAAAACACTCCTACAACTTTAGAAAGAGTACTTATATACCTAACAATCATATCAGGCTAGTTATATTGTCATGCCTTCCTGATATAACCTTATGTGCAGTCTTAGTTAAATTAATAGGCGTTCCTAGATAACTTCATATGGAACCTCAGTTCAATCAACATATACATGAAAATGGCCTCTTTAACATATTCTTATGGTTTTTTTATTGCTAGAATCTCAGTATTCTAAAAGCATTGATAAGAGACGCTTTGAATTCAACTACTCCAGAGTCAAAAGTGAGTGGAAAACTTCAAATGTGAATACGCATTGTACAAACAAATGTTTGATCACAAGAGTTAACTGACTAGACGTGTTTCACATTCAATCAATGATAATACACCCCAAAAATCTTTTCATGCACCAATTATGCCAAGGAAAAATGCAAGAAAATACTCAACAAAACTGTGTAAGTGTACATGCCTAATTAAACCCAAACTCATCAACTAAAAATGACTATTTCAACAATTCAATACCCACAAACAAAATCACAGAAAGAAAATCAGTGAAAGAAGTAATATATACCTTCCAATGACTTTGGATAGAGTTTTGATATAACTGTCAATGATCTCATCTCTAGTAGGTTCTCCTTGAGGTTTTTCCATAACCACAAGCCAGTGTTGATAATCACAACCATCATCCAAATCATAACCCGACTCCCAATCCACCTCACTTTCTGAAATACCATAGTTATCATCGTCAAATACATGGTCATAGTCATAGTATGATGCGTATGATGTTGTATCACCACCATCTGTTGACATAAATTTCAAAGTTGACGGAAATCGATTCGTGAACTCGGTTAGGGCAGCAACTGGACGAACACGATAAGAATAACAAGAAGATCGGGAAAGATAAAGTGATGAGAGATCGGGACGAAAATGGGAGTGATTTGATTATTCGAGATCCTCTTCTACACATAGCCATCACCATGACAAGGAATTTAGAAATGATTTTTTTAACTCAGCGAAGAAGAGGAAAGGGTTTAACAAGAATTGGGAAAGTAGTTAAGTAAAATGACATCTTTGTCCCGCATCAGGATTGGATCCACCGACTCGGTTGTGTTATACAACCCGTACTAACCCGTGCTCGGGGAAGGTAATGATTTTGGTCATGAATTGGCGAAAATTCAAGCAATTGTCAAAGACGTATTGACTTGGTCAACATCTCATTTTCCATTGATTTCTACGTTTGTCCTTTCTCTTTTTGTTTGTCCATTTTAATTCAAGTACCTAAAACTTTTTCATGACTGATGTTCATCTTCAATTTTTGTCCTTGACGATTAGATACTGACATTGACATTGATGTCTACTAATCACTGGATTGGTCTTAAAGTTCTTTTATTTTTTTGATCAATGCAACAACGAATATATAAAAATAGGTAAAGGAGTTACAAAAAAAAGAGGCTCCATCTCCAAGAGGAGACCAAACCAAAGGTTTGAGAAGCAAAAAAAAAGAAACTGTTATAACCCTCAGCATGACTGTACTCAAAACCCACCCAAAAATAGACAATAGAGCTATATGACGCTAATGCATGTTAACCACATTTCCCCATTGCCTAAGAAGGTCTTGATAAGCCACACCTCTGAACTCCACCTTAGGACCATTCCAGTACAAAAGAGTTTCCTTCACATCTTCGATAATTTTAGTTTCCGCCTTCTCTCGTTTCTCGAAAATCCTCTTATTTATTTCTTTCCAGATAACCCAACACACGGCGAAGGGAAGTAGTTCCCAAAGAATATGACCCCTATCAGTTAGCCCCCTTATGTGTTGGCCTAGAAACATTTGCTTTATATCCTTGCCCATTACCTAATCTCTCCCATAGTCCCGCATAAAAGCCATCCATACTTTATGTGTATAGTTGCAATTCAAGAATAGGTGATCGATTGACTCAAATTCATCCTTGCAAAGAACACACTTGTTGTCCAAAATTACACCTCTATGGGCCAGATTATCTTGAGTCAAGATAGAATTGTGATGTATAAGCCACACAAAAAAGGATACCTTTGTGGGAATTAAAGGAATCCAGATCTTGTTATAGGGGAAATCTAGGATATTATTTGAGCTAGTTATCGCATTGTAACAGGATCTAACAGTAAACATACCTTCCTTCTCCCACTTCCACTTTCTAGAGTCTTGTTCCTCGTTTATAGTAACGTCATCTAGTTGTTGACAGAGCTGAGTCGCTTCCAGTATTTCCGTGTCTGTGAGCCTTCTCCTCGAGTCAATGTCCCAAGCACTATCTGTGTAGATATCTGCAACCCACCCTTGTTGCTTCCTGGAGACTTCAAACAGCTCCGGAAACTTCAAATATAGAGGTGTATCCCCATTCCAAGTATCCATCCAGAACTTGGTACGAGTCCCGCTACCGACCGAGTACACAATACCTTGCGTGAAGATCTCAAGCCTATTAGTGATACCCCTCCACTGACTTGTGCCATAGGTTTGTTTTACCGCCTTTGCATCCCAATCATTGTCTTGTACCCCATACTTTTCTCCTAGAATCTGCTTCCACTTGGCATCGACGTCTGTGGAGAAACGCCAAAGCCATTTGCAAAGAAGAGAGTCATTCATCTCCCTGATACTCTTAATTCCCAATCCTCCATGCTCCTTATCCATACAAACCGTGTTCCAAGCTACCAACGGTATCTTATTTTTTCCATCCTTGATTCCCCACAGGAAAGTCCTCATCCTTCTCTCGATTTTCTTAGCCACATCAGGAGGAATGGAGAAAGAAGACATAAGATAAATAGCAAGAGAACATAAAACACTCTTAATCAGCACAACTCTCCCTCCATAAGATAGATAAATCCACTTCCATCCTGCCAATCTCTTGTCAATCAACTCCAAAACCGGATTCCAAATCTTTTTGCACCTATAGTTTGTCCCAGCTGGCATACCTAAGTACGTAAAAGGAAGATCTTCAAAAGTGTAACCCAAAGATGATTGAACAGCCTGCATATGTTGGTAATCCCCGATACCAATAGCCGTACTTTTGGACATATTAATCCTCAAGCCAGTAGACAACTCAAATCACATCAGTAGACCTTTAATGTTATGTATATACTCCTCTTTGTCAGCAGAAAACATCAAAGTGTCATCTGCAAAAAGGAGATGCGACATTGTAGTGCCTCGCTTGGTAATTGTCAACCCTTTAATTGCTCCCCTTGTTTCCGCGGTGGCAAGCATCCTGCAAAAACCTTCCATTACGATGGTAAAGAGAAAAGGGGACAATGGGTCTCCTTGTCGTATCCCTCTACTACTTTTGAATTTTTCTCCCGCCTTCCCGTTTACCAAAACAGAAAAATGTGCATGTGAAATGCACGATAATATTCACTTCCTCCACATAAATCCAAATCCCATTTTACGCAATATCCAAATCAGGAAACCCCAATTAACCTTGTCGTACGCCTTCTCTACATCCAATTTGAAAATCCATCCATGTTCCTTTAAGCGCTTATTGGAGTCAATGCATTCGTTAGCCATAAAATACTATCCGTTATTTGTCTCCCTTGAATGAATTCACTCTGGGAAGTAGAAATAAGACGGGGTAGCACCTGTTTCAGTCTAGAAGAAAGAGTCTTAGCGATGATCTTGCACGTCGTGTTGATCAAGCTGATAGGTCGAAAATCTTTTACTTCTTCGACGCAGTCCTTTTTCGGGATTAGAGCAACCAAAGTGTTGTTGATTCTCCAGTCTAAAGAACCCGTCGTCTCGAAATGCCGGACCACAGCCATGAAATCAGGACCTACGACATCCCAGTAAGCCTTGAAAAATTCAACAGTATACCCGTCAGGCCCAGGGGCCCTATTCAACTCCATATCCTTTAGGGTAGCAGTCACTTCTTCCTCCGTGATTGTTCGTTCAAGTCCCATCCTCTCTTCGACCGAGACAGTGGAAAAAATAACATTTTGAATTTTTGGCCTATATTGGAAATGCTCACAGTATAAGTCCTTATAAAACTCATCAATATGATCATGTATCAGCTTTGGGTCCTCTTGAATCTCCCCTCCAATTTTTAAGCAGCTAATGTAGTTTAACTTTCTTCTATGATTTACGATTCTGTGGAAATTCAAGAGGACCCATTACGATGGCAAGCATCCTGCAAAAAAACTAAGTATAATTTTTAATGCTCCCCTTGAACGGATGGCAAGCATCCGCCTATAACCTTCCATTCGTTTTAGAAATATAAGTTCGTATCCTCTACTAATTTTTGATACGGAAAAATTACGTTACAAATCAAATTAATAAAAAATATATTTTTAAGGTTTTATTGAGTTGAAAAAATTATTTAAACCAATTTTATTGTATTATATAGATAAAACATTAAGAATAGACACAAACAAGCAAATAGCATCCATGTTCCTTTGAGTGCTTATTGAATTAGCATTCGTTAGTCATAAGGTTCAATCCTTGAATGACCCCACTGGGAAGTTTAAATAACTCTCTAGAAAAAGACACTTAAATGAGTTCGTGAATCGCCGAGTCACTTCTTCGAATCCCGATTAGAGCAACCAAAGTGTTGTTGATTCGCCTAGTTAAAGCTGTCCGAAATCGATTCGCCATGAAATCGGACCACGAATCCCGTAAGCCTTGAAAAATTCAACAGAATAATTCGGAAAGGCCCATAGGGGCCCTATTCAACTCCATATCCTTTAGGGTAGCAGTCACTTCTTCCTCCGTGATTTTTCGTTCAAGTCCCATCCTCTCTTCGACCGAGACAGTGGAAAAAATAACATTTTGAATTTTTGGCCTATATTGGAAATGCTCACAGTATAAGTCCTTATAAAACTCATCAATATGATCATGTATCAGCTTTGGGTCCTCTTGAATCTCCCCTCCAATTTTTAAGCAGCTAATGTAGTTTAACTTTCTTCTATGATTTACGATTCTGTGGAAATACCTGGTATTGTTGTCTCCTTCTTCTACCCATTTATCCTTATTTTTCTGTCTAAGTCTAATATC
The DNA here is from genome assembly GCA_023529315.1 of Papaver bracteatum. Classification (NCBI taxonomy): domain Eukaryota; kingdom Viridiplantae; phylum Streptophyta; class Magnoliopsida; order Ranunculales; family Papaveraceae; genus Papaver; species Papaver bracteatum. Next base: position 607,749 of record JAJJWX010005204.1, read on the forward strand.
TTCAAGCCTTGCCCATTTCTTATATTCGAGCTTAAGGTCGACCTTCTTTTCAGACTCTTCCCTAGATGCCCAGTTTATTTCCTCTTTGAAGTCTATCTCTCTAATCTCCTCAAGAAGCCCACCCATTTTAGCATTAATACTATCAAAAGTCTCCCAATTCCATGTTTTTAACTTCTGTTTAAGCCACTGTAGTTTCTTACAAAGGATATATCCGAGGTTCCCCTCTACCTGGAAGATACTCTACCACCCTGCAATCTTATCTTTAAGAGAAGGATCTTCGAGCCAAATATGTTCAAACTTGTAGAATAGAGGTCCAGAACGCACACCTTGTGTGCTAAGGAGCAAAGGGATGTGATCAGATACCGGCCTTAGTTTAGCCGATTGAGTTGTGTCTGGAAACAACTCTTCCCAGCTACTGTTCTTGAGAAACCTATCAATACGACAATATGTTGGGTCTTCCCGGCCGTTTGTCCAAGTATATTTAGCCCCACACAGTGGAAGATCAATCAAATTCCAATCCATGATAAACTTAGTGAAGTTACGCATACCTCTTGTGATGTTACATGCCCTATTCTTCTCTTCTGTAAACAATATGGTGTTGAAATACCCTCCTATGCAACCAGAAAAATCCCAAAGTCCCACAATATCACCAAGTTCCCTCCACAATACACGTCGATCCTTCACATTGTTCGGTGCATATACCCCCACAGAATACCAAGTGTGACCATTTCTTCTAGATTTAAACAAGCAAGCTAATGAGTAAACGCCGTCATGCCTATCGAGAAGTTCAAACTCCTCCCCTCTCCACATAATGCATAAGCCTCCAGAAGCTCCAATTGAAGGTTGATAAGCAATTTCTACCCCTGCCCTATTCCAAAGTTGTCTTCTTATAACATTATTAATAACAGGAATCTTCGTCTCCTGTAGGATCACAAGGTTGACATTCCATCTGTTCAGCACATCACTAATCACGGCTTGTTTCGTAGGTCCACAAATGCCCTGTACGTTCCATGATAAGATTTGTGCATTCATGGGTAACCCTTCTGTCCCCCCAGCAGTAATTCTTCGCCCTTCCTTGGTGCTAGTTGGTTCCAAGTTAACTAGATTGATCGCTAACCTATGCTTATACCTAATAAGTTTGTCCGTAGGGGTCCGTGGAGCAGCAGAAGATATGATTTCCTCCTTGTAACCCTCCTCCTCGTTGTTATTCCCTTCCTCTAGACCTGTAATATCCTCCATCAACACCTATTCACCATTCTGTAGCATAAGAATTTGAGCACCCTCAAGGCTGTCATCATTAAAACCCTCATTAAGCACTATTTTTTATTTTTTTCTTCTTAACTCTGTCTTCTAAATTTCTCCTCTGGTTGGTTAAATGGTGCATAATAATTGTATCTATTTCTTTTTCTTTATCCTTGATAGGTTGCCCAAAAAGAACAGACATTGTGGAGAAAGCAAATAGCAGTTGGTCCCTCTCTTTGTTTGATTCTTCATCCAAATCAATATTACCGAAATCATCTGTTGGTATTCCTTCACCCACCGGTATAGAATCACCCGTATGTTGGTGTTGTTCGCCATTAGTAGACAAGAACGAATTGCTTGTATGTGTGGTTGAATGGGGTTCAATTCTAGCTAATGGAGTGATTGATAGAGGAGAATTCAAATCATCGCATAGCGGTACATGTGAAGCTTCAGATGTTTTCCCCTCATGAATAATCAGTCCTCTTTGATTCTCGAAAGGGTATGGAATAGATTGAGGACAACAATGTTGGATAGGATTTGTCGATGGATTCGAACGAGAGAGAAAAGACCGGAAACCGTCGTTGAAAACCACCCTTGTTTGTTTTTGTACCCCTTTACCAGTATTGTTGATCTGAACGATTGCGTTTTGATTGTTTTCTACCACCACACCGACCAAAGGTTGAGTGGCAACTTTAACCGAGCCTGTACTTGTTGTAGTTGCCTGAATTTTTGGTCTCCACTGTTCGAGTTGTTGTTTCTTTTGGGTGCTTATTTTCCCACTCGGCCATGATGCTGGTAGTACCCTACCTTTGATGCTCTGCATAGGCCCACTCAGTTGATCAATGCGTAACGAGTCGGTAGAAGGACTTTTCACTTTTTCTTTTTGCACGATGTCATTGTTTTTATTTTTTTTCTTTTTCTTTTTCTTTTTCGCTTTTTTAATGGTCGAAAAATCATCACCACCGTACTGCCTCATGTGATATTTGTCTTGGATGTAAGTATAAGTGTGTAGTTGTTGTTGAGGCGTCGCAGTCTCCTGGCCCCTATGCATGTTCACCTCCCTATCTTGATCACGGATGTTGTGAGTAGCCTCGAGAATAGATGGAATTTTTCGATTATCCCTCCGGTCATATTTCGGTTCGCTTGTCCTCAGAAATTGTAGCTTAGAATTCTTATCAATATGATCTACCTCCTTTAGGAAAATGACATTTATGCCAACCTTGTACACTATACCTTCCTCCATAACTTCAACCATTCTAGGAACTTTTGGATTATTTGAGGAACACTGAACTAGTACTCTATAACAAGATAAATCAGTTAGGTTCTCTGATTGTTCGGAGACCTCCATGATCTTGCCCCAAGGTTCCAAAATAGCTTTAGTTGTTTCAAACGAACACAGGTGAAAGGGTAGCCCTTCTATCGTCATCCAAAATGCCCGATCTTGTATGCAGAGATTTATCTTGTTTGCCGACGGCCACCAGGTTTGTATATGGATTGTTCCTCCCAGGAATGGAACATGTTGTTGTTCAAGCATCACCTTACGAAGGCCATGTTATCTAACCCTGAGAATTCCCCTGTTGTTTGAAAAAGTATTGATCACAATATCGCTCTCCAAACGGAAAACAACTGACAGTCTGTCCTCTACCATCTTCCAATCCGCCGGAAATGGTGATACCGTGCAAACAATTGTTTCCTTCCATCCACCCAATTTCCTTTTCTGTTCTTATAGAAAATATTCACCCCCCTGTCAGACGAAAGTGGAGTGTAAGGAAGGTTATTTATTTTAGCTTTGCTTCGATCATGGCTTGTATTAGGTGGTCGTTTTTCGACAGGATTATCGACTTGTTTATTAATATTAAGCCAATCATTCTTTCTCACTTCAGGCGCGCAATCTGTTAAGAAGTTATTTCCCGAAAATCTTTCCCTGTTATCTGAACCACTACGATTTACTTTCTCCTGGTGTTTTTCCAAAAAATCTTCCCTATAACCTCCCCCTCTTAGTTTTGACTCCGCAGTTGCAAACTTATCTTTCTCCTGGTACTCTTTCTCATACGAGCGGGTAGATAAGATTGGAAGGTTCCGTTTAGCCAAAGGCAGTTGGTATTTGGATGCTTTGGAGATTGTCATTTCCTCCAGAAGAGAAGCTAAACTTTCCCATCCCCATCATTATTTTCCGGCCGAAAAGATGAAAGACTTCCGACCATCGTTGTAGTTCGAGTAAAGAAATCTTGAACCCTTGATGAAATCTCCATTAACATTCGAGAGTCTCTCGAAAATCCATCGTGCGTTGTTTTCCAAACATTTAACCTGGTCAAACTTACAGAAACGAGTAGCATGGTGATGCTTCAGAAAACCAATGAGAACATAAATCGACTCCATAGATAAAGTAGCCGTCCAAGAGTAACCCCTGCTTCTTTCAGTAATCTCAAACAAATCCACATAATTAGAACAAACAAAAGTCTTCCTTTCGATCTCAAACCTTCTAGATTCTGCCATGAAACAAGGACTTCATAATTTTCCCAGATCCTGTTTCATACAAAAGTTAAGACCACCAAACTTGGCCAAAATAGCTTGGGACTATGGTGTACACCAGCTCAAAACAATAACACAAAATACAGAATCGAAAGAAGAGGTTGTAGTTCGAACAAAAAAGTAACCTTTCTGTAGAACAAAAGCAGAAATTTCCAAAACCCGATCTATATTCAAAAACACACCCCACTAACCAAAATAGACTCGGACCCAAGGGGAAAGATCAGCGCCGCTGACCCGTCCTTGGACGTCGGAGAATATCGATTAGCACTCTCCCAAGAAATTTCAGTCCCGAGGGGAAAGATCAGCCATGCCGATCCGTCCTTGGACGCCGAAAAAGTTCAGGAGGTTGGGTTGTTCATCCATCTCCACTCATCCGTGGATGGGAAGATAGCAGAAACTTGTAGACTTACTCAGAAGTATTGATGATGACCAGTGCTATGAACATATGAGAGATTTTCAAAATTTCTTCTTTAGATCGTCCAAAATGAACATTATGAATTAGATATGAATATTATGACAGATTGTGGCTCGCTAGTGGTGTTATGTCATTGGCGTGCTCTTTTATGTGGCTTTTCAGATGGTGGTGTCAAATTCCTACTATATGGTTCTCATAATATTAATGGAGTTAGGAGTAAAGTTATGGCTCCTATGGATGGAAAACCTGTATAAAATGAGAAGAAGATTGATCAATCTCATTACCCATCTTTAGAAACTACTACTTTACAATCCCTTCTGTTATTTCTTCTTGTATGTTTCAAAAATGGCAAAAACAAATCAAGATGATATCTCAACTATGGCATCTCAGTTAGCTTCAAACCTTTCCCTCCTAAAAAAACTTGAACCTTCTTTTGTGATTGATGATTCCACTTCTATCAAATGTAATGAAAATATTCAACAGATGGTGGCTGCTAAACTAAACTGCCCATACCAATATTCTCAGGCGACTATCAACGCCGACTGCAAAGAATCATTTGGTCTTCCGTATGAACCTGATGTCCTTCATGTAGCTGCGGAAGATAATAGACAAGAACAACGTATGGTCATTATACTAAAATCCAGAAATGATGTATGTTATGTGGCTAGAGGAAGTCCATGGCCGTTTAAGGGTTATTTGATGCAAATCAGGATGTTAGACGGGACAACTTCTGCTGCAGATGTTTGTATGCGTTATGAGTATATGTGGGCGAATCTGAACAAACTCCTTCCTTATCATCACTTTAATGGGGTACCAAGACATATTTCTGAGCGTATAGGTGAAGAAGTTAAACTGATGGATCCAGAAAATGGATTCCCGGCTGATATAAGGAGAGCGGTTAGAGCTTTAGTGAAGATGGATATGAAAAATACAATCCCAAGAAAAGTGAAACCAATCATTGGTGGGGTAGAAGTGCATGTTGACCTCTGGTTTGATAAACTACCAAGAAGACTGTGTTCTCTATGCAAAATAATAGATCATCCAGCTGCTAGATGTGTAAACCCTCACCCAATACCGCAAGAGCTGGCGGATCATCTCAATGAACCTCAAATTCTACCTATTTTCAATCAGAACCCAGCCTTTTCCATGACTGCTCCAGAGTTGAACCAGGAAGAAGATGAAGTCGAGCAGCAGCCCGTATAAACCCTAATGAAAACTCGCTCATCACCTCCCATATTAGACAAAGACCTGTCAGCCCTGTTATCCATTTCGAGCTAACTCATTACCAGAAAAAACCGAGATATGACTATACTTCACTGAGACAATATATGTGGGGATCTACCAGTGGTGCGGTCGATGACACGGCTCAAGCACTTCAATTACAGGCTCAAAATCTTAACCGATCTGAATCTCTAATTTAGAGTATTCAGAATGATATCACTGATCCAGCTGCCGAGTTAAATCAGATGTCTGAATCACTTTCATTTCCGCCGGGGTTCGCCGACCTGGGAACTATTCCAGCAACCTACTTCGGACCGGTTTTTTTTTGACCCGGACCCGAATACAAGATTTATTCACCCATCAGATCTGGAGCTTAACTTAGCCCCAATGAAAACTTCAAATGATGAAACTTCAACTAGATGTGCTGAGACGTTGAAAGAAAATGTGGAGAATCAGGATTTAAACTGCTCGTTTCTCAATATCATCCAGCCTTCTCCCATTCTTGAACGTCAGTGATGAAAGCAATCTCTTATTCAAGTGTTCCTAAAATACCATCGGAAGCAAACTTTAATGATCTTATGGGATTGGCAGCAACCTCAACAAGTCCGGAAGCTCTAGCAACTCAACAACAAATTATGAGGCATTTATTTAGAGAAGGACCGTTAACAGCTGTAGATGGGATTACAAACAAAGGACAGACGATGCAATCGGGAGAGACTGGATACATTGGAAGCAAGGGGAAGAAAATGTCGGCTGTGAAAACTACAAGAGGAAGAGGGAGAAGAACAAACAATTCGCAAGAAGTATCTCCTTTAATTGCGACTTATGATAATATGGAAATTGGTAATGCGGTAACTATAATAGGAACTAGAAAAGCTAATCGAAAGCCGCGAAATATTGTCCAACTAGAACGAGTTATTGAGAAGGAACAAGAAATAACACACTGTCAAGACCATCTCCCTGCTGCGGTCTTGCCTCACCAAATCTACCAAAAAAAGACAAACAGTGATACGAATTTGGAACCACGGCAGAAAGCACCCAACAAGATAAGTGAATCCCATGAAAATTTTCAGTTTGAAGGGACCGCTGACTCTACTGCAACTCTAGATGTCTCTGATGCTCAGGTACTCCTAAACATCTATCCTTTTTCCTTCAGTTTATATTCTTCATCTAGTTACTATTCTCTTTCTTTCTGCTTTTGTTTTGAAATCGAGGCGATCTTAGTCAAAATTATTTTGAGTAATATTGATACTATACGAGCGTTCTTAAAAAATAAAATAAATATAATAAAATCTGGGAACATAAAATGGTTTGAAAAAAAGAATATCTACTCTTGTAACCTTGATAGTTTAAGCAAGATTGGTTCTGATGTATGTGTAGTAAAAGAGCTAACTGGGTACGGGATTGGAGAATGGAAATCAACAAGGATATTTCAAGTGAAGACTGAAGACAAATTGGATGAAAATCTTAACTTTTTGGGACAAAAGTGTTATGTTTGGAGTGTCAACACCGACAAGGAATGGGTGCGTAGAAGATGTTTTATTAGAATCTATGTTACTCGTCTAGTGAGCAACTGCAAGCAACCTCTTGAGAAGTTACACAAGAATTGGATTGTTATATGCCATTATGCATGTACTGTTACTCTTTGTGTCTTTGGTTTAGTTTTTAGTACTAAGGAGTTCAATAAGAGGAACTTCAGTCTAGCTTATGTTTGTACTGCTAGTTCTCTTTCTAGTACCTCCTCCCTAAGTTGTCTAGCTTATGTTTCTTCTTTTGGTGTAGTTTCTAGGGATGTCTTTATAAATAAAATTTGCTATTTTCTGAGCTTGTTCCTTAGTGCCATTTCTTTCGACTATCGTTTCAATCTCTTGGCCGCCTGTGCCGCTTATAGGGGGTTTCGAACTCTTTCCATTCTATGTTCTACTCTTTCTGGTTTAGTGTTTTTGCTTTACCCATTACCCTTCTACTCTAAGTTTGGCCTGGGACATATTCTCTTCTCCCGCTTCTATTTCTGGATTTCTGCTTATTTTTCATGTAGGGACGGGGGAAAATTTGAGACACCCTTCAAGATTCATTCTTTCTTTTCTAATAGGAGAGGGTTAGTGGCTGAATGGGAAATCAAAAGAGTTCCTATAAACTTTTCTACCTCTCAGAGCAGGGTTAATCGGTTAGTTTGGAATTCGGTGAAGTGGATCAATTTTTGGGCTGATAGGGGATTTAGGGTGGTTACTGGAGTTACTAGAACGATTTGTAGGAGGTGGGATTTGACTGGTAGGGCCTTTCGGAACCGAATATCTAAGGAAATGGTTGTTTCCTTGGCCTGGAATGGCCAAGGCATAGCCAAAATACTTACCCGTGACACTTTGGTAGACTTGGTTTTCTCCAACTCCATCGATATAGTGTTCCTCTCTGAAACTAAGGCTAAGGATAGCTCTGTCATAGCCTTGTTTATAAGATGTTAGTTACAAAACTGGTGGTTAGTCCCACCGATTGGGAGTGCAGGTGGTTTAGCTCTGGGCTGGACTGAAAATGTTTCCCTGAAAGTTGTGCATAGTAATAAGAATATGATAAATGCCATCATAATGGATGAGAGCTCTAAAAAAGAAATATTGTACACCTTCTTCTATGGTAGTCCGTATCATGGATCAAAGGTTGAGCCCTAAAAGTTCATTAAAAAAGTGGCTCGCCGGGCCGCTACTATGCCATGGGTTCTTTTGGGGGACCTTAATGTCATTTTTCATCCATCGGAGAAGATCGGAGGAAGGAAGGGCAAAACTCTAAAGTAACGGAAGTGTTGGCTCTGGCAAATGAAACAGGTCTAATGGACTTAGGTTTTGAGGGAACAAATCAGTTCACATGGTCTAATCAAAGAACTGAGCGGCATATAGAGCAAAGATTAGACAGAGCTCTAGCCAATGCTATCTGGATGACAAACTACCCGGATTCTTTTCTAACTCATCTCCCGCCAATTGGGTCCGACCACAGTCCCATTATTCTGAGAATAAATAAGGAATCTATGTCTGGTTTTAAGCCATTCATATTCCCGGAGATGTGGTTTGAAGATGAATCTTGTCTAGCCCTGATACGAGAATGCTGGGAAAGATTCATTCCAGGTTCTCCTGGTTATAGGGTGGTATCTAAGCTTAAAAATATAAAGATGGAGCTAAAAGAGAGGAACAAGGGAGTTTTTGGTAATATTACCAAAAAGAATCAGAAAGACGAAAGATGAGCTAGATAAATGCTACCAAAATTCGAATCATGATAATCCTACTAGGAATCTTTGGAAGAAACTAGTTTTGGAATTGGATAAATGGAATAATATAGAGGAACAATTTTGGAAGGAGAAATCGAGAGACAATGATTTGAAATTAGGGGATAGAAACACGGCTTACTTTCACCTAAAAACAACAAATCGATATAGAAGGAACAAAATTTCCAAGCTGAAGGACGCTTCGGGAGAGTGGAAAACTAGGCTTGATGAAGTTGCGAAAATCCTAAAAAATCACTTCAAGGAAATAGCATCTTCGGAGGGAAATAGTACAATGGAAAAGGAGACGGAAATATTGGATTTAATCCCCAGTTGGGTATCAGAGGAAATTAATACTAAATTGGTAGCTACCCCAAACGACCAGGAAATAAAAGATGTAATTTTTGCTATGCCGCCGTCTAAATCCCCGGGACCTGATGGCTACCCGGCGATCTTCTTCCAGAAAAGATGGGACATAGTGGGACCGGAAATTATTGCCCTGGTCAAGAACTTCTTCGAAACTCTCTTCCTGCTGAAGGAAATTAATCAAACATTCCTCACTCTTATTCCCCAAAAAAGAAAATCCTACCACCCCAGCTGATTTCAGACCCATAAGCTTTTGTAACACGGTGTACAAGATAATCTCCAAAATTTTGGCCAACAGACTCAAACCTCATCTAAATACCATCATATCCCCCAGCCAAGCTGCGTTTGTTCCAGGCAGACAGATAGCGGATAATATCTTAATAGCACATGAAATTACTTAGGCTATGAGGAAACGGAAAAAAGGAAAGGTGGGATACCAAGGGTTAAAAATAGACATGAGAAAATCTTTCGATAGGGTTGAATGGGAATATTTAATCAAAATATTTAGAAAAATGGGATTCTCGGAAAAGTGGCGTGATCTGGTTTACCAATGTATTAGTACCACGGCCATATCGGTCCTACTGAATGGAACTCTGGGTAAAGTCTTCTACCCTTCTCGTGGTCTTCGACAAGGATACCCTTTGTCTCCCTTCCTGTTCTTAATTTGTATGGAAGTACTTTCCCGTATGCTTCAGAATGTTGAGTCAAAAAAACAGATAACTGGAATTAAGATTGCAAGAAACATCCCTTCAATAAACCATCTTTTGTTTGCGGATGATATATTGATCTTCACTAAGGAGGACATGAGACAATCTAGGAACCTTATGAACTTGCTCAAGGATTTTGGAGAGTTTTCTGGTCAACTCATAAATCTTGAAAAATCGGGAGTCTTCCATACCCCTAACCTGGCTCCTAGACTGAGTAGAGCCCTTACCAGAACCCTTAGGATGAAAAATATGAACCTGAAAGACAACTATCTGGGGGCACCGCTGTTCTTCCAAAAGCTGAGACATATAAACTTTGTGAACCTTATTGCTAAGTTCAAAGTAAGGTTAAAGGGCTGGAAAAATGTTAATCTGAATCAGGCGGGTAGGTCGGTTCTGGTCAAATCCACGTTGGAATCTATGCATATTTACCAAATGACATGCTTTCCAATACCGATTAAAACTTTAAACTCCCTAAATAGTCTTCAGAGGGACTTCTGGTGGGGAAAAAAAGAAGAGAAGAGGGGGTGCTATATCAAGGCATGGGGTTTTATGAAAAAAAAGAAGAAACATGGGGGATTAGGATTTAAGAAACTGAAATTGGTTAACGAAGCTATGCAAACCAAACTGGCATGGAGAATGATTTCGGAACCGGAGGCACCATTGGTGAAAATCTACAAGTCGATATATTTCAACAACAATAGTCCGTTGAGAGAAGGTACAAAGAAATATGTTGTAGCGTGGGGTGGAATTCGAAAAGGGCTGGAAAATGTTAAGCAATTAGGAATCTGGGATCTACCGTTGACGTCGAAAACTAATATCTGGGAGGTAAAGTGGATACCCGGGATGGATGGCTTAATCCAATCAGAATCGGGGAGGATTGAAGAACTGGGTATAAGCCGGATAAGGCATTTTTGGGATTTCAATAGGATGGACTGGAACAATACTCTCTTAGTACAATTGTTTGATACGGATACTGTGCATTTTATCAAGTGTGTTAGACCTAGGTTGGATGGTCAAGACATCTATAGGTGGAGCCTTACCAAAAATGGAAAGTGCTCTACTAGTTCGGCGTACGATCATATTGATAGAGTAAATGTAACAACGAATGTGTCAAATCCGCTAAACAAAATTTGGAATATCCAAACTACCCCTAAGATTAAGCTTTTCCCGTGGAGATGCTCTATTGATTGTCTTCCGGTGAGAGATATCCTGGCGAATAAAATGGATCTGGAGACAGTTAATTGTCCTATGTGTGATTCTTCTAGGGAGACGGCCACCCATCTGTTGATGGATTACTCATATGCTAGGGCGGTTTGGTTCGGGCTGAGTAGGGCCTACAAGATAGAAAATGGTCAAAATCTTATAGATTGGATCAAAATATGGTTTAAAAATCCCGGAGATTGGGAGGAGGAAATGATAGACTGGGTGGCAGTGTGTGGCATTGTTACTTGGAATATATGGAAAGCAAGGTGTGACACCGTATTCTCGGAACACAAATTATCAGTGCAAGACTTGATCAGGAAAATAGATAACGAAATAACGGTTCAAAGTAAGGTGTTTACGAAGACAAAAAATCACAAGGACAGACTGCAACAACCAAAGGACAATAAAACATGGATTCCGCCACCAATGGAAATGATCAAAGTTAACTATGATGCGTCGTACAAAGAAGGGGAGATGGCGGTAGGATTGGGATTCTGCGATAGAGACTACATGGGAAAGTTAGGGACAGCTAGCTCTGTTTCAACAGTGGCAACCTCGGTTCTGATGGAGGAATGTCTGGGAGCAAGGGAAGCGACTATGTGGGCTATTTGGAAATGGCGGACAAATATAATTCTGGAAGGAGACAACCAAGATATTGAGGAATACATGAAGGGTGGCAATGTTAATATGGACTGGCAGTGTAGTAACCTCCTGGAGGAACTCAAGGAAATGGCAAAGGCTTTCTCTAAATTTGAAGTTTCACACAAAAAAAAACAACAGGGAATCAGGTTGCGGACGAGTTGGAAAAGGAAGGAAGAAAAGGCAAGACGATATCTTACACGGAATCAAGCATACCGCGGAAGTTGATCGACTTATTATGTGCTGATTTAAACTGTATTTCTGGTAATTTAATTGTAAATAGTTCCGCAGGGAACAAAAACTCTTAAGTGCTCTTACTTTTAACTATAAAAAAAAATTTGGGTTGATTCCTATCAGGGGTGATTCGACTGGACCACTTTATTCTCCAACCGACAACCACAACGATTACCTATCTTGTACACAGTGGTATTTTTCTATTTACCTATAGTGTTATATTCTTTATCCATTTTCAATTCCCCTTGTTTATGTTGTTCTTATCACATTGCTCCTTATTACTTACATACCCCACATAGTCGCAATACCACTATATATAGAGTTTCTTGGTACACTATACTTGAACATGTAACTCTCATGGATATCAAGAACTTAGAACCCTTGATAATATTTTCGGAAATATACGATCATCGTGGTGTTGCTCGTATTGAGATTCTAGAGTTCTAGTAGTGAATGTGGAAGCAAGTCAGCTCTAGTAGTGAAGGTGGAAGAAAGTCTTTGGTGGTTTCTTAAACTTTCTCTTTTAATATTAAAATGATTATTACTTGCTTGCTTACAATTGATGTAGAACTTGCCTATTTATACTAGTCAGCTAAGCCTCCAAGTGACCAACTCCAAATTGAGTTCTACTTCCTTAGCCTACAAACTAGACCAACATTTTTATCACATGTTTTACATTATGGTAATTGACCAACCTCTCTTGATCATTCTAGATACTTTGAACTCTACCTAACTCTAGACTTCTTTAAGAACGCGCAATTGGGGGATATGAGAATTAATTGGGGGATATAGCTACAGGAAAAAAACGGTGTCCCAATAGCAATTTGGGGTTACCCCCTATGTAATTATTTTTTTAATTCCTAATCCTACCCTCACTAATTAGGATTAGTTACTAATTATGATTAGTAAAATGTTAATGATTTGGGAGATATAATTAGTGTGTTATTATGTTTATTTAAATTTTTGTTGGTTAGTTGAGAGTAGAAGGAGGGAAAAAAAATTTGAGTAGAATTTTTTTTTTGGAAAATGGAAGATGATTGTGATGAGAGACTTGCAGCTGCTGAATCTTTAGCTCAATTACAACAACAATCATATCTTCAATCTTCGGTTAATGATAACAACTCACAATTGGAGTTATATGATGAACCAACACCCTTGGATCATGATTTTCATGACCATGATGTGTTTTGTGAAGTACCAACTCAAGAAAGTACACATTTTCAACATACAAGAAACCCAAACACACAGGCAATGCTTCAAAGAGGTCGAAAATTTGTTTTTTTTTTTTTTTGAAACCGCCATTTTTGTCTGAAAAAACCTTAGTACCGGCATGCTCATTGTATGAATACTACGCCGGAACCTCTATAACCGGCATTGTATTCATACAAATTTGTATGCCGGGACAAAATATCCCCTCTGTTCAACAACATACCGGCGTGGTATTCAAACCAAGATTGCATGCCGGTACACATTTTTACTTTTTACCTACCACACCGGTAGCGTGAGTACATGACAGACAATGCCTGTATTTTATACCGGTATGGAAACTTAAATGTCAAGCATGCCGGTTTTACATGAAAAACATACAGGAGTTAATGATACTTTGAACTTAAATACCGGCATTTGTTTCTTTTAACTTACTATGCCGGAACTATATCCCGGAGTGGAAAATGAAATCCTCCGAATGCCGGTTTTAATATTGGCATGGTGCTCAATTACCGTTCATGCCGGTTCTTAATCCTGGCAGTGTACTTTACTTATCGATAATGCCGGTTTTGAACTAATCAAATTTTGTTTTCATTCATTCCTTAGATTGTGAAATACAAAGATCAACCAAACTCCAAACCGCTCCATCAGGATACGTCGGAATACTATAAAATGCCTTGGGTATGTTACCAAACAATACTTTCACCTAGTTTTTACAATATTATGTTGGGATTTGCTTGTAATCTCCCATTGTTCTCCTTATGTAGGGAATAAAATATGAAAAGGAATCAATTGCTTGGGCAAAAGCGACGGCTCTTAAGAACATGTATGTCTTAGTGAGGAATATCCAACGTTCAAATGTTCGTTTTGAGATGGTTTGCGAGAGAAATGGAAAATACAAGTCGAATAGTCATAAGAGAAAGGGTTATGTATATGAAAAGAAGACTCATAGGTTATACAAGAAAGTTACGAGGAAGGATGACTGCCCCTTTAATCTTGTATTCTATCTAAGAGGAGAAAAATAAAAAGAAAAAGAATGGGAATGTAGGGTGTGGTTTGGGCGTCATAACCATCGGGATCCGAAAGATTTTGAAGGTCATTCCCTAGTTGCGAAGCTAAAACCTAATCAATTCGAGGATGTAAATAGAATGACCAAAGCATGTATCAAACCAAGAGTGATTCTCAGAGGATTCAAGGAAAAGGATGAGACGAACGTTTCTTCATTAAGTACAATTTATAGCGCACAAGCAACCATTAGAAGGTTGGAATGGGAAGGGATGAGCGTTATGCAAGAATTTGAGAAGAGAGTTTGGGATCACAACTACACACGTATCATTAAAAGAGGTCCGGACGAGAAGCCCCTTCAAATATTCATTGCACATCCTTTGCTTTCATAATTGGCTCATACATATTGTGATGTTCTTATGATGGACTGCACCTACAAGACAAACAAATACAACATGCCGTTGTTCAACATCGTGGGGAAAACATCGGACAAGGTAACATTCACATTGGCTTGGTGTTTAATGGAAAACGAGAAGGATTACAATTATCATAGGGCATTGCAACAATTGAAAGTATTGTTCCCGGAAAACCGATCACCGAAGGTCATCATAACCGATCAATTTGACGCACTAATGAATGCCATATCCGACGTATATCCGGATACACAAAATTTCCTATGTACATATCATATTGGTGAAAATGTGAAAAAACATTGTCATTATTTGTTCGAACCCTCTAAGGCGGATATTAAGAAGAGAATGGTTGATGAACTGGAGGAAGATGTTCGCAAAGAGAAACTATCACCCGGAGAAGAAGAAAATGAAATAGGAAAGATTAAATAGCGAGTCGACAAAGAACACGGTGAAAATCATAAAAGGTGGTTGGGATTTCTAAAGGATTGGGAGAAATTTTATTGGTCTCTTACCGAGGACATGTATGAAAAGAGATTGAACATGTTTATTGCCAAATATAACGAAGTGTATCCAAGTGCCGTCTCATATTGTCGGGATAATTGGTTGGATAAGTTCAAGGAAAAATTTGTGCATGCGTGGACAAATTGTTATAGACATTATGGGAATGAAGCAACTAGTATAGCGGATTCCTCTCATGGGAGATTTAAAGATCTCATCCAGTTCGGCCAAGGAAACGTGGTTACGGTCACCGACGCAATGGAGCAACACTTTAAGGCTGATATCGATAGGATCAAGATGGCTTTTGAGAAAAGCTCGATGGATATTATTACTCAATTTCTTCCACATACTAAGTTGCTCCAAGGAATAGATTTCAATGTCTCCCGTTGGGTAATAAAACATATGATGAGACAAATGAAATATGAGAAAAATTACGGAAAATCGGGTGATGTGGGTATTTGTCCCGACATGTCTTCATTGGAGCTTCAATGTCATCATATGCTTGTGAAGTATGAAGAGTTGATACCTCTTTATGTAATTGATCCGTTTTGGAAGCAACTAAGTTTCGACCTTCCCCCTAAGGAAGCTCCCGGACAATCACCATGGGATAAAAAGGAGGCCAAGGAATTCTACGAAGCTTACTCACGTGGAAACTCGGCTAGAAAACAAGTACTGTTGAGCCAACTAAGGCTAATTACACGGCCCTGGATAACACAAAGTGAAGAGCCAACAAAGGGAGATCCGCGCGGTAGACTACAAACTAAAATTTCAAGGAGAAAACAAAGGAAAGAATTGAAACAAATGACCCGACGTGAAGAAGAACTCGCGTAAACTAAGAAACGAGATCTATCCGCAGGTGAGATTTCGGAAGCAAGATTCGCAGAAGCGCCGGTTCCAAACAAAAGGGTAGGCCAAAGAAGGAACCGATATCAAGTCAACAACAAACGACGGGGTACGAAGCCACACCCATAGTCGATGTATCGTAGGTTTCAAAGAAAATGGGTAGGCCTCCAAAGGTACCAACATTAAGTTACCAAGGACAACAAGGTGACCATTCTGAAGCTAAACCCTTAGTCGATGTATTGAATGTTCCAAGGAAAAGGGGAAGGCCTCCAAAGGTACCAACATTAAGCTACCAAGGACAACAAGGTGACCATTCCGAAGCTACACCAATAGTCGATGTATCAGAGGTTTCAAAGAAAATGAGTAGGCATCCAAAGGTACAAACATTAAGATACCAAGGACAACAAGATGAGCATTCCGAAGTTACACCCATGGTCGATGTATCGGATGTTCCAAGGAAAATGGGAAGGCCTCCAAAGATACCAACATTAAGCTACCAAGGACAACAAGGTGAGCATTTTGAAGGCACACCCATAGTCCATGTATCGAAGGTTCCTAAGAAAAGGGGAAGGGGTATTCCAAAGAAGTATAATCTCCCATCACATACTGAAGACATTGATAATATAGAGATTGGAGAGGATGGTTTGGATATAATTAAGATAACCAATATGAAGATGTTTAAGGAGTCCTCGACGGGTAGGACTGTTAGACATTACCATACCAAGGTAGCGTCATACATAAACCAACTTCCTGAGGTTATTCGCGAGTTTATTGTGTACATGGATGATGTCGATGGAGATGTAAATTATGTCTATCATGCCGTGACCGAACAATTAGGAATCTTCGAGACGGCGGTTAGTAAAGGAATGACACCATACCGATATGCTAAAATGAGGATGGCCGATAAACTTGTGAAAAAAAGGAGATTTTATGAGCAATTGGTTAGCCACGCCAAGGGGTTTGATGATATGTGTGCTCAAGTGTTAGGACCCGAGCAGGACATGGTATTTCTTCCTTCTCAATATTGGATGAGAATTCCGCTTTGTGGGCATCTAGTAGCGGATACATTTAATTGTGTTCATTTTTTTAGCCCCACCGTAGTCGCAATATTTACTCCAAAGTGGAAAAAATGCGAAGGATCCCTTATAAAGAGAAGAGTTGTTTTGGCGTTCGTGAACGGCAATCATTTCTTTATTCTAAAACTCAAGGACAATTGTCCATTGCCACCTGTTTGTGGGATGGTTAAAATAAGGAACTAGATCCAAATATATGGAAGGGATGGATGGCATTGTATGAGGATAATCACCAATTATGGGAAGATTTGGCCTTATCAAAGAAACCTCTTAAAGAGGAGGAGTTGAAACTTCATACGTGTGGAAGCGATGATGAGTAATTTGGATATATGTGGTTTACTAATACGCCACCTTTTGTTTTTTTGGAAGTTTGAATTGTAATCATTAAACCATATGCCATGTATGTGCCAGTGTGATTTGATTCAAAATTTTCTATGTTGGTACTCGTACCGGCGTTGCAATATATGTTCTCTTTTGTGCCGGAATAACACCATGAGTACACAGATATAATTTTGTCATTTCCGGCATTGAAAAAATATGCATAAAACTGCCGGTACTACTACACATAGATATTTTATTCACAAGGGAAATTTTGAGTACCGGCATGGATGTGGCGCTACAGACCATGCCGGAAATATTTTTTTTACTCTGGAACTAAACATAGTTCTGGTATAGGACACACGATATCGACTATACCGGTTTTGGAAAATAAAAACTTAGAAATTGCAATGTTGGACATAGATTAACTAATATATTATGTTGTAAGCCAAAAACAAATGAAATCAACATCTAAAAAGTTTAACGAGACACATAAAATAACATAAGAAAAGACCTAATTCCATAAAATAGCATAAGCAAAGTTTAAACAAACCAAATGTAAAGTTAAGATGTTCCAAACCGAAAACAAATGAAACAAAGATGTTCAAAGTTTACCAAGCCATCCAAACAAACATAAACCAAACTAATACTATAAAAGACAAAAACAATCACTCAGTTCTTGGATTCTTGTGTGCCCTCTTCTTCTTTTTGCCCCACAAGTCTTTTGCCTCTGGATCTTCGATTTTGTCTATCTTTTCATCGAGTTTCTCCATTTCTTTCAGGGTCAGCACCACTCCTTTCTTGGTCTTCTTCTTAATGAATTTTGACAGATTTCCAAGCCGCTGACGCTTTTAAGTAATTTTTAAACATGTATTTAGTATGCACAATTTTATAAGTTGATAAATATAGATTAAGAGAGTAGTAATGAACGCACCAACAATGTAGCGAGCTGTAGAAGTCCGGGTATAGTATCTGGAGTTGTGGAGAGACGTGTTGGTGGTGGAGGGACCTCTACCATATCCGAGCGTACAACATAAGGATGCGAGTACTGTAGATGACCGCTTATGAATGTTGGTTCAGTTTCAAAACCTTTTTCGGCCAATTCCCAATCATCCGTATCCAGCACAAGTTCTTCTTCTTCCATTTCGATCTAATGTGCAAAAATAGGTTCTGGGTCGTAGCATACCAGAGTATGGTTCTCATATGGTTGGCATTTAGTAAAGTCATGAGAATATTTATGATAAGATGTATCCGTGAGATCTTTCTCCTTGTAACCAAGTTGGCGCATCACGCGGAGAGGGTTATGCATAACGAATCCTTTTGGATGAAATAACGGTCTGTTGTAAAATGAAACATTTTCATGTCTCTGAAGGTGAACTCCTCTGACTTTCCTATAAGGGTCAAACACAACATCTTCCACAGAAAACGAGTCCAAAGCCAATCTCATTTATAAAAACTGTTTCTTGTTAGGCGAAGGGGTATTGTGGAAGAAGTATTTCCGAGCTAGAGCCATATTCGGTTCATAATCATGCCAAATCTCCAATCCTTTATACCCTATGAACAAATATCGGAAGTGTTCATAAGCCCACACTTGTGCCCATAAAATGTACTAGAAAATAAATAGTTGGAAACTAACAAATGTAATGATAACAATCACAAAATATGTAGTTCACTATACCTGAATCACAGTGAAATTCCCATTAAATTGATGGCCTTTCGCCTTAGAAGCTCGACGCATTTCTGCCAAAAAATGTGCCAAGAAAGCAGTGCCCCATGAATACTTATGAATGTCTTCCAACGGATCCAAATACTGTAGGTTGTTCATATGCACCCTGTTACCATTAGATTCAGGGAATATAGCGGTTCCCAAAATGAACAACATATATGCAGCGGCAGTTTGTTGAGCTTATGCGGGAGACAATTCCTTGTTCTTCGTATTCCCAAACAATTGATTGAGTTGGACGAATGTTATAGTCTTTTTCTGAGCAGTTTGTTTCTTGTACAAATTTGCCAACGTGGTTTCCTTGTTCCATCCAAACAACTTTTCAGTGAGCTCATAGATCTTATCCCACCCTAGGTCCTTCGACTTGTCTCCTACCTTAACCGGTTTCCCAAGAACCTCTAGTCCTGTTATCCTTTGGACAAAATGAAAATGCATGGTGTCATTTTCACCATAAAACCTCTCCAAAAATCAGTTTGCCGTGACGGTATCAGTGGCCACATAATTTTCTATCGCAGGATACAAGCCAGATGCTTTGACTATTTGTTGAAAAGCCGGATACTCATCCTCCAAAAGCCACACATCCGATTATTGATGGCGGCTAACACGCCAGACTTTCCTGTGGTCCTATAAAAACACAACGAACTTAATTAAATTGATCACAGATAAATAATATAATAACAAGATACAAACGTCTTACATAAGTCTGATAGATCCAACGAACCCAAGAGTCTTTATACGAAAATAAAAGTTGCGGGTTTATCGGTTGACCCAATGTTTGCCATCATTGCTGTCATGAATCAAGTCGTACTTATCAGGGAAGTGAGGAGGGGGTGCCTTTTCATCATCAGTTTGTCCTAAGACACCTGCTTGTGAGGATGAGCCACCTGCTAGTTCCGGTTCTGGTGAATTTTCCCTCTCATCATCATCATCAATGCTGGTTGAGTCGCTTATTGGATGATCCCGAATTGTGACCTTAGCAGTAGCGGGATTTTGACGTTTATGTCGAGAAAACTTACGTTTTGATTGTTCAACAGCTTTTCCTTTTCCTTTGTCCTTTATTGGTGCGTGAGACCTATGTTCCAACACGTTAAACTGAGTTATATATTGGATGCCGGCATACAAAAGGAACACACATAAAACCGGCATACCCCATAGACATATATATCACGCAGGAACACATACCGGCATTAACGGCAATAAATAACCCTATGCCGGTTATATTTAATTCTATACAGAAAATTATAAAAAATATAAATCAAAAACCGGTATAATATGTTACCATACCTTGAGTGCCAGAAAAGATACCGGCATCGGAAAGTTTAATACATTACATGCCGGTTTTTGTTGAATTGTATCTAGGAGTTTAAAATTTTAGGGAACGAAAACCGGCACAGTATGTTACCATAACGTGAATGCCGGAACATTAACCGGCATTGCCAAAGAAAATTTGATAGTGCCGGTATGGTTTCCGGCATACGTAAATTATAAGTCTATGCCGGTTTTCTGGTTTTTTTTACAGAGTTCTTAACAATTTTAGTTCAGCAAAACCAGCATAGTTTGTAAACCCAAAACAGAATTTCAAATTGATCAATAATGATTTTCAAATTGAATTCAATTGACTAGAATTTCATTTTACTAGAATGCAATTTCAAAACCCTAAGAAGAATTTTTGATCCGTCATGAACCCTAGCAAGTTTGACGTTGTGTTATATATTATGGGATAAACCCTAAAAGTACTTCAATTAAACATGAGACTTTGTGTTATACATCACTTACCGAATCAAATCTGTTACGTCCGCCTCACCAGGAGACTCTTCAAGACTTTGTTGTGCATCATCAACAGGTATTTCTGGATTGGGTTTATCACGAGATTTGCGACGAGCCATTGCTTTGGTATAGGGAGAGATTGAATAGATCGAATATTTTTCTTTCCAAAACCGTCACTTATATAGCATTAGTAGTTTGAAGCCGATGAGCCATTAAAGAAACCGACGATTTTTTAACCTTCCAATGACTCATTAAAGATTTGGTAACCGTCAAATTAGTGGAATGAAACTGTAACCGTCAAACAAGTTGAATGAAATTATAACTACCAGAATTTCGGCATGGGCTATTAATACCCGCTATGCCGGTATTACAAGTTGATGATTTTTTTAACTTCTTAGTTGTGGGAAAACCGGCATAGCGTGTAAACATATCAAAAATGACGGTTTACGAAACCGGCATAGGATTTAACTCATCGGGATTGCCGGTATGTGATAGAAACTTGACGAAATAAACATCATTAAGCACAAACATAAGATCTCAAGCAAATTCCAACTAACATCATTTAAGTGAATAAAGTTTAAACATATAAATAACGTTACACATGGAATGAAAGGTCTCAAGCCAAATACACCTAACATTATTTATTGGAATGATATTCAACAAGCAAAGCATCTTCGAAATGCCTAAAAGGCTCTTTTCTCCACTTCGTATATGCATCCTGAGCTTCATACCTATCACCACTGTATCTTGCAAGAAATTCGTTGTATTTGAGGCATGATTTGATGAGTGCAGTAGTTCGAATGCATACTATTTGATCCGCGTATTCAATTTTGCGTTTCTTACCGTCAAACTTTTTATGCCTGGTCCTTACAAGACCCCAAAAAACATCCGAAGGGCGTTGATCCTCCGGGAATTCCGATACTATGTAGTAATTTCTAATCCACTCTGTTTCCTCCTCAACATTTGCTTCTATCTTAGCTTCTTTTTGACGTTTAACCGCTTCCTTAGCTTCCGCTTTTATCTTATCTAATTTTTGACGATAACGTTCAAGCTTTGCTTCCTCTTTTTCTTCTCTTTTCCTCTTAATTATCTCTTCTTCCATTGTGGCAATTGACTTGGTAGTTTCTTCCTTCCTTTTTAGTTTTTCTAGTATTGTGGCAACGGAGTTGGTCGTGGTTGATGATTGATTTCCTGTCGGAGTGGACAATATGTTCCTCATATACGTTTTTCTTTTTCGAGGGAATTGATGAACTTGGCAGCTGGTGATTGATAATCCATCGAAGATATATCTTTGAGGTATCAAGTGCAATGGGTGTATCCATTCCTTTAAATAGATGTGGACATAACGGCTCTTTTCTACTTTAGTGACGGCATTCTAAGTAACTTAGATCCCACGCCGGAAAAAATGTTTTCTAGTGTATGGTTTAAAAAACTAGCCGTTAGGCATTCAATTTCTGGCACCGGCATATATAGGAGGAAGTACGACTATGCCGGTATGGTGTTCCAACACTGGAGTTTATAAAACGATGATGCCGGTACCGCGGAATTTCTTTACAGGAAACGAGCCAAATATGCCTACAATACCGGCATTCAATATATAATACCCACTATGCCGGAATGGGTATAATTAAAAAAAAAACGGCTAGTTTTTTGAAAAATAGGACCGTTGGTGCTTCATTTCTATATAACATCCCCTATTCCTTTGGCAAAAACTACACAAACCAAGCACCAAATAACAAAAATCATTCTCTCAAGAAAGCAAGCACGGTTCAAAAAATGGGGGATTCATCATCTACCTCTATTTTCAAAGTAAGTAGATTTACTAACAACATACTCTTCGATACTATGACGGATAACTAATATACTTTTCTATTACAGAGTCATCATTGCAAGTGTCAAATTTGCAAGTCACCTACTCACCTAGCCATGGAATGTCCATTTATTTATTCAAAGTGTAGAACATGTGATGGGACACGCCGGTTTTGGATTGCAAAAACTGATGATGCTGAAAATGGAAGAATTTTTCTAAGGTGTTTGAATCACCCAAAGTGCGATGAGTTTCAATGGTTTGACAAAGCTGTTGAACTAGCAGAGTCAAGAGAAAACCACAAGGGCCAATGCAAGCCTATAGATGGGTGTGATGGGTTTTATATAAAGGGAAATGAATATGTTGAAAAATAAAAATATCCAATGAGGATGATCCTTGACACCCCCATCCCGAACGATGTCTTTGAACAGATTAGGGAAACGCTCAAAGGCTCCGCAATTGTTGAAAAGGGATGGAAATAGGTTATCTCTAACTAAGTGCAATCCATTCACTATTTTTTTAATTTAAAGTTTCCAATCCAATGTAATAGATTACTTCGGACTGAAATAAAAAAGAATTTGGAATGAATTAAGCGGTGTGCCGGCATTAAACAAATCTATACAACTATGCAGGTTTTATGTCAACTCTGTAAGAGTATTTGGAAAGTTTAAATACCGGCATTATCAAAATGAATCTTACTATGCCGGTTTTCTGTCACATATTTAAGAGCATTTGGAAATTTGGAACACCGGCATGGAATTTAGCAGACACCACCATGCCGGTACATGTCAGTTTCTATACAGGAACCAAAAAATTTAAACAGATTGTTCCGGCACGATAATTGCTATGCCGGGACTAGGTACCGGCAGTGTTTTGGGCATTCCGTATATGCCGGTATGTGTAACAGTATTTCTAAAAATGATCTCTATTATGCCGGAACATTTTAACTTTCAAACTAGAAATCTTAACATGTTCAACATAAACCAAAAACTAAAGAGTTAACCCACAGTACAAACCAAAACAAGTTTGAAATTGTTTTTGACGTAACAACCACCATCACTAATTGTCATCAATTCTCTTCCACTACATTGGTCTTTTGTTTCTTTTGGGTCGGCGCCTTCCTTGTTTCCCCAAACATAGCTTTGACAATAGGGTCAGTTTCTTCAATTCTATGAAGCTTTTCCTCGAGTTCCTTGATTTCTTGAAGAGATAGCACCACTCCGTCCTTGTGCTTGCAACCTAACATCTTCGTAACCTTTCCAAGCCGACGTTGCTAGTTTAATACATCAAACACATAATAATTATATATGTTAATATATGATTATGTTTACATTTAATGACTACAAGCAATTAATAAAACTTACCACCATTCTGAAAGCCTTGAGAATTTGGGTCAGCGTTGGTTGTGGAGGTGGAGGAATTTGAACAGGAAGGTTTTCTTGGTATGGAGCTTCGACGGAGGGAGGGCGCATGACATAAGGATGTGACCATTCCAGGTAATTACTCATGTAGTTGTCATCAAATTCATAACCATTTTCCGCAATCTCCCACTTAATAATATCTACCAAATGACATGGCTCTCTTTCCCTCCAATGTGTTGGTTCCGGTTCTGGATGATACACTACATGCAACTTGTTGGGATTTGAATTGCAACGAGAAAAGTGAAGATGATAATTATAAACAGAGGCCGACCAAAAATGGGATAATTGCTTAAATCCATGTTGGCGCATCACACGGCATGGATCGGCCATGATGTATCATTTTGGGTGGTACAACGGCCATTTGTAAAATGCAACATCTCTTGGAATTTGATGGTATCCTCTAATCTCCTTATAAGTGTCGAACACAACGTCTTCCTTCCTCATAGCATCCAGATCCAATCTCATATAGATGACTCGACCTTTGTTACCGGGCTTTGGATTACTGTTAAACTCGAACCTCTGAGATATAGGGTTATCGGGTTCAGGAAGGTATTTGATCTTCAATAATTGGTAGTCCTTGAACAAGGTTGGGAAGTGTTCATAACACCACATCTAATCCAATGTGAACAATATACATTTGAACATAAGTTAAAAAAATACATGTGAACAATATACATGTGAACATAGATAAAAGAAATTTGTAACTGAAGTAGAGTGAAATTCCCGACAAATTGGTTTGTTTTAGCCAATGAAGCCCTTCTCATCTCCGCCATCAGATGTGTCATTACGGCGGTGCCCAAATAATAGCCATAGACACCTTCCAACGGGTCAAGGTACTGGAGAAAGTTTTCACTTACCCTGTTGCCATTAGTGTCAGGGAATGCCCTAGTGCCCAACATGTATAACAGGTACGCAACAGCTGTGTAACGAACCTGTGCAGGGTCCCATCCATCCTCCAAACTTCTAGACTTTGTATTTTCAAACATTTTCTTAAGCATCGTCAGCTTGAATGTCTTCGTCTTACTTCCGTTCGATGCTACATAAAATCTATTCGAAGAAGTTTTGAAGTCCCAACCAAACATTTTTTTAGTCAAATCGTGCAACTTCGTCCAATCTAGGTCCCGAGATTCAACTCCTTCTGAAATTGATTTGCCGATAACATTCAATCCTAGAATGTGATGAGCATTTTCAGGAATTAAGGTCATCTCTCCAAACGGGAAGTGCATTGTATCAGTTTCACCATGATACCTTTCGACGAAGCAATTGACGGTCACAATATCTGGATTTACATAATTTTCAACCAAAGAATACATACCAGAGTTCTTTACTAATGTTTGGGCATCTTCATGCTCCAACGACAATTTCCACTCAGCAGCGGCTTGGTTTCGGCAAACACGCACAGCCTTAGTATGATCCTACAAATAAGAGATAATACGATTAAGATATGATGTAAAAGATTAAAAAAATGCATATGTGCACAAAATACAAATTTCTTACATAGGTTTGAAAGATAGTACGATCCCAAGAGTGCTTGTATCCAAAGAGTACTTTCAGGTCCGGAGCTTGACCCCAAATTTTACCATCATCGCGGTCGGGTATCATGTCATCAATGTGAGGAATGTGACAACCTTTAACTTTAACTTTGACTTTTCCCTTTCCTTGTGTTGGTTGTTGACTCGTCCCACCAACTTCGCTTTGGCTTTCTAATTGACTTGGATGAACCTCATCATCTTCCTCCTCACTTTCCCCTTCATGATGCTCTTCGTCCTCAACTGTTCTAGTACCTTCACGGATTGAAAGTGCACTACATTCACCACCACTCTCCCAAATTGACCCTCTTGTTTGAAACCCCAAATGCTTCTTGCAACCTTTGTCTTTCCCTCGTGGAGGCAGGGACTGAGGAGTATCAAGACCGTCCTTCCTCCTTCTCTTAGTGACAATAAGACCTTTATTTTTCTTCGCTTCTTTGGCTTTTGACCTATAACATAAGCAAACAAAACAAATAGACGGCTCTTAAGTCATGGTAGTTTAGGAACCGGCATAGAAACTCTTAACTAAACCAATGCCGGTTCAATGTACCGGCATCCCATGGAACCTAACCTTTGTGCCGGTATTGAGCACAATTTCACTGATGTTCCTGTATCTTTTAAGTGTACTTATGGCATTTTCGAATTCAACTAACTCATGCTGGTATTTAGGTTTCGGCATTCACGAAACCTAGATATAATGCCGGTACAAAAAAAATCATCATGTGTGTTTTTGGTTGACAACCGGAATAGTCTTCAACCCAATTCGTATGCCGGTACAAAAAATTAAGTTTCAGGAATTCAAACCGGTATGGTGTTCAACCATAATTATATGCCGGTATAATAATTTCAGTTTCAGGAATTAAAACCGGTATGGTATTCAATCAAAAGTCTATGCCGGTACCTATACCGGCTTGGTATTCAAACTTAGATTTGATGCCGGGATTCTCTGTAACTCGACAGTTTCAGCTATTGTTGGTCATTCAAACCTAAACCCATTGCTATAAATCGATTAAAATAATCATAAATGAGTTCAAAACCACTAACCTTCTCAGAGAAGCCATGGTTGAGAGTGGTTGATCATCCGAGTTCGACGCGTCGTCCTCTTCTTGTTCTTGAGCAATCGAAGCAATTCTTTCTTCGTGTTTTTGTTCACCAATCGATTTGGTCCTCAATGTGGCTTTTGTTTTCTTTCGTGGAGGCATGTTTATGAATCGACGAAGAAATTTTTGATTTAACGATTAATCGTCGATGAAGAACGACGAAGAAGATGAAGGAATTTTTTATTTTTCAAAACCTATGCCGGCACTCGAATTGTAAATGGGGGATAAAACCATTTGGTTTTTGATTTTATTGTTTTAGGGGAAAGGGCATAACAGTCTTTTCATAATTTTTTTAATTAATCTAAGGGTGTTTTGGTATTTTCGCCCACAATAGACACCCCTTAGCAGCAACCTTTGGTTAGGGGAAGTAAATCATATCCCCTAATTAATTCTCATATCCCCCAATTGCGCGTTCTTCTTTAAACCTTGTTCACATTAGTTCATATTAGACATTACAAATTATATGTTTCAACACTCCCGCGTAATTTGTAATGGCTTTGTTTTTGTTCTTCACCCTATCTCTGTTTGTTTCTCTTAGCTTCTCATGCTCTTGTAGCCTTTTTTTTTTTAAAGAAAAAGTTTCTCTTAGTTTTTTGGACATAGCGGTCCCATCTTCATAGTTATAGGACATCTCGGTCCTAAATGTAGTTTAAGGACATTACGGTCCCATCTTCATAGTTTAGGGACGTTTAGGTCCTCTTCATAGTTTAAGGACATTTCGGTCCTCTTCATAGTTTAAGGACGTTTCGGTCCTCTTCGGAAGTTTAAGGACATTACGGTCCACTTCAATTTCTTGGGTAGAATACTTCTGTACTCCTTAGAATTTAACCCATTTTTGTTATTCTCTACAACTCATAGGATTTTAACCTACTATTGTTGTTCTTTCTCTCATCACCTCTTGGTGATTTTTTTTTTTTTTTCTTTCTTGAAACCGAGTAGGTCATCTCATTGAGGCTCTCTTCCCACAATATTAGGAGGCGATCATTTGATGCTCTCTTCCCTCAATATATGGAGGCATTCGTTGTTGACGTTTTCTCGATATCGGCTTCTAAAACTCTTGAACGATTGTGGAGGCAATCCTTGGTGCATTCTTCCCACAATTGTCTTTAGAACTTTGTAAACATTGAGGAGGCAAATTATTGCTCTCTTCCCTCAAACTTGTCTTCTGGTCACTTATCATAAAGTGATTTATTTTTTTCTTCTCTTTTTTTTTTTTTTCACATGGAGGCGTTTTTTGCTCCTGTGTATGTAGGATTTTTTTTTTTTTTTTGGAATGGTTGAAATCTTCTTAGTGGTTTTTGCATCTTCTCCTTCTTAAACTTCATATCTTCTCAACTCGAAAGCTTTGACACCCATCAATTCATAGCGGAAAATTTTACGCCCATTTCGGATCGAACGAGCTCTGATACCAAGTTAAAATTTATACTTTTATCAAGAACTTAGAACCCTTGATAATATTTCCGGAGATATAAGAGCATCATGGTGTTGCTCGTATAGATATCCTAGAGCTCTAGTAGTGAAGGTGGAAGCAAGTCAGCTCTAATAGTGAAGGTGGAAGCAAGTCTTTGGTGGTTTCTTAAACTTTCTCTTTTAATATTGAAATGATTCTTACTTGCTTTCTTATAATTGATGTGGAACTTTCCTATTTATACTAGTTAGCTAAGCCTCCAAGTGACCAACTCCAAATTGAGTTCTACTTCCTTAGCCTACAAACTAGACCAACATTTTTATCACATGTTTTACATTATGGTAATTGACCAACCTCTCTTGATCATTCTAGATGTTTTGAACTATACCTAACTCTAGACTTCTTTAAACCTTGTTCACATTAGTTCATATTAGACATTACAAATTATATGTTTCAACATATTGTACCATCGTTGCTCACCTCACCGATCAATCGGAGGATACATCAATTGGTGAGACTTCAACAGGGATCCGGGTTAGTGCTCACGTTTCTGATGCTTTGTCGAGAGGTATGACCAATTGGAAAGTTGTTGCAGTAGGCAAACTCATTGTTGATAGTGAATTGATACCAAAGGCAGCAGAAAGGGATGCTAAGTTTGTTTGGACTCATCTTAGATCTTCTGGTCGAAGTTGGAGATATTTCCTTCTTGAAACGCTATTTGTTTTGAGAACGAGGCTGATTAGAACTTTATACTTCATGGAACTGCTTGAAATTTTCATAACAACTTAGTGGTGCTTCGAGAATGGACACCGTCAAGTGATAACCATGATTTGGACTTTTCATCTCAAAAGATTTGGATGA
Source organism: Papaver bracteatum (assembly GCA_023529315.1). NCBI lineage: Eukaryota > Viridiplantae > Streptophyta > Magnoliopsida > Ranunculales > Papaveraceae > Papaver > Papaver bracteatum. The sequence goes on from JAJJWX010005204.1 coordinate 636,527, forward strand.
AATTTAAACATCTTCTACCTGAATTTCTAGATGAGAAATGATTTAACTTTTTGCAGAAACTATAGATGATGTTATTCATATTGAAGTCCCCAAAGGTGGAACCAAATTCTGAGCATTGGTTGAAATTTCTCTCACGACTTACATGTAGCATCTGGTGCCGGAGTGCCTCACTAGATCAACTTTCCTTTATGAAGGTCAGACTCGTAATATATATCCGGATTGTATGGTGATTTCACATGATTCTTCTATATGCTCTTCTCGTATAAACAACCGTCTCGCAGCTAAAGGTGAAGTAAGGAATTTTGGACATGTTGTGCAGCTCAATACATAGTGGCGCCAACCGAGAGATAAAATTCAATTGTACCGTCAACATCACCACAAACAAGGTGATATGCTTCTCCCCATGCGCACTTGGGCTATTACTTCACATATTATAGGACGGTGCAATGACACTCGTAGTGGGGATGGAAGTTCATGTTCTTTTCAGAAAGCGAAATAGAACATGCACAATCGACATGGAGCAATACTAGGGCCAGCCTTGAAAATTTGTTGCCCCGAAGTCAAACTGCAAAATGATGCCCCACGTACATAGAAAAAAATCCCTAATGTGAAACTTAAACAACACATGTAAATAACATTTGATCGGTTGATCTGTTGATCATGTCACTTGGCTAAATGTTAATTTAAATAATCTATAAACGTCAAAGGAGCCATGAAAAAGAACTTTATTAAAATTTGGTCGACCTTAAAATGAATAATCACGTCCTTATGTTGGGCCAAATAAATTAATCATCGAGCAATCCTCGGTGAAATCCATAGCTTTGAGTTAAACCTTATGGACAGACAAGGTTTGAGTCAATCAATATTGACGGACTGTGTCAACTCGGTCAAGCTGGTTGGCACTGAAAATACTTTTTAGCCCTCAGCAGTAGTTAACTCTAACCCAACCATAGGTGAAGTGGGTAGAGTAAACAATTCATACCCGTAAGAATCCGAATTGGTTTTCATTCTCTTCTTTATATTTCAGTATCCCCTGTTCTACCATGTTCTTCTCCCTCTCACTTTCCTCTTGAGCTACTGTTTGCCTAAAAAATTCATACCCGTAGCAGAGATGGACAGGAATCCTCCAGGTGATGCAAAATAACTTTTCTTTTTTCACTTTTGATTATGTTTTGGATTGAGAGAAAGGAAGAGAAATGGCGATGTCAATGGTGAGATCTGGTTTTCAATCTGCTCTTCGTAGAGGCGGACATAGCAGTATTCCAACCAAGAGGAACTTCTCTTCCTCAGCTCATCACGATGATGCCCGTAAGACTTTGATTCTCTTTTTTTTCTCAATTTTTAGCTGATTTTAGGGTTTCGTTCTATAAAATTTCATTTTCATGATTAGGGTTTTTTTGTATCTTATTTGTGATGATGATGATTCATCTAATGATTTTCTTTGGAATTTTCAATCTGATTTATAGGTGAAGCGGCGAAATGGGAAAAGATTTCATATGCTGGAATTGCGGGTTGCACTGCTTTCGCTGTTTGGACTTTGTCAAAGGGTCATCCCCATGCAGAAGAGCAACCAGTAAGTGTTTTCTATTGATCTTCGATTGATTTCTTTATCTATATGTATTTGGTTTCAGTGTCGATTTTTTATTGATTTGTGATAATCTGTTTAACTATGTCGATTTCTTATTTATCTGTGATAATTTGTGTGAAACTTGATTATACTTATTTTTGTTTTCTGCAGGCATATCTTTACATGCGCATCCGAAACAAGGAGTTCCCAATGGGTAAGTTTATTTTTACTTGATTCCTATGATAGCTAAATCATATTTGATATCCATTTCGAGCAAACATGCTTGTAGTTTGAGTATTGGGAAGAATTTGAACCTTATGATGTCCATTCTGTTAACTATTGCTATTTAGTCTGTAAATACAACAAGTTATATCCCCTTAACCAAATTATAGGTCACATGACATATGTTGATTGATATATTCGAATTTTAGATTGATACTTCGGTTTTAAACTTAGTTCAATCACATCATATGTTATCTTTGAGTATATGCTTGCTGGTAACTTTTAGATCTATATTTATTTGAGCATTGGTAGGTTTAGTTGTAAGATTGTATGCCTGAAGTGAACAACTTGCGAAATTGTGTCGAGAACTGGAAATTTTAGTATTTGGAAACTGTTGCTTGTAGAGAATGAAAATCAGATACAATTTGTTTTGTGTCAATCCAGTAGGTAATAAAGTTTCTATTAACAATCACTTTGAATTGTCTAAATATGCTCAGCAGCAAGGTGCTAACAATCACTTCGAATAGTATGCCTGAAGTGAACAACTTGCGAAATTGTGTCGAGAACTGGAAATTTTAGTATTTGGAAACTGTTGCTTATAGAGAATGAAAATCAAATATAATTTGTTCTATGTCGATCCAGTAGGTAATAAAGTTTCTATTAGCAATTACTTTGAATGGTCTAAATATGCTCAGCATCAAGGTGCTAACAATCACTTCGAATAATCTGAATATGCTTACCGCTTATATTGCAGTTTTGTTTTAATATACATTTACCAGCAATATTAAGGTTTATATAAATTATTACGATTGACAGTAAACATCTTTCTTTCAAAGAAATTATTGAAGGCTGCAGAGTAATTTGTTTGGTTGGATGGGGCTGGCATGAGTTGCTCAATAAGAATGGCTTATAACCGAAATATTATGTTGAATTATATGAATCTTTTAGCAGACGTCTCTCAACTATCCAAAGTCTGCAGTTGCTACTGATATAACACTTATCATGTGCTTGCAAGTTGTTGTACATGTGCTTTGTATTACTAAACTTTCTGGCATATTTCATAGCTGAGTCCGTTACTTTAAAAGTTTATATTTATATGAATGGTGCCTACTTTTCTACGCATATAGTTCAATGTGATTCAGATGTTTTCTTTTACGATTTTCTTTTAGAAGACAAATATGCTTTTTCATCTACTCGGTGGCTTTTGAATGAACCTTTATCACCAACTAATGTGATTTTGTTAAACAATTTCAGGAGCATGTTGAGATTAAGTGCTGTTTAAATGAGATGAAAATGAAGGGTCGTTCCAAGCTTGATTTTTGCAGTTTTCAATTACTCATCTGTGGTGAGAAAATTGTATCCTACAGCTTTGAAAGAGTCGTGTTATAAACTCAATGTTGGTTATAAATTTCACCTAAAACTTCTTTGCAACCTTTTATTTCCCACTAACCTCAAATTTCTAATTACCCTGTTGTGGATATCAAATTCTTAAATCACAACTTTTTTTTTCTTCTGTATTTCTTAATTCCTAAAGCGTTTGTATAGTTTCACTTCTTATTTCACTGTCGATGAAGCTAGTTATCGAACCCTAATTTGGATTTAGCCTAATTTGGATTTAGCCTCGACCCTCGGAAGCGTTACAAAGTATACTCCAGGGTTTACGTCACTCCAGGGGTGTCTGTTTTTATTGATACCCTTGCTGACCTTGTGGTGAATGATCCAAATGGATTAAATAGTGTGTTTCGCTTCTGTACAGAAGAGATTATTGGAAATGAAGGTCTAAATGGTGTTTGGCCGAACTGGGACACGAAGGTTAGAAAATTGATAGTAATAAATTGTAAGTATGCATATAGTTTGGCGTACGTAGTAGGTATGGTGCGAATTAAGTGGGTATAGTTAGACTGTCAAGAAAGATGGATACTTGAGCTTACAGTACAACAATAGCTTGTTGATTCTTGGCGATACCAACGTCGGACTTAAAAATCAAATGTACATTCAACCGATACTTCTATTTTAAAATAGTGCATTGAATTCGGTACTTCGCTGATTATTGAGTTTTAACAAAATGATTCCTGGCATTAGTGTATGAAACTGTCAGTACATCAATATTGTTGTGACTCTATAATAAACTCGGACTCTTTAGTTTTCAGATATCTTGAATGATAATATTGTTTGTTTTTATCCCTGTTTGATGTATTATGCTGTAAGTCCTGGTGTTGTGATATGGGACATATCCAGGAAATCAACATATGTTCCAAGATATGGCTAATATCTTAGATATTTGTTAGTTTTGGTATTTTAATTATTAGGATAATTAGTTTCTTTGTTAGATTTATCCTATTTTTATGAGAATAATATATTCTCTAGGCTATTTTAGGAACATTCTAGATTTCTAGGTTTAATGCTTGGAGGCTATAAATAGCCATTTCCTTTATCTTTGTATAATTAGCTTGGATTAGCTCACTTTTATGTGATTAATGAAATTATTGAGTTGTTTGGTTTACACCATTGATTGTTGATTTACTCTTGGATTAGAGTCATTATCATCGTCTTTGCTCCTGGATTGGAGTTGATTATCATATTTGGGTTCTGTTTACCGGAGTGGATTCTCCGTGTGTCGGTTTATTCTAAATCATTTCCGCTGTGCCATATCAGGTGGTTACCAGAGTAGGCTTTTCCTGTGATGTACATCTGTGGGTTTTATCTAGAACAATCGGTTAAGGAGTCCCCTGTAGTCTAGATATTTTATCAAAAAAAATATTTAAAAAGTAAAAGAAATCTTCTGATCTTGTTTGAAAAGTTGAAGTCGTTGGAGGAAATTTCAACCAGTTTGGGTTCCTTGCTTTGTCAAGCACCGGTCTGGTAAGAGTGAGTGTCCTACTACTGTCTTGTTATTTCAGAAATACTCTGATTCCTGCATCATTCCAATACCCTACTTTTCAAATTTTTTTGTTCCAAAAGAAAACTCCAAGTTTTGAATCCTTTGTTTCTTTGTAAAAGGGTTTTGTTGTCACTCGAGATCAAATCAGACTTGGATTGATATAATCCTAGCCCATTAATCTACTATACCTCTTGAAACCCACTACCCATTTTCCCATGGAATACTTGATGTTCCAGTGAACATATCTTCCGTCAAGAGATATTTTAAATCTTCCCAAAATCAATTAATATCTAGCCAAGAAACTTCGGTTATATATATGCAAGATGCAGGGACATAATCAGATTTTTCGAAGCCGATACAAAGTAGAAAACACAATTTGTAATTTTATTGTTGATGTTGGTTGTGAACAAAATTTGGTTTCTATTAAAATAGTGGAAGATTTGGGTTATGAGATGTACTGGTACCCGCATCCAGATCAGATTAGATGGGTCAACAACAACGAAAGGGTGATTACTTGTATGGGTGTTTGCAAAATTCCAGTGTTAATTGGTAGGTGTTAATTAGACACAATCTTTTGTGAAGTAGTTGATATGGATGTTTGTGATATGGTGTTGGGAATGCCTTGGTTATTTGATATTCGAGAAACTCATAATATTCGTGACAATGTTTATGAGTTTATGTGGGGAACAACCAAAGTCAAGCTAATGTCGGGTAATTGACCGCCAGAAAAATCGATAGAAGTGGATTTAAAAGGTGCACGTTATATAGCAGGTAAGACTGAGTTGAAAAACAATCTTGGTGGAGTTGAACAGAATAACATTAATGATGTCCAGGCAGTTAATCAAGTGACCGTGGGCAATAAGATTCTTAACGAAAGTCCCTTCCAAATGAATGCAGTTGAGGTGACAATTTCTAAAAGCTCTTATGAAAATCCTTTTGATTTGTTCTGTATAAAAACTTCCATTCGTTGTTGTCAAGACCCTTGGACAGTTTCGTGGGAGATCTTATACTGTAAGGGCGGGGACAAACACCAAAGGTTGTTGCATATAATGAAGACTAAGAAGTTAAATTTCTATGTCGAATGGCTAGTGATCCCGATGCATAATTCAAGGTCAAGTTGTACCACCAGTAGCGGTTCCAAACTTCTCTCCTCAATTTTCCATTTTCAGTGTAAACTCGAGGCGAGTTTTGTCGCAGTAGGGGAGCCTGATATGGGACATATACGGGAAATCAACATATGTTCCAAGATATGGCTAATATCTTGGATATTTGTTAGTTTTGGTATTTTAATTATTAGGATAATTAGTTTCTTTGTTAGATTTATCCTATTTTTATGAGAATAATATATTCTCTAGGTTATTTTAGGAATATTCTAGATTTCTAGGTTTAATGCTTGGAGGCTATAAATAGCCATTTCCTTTATCTTTGTAATTAGCTTGGATTATCTCACTTTTATATGATTAATGAAATTATTGAGTTGTTTGGTTTACACCATTGATTGTTGATTTACTCTTGGATTAGAGTCACTATCATCGTCTTTTCTCCTGGATTGGAGTTGATTATCATATTTGGGTCACGTTTACCGGAGTGGATTCTCCGGTTGTCGGTTTATTCTAAATCGTTTCCGCTGTGCCATATCATGCTGACATGTAATCATTATTATTACTTTTGGATTTGTAAATTATAGCATCCTTGTTCAAGTTTGGTTTCAGGCACATTTGATGTGCATTTGAATTGCTTGTATTCTTGCTGGTTGTTGCATTGTTTTCCTTGAATTTTAGGCCCAAGTTTCTTTAAAAGATAGCAAGCTGGAGATGTAGTCTTTCTACACGTCTTGCTCTGTTGAGGTTACATAATCATTTTGTTCGTTCGTTTAATTAGGTACTTAGATCTGTGTATTGGGCACACGAAATATATGTAGGTAATTTGAAATACGCCTATAGTATGTTAACTAATATATATATATATATATATAAGGATCGTCAATTTATGTACCTATCCATTATTTGGTAAGACCTGGTGTAACTTAATGTGCTGGTCATTTTGATTTATTGGAAAGTGAATCAAGTCTATTCCTTTTGTCAGTAGATGGATCCTTTGGGTTCAGATTGGTAAATTAATATGTATTAATATGTTGGTTAAGTTTTGATTACTCAAAAAAATCCAATTAACTTCGTGGGGTTCCGTCGTTGTGCTTTAATATTATCAGCTGGCAATGACTTTACCTGCTTATTTATAGGGAGCGTTAGTGGAAGGGCAAGAAATAGCTATAAAAAGGCTCTCGGAAGGCTCTGTACAGGGTCTAGAAGAGTTTATGAATGAAGTTATAGTGATCTTAAAAATTCCAGCACCCAAATCTCGTTAGGGTGTTGTGTGGAAGGAAACGAAGATATGCTGATAAACGAGTACATGTCTAATACAAGTTTGGATGCTTATCTTTTCAGTATGAGATTTTCTAAATATTTCAATCACTCAAGAAGTTCGGACCTAATACCTAACATCATGTTAACACATCTTCCATACAAAATATTAAACCTTTTTTTTGTAGGACCATCTGACTTAGGAACCCATTTTAATTTATTCTACATGACTGCTTGAGTAGTGTACCTAATTTATTTTATATGATCATTTTTGTTATGTGCCCAGTTTATTTTATACGACAGTTTTTGTTCAATACCCAATTTATGTTATATGATCGTTTTTGTTATGTACCCTATTTATATATAGAAGACAATGTATGTTTTTGGGTAACATTTAAGGTTGCGCGGCATCATAAAAAGTCTTATAATATAGGAGTAAGTTGAATCTGCTGATTTGTGACACATAAATTAAAATAGGTACAGATTTGGACGGTCAAATATATTAGATACTAGATGACCGCTGCCACAGTGGGATGGCTAACCGAAAAAATTGACACAAAACTAAATTTTGCTGGATTCTAGAAAGTCTAATTGTTGGATAATAATTTAGATACTGTCATTTCAATATTATGGGTCGTCAACATGAGATTGTAAAACCAAATTTGAAAGTTGTAACAAGAGGAGAGCAAAAGAACACAACAAAGTTCAGAATAGAACAACAAACAATTCAATAAATCATTATACATTTTGCACTGCAGGACCTGCAAAGCTTAAACTGCTTTGCGAATTAAATTAATATGTTTATTTTTGGAGTCGACCCTATCTCAACTTGCTCAAAAATATGCAAGTCACTGGTTTAGTCCCATAAATCAGAAGCATTTTCATATGTGTCTCTAATTGGTTGAATCGATTCTGAGTCAAGGGTCGAGCCAAATCTGGCAAAACCTAAACAAAAAATAGTCTAACATATGATTTGAGTCGAGTTATGGGTCGACTCGGATCAAGATCACGGGTTAAACAAATATGCTTTTATCATCTTACATTTGATTGAAAAAAAAAAACTCGATTTAAGTTAAAACCTCTTTTACTTCTTAGCAAATTAAAAATCATCTTAGTGGCCGCCTAGATGGTTGATCCGTAATAAAAAGAAGAAAGAAAACTTTCTCAATTTGGCTTAGTAAATGTATTAAAGCAATAGAGCATATATTCTACACAACATATGATGAATTGATGATGTTCTTGGCAAATTCTTACATACTTTTCTGAAAATGTACAAACACGTATAGATATATAAGATAAATTTACAAAGAAAAGTGGTTTGAGGATTATAAAATTATACAAATAAATTAACAGATTCACCCATGTTCTAATCACGGAGACATGAGATAATTCTCTAAAATACTAAATGGAAATCCCCCTATTGGTGAAAATGCCATCAATACAAATAAGATTATGCATACTTAATGTCCGTAACGTACACAAAGTTGAACCATTTGCATTCCAACAAAGTGGATATTGAGCTGCAAGAGAGACAACATACCAAGTATGATAAGGTTGTGATTTGTGTCAAGTATGCTACTGCAGTAAAAAAATAATAAAGTTACCTCCCCCATCTTGAACGTACGATCAAGGCCAGCAAATATCCGAGTCAATTCAAATTCATTCCGAAGGTAGTCCAACATCTGTGCATACTTGGTATCTTCTTTCCAATAAATATCGGATCTGAACAAAACAACAATGTAGCAACTCTATCTCACCATCACAATTCAAAATCTGACAGACACTCATGATTCAAGTAAGCTTTCATTAATATGAATCACCAAGTAATTACCTCTCAGATAGCCTGAAATTATAAATAATATTTGCATCTTTAGACCTTCTCCTAGTATGTTTAACTAGATCTATCCAGCAGCTTAAACTTCCCCTTTCTTCAAATCCATAATTTATGCTTGAATACTCTTTTACCCATTATTCAACCTGAAAAGTGAGAAGAAACATGGTCGTAAGAGCTCAACCTGACCAGGGATAAAGGAGTAAGGTACCACACATTAGCAGGCTAAAACAAATACCATACGAGAATAGTAGTCAAGATCAACTCTTTGTCCGAGAATACTACCGAGTGTACAAATCCCATCCATGTTCAATTGCTGCAACAGAATACAATTTAACCCACCTTGCATCCAGGTGGGTAAATCCTGTTTTTCTCTCACTTCATAATCTACAATAACAGAATAATATAGACTTTAGACGGTTAGGGTACAACCTTTATCCAAACTAATTTTTTATCAAAATTGATGAGTGAAATATTCTTTTCCAAAAACCAATTCCACAATAAAAACTGGGTTTCTTAATAGGTTGTACTTGAGTATGTGGCATATGGCATCGGTCATTCCACAATGGGGAACCTTTTGATCCTAAAAAATTTAATAGGACTCTTCTGTGGCCTCTGCAATGTTAATATTTCGAGTATAAAAAAAGAAAGACCAACTGACAACTGCTGCATCCATTAATGATTCAAAGGAAGTAAGTGTACTATGCACTACATGCGCTAAACAATTTGTGTCTAGTGCCACATAGCTGACGAGGAGACAACAAACAGAAAAATGAATTCCAACCAATTTTTCAACAAATTTCTTTAAGGATTTATAGACATTCAGAAAGGTGCAAATTAAGAAAATGGGGTCCTCAGCAATACAATGTAAAGCCTTCATCACCATCTTTGTTCATCCTTTTTACAGAAGTTGGAAATGAGATATCTTCATGCCCTGCGAGATGGAGATTTATTATTTCTGAAATTTCAACGATCTAATAATATCATTCTATAGTCGTATGTTATGTTAGACTTGTAATTAATTCTACCCCTAGACATCCACTGATAGAAAAATTCGGCATCTCTATCACATGCACAAATTTCAATCAATCGAATGTGCAATTAAAAACAAGATATAATAGTATTTGATAATCTCCGAACATATAAGACCCATAACATTATGAAGAAATAAGGGTAAATTCCCTTACACAAGAAAGCGGTGGGAATGTTGGAAGCACACTCTTGAGTCTTTACCACCCATCACTGAGCATATACACTGCCTAAACATTAGCTAGTAGAAAAGTAAAAAATAAAAATATTTGAGGTAACGATGAAAACGATATCAAGTGGCTAAATTGTTATACAGTTTTTTGGTGTAATGGTCTGAACTTGATTTTATCTCCAAGACCATTTTTTGTTTTACCGGATCTAAACTTGATTTTAAGCCAATCTTAACTTGATAGACATCTCCCAATCTTAACATAATTTAGCCATAATGTAAATAAAAAAAATATATATAGGCAACTAAAAATATGCGTCTCACCAATATAATGCTGAAAAGAGTCTCCACAGTCCTTCCCTGTATCGGGTTGCAATCCTGAAGCATGTCTTTTGATAATCTTCAGATACGTACCAAACTCGTAATCAAGCATAATAAACATTATAGCGGATCCGTATGGGAATACTACCATGTAAGAGTAACCACTTCAGCGTAACTTAGCCTCCAAATTCTGAAATGAAGAATTAAATACATTATAATGAAATGCTCACAACTAAGCTAAACAAAGATTGTATCTTTGGAGTGTACATAATGAGTTGATGAAATTTTCCAAATAAAAATACACCATGTGTTCAAACACCTAGTCAGAAAATTGTAGCTTTGCAATTCGAATGACAAACTAAAAACTACAGAAACTTACTGGAAGAAGATTACGAGAATTAGTATTGGTGAATCTGAGAATAGCATAATTATTCATCCCAGGTGTATGTGGGATCAAATTGACTTGATTTTCGGACATTAATCCAATTAAATCGATTCTGCTACAACCCAAAAGTAAATAGATGATTAAATTGGACAAAACAATGACATAAAATTATAATAAAAGGTCAAAATAACAGACCTAGGGGATAAGCAATAAGCCCTAACTGGGATTGATGTCCAAAGATCCTTCCTTTTTAGATTGTGTGTGTTTTGATTATCCACTGACAATAAAGAATGATGCTTCTTAACCTCGACTTCTTTCCGAAGAGAAAAAAATTTACGAGCTCCCCCATGACTTGAATTGAAGTTTGTGTTATGAAATTTATTAAGAGAACTAGAGAAGGAATTGGATAAAATACTTTGCAGTGGGGTTAGGGTTCGAGTTAGAAAAATAACATTTTTTGTGGTATTAAACAAATTTTGTGATGCAGATGAAGAAAGTATGTGTTTCTTCAGCTTTTTGATGGACTTGGAAATCTTCGACATTGGTTGGTGTTAGGATCCGACACTGAAACCCCGAGACCCTGGCTAGAACAAACCCATATTACCTTAACTATAGTTGCTAACTAACTTTACTTAAGGGGTAAACTGGAAAATAAAATTTCGAAACTTAAGAAATTGGAACAGACAGACTCGCTTGTCCGTCTTTAAAGGTTGAATTGAAAGTTGGATGAATGTGTGGGAAACGGAAATGGTTTAGATTTATGTGAGGAAAATTTAAATAAATTCAGCCCATTCACTAACATTCCTTTCGCTGACACGTCTCCTGTTCAAAAGTTGTGGATATGCCTCAAATACCAACTAAAATATCGTTGATTTTTATATCGGAAATGGACAAATTTTGATGCCCCAAAACTTTTGCTTCCCAAAGTACAACTTTGGGTACTTTTCCTTGGGGTCGGGCCTGAGAAATACGAGACCACTTCCATGGATAACACCACTGAATCTCAACCACCAGATCCTTAGGGTCAATCTCTCTGAGCCACTAATGCCACAGTTATCACCACTTTCTCGGTAACATGTGATATTATTTCCCTTTATTATTTACTATTTTCATATTATCCACTGTCCAGATTATTCTTCTTTTGCTTTTCATTTCTCTGTTCCTATTAAGATTTATTCATGGAATTGCCAATATAAAGACGATGGTACCCAAATTCATCACAATTTTTTAATTTCAACCTATAAGTTTTATACCTTGTGTGATTGTCTATGGACGAAGTTGAGACAATACGACAAGAAGATACTTGACAATAGTAACGGTAATAAAACCTATTTACTATAGGGTAAATGTCAAGTAATTCGGATTAACACACAATAGTATTATTTACTTAATCATAGTAATACAATTATAATGCGAAAGTAAAGCAAATAACACACACAAGATTTTGTTAACTAGGAAACCACAAATGCATAGGAAAAAAATGAACTTCGTATAGTTGAGACCAAGTTAAATACCCCTAGTTACTTAGTTCCCTCAGTATACCTGCGTCTTCGATATATTGGTCAAGCACGTGAATATCAAGACAGAAATCGATATCTCAAGTTGCTTTACTTCTTTTGATCGTATTTCAAACAGCAAAGGAATAAAACTGTTTGGTAACCACTATAATCAATCTTTAAGGAAAGTGTTAGATCATAGCTCGGTTGAACCCACCAAGCATTGGTATGTCAAGTTTGGTTGTCATATTTTAGTGAATCAAAACTCATTTAAAGAGTCGCTTGATTATATACTAGAGTCAACTTCGTATAGGTTAGCTTGAAAGTATTAGGATATGAGATTTACAAGTATTACATGAAGACTTGAAGAATGTGAAGAAGTATGGAGCTACAACGACAACATCATCCTTCCTCTTAAGGTTAGTAATATTTGACTTGAACTGTTTCATTCCCTAACGTATCTTTCAAGTCGTGCATATTGAAAACATAACTGTGAAGTTGTGTATGATACTCTAGTTAGACATAGCATTAAGGAATACAATATGAGGTTTATTGCTTAACCATTAAACTTTGTATATAAGACATCGACGTGATCATATGAATTCTATTGTGATTATGTATGGGTATGAGTGAAGATTTCATCCTAGGAAATAATGTTTTACATTCGTTTAAAGGAAGTAAGTTCATAAACTTTTTTTATGAATCGAAAGGGAAATCGCTAGGCTTATTGGTATTGTTATTCATTGCAAATCTATTTTGAATTACCAATATGTGTGTTTAGTATAAACACTCATAAACTTGTGTTATGCATATTGGTAAAACTATTCACAATGCCTGACTTATGTATTGGTATGACTTTTATTAATGAAACCTATCTTAAGTAATCACTCAAGATGGTATGATCGATACCTTGTAAATAGAAACTTTTATCTAGTCATTGGGGAACCGGTCCTAGTAAGAGGTGAAACAAATTTACAAGAGAGGAATCGATCCTTGTAAGTGGTGCAACATGTTTTTAGTAGATGGGGGAACCGATCCTATGAACATGTGCAACAAGTTTGTAGTTTTGGGGGAACCGATCCTATGGACATGTGCAACTGAATACAAGTAGTTACCATAAGTTGTGGGGAACCGATCCTAGTACCTAGTCAACCGAATTTTGGTAACTAGTGTGACTATGCATAGAAATCATAGGGAGGTAGAACCGATACTTGTTTTGGTAGAACCGTGAAACCCATGATTGGTGATTTGATAGGATAATCAATCACATAGTTCTTGGAATTCAGACGAACCAATTTTAAACTTGTTTGGAAGTGTGGAAAATCTTTTCCACGATTGTAAGTATAAAAAAGGACTTGCAAAGTAAAGATGTCGACATACTTTGAAAATGTGCAATAACTCTTATCATTAATTGTTCAAATATATTCCTTAATAGCGAAATAAAAAAATCCCAGGATCGAAATAAATTGAGAATCTTTTATTTAAGGTTTCTTAGTTTTATTTTAGGAAATAGTAATTAGTAATGAGCGTTTACTGATTATAGATTTTTCTATTGGATTTCGGTCAATATTTGGACAAAGCATTTCTAGGAATTATGAAAACCGATTTTGTGTTTATTCGATATCTTTGAGAATATTCGGTTTTGGAAATTCCTTGGTGTCCAAACTTCCTTGTCTATAAATATTGAAGTTTTCATTTCGAGCAAATTAATCCTCAAATCCAGCAAAACTACCTAATTGTGTTGTTACTGGTGGAGACGCCTATTCGGAGAGGAAAGTAACCTATTTAGGAGAAATCTCTCACGACCGCTCAGTTTAAAGAGTTAATTGGGATTGAGAAGCTATATTAGTACCGTTGGTGGGAAACTAGATAATTGTGATTTATTATTAGTTTTCGATTGAATTGATTGACTAACGGTTGTTGAACTTTGATTGCACCTAGTTTGTTTATGCTTGAGCATATTCTCTTCTGATATAATATTCACTCAAACTAGATCGAAGTTTCGACGGGATCTTTAGACTGTTTATAGTTCTAAAGATGTCTTGTGATAATCCAACGTTAATAGATTCCGTTCTATGTCTGATTTATCACAAGAGATTCAAGTTCATTGTGTGCGGGTGATGATTGAAGATTAAAGAAGATTTGAAGACAAGAAGACTTTTTGGGTTCATAATCTTTGGTGTACACAATGCTTGTTTCGTCTGGAAAGGGATCCAACTATAATCGGTTTATCTTTGTGATAGATTTATTAGTTGAGTAAACTGGCATCAATACACTTCTTTGTGATTAATAGTATTGATTGCATAATCTAACAATTACTTCGGTAGTTGTTGAGAGATTTATCTAAGGACCCAACAAAGGAGTTTATTGGTTAAACAGAAGAGCCTTTGTAAAACTCATATCACGTTGATTGAAAAAAGTTGTTACCGAACATATTTGTTGTTCCTTTACTATTTGGAATACGAACCAAAGGAATTGTTCCAAGCACGTGACTTATTACAAGTTGAAGGTGTGGGAATACTGAGGGAACTAGGTTAACTATAGGTTTAGTTGCTTGGTCCCAACTATACGAAGTTGGTTTGATTTTGTATAGCGGCTTAATTCTGAGAGTAGGTCCCGGGGTTTTTCTGCATTTGCGGTGTCCTCGTTAACAAAATATTGTTGCGTCTCTTACTTTCTATTTCCACAATTATAATTATTTTATTATAATTAGAAGTAAAATACACAAATATTAATTCCTATTTTACTTGATAGATAATTCCTTGAGTTTGGTTAAGTCCGAACCTATTTTCAAGTAAACATACTTCGTTGCTGTATTGTCTCGATCTTGTATCCATAGACGATCACACGAAGTGTGAACCGATTAGTTGTATTGTCTCGACTCAGTCCATAGACAATCACTTTCGAAAAAGTACTTATATATGTAAAAGTTTTAGATTGAGGTATATTTGGGTACCCTCATCTTTTCAATTGGTATCAGAGCATGCAAACACGAAAAAATCTAACAATCTATGTTTGGTGCGATCCAACCTGGAAAAGCGAGGGTCTAACAACCACACCCAATATTTTGATTAGCAATCTGTATAGGCAAACTCTGAGTTACTTTACTAAAGAATCAACTAGACATCCAGACTCACTTTAGATAAGAACATCTCAAGGAGTTATTATCTTAATCTCTCAATTTGATTTACTCAAGCAAATACAATTCGTGAGTCTTAATCAAAAAGAGATAACTTGGATTGTGCCAAAGAACAATATCCAAGTGTCAATCAATTTAAATCAACAACCAATAAGGTCGAATATTCTAATTTATTGAACAACGCACAACCTGTATTATTTCAATGATATAACGAAATATAATACGGAAAAGAAATAACACAGACACCGTGATTTTGTTAACGAGGAAACCGCAAATACAGAAAAACCCCGGGACCTAGTCCAGATTAAACATACACTATATTAAGACGCTACAAACACTAACCTACTCCAAACTAACTTCGGTATGGACTGTAGTTGAACCCCAATCAATCTCATACAAATCCAAGGTACAGTTATGCTCCTACGCCTCTGACCCAGCAGGTTACTGCGCACTTGATTACCTTAGCTGATCTCACCCACAACCAAGAGTTGCTACGACCCAAAGTTGAAGACTTTAATAAACAATCTGTCTCACACAGAAAAGTCTACAAGATAGATAAATCCATCTCCCATGAATAAACCTATGAGTTTTGTTCATTATTTTGATAAATCAAGGTGAACAGGAACCAATCAAAAAAAATCAGACTTATATTCCCGAAGAACAGCTCAGTTTTATCAATCACCTCACAATAGTCTTAATCGACGCAGCGAAAAAAGATATTGTGGAGTTACAAACAATGAGACAAAGATGTTTGTAACTACTTGTATATCTTGCCTGTCGGAGATAGAAATCTCAAGACAATTATTATAATTATACTCGTACGATAGAAACAACAAGATCATATCAACAACTACAAGAAAAGTAGTATCGGTCTGGCTTCACAATCCCAATGAAGTCTTTAAGTCGTTAACCTGGTTTTAGAAGAAGAAAACCAAAGGTTAACGGAGAATCGACTCTAGCTTAGCAAACTAGTATCACACAGAAATTATGGGGATTAGGTTTCCCAGTTTCTAGAGTTCTCCCTTATATAGTCTTCAAATTAGGGTTTGCAATCAATGTTAGCTTAGTAACAAAGCATTCAATATTCACCATTAGATGAAAACCTGATTAGATACAAGCTAATATATCTCAACCGTTAGATCGAAAACTTAGCTTGCCATACACACATGTACTTGACGATTTTGGGTTTATGTAACCGTACCCAAACGTGTATAATGGTTGGTTCAATATTAGTCAACCAAATGGTTAGCCAAATGATAAATTTCATATCAACCATATTCTTATTCGCCATAACTAGTCCAAATGACTCAAATGAACTAGTTAGAGAGTTGTTTAATTGTTATGATATCTCATGTACTACAAAAGACACAATTGAATCAATAACGATGTGATTCATTCGAATCAATTCATGAGCTATAAAGCCACGGTTTGCAAAATCATTCCTTAGATAATTAATATAAGTTCACGAACATCGTTTTCAGACATAACCTTCTTGAGTTCGCGGACTCAAGTTAACCCGTTGGAGTTCACAAACTCCAGCAGAAATTCTCGGGTTCGAGAATCTCCGTCCATTTGCGGACTGAGTTCGCGGACTGAAACTGAGCTTCAACACCAGCATAAATTCTCGGGTTCGAGAACTATGCCAATTCGCAAACTAAGTTTTCAGCTCACGTTCCAGTTTCACTTGATCAACAAAGTTCGCAAACTTCAGTTCAAGTGCTAAGGACTTATACATATATGTGTTTCCCCAATAATGTTTATATCCCCCAATGGTCATATAGTCTAAACTCTCATTTAAACATTCTCAGAGGACTTTATATAGTTGTTATTCACAAACTATTTTTCGTCAGAGCGATTTTCAAAGTGATTGAAACATAATATGACTTTCGTCACTAGGTAAATATGAACTTGGCTAAAGCGAAAGCTTTACCAACACCTATTTCGAGAAATAGATAAGCGATATATACTCATCTCAAAATGTCACATGTGCATATTTTTAGTGTATATAGTAATAATACTTTTGTCTCAAGATAGGAGATAGAGTAGATAGACTTTTGAGTGATAGATAAGTTCAAGTATCCACATACCTTTTAGTCTATGAAGATCCACTGGTTCCTTGAGTAGTCCTTCGTCTTGTATGATAATTTCCATGAAGTTCTTAAGCTCAACTACACTTTGTATCCTAGTCCGAGACCTTAGCTATAGTAGACTAGAAATCAAGACTTTATAGTTTTGATCACTAAGATTGAAAAACATGCTTGAGATAGCAACGCATGTGAGTTCGACCGAGAAATGCTCTAACACAACCTATAAAACATGAGTCAAAGTAAAGTTAAGCGAGAGCGAAAACTAAAGAAAGATTCAGTTAACGTATTGCAAGACGTTGAAAGTTTTGATTTTAAGAAATGCTTAAAAGGAGCTTCTTCATCAAGTTCTACTTGCTCTTCTGACAATAAGTCTGAATGTTCTCTAGACGAGTCTAAGTTAAGCCATGTGTTTGAAATCAATGTTTCAGACTCTGAAAAATGTCTTTTTGATAATGAGAATTTTTTGAGTTCTATGCTTGAGATTTTTGATGAAAGATCAAGTGTAAAAATATCCTAACTAAAGGAATTGATCAAACAATTTCTTATTTGTTCTAATGATCTTCTTTCTGTACTTGAAAGAGAAAGAGATTTAACTTTAAAGTTTGAAAATATCGATGAAGAGCATAACTTGCTGAAAGAAAAATTCTCACAACAAATACAGAGTCTTAAAGATAAAATATGTGCTAGTATTTCTCAAGCTGAGAAAGATCGTAATGAGGCTCTTGAAAAAGTACATTTGTTGGAAGAGAAACTTGTTGAATCTGATGCAAGGATTAACTCTCAACAAAAAACTTTGAAGAGAAAGAAGGAGAATATCTCACACGAAAAAAATTCCTTGAGGCTGATCTAGATAGTGCTCTTGATAATATCAAGACACTAGAAGAAGAAAATTTGGACCATAAAAAGTTCAATGTTAGCTCAAAAAATTTAACCTCAATGTTAGAAGCAAGTAGAAATCATTGTGATACACGAGGATTGAGCTATAAGGGAATAAATGGTTCAAATATTAACAAAGAGTTAAAATTAGTCAAAGCTACAAATTTTTCTCAACCAAAGGCTTCCACTGATGTCAAAGATGCTCATATTTCTTGTAAAGAAGTAAAACCAGTCAATCCTAAGAATCATGTTCAGCCATTATCTTCAAGTACAGCAATCAAAGAAAGGATTTCTACTAATGTCAAGAAATCAACAACGTTGAACAAGGATAAGAAAAAGAAAAAGAAAACTTGTCGAGCTCCAATGCAAGAGGATCCACAAAAAGGTAACATTAAAAATCATACTTCATATATTTATACTAAGCATTGTTATTATTGTGGTAATAAAGGACACTTGCAATGGGGATGAAAATTTCGAAAGATGCAAGATGCACTTTCTATTGTATCAAACGAATTGGCTAAGTTTTCTCCTCATAAGAACTCAGATCGGTATTGTCCTAAGTTTAGGCAAAAAAATTATTATAATGATAGTTCAAATTGTGTACATCACTCGACAAGGTCATTTCATAAAAGACCAATTATAGAAAGATGGATGACTTTTTAAATGCAAAAACAAGATCTGATGTTCCAAATTGGATAAAGGGTGTTTCACAAAATATTAAAAAGGACAATGATCCTAATGGTATGAAGGAGAAAATTGCTCATGCGAAATCCAACTCTAAATGGGTCCCTAAGTCCTCCATAGCCAAGAAAGGACCAAAATTTAGTCACAAGAATGACTCTCAGCTGTTAATTATTGGTGACAATAATTACAAGAGTCTTCTTGAAAGACTAAAGAAAGACATCATGTCTGAAATATCTTGTACTAGTAAAGGTTGTGATAATGACACTATTCATCACAAGTCAAAGAAGAAAAACAAGAGATGGAATAAGAGAAAACAAACCAAGCAAGAGGTCAAGAATGATGATTCTGTCTTAGTCACTCATGAAGAACAAGACAAGGCTCAACTCAACACAACCTAATTGCATCAGAATGTGCATGCTCACCTTGGTGCTCAATCTTTTGAAAGGTGAGAAAGTACATGAAACTGAGCACGTGATCTCTCAATTATTATATGACTAATTAACATCTCTAGGGAGATTTCTTTTCTTCTATACTCATACTTTCTCTATCTATATTTGAGGTTTTGATAGAAACAATAATTTTGAGTTTATGATGTTGACATCTACTGATCGTATATGTGTATCTCTTGTTTTTACGGTTAAAACGAGCAAAAAATCACCAAATTTGGACATCGTACGCAACATTTATGTCAAAAATAGTTTAGAGTTGTGATCCATCACAAGTAACTCTTGGGAATCGATCCTAGTGATAGGTCCCCATACGAAGGAGAGTAAAAATATTTTGCCTATAACTTCTTCGTCCGAACTCGGAATGACCTCATTCTTTTTACGTTGGTCTCGAAATTGAATTCCCTACAATATAGAGGTAATTGAAATACTTGATTCTTTGTTGAAAATTTATGGTGTATTGCATTTGTGTTTATGGGATGTTTGATTTCGGTTTTATCACCTTGATATTCGATCTCATATGTTGTGAACCTTTTTGATTTGGGTGACTTTTTGATTTAGCGGGATTAAGTTCTAGCCATGTTGGTAGGATTTATCAAAGGATCATGAGGGGTTCTGGTAGAAACAATATGTGAAAAAGTCACAATATGTTGAATCTTTTGGTTTATCATAAAAGCATAAGTGTTTCGAGGTTTTAACTTTTGCATCGCAATAGTTAAATCCGGTTTTCAAACTTTCTCTGGTAAAGGTTGCTCTTTGTTGTTGTTCTTTTTTTTTGGCGGGAGGATGACAACTTCAATGGGGGAGAGTTCTAAGTGAACTTGCGCTTAATGACATATCTTAAGGGGAGAAGAGGATGCGAAATTTGAGGTAACAATCTTGTAAGCTAATTGTTTCTTTTTTAAGAAAAGCATGATTTTATTTCATATCTTTATTTCTTTTGCTTAACAAAATTTCTGTACAATTGATGTTTATTCCATTATTTGTGTATGGATGTTTGATTGTGATTCAATTGTTTCCGGTTAAGAAAAACTATTGTTATCTTTCGTTATTATTTGGTATCAATTATTTAGGCTTACAAATTTTCGGTGCAATTGCGGTGTTATAATGTCTATGTTTGTTTCAATTGCTTCTGGTTAAGATAAATGATTATGCAAGTTGATTTATTTGGTTTGTATGGATTTTTTATGGCTTAAAAAAAGTGTTTCGGAAAAATTTGTTTAGTCCAAGTGATTTCTGGATAAGAGAAACTAAGTTTTTCAGATCTTAGTTAGACTTATCAAATGTGAAGGTTTCGGTTATTCAAGTCTAACCGAATGCCTTAACAAGAACTACTAGTTAACTAACCTAGTATTTGTCTTGTTTAAAAGTGAAAGGTCTAAGTTATTGATGAGAATTATTAGAACCTGATGAGAAAAATAAAAGTCAATTCTGATCTTTATTTTGGTCTTATCATACAAGCGATTGTACTTGTGCAATCGGTTTAGCAAAAGAACTAAGGTGCTTAGTCCATTTTTGAGTTGCTAAACTATTAGGGAAAAATGCTTCGAGCAATTTTTTAATAGATAACATGTTAAAACCAAATTACTTGTAGTTTCGGTTTTGATATTGGTTATCTAAAATGGTGTGTAAAACCCTCGTGCTCAACTCTTATAGGTTTGCAATTTCTCTTTGTGGGATTTGTAATATCCTTTCGGTTTGTCCTTTATTTTTTCGTTTCTTTGTCATTTTCTGACAAAAATGGGGAGAAATATATGGAGTAAACAAGTGATATTGACTTGTTGTGAGTTGGTACACTAAGGGAAAGGACATTTGTGCTAAAACGTTTATTCTAACGAAAAGAGTGAAAGCATAGACTAAGGGGGGAGTCACATACCATATGATATGTAGTTATGAGGAACTACATGGAAATAACAAAGACGTGAGGATAGAAAATCTACCTATCTTACCTTTAGGGGGAGTATTAGCTTTGTTATTATAATGTCAGCAACGACATTTAAGGATTGAATTTAATGCGGGTTTTGTGTCGTTGAACTTGGAATCAAGCGTACGTGTATAATGAATTTTTATAATTTGTTTATCCATATGATGTAAGAGTTTTGTCACTAAAATTGACAAAGGGGGAGATTGTTAGAGCATATCTCGGTTGAACCCACCAAGCGTTGGTATGTCAAGTTTTGTTGTCATATTTTAGTGAATCAAAACTCATTTAAAGAGTCGCTTGATTATACACTAGAGTCTACTTCGTATAGGTTAGCTTGAAAGTATTAGGATATGAGACTTACAAGTATTACATGAATACTTGAGGAATGTGAAGAAGTATGGAGATACAACGACAACATCATCCTTCCTCTTGATGTTAGTAATATTTTACTTGAATTGTTTCATTCCCTAACATATCTTTCGAGTCGTGCATATTGAAAACATAACTGCGAAGCTGTGTATGATACTCTAGTTAGACATAGTATTAAGGAATACAATACGAGGTTTATTTCTTAACCATTAAACTTTGTATATAAGACATCAACATGATCATATGAATGTTATTGTGATTATGTATGGGTATGAGTGAAGATTTCATCCTAGGAAACAATGGTTTACATTCGTTTAAAGGAAGTAAGTTTATAAACTTGTTTTGTGAATCGAAAGGGAAATCGCTAGGCTTATTGGTATTGTTATTCATTGCAAATCTATTTTGAATTACAAATATGTGTGTTTAGTATAACCACTCATAAACTTCTGTTATGTATCTTGGTAAAACTATTCACAAGGCCTGACTTATGTATTGGTATGACTTTTATTAGTGAAAACCATCTTAAGTAATCACTCAAGATGGTATGATCGATACCTTGTAAATAGCAACTTTATACTAGTAAGAGGTGAAACAAATTTACAAGAGGGGAATCGATCCTTGTAAGAGGTGCAACACGTTTTTAGTAGATGGGGGAACCAATCCTATGAACATGTGCAACAAGTGTGTCCATCAAAAGTACAACTTTTCTTGTGGAAAGCACTGAACGAAGGACTTCTGACCTTCGACTCCAACATCTCCCCTCGATGCAACTCTGAGCTGAAGACCGCTAATCACGCTTTGCTCCTCCGTTTTGCTAATTTAGATTCATGGCATACCATTCCAATTGTAACTGCTGGATCTTTGGGTATTAGTATCATGTACCCTCGTGTAATCGCTTCCTAATTAGTTTAATGAAATTTATGCTTCAAAAAAAAAAAAAAAAACAAGTTTGTAGTTTTGGTGGACCGATCCTATGGACCTAGTGATAGGTGTCTAAAACACCTTAATATTTATCTATTGTTTATGCTTTCTTTGGAACACACAATTGGGGGATACCCAATCTAATTAGGGGATATAGCTACAAGAAAAAAACGGTGTCCCAATAGCAATTCGTGGTTACCCCCTATCTAAATATTTTTTTTATTCCTAAACTAGCCCTCACTAATCCTAATTAGTGATTAATTTTAATTAGTAAAAATGTTAAGTATTTGTTATAAGATTAAGTTAGTGTTTTTATTTGTTTTTGGGTGAGTGGGGTGAGAGTAGAAGGAGGGAAAAAAAATATGGGAGGGAATTTTGGTGAAAATGGAGGATGATTGTGAAGACAGAATTGATGCTGCTGAATCTTTTGCTCAACTACAACAAGGATCATATCCTCAATCTTCTGCTAATGACAACAACTCACAATTCCAAGTTTTTGTGGAACCAACACCCTTGAATGATGATTTGTACGAGCATGAAGAGTTTTTTGAAGAACCTACACAAGAAAGTAAACTTGCTCAATATACAAGCATCCCCAACACATAGGTAAAGCTGCTGAGAGGTTTAAAATTTGATTTTTTTTCCTTTGAACCCGCCATTTTTTCAGCTGAAAAACCTATGCACCGGCATAAAAGTTTCGATACAATGCCGGAAGCCTCTATACCAGCATAGTATTCATACTACTTTTAAAGAGAGCTACGCAACGAGTACAAACAACAATATTAAATTTTTGTTTTTCACGAAAAAAACGGAGGTGATCATCGTTTTAGAGAAAATTTTCGAAAACTGACTGCATATCCATTATGCAGCCTAAAAAAAAGATTCATAACACATTATGCAGACGCATAACAAATTATGCAACCATTTTTCCGACTGCATAACAAATTATGCATCTATAACAAGTTATGTAATCATTGTTTTGGTTGATTTTAGTGCGTACATAAAAAATTGATGCATAATGCAGTATGCATCCATATTTACGGATGCATCTATTTTCTCGAAGCATAAAAGATTATGCAACAATTTTCTCGATGCATAATGCATTATATAGTCATATTTTCGGATGCATAACAGGTTATGCATCCATTTTCACGACTGCATAACATGTTATGCAGATATTATTGTAGGTGCATAACAATTTATGCAGTCTTATTATTTGTTGGTTTCATAGTTACATAAAAAATTATTCAACCATTATGACCAACACCAACACCAATACATCCGTAGCTTCCCAACCAACAACACCAACTCCTCAAACTCAGTTTATCTTCCGAATAGATTCAGTAACCTGGTGAACCCACGTCAGCACTTGGTGCATCGCTAGAGAAACTTGGTTCACTGAAGCCTTTCTTCAAACATGTTATGTGCGAAACTTGTAATTGAAAGCTGGCACATTTCCCTGTAGTATGATTTCTCTTTGGACCTGCAACTTCGAATTAGACACACACCATACTCATAAACCTTCTTAAACACACAAAAACAACTTAGTCTTGCATTATTCATCATAAAAAACAATGGAAGAAGTAGCACCATTCCCTGTTCTCTTGGTGATTAATTTATCCAAATCTTCAATTTAGCACAAACCGGTCGACCCAAATCCATCAAAGACTCTTATTATTTGTTCATCTCCTCCATTGATCAATGATGAATCAATGGCATCAGCTTAAGTTTCTTCCCTGCTACTAATAAACCAAACACATCTCACCTGAAGCCAAAGGATTCTCCAAAACAAATTCAAAACAAAGTAGAATTAATAATCGATACATATCATCAAAAACATAAAATATACCCGGATCTAAAGAAAAACAGTTAAAATTATGAAATTAGGAATTAAATCTTACGGTAGATAAGATCCAGAACAACATCAAGAGATCTAGAAGCACAGATAAGGGAGTTGTTAATAATCTTTTTCCTACCCTTGTCACTATATGATCTCTCAGTTACCAATTCATATTCAGGAAATACTTAAGATTTTCTCTCGACTATCTCTTGAAGGAAATCACCCGAAAGACATAATAAGAAAAGAGAGACTCACAATAGAAGGTTAGAACATTACGAGAAAACGAAAACAGAAAACTTAAAAATATGGGCCTGTGAATTATTTTTATTGAAGAAATAGGTGCGAGAGTGAGTTTTTCTGTCCGTGGGTTTCACGGTGGACAAAAAAATGAGAAAATGGGTGTGATAGTAGTTTTCACTCGTCAATATCTTCTATATATTATGTTCCAGAACACTTTTTAACAATGCAAAGGATTAGTTTTGTCAATATCTTTTACTCCCTCCGTCCCACTATTAAGTGACCTATTTGATTTTAGATTTTGTCCCACTAATAAGTGACTTATATCACTAAATAAGGAGATAATTCTAAAATTATCCTTTTAGTTAATTATAAAAAATATAAGAAATATGCATAATTTGATAAGCATGTTTATATTCGTTACGTAGGTGTTTTAAAATGTTTTTCAATGATATGAAGTTTGCAAACATCGTGGAGTAGTTTGAGAGATAAACCAGGTCACTTAATAGTGGGATGGAGGGAGTATATATTATGTTCGAGAACACTTTTTAACAGTGCAACACAGGCTACCTCAGCTTCAGATGCAATCTGAACTACTGGTAAGCCCATGAGTTGGAATTTCAGCTTCACAATCAATATACTATATGCTTGAACATGATTATATTGAACTCATGCTGAAATCAGTATTAACCCTAGTTTTTACATGCTCTACAACATCTGAAATAGGTATGAAATCCATCTTTATCTCGGTCATTAGCTAGCATAATCTCTATTAATAACAATTTAATCATTCCCAAGACACCTAGACCTTAGTAACCCTAGATAATCTCATTGAGTAGACCCCTAAACAAGATTGACTAAAGAAGGATTAATGTTGAGCATCACCCTCCCTCTCTTCATTAGGGACAGAATTTCTTTTCATGATTCTGTTCATGCTTTCTTTTTTCTTCACAAAATTTCTAAAATTTTCTGAAATCAGTCGGGGACGGAAAGAATTTGGCATCCTCCTCTTCAGAGATAATAGGGGGATCTCCAAATGATCTCGGACCTAATTTTTGTAATCAATATGTTTCGGCCAGCCTTCCGGAATGCCAGGATCTTCATCATCACTATGACCGTAAAACATATCCTCACAATTTTTGGGGTTGATTTTGACTTCCAAATATTCATTACCCCTGTCATTGATAAAGAGACACAAGTTAATTAATTTAAATATAAACTAGTATCTTATAGAAAATAGAAGAACAAATTAACAACGATACAGACGAACTCCATAAGTGCATTTTTTCTGCGCACCCTGTCATAAGCCTGGATAAAGAAAGAATGTTCACAATAGGTGTGGCAAGCCAGTACAAAAACCAGCTATTCCCCTTATGAAAATATGGTGGACATAGGCATCGCAAGCCACCGACAAATCAATGGAGGGGGGGACAGCACACTATCAAAACGGATGACCACTTAGAAAGTACACAAAAGAAGAAAAAAAATCCATGTACTCTTGTTGGGAGCAAGTAAGATATACGACTGCTTGGGGAGTTATATTCCCCTTCTAGCCTACACCAATAATAATAACAACCAGTGTTTAAAATAGCAAAAGCGTAAAGCGATGCGCTCTCATAGTAAAGCGTAAAGCGCCATTAAAAAGAGTTACCAAACCGTTGCCTCACAATATATGTATAACTATTTTCTACATGAAAATTAAGAAGTACGCTGCAAGTAGAGGAAGAAGAAGTGTTAAAAAGAAGAAGAAACATCTTAAAATCTGTTGACAATTGTTTCTTCTTGGTTTATGATTATAGACAACACGCTTATTAATAACCTTACAGATGTCTACATCTTAGACAGCTGGCTTTTAATAAGCCTTACAAGTTTTAGATGATCAATAGTTGTCACAATACTCTCTTGACAGCTAATTTTCATAGCTTTTATATAAAGACAAAGCCAAAATAGCCTTTTGGGAAGAGAAAAAAATACCAAAACTGTATCTAATTTTTAGAGCGCACGTTTCAGGGCATTTTCTTGTCAAAGCGTAAAAAACAGCGCTCTAGTGCACGCCTTGAAACGCTTTTTTAAACACTGATAACAACAACAATAAACAAGGTAGGGTAGTAAGATGGTACCATGGAATGACCCAGTTTAACTCTGTGGCTGGAACTACTATAAACATATTTCTGGCAAAACAAAAAAAAAAAAAAAAAATTAGTGAACTCACAATAACAATGTCTTCATGCTTCAAAAAAAAAATGTCTTGGCAACATTTTATTCTCCGCCATTGATTTAATTTTGGGAGTTACATAACAAAGGAAGGGATACTAAATACAAGGGCTAATGTGATCCGTTGATTACTTAACGGATTAAATGAAATGGCAACCATAAACTGTTTATAGGAGCGCAAAAGTGGATTCTATCAATAATATTACACGAGGACAGGTTGAGATTTTACATGGAAATTTAGAAAATCCACGAAAAAAGTTAATTATTAAAGGAAAAGTCACTTATATTTGAGGGAAAGCCAACTTTTAGGTGAATTAAAAAAACAAAAACATTCCCAAATAAAGGAGCTTCTCCAATGGTGAATGTGCTTCCTTCCTAAATGACATTATAAACAAGACATCCTCCTTCCTATTTGGCATTTCGAAAAGTTGGGAGAAAAAAAACTGATCAAAAAGTTAGGAAAAGAAAAAACTGTTCTCCAACCCTGGTTCTCTTTGACCTCTTTATTGCCTAGTTGTTGTAATAAATAAATAAATAATCCAACGAAAGTTTATTAGACTTTTTTCCTGATAAACTTAGATTTATTCGTAAAACTAAAAAATTGATTGAAAGAGCGTAAAAGGTAAACATAGAAATAAAAGCGCAAATGACTGGAAAGCATTGGAGTTACAAACTATCGCATCACAATTCAATTGACTGAAAAGCGTGAAAGGATGACGATACTCAAGCCGAAACATATTTTCCCTAGCTTAATCCGAAAATTCCTAAACCTCCACTAATCTCTTCTGTATATAGTATCCATTATGCAGCACGTAATGAAATATCATCAATAAAAAATTTAGTATAGAATTGAATATCAAGTCATTACGAGAAATGTAACAACGAAAGACTGACTAAATTTAGTACCGAAAATCATGCACCAACTCAATCAGATAATATAACAACAAAAGTAACTACACCAACTACTATGAGCAGTTCATACACAAGATTTAAAGAATATGAAAGGAATAGGGAGAGTATTTCATACACAAGATCTGGATGAGGAATATGAAAGAAGCTAGGAGAACCCTTTTTCTTCTTGGAATCTTCAAGACTGCCATTAATAAAATATTTAAAAGTTAATTAATTAATAACAATACAGTAAAACCTCTATCTAAGAAAAGTTTTGGGACCTTGTAAAAATATTCTTATATAGAAGTATTTTTACATAGAAAAAGTCAAGTCCGGACAAGATTTTTTTGTATTTTTTTGTTAGTATGGAATTTATTCCTTTATAAAGTATTGATTTTTTAACTCTAAATCAAGAGATAAACGACAAATATAGACATCTACAATTACTTCACTATCATACATTTTCATGAAGATAATAACTACGCTGTGCTTTGGCACCCAAGTAGGAATCTTGCTGAGACGAGATTTGACAAGAAACTCGAGTATGTCGAGATTTCACAGAGATGGGCCGAGATTTCATCGAGACAAGTTTTAACATATGAAAATTTCGTAAGAAAGATCAAATCCAACCCTTAAAAACTCAAAAAGAAAAAATATTTATACCTTTCTTAAAAATTGGTGTTGTTTATTAAGATGTATACACTTGGGGCACAAAATTTAGAAAAAAAATAAAATAATAATAACAATACCTGATAAGTGGATATTTCTCCGGATTCTTCATAAACTCTTCTGAATAATTAAACCATAATAAATTGGTTAAAATTAATCAAAACACAAAAAATGTATCTATATTCTAACTAAACAAAAAAAAAACCAATTCAACAAGTAAAAATTAGACATTACCGAGCTGACCGAGAGATATCTTTGTGGGAACTGGAAAAGGGAAATAATTATTATTATCAGGACTGGAATTCAAACAAAAACCATAAAAATGCTTCAAAAACAAAACCCTAAAAATTCTTTAATGGATACTTACCCCCGTTTCTGTCAATATAAGGATTGTCAAATCTGGATTTGTGAGGAAGAGGATATTTGGTGGATGAATCTGAAGAGGATGAGAAATATCTCAACTTTGATGATGATGGAGTATTTGGAGAAGATGAGAAAATAGGGTTGGCTGCTCTATGTCGACAGAAAGAGGAGTAGATAGAAGAAGAAACGCATTTCAGTCTCATCATCATCATATGGTGAGGGTTGAAGCTTAGATCTGCAACAAAAAGAAAAACCCCAAATTAATAAATCCAGTTAGAAATCAATCGATATTTTCTGGTGGTGATGGAAATTATGTTGTGAAGAGGGTAGTAAAAAATTTAGGGGTGCACAACGGGTAGGGTGGGTAGGATATGGCCTATTTCGCCACCCTACCCGCTGAATGGCGGATATGAATTTTTTTACCCGCCACCCTACCCACCAGTAAACGGGTAAGATCCTGCCCGACCTATCACTTGACGGGCCGGGTAGGATAGGGTGGCGGGTATAACCGTTTTTTTTTTTTTTTTTTTTTTTTATGTTCAGGACTTGTTACTAGACTAGTTACTGCCTTCTGTGTAATACTAATTACTACCATACTAATTACTACCTTCTGTGTATACAAAAACTGATCCCAAAAAGACAAAAAAAAAAAAAAAAAATCTTGCAACAACACAGCAAATAAGAGCCAACCTAATACTGCCAATCTAACTAGGAAAAAATGAACAAACAAAAACATCCTACTAGACACAAAGCCATTTGTAGTCTCAAGAAAAGAGTTCTATTCTTTTCAAAATCGACGATGAATCCCAACCCAATTCCATGTTCTTCACATGACCTTGTTCTTCATATAACAGTATCATCACCAAAAGCTCTTCCTATTGACCTTCTTCTTCAATCATCATCTACGATGATGTAATAAATACTAAGATCACCAAATAAATCTGCATACAAGTAATATCACCCAAGTTAGGATATGAGTCAATGTTACAGGTCCACTGGGACTTGAGATATCTAAAACTTCCATTGTACAGGGAGACGGAAATTACAAATAACTAAAAAGTTTCACTTTCAACTGCTTTTTCTGCCATGGTAAGTAAACCAAGATAAGTCAAAAGATCCAAAAATTTCACATCCTATCAACATTGAATTCATATGAAATTATTATATACAGATAGATATTCAGGCTTCCACAGTAAACTAGTTATAAGCAGATGTACTTCCTTCAGTAGTTACTGCATCAACATAGTAATTCTTATGAACTAATGCAGTACACTAATTCAAAATAAAGAACCCTGTCTGTGTTTCAGTCAGACATCTATGTACTGTATTATTAGTACTAACCGGCCGAACATATTCAAGCATACCAAAGTCTACTGGTTCAGTTGGAAACAAAGATGCAACTGGGATCTTTGCAGCGCAGTAAGTAACCGCTGCAATGCTGAAATTTTCATAATAACAATAACTGAAATTTTCACTCTCAACTTGCTTTTGCTACAAAGGTTTACATTCAAAACAATTTAACCAAATTAATACTAAGATCTTCAAATTACAATTCCTATCCACATCCTAAGTAAAACACTGAACTCTTAAGGAATCACACTCGTGCAAGAATCCCAGTGACTGCTATGATTTAAAAACAGTGTACAGTGGATAGGGTTGTCAACGGAAACCCGTTAACCGTAACCGATTACCCGGTTGCCGTTATGTTTAGTTCCGTTATACCGTTAACTGTTACTCGTAACCGCTAATGTACCGGTTAATTTTAACCGACGGTAACGGCAATGGAAGACCTATTTCCGTTAACCGTTATCCCGTTAACCGCTAACGTGTACCTAACACGTGTAAAATTCTATACCTATACTCGAATCGAACTCGACCATTATCAATTTATCATTCTTCTTCTGTTCTTCAACTCGACCAAACCAGAGAAGAAAAAATCACCCTCATCAATCACCCTCAATCCCTCATCTCCTTCCTTTCAATTCAAACAAAATCATCATCTTCATTCGATTAGAAAACTAGGGTTATCTTATTCTTTTTATTTCGAGCTTAATTTCAATCCTAAAAACTAAAATTTCAATTTAGGGTTTCTGAAAATTGAAGTTAGGGTTTTCAATTCCGGAAAATTAACCATGACCCAAAGCGGAGGAGCATCTAATTACGTTGGTTTATCAAAAAAAAGTCATCCCTGTCAATCACTTTCAGTTTCAGTTTCAGTTTCATCTCAATTACCTTCTGCATCTCAAGTTCAACAATCAGGAAATCAATCACCACCACCTGCTGATGTTGCAACAGAAGAAGCAGTAGACGAAATAGAAGTATATGAAGATCCAATTATAGCTGATGCAAAGAAGAAACTGCGTGCAGCAAGGTCTGATGTTTGGGATGATTTTGAAAGGTTAACTGAGAAAGAGATAGTAAACGGTAAGGAGATTGGGATACTTGTAGCTAAATGCAAACAATGTAATAAGAGAATGCCTGCACCCAGCAACCAAGGAACCAACAAATTGCATTACCATGCTAAAACCTGCAAAGAAAAGCCTGCAAACAAGAAAGGACAAAGAAAACTTACTACAATCAAAACAGGTAATGCTCAAACTAAGCTTGCTAATTGGAAGTATGATGCTGATGCTACTAGGATATTTGTCGCCAAAATGATTGTTAAACATGGTTATCCAATCACTATAGTTGAGCATCCATATTTTGTTGAGTTTGTGAAGTCTTTAAATCCTGCTGCTAAGATTTACACTAGGAATACAGTTAGGGAAGATATCATGAAACTAACAGCTCAGTTCAAAAAAGAATTACAAGACCAATTTGAGACAATTACATCTAAGTGTAGTTTAACAACAGATATGTGGTCATGTAAGCATACAAAGGATGGTTATTGTTGTGTGACAATGCATTACATAGATGAGGATTGGAAGATGATTAAGAAAACACTAGCATATACTTTAGTACCATCACCACATTCTGGAGAAGTTCTAGCAAATGTAGTGAAACAAGTATGTCTAGATTGGAACATAGATACTAAGATTTTTGTTGTAGCTGGTGACAATGCTAGCTCCAACAATGTCATGATGAACCATCTGAAGAAATGGCTTGATAGCAAGGACTGTTTAGTTCTTAATGGGGATATGTTCCAAATGAGGTGTATTAATCATGTATTACACTTGATTGTGGGGTTTGGAATGGGAGTGGCTGCTCCATTTATAGATGTAGTTAGAGAGTGTGTAAAATGGGTGAAAGCAATTCAGGCTATAAAAGAGAGATTTGAATTTGCTATTGCTCAAGTTAAGCTTCCTGCTTCAAGGTCTGTGGGTTTAGATGTGGATACCAGGTGGAACTCCACTTATAAGATGCTAAAGGATGCAATTTTCCTGAGACAAGCTTTTGTTAGGATAGCTGAGTTAGATAGTGACTTCAAGATACTACTAACCTCTCAGGAGTGGGAACAAGGAGTGCACATATGTGAATGTTTGGAATTGTTTGATGTCATTTCAATAAAATTTGCTGGGATTAAGTATCCCACAACAAATTTGTAATATAATGGGGTGCAAGAAGTTAATAGATGCATTAAGCTCTGGGAATCAAGCCAGCATGAGTACATCAGAGACATGGCCAAGAATATGAGGATGAAATTTGATAGCTACTGGAAAGAAAGTAACACTTTGATGGGCATTGGGGTTGTTTTAGATCCTAGGTACAAAGCTAAATGGGTGGAGTTTGTCATGAAGAGAGTATATGGTCTGGATCACTATAAAAGTCACTATAGAAAATTTGAGATTGCACTCAATGCTCTTTTCTGTGCTTATGAAACCAACACTACTGACTCAGATTATTTTGATCTTTGGAATGCATTCAACTGCATTTGAGAGCTGTACAAGTACAACAACATCATATGGATTTGGTTATGATGATTTCATTATGGAAAACAATATGTTTGAGGTTGAGAAGTCGAAGTGGAGACATACTTAGCAGAACCAGTTCTTCCTAAAGGCACATCTGCTGAAGAAATGAGGTTTGATATCTTAAGTTGGTGGAAGAATCACTCTGCCAAGTACCCAATTCTATCAAGGATTGCAAGAGATGTATTGGTTGTTCCAGTGACAAGTGTAGCATCAGAATCCATGTTTAGTATTGGTGGCAGAGTTCTCACATCTCACAGGAGTTCATTAGCTCCAGATCTTGTTGAAGCTTTGCTTTGTTTGGGTGATTGGCTGCCAGATCTCACTCTCGGTGAGAGCAATAGTTGTGTTCTCTTGGTAATTTTACTTAAATCTTATATCTTAATCTTTTTACCGATAGTTGTGAACTTGTGATTTCAACGACATTGCCACTTTGCACCGATATTGCCACTTTTATTAAACTACTGCAGAAGTTGAGGACTAAGGAGGAATGCATTTGCAGATGCAGTTGGCATTGCCATTTGGGTTTGGCAGTGGAGAATTTGGAGATGGAGGAATGCATTTGAAGATGCACTTGGCACTTCCTTTAATCCTTTGTCTTTTCTTTTGCAAAAACTTGGTTTTTTTTCTTTTGATAGAACATTAAGATGATCTGAACATGTTTTTTTTTTCTGTGTGAACAAGTTGTTTGTTTGGATTTAGAAGTTAGACCTGTTTTTGTGTTGTCTTGTAACATAACGGATAATTCCGGAAAATTAACCGTTAACCGATTTAACCGACGTAACGGCAATGGAACTGATTTTACAATTCCGTCGAAAATTAGCGGGTAACGGTTAACCAAAAATGTTAACGGCAACGGTAGCGGCAGAGGCATTATTTGTTTCGTTTAGTGCCGTTAACAGCCCTAAAAGTGGAGCATAGAAAACTAGTCAAAAAAAAAAAAACAAGCCCTGTTTAGATTGAATCACCCCAAGGGACAACAAGAATCAATCAAGATCTACACTAAAGATTAGAAGATGGAATCATGATTTCACAAAAATACAGCCAAATGTGCAAAAATGACAAACATAAACTTGAACAACATTTTATCAAAAGCAGTACTACTACATTAACCACATCATTAGCATTACAAATCAAATTCATGGCTTAGTACTCAAAATCCTTCACGTCTCCCCTAATTACATGAAAACAAAAAAAAGGGTATCAAATTTCACCCAGCAACATCAAATCTAAGGCTTTTGTTGCAGAACAACACTAATGACATTCTCCTCATTTACTTGATATCCACAGGAAGTTTTAGTCCCATTTTTAACCAAAACAATTTCCCATCCACATCCTAAGTAAACCAATTTAGTCATGTAATTATAAGTTGTGACTCATGCATGCACCTACAGTATAGTAGTGGGTATATTTGACGATGTAAACATTGATAAATGATTCAAATTTCAATCTGCGCTTTTAATTATCTATTCCATCATAATGATCTTATTAGTTCCACTAAGGCTAGATCTATGTCGATCGATTAAAGAAGAAGGGGGTGGAACGTATGAACGCAAGGATTCAGTGAAAAACATATAGAATTCATTGTTAGAAAGATAGCATTAGTATAGTGTATTTACATACAATTAATGAGCAGGGAAAGTTGTATACCTGACTCTAAGACGTCATCCTCGTTCTCCTCAGCTCCAAGTGTAGAGGGATCCATGTCAATTGGTGTCCGCAACCAGTTTTGCAGTAAAATCAGTGCTTCCACAGTTCGGGGCCTTAAAGAGCTTCAGAAGTGACCTAGAATCCGCTTTCCAGTACTGAAAGAAGATTCACTTGCAACTGACGAGACGGGAATCGCAAGTATGTCTCTTTCTATGAGTGACAGAATATCAAACCTTGCAGCATTAATTTTCCACCAAGTCAATATATCAAATTTTAAACCTTGTTTCTTGTCTTTTGTTGGTGAGTAAATCTGCTCAGATAAATATCTTTCCACCTCTGATTTGTCAAAATCCTCCATTACAGACAGCTGGGTTTTACGTTCTTCTCTATGTGCCTTGTGTTTTTTCTTTCTATGTATCGTAGAACTAGAACTCTCTTGACTAGGACTACCACCAGTTTCACCTACAGATTCTGACGAGGCTAAAACACTTCCAACACCTGTATATTCTGTCTTATAAGTTGTATATAATTCATTGAAATCCTTTTTCACTTTATCTAAATATTGTTTTACCAATCTTTGCTTTATCCAAGGAATATCATGCACAATCAAGTCTTCTAATATTACTTGCAATCCACGTTCTTTTTCTCTTGGATCAAGAAGCACAACAATAAATAATAAAGGATTCATGTTTTCATACTTGCCCCAATACTTGTTGTACTTTAGTAACATCTTCTCACCCATATGGCTTAAGTAAGGATCATGATTTTTTTGCCAATCAGTTAAATCTCCACGGACATCACTAATTTCCTCCAAAAATGTATGCGAAGTGACATAGGTAGAACCTGAGAACTCAACAGTGGCTTCATAAAACACTTGTAGAAACAGTACTAATTGTTATCTAAGTAAGCATCAAAAGTTTACTGAATTCGGTAACAGGTACCAAGTTTACTGGTCTAATAAGCTGGGTACCCAGTTAAGCTATAGTAAGAGAAATTTCTATACACTCTTAACACACTAGGAATTGGTCAAGTGATGACTAAAAATAAAACGAACAAAAAGCATCATTAGGACTTGTTTACGTACTGACAAGACACTATCAAAGTATGTATCATTTTACTGTATCTAATTAATCAAAGTGAAGTAGCAAAGAAAATCAACTCCACAAATATTTAACTCCACGAATATTTGTTTAGCCAGAAAAAAGAAAGACAAATGTTTACTGTATCTAATTAATCAGTACAATACTCATAGTGAGACAAATGTTTAAATAAAGGAAAAAAGAAAGCAAGTCAACAAACTAACCCATTTAAACGTCTGATTTTAGAAGTGGCAATACTAATCACAGTCTGTACCAACATACAAGTTCCAATTGAGAGTACCAACGTACAAGTCCCAATCAATAGTGGCAATACTAATCAACATACAAATTCCAGTTGAGAGTGTCATAGGCCAATCTGTTAGGCTCACCCATATGGATAAAGTACATATAATGTGATAAACACAACGTTTGGTGTCACTGTATTGTAATACAAATCGGAGCTATCCCAAGTGTTCTAAAGGATACAGACCTTGTTTTGTATCATGATTCATGCAATCAGTTCTAAGTTTCAGACCTTGTTCTGTTTCATGCAATCAGTTCTAAAATGGTTGATAAAGAAAGATAAAATACCTGTAAAAACTGAACTAGTACTCGAGCATTAGCCCAATCATACTTTTCAGGAGCATGCACGCGACGCTTTTTCTTCTTGGCTTTTCTTTGACCAGCTACGGGTTCTTCAAGAGCATCAGAATCGGATGAACTAGATTCTAATTCATCAGGAACATCTGTACTGTCAAGATCATCAATATTAACACCCATTTCTGGTTCATCGGGAATATCAAAGATAAATCTCTCCCGAAATGCTTTATCTGACCGTGCTAGCCTTATAAAGGCCTTTTCATATTTTTCTGCTGCATCCAACATCAAATAAATGGAGTTCCATCTTGTCTTCACATCTAACATTAATCCCTTTTTATAGTCAATTATTTCGTTAAATACAACTTCTAAGAACCTCTTCATCCTAGCAGGAGAGGCTGTGACGTATTTAACCACTGACCTAATTCTGGCCACTGAAGTATTATACTTATTCAACCCATCCTTAAAAACTAAAGCTAATACATGGGCAGCACATCTGACATGCAAATGCTTACCTCCAATAATTGATGATCCCCAACTTACAACTCTCTCCTTGACATATTCTATTGCTTTTTTATTTGCAGATGCATTATCGAGAGTGATGGTGAACATTCTCTCAAGAACTCACTCGATCAAACATTTCTCCAATGTTCTTCCAATATGTTCCCCTCCATGACTAGTGATTAAACAAAAACATATGATTCTCTTGTGTAGCTTCCATTGGTCATCGATAAAGTGGGCAGTAACTACCATGTAGTTGTAGTTCTGAATGGACGTCCAAGTATCTGTTGTGAGACAAACTCTAACCTTGTTCACCTTGAAATAGTTCACCAACTTAGCCTTTTCAGTCACAAATAGCCTGCAGATATCACGATAGACGGTCATCCGAGATGGAAGTTTGAACCTCGGCTCAAGATACCTAAAAAATGCTATGAACCCTTCACCTTCAACCATTCAGAAATATTGTTTATCTGTGATAATGAAATTTATCAAGGCTCTCCTACATGCTTCTTGACAAAACGTAGCCCCATCCATACGTTTCTGATCTCCCGGAGTGCTAGGCTGACCGAGAGACTGTTGTCCTAACTGTGTATTCAAATACTTTTGACACTTAGTCAAATGCCAGTTCAAATTAAATGTTCCATACTCCTTACCACCAGCCTTATATTTACCACCTTCACAGTAGTTACACTTCCCCCATGTAATACCAGCTTCATCAACACTCCTTTCGAAATGATCCCATACCCAAGATGTTCTCTTCCGCTTTATACTTTCTCTGACCTCAGTTTGAGAAGATGGTGGAGGTGGAGGTGGCGGAGATACAACAAATTTGGACCTTTATTGCACAGATTGAGATATAGCTTGAGAGGAAATAGGAGCTCTCGTTGACATCACTTATGTAATCTCAACCATGTTTCCTCACACTAAGCATGCACAAACTAAACCATGTTTAGTGACTTTTCCTGATGTGAAGAAATACGTTTATGACAAGATAACTAGACGAAAACAACTACATGAGACTGCACTGTTGAACTATATAAAGAGATAACTACATGAGACCAGCATAAAAAAATTCCAATCAAAACATACATCTAGCCTCTAACAAATTTCTTAGACACGTATTCTGAAACTAGCATTCCAGCAAATACTAACAATCCACACCCAATATACGTAAAACTGAATAAAATCATAATGCTTAAGTTATCCCAGCATACGACATCCTATTTATACTTCTGAAATATAAACAATATGCTTAAGTTTTAGAGGTCCCTCAATAAGCATTAAAGCATAGTTGACGCAAATTGGAGAATCAAGGTAAACCATAAAGGAACTAGTATATGTCATCTTTTGTTCCCAGATGATACTTGTTCTTTTCAACTAAAGCAACTAGTCATATACAGCACATAAGAGACAGTATATATGCACCTTTAACATGGAGTAAAATGTGTCGATCTAAGGATCAAGGGACTTTGAGCATAAAGAATTTGAAGGAAATGAATAATGATGTACTTTGTAAATGGTTTGGAGATATTCAATGGAGCAAGAATGCGATTAACATACTCCTCAAAGCCGCATACGATTAACATACTCCTCGTACCGGGTGTCCGGGATAAACTTCCAAGCAGCCTACAACAATTGTGGCCAATCATTATGCAATATTTCAGATTCAGGGCAAAATGCACTCACTTGTTTGGACTTACGGGTTCGTAACACCCGAATAGTATGCAATCCCTGTTCCGCAAATTCTTCAGGAATTTGGTAC
This sequence comes from Papaver bracteatum, assembly GCA_023529315.1. NCBI lineage: Eukaryota > Viridiplantae > Streptophyta > Magnoliopsida > Ranunculales > Papaveraceae > Papaver > Papaver bracteatum. Next base: position 674,945 of record JAJJWX010005204.1, read on the forward strand.
CTACTGGTGCTCTGCGGTTAAGAAGTGTTCATCAGTTACATATTTGCATTTACTAAAACCAAAAAGATCGAGCATGCTGGTATACGGCATACTTTAGAAGTCCAACTAATACTGATGTGGCATGATGAACGGTTATCCTTAAAATCTACTTTTAACCACATTACAGGGGCAAGAAGACATAAACTTTGTTTGTATACTACAGGGTTATGAGTCACTAATGGGTACATCATACAGAAGTTAAAATATTTTGTCACTAATCAAAATACAAGTGAGTTCTGGGTGATGGGATCTGGAAAATGGATTATCTGGAAGGAGGATTCTTGAATTACAAAGAAAAAGAAACTCATATGAATACATGGGCAAAAAGAATCTGCTTTTTAGGGCAGGATAAAGTCAAGGCCTCGACCATCTCCAGGGTGTTTTTAAGCCTTTTTAAGTCGCTCTCAACACCCCAAATCATACCAATCTCTTGAGTAACAAAAGAGATCAACTTCTTTAGTATCAATGATGCAACATTAGCAGACAGCTTTTCAATCGACATGATAACAATGAAAACGATGATACCAGAGATAAAGCAATTAGGAATGAGAATAATGAATGAACAAGTTTGATTGGCAAAAAACAAAGGCAAAGCAACAAAACGACTAAAATTTGATGGAGATTTATGTTTAATCAAAAATGTGTGATCGGAGCAATGAGAAGTACTGATTTGTAGAAAAAGGAAACTAAAGTCAAAGGACAAAAAAATGATTAAGACATAATAATTGTAGTGGATATTTGTTTAATTATTGGAAATATGTGACTAGTTATATGTTTACCAGAAATAGTCTCTTGTCTATAACAGGAAATTCAACAAACACATAGTGGTAGTGATAATAAGTTGTGAATCGCTGACAAAATTAAATATATCTATCCAGAACTACCAATAAGAGTTAAAATGAAAATAATTAGCTTTAAAATTCCTGCATTAGCCGAATAAGTCAACAAATTTACCAGCTAGGTGTTGTTTGCAGAGGTTGTTGATGATCTTCGATTCAGTGAGTCCTCCGGCTCAGCACAACGATCAGATTACCGTTACTGTTAAATGAATACATGGGCAAAAAAAAATCTCATATGAATACAAGATAACATCAGCATTGCTAATGCTAAAAACCGTGTACTGTTAAATGTCTTGTACATAATTTGTTTTACATTGTTTTTTGTTAGCAAAGTCAATTTAGAGTTGACTGTGCTTTATCCTTGTTAATGCTCAAATCCTATTCACTACTCATATGACTGATTCCAACTACAAATATGTAAATTTGCGTTCAATCTAAGTAGCTTAACTTCCTAACAACAAAATGAGCAACCCCACATAAAAATTACTTCAAATACACAAAACCCTCCTAGTATTTGGGTAAAAAAATGGAAAAGAAAATTTGGGTTTAGTGAATTTTCACCTGAAAATTAGTTTGGATTTCAAATCAGGAATTAATTGAGGAGGAAGAACCACTTATTAAACCCTTCATTAGATTCCTCTCATTCTGCAACAAATTCATATCAAACAATTGAAACCCTATGATTTTTTCAATCAATTTAACAAAAAAAAAAAAAAATCAAACAAAATCAAACTTTGAAGTTAGATCTTACCTTGAATCAACCGATTAAAGGGTTCTAAACGATATCTGTTAACAACTTTGAATTTGATATGTAACTTGAGAAAATCTGATAAAGAAGGGTTTTATGCTTCTGCGTTATGGCTTCACAAGAATCATCCTAAAACCGTAGCTATTAATCTCAAAGCCATGACTGATATCGGGTACTTCAAAGATTTATCTGAGAATCTGAGATTCTATTGAAGAAATGGTTGAAGGAGAAAACGATGTGGGAGAAAACGAAATGTTAATTTTCTGTATTAGTGATTTAGATCGATTTGACAAAAGACAGGGAGTTAACATTTTACCCCTTGTTTGTTTTAAAATAACGGATCAATGGGCACGAGACAAAAGAAAGGACAGGGATTATTTGGTCTTTTACATATATGAGGCGGGTAAGCGGGTAGGGTAGGATAATTTCGGGTTTTATCCGTCACCCTACCCATTTGACGATGGATAAAATAATGTTTACCCATCACCCTACCCGTCAATGGCGGGTAGGATAGGATACGGGTGAAAATTCTGGCGGGTAGGATAGGGTGACGGGTAAGGATAGGCTATGTGCACCTCTAGTAAAAATACATACTAACACAGGTGCTTCTACGGGTGGAGAGAGAAAGAGAGATGTCCCGGTGATGCTTCTTCTTCAACTTCGGAAGGATACTGGAAAGAGTAAAAGGGTAGGGTATAATAAAAATAAATAAAGAAAAAAAAGATATGTGTATTCATCCCTTAACTAGGTATCATTTTTTTTACCCGGATTAATTGGGGTATACCCAATAAGACGAAATAGTGTCATTATGAAGTAAAGTCAAACCACCCCTTAACCTTGTATTTTTTAAATGGCTAATATGCCCTTGGTTAATTAACACTAAAATTCTGATTAGGTTAATTAATTGAGTTCAGATTAAAAATTTTGAAATTATGAATTCAGTAAATTAAACCTTTCATTTGTCTTATGATTTCAATTTCGATAAAAAAAAATTGGTTTTGAAAATGCACAAGGCCGGCAAGGTCATGGTTTGAATAAGGTGCCGACTAATGTTCAACCGGCCGGGTCCACTTTGAATAAGCTGTCGACCTTACTGCCGCCGACATTTTCTGGGTTGAAGAACATGCCGACTATCTTGGAACAGAATTTTACGTTCGGCATGGAAAATTTTCCTACAATGCCAGCGGTAATAACGTCGGCAAGCAAATAGTTTTTATCACTGCCGGCTGACATGTAGCCGGCATGTTAAGGGTTTATAACCTTGTCGACTTGTAATAAATACCAAACAAAAAACAGAATATGGGAAGATGTAATTCACTTTATTCATGCAATTTTGGTTACTACATTGATTGAAACATAAAAACAAATGCACTTAGCATGTGCATCAAGCCTTTAAACCCCTAGGCGACCCTAGTGGACGAGTTATAGTCTCGTGAGGGCTTACATAGAGGTATACCCACAAAACCTACACTAAAACTTCTAAAACCATCAATCTTCCTCCGACGAAGACAATACATCATCCAAGTATTCCGGGTTATCCTCCGGGATTCTTTATGCCAAAAAGTGATAGCATGCATCGAAAGCGAATGCTTCCCCCTTTTCCTCCAAGTAGCGCGCTTTCACGACTTCATGCTATAAAACCAAACTTACATTTGGTAGTTGTGTTTCATTGGAAGATAAAACAACATGGGTTACGTAAAATAAGCCACAAAAACACTTACAAATTGTTCAATGGACAAGCTGAAGTTGGTAGCGTTGAAAATCCGGGGTTAGAGAGCTAAAAAAACGAGTATCGCATTTTCGATTACTATGTGCCTAGATTGGACTTGTTGAATACTTCTTGCCTTAGGATTCCCAAACTCGCCACTAAATTTGTTGTGTACCCTAGACCAAAAGGTTGTGGAATCCTCCCTTTCGGAGGATTGACGTCTAAGTCGATTTTCCGCATACCATGCTTTGGTGATTGCCAAATCTTCATTTGAATCAAACGATGACATTATTATTTGTAGAGATCTATTGAGTGAGTTAGATGGAGTGCATGATGATATGAGCTTTGGAGAGTATATGGAACTATTTGTATGTTGTTTTGTAGAGAGAAATAGTGTATTTATAGGATGGTGGCCAAATTTGGCCGTTATAGTGCCCAAGTACAAGTCAATCAATGAAATTGTACTTGCAAAAAAAATTGAATTTTAAATACGCCGGTGAGGTATGTTTTCTCCAAGATGCCGACGTAATACGACCGGCATGGTCCTAAATTTGTTACCATGCTGATCGTGTAACATTTTAGGCATCATGAGAAGGTTTTTTGCCACAAAACCGCCGGAATTGTATTGGTTCACTACACTGCCGGCTACAATTCAGCCGGAAGAGTCACAAATTTGTTACCGTGCCGGCGAGATATGTTTTAGGCATCAGGAGAAATGTTTTTTTGCAACCAAACCGCCGGAACTATATTGGGTCAATACATTGTCGGCCACGAATCAGTCGGAAGGTTATCATTTTTATACCATGTCGGCCCTGATAACTACACAATTTCCTTTGTCAGGGCCGGCAGTCTGACAATTCACAACCTTTCCGGCCCTGAGACAAAAGGCATTGTAATTTTAAGGAAGCATTCCGGCTTATGCATTAAAACTTTATATAGCTAAACAAACCATTCATTCAACAACTAGAAATCCAACACTTTTTGTCCAAAATGAAAACACGTCACATAAACCTTAAAAAAATATTTGTCCACACCATTAACTTAAATATTTGTCCACCACAACATAAAGAAATAAACTACGAAAGCATTCATTGACCACGACCACGTCCATGACGAGCACGACCCCGTTTTGGAGAATTACCTTCACCACCACGACCAATGCTGCTACCTTCACCACCACCACCACTGCTGATACGAGTCCTCTTTTTATTAGCCTGATCAATGATCATCTTGGCTTGTGCTTCTCTCCTAGCTTTTTGTTCAGCCTTTACTTGAGCCTCAAGTTGCTTGAACATTTCATGGGCATCCTCATTGCCAACATTGTTAACATAGTCAATGTGCTTGCTTTTCTCTTCAATCGGCAAAGACTCTTATTTTTCTCTCTCGCACAACAACACCTTCGCAAAGGTCTTCAAATGCTCCTTCTATTTTCAATTAAACAACAAACAATATCAATCTTAAAATAGTAAGAGCAACTCTAAATATACTTATAAAGAACTGAAGCAATGTTGTTGGGTCTTTCGCTTCCAACTTCTTCCTTAGAGACAGTTCTTCATTTGTCATTTTCCTAATCACAGTAGGATGAGCCCAATCCAAATACCATGTCATGTATTTATCAGTAGCTTCATGACCGGTGGTCACGTCGTTCAAAAGAGTCACATCGATTTTACGGCGACGTCTATCGTCCCAGTGTTCTTGAGTTGGTGCTGGATCGTAAGCGACGTTGATAATTTTTTGGGACGTGGTGCAGTCAGCTCGGTTCACAATAAAGAACGGATTATCTTCATCTAAATGAGGTTCTTCTTGGACGTAACCCAATTGTCGCATAATCCGATGTGGATCATACATTGAAAATCCTTCAAACACAGTCATCAAGGGTCCATAGTATAATGCAACAACTTCATTTCTAGGATGGATTAAACCTTGATTTCTAGCATCCCGATACGGATCAAATATCACCTCCTCCGCAGTCAATTTGTCGATGGTGATTCGGAGTTTCATAAGCTGTTGCGGTATTTCCTTATCCTGAGTACCCTTAAAAATGTACCTTTGCGCTCTTGGCCTATGAACTGCAACACTCTCATCCACTTTGATGTAGGAGCCGTATTTGAACAAGGAAGGGAAGTGCTCATATATCCAAACCTATGCAAAAAAAAGTTTAGTAAGAACCTTATCTTACGAGAATATTCAGTAATATAAATGTTTTAGACAATAAAATTACCTGGAAGAGACATGTGTTTCCGTTAACTTGCTTAGTAAGTGCTCTAGAATATTTTGTCAACTCATTGTTCAAGAAGGTGACCACAGTAGTACCCCAAGAATACTCACGCATCTTATGTAAGGGATCTAATAGTTGCAAGTAACTGGCCTCGACTTGGTTTGCGGAACTGTCAGGGAAGATACAGTTGCCCAGGACGTATAGCTGATAGGAACCTAAAATACACGTTTTGAATATCGATTTCATATGCTTTTCTTAGCTATTTTTCTTGTATTTTTGTATATTATGTTTGTTTTGCATTTTGTAGGTGCTTTGGAGTCATTGGAGTAAACGAAGAATAAATAGGTGAAAAGGAGCCAAAACTGAATTTCATAGGCAAGTACTATTGGGATCCCAGACGAGGATAAGAGGCAACCACCTAACAGATTCGCTAATGATAGGCTACAGTTCGTTAAGGGGCACCTCCTCTGTTATAACTAAAGGCTAGGTCGATGTTTTTTCCCTAATTCAGTTCATGTCCCAGTTTCGTATTCAGAGTGCTAGTTCTCTGCACTAAGTCCCCACTGGCTAACAATCCGTGGGTTGTCATCGACTAGGACAAGTTCACACAGGAAAAAGGTACACGACAAAGTTGTATGAGTTTATGAGAACTCTAGTTTTGTTTTAGCAGCAACAAGTTAGAGAAGAAATTGAAGTTTCTGCCATCTCAATGGAGAAGGTTAAATGAGGTTTTGGGTTTTGTTGGATCGAGGGAAGTTCAAGTATGATTTCATGTTGGTTTCGGACAGAATATTGATTGAATGGGTGTGTATGGAAATGAATGGTACATGGAAGGAGATGTGTAATGGTTAGGATCAACAACAGTTCACAATTGTTAACACCAGCAGAATGGCACATCACTTGTTCGATAAAATGCCTGAACGAATTCAACAACGACCATTCTACATCTCCAAGGTTGCCAGGGTATTGAAGCAGAGACCAAGAGAAGTTTTGGGTTCAATTTCTGAGAAGATTTGAAGCTCAGATCGAGAATTACAGAGATGAGAAAGGTTGTTGTTGTTACTGAGAAGATCAAATAGAAATTAAATGGGTCTTGAATCTGGTAGTCGATGTACCAAGATCGAGAGGAAGATGTTGAGTTTCATGGCATGAACTGTGGTGGAACTATGGAGGAAATGAGCTGTATGTGTTGGTTCCAGGAACGATGTTTGATTGTACTGTTAAGGGAGATTCAAGATGGCAGTGGTAATGTATGTGACTGGTGGTTGCTGTGGGAGATTACCAAGGAGAAGTGAAGGTTGGTGCTGTTGAAGATGCTGTCATAGAATGATCTATACAGTGGTTACATGGCAGGTTGAATGGAGAGTGGTGTGAGAATTGGCTAGCCACAGTGTTGAACATGTGATGCTTTATATGCTGGAATTATTGGTACTGAAGTTGTTGTCATATGATGTACATGGAAGAATGATGGCACCGTGAAGACCTAGGTTCTGATGAAATGGTGCCATTGATTGTGTTGCCGCACTTGGTGAGAATGTAATGATGCAACTGGTGGTGCAAAGGTTGGAGCTAATGTCGAATGGAAGCTGCGGGTGAAGTTGCAGTTTAGGGAAGCAGTGAAGGCTTGAATTGTCAGTATAGAGAATGGAGGAAGCTGGATCTGTAGAGTATGAGGTTATGCTGCTGTAATGGCCTAGTTAGTGCTGTTGCAGGTGAGAAGAGTTTGGTGCGATTTTGAGGTTAAAGACTCTACCGAGAATCCAGTCAAGAGGACCTTGTTGCTGCATTTGATTTGTGACTTCAGGGATGGAAGATGAGAAGCTAGTGGTGGTTATGAGCTACAGCTGATTGAGTTGGCGTTGCTGCAATGTGGAGATATAATTTCCTTGGAGTTGTTGGTGGTAGTGGCTGGTGGATTTGGGAAGATAATGAAGCTAAATGTGTATTTGCAGCTGCATCATTCGCGGTACTGAGAATATGTTGAGATGGTTGGATAAGCAAGGTTTGCAGTTGTAGTAATATATTGCACTGGATATATTCAAGGGAAGTGGAATGAATGAGACTTAGTAACCTGAGCTGTGAAATGGAAACAGTGCAACCAAATCTGCAGAAATTGCGCGAAAAGTGGGCGGAAATGGCGAGCCAGTGAGCATAGTTCCGTTTGCCGGATTTTGGAACCATAAGTGGGGATCATAATGTTTCACTGAATCATGAAGGGGGTATGAGTCGGACCCAAGAGTTGGCCGCGGCACATATGAGCTACGAGTCACGCTTTTGGGAGCGTTTTCGCAAGAGAGAAAGAATTGGTTTGGATGATTTTTGTGAATGTTTGAAATGCAGAGAAGGAAAGATGAGTTGCTGGAAGTACATACTTTCTGGTGACAGTTTCTGATGACAAAGGCGTCCAGAGACAATTTTCCTGTGACCGGATTCCGGCGATGACATCAGCAATCCGGCGACCCGGTTTTGGACCCAAATTCTCCATAGACTTATTTTCACTCATGGGCTTGGTGGACGAATTGGAGACGCGTTTTGAGAAGACTTGACCTACTTTTGAGTATCCTTTTGGGAGAGGCATATAAATAGAACTTTTTCTCTAAATCTCTTCTTCTACTTTTGTTCTAGGGTTTATAAACATGATAGGGTTTCTCTTTCTTCTTGTTATGAACTCCATGAACATGAGCTAGAGTTTTATTATTGGTTAAGGAATAAGTTGGATTTCCAAGCATGGGTTTTGTTCAATAGATTAGTTTTGTCTCTATACTTTATCGATTATGATTCGCTAGAAATATCGCATGTATGATTGATTGTTAGTTTTGTCAAGTTGCAAATTAGTAGAACTTCTAATCACATCTATTGCTAGCTTAGGGTTTATTATACATAAAAGTGATATTCCTTGAATACAAGTATCATAAGTATGATTATAGTTTGTAGTGATATATTCTTATGATCATATGTGAATCGTGACCTTTGTTAAATTGAATTAGTGCGCTTTCCACGTTCAATTGCTTTGATTGGCCTGATTTCATAGAACTTAATGCATCTAGGGAATTAAATTTGATTAGTGCTTTTACACGTTAGGTTATTCTCGTAGATAGAACTCATATTCGCATCTTTTAATGTGTTTGTTGATGACAAAAGGAGATTTGCGGGATATTCTTGCGATCAAGGTATCCTAGGGCTTTTGATAAAAGTTGAGATTAAATATCAATTATACTTATTGTCTTGAAAGCATGTTTGTGAATGAAGATGCATCCTTAACCAATATATTTCCTATTTGATTTGTTTGCTTATTTCTTTCTTCTCTTTTATTTTACTTTTACTTTATAAAAATCAGAAAACCCCCCGTGTTACTTATAGGAAACCGAAACAACGAGACAACCTAGACCTCTCTGTGGGATCGATCCTTTCTTACCCTTGCTATATTTATATTTTGAGTAGTGAGAAAGTGTAAATTATTTTTGACACATACGACAGCGATCAAATTTTGTCGCCGTTGCCGGGGAGGCAACGGTTGTCACTTGTTTTTGGTTTCTTATTTTTGTTTTGGTTTTTTTAGTTTTTCTTATTTTCTGGGTTTTAACCTTGGTTTGAGAATCTTATTTCAGGAATTCATTTCTCATGGATGGAGCATATTGGAATAATGGATACGGTTTTCAACAACCTCAACAATATGACAACTACCAATTCCAGGGGTATAATCAAAACCAATTTATTGGTTATGACCAATATTCCATGGAACCTTATGGTTTTCCTCAACAACCTTATGGCGGGTATGGGTGTGAACAACCACAAGGATTGGAGGATTCTTATGCTCGTGAACCACCAGTCTCTAACTTGTTAGACAACTTTTCCAACTTTGTACGACAAGAGTTTCAAAAAGCTGAAGAGACTAGAGACGATCAACTCCAAGAACTTTGTGAAGGTATTGCTAACTTGCGAAAAGGCATTGATCAATGTAAGGAAGGTATGTATAATTTTAATGTGCATATGGGTTGTGATGATTTGATTGATGCTAATGTTGAAAAAGGCCAATCCTTGGGCACTTGTATTGATAATTGTGTAGCTAACTCAACTCTTGATCTTAATAATGATCATTCGCCGATTCAAAAGGATGAGTTAGAGTTTAGAAACACTAAATTCAGCGATGAAGAACCTTATGTTAACTATGAAAGTGACGGTGATTATGATACATTGCTTGAAACAACTCATGGTGACAACAATGAGGAGTGTACAATGGAATCTTTTTGGGATCAAGATGAAGATGAAGAGGAATATGATGACACTAGTGCAGCTTGCTCAAGCATTGATCTTAATAATGATCAAGAGCTTATTCAAAGGGTGGAGCTTGAGGATGACGCATTTTTGAGTGTTCTAAAAAAGTTCCTTATAGTGAAATTTGGATCCGCAGTGGATTATGTGCCTTACAACAAAGATGAGTATGTTGAGAATGTGACCATTATGACTAATATTGTGGAAGACCCAATTGAGCTCGCAAAGAATTGTAATTATGATGTTTATGTCGAGACTACGGTTAAGGCAGAAACGGACGAATAATGGTTGCAAGGTTTGATAGAGGACCATGATATACAAGAGGTGAATAATTCACTTGAGTTTTTCAAGGATGAAGAGGATTCCGTGCTACAAGAGATTGTGCGAGGCTTGTCTAACCCTTTGCATATTGTTTCTTCTCCTTTACCTCTTATTGGTTTAAATATATGTGCTTCGAAAACATTGTTGAATGACTTTGTTTCTCGATTTCCTCCATTAGAGAAACTTGATTCTCACACTAAGCAGAATTTGGAACAAGAAACTGTGGAAGTACCCGACTTCTATATTCTTTATACACTTCCAAGTGTGGACAAGAATAAGTGTGGGGGAAGCTTTTATCGGTTAATAGCTTCGTTTGTGTTTTATATTACTAATATTTGTGTGAAGCTAGTGTTTCCAAAACAGGTGCTATGGGTGGATCCCCAACTTTTCCGATTATTGGTGTATGGGGAATTCAACTTTCATGTCGGGCTAACGACTTTAAACCAAGCGCTAATGGGAGGCAACTCACTGGTTTTGTGTATCTATCTCTATCTTTTTTTTCATTTTAAGTCTTTTATCTTTATTTTCTTATTTTGTATTTTTTCATATCAAAACTCCAACTTTTAGAGATTTTTGAACAATCTAGAATAAACACTATCCTTTCTAAGTAGATGGAATTTTTCTTAGTGGTGAGGTGTATATATTGGCTGAGTTGGGATTAGATACCAACTAAATAGCTTGTTTAGTGTTTATCCTCTATTGTTCCGAAATAGCTATGAGTTGGAGTAATTAGTTTTTATTATTCATTTTATTATCGTATTGTGTATATATATCATGTTATGGATTTCCCACCTTGACTTTCTTTGGGCGATTCAATTTTACATTGAGGACAATGTAAAGTTTAAGTGTGGGGGAGCATTTATATGTTTGTATAGTTTTTTTTAGTGTGTTTTATGCCTTTAGTAAAAATTAAAAATAAAAATAGAAATAGAATTTTTTTTTTTGCTTTTTGAACTCCGAAATCTAGAAAATTGTGCCTTTAGGATGACACCATTAGTGGATGGAACCATTTTGATTGCAGGAGTTGAGGAACCAATTAACTAAAAGGGACGAACATAGCTCAGAAATCACAATTAATATGATAGTTGTTACCATATCTCGGAATATCACCATATCACGTTATATTTTTATTTTTCCATATTTATCTATTGTTCTCTAAGTGCTTTGGTGGGTCGCTAAACATCGACTTCTTATTACTGCTAGGATGAAATAGAGTGATTGAGTTGCTAGAAAAAAAAAGTGAAAAAAGAAATAAAAAAAAATGACCGACCAATTAGACCAAACGGAATAAAAAGACACTTGGATAGCAGTATGTGTGAAACGTTGTCCCTGTCTCCGTCGCCTAAACAAGCGTGGAATGCAGGATCCAAGGCAACTATCACATTCTTGCTGACAAGAAGCATGCACTTGGATCCAAAAGATCTAATCATGATGTCTACAAAAAAAAAAGTGAAAAAGAAAAGAAAAAGAAAAGAAAGTATTATATTGATTGAATAAAGTCACTCCTGGTTCCCTTGTATATGCCAGTGAGTTGATGTAGAATTCAAACCAGTAGCTCAATCCAATAGGATGCATAGGTTCATCTTGGCAGTGACCTTCAGACAAATATGGGAAACATCGATCACTTGTGAACATTCGCCAACATCTACATCTTTATCCATCTTCTTAATATTTTCATTGTGATTGTGGTTTGTTAGTTTCCGAGTATTGTGGCTTGTTCGACTATCTAATTAAAGCTTTATTTACTAATATATTAATTGAATTTGTGCAAGGTACTTCCTCCTGTAGTCATTTTGGATTCGTTCATTTATTTGTCACAAATAGACGGAGTTATAAAAATAGGTTTTGTAGGTAGACCTCTTGTAAACCTTCACGAGACTACAACTCGTCCACTAGGGACACCTAGGGGTTCAAAGGCTTGTTATTTATGCTAAAAGTGACCGTAGCCTCGACGAGACGGAGTTGTATGTATGTCTTAGAATTGTTTTGTTGGATTTTCTCGAGGACTAGGAAAGATTAAGTGTGGGGAAATTTGATAGGAACCTAAAATACACGTTTTGAATATCGATTTCTTATGCTTTTCTTAGCTATTTTTCTTGTATTTTTGTATATTATGTTTGTTTTGCATTTTGTAGGTGTTTTGGAGTCATTAGAGTAAACGAAGAAGAAATATGTGAAAATGAGCAAAAACTGAATTTCATAGTCAAGTACTATGGTGAGACCAGACGAGGATAAGAGGCAACCACCTATAAGATTCGCTAATGACAGGCTACAGTTCGTTAAGGGGCACCACCTCCGTTATAACTAAAGGCTAGGTCGATGTTTTCTCCCTAATTCAGTTAATGTCCCAGTTTCTTATTCAGAGTGCTAGTTCTCTGCACTAAGTCCCCACTGGCTAACAATCTGTGGGTTGTCATCGAATAGGACAAGTTCACACAGGAAAAAGGTACACGGCAAAGTTGTATGAGTTTATGAGAACTCTAGTTTTATTTTAGCAGCAACAAGTTAGAGAAGAAATTGAAGTTTCTGCCACCTCAATGGAGAAGGTTAAATGAGGTTTTGGGTTCTGTTGGATCGAGGGAAGTTCAAGTATGATTTCATGTTGGTTTCGGACAGAATATTGATTGAATGGGTGTGTATGGAAATGAATGGTACAGGGAAGGAGATGTGTAATAGTTAGGATCAACAACAGTTCACAATTGTTAACACCAGCAGAATGGCACAGCACTTGTTCGATAAAATGCCTAAACGAATTCAGCAACGACCAGTCTACAGCTCCAAGGTTGCCAGGGTACTGAAGCAGAGACCAAGATAAGTTTTGGGTTCAATTTCTGAGAATATTTGAAGCTCAGATCGAGAATTACAGAGATGAGATAGGTTGTTGTTGTTACTGAGAAGATCAAATAGAAATTAAATGGGTCTTGAATCTGGTAGCCGTTGTACCAAGATCGAGAGGAAGATGTTGAGTTTCATAGCGTGAACTATGGTGGAACTATGGAGGAAATGAGCTGTATGTGTTGGTTCCAGGAACGATGTTTGATTATGCTGTTAAGGGAGATTCAAGATGGCAGTGATAATGGATGTGGCTGGTGGTTTCTGTGGGAGATTACCAAGGAGAAGTGAAGGTTGGTGTTGTTGAAGTTGCTGTTAGAAAATGATCTATACAGCGGTTACATGGCAGGTTGAATGGCGAGTGGTGTGAGAATTGGATAGCCACAGTGTTGAACATGTGATGCTTTATATGCTGGAATTATTGGCACTGAAGTTGTTGTCATATGATTTACAGGGAAGAATGATGGCACCGTGAAGACCTAGGTTCTGATGAAATGGTGCCATTGATTGTGTTGCTGCACTTGGTGAGAATGTAATGATGCAACTGATGGTGCAAAGGTTGGAGCTAATGTCGAATGGAAGTTGCGGGTGAAGTTGCAGTTCAGGGAAGCAGTAAAGGATTGAATTGTCAGTGCAGAGAATGGAGGAAGCTGGAGCTGTAGAGTATGAGGTTATACTGCTGTAATGGCCTAGTTAGTGTTGTCGCAGGTGATAAGAGTTTGGTGCGATTTTGAGGTTAAAGACTCTACCGAGAATCCAGTCAAGAAGACCTTGTTGCTGCCTTTGATTTGTGACTTCAAGGATGAAAGATGAGAAGCTAGTGGTGGTTATGAGCTGCAGCTGATTGAGTTGGCATTGCTGCAATGTGGAGCTGTAATATTCTTGGAGTTTTTGGTGGCAGTGGCTGGTGGATTTGGGAAGATAATAAAGCTGAATGTGTATTTGCAGCTGCAGCATTCGCGGTACTGAGAATATGTTGAGATGGTTGACTAAGCAAGGTTTGCAGTTGTAGGCATGTGCACTGGCTATATTCAAGGGAAGTGGAATGAATGAGACTTAGTAACCTGAGTTGTGAAATGGAAACAGTGCAACCAAATCTGCAGAAATTGCGTGAAAAGTGGGCGGAAATGGCGAGCCAGTGAGCATAGTTCCGGTTGCCGGATTTTGGAACCGTAAGTGGGGATCATAATGTTTCACTGAATCATGAAGGGGGTATGAGTCGGATCCAAGATTTTGCCGCGGCACATATGAGCTACGAGTCACGCTTTTGGGCGCATTTTCGCAAGAGAGAAAGAATTGGTTTGGATGATTTTTGTGAATGCTTGAAATGAAGAGAAGGAAAGATGAGTTGCTGGAAGTACATACTTGCTGGTGACAGTTTCTGATGACAAAGGCGGCCAGAGACAATTTTCTAGCGACCGGATTCCGGCGATGACGTCAGCAATCCGGCGACCCGGTTTTGGACCCAAATTTTCCATAGACTTGTTTTCACTCATGGGCTTGGTGGACGAATTGGAGACGCGTTTTGAGAAGGATTGACCTACTTTTGAGTATCCTTTTGGGAGAGGCATATAAATAGAACTTTTCTCTAAATCTCTTCTTCTACTTTTGTTCTAGGGTTTAAAAACATGATAGGATTTCTCTTTCTTCTTGTTATGAACTCCACGAACATGAGCTAGAGTTTTATTATTGGTTAAGGAATAAGTTGGATTTCCAAGCATGGGTTTTGTTCAATAGATTAGTTTTGTCTCTATACTTTATCGATTATGATTTTCTAGAAATATCGCATGTATGATTGATTGTTAGTTTCGTCAAGTTTCAAATTGGTAGAACTTCTAATCACATCTATTGCTAGTTTAGGGTTTATTATACGTAAAAGTGATACTCCTTGAATACAAGTAGCATAAGTATGATTATAATTTGTAGTGATATATTCTTATGATCATATGTGAATCGTGACCTTTGTTAAATTGAATTAGTGCGCTTTCCACGTTCAATTGCTTTGATTGGCCTGATTTCATAGAACTTAATGCATCTAGGGAATTAAACTTGATTGATTTAATAGAACTTAATGCATCTAGGGAATTAAACTTGATTAGTGCTTTTACACGTTAGGTTTTTCTCGTAGATAGAACTCATATTCGCATCTTTTAATGTGTTTGTTGATGACAAAAGGAGATTTTCGGGATATTCTTGCGATCAATGTATCCTAGGGCTTTTGATAAAAGTTGAGATTAAATATCAATTCTACTTATTGTCTTGAAAGCATGTCTGTGAATGAAGATGAATCCTTAACCAATATCTTTTCTATTTGATTTGTTTGCTTATTTCTTTCTTCGCTTTTATTTTACTTTTACTTTATAAAAATCAGAAAATCCCCCATGTTACTTATAGGAAACCGAAACAACGATACAACCTAGACCTCTCTGTGGGATCGATCCTTTCTTGCCCTTGCTATATTTATATTTTGAGTAGTGAGAAAGTGTAAATTATTTTTGACGCATACGACAGCGATCAATAGCAAATAACCGGCCACATTAGCATTGATTCGCACCGGGTTCACCATTCCTTCCCTATCAAGGATTGACTATGTATCCCATAATATGTCCCTCAATCTCTTCACATTAAACTTCTTGGTTAGACGACCATCCTTCATGTCAAGAACAGCCTCCGTCTGAACCTGATTCCAACCGAACAATTTCTTGATCAAATAGTAAATCTTCTCGAAATAAATCGCATTATCGAATCCCTTACTGACTGCTTTTCCATCAACCTCGAGGCCTAGAATTTGTTGAGCATCATTGGGAGTTATCGCCATCTCACCGAATGGGAATAACATAGTATTAGTCTCTCCGTAGAACCTCTCACAAAATGCAGAGACGGTAACTTTATCAAGATTAATATTCGAACTCTCCACCGCAGGCAACAACCCGGAGTTCCTCACAATCACTTTCACATCTTCACATTCCTTGTCAAGATCCCAAGTATGAGTCACTGAACATGAAGCTTGGTGCCTCATGAGACGGATGGCATACTTGTGATCCTAAATACCAAGAAAAAAAAATGAAAAGAAATACAAACACTTGACGCAAATTTAATTAAGATAGTTACACACTTGAATAAAGAACAAAGATGGATTAAGATTACTTATGATAGTATTATGGATCGCACATGCCCATGAGTCTTTGTATCCAAAAAGAACTGATCCACCATCTTTTGGGGTCCCCCTTGGGTCCTCATCTTTTTTTAGTGTAACCATGAAGTATTTGGGAGGCATGTGAGAATTAGATGGTTTAGTGATCGCCCTCTTCCTCGCTCCGGTTGAAGTTGAACCCGAAGCTTCAGTGGGTTCAACAATTTTTTTTCCATCTCCTCCTCCTCCTCCTTCTTCTTCTTCTTGTTCCTCTTCCTCTTCAACAATTTCATCTTCGAAGGTTTTCTTACCTTTATCTCTATTACCATCATTATCATCATTACCTCCTCCAACAGGTGGCACGTCTTGATAACCATCATCATCATCATCATTGTTCCCTCCTCCAGCAGCTGGAGTTCTTTTAACAACATCATCATCATCACCTCTTCTACCAGATGGAATTGATTGGTCTTCATATGGAGTCTCTTATGAATCACTGGGTTCAGATGGTGGTTGAGAATCATTCGGTATGCTAATCTTTGTCGTTCCCGGATCAACTAATACCCCCCGATGTTGTGAAGTCAAGAGTTTTCCACCAACACGAGGAGGTCTTGAATGAGGACTAATAGCTTTCGCAACTTTCTTTTTTGCCGTTTGCAATCTGAACAAGAATAATTCAGAAAAAAAAAACATCAAAGGTCGGCAGCGTAGACATATACAACATATCCAGCGGACAAATGGCCGGAAAGGTCGACCAAAAGATGAGTGCCGGCGAATCGAAAGCCGGAAGTGTATCATAAAAATAGCCTTCCGGCGCACAAAAAAATATCGGATTTTTCACTAAACTAGTCGGAAGGGTCCATTTTCCATACAAAAGGCTTCCATCTCTTGCAAGCTTCTTAAGCTTCTACTTTTCTGATACAAGTCGAGACACTACCCAACCATAACTCTATGGTCTCATCACCTTTCTTCGCTATCCTCCCCAAATCAACCCTTCTCCTCCACTTTGTGACCGAAGCAAGTCTGGAACGGCCATTTCTTGGTTTAGGCCGGACTTGTACAGATTTATCTCTCGAATCTAGAAAGTGCTCACGTGCAACACATTTGTTTAGGGTTTAAACCAGTTTCTCACTCACCTACCGAATTTACCAAAATTGGCAGAAACGATTTTTACCCATAAACAACTACTTAACTCCGTATTCTATAGGACAAACAAGGGCAACCAACAAAAGCAAGCCGAAAAGAAATATAAGAGGAAACATGACCTTGCTTCTCCTAAGCCTTTGCCTTTAGCACCTCGTCAAAAAGACGGTCAAAATTTGAATGCTTCGCACCAAAGGGACACGAATAGTAAATCCAAAGGGATCAGCATCAATGACCCACCACCTGAAGCGGAGCAACCAACACACCAAGAATCTGATTCCGATACACTCACTGAACAAGAAGGTGGTGAAGAAGAAAGTGATGAGGAAGAAATTGGTGGCAAGGAAGGTGGTGAAGAAGAAAGTAGTGAGAGTGAAAGTGATAAAGAAGAAGGTGGGGATGAAAGTAGTGAAAGTGAAAGTGATAAAGAAGAAGGTGAGGATGAAAGTGATAAAGAAGAAGGTGAGGATGAAAGTGATGAAGAGAAAAGAGAAGTTCAAGAACAAGTCCAATGAGGATACGATGAAAACCAAGATAAGACAGATGGTAAGAAGAAGAATATAGGGGACCACATGCTCGACCCACTGAATATGTTTTCTCGCGGTCCTATGGATCCCATTCACGGGTTACCCGGTGATGGAGGACAGATGTTATGAGGGTACAAAGACAGTTGGGCCGCCGTCGTTTTCCATACAACAGTAAGTACCTAAACCTTATGCTATGTAACATAAAAATTATTATTCGTGTAGTGTTTTGAATGTTGTCCATCGGGTTTGTTTTGTTTTATAGGATCACAAGGATGCCGTTCGTCTTATGAAGCCAGGAACGTCAGTGAGTATAATGAGGAAATGGCTACTGGAAGCAATAGAATCAACCGTTGGAGAAGTTTCAGAAGTAATTGATCTAGTCAATTCAACGGGTTTGATCCCCGCGGTCGATAATTTGGACATTGGTTACGACAAACCTCTTTGTTTCACCTTTTCCGAGAGATATTACAGGGAAACAGATACTTTGCATCTTTTTTTTGGAGAAATGACGATAACTCCAAATGATGTGAAGTTCATTACCGGGCTAAGCATAGATGGTAAAGAAGTGAAGCACAAAGAGTACGTCCAAGAGATTGAGTGGGATAAGATTTAGGCGTTCACCAAGGATGTGTTCCAATGGGATGAGAAGAAGACCAAGGAACAAATGATGGTAGGCATGGCAAAGCAAAGGATATTCCATCTCTCGAAGCTGAGGGACAACTTCGTGGGAACAAAGAAGCTTCGTGTCGAAACCTAACTGTTAAGTCAGCAACGCTTCTCAATGCCATTTCTTCCCGTCGCATCAGTCTTCAGGACGAAATAGTGACAGGTTTTCATGTCTAAATCTTTTGGATAAATGTTTTTTCTCTACAGGTCTTTCAATCCATATTTATTTTTGGAATGCTCAAAATGATACTTGAGCATCTAAACAAGAGGTGACACCGGAACGTATCATTTTCACGGCCAATGCATATGTCCTCTACGTCCTAGGATCTATTATCTTCCCCGACGTTTCTGGTTCCCGTGTGAGCGCCAACTTTATCCAGCTGTTGCAACCATTTGACAATATTCACGAATACTCTTGGGGCACAGCCATGATTGCATACTCGTTGAAGGAGTTGAGAGAGGCTTATAGGGCTCAAAGGAACCAAATCGGGGGGAATATGGCACTTCTACAAGCGTGGATATATTTGCACTTCCCAAAATTTGCTCAAAGGGCTTTTGAGAACAAGGAATGGGACGGAAGGTTTTATGGAGACATGTACACCTACAAAAGTAAGCCGAAGCACCAAAAAAGGGATTATCTGAAGTTGAGACGCCAGTTGGACAACTTGACGACGAAAGATGTTGTCTTTGATCCTTACAAAAAGGATTTGGATAAAGGAAAAGGAAATAAGGCTGGGTGCGCAGAGAAAAGTGATTATTGGGGGCCTTTTTTTCACCCAAGAGGATATGTAATGTACAACCGGTCGAGAGTCGCAAGACAATGCGGTTACGTACAAACAATCCCAAAGGAGCACAAGATGTTCAAAATCAATGAGAAAAAAAAACAAATCATATGATAATGATATTGACATTGTTCACAGGCCTTTACCATCATGTGATTATTGGGAAGACAGAGATTTTCACAGATATCCTCTGCAGCAAGGTCCATCGCGAACAGATGATGATGCAATTACAGGTTACATGCTGTGGTACCTTAATGTTTCGCATACTCGAGTGATACGAGTAGATGATAGGCCCAAGATAGAGTACAAAGATACGGCTCTCAAATTATTGGTGCGTATTGTTACTCAACTACATTTTGTTAATGGTTTTAGCATTATATATTGAATGTTTGTTCTTTGAAATTGAAACAGAGAAGATGAGTCGGGCACTTGATAACCCAGGAAAAGCTAGCAATCAGGGAAGGTAAAAATGTTAACGCCAATAAAAAGCTGATAGATGAATTGAAAAGTCTCGAAGATATAAAAGCTGGAGCAAAGTATGGGGAGGGGGAGGAGGAGGATGAGGAGCCAAGGAAGAAGAGGAAGAGAGCCCCACAAAAAAAGATGATTGAAGGTGCATCGAGCAGCGCCCAAGATGGTAAACGAGGTCGCGGTGGGCGTGGTCATGGCGGTGGACGTGGTCGTGGTAGGTATGTTCATGAATGAATGGTTATATTCATGTGTATGTATTTAACTATGGATAATTATGGAGTCAAAACTTATGTCTTGTGTTAAACTTATTGTCGTATTATGTTTGTTATATTCATAGTTTATGAATGACTTATTCTTGTTTCTTTTGAAAATTGTTTGTGTTGGTGCAAGATCCAATTAAATAACCAACTACAATGTGTGTAAAAAATGCATATTCTGGCATTTTTCGGTCAGAATCGGTTTACATGTCCACAAATGTAATCCGATTCTGACAGTTCCCCAAAGGTTCAGTTTCAGATCGGTTTACATATACCAATTTGTAATCCGATTGTCATGAAGAAAAGTTATGTATCATTTTTTTCACATAATCGGTTAATTTATCCATATATAAAATCCGATTGTCATTAAGAAAAGTTCTGTATCATTGTTTTGCAAGAATCGGTTAATTTATCCATATATAAAATCCGATTTTAATTAAGAAAAGTTATGTATCAATTTTTTTCCAAGAATCGGATAACATAAGCATTAAAAAATCCCGATTTGGTGAGAGCATATTTTACAAGATTTTGTAAGGAAACAATCAGTCTATGTGATCATATATAAAATCCGATTGTTTAAATTGAATTAAAAAAAAAATAGCCGTTGAGACTTCATCTATATAAGGACAACCTCTAAATGCCACTACCACATGACACACTTAGCCTAGAAAATGGAATGGGAACCGTTTGAAGATTTGTGTCTCGTTAAATCCTTTGCTAATACGTTTCGTGAACGCCCGAATGAAATCTATTCAATGTTTTGGAAGAGAGTTAAAGAGTTCTTTTCGGGCGTACGGGGAATCACAATAACCGCAAATGGAGAGACTTGGCATTTCGATTCCAATACATTAAAGGTGCAATGCGAGAGTACGTAAAAGTTAGAAATATGGTGTACGACTATCATCCACGAGCTCCTCTTAGGTAAAAAGTGAGTAATGCAATCATCTTTATACTTATGTCGAAAGTTCACATACTAACATTTAAGAACTCATTAAATTTCAGCTGGAACGTTTCAACGGGCTATGGAGAATTCGTAATGGGGACACTAAGTTCATTCACCACAAAGAATATACGATGTTATACCGACGTGCTCGGATGTTCATTGACGAACATTTGATGTGTCAAATTATAGAATTCCCATACTGAATCATATATATGTACTGCGCTAATTTCCTAAACTATGTAATGAATATTATTTTTTTCCGAAAGTAAGCTTTAATCGGATTATATGGATATTTATAAACATCGATTGTTGGAATCGGTTTATGTGGGTATTGATTAAACGCCGATTATGGATTTCCATCTTCATTCGGCATAAACCCAACCCAGAATCGGTTTACCAATGAACTAACATCAAACGATTCTGGATCTTGACTTTCGGAAAAAAAATTTTTTTTTTACAAGTCTTGATTATGCATTAATCATAGTTGATTTCAAGATTAACTTGATTAAACAGTATTTAACTTGGTTAATTATCCGAATTACCACTAATTTGAAAAGGGCATATTGGGTATTAACATATATATTGGATAAGGGGTTCCCACAAATTACTTCCTAATGACCCTATTTTGTCATGTAGTTATAGGCCCCAATTAAGTTGGCTAGGCCCCAATTTAGGAAGGAAAAATAACTCATCGTTTTCATTAAGTAATTAATGCCATCAAATAATGTGAGAAGAAAATAATGAAATATTGAAAATAAACAAATTTGCGCTTTTATGAGATAACCCATGAGGACACTGAGAAGGTCATATTCCAAGGTAGCACCAATACGAAGCCCGGGCCGTTACGGCACGGGCCATATCTTAGTATAAAAATATAGAGAAATTTATCACAATCAAGAAAAAATGCATGTGTTGAAGAATAAATGGATTTTCTTAACAATTCAAGAAAAAGTGATGGTTTAGATATATCTTCTTTAGCTTTCCTTATTTAATTTAACTAGAAATGGGGTTAGCGCAATTGGCAAGGAGTCTGACTCTCAAATAGGAGGTCAGCAGTTCGAGACTCCGCTCAATCGTAATTATATTTATATTAACTTTAACATGGGTTTAAGAGGGTCGAGTTTGCTCAATGGGGAGTAAACCGATGGCTACCTTGTCAGGGGGCAGGAGGGGCCTATGCCTAGCATTGGATTGGAGAGCAGCTAGTAGCTCGGCTCCCTTCCAATTTCTTGTAATCTGCTTCTTATTTTTGTGTTTGAATAAGAATCTCTTCTTTGGTTTCAAAAAAAAATCCAATATCGGATAGGAAGTGTTTTTGATAGCCAGACAAAAATCCAATATCGGATAGGAAGTGTTTTTTTAGGATAACATTGTCAACAGACTTGGGAAATAAACCCAAACCCAACATTTTCATTTTTATCATCCAGAGTTGGGAGATAAATTAAAACTACTGAAGATACTATTAAAAAGTAATAACTCGAGATTTCCCCTTTTAATTACAAATTAAAAAAATTCTTTTTCAAAAAAAAAATAGTCTGACCATCAGTTTTTTTTTTTTCCTCAAATAAAACTTTATTTATTAATCGAATAGAGTACAACTCATATTATCTCTTTGGATCCATGAAGTAATATCCAAAGGAAAGTTGTCTACATAGTCAAAACTAGTACCACTAGCTCTACACTTCTTAGCAATTAAATCTGCAACTCTATTCTTAGTTCTTCTGATTGATTGACAAACAAAATTAACTTTACTCTGAAATAAAAACTTAATGTCTAGGACTAAACTTTGATTTAGCCAATGAACATAAGAGACGTCTTCCTTTATCGACTTAACTAGAGCTTCACAATCTAGTCTGACCATCTGTTCCATTTCCTGCTTATACGAACTTAGAAGAGATACTATTAAAAAGCTCCTTCCTGCTCCTCAAGTCCACAATATTTCAATTTTTCAACAGGAAGTCTACCAGATTTTTGTTGAGGATAATCAAATTGTCTTGTCCATGCTCTCTACCCCATCTTGCAGCCGCTTTGCAAGCTCTTCCCTGCAAAATCACAGATCCTATGCAAAAGCCAAATCCACAAATATAAAGCATTCATTCAAATTCGCTTCCTGGTTGATCACAACACAATCAGGACAATAAAAATCACACTTTTGACGAAGCAAATATATCTCCCATATAAGAAAATTTGTTGATTGTTGCTATACTAAATTATTAGGACTAGGTTTAATTCCATCGAAAACAACTCCACATCTATATTTCCAAATGTACCAAATTGCAAAAGCAATCTTTTCTCTATTCTGTTAATATCCAAATGCAAAAGCAATCTTTTCTCTGTTCTGTTAATATCCAAACCAACAGATACACCAGTTTTTAAATTGTTAGTAGGATTGTTATAAATAATTTTTGTTGAAGAAGTCGCTCTCCAAACATTCTCTGCAAACCTGAATTTGGTAAAGATGTGATCCGAGTTCCTAAATGAGGTATGTTACCTTTTCTTGGCTGGGTTACGGTTCCATCGCTCATGGTATTTGGGATCATAAGGAACAGCTTTTCCGTTAATGAAAGGCTCCCCTGCAGAATAAAACAAATAGTCAAATAAATATAGAACATGGAACATTAAGTCACAATTAACATATAACTAAAATTTGATGTTTGTTGAGACTAGTTTATTATAAGAAAGTCACGAATGAAACAACAACAAAAATGAGTGGTGCAAAGATAAACATAAACATAAACAAAATATACTCGTACACTGCTCTCCAGACAGTAGTAACAAAAGATATACGACTTCATACTGCTATCCTAAGCAACCAACATCAAGCATTGCTAAACAATTCAGTTCAAAATACAAACTAGATCTGCATGCACATAAGCTAACATTTATGCTTATTTTATAGTCCACAATCATAGTATATAGACGTGCATTTGTTAAACAGCTCATCTTATACAGATGAAGAAACACGCACCTCCATAAGTTCTATTTTTATAATCCATGAAACAATCAGGGAGGACCCAGGACACTCCAGGCAGATCTGCACAGGTTGTCAGTAGAAAATGAGATTGTATACAAAAGATAGGATTTGGAAAAAATATTTTTACACAATATATAATTATGAGCTTCGAAACAAACAAAGGAATAAAAGCCAGTGGACATACCTTTGATCTTCTCTGACAGTTTCTCTGAAACAAGGGCTCCAAAAGCAAAGTAGCATCTAGTAGACACTGAATAGATTTTCATCCTAGCTTCCTCTTCGCTATAAAATGAAAAGATACACATGGTTACTGAGGAAAAGAAAGATGCGTTAAATTGTACTAATAATGCATCAAGGAGAAATCTTAGACACGTCAGTTTATAAGGCAAATCAATCCCACACTTAATGAGTAATACGCCTCTTAAAACAACATACAATATGCAAACAATATCAAATAAGCACAAGGTGGTATCATAATTGTGAATAATTTTGCAGTACGGATACACATGTTTAAAACCACATCACATAAATACATATACAAGTGAAGTAAGTACAAATACTTTGATAAACAGACACTACAACTGAATCACAAGAGTGGAGTAAAAAACACTCCTACAACTTTAGAAATACTACTTGTATACCTAGCAATCATACCAGTCTAGTTATATTGTTATGCCTTCCTCATGTGCAGTCTTAGTTTTTTTTTTTTTTTTGAAGCATGAGTCTTAGTTAAATTAATAGGCGGTCCTAAATAACTTCATACGCAATCTCAGTTCAATCAACATACACATGAAAATGGCCTCTTGAACATATTCTTATAGTACACCCCATATCTCTTTTCATTCACCAATTATGCCAAGGAAAAATGCTAAACTGTACCAACAAAGCATTCAAGTGAAGAAAAATACTGAATTGCCTAAAACCCCAGACTCATCAACTAAAATGACACCAAATCATGTGAAGAAAAATATAAAAGCATAAAAAAAAAAAAAAAAAAAAAAAGTGAAAGAAGTAATATATACCTTCCAAGGACTTTGGATAGAGTTTTGATGTAACTATCAATGATCTTCTCTCTAGTAGTTTCTCCTTTAGGTTCTTCCATAACCACAAGCCAGTGTTGATAATCTACTCCATCATCCAAATCATAACCCGATTCCCAATCCACCTCACTTTCTGAAATACCATAGTTATCATCGTCATATACATGGCCATAGTCATACCATGGTCCTGATGATGTTGTATCCGCACCTGTTGACATAGATTTCAAAGTTGACGGAAATCGATTCGTCAACTGAGTTAGGGCAGCAGGACGAAAACGATAAGAAGAATCAGAAATTCGAGAAAGATAAAATGATGAAGAAGTGATGAGAGATCGAGCTGAAAAAGGGAGTGATTTGATTATTCGAGATCCTCTTCTACAGAGAGCCATCGCCATGACAAGGAATTTAGAAATGTCTTTTTTTTACTCAGCGAAGAAGAGGAAAGGGTTTGACATGATTGGGAAAGTAGTTCAGCAAACTGACACCTTTGTCCCGCATCAGGATTGGATCCACCGACTCGGTTGAGTTATACCAGATAGTAACTCGGGCTCGGGAAAGGTAATTCCGGTCTTTTATTTTTATTTTTATTTTTATTTTGTTAAAGGCAGAAAAAGCTAGTCATTGCATACCGGAGGCTGACAATGCTAGGAGGGAAATTAGAGCTAGTCCGCATATGTTGGACGTTGTTCAAAAGAGCATAGGTTGTTAAAGAGTGGCAGCTGAGTTAGCCGGCGTTGGCACGTAGTTGTAAGCTCCAGCGCTGTTGAGAGTGCTCATTCTAGTGATAATATCATCCTCCAGTCTCCATATCCTCCAAGGAATCTTCCTCAAGACTCCCTTGAGACTGTTGACCACGACTTGACTATCACCCTCAATAATGATGTTTTTCATATTTAACCAAATTGCCAATTCAGTCTCTAGTTTGAAACCTTCAGCTTCAGCAAAGACCACAAAGTCTGATCTTCCTGTTTTGGTTCCAATACCACACCAACTACCATTACTGTTTCTCGCCACGACCGCACAGGCATATGCACCATCTTTCCAAGCAGCATCCACATTGATTTTAACCTTTGGGTAATTTGGATCTCTCCAGATTTTGTTGGCCTCTGTTGTAGCGTTTAACTGATTGATATTCACATCTAAAACTTCCTCTGCCTCTGTGAAATTAAAGTAGAGATTGTACCAGTGTGAAACTTTAGCCATGACTCCCATAATAGAAACATTATTATTTTCAAAGACCTTAGCATTTATGGCTTTCCATATAGCCCAACAAATGGACATACCTAGAGAAGTAGTCGATTCCTTATCATCGCAACTGAAGAAAAGGTTCATTAAATCCATTAAAGACATCTGACTGTTTTGTTGAAATTTGAACCCCGGAGAAGAAACAAACCCCACTGCTCTGGAAAATTCACAGTGAATTAAAAGGTGCTTTACAATTTTGTCTTTATTGTTGCAGATATTACAACTTGTGGACACTCCATCTAGAATTCTACCTAACTTTTTTGAAACAACAAGGCCATTATGTAAGGCTCTCCAGATAAAAAGCTTTATTTTTGGTGCTATTTTATAAAGAGCCCAAAATTTCTTCCATGGAAAGAGATTTCCTCTTGTAGTAGAAGACTCACCTTGTTGCTCATAAAGCATCTTATGAAAGGAATGGGGGGTAAAGTTACCATCGGTGGTAAACTTCCATATAAATCTATCCTCAACAGTAAGGTTGAGGGAGATGGAGTTGATTTGATTGCTGATGAAGGGGTATTCAAATTGTTGTAGAACATTTGCATCCCAATGACCTGTAGAGGCATCAATAAGGTCATTAGCTTTTCTGAGATATGCATTACTCTCTCCTGTGTTAGCTGGGACATTTCCTTGTATAGTGGGGATCCATGGATCACTAAAGATGTTTATAGATTGTTCATTACCAGCCAGCCAAAGACAACCTTTCTTCAGATCTTTTCTACTATCAAGCATTGCTGCCCAAGTCGTAGAAAACTTCAGGTTACAGGTTACAACATTTCTTTTACCTTTACAGGTTACATCATTTATTTTACCTCTAGAAAACTTCAAACCAGTTCTTCTATTGAGCATACTTTTGATAGAGAATTTCATTCTTGGATGCAACTTAAAAATAGTTATCAAACCTGTCTGCTTCGAGGTTTTTTCTTCCTTCAAGCAGCCAATTTCCAGAGAAGTCAAGAACGGCGGACGCTCACATGCTTTCAAACCGATCTTACTTGTAACCAGGGCTAATTCCTCCTCCACTGCAGTCTTCATGAATACCTTATTACTCTTGTCTTCGATCACAAGAACACGACTCGAACATTCCTTTGCATTATTCTTAGTATATTTTAAATCCTTTTTTCTAACTGGATAACAAGATGATGAAGATTTCTTACTAGAAATAACATTAGGAAAGAGTGAAGAAATTTTTATGGGAAAAACAATCTTTTTCTGGCGAACCGATAGCTTATGTGGATCGCGATTGTTACCATGACGTTTCTTCTTCTTATTTTTGACTGTGGTCACTTTAACTAGTAACTTTGGTATTTTGATTCTTGCATTTGGTGTTGATTCACTGAAAGCTTTAGATTTCTTTGATGTGATACTTATATTGAGAAAGTATGACTTTGCCGGTGGTGGCGGAGCTTTGCGTTTGTTTTTGTTTTTGATCATGGAGGTGCTGTCGCTGCATCCTTTGTATTTCATCACTATTGATTTGCTTTGGAAACGGGTAATTTTCTGAAGAGCATGAGAGAAAGATTTGGATTGATAGAGTTAAGGGAGTTGTTGGTAGAAAGACGTACGTGGGTGAACTGGGGATGGGGATAGTGGGGAGAGAATTAAGCGGGATTTTGAAATGGATGTTTGTTACAAGATTAATTAATTAACCGTTTGTAGATATTGTTAAGATTAATTAACCTGATTTAATTGGGGGCCAACTGTTTTAATTGAGGCTTAGACATTTTATTTGCACCCCAAATTTTTGAGGGCGTATTAAATCGAATGTGAAAATAATATTTTACCCTTTACTAAATCTAAATCTTAAAAATTAGTTAACTCTAATCAACAACCTTAATTAGGCCCCAAATTCATATACCCTAAAATCAGTTTCTCCTTCTTCTTTTCATCTTCCTCTCTTCCCCTTTCTCTTCTTCACTACCACCATTAATCACTCAATTAGCAGTTTCAGTGTAAGGGTCATTAGTATCGAAATGGAAGCCCCTAACGACTTTTGATTTGCAGGCGGATTCTATGAAAAATCGTTATGGTATAAGGTTGAAGATGACGACCCTAATTCTGCTACTTCAACATTTTTTTCCCTATAGTAGAGTCGTTACTGTATTAGGTTGAAGATGACGACTTTATTTTTCCGACCTTTTTTTAATGGTTAACGACTCTAGATGGAACTCGAACATCATTTTGTTTCAAGAGTCGTCCGGGTATTAACAGAACCAACTAACGACTCTAGGTGAACTAGCAACAAGAGTCGTCATTGTTTAACACATCATCTTGACGATTTTTCATCACCATTAAAAGTTGCAGGTTAGAGTCGTCGCCATGAGTGTCAACAGACTGACGATTCTTTAGAGTCGTTAGTGTATACAACACCCGACAATAACGACCCTCGCTCTGAGTAGTTCCATAGTGACCATGAATCGATCACTTGGAGCACCATTCAGATGATTTGAAGAGTATAGGAAGTTTACCTGATTGTTTTGAGCTCCGGGTTCTTCATTTCGAGGATTGGTTCCTTCATTGAATCACTCATTTCTAAAAACCTTAGTTTTTCCTCTCAAAACTCCTCTTTTTCTTCTCAAAACAAAAAAACCCAAAACTAAAATTTCCCCAAATTTTAATCCCAAAACCTGATTTTTATCTAAACAAAATTATCACACTAATCAACTTAATTAAATCTTAATACTAATCACTTAGGGGCATTTTAGCCATTTAGAAAAAAAATTTATAAGGGGTGACCCAAATTGCTATTGGGAGACCTTTTTTATCATCTAGTGACGGCCCCCAATTAAAACGGTTGGCCCCCAATTAAATGAGATTAATTAACCGTTTGTAGATTTTGGGGTAATGTTGTGTAACGGCTATATATTATGGGTTCATAGTATCAAGCAAACTTGGTTCAGCCGTTCAGAGAGCAGATTTGTGGTCATGCGAGTCATGCCAACAGATAGGGGTGCCAACGGGTCCCATCGGGTCCGGGTAGTGTGCTACCCGGAACCGGAACCGGTAATTTTAATCGGTTCCGAGTCCTAACGGTTCCGGGTTCGGTTCCTAAATTGATGGACCCGGAACCAGACCCGATAAAAACACTAATTACCCGTCGGGTCCGGGTATTTATCGGGTCCTTAAAAATCAACTAAACTTTTTGATATTTTACTTTTATATTTGCTATATTAGCTTGAATCTAATAATTTTTCATATAAAATTATTATTATATCTATGTAATTTTTTTAATTAGGATTAAACATAAGAATATGAAGGATAAATGAAAAAAATTTGAACGAAATTATACTAAATCTTTCTATTTTATGTAAAATTAACAAGTAAAACATAGATATACTCGGGGTCCTACCCGTTGGGACCCGAAATTTATCGGTTCCTAACGGGTCCTACCCATCGGGTAGTGGTTTAGCTAACGGTTCCAATCTTGGGACCCGGAACCGGACCCAACACACCCGGGTCCGGGTCGGTTCCGGGTAATCGGGTACCCGTTGGCAGCCCTACCAACAGATCTAGCATCACTTGTCAAATTTTTGGCTCATTTGGTAACACAACTTACAATAGTCATCATATATCAATCCATAATACTTATAATTATATTATTGTTGTAAGGCCTACGGCCCATAGATGTGCGGCCCAACTAGAACACTACACAAAAAATGGAGTTTTACAACAGGCTCCCGCTGTTGCGAATCAGGTTCGCAACTGCACATAGTCGTTGCTACATGGGCGACTCCAATTTTCGCAACGTACATGTAGATGTTGCTAATTTCGAGTCGCAACTGTTTCTAGCCGTTGCGAATCTAAATTTTAGCAACAACTATTGTGCAGTTGCTAAATTTTTACTATTAGTTGTGAAATCTTGACTAAGTCAACGAAATTGACCCCAAAGTCGCGGTAAAAAATTTAGCAACATATTTTGGCTGTTGCGAAATTTCATAGTAGTTGCGAAATTCTTTGACTAAGTCAAATAAGACTGACTTCCATTTTTGTGGTATAGATTCAGCAACAGAATTTAGCTGTTGCTAAGTTTTTGCAACAGTAAGAAAAAAGTAGGTCTTTGTTGACTTGGTCAAAAATCCCCACCCACAGTTCTATTTATCCTGCAACTACCCATAACCCTGTGAATCAATCCAACAATCAATCATATTCTGCAATACTTATATTGACGTTGATATGTTCAATTATATATAAGAATAACATTTAAGAAAATTACCAAAGAAGAGAAAGAACACTAAATTATATGTTCATCAACACATGGTATACATGTGAGTTACTATTAATTTTAATGAGACTCTTAGTTTAGTTTCAAACTCTAACAACAATATGTTCATCTATACATGGTGAGTGTGTAAGATACAAATTTCTGAGTTATGCGACAACCTAAATTTCAATAAGAATTGGCACCTGATATCAATGCTATCTTTGCACATGTTCATCTCATCTGCATTATGCGACAATCCCAGTAACACAAGTACGAACCATATTATTAGATATGGAAAATGCAAAAAACAAAAGCACTATCCCTGCAATTCATATGAGACAGAACCAAATTCTGGGTACCTGATCAATTGTGCCATTTGGATATAACGAATTAAAAAAATAGGTCATCCCATCTACGGGGCTTCACTTTTAATCCAATACGATTTTCATAGTCATAGCCGATATTCATATTCGAACCATTCTGCATTTCAACAAGTAAGAATCTTTAAGTCACTTACTGGGAAAAGTAAAATAAAAGATGCTTAATTATCTTACCTCGTATCATTGTTTCACCACCTTCTTCCACATCAGAAAGATATAATAGGAATGATGCTATCTGCATGAAAAATCATGTTTCAGTCAACGATTCTCACCGCCAAAAGCATCTCATTTTGATTTCTAGAAAAGGAGTCTTTAATAGACTATATCTGAGCTAACGGTTCTCACAAAAAATGCATATAATTGGTTTAAGAGTCTTGAAATAGATTCCTGGACAGTCGAACAAGTCTACATATCATGCTAATGATATTGGAATAATGTACATAAAATTTGCTTGTCAAAATACTCAGAAGTAAAAAACGCCAATCTCGTTTTTCATTTTCCTATTAGCAATTTCATTCCTTTGAAATACAATGTGAAGGATTAACCTTCAGTTCAAACAGTTACTAAGGTATGTTAACATTCAAGAATTACAATAAACTATGAAGCTTGTAGTAAGATCACAACAGAGACTTACCAAAGAAAGGTCACCAACGGATAAATCCCGCAGCAGTATGACCATTAAGTATAATACCTCGCAAGAAAGTGTAAACTGAATGTTATTAACAAGTTTCAGCAAACTGAATCCAAGCGTAATCAAATGAACTTACCAGGATTGATATTCCCCCAGGTGGCTACTAGCTTCAGTTGACCTTATACTCCTGCACAATTACAAAATATACATATACAGGAACCACACAAATGCAAAAAGTAAATTCATTCATAATAGAGTGGTCAAGGTTCACAAAATATATATTTTACATGCCAAGTTTTTTTAAGTTAAAAGTAAAATACTTCCTAAGTGCATAATTGCATAATAGTCTACCGCATACTACACCCGTCTTCTTATGCACAAGTGCACAAGGACTTTCGCAAAAGTATATATATTACATGCCAAGTTTTTTTAAGTTAAAGTAAAATACTTCCTAAGTGCATAATTGCATAATAGTCTACCGCAAAGACTTTGGCAAAAGTGTGAAAATTAGCAAAAAAAGAAGTAACCCATATATGTGTATCGTTTATATACGCAAAAGATGATGGCTGAGAAATTTGCATCTCAAAAAAAACATATCGACCCTCCTAATCATATGCGACGCAAATCTTTGGATGAACCACATATCCTCCAATTCCAACATCTTGAAAGGTGTGTGCAAACTTGTTAGCTTTTATAGTCAATTCCTCTGGCATGAGAATGAGATCAAGCACTACCTTCGCATGATTAGACGTTATAGGTGAGCCATGAGATATTTCTGCTAACTCACATGTACAAAGTCTACCAATAGCCACGGTGTCACCATTTATGTTCAGCAATGAACATCGCACCTCAGAACCTACAGCTGATCGAGCTGGTGATGTGTTTTCAGCAGGTACAGATATGTGAGCAGGTGAACTTGTATTGCCAGCTGAAGCAGTATGAGAAGGTGAATACCCATGACCTTGTGAATTTTCCATGTTGTTTGAGGTAATATATGAGGCTTCTCCATATTGGATATCCTTCATAATGTGACTTAAGGTTCCCAAGCCTTGGATTATAAGCCCGATCTTTCTACTTAAATCGTTCACCTTATGCTTAAGCTCCCTATCCCTAGACTTCATTTCGGCAACTTTTGCACGTGCAGGAGCTGAATAATCATATTGTGTATGAGAAACAACACCAACAGAACGAACCTGTCCCCTTGTATCCTTCCCAAAATCTAAAGCCAGTGGATCTAATTCATCTAGAGAAGAACCCAAATCTTGTTTTTCCTTAATCTCTACCTGCGCTTTCTTAAGATCTTCATGTAATGTCATTATTGATTTGCTTTGGAAATGGGTAATTTTTCGAAGAGCATGAGAGAAATATTTGGATTGGTAGAGAGTAAAGGGAGTTGTTGGTTGAGAAGTACGTGGGTGAACTGGGATAGTGGGGGAGATAATTAAGCGGGATTTTGAAATGGTCGTTTGTTACTAAACAGTTTGTAGATATTGTTAAGGGATAACTTGGGTAATGCCGTATAACGTCTATATATTATGGGTTCATATATCAATCAAACTTGGGTCAGCTGTTCAGGGAGCATCTTTATGGTCATGCGAACAGATCTGGCATCACTTGTAAATTTTTGGCTCATTTGGTAACAGTAGTCATCATATATCCATCCAGTATTTGTTACTTATATTATCCACAAGACTTTGGAAGATAAACTAAAACTACTGAACTTAAGTAAATATTTAGCCAAATAATCCGCCCATCTATTCAGTTTCCTACTTTTGTAAATTTTAAGAGATGTTATTGAAAATTTCTTTGATTTTTTAGTCTGAAGCAAAATAGCCCTGCTCCTCCAGTCCACAGTATTTCTATCTTTCAGCAGGAAGTTTATCACATTTTTGTTGTAATTAAGGATCACTAGTATGTAACCCGTGCTACGCACCGGGTCCAGTAGGAATTTCCGATTGGTGTGGCGGGGCTTCGTCCCGCTCCCGTATAGCTAAAATGCATCAGAACATCTTTAAGAAATTCTTGATTAGTTTGATTATGTTTAATAGATTTGATCTCCTTCCTCTTCCTCCTTGTAGTACCAGAATATCGCTACAACATTATTCCTGCGATATTAACAACATTTTTGCGAGCGTCACTGACAATTATTCAACAACATTTCACGAGCGTTGCAGAACAATTAAAATAAGCTGACGATGGAAGAAGTGAAAGAAGAATGTGTTGATCCTGCGATGGTCATCATGCTTGCGATAGAGAAATATTGTAACGATCGCGATGAGATCGCAGAGTAGATCCGAATTAAGGGGAAATCTTAGCTGTCTTCCACTATGTATTTTCCTATATAAATAGCACGATAGATCCAGAAAATGATGATGTATTTTTGAGAGCTGAGAGAATTTTGAGGAGAGAGAAACTCCAGAAAGAAAGTTGTACTTCTGAGTTTTGATCTTTCTTGTAAATCTTCCTAAAAGTGAATTAATAAAAGTGTTGTTGTTCATCCACAATTATGACTTAGTTTTCATAGATTCTTGACAAGGGTGTAGTGTAGGAAATCCCGCAACTACATTTTGGCGCCCAGAAACAGGGAGAATCAGTTTAAGAAATCTCAAATTACAACTTGAAGGTTTGAAAAAATTGTTAGAATTGGAGGAATGGCTAGAAGGAGAAGAAATACATCAGAACCACCAACAACGGTGAGGAGGATCAAAAGACTTGCAGGTGAAGGAACAAGTGAATTAGAAGAATCTTTAAGAATAAGATCAGGAAGAAATAGAACAAGAAATGAAGTAGAAAATTCAAATCAACAGCCGAATCAACAAGCACAATCGCAAAATAGGGATGTGGATTATGATAGAGTGAGCGTACACACTTGGAGGTCGGATTCAATGGAAGAAGCAGAAAATAGACAATTAAGAAATGGAGAAGAAGGAGAAAGAAATCAAAGAATGGCTGGAGAATTAGTTCACGTGGGACGTGAAAATGGGATAGTAGATGATCTGAGGCAAAGAACACAGGAAGAAAGGAGATTAGAGGCGGAGGAACGTGCGAATCTAACAAGACAAAATCATGAACTAAGAATGGAGAATTTGAGGTTACAAAGAAGGAGGTCAAGAAGTACTGTAAGATCAAATTCAAGATCATTCAGGGAAGAACCAAGGAGAAATTCCCCAATGAGAAATATTAGAGAAGAAGTGCAAAATTTAAATGGAGAGCAACGTCATAGAGAAGAAGAGATAATTGGCGATCGTTATAATCTGCGTGACAATAGAAATCAAGAGGGAAGAAACAACCAAATTGAAGAAGAGAATCCAGAGGAAGGTAGGAGGATATTGCATGGGCGAGAGAATCAAAGGAATCAAAGAATAATTGAAGAAGAAATTGAAAGATACTATACTGAACAAGCACGCCTGGCTTGCGAGAGAGAAAGATTAAGAGCAGAAGTAGAAGAGCAAGAATTTCGAGAGGCAATACGACAAAATAACCATGAAAATCGAGAAAGAAGACGTACACAAAATCTCTATAATGATAATATTCAAGAGGAGTATGATAGGATACAAAGGAGAATAGAGAGACATCGAAGAGAAATGAGGAGAAATGAAGAAATTCGCAGAGAAGAAGATAGGCAACTGCGATTTCAAGAGGATGGTGAAAGAGAAAATCGCAGAGAAAGACAGGATGATGATGAAGAAGGAGATACGCAAAATCTCGCAAGACAAGAAAGACAAGAACACAGAAGAAGGGAAGCTGCATTAAAAAGGCCAATGGAACAAAACTCAGCTGAGAATGAACAAATTTTGAGAGAATTAGCAGAAATGCGAGGAATGATAAGCAATAGAAGAGAAGGAGGTAGAAGGCAACTTGATGAAGCTATTGAAGAAGCTGCGAGGACTCCATTTACTCAAGAAGTACAATTAAGAGGAATACCTCCAAAATGCAATTTACCAGCATTAACCAGCATTTTTGATGGAACTACTTGTGCCGTTCAACACGTTAAAGCTTATGTTAGATGTATGCTACAGTGGGAGAATCATGATGCTGTGTTATGCAAGTATTTTGCATCTAGCTTAACTGGCGAGGCGTTGAAATGGTTTGAGGGGTTACCAAAAAATACTATAACTTATTTTGATCATTTACAAGCTACATTCTTAGGAGCGTACATCAGCAACAATTCATCGCGGCCGGGCATTGAAGATGTGTTTGGGCTAAAACAAAGAGTTGGCGAGAGTCTGAAGCACTTAACTATAAGATGGAAATCAATGTGCAGCGAAATGGCTGGAAGAGTGGATGAAAGATATCTGATCCTATCCTTCATTAATGCAATGTTTGCGACTAATTTGTTGTACATTCAAATTTTCAGAATCAAAAATACAATTACCATGACAGAATTGCGAGAGCTACAGGAAGAATATATTGCTTTGGAGGAGAAACAAAATGAGATGGAATCATACCCAATTGTGAACACCATCTCACTAGCGGCAAATGGAAGTTTGCTCCCTAAAATAATAAATAATGTAGCGAGCACCTCGCAATCACAACAAGAGAAAGTGGTCATTGATAACCAACAAAAATTAGTAGCGATGGGCAGTCGAGATCAGGAAGAATATGAAAGGGAGAAGAATTATTATAATCGCGGTGGTAATAATAAGATTCAAAGACTCGATCAACCTCAAGAAACTTATGGTGGACAAAGGCAGAATAATTTTAAAGGACAAGGTAATCAGAGGATAATCTGGGAAGAAATTAAGATGCCCGCTCTCAATACTAGCATAGAAAAGATTTGGGAAGCTATCATTTTAATGGAAAATATACCCTCTCCGTGGAACATGGGAAAAGAACCCCATCCAAACAATCGAAGTCAAGAATTTTGTCCTTATCATCATTTTCATGGTCACACAGTAAACGATTGTAGGAATGTGAAGAGAATAATCTTGAGGATGATTGATCAGGGAAAGTTAAATCATTTTCTAGTAGGACATCCACAATCTCAGCAATTACCGCCAGCACCAGAAACTCGCAGAGTGAATGCTGTAAAAGGAGCGGAAACATTTGTAATAGAAGTTGGAGCCAAAGCAAAGAATTTGTTTTGTAATTCTATTGTACATTCACGCAGAACTATAGAGGACTTCCATGACAATATCTTAAGCAGGGTCTTCGCGAGAGACACAGATGGAAGAGAGATATTGAATATCGCGAGATCCTCGCCATTAGAGGAGTGGCAGAAGCAAACTCTATCTTTCACTGCGCAAGATGTACTTGAGGTTGGCGAGCAGCACGATAATCCACTGGTCGTACGATTAGAGATTAATCCAAAACAAATGCAAGAAGAAGATGAAGAGAATGATAGTAAAGTTGAAGATTCTTGGGCCATCAACAGAGTCTTAATAGATACAGGGAGTTCTGTTGATATCTTATTTTATCATACCTTTAAAACCATGGGAGGAAGAGACGAAGATCTAATTCCATCAACATACAAAATCTATGGTTTTAATGGCACAACTAACAAACCAAAGGGGGAAATTGAAATGCAGATACCGTTAAAAGGAATATCTTCAAAAATCTTATTATGTGTTGTGGACATCGAATCACCTTACAATGCCTTGATAGGACGACCCTGGTTACACGGGATATTGGGTGTAGCATCTACTTATCACCAGTGTATCAAATTTCCTCATCCAAAAGGTGTCGGAGTTATTAAAGGAGATTGGGGAGAAAGCAAGAAATGTTATGAAATCGATATGAAGTCTTGCGAAGAAAGAGCTGAAAAGAATGACAATTGGAAGTGCAAAATTAAGCAACGACAGAAATGTGAAAGGTTAATGATTGATGCAATAGAACGAAAAGAAGATGTGAAAGATGATGACGAGCGTCTCGCAGAAAAGGAGACAACAACAAAACGTAGCAGAAAAGCAGAGTCAGAAAATAGTAAGTAAAGAGGTAAAATGATGAACTTCAGAGAACTCTGTGAATAATTTGTTTGAAAAATATGTAATTGAACAAGATATTATGCTTGAAAGAATCGCAAAATTTTACCAAAATGATCAAAGTTATGAAATTCTATTAGAGTTACAATACTCGCGAGAAACGCGAATAAAATTTCGCAGAGACATAAGAATGGGACGAACTTTCATGGTGTGCACCCTAGTTCGCGAATAAAATTTCGCAAGAGGCAAATGTAAGACCTAATAGCGCGTCATAAAAGGGGTATCTCTGGACATGACTCAGCGATAAGGTTATACCGCTGCTGGAACCTGAGTCATGCAGACGATGGGGTTAAAGAAAACCTATCCGGGAGAGAGATCTTGGATTTCCAACTATATATGGTTATACCCTGGTTGGACGACTAAGAATCTCTTCCAAGAAGTGCAAAGTATGACCAAGGCGCCGAGGTACACGGTTGAGCCAAGGGTGCCCGGAGCGTACGAAACTCTCTTGCCATCCTTGGTAAGTCTTGGCTACAATGCACTTGGCCTGAAGAAAACCCAATTTAGGGTGCAGTCTTGTAACTATAAGCCATATAGGCATAAAGGACAAGAGGTCATTGCGAACTTGTAACAGCCTAGGTTGTTGTGGAAAATCCGGATGGGAGGAGCTAGTCTTGTATGGCCGATGTGCCCTCCTTGAAGGGGAAACCAGGGGGAAGATAAGGGCGGCACCCTCCATTAGGGAGCTGATAAGTGTCTTAAGACGGCAATGTCATGGGGCTTTATGATCGCAAGAACATTTAGGCCTGTCATATTGTCGCGTAACGTAAATAATGCAGAGGCAACAAGCCACGAGAGCAATGTTAAGATGAGATCAATGGGTTTTTACATGAAAGTGTAAAGACGTCCTGCGATTTCATCGCAAGACGATAATATCACGAGGCTTTGATCTTGCGAGAGAACTTAGACTTGTCATATTATCGCAATATAATCAAAGAAGAAAGTTAAGGCAAGATCAATGGGTCAATACATGCAAATGTAAAGACGTCCTACGATTTTGTCGCAGAAAGAAGAAGCGTGGCAAAATAAGACCTTTAATTAGGAAGGCACAATAAGACCACAAGATTACTGCGATAATACTCGCAGATGTTATAAGAATTGCGATTTCACGCAACTATTATTTGACGGTAAGATCGCCAATATTAAGGTAAAATTTTGATTTTTATTTAATCTTTAATCAATTTTTATATTGCAGATAAATAATAGAGGCAAGTATGGGAATGCATGAGAACGATGAAATTATTATTCATCTATCATATAAAAATTGCATAGATACAAGCACGCAGATAATTAAAAGAATAATAGTTATATTGATTGATTAACTTGCAGAAAAAGAACTGTTTTCTGATTCTTACAGGTAGAAACAAAAGAGGCAAAAGAAATTTACAAATTAACGGCAATATTACAGAAAAAGGAGAAAGAAAAAGAAGAACTAGTTAGATCCATCGCGATCCTCCTTATCAGACTTCTCTTCATCGCCAGATTCTTCCCCTTTATCATTATCATCATTATTTTCTTCTCCACCAGACTTTTCACCTTCGTCATCACTATCATTTTCATCCTCATCAGAATTTTCAGCCTCACTATCAGAAATGTCAAGACTTGAAATCACTGCGGGTACTTCTTTCGCAAGATCAGGGTATACAGAAGGAGAAATTCCATGGTCATCGCAGACCAATTTAACAGAATCATTGCGAACGATAATGAGAGATCTATTGAAGTTCGCGTTGGTGATGCCAAACTGCTTCTTCAGTTGTGAATATTTGTAATTGCGAGCAGTAAGGGTATTCGCGAGCTGATCCTTCTCTTGTTCAAGCTCCTTGATCCTTTCAAGATAACCTTTTTCAGCTTCTACAAGAATATAACAACAAGTTAGAAATTTTATAAAAGAGAATAATGAAAACAAGAAATTAGCGAGAAGAAGAGTAGCCAATAACCTTCTCTGTTAGAAATCATATCTCTAATTAGAGCCGCCTGTTCGACTTGAAGGCTAACATTTACACCTAAATCATTTCTGGCATTGTCAAGAACCTTCGCAGCCCAAGAAAACTCATCATCGCTATTAATAAGGAGACGAGATCGAATTTGAGTCTCCCTCGCAAGAAGATCTTCATTCTTGCGGATAAGTTTATCTCTAACCATTTGAACTTCAAGGAGAGTTTTATGAAAATCTGCTAAGGTTTTAGCTCCCTTTTTTATGGCGAGATCCTTCTCGTCAATAAGATCGCTATTCTTCTGCCTTAATTTATCTATTTCTTTCTTTGAATCAAAATAAAGGCGTCTATATTTGTCAGTCAAGCCTAAATTGAATTTGTGTTCAAGTTTTAAGAGATTAAACTTGGATCTAAGTTCATCTATGGAGAGGGAGTTAATCTTATCATCTGAGAAGTTACTCAAGGAATTATTAAGACTAGCGAGAAGAGTATGATCATCTACAAGTTCAGGGAAAGTTTGAAAGATTATAGCCTCATCAGTAAGACCATAAATATTTGCAAGTTAAAAGTGATTTCTTGAATAAGCTGCGATAGAATAAAAGGAATCAAGAGAGAAGGGAAATCAGTCATACCATAAAGTTGTTGGTTAGCTTTGTCGAGATTAGCGATATTTTGTTTATCAATAGAAGCTTCCGTCTCCATCTGCTTATTCTTCTTGCGAAGTTCAATAACTTCATACTCTAGTTTTTCCTTATCTTGGCGAACTTTAGCTGCTTTTTCTTCAGCATTGACACATCTTTTATCTAAGTCAGAAGCAACAGCAAAAGAAGCTCTTCCAACCTGCGAAGAAAAGAAATAAATTAAAATCTAGCGATAGAAAAAATATGAACAAATTGAAGAAATGAAAAACATACCAAAGCACCAAGAGAATTCAAGAGACTGGGAG
This sequence comes from Papaver bracteatum, assembly GCA_023529315.1. Taxonomy (NCBI): domain Eukaryota; kingdom Viridiplantae; phylum Streptophyta; class Magnoliopsida; order Ranunculales; family Papaveraceae; genus Papaver; species Papaver bracteatum. The sequence continues at coordinate 715,173 of JAJJWX010005204.1, forward strand.
TCAATGATCTTGAGATTCCTTGGAGAGAATCATTATCTACTAAGATAGGAGCATCGCAAACTTTAGCGAGAGATTGAGATGTCTTTTCAATAACTTCATCCTCGCCATTAGAGGTCATGCTATGGGAAATATCGCTGAAAATTCTGGACAGATGAGTCATTGAGGAATCAGAAGAAGAATAATTTCTTATTGAAGGAAACCCGCCAACATTAAACTCCTCGTCGATATCCTTATCAAGAATAGCACTGGGATTCTCTGGAATATTTTGAGGAGTTGAAGAAGAAGAAGGTTGAGTTTTTAATCTCTTTAGCGGAGGATCGCTAGATTCATCATTGCGAGGGGCATAAGATCTTCCCCTAGAAGAAGTAGTAGGCTTCTCCTTTATAGATTTCCCAGATGGTTCCTTTGGAGATTTCTCCTTGATTTTTGGAGGAGGCAGTGGTTCTAATTCTTCGATTTCCTGCGAGCACAGATGAAGATAAGAAATAGGGGCAACAATATATTGTTAAAAATTTTGAAGAAATATTTCTTACTTCATCTGTAAAAGATCTCAGAGCTAAGAGAATGTTGGGTTTCCTAAGAGTTTGATAGATGAGTTTCATTCTATCAATCTGAGAAAATCAAAAAGGTTAGCGAGAATATAAAGAAGACAATAAAAAATAATAACATGAAAAGTTGAGAGAATATACTTCTTTAGATCTTTCAGGCCAGTAGAAGACCCAGGGTTGATATTCTGCGAGATTCGTGGGAAGTTCGCGAGAACCAGATATATAAGGACCTTCAAGACTTAATGGGAAGATGAACCACTTATCGTCGCTAGAATGACGAGGACCTTGGTTAGTAGATGTATGAAAGTCAATATCCATCATAAGAGCATTGTCACCAGTGACCTTCTCTTTCTTCAAATGAACACCCCAACATGTACTATCCCTCTTCATAGGGACAATTCTATAGTTTACAAAAAAGTTGTCCACATTATAATCGCAAGAAACAATGGGGACATCTTTGAACAAAGGATTCTTTGGAGCCTTGGGGTAGCGAGTTCCTTTACCAGCGCCACGAGAAGCATATTCAAGTAGTAATCTGATGCAATCCCCACCCAATTGGTATATTGATCGTGAGAATCTCTCGTCAGAAATTATTTGATAAAACAGCGGAAGCTCAGGATCATAAAGAGGGATAGGAAGACCAGCTTCAAGTTGTCCTAGCGATACTACGATTTTTTTCGCGAGAACATTGATCATCAGTGAACAGTTTAAGGGAAAGTTCTGATTTAGAATCTTGATCTTGAATTAAAGACAAATTAAAACCTTTAGTTCTAAGTCTCTCGCGCATTTTATTGAAGGCCTTCAAATTTTTAGCACCAACATCAACCATTTTGAGTATGGGAATGAAGGAAAAAGTTGAAAAGAATAAATAAATCACAGCGGTTATAGAAGCGCAATTTGCGGAAGAACAGTAAAAATTGCAGAGAGAATATGGAGAGAAAGAAGAAGAAAGTAAAAGAGAAAAGAAGAGGAATGAGAAGAGTATTTATAGAAGAAGAGATTTCTCGAAAAAGATGAAGGCAATTAATGCAAAGAAAAGACGTGGGTGGTCAGATCGTAGCGGTTACAGAAGACGTGTCAAAAATTTATTGGAAGAAAGAAACTCGTGAAAATAGCTGGTGAAGGACATAGAAACGTGTCAGAATGGGAAAGCAGAAAAGATAAGCGATTATGGCATTCTTAATTCTCATGATCTTCTCTTCTTCGCAGAAAAGACATGAGAAGAGGCAAGATGTAGTACCAGAATATCGCTACAACACTATTCCTGCGATATTAACAACTTTTTTGCGAGCGTCACTGACGATTCTTCAACAACATTTCACGAGCGTTGCAGAACAATTAAAAGAAGTTGACGATGGAAGAAGTGAAATAAGAACAAGACTGATCCTGCGATGGTCATCATGCTTGCGATAGAGAAATATTGTAACGATCGCGATGAGATCGCAGAGTAGATCCGAATTAAGGGGAAATCTTAGCTGTCTTCCACTATGTATTTTCCTATATAAAGAGCACGATAGATCCAGAAAAGGATGATGTATTTTTGAGAGCTGAGAGAATTTTGAGGAGAGAGAAACTCCAGAAAGAAAGTTGTACTTCTGAGTTTTGATCTTTCTTGTAAATCTTCTTGAAAGTGAATTAATAAAAGTGTTGTTGTTCATCCACAATTATGGCTTAGTTTTCATAGATTCTTGACAAGGGTGTAGTGTAGGAAATCCTGCAACTACACTGTGTCTCCCCCATGAGAGGAGAATTCGAAATTATTTATAGGATGAAATACCCGACACAAACGTGCACCTCCCATCGACACATTCGTTGGATGCTTCACTTTATGCGCACGTTCTCCTTTTGTCCCATGACCACGCTTTGTCTCTTTCTTCTTACTTCTTTCTTTTTCTTTCCACTTTCTCTTTTCTCCACGAATTCTTTTCTTCTCTCTTCTTTACAACTTGTCTTCTTGTCGTCCTTTCGCCCACTACCACACTTTTGTATTTACTCCTCCACGTCTTTGACCACTTTGTCTTCTCCTCCCACGTGGTCTTTGTCCTTTCTTTCTTCACGCTCTTCCTCCCACGACTTCTTCTTTTCTCCCCACTAGATGATGTTTATTCTTCCCCCACGAATTTGTGTCTCTTTGAATTCCCATGATTTCGGTCTTCTTCTCCCACCGATGTCTCTTCACGTGCGCCCACAATTTGCTGTTTTTTTCCACGAGTGGGTGAGGTGGATGCTTCTACTTTTGATATAACGAGTGAAGACACCGTTGTATGCAGCTCTTAGAACGGTCCAATTTTCTACTCTTTTGGCTACTCAATTCTTACAAGCTTTATTTAGTAATTAAAAACACAAAATTAATTAATACAAATATTTATTCTTGAAAATGGTAAAAATGCAGAATTTGGGATAATATATGACTTTGAAGTGCGAAAGATGAGTTAAGTGCCAATGAAAAGGTGTATGAATATGCAATATTTGGCACTCATCAAATACCCCCAAACCTGAATTTTACTTGTCCTCAAGTGAAACAGAAATCCAGAAATCCTAACTATACCACTGTCGCTGGTCTCTCGAATGCATTTAGCGTGTGCACTAAGCCTTTAAACCCCTAGGTGTCCCTAGTGGACGAGTTATAGTCTCGTGAGGGCCTACCAAAGATGTACCCACAAAACCTTCTCCAATTTCAGAGCATCCATAGAAACGTCTTCGTCTTCGATCTTCAACTGTAGATGATGAACTTCGGAATTTCGTAGAACCTTTACATTCTAACCATTTTTTTTTAAAGACCCGCTACACAGCTGATCATCAATTTTTTATTTTTTTTATTTTTTTTAGTGACCCGCTACACAGCTGATCATCAGATACCATACACAAGATCCGAAACAATTTTTTTTTAGAGACCCGCTACACAGCTGGTCATCATAAGACAACAAAAAAATGCAAAAGACTACAAAAGATCCTACAAAAGACCCGCTCCACAGCTGGTCAACAAAAAAAATGCAAAAGACTACAAAAAAAACAACTACAAAAGCCCCGCTACATAGCTGGTCTTGACAAAAACAACCAAAAATAAAATGCAAAAGACTATAAAAGACCCAGCTCCTGACTGGTCATCATTTTTTTTTTTAATTTTTTTTTTATGTATGATTTTTTTTTTTTTTTAATAAAAGACTAAAAACTCTATATGCAAAACACACCCCCAAACCTAAACCTAACATTGTCCTCAATGTTTCAAAAGATGATAAGAACACATATCAAGAGAACAAGGTAGAGCAGATTTAAAGGAAAGAGATTACCAAATGCAAAAAGCATGGTGCTAAACCGGAATTGAATGAATGCTTTGAAAGCAACCATTATGAGCACAAGACAAAAAAAATCGGTTAGCACACATATATATGAAGGAGATTCAAAAATTAACTACTGGATTATATACAAAAAAAAAAAAAAAAAAAAAATTTTTACCATACACCAACAATCTAAAGAGTTGAGGATCAACCCAAAAGACGGAGTGTGAAAACATCCACAACCTTGCACAATTATAACACAACAATGCAAGTGAGATTGCATATGTGAACGAGTTACCCCCAAACCTAGATTTTTCAATAGATAAACTTTTGGGTACAAAATCTAACAATTTCAAGGGTTCATCACGTAGAAGGTCTAGCTCAAAATGGGCTTTGTTCGGGATGGGAAGAGAAACATCAATGCATTCCAACCGTGGCTCTTCAAAGGTATTGTACTTAGCAGAAAAGTAATCCAAAAGGATTTGAGAGGCTACAGTTCCAATCCTAGATTAGGTAATCTTAGAAAATTTGGTTTTACAATTTCGTTACAAACCATATCTAGGTTGGGTGCAAGAGTTTCAGTCTGTGACTTAGGTAGGAGAGTAGGTACATCTAAGTTTCTCATATGGATGAGGTCAAGAATACCATTATCATTAATTACATCAATATCTCCTAAATCATCTACAAGTGTTACAACATGCTCACATTCATAAAACAATTGTACAAGCCCAAACTCAGTATCAACATCACAAGTATATGGAATATCAGAAGAACTATCATTCATTAAGGTCAAGCCAGAGAAGCCTAATGTCTCCGAATTTGAAAGTTCGACAATATTTTCAACATGTTCTTCTAACATCATATCATTATCATCATCATCATTAGCATAACATGAATAGTTTATCTCATCTAAAATCATAGTGTTTCTAGTCCATTCATCTGTTTCCACAATATGTTCATATGCAATCTCAGTTTCCTGAGTAAGACTAGACACACTATTGTCATAATTGACTTCATTATGGGTGATAAACATTTCATTTTGAAAAATCTCCCTTTCCTGATTTTGTAAATGAATTAAATTCATCCTTAACATTGTATTGAGTTGTTCAAGGGAAGGGGAATCATCAGCAGTAGGTATCTCCTTTTCATTCATTTCACCCTGAAATTCCTCCCTCTCCTCATTTAGTGCATTACAGATTTGACTCAATTTGAGTTCTAAACTCGCAAACCTTTGGTCAGTTGACTTTTGATATTGCTCAATGTTTTGATTCAATTCTAGAATTGCATTAAGTTGCTCAACGAAAGGAGAGTCATCATCAGTAGGTATCTCATTCTCATATGAATATTCAATATATGGTTGTTCATGAGATTCACTATTGAAGGAAAATTCAGGTGTATTGCTAAATGGATGATTTTGCAATGCATTCAATTTAAATATAGCATTATTTTGTTCTATCAATTTAAGATTGTCCATCACAAAATGCATTTTAGAGTTCATTGGGGTACAAAATTGTTCAACCTCCCCTGGTGGTAGATGATACATGTGTGAATAATAATTAGGGTATGGATATTCAAAATCAGGACCTTGACAAGGTTCATAATAATCCCTAAAATTATCAACATTATGGTATGTGGGGGGTTCATAATGTGAGGTATGGCCGTAAGCCAGGTCTCGGATGGATTTGTTTTTATCCCCAAGTGTAGACCAAAAACTAGACATTTTTATTTTTTTTTATTTTTTTTAAGAACAAAAATGAAACAAATCTATTCTAAATGCTCATAACAAGTCCTAAACAGAATGATGCATGCAAAAACTATATCTAAGCTACTAAGGCTAAACACAAGACACAATAGAAGATTACACTAACAAAAACTTATAAGAAAACTTAAAAATGATGCTACTGTGACAATGGCAGAGAGCTGTGACGTCTATCAAACCCGAATTGGGTTTCTATTGGAATATGACAATAAAAATATGTTAACTAACGAGAGGCCAACTCGTATTTGTCAACAAAATATGAATCTCGGTTGTTAACCCAATAGCAAAACCACTCGGGCTAAGCAATTACAAAGAAGAGACGTCATTTTGTTATAGTGTCTAGAAACTTACCTGCGGTGCGCATCCGGTAGAAGACTTTGCTAACTGAATATTGATAATTTTTGTGTAGCTTCTGTGGTAGTTTCTCTAGTACCGCCGGGACAGAGCCGGGCGTTGGTCACCATAACAAACTCGCTCCTCTACTGTTGTCGCAAATTTATGAGCACCTGATAATGCTTAAGGCAAAATTTTAGTACCTAGATATGTATGCACAAAATAAAGAAACAAATGAATCAATCCTACTGACAACTACTGAAAATGAAACGATATGAACCATATACAATAATTTTTAAACCATCATTGAGTAAGCCAAAGACGGTGAAAATCAATCACTTGAGTATGAAAGGCTAAGCTATTATGAACCTAAACCATGAATTACAACTAGCTGGGACCATGAGACACTAAATGACTATTATGCAATTTGTACAGAGACTATGCAATTCCATTAGCTACTGGACAAAAACTACCAAGAGAAAAAAATTCCTAAACAGACAAAGGCTATAAAAAAAAAAAGTAATACAAGGTCAAAAATATATATGGCATAATCTAATTATGTACAGAGAGAAAAGAAATGATTAAAACCTACAAATGTAAAGAATTAAAAAAATATTTTTTTTTTATTATATTTTTTTTAAATTATTTTTTTTTATTATTTTTTTTTTAATAGAAAAAAAATAGAAACCTCAACTACACCACTAACCGAGTCCCCGGCAACGGCGCCAAAAACTTGGTAGGCTCAGAAAGATACCTACTACTATGTATAAACTGCAAGTGCACAGTGTCGACAAGCAACACAGGGCAAGCACAGGTCAAACCACAGAGACTTGGTGGGTGTAGAAGTGATTCCAAAATATTACTAAACTGATTCAAATAAGAGTAACACAATATTTTTGGTGCCGATACGACGAGATAATTTTCAAGTAACTGAAATAATTAAAGTAAAAGATGCAAATAACACAATGAGGATATGGATACTAGAGCTTTCAAATCCACCACTAACTACAATATGCATTTAAGTTATGATGCTATTCTTGTCCTTACAGCAGATTCAAGTCTACCGTATATATAAGGTGTTCCTCCGATGGATAAATTAATCACAACTAAAGTATTTCTCCAAAGCATTAACTGTCTTATTAAAGCACAACTAATCTAAGGATCAATAATATTTTTAAGCATAAGTTGCAGCATAATCAACACAGTGGTATTCTAACTACAATGGATACATGGCATACATTGTGAGAGCAAAATATTGATAAACTTGGATTAAATTCGATCTCTAAATCATTTTGAACATTCAAGAACACACACAAAGTATAAATAACATATCAGTAGGCTAGAGTTTCATCTAAACTCTAGCAGAGAGTTTTTGAACATCATAAATGAAATTAAAACAGAAAATATAATCTCGAGAACCCCTGCTTCGGGTCTCCCCCATGAGAGGAGAATTCAAATTATTTATAGGATGAAATACCTGACACAGCGTGCACCTCCCATCGGACACATTCGTTGGATGCTTCACTTTAGCGACGTTCTCCTTTTGTCCCCAGCCCACGCTTTGTCTCTTTCTTCTTCTTTCTTTTCTTTCCACTTTCTCTTTTCTCCACGAATTCTTTTCTTCTCTCTTCTTTACAACTTGTCTTCTTGCTGTCCTTTCTTCCCACTACCACACTTTTGTATTCTAGTCTTTGACCACTTTGTCTTCTCCTCCCACGTGGTGCTGTCCTTTCTTTCTTCACGCTGCTGCCAGCTCTTCCTCCCACTAGATGATGTTTATTCTTCCCCCACGAATTTGTGTCTCTTTGAATTCCCATGATTTCGGTCTTCTTCTCCCACTGATGTCTCTTCCTCATCTTCCTCCTCTAACATCAATTCCACCCCACCATTTCAGTTACTATCAACATCATCACCAATTTCAATAGATTTGATCTATCAAGATTTTCACCAAATTTGATCTATGATTTTGGGTCAATCTCTATTTCATCTAACCCAAAATCTCCTCAAAACATTCAAACCCCTAACTTGGCAGACAAATTTGAAAACCAATTTCTATCAAACAACAATATTTTTACATATAAAAAAATCTAAAATTCTTCTTTAGAGAACCTGATAATTTCTAAATCATTGGATAATTAATTAAGTTTTGATTCTGGAAGTTGATGTATATATCCATTAAAGTACCATCAACACTCATTCTTCTTTAAGTTTATCATCAAATCATCATCAATAAAAACAATTTAGATGTGGATCTTGAGTTTTCGAAAGATTAAAATTTTTTTAGGGATCGAGTAGTTATTGATTTGATTATGGTAATAATCCCTCCGTTTCTAAATAATAGGTTTGTTCTTGTGTGAAATTGCACACAAACCAACTTATTTTTTAGAAACAGAGGCAATATATATGAGAGATTTTCTGATGCCATTGGGAGACCTTCTGTTAATCTCAAATGGAGGAAGAAAAATGAGGTACACTGCAAGGACTTTGTTTTATAAATAGTGATCGATGTGTAAGGGCTTTTTTTCATATGAATAAGGACTATTTCACAATTAAATTTATTGACAATTTACATACATCATCAACGGCTGCAAAAACATGATATTATTATCCAAGGGTTTATAACCCGCTAGCTTATAAGGCTTCGCCGCACTACCGTGCGGGACAACACTAGCCAACTATTATACCCGTAAAGGTATCCAATATTTAGCCAATTTGCTATCCGGAAGTCATAAATATATAAGACCAAAAATAATTCAAATTTTTTCATTTGGAATATCGTGAGGCAAGCTAAAAACATAGTCAGAGAAACCTTGATTTCCCTTCTATGGATTTTTCATCGTTCCAAAACTCGCACAACACGGTCATTTCGAATCAGTAGGTAGGATCCCAATAGTGACTGATGTTTATTAAGCAATTGATTTTACACTTTAAAAACTATGGATTATGTGAGTGTGGTGTTTAAACAGCCCGATAACCAGCAACAACCTAATAAAAATGTACTCTCATATAATTTTCTACAAATATTCTCCTTTTACTCTCATTAAATATCATGACTCCATTTTATTACAGTCACCTGAGCAGAATCTCATGGACCATACGAAGAAATGAAAAAAGAACCAACCCGTGCTATGTAACCCAAGTCATCGACTCCCTGACTTGAATTTCTAATTTGCATCTAGGTGTGGCGGGGCTTCATCGCTCGTTGCCCATATGCATTTAACATCTTCAGAAAAAATTCTTTATTAATTTGATTATATCTAATGGATAAAGAGAGTTTGATAACCTTTAATATTTAATGAAACTATTCTTTTTTGTAATCAAACGTTGTTATATTTATAAATAATTTTCACATTGCGAAAGTATGAATAATTTAAAGTTAATTACCTACCAAACAATTTGTGTTACCATAATGGAATATCAATTCTAGATATGTTTATTCTGTATACCCATGACAGTTGAAAATAAAAGCACCAATGAAATCTTTTAATATTATTGTTATAGCAAAATGTTTTGCATATATACTTTAATCTAAAAAGAGAAACTCATACCATGTACAAACAACTTCGTTGTTATTAATTATTTGAATGTTATAAAGGATTTTCAAATGTTGTTGGTGATAAGTTACCAACCTATTCACCACCGTTCACCGCGAACCATCAAGACATGGGAATTAAAAAGTCCCAAATTCTTGGATAAATTTTTGATCGGGCCATTTTTTGACGGAGGCATGGGGGACAAACTATATGTTGACACGTGTTTTTTTATTAATTATTTCCAACCAATTATGTTTCCAAAAATATCAAAGAAATATATGTTTGGAGAAAATATTGGTTATCTTAATTGGTGATATTTTATCTTTGAAAGACACATGTCAACGTCTGATTTTTACCCCATGCCCCCATAAAAAAAAAACCCAATCAAAAATTTATCCTTAAATTGTATCTAAATGAACATGAGACACAAAAAAAAGTAAGCTTAAATTATAAACTATACGCATTATAATTGAGACATAATTGTAATAAAATAGATTAATAATTATAATGAAATCTATTTAATTCAAAATTATCACGACTTAAACCTATATTTGATTATTGTTCTTATTGTAGTGAAATCCATTTAATTCAGAATTTTCACGGCTTAAACTTAACCCTCGTATCAGAAAAGGATTAAAAAATACCAAGTTACAAAGTCATGTCATCAAATCTTGCTACGCTTAAAGAAAAGATTGGGCAAAGAACAAAGATCTAATAGGTGACACCAAACAATACATTGAGAATATTATCTTTGTGCCAACAGTACAACTGTATATACGTGGGTATATACAAATGGTATAAATTATGAGAAACTTTGTTGGTAATCGTTACTTAATTATAAATATTCTTGTTCAACACCAAGAACTAAATACAGATATTAAAGCATATAACCATAAGTTACACAATACAACTTGTTTTCAAATTTACAGCATGTGCACCTAGTGCCAGGGGCAACAACATAACCCTAAGCATCAATCATTCACTTGGATGGTACCTCTGGAATTTCCCAATAAACATAAGTAAAAGTATTTGTCGGCAACAATTTTCATTAAGAACATTGATTGTTTATGCAGTTTATCGATCGAAATCAATCGCACCTGAGTAATAAATTACAATAAATCTAATTACATATAAGTCATTGTGTTTAGACTATATGATTTCAAATGAACCAAATTTGCAATTTTGTTTTAACGTCTTCCAAGGATCATTCCAAAATTATTCGAAAATACATATATGCAGTTATATTATCATGCAACATTAAGCTTGTAGCCCCTAATTTGATGCCCAATCACTATGAAAACAAAAGGATACAATTTTCCCACAAATGGGAAGCATGTGGAGTCCCAAAAAAAAAGTCAACAAAAAAAAAGCTACTCAAAAAAGTAATAACATGTTATTAATAGTTTTTGTATCTTAGCTTTGTCAAACAACATCAGCAGTACTTGGAGCTACCAAAACAACATCAAAGTATCTGAGTATTCAAGTCCTTAAGTTGTTCAAAAAACAAACTGTAAACCTCAAGTACGCTTCATACAGTGAGTGAGTGAAACTGCCAAAACTATCATACAGTGAGTGAGTAAAACTGCCTAAATCATCATATAATTAATGAAAAATCTATCAGATGAAACACAATCATACCTAATCCAATTAAGTGGTGAAGTAGTCATTGTGATGTAATTATGACTATAAGTATAAAACATTGAGGATATACTTATCACCATAGTTTTCTTATTCATTCGATGCTCTCTCTATATACAAAGTTCATTTAATGGATTACGTTTGTTTTCCCGTGAGGTCTGTGTAGACTAAAATTCCAGGTCTGGTATTTCCTCTTTAGTTCAAAAGCTTAGTTTTTTTTCTTTTCTGAATCACAAAACTTTTATTAACTTTCCAAAAAATTTAAAAACCAATTACAAGGAGACAATAAATTTCAAACATAAAGTAAAGACATAAGCCCACAAATCAGACACAAAGCCCAAAATGAAAGCCCAATTAATGTGAGAAAAATGAACCAAACTTGTCAACCAAATCTATAATATGCAACCTCTGGCATTTCAACTCTTGGAAAGAAATGATTCCTTCCCATATGAATCTGTCTTTCTCCTGCAGCTAAGGCACCTCTCTTGGCTACACCATCAGCTAAGAAATTAACCTCCCTGTAACAATGTTGAAACTTTACTTGCTTTAGCTTCCTTATAGCCTTATACCATCTACTTTTAAGAAACCATGGAACTTTCCCCTGAGAAAATTCTTCAAGCACTGTTTTTGAAAAAGAAACAATGATAACCTTCTCCACACTCCACTGAATTGCCAATGCACTCATAATTCCATAAGACTCAGCAAAATAATTTGAAGCTATTCCAATGCCTCCAGCAAGGGTACCCAGCACCTGACATACTGAATTTCTAACTACCACACCAAAACCTGCAATTCCAGAATTTCATATTGAAGATCCATCACAACAAAACATGACAAAGTTTTGCTCAGGAGGAAACCAATAACAAGTTTTAACAGCTTGAAATCTGGAATGTCTTAGCCCCAACTGAAACTTTTCTATCAGCAAATTGTCATAATTCTGATTCCACTTGGTGCCAGTGATTCTTAAACCACCCTCATTCACTAATTTCATAATTCTGCATTTGAATCTTTGCATATTTGGTTTAACTTCCTCAAAAAAATTCATGTTCTTCTGAAACCAAAGTTCTTTTATAATAATACAGGCAGCAGAATTCCAAACCTGCTTAATCAGAGGACTACAGTTTGAGGCATATTTTCATATGTCTTCCCAAGATCTTGGCTTATTGAATTGAAATATATTACTTATCCAACTCCAAATTTCTGAACTGGATTTACATTCCCAGAGAAAGTGATTCATACAATCTTGATCAGCTTCACAAATGCAACATCTTGAGACCATTTCATAGCCATTTTTCACCATAATTTTGTCATCAATGTATATTCCTTGTATCAGCTTCCATACATTACTGGCTACAGAAGGATGAAGAGAAGGAGACCATAATTTTTTATACTAGTTAACTGGCTGCTCCTTATGCCTTATCAAATTGACTGCTTTTGAGATAGAGAATTCCCCTTTTAAATTTCTTGTCCAAACTAAAATATCATCACCTCCAAGAATTCCAGGCATTTTAAGATTATGAAAGACCTGGTTGAGATCATCATTATATCATAATTCCATACACCATCTGCTAAGATATCAGAAACTTTCAAGGTGGTATTCTCTGCAACAATTTTATGATGTTTGAATCTATCAAATAAAGGCCCATATTTTGACCAATGATTAAACCAGAGAGAAATGTGTTTACCATTGCCAATTAACCATCTTGTATCTTCTTTAAGAGCTTCTCATGCCCACTTTAAACCTGGCCAAACTGTAGATTTCTACCACTTGCTCCACTGACCATTTTTATTCTTGTATTTTGCATGAAAAAACAAGGCCCAGTCCTCCTTTGAATTACTGATTTTCCACATCATCATCTTCATAAGTAAAGCCTTGTTAATATCAGAAATCCTTCTAATGCCCAAACCTCCTTCACTAAAGGGAGTACAAACTTTTTTCCATGAAAACTTAATGTACTTTCTTGTTTCTCCAACCCTGACCAGAGGAAATTCTTTCACAGTTTTTAATGATTGATGAAGGCCATTTATAGACTGCCATATTATAAACTGGAATACTACTAAGCACTGACTTTATAAGAACTAATCTTTCTTGAAAAGACAGTAACTTACCTTTCCAAGAAGCTAACTTCCTTTGCATTACTTCTACCATGGGCCAAACAGTTGATACTTTAACCCTTCCAGCTGTGAGAATGACACCAATATACTTTTCTGGGAATATGCTTCTTTCCATCTGAATGAAATTCCTTATTTGATTTTTCCTTAGCTCAGAAGTGCCATCAATGAAGAGTTTTCTTTTACTTTTATTTATAATTTGCCCTGAACACTTCTGATAATACTCAAGAAGTTGCATAAGGTTTAAAATACTTTTCTTAGCACCATTAATGAAGATAAACACATCATCATCAAATAATAAGTGAGTTATGAGGATACCTTTTCTTTCAACCATTGGACAGATTACTCTTTCTTGCACCATTTGAGATAGACTCCTACTCAAAGCTTCCTCCATTAACACAAATAAAATGGGAGACAGTGGATCTCCCTGCCTCAAACCTCTGTCCACTGAGAAGAAGCCACATGGACCACCATTCACCATTACAGAGATTTTTGCAGATTGAAATAGGATATGCAACCATTTACACCAACTTGTTGAAAAACCATATTTCTTCAATACTTGAAACAAAAACTCCCAGCTAACTAAATCATAAGCTTGGGATATATCTAGATTCAGGGCTACATTACCATATCTTCTCTTTTTAGTCATTTCATTCACCATTTCTGAAGTAACTAAAATTTGGTCTTGAATACATCTTCCCTTTACATAAGCAACCTGTTGTGGAGACACCAACTTATGCATTAATGTACCCATTCTTGTAGCCAAAATTTTAGTAAAGATCTTGAAACTGACATTGCTTAGACCAATTGGTCTGAATTGATCTGGATTTCTTGCTCCTTCAGTTTTTGGAAGTAAGACCAAAAAATTGGAATTGAGTCCCTTAGGAATAAATTTTCTTCTCCAAAAAAACTTAATGTCTTCAACTAGATCATGATTTATAATATCCCAACATGCTCTGTAAAAACAACCTGAGAATCCATCTGGACCAGGTGCACTATCTTGATCCATAGCAAATAAAGTTTTCTTAATTTCATCAGCCTCAGGAGTTGCCTCTAGCATATTTTGATCTTCCTTTGTTATCACCTCAGGAATGACACTAAGCATGTGATCAACCTTTTCAACACTTTTATATTTAAATTTATTTTCAAAATGGTTCTCCAAAACATCCTGAATTTGCTTTTGATCAGAAATTATATTCCCATTGCCATCATCCAACTCAGATATCATATTCCTGGCTTGCCTGATTTTGAGCTGTGCATGCAAGAATCCAGTGTTAGATGCTCTATCTTTTAACCATTTAGTTCTAGATTTTTGTTTCAGAAAGGTGTGCAGCTATACTTCTTTAGAGTTATATACATTTTGAGCTTCCACTAGATCATTATGAGATGCTTCATCAAAAGGATTGTTATCAGATTTAGTCATGGCTTCTTGAACTTGAACCTCTGCTTCTTTAATTTGAACATTTATATTTCCAAAGACTTTCCAATTCCAATCAATAAGCACTCTTTTTAACTTTTTAAACTTCTGCTGAAAGATATAAGCTGGATCACCAACTATTACTTCAGACCAACACTGCTTAACAACTTCCATAAAGTTGGTATGTGAAATCCATATCTTTTGAAACCTCATAGGGGCATTTTGTGGTTTAGGAATATGAGCTCCTCCTCCCAGCAAAGGAGCATGGTCAGAAGCCACTCTTAACCCTACTTTATAACTCCAATTTTCAAATTTTTGCAACCACAAAAGATTAAAAACTGCTCTATCAAGTTTGCATAAGATTCTTTTTTCTCCATGTTGACAATTGGACCAAGAATGAAGAAGACCAGAACTAGGAGCTTGAATTAAAGCACAAGTATCTAAACAATTATTGAAATCTATCATTAAATTCCTATTTGGACCTTTACCTCCAATCTTCTCTTCTGCTGAAGTAATAGCATTGAAGTCACCAATAGCTATCCAGGGTTGATTTAAACCACTTATCATTTCCATTTCTGACCTTAAATATATTCTTTGAACCAGAATTACATGAGCATGAATACCAGAAATGAGAACTCTACCAAAATCAACAGTTATCATTTGACTTGACATGGAAACAACTGTAGGGCTGGGTAAACTCTTATTCCAAAAAAGCCAAATGTTTTCTTTTTTATTTGAGACTGAATTATGAATTACCATGCTTTGCATACCTGGTAGATTCAACTTATTGCAAAATGAAGAAGTATAGTAAAATTTTGGTTCTCAACCCATACAACTGAAGGATTAAACTGATTTATGAGAGTCCATAATTTATTTTGAGACCTGACTCTCCTAAGGCCTCTTAGATTCTAATATAAGACTCTCATGGTTTGGATTGGAGGCCTTTAGTGCCTCATTTTCCTTGATTTTTCCTAAAATTGTACTTTCTAGGTAATTGAGTGATAAATGAAGCTTGATTAGTTGTTACCTGACTTTGTGTGATCTTTGCTTCCCCTGACTTAGTTGAAGAATTTGTAGGTTTTTGTACAATTCTGGACCATGAAGTAACATGCATCCTTTCATAAGAAATAATACCATTTTTACCATTAATATACTGAACTTCACTTTTGTCAACTGAATTGTCTTCTACCATTTTGAGAATCTTTGTAGGAGTAAAAATTTCCTGTTCTAGCTTTTCACCTCTAGTGTCTTCCACTATCACCTCTGCATCTTGTAAAGAACTGAATCTACCATTTGATATTGGAATTTCATCAGCTGAAATAGTATTGATAAAATTGGTCACAACTTGAGGTGGAAAAATATCAAAAGGATCCTGAATATTTTCCACTTGAGGTTGAACAATTGGTTTTTCCAACCTTTCAGTAGGAATGTTAGATGGATGTCCCTGTGAATTCTGAAACCTGCATTCTGATAAAGTATGACCAACTATTCTGCATTTAGAATAAAATTTTGGCAAATTGTGAAGAACAACTCCCTGAGAAAAACTTCCATAATTTGTTAGGAATTTGATTAGCCAGATTAACTTCAACCAAAACCTTTGCTGCATACCCACTTGAAAAGTTAAGAGTAGCTTCATCCACCTTAACTGGATTTCCTATTGCATCACAGATTGTAAATAAAGTTTTCTCATCCCAATATTCCAAGTTTAATCCTGGTAAAGAGACCCATATTAAAGCATGGGAGGTTCTTTGATTTTCAGGCCTAAAATTTGGAATCCATTTTCTAGTTCTCAATACCTGATCCTGAACATCCCATCTATAATTTGAAATATAATTCTTATCTTCTTCATTAGAAAGCTTAATTGTGAAAAACCTTTACCCAAAGGGATTAATTGACAACTTCCAGATAATTTCCATTGACCTTTTAAAATATTCATCGCATCTACAAACTTAATTCGAAGAAAATCCAATCTACCTATCAGAGAAAACTTCCATGAATCATACCTGATATATCCTTGATCATCAATCAAAGAAATCGAAGGACATTTTTCTGAAGCTTTTGTAATGTTAACAACCCTTGAAACCTCATCTGACTTAATCTCAGCCATATTACCACCGATTTCGATCAGTGAAGCTTCATTAATACCTAATGATTTGAATCGCTAAATTTCCAAGATCAAAAACACCTGAAACTAACAAAGAATTAATGAAGAGAGCTGAAATTCGAAGAAAATTTTGAACTGAGTTTATCGCCGATTTACAGAGCTCAACTCAGTTCGATTCCCTCAAGTTTAGTTCTACGCTATCGTTCAAAAGCTTAGTTCAAAATGGATGCTATAACAACCTCAAATCAATTAGAATTTGAAAAAATAAATTCGCAAATACCAATTATTGCTTTTCTTAGTAACGAAAACTTACGACAGTAACACAGAGATATGACTAGAGCTTATTAGTTCTAGAGAGTAAATTGATTGACTTTCCTTAGTTCTGTACATCTTTATTTGGATTCGTTTTTCCTAGGGATTCTTAGTTGAAATTGATCAAATAAAATCTTTAACATTCACTAACTCCTCTAGTTTAAGTACAACTTAGATGATACCCATGCAGGACTATATAAGACAAAATTAAAATTTGAATCCATGAATAACATGAAGTACCAAGAGATAAAATATTTTATGGAACTTCATGAATCAAAATATGACAATGAAATCTAGAGCATCCTATTAACCCATTGAGAATGCAGAGGTAACTTGGGTCCAGTACACTCTGGATCTCAAACCATTTTAGACTGCCAATGAATGTGATAAACAGATCCGATATTCCCTTACATGATTACATCTACAATGAAGTTGCATCTTGATAATATATCTTGGTCTTATTAATGCATCTTGTAGTCCGGAAAACAACTCAGCACGAATAGTGGGTTGATTATTTCTTACCCCACCGAAGTCGAAACTTCCAAGCATGCATACACATCAACTACATATTGTTGTAATAAACGACCACCCCATATTACGATATGTCCCTCTCATACCCTCTATTGCAATCAAAACGAATAGTAATCAGCATGGAAATTGTCTTACGCTTCATCATTGTACCATTTAAAGACACCTTTTGGATACAAAATATCCTCTGTGTAGCCATCTTCACCATAGAGGAACAATAATATAAACTTCATTAACATGTAACTCGGAGTAAAACCAACAAACTTATGGTGTAATAGTTGCTTTCTTAAATTTTATACAGGTATGGTCCACTACCTTCATTAACATCGGACAACACGACCCCCTAATGACGTAAAAGAAAACGTAGAGTTGCATAGCTTAATTAATCTCCTAAATTTCATTGATTGTTAACCCCCTTTATAGTTCAGTATTGTTTTCAGACATGGATGAGCATCTTTCAACAAATGAAGCTGAACAATGCGCATTGAACAACTGATGGAAAATTTAACCTTAGATGGATCAGCAGATTTGACAGTTCTCCCATGAGGCCAGACCATTTCTCCATAATCTGGGCACGTGTTACATGAAGGTCTGAGTCGCCATTTTATATATTCAAATCTTTTCAAAGATGAAACAGATACGACATGCGTAAACCCATGTCCATATAATGATATTAAATACTCCAACAATACTCGATCATTGCACACATCCTCTATCGTCCTTCTCTCATGCACCCATGGAGTAGAAAACAATGAATATAAACTGGATAGACTAATTTTAAGCTTACTCATTCTCAACAACAGCTATACTCCCAATAAATAAATAAAAATTATTGCATAAACCATATTTGTAATCCAACAATGCAAACAAACTCAACCTGAACAAAAACCAAGGCTCTGGTTTCTTTCCTCCATAGTCGCATTTTTATGTCTCTGGCGGTTTATTGTCGGTAGTTTTGGATCCAGTGATTCCACTCGTGGCTTTTTCAGATCCAGTACTGATTGCAAAGTTCCTACTGTATATATATGAATTAGCAAATTAAAATGTTTTTTGATTCCTTTCTTTCAAGAAAATCCTAATGACATGTTTTTATTTCTCCAACCAGATTGACATATAAAATACAACAATGCACATAAACCTAACCTCCAACAAAACCGTGCACTGGTATTGCTCCTAACAATATATCTCTTGGATCCTATGGACACAAAATGCATTTGAGACAAACTTTAAACTAAAATTTTCAATGATGTGTACATATATATACACCTATATCCATGCTAAGATTTATACCCTGTCTTGTCTTGTTTCTCCTCTCCAACATTACACCCATAAGTCACAAAAATATTTATTATTCTTGCTTGTTTAGGAGTTATTGGCTTTAATGGCTTAACATGTTCAGTCAATCTACTCGGATTTTCAAGCTGCATGGCTTTTGTATCAACAAAAATGCATTTGAGTTAAAATCCAAACCAAAATTTACAATTCCATTCTTATAAGCTCATGTTCAAGTTTCTTAAACTCTCAAGGTTTTATTTATAAAAATTAAAAATATAAAAATTAAAAATAACGATAACAACATTCATTTGATTTGGAATAATTTATGGTTGGTCTACTTGTCGATCCATTAATTGCAAAATCTTTCCTCTCCTTCCGTGTACATATATATCCTCATCTAACACAACCACAATAACCACATAGTTGTTTCACAGTAGCATGTTATGTCCTAAGTTATATAAAATACCCATAGTAAACACTACGTTATTATTCCATGACTTGTGATGTACCTACTTTGTTCTTTCCGGATTGCATCCCACAACGATCCTAATCTTCTGCAAAATCTTTGCGATCTCTCCAAGATAGTTTTTCATGTAGGACCATAATATCGCTACAATACTTCTTTGCGAGATTAACGACACTTCCCAGCGAGCATCACCGCAAGATCTTCAACTACACTTTGCGAGAGTCATAAAAGCAATCAAAAGAGCGACGTAATAAATGACGAGTGAAAAAAACTTGAGAGAAGCATGCTTATCCTGCGATGGTTACAAAACTTGCGAGATTTAACATTGTAACTATCACGGTACAATCACAGAATCAACCCGAAATAAGAGGAAAACTTAGTTGTCATCCACTATGTAACTACCCTATAAATATAGACCCAATGTGTCCAGAAAAGGATGATGTATTTTTGAGAGTTAAGAAAGTCTTGAGGAGAGAGAAACTTCAAGAGAATAGTTGTAATCTTGAATTCTTCCATTTCTGTAAACATTTCTGAAACCAAAATAATAAAGTGTCGTTTTTCATCTTCAATTATGAGTTGATTATAGCAAAATCTTGACAAGGGTGTAGTGTGGGAAATCCTGCAACTAAATTTTGGCGCCCGAAACAGGGAGAATCAAGCTAAAAAATCTCTAATACAATTTGAAGATTTGAAGAAATTGTTAAAGTTGAAGAAATGGCTAGAATAAGGAGAAATACGTCAGAACCACCAACAACTGTAAGGAGGAGTAAAAGACTTGCAGGAGAAGAAACAAATGAATTAGGAGATTCTTCAAGGATAAGAACAAGAAGAAATAGAACAAGGATTGAAGGAGAAGATCAAATCCCACAACCTAATCAACAAACCCGATACAAAATAGAAATGTGGATTATGATAGAGTGAGTGTGCATACTTGGAGATCGGATTCGATGGAAGATGTAGAAGATCAACAATTAAGAGATGGAAGAAGAGAAGAAAGAAATCAAGGAATGGTTGAAGGATTAATTCATGGAGGAAATGAAAATGAAACAGCAAATGATCCAAGACAAAGAATACAAGAGGAAAGAAGATTAGAGGCGGAAGAGCGTGCAAATTTAACAAGACAAAATCACGAGTTGAGAATGGAGAATGTGAGATTACAAAATAGAAGATCAAGAAGTACTGCTAGATCGAATTCAAGATCATTAAGAGTATAATTAAAGCAAAATTCTCCAATAAGAAATGCTAGAGGAAATATCCAGGAGGAAATGCAAAATCCAAATGAAGAACAACGTCATGGAGGAGAAGAGGTAATAGAAGATCACCATGATCCGCGTGGCAAAAATTCGGCTAATAGATTTAACAACAAAAATCAAGAGGGAAGAAACAACCAAAATGATGAAGATAATCCAAAAGAAGGTAGGAGGATATTACATGGGCGAGAAATCCAAAGAAATCGAAGAATTATTGAAAAAGAAATTAAGAGACATTATGTTGAACAAGCACGACTAGCTCGCGAGAGAGAAAGATTAAGGGCAGAGGTAGAAGAACAAGAATTCCAAGAGGCAGTACGACAGAATAATCATGAAAATCGAGAAAGGAGACATACACAAAATCGTTATAATAATAATATCCTGGAAGAGTATGATAGAATACAAAGGAGAATAGAAAGACAGCGAAGAGAAATGATGAGAAATGAAGAAATTAGCAGAGAAGTACAGCTGCAATTGCAAGAAAAAGGTGAAGTAGAAGATCGCAGAAGAAGGAATGTGGGTGTAGATGAAGACACACAAAATCTCGCAAGACAAGAGATACATGAACGTAGGAGAAGGGAAGCTGCATTAAAAAGACCAATGGAACCAAATTCAACGGCGAATGAGCAAATTTTAAGAGAATTAGCAGAGATGAGGGGAATAATAAATAACAGAAGAGAAGGAGGTAGAAGGAAACTTGATGAAGCTATTGAAGAAGATGAGAGAACTCCATTCAATCAAGAAGTACAGTTAAGAGGAATACCTCCAAAGTGCAACTTACCAGCATTAACCAGCATTTTTGATGGAACTACCTGTGTTGTACAACATGTTAAGGCTTATGTTAGGTGTATGCTGCAATGAGAGAATCATGATGCTGTATTGTGTAAATATTTTGCATCTAGTTTAACTGGCGAGGCGCTAAAATGGTTTGAGGGATTGCCAAAAAATACTATAACTTCTTTTGATCATTTACAAGCTACATTTCTGGGAGCATATATAAGCAACAATTCATTACGACCAGGTATTGAAGATGTGTTTGGGTTAAAACAGAGGGTTGGCGAGAGTCTGAAACATTTAGCCATAAGATGGAAGACAATGTGCAGTGAGATGGCAGGGAGAGTTGACGAGATATCTTATCTTGTCTTTTATCAATGCAATGTTCGCGACCAATCTACTGTACATACAAATTTTCAGAGTCAAGAATACAATCACTATGACTGAATTACGAGAACTACAAGAAGAATACATTGCTTTGGAGGAGAAACAAAATGAGATGGAATCATATCCCATCGCGAACACCAATTCAGTAGCACCAAATGGGAGTTTACTTCCTAAAATGATTAACAATGTGGCGAGCAGCTCGCAAGCACAACAAGAGAAAGTGGAGACTGATAACCAGCATAAATTGGTAGAAATGGGAAGTCGAGATCAAGAAGAATATGAAAGGGAAAAGAATTATTACAATCGCAGTGGGAATAATAAGATTCAAAGGCTTGATCAGCCGCAAGAAACTTATGGTGGACAGAGGCAAAACAATTTCAGAAGCCAAGGAAATCAGAGGATAATATGGGAAGAAATTAAGATGCCTCCTCTAAATTCTAGTATAGAAAAAATCTGGGAAGCTATCATTTTGATGGAAAATATACCCTCTCCATGGAATATGGGAAAAGAGCCACATCCTAATAATCGTAGTCAAGAATCTTGTCCTTACCATCACTTTCATGGTCACACAGTAAATGATTGCAGAAATGTAAAGAGAATAATTTTAAAGATGATTGACCAAGGAAAGCTAAACCACTTTTTAGTAGGACAACCACAATCTCAGCGATTGCCTCCAGCACCAGAAATTCGTAGGGTAAATACTGTAAAAGGAGTAGAATCATTCGTAATAAAAGTTGGGACTAAAGCAAAGAATTTGTTTTGTAATTCCATTATACATTCACACATAACAATAGAGGATTTCCATGATAATGTTCTAAGCAGAGTCTTCACGAGAGACACAGATGGAAGAGAGATAATGAATATCGCGAGAGCCTCACCATTAGAAAAATGGCAGAAACAAATTATATCTTTCAGTGCACAAGAAGTACTAGAACCTGGCGAGCAGCATGATAATCCATTGGTGGTAAAATTAGAGATAAATCCAAAGCAAATAGAAGAAGAAGATGAAGAAAATGATGATGAAAAGGGAGATTCTTGGGCTATCAATAGAGTTCTAATAGACACAGGTATCTCAGTTGACATATTATTTTATCATACCTATAATACCATGGGGGGAAAAGACGAAGATCTAATTCCATCAACATATAAAATCTATGGTTTTAATGGTACTGCCAATAAACCCAAAGGGGAAATTGAAATGCGGATTCCATTGAAAGGGATAACTTCCAAGATCTTGTTCTGTGTTGTCGACATTGAATCACCGTACAATGCCCTGATTGGTTGACCTTGGTTACGTGGGATATTAGGTGTAGCATATACTTTCCACCAGTGTATTAAATTTGCTCATCCTAATGGTGTTGGAATTATTAAGGGAGACTGGGGAGAAATCAAGAAATGTTATGAGATTGATATAAGATCTTGGGAGGAAAGAGCTGAGAAGAAGAGAAATTGGAAGTACAACATCAAGAAACGACAGAGATGTGAAAGGTTGATGATTGATTCAATAGAGCAGCGAGAGGAAGATAATGGCGAGCATCTCGCAGATAAACAAAAAACAATAAAACGTTACAGAAAAGAAGAACCAGAAGATAGTAAGTAGAAAGGTAAAATAAAGAAATTTAAAGAAGCTTACGCAGAATTTGATTAAAGAAAATGCATTTGAAAAAGTATTCTGTTTGAAAGAATTGCAAAATTTTACAAGAAAATTAAGGAAATGAAATTTTATCAGAGTTACAATACTCGTGAGAAACGCGAATAACATTTCGCAGAGATTAATAGAATGGGACGAACCTTTATGGCGTGCACCTTAGTTCGCGAATACAATTTCGCAAGAGGCAAATGTAAGACCTAATAGTGCATCATATAAGGGGTATCTCTTGACATGACTCAGTGAAAAGGTTATACCATTCTTTGGAACCTGAGTTATGCAGATGTTGGGGTTAAAGAAAACCTATCCAGGAGAGGGATCTTGGATTTCCAATTATATAAGGTTATACCTTGATTGGAAGACTAAGGACCTCTTCTAAGAAGTGCAAAGTATGACCAAGGCGCCGAGGTACACGATTGAGCCAAGGGTGCCCGGGGCGTACAAAACTACCCTGGCCATTCTTGGTAAGTCTTGGCTATGATGCACTTGGCCTGAAGAAAACCCCACTTAGGGTGCAGCCTTGTAACTATAAGCCATATAGGCATAAAGGACAAGAGGCTGCGAAAACAGCTGGTTGTTGGAAAAGCTGGATGGGAGGAGCTAGTCTTGTATGGCCGATGTGCCCTCCTTAAAGGGGAAACCAGGGGGAAGATAAGGGCGGAACCCTCCATTAGGGAGCTGATAAGTGTATAAAGACGGCAATGTCATGGGGATTTATGATCGCAAGAACATTTAGGCCTATCATATTGTCGCGTGACGAAAGTTATACAAAGGCAACAAGCCAAAAGAGAAAAGTTAAGATGAGATCAATGGGTTTTTACATGAAAGTGTAAAGACGTCCTGCTATTTCATCGCAAGACGGCAATGTCATAAGGTTTAATTCTTGCAAGAGAGTTTACACTTATCATATTGTCGCAGAGATGTTGAAAAAATATTGATAAGACAAGATCAATGGGTCAATACATGCAAATGTAAAGACGTCCTGCAATTTTGTCGCAGAAAGAAAAACTTTTTTTTTGGCAAAATAAGACATTTAACTAGGAAGGAAAAATAAGACCAACATAATAATCTTAAACAATTAACTATTATATTTTAAGATGCAGGAAAGATTTTTTCATCGCAGTAGAATATATAAGAAGGCATATTCGTAACATCGTAAACTCTTTCAGAATTTTTCGGAATATCGCAACTGTACTCATTACATCGCAGAAATATTCATATTTTCACAGTTCACAGAAAGGAGACACAGGAAATAATTCACCATTTCAAGAAAGATAATGAAGGGCAAGTAGGGGAGTGGAGAAATAAGATTTCATTATCTTCCTTGAGGATATTCAAAGTAAACAAAATCAAAAGTTGAATTCTCAAAATTTCAAAAGTTACATTATTCGCAAGAAAGAAGAAGAAAAAGAAATCAAAAATGAAATTCAAGTTTTGACGATTGTCTCGCCAGATTCACTGTTCTTGCTCGCCAGATTCATTATTCTTGCCAGAATTATCAGCTTCATTAGTATTCTTCTCACCGCTTGCAGTTACTTCTTTAGGAGGACTTCTTTCTTCTTCATCATCTTCTTGAGTGGTATTCTCTTCATCATTACTGAATTCTAATTCTTTATCCATGGGAAGAGGAGTTTCATCATCATCAACTTTTAAAGGAGGAACATATACAGGAGGGAGAGAATGGGAGAGAAGAATATCATTCACAAGAACTTCAGCACTGAGGTGGACCTTGCGAAGGAAACCTCTATCACGATTCCTAATCTCTATATTTTTGAAGTACTCGAGATAATCAAGTATTCTTTCTGCTTTGTCGCGGGCTTCAAGATAATTGGAAAGAAGAGTCTTGTTCTCTTTATCCAATTTGTTGGTAAGATCAGCGATGGTAGAATGAAGACTTCTTTCAGATTCTGCGAGTGACAAAAGTGATAAAATATCATTCAGTAAAAGATTTTGCAAGAAATATAACACAAAATTTTAACAAGAAGGTCAACAATAGAGGCAGTCAATTGACTACCTTCTTTCTGCGAGGTTAAGTTTTGAATTAATATAAAGAAATAGTTTTCCCATTGATTCATAGCGTCATCAAATTTATCGCCAACCACACCCTTCAGACGAGACTTCATGTTTTCTTCTCTGGTGCGTAGATACAAGTTTTCCTTTGATAGTAAAGAATGAGATTTCTTTAATTGAGAGCACTGGTCTTGAAGCTCGTTGGCCTTCAAATTAAGAGTTAACCTACCTTTGATAAGTTTATCCTTCTCAGCAGCAGATGATTCAGTTACCTCCTTGATTTCATCTTTAAGGGAACGAAGAGATTGCTCTTGATTATCGCATATTCTTTGTAGAGTACTCAATTGCTGCGAAGAAATCGCCATCAAGCTTGAAAATCTATGTTTCTCTTGGGATAAAGTTCTATTCTCATCTGATAAAGATTCTACCGCCAAATTAGACTTGGTTAACAAATATGAGAGACGAGAAATCTCATTACTTAATAAATTTTGACTTTGCGATAGTTAGTTATTCTCATTAGTAAGATTATCTATTTGATCGATCGAATATGTGTAGAGATTATCTAATCTATTATACTGGTACATCCAAGAATCTCTTTCAACACGAGCTTCGTCATCAATAGATTCAAATTTAAGTCTCTCCATGAAACGAGTCTGATTTGAAACTAATATACGAATCAAGAATTTAAGAAGGAAACTTGAGTACAGAGGATATAAAAGCAAAACAGAAAAACAAAAGGGGAGAGGCAGGAAAATTGTACCTTTCATCTCGTCATTCTTTCTGCGAAGGTTCTCGCAGTTAAGAGAAGAGTTGCGAAGCATATGGTTCAGAGTATCACATTCAGAAGTTTTGACTTGAAGGCTTTTTCTCAAAGTTTCAACCTCATTCTCTAAAGATGCTCGTGAAGCAGTGTTATCAGAGCCAAAATATTTAAGTAAGGTCTCGCAAGCTTCATATTGGAGAGAGTCAGTGGAAGATTTTCTAGCATCGTCTAGAATATTAGATAAAATTTTAAAAGCAATATCAACTCCAGCTAAGATTCCATTCGATGGAGGAAGAGATGAAGAGGGTGAAGTGGTAACAAGGGAAAGTTGACGATTTGAGTTATTTGCGATGGTTGTATTATCAGAAGGAGGAGTGTTGGGAAAAACAACAGTTGAAGGAAACAAAGGTCTAGAAGGAACTTCAGTCACATCGATTTCAGGAGCTTGATTTATCAATGAATCAAAAGAAGTAGAGGTGTTGGCAGCGATATTCTCGCAGGTAGAAGAAATAGGACCCAATTGCGAGGGTGTGGGTGTAACTCTTGTAGATATTAATGTGGGGATGGAGAAATCAGCCTCAAGAGCTTTAAACTGACAAGGTCTTTTGGGAGGATTAGCGATGTTCTCAACATTCTGCGAATAATAACTTAGATAAGAAACAGAGGCAACAATATTGTTTTTAAGAAGTAGGATGTGTTTCTTACCACCTTATCATTCACAAAACTTCTCTTCTTCTTCTCAGTCGGTCTTTTGCGAGCATTAGGGTTTTGACCTGAAGATTGGGTGTTAGGGATAGTTCCACTGAAGAGAAAACATAATACGGGAGTTAACGAAGGATCAAATAGAGAAGATCGAAGAATATGAGTAAAAATTGAATCAAATAAAGATTGTAATTAAAAAACATACCTTGATGATTCCATTAGAACAGTAGCAGGAGAATATGAAGAAGAAGAAAAGTTGCAGACGGAAGATAAAATAAACAGATGAAGAAGATAGAGAAGTAGAAGAAGAAAATTAGTTTTGAAGTTTAACTCTGCCTTTTATAAGTAAAAGAGAATAACATGTTGAGTAAAGACGTGTCCGTAAAAATATGAATTTACAACACGTGTAAGCGGTTAAAGCTAAATTAACGGAGCAATGTCGAGAAGAAAATATGGAAAGAAGAGAGGCTGCGAGCACTTTGAAGAATTGAAGATTCTCATATCCTCTCCACTTTGCGAAGAAGACATGAGAAGAGGCAAGATGTAGGACCAGAATATCACTACAATACTTCTTTGCGAGATTAACGACACTTCTCAGCGAGCATCACCGCAAGATATTCAACTACACTTTGCGAGTGTCATAAAAGCAATCAAAAGAGCGACGTAATAAATGACGAGTGAAGAAAACTTGAGATAAGCATGCTTATCCTGCGATGGTTACAAAACTTGCGAGATTTAACATTGTAACTATCACGGTACAATCGCAGAATCAACCCGAAATAAGAGGAAAACTTAGCTGTCATCCACTATGTAACTACCCTATAAATATAGACCCAATGTGTCCAGAAAAGGATGATGTATTTTTGAGAGTTAAGAAAGTCTTGAGGAGAGAGAAACTTTAAGAGAATAGTTGTAATCTTGAATCCTTCCATTTCTGTAAACATTTCTGAAACCAAAATAATAAAGTGTCGTTTTTGATCTTCAATTATGAGTTGATTATAGCAAAATCTTGACAAGGGTGTAGTGTGGGAAATCCTGCAACTACATTTCCGATCTTTCATTTGCTGATAGAATGAAATAGTTGAAGTCATCCTCAACGTTTAGTACTTTTTTCCATGCATTCTGCTTGGTATTTTTTTTTATTTTTTTTACTGCAATTTACAGTTGTTGCTCAACATTCTTAAAATAACTCATTCATATTTCAGGTAGCCTACACAAATTAGTGATAATGCAATCAACAACTTAGTAATAATTCATTTTCGGTATCCGTTTGAGCTAAGACAAAATGTACAAAATCCTAATGTAAGTAGTAAACCGATTCTCAACAGTGAGTTCACGCATTCTGCAGGCCTGGACAAAATATATTTCCTGTCCCTACTTCTACGAAGTTAAAGAACAAATGTAAAGTAATCCAAATAATATACACATACCAAGATAAATCTAAAGTTTGGCACCATAATGAGAAGCTATGTATCAGTACTTTTGTATTATTTTGAATACTAACCCTAACTGTTGATCATACTGAATCGGTATTGATGATTGGTAAAAAAAAGTTCCGAGAATGCTTGTTTTTACCATTAAGACTTAAAACCATTAGTAATCCATTTGACAACAACCATTTAAATAAATATCATCAGATCAATAAACCTTCGTATTAATTATTGCGTATTTACTTTCTCTGAGGTAGTTTCAGATGCTAAAGACATTATTTTCTACCCTCCAGAAAATCATACGAAAATAATATGCAGAAGTGTCCAAAAACCATAATGTTGGTAAGAGTTCTTAATAAACATAAAGTTTAAGAACTATAAACCCCAATGAGATCAAACAATTCATTTGTTTATATAATTCACAAAAGAAAAGAAATGGATTTTTTTTTTAAAGAAGCTGTCTTTCTTTCAAAATGGTGTCAGACCCATCTTTACTCCAAACCTATACAAACCATATATATCACCAGTTTAAAACTTCAATCTCTCATTTTCGATGTACACCATTACCATAAATAAGCATATCATTATTCTTTCAATACCATTTTAACCATGTTATGCCATTAAAAATGTTTTCATGAGTTACGATGTTTTTTGTCTAAAGGGCCAACCAAAGAAACCCCAACCAAAAATTAAAAGCAAATGACAAACTAACTCTTCAGAAACCCAATAAAGATGAAGAACCGTTTTTATAAAAAAAAAATTGATATATCCTAAAACCAAAGGAACCCTCATCCTTAAAAAAATGAAATTAATCAAAAAAAAAAAAAAAGTTAGACAGGTAAGAGCTATCTTATACTGCAACAATCCTCATTGGTTATTGGACCACAAAGATTTTGAACCTTAACATACCCACAAACCATAAAATATTGACTAAACAAAAGCCATTGATCCGAAACAACAAACCTGGCCTGAAGTTATTAGGGACCAGATATCCAATCTTGTATGTACACCTAAGGATGGTAATAAAGGATGGTAAAATTATGCCTCAGAATATGAACCTAGTTCACCGAACCTCCATGAATACCATAAACAAATATATACCATCTGGATGAAGACGTTGAAGTAATGAACAAAGCATGAGTTGCCGAAAAATCGTTGTGGAAAATAGTAAAGAGCTAGGCTCGTTTCCTCTTGTCTCAAAGATTCAGGAATGAAAAATACATCCTTATTAAATAAAGAAAGTGGGCTAACAGTCGAGAAGTTTCTTACCATACTTGAGGACTATTACATGCTTGTTATTGTTATAATAAAACATAAGACATCATACACGCAGAAGTTTATGTAAATTTGAGTGGCATCTGGAAAAAAAAAACCGAAATGTTTAAAATGCCCATGTTCTAAATCATATTTTAAAATATAAGACATCATACAATGTTTTATTCAGATTAACTCTAGAATCTAAATAGAACCATTAACCAAAATGATTAATCTTTTTTTAATCGGTCCAAGATGATTAATCTTTCACAGACTCTGTTTAAAGATTCATGAAAATTCAAAATGCCCGTTGCCTAAATTTAATGAAAAATCAATAAAAACTCAAACTTTTTGAGGACCTGTGACCCACGAATCTTTAAAATGCCCATGTTCTAAATTCATGAAACATCCACAAACATATATATTGACTAAAGATATTGATGAACAAAGAGTTTATTATGACATAAATATTGACAGAAAAAGAGTTTATTATTTGAAATCAGCTATGAGTTTACACAACCCGTATTCCTTCAAAGTTCTCAAATAAAGTAGAAAAAAATATAGTTTGAACAAAGTGAAAAAAAAGAAGAGAAAAACAAATTTTACCTTTTGTGTTGGTGCTTTTAGAGGATTAGTACTTCTCGTTGCTATTTTGGTTTATATTCTCGGTCCAGTTTGAAGAAAAAAAGATATTTGTAACGTTGCATTTTTGAAATATAGAAATGTTGCAATAATCATCTTGCAAGCGTGGAAACTGCAAATATTAGCAGGGAATACATGAGTTAACATGTATAGATCCGCTGCCGAGTTTTCTTAAAAAAAAAACTCTATAATTTAAATAAGAAAAGTTTTGAAAAAAAGAAGAGCCTACCCTTCTAAATGGAATTGTTTATATCGTGCGAACCTTAATTGTATATCCTCATTGCTCAAGCTTATTATGACCTTCAATGTTGCCTGTAGCAGGTCTTACGGTATGAATATGAATTGCAAAAAATCAGTACTTTGAATGCCACAATATCTTCGTATCTAAATTTAATCAGCAGTTGATAGGAATTCATAAAAGGAACCAACTGGCAACTACTCATTTCCTGATCAGTAAGGTGGACTAAGTACCTCAACAAATGGTTTGTACTTCTCCGGTGGAGCTAATTCGTAGTCCACAATTTTTATGTCACCTATCTTTTGTTCCTTCCTATATTACGGTAATCATACAATGAGAAAATAAAAATAAAAATATATTATGAATAGAAAATCCCGTATCTACTCAAAATTGCAGAAAGAAACAAAAGGGTGAAGGTGAGTATTAAGACAACAATAAAACAAAGTCATGACATGATATTTAACAAAGACGAAAAGACAATCCGAATGGTAAATGAAGATGCAAATTTATAAACAAAACAACAATATTAACAGCAGGGTAAGACAATTCATACGCAGAGAAAGTGATAATGAGCATTAAGTAAATGCAATTCATACCTTAAATAAGCAGTCAAAGAAGGTGGAGCACAAAGTTTTCGGAAGGGTTTTCGGAACCCATAAAGATGGAACCATCCCACCCTTTATCAAATCATCACGGTGACTAGTTGTTATTGTTTGTCCATATATTTGAAACCTGGGTGTTTCTCTATATCAATTCAGAATTTCAACTCATATGAGATTATCTCGTTATGGTCATCTCAGATTGCATAAAACCCAAAACACCAAATACGTAATAAACTGAAAACTTAGAATACAATACTAAAGAAAAAAAAATCAATAAAAAGATGCCAAAAGACAATAAAATAGCTTAACTCAAGCCTCTGTATTATTGAGCTGACTATTTTGTATAAAAAAATAGCTCTTATCCACGTTCAGATTCAACTGCAAATTAAAGAAACAAACCAAACCAAGATTTAAAAGTGAAATTGTATAAAATTAGAAAAGAAAGATGTAGGACCAGAATATCGCCATAATTATATTCACGAGAGATTAACGACATTTTTGCGAGCGTCACAACGAATTCTCCAACAACATTTTGCGAGTGTCACAAAATAATGACATAACAGTTGACGATGGAAGAAACACAAAAAGAACATGATTAACTGGCGATGGTTACAATGCTTGCGAGAAGTAATATTATAGCTACTGCGATAGTATCGCGAATGATATCCGAAATTAGAGGACAGCTTAGTTGTGACCCATTATGTAGTTTCCTATAAATAGAGATCCAATAGATTCAAAAAAGGGATGATGTATTTTTTTAGAGTTGAGAGAGTCTTGAGGAGAGAGAAAATTTTAGGAGAGAGAGATATTTTGCAGAGAGATTTTTAGAGAGAGAAAAGATATTTTTCTTTATCATCTTCTTCCCCAAAACTAGATTTAGAACTCCATTAATGGAGATTATCAATGTAAATCAAATGTAAAATAAAACAATCATAGTGAAGAATCATGGATGTAGATCAAATTGATCGAACCATGTAAAAATCAGTGTGTCTATTTACAATTTTTAGAATTTTAATCATACTTTTAATATCAAATTAATTTAGATCAAGAGATTATTATCAAGATATTACAAGGGGTGTGTTGTGGGAAATCCCGCAACTACATTTTGGTGCTAGAAACACTACCTGCTATTTGATTGATTGAAGAAGATTCAACGAAATTGGCTACTGGTAGAGTTAGAATTCGTGAGATCTAAAAAAATTCAGAGGAAATTCGATAATGAAGAAATTTTGTCTTCAAGCACATACCGACAACACAGTAGCAGAAAGAAAAAGAAAAAGTTAAAGATGAAGATGCAAAGCTATGTCAAAAGGATGAATTTCTACATCAACAGAATCTACATTAATTATGAATCAAAAAAGGACAAAATCCTTATCATTTTATCTTATTTTATGCTTAATTGTTTAGATCTGGTATTTTGGGGAAAATTTAATTTTGAGAAGAATTAGCAGGTCAAGAAGGGAGAAAATGTTGCGTGGTTCCAGCGAATTTCACAGTTAAATGAATTTTGCAGACAAGATATGGAGACACTATTTTGCAAGGACGTAATGATTAAAAAGAAAGTGAATATAATAACATTGCAGCCACATAACATCAACATGAACAGCGTCCTGACAAGTTAGCGTTATGAAAGTGAAGAGATTGTGAATTATCAAAATGAGAAATGGCAGACAAAGACGTATATTTCATCGCAGAAAGAGTATTTCACCGCAGCAATAGCAAAGTCACGACAATGCAAATAAGAAATGGAAATTCTACCCGCGTGGAACATTCGTATCAAAGACACCTCTTTTATCATATACAATTAATTAATTTTTTTTCAATGATTAATTTTTGTTTAATTAATTAATTTACTCTTATGTAATCATTCATAGGCAGGGGAGCACTCACGGGAAGCAAAGACGAGCGTGAAGAAATGTAAATGGGTCATTTGGATATACTTCTTTGAAGCTATTCCATGATTGTCCTGCGAAGAAGTAAAATGAGTTTCTGCGATGAGCCAAGAATATGTAGGTTATTGATCTGCTAGGAGGCAGTAGTTCAACTTACTCACTTCTGCGAAGAATCAAATAAACCCGTTGAAGTCCAACGAGTCAATATGTATATTCAACATTTCTGCGAATGATCAACAAAAGTTGCGAACAACACAAGTTCTGCGAATGATCAGCTAACCGCAGCTATTTCACACCTGCGAAGAAACAAACTGAGTTGAAAATCAGCAAAGAATAGTTTCTGCGAGAACATATGCTACATAATATAAGAGACAGAACAGCTAATCAAGTTTAAACATGTAAAGGAACATAACAAAACTAATCTTTGGACAGTGAAGAAGGATTTCTGCGAAGAAAAGTCTACATCTTCACAGCAAAGTCAAGTTTTGCCACAAACTGTTAGCAGCTTAATAAAGATGTGTCAAAGGGATTTCGACGTGATATATTTGAAGGCTACAATAATTGCATGCATGCAGTAGGAACGGGTACTGGTGACATAGTACACAATAAGATAATTAAAACATACATAATCCATTTTTCTTTGCCTGCACTTGCGAAGAACATTTTTCTTCATGTCCACAACCACACCTGCGAAGAACAGCAGATTTACAAATAATAATTGCTTTACAAGTCCAAGCATCAGGTTTCAAAGAGCGAAATTATCATTGTAAGGCAGGACAATTCATGAAAAATAAGAGAACAACGAAAATAAATGAACACAACAGTTCAAGTGTGAAGGAAAGACGGGTCCAGGTTCTGCCTTTGGCTAAGAAAGGAAGAGAGGATATATAGGCGCATGGAAGCACCATTACAGCATGATAAAAGAGAAAGTATCAAATATGAAGGGAAACAACGAAGGAGAAGAGCAGGAAGCGTTATTAGGAGGTGAAGGTGAATAAATTATCATTACAATGGAGAGAACTCAACTTACCAACACGAAGAAATTTGCAGTATCATTTACGCAAGCGTTATAGAGGAGCGTCGATATGGTTGAATGAAACAGAAGTGAAGAAGCATGGAAGAAGAGAAAGCTTGTACAAAAGATGGCCATGAAATAATAATTAGCGTGATTTGTAGCTTTTGTTTGCAAAAAGAAGTTGATACAAATGGTTTAAGGGGTAGCATGTGAGTTTCAGTTCGCATGGTCGAATCCCATGTCTCGCATATTTATTTTTGCGAGAAATCCAAAATTGCGAAGGAATTAATCAGTGGGAATAAGAAAACGTTTGAGTAGAAATTTCAAAGAATCCCTCCAAGATTTTTCACGCAGGACTCAACTATATCAAGTTATTTTACGCAGACAATTGAGTAGCGAGCAAATGAAGTCCAATTTCCGTAGGATGCATTTATTTCATATAAGAGAATTCACTGAGAATGGTTAGAGGCAGAAATTTGGT
Source organism: Papaver bracteatum (assembly GCA_023529315.1). Taxonomy (NCBI): domain Eukaryota; kingdom Viridiplantae; phylum Streptophyta; class Magnoliopsida; order Ranunculales; family Papaveraceae; genus Papaver; species Papaver bracteatum. The sequence goes on from JAJJWX010005204.1 coordinate 749,564, forward strand.
ATTTCATTTCTTCGCAAGATCTTTGGTATTTATTTTCTTCGCAAGAAGAAAATGGGAGATTATTCCGCAGATATATTTCTCAAGAAATGGTTAAAATAGTTGGTATGGCGCAACATTATACGAGAGGCAGATCATGAGTTAATTTCGCAAGATTTTATTTCTCGTTTCTTCTCAATTTTCAAGCAAATCATATACTTCGCAAGAAACAACAGCAAGCCGCAAAAGATAAGTACCATTTTACTAGAATATTTTATTTACAGAAAATAAAAGATTTTTGATTAAATTTACAAAAAGCGATACAATCGCAAGATTTCAAAATTTTCAAAAGATTATAAAAAATGAGATCATCGCAAAAATTTAAAGATCGCAAAATTTTTCAAAGATTTCAAAGATTTCAAAGATTACAGAAAATGAAATTATCGCAAAGAATTTTAAGATTGCACAAACAAAATTTTTTTTTTTCCAAAACAGCGATACCCTCGCAAGATTTCAAAGAGAACATTCAATTTATACATTTCTCTAGAAAATTTCTTTTAAAGAAGATTTTTGATTTAAAAACGTGATACAATCGCAAAATTTCAAACATTTCTCTAGAATATTTCTTTTACAGATTTTTTTTTTGATTTAACAAATACGATACAATCGCAAGATTTCAAAAAATATTTCTAAGATTTCAAAAGAGTTTAAAGAATTTTTTTAAAAAAGATTTTTGATGTTATGAGAATGAAAGAAGAAATGAAGAGACGCGAATAAAATTTCGCAGAGACATAAGAATGGGACGAACCTTTATGGCATGCACCCTAGATCGCGAATACAATTTCGTAAGAGGCAAATGTAAGACCTAATAGTGCGTCATATGAGGGGGTATCTCTTGACATGACTCAGCGATAAGGTTATACCGCTGCTGGAACCTGAGTCATGCAGATGTTGGGGTTAAATAAAACCTATCCGGGAGAGAGATCTTGGATTTCCAACTATATATGGTTATACCTTGGTTGGACGACCGAGAATCTCTTCCAAGAAGTGAAAAGTATGACCAAGGCGCCGAGGTACACGGTTGAGCCAAGGGTGCCCGGAGCGTACGAAACTCTCTTGCCATTCTTGGTAAGTCTTGCCTACGATGCACTTGGCCTGAAAGAAAACCCCACTTAGGGTGCAGTCTTGTAACTATAAGCCATATAGGCATAAAGGACAAGAGGCTGCGAAAACAGCTGGTTGTTGGTAAATCTGGATGGGAGGAGCTAGTCTTGTATGGCCGATGTGCCCTCCTTGAAGGGGCAACCAGGGGGAAGATAAGGGCGGCACCCTCCATTAGGGAGCTGATAAGTGTCTTAAGACGGCAATGTCATGGGGCTTTATGATCGCAAGAACATTTAGGCATGTTATATTGTCGTGTGATGTAAATTATACAGAGGCAACAAGCCATAAGAGATATGTTTAGATGAGATCAATGGGTCAATACATGCAAATGTAAAGACGTCCTGCGATTTTTTCGCAAAAAGAAAAAATTGGCAAAATAAGACCTTTAACTAGGAAGGCAAAATAAGACCAATAGACTAATCTCAAACTTATCTATTTTCTTTTAAGAATGCAGGAAAGATTTGTTCATCGCAAGAGAGATAGCAAGTACTATTTAGAATCTCTCAGAAATACTATTCAGAATTTCTCAGAAGTATTATTCAGAGTCTCTCAAGATGATTATCTACAATCTCGCAGAACTATTCATCAGCTCGCGGAACTATTCATCGAAGAACTATTCGGTCACTATTTCAGAATCTCGCAGAAACATTCAGAAACTTGCAAAACCATTCAGCATATCGCAGACTATTCCAGAATTTCGCAGGAAATTTGATTACTTCGCAGAATATGATTATTTTATTGAAAGAGGCAGAGGCAATTCGTTCATTTATCATTTTCTCAGGGATTCTTCCTTCATAGATAAAGAACAGAGGCAACTATGGATTACCAAGAAAACATTTTATGTTCTTTATCTTCTCGGCAAGAATCATTTCCAAAGTGGAGAGGGATTTTCACTCGAAATGAAGTAATAATTTCACATGAACAGAGGCAATTTATGATTTTCATTCAAGGACGGATACTTCTTATATTTTGAGGGTTGAGTACTTCTTATATTTCTTCAAGGATACTTCATACTTCGAATATTTCAAGAGTTAATACTTCTTATTTACTTAGCAAAGATATGGAACTTTCCAAAAGAATAGAGGCAAGTACGTACTTTTCAAGTCTAGTATTCTTTCGCTCGTTCCTTCATCAACAAAGATCAAAGACTACTACAACAACAGATTTTTTCTTAAAAATTACTTTTCAAGCAATATTCAAGAAAAAAGAGGCAAGATGTAGGACCAGAATATCGCCATAATTATATTCACGAGAGATTAACGACATTTCTGCGAGCGTCACAGCGAATTCTCCAACAACATTTTGCGAGTGTCACAAAATAATGACATAACAGTTGACGATGGAAGAAACACAAAAAGAACATGATTAACTGGCGATGGTTACAATGCTTGCGAGAAGGAATATTATAGCTACTGTGATAGTATCGCGAATGATATCCGAAATTAGAGGACAGCTTAGTTGTGACCCATTATGTAGTTTCCTATAAATAGAGATCCAATAGATTCAGAAAAGGGATGATGTATTTTTTTAGAGTTGAGAGAGTCTTGAGGAGAAAAAAAAATTTAGGAGAGAGAAATATTTTGCAGAGAGATTTTTAGAGAGAGAAAAGGTATTTTTCTTTATCATCTTCTTCCCCAAAACTAGATTTAGAACTCCATTAATGGAGATTATCAATGTAAATCAAATGTAAAATAAAACAATCATAGTGAAGAATCATGGATGTAGATCAAATTGATCGAACCATATAAAAATCCGTGTGTCTATTTACAATTTTTAGAATTTTAATCATACTTTTAATATCAAATTAATTTAGATCAAGAGATTATTATCAAGATATTACAAGGGGTGTGTTGTGGGAAATCCTACAACTACAAAAGTAAAAACCTACGTCACTGTATAAAGTTAGATAAAAAAGTAAAAAAGACAAACCAAACCAACAAATCTCTGCAAAATAATTCCAGCTGAGATCGGACCAACGAAGAGAGCAATAATATTTTCTAATAAATCATTAAAGAAAAACTTGTATTAAGAATGAGAGTTATATGGACAGATTTAACTGTCATTTAGCAGTCCATAGAAAAGTTAGATTGTCCCTATACAATTCACCATTTTCTTGCGATTCTAAACCATGAGCTGCAATTAAACCATTTAACAAAAAGATTAAAAATGATGAACATAATTTTCTTGCATTGAGTGATCAAAATAAGAAGCCATCAAAATAAGTACCCATGTCATCTTTAATTGGTACGCAATGAAATCTAAGAAAACCCATGTAACTAAATTCTGTATTCACATAAAGTTAAAGAAAAAAGTATGGAAAAACAAACACCAGTTTTAGTTATCCTTGGTGTTACTTGCAAATGCTTCTTGATAGCAAGAGACTTCTAGATCAAATGGTACAAAACCTTTGGGATCTTAGATGAAAGCCCTATATGAAACAATCACTTTAAAAAATTATTATTATTTAATTGAATCTCAAAAAACAAAGCAGAAAACCAAAAAAAAGAAAACCAAAACCATACCAACATTACCGAAGAAAAAAAGAGAGCAAGCCAATAAGAATAATCCATAACAACAACATGATGACCGAAACTCCAATACCTATTTGGTTGGATTGGGAAACCATTTACTTACAAAACAAAAACAGGATTTGCCTGCTCTGCTGGTGTTGTTCGAAGATCAGGACTTGGGAAAAACAAAAAAATGGAGTTGAATAAAGTGATGATGATTATGATGTAAATCAAATCAAACTTAAAACATAAGTTGAAGAAAGGAAGGCAGGCTTTACCTTGTGTGTTACTATAATCAAAATACGTGCAACCCGTGCCACTCATTCAACAAGAAACTCCCAGAAATAGTTTTCCTAATTTTTTTTTTCTTTTCGTAGTTAATTTTGGCATAAGATAGATTTGTTCCTCAAATTAAATTTAACAGGAATGGTAAATACGGAGTTTTAGACTTGCTTCTCGAAATATACATTCTTAGCCCTAATATAGATGGGAAACATAAATTCCCAATATTACGGGGATGTAAATATTTTTTCCTATCTAATTTTGAATGCATTACCGGTTTGCAGCACAGCCCGGAAAAACAAAACTTAAAAAATTAAAAAAGTCCAGAAAAGCTCTCTTCTACATCTTCAGCTTGTACCTCTTCGTGCTATGAAATAATTACATCTTCAGCTTGTACCTCTTCGTGCTATGCAATAATTATCTGCTTTAGCTTGTAGAGTTGAAAAACCAATATGCAACAAAAAAAAGATATTAGCGATGAGTGGATGCAAATAGCAAACTACAACCGACAAAGGATGGTCTGAGCCCTGGGGACAAAGATTATATTTTCTTTCTTCTTCATAAATTAGTTAAAATGTTGTTAGTTGGGCTTTAGAAAAAATGGAATTTCTAATTTGACTGTGGGCAATTAATGATACACAAAACAAATAGCAGTTTGCCTGTATTGATAAGTAAAAGACATAAACATTAGAAAAAGATTGTAAACCATTGAGCTGATATGGTAACGTGAGGAGAAATGTGATTTGGTATGACTTGGGTAGCAAACATGTCAGTACAGACTTGGTATGACTTGGGTAGAAAACATGTCATACAGAATAACTCATTTAAATTATTTGTTGCGGCCATTGCCTCTGTCTTTCTCTTCAAATTATTTGTAGGTTCAATGGGAAGGAACTTCAATGTATACATGTATCTAGATAAAAGAAAACAACTCTTGCAAAATAAGACTTTCCATTAGTTTTTTTTTCTTCTTTTTTTGAAGTATGAACACATGATATAGTATGAGCCTAAAAATCTCGTAAGCCATCATATATCCCAAGCACTACTATATTCTCACCACATACGGCCTTTATGCTAGTATCTGCCTCTATTGCTAGTATCTGCAAAGACAAACATGTATATAAAACGCTTGTTATACAGTTACTAAATAAAACTACGCTCTCGCAATTTAAGATACAAATAATACAAAGCAATGGTAAATTTTACATTTGCAATCTATACCGAGATATTAAACTCTCTAATAATCAAACTGCATTATAATTAAGTAGCAATAAGCCCATCTTTGCAATGCAATAACTTCCTAAATACATCATAAGATGCTACATTGCAGTTATCAAGCCGAGAACCATGGATAAAAAGTCCAAACATAATGCATAATTGTGATGCTGGGAAATTCTAAGGAATTAACTTATTTTTAAGAACGATACAAAAAATCAATATACTTTCAGCATGACAATAGTAGACATACTCTTCAAGACGAATTACAATAGTATGTTCTTCCAATTGACTAATGTGTTTGCGAACTGCCACTTCATTTCTTAAAGTGCTGGAGACTTTCAACCTATTAAGGGAGCTATCCATTTATCCAAGGATTCATTTACCCGGTGACCTACAATAACTAATTAATAGTCAAAGTTGGACGCATCTTGATAGAGATAGAGGTCATCATTGTGTTTATCACAACTAATTTTGTTAGTTAAAATAGTGATCATGTTATCATGTTAACCAAGATACACAAAATAACAAACAAAAACTGTATAGATATAGATAATTTAACCTGTGTATATAGTAGTCGTAAATTATAATAATTAAATATCACTAAATTGAGAACTCTCATTGATTAGACCACAGCTAACTAAAAAAATTGCGTAGTTTAACTGCAATGCAAACTGAATTGAACAGGTTCAAAAAAAGAAAAAAAATGAATTGAGAAATTATCAAAACGATAACATGGCATGCGCAATCTTATCATACAAATAAAATCGATTTCACTATGAGAAAGAAAGAAAATGAGAGAGGAACTCTTTTATTTTATACTAACCTTTATGAATATTGTTGATCTCCATAAGTGTAAAGATTCCGAAGCGCTTAACGTATTAGCCATAGTAGAAACAATTACATTAGTGAACTTCTCAAGTAAAGTACACATAAGATTTCCTTACGAAAAACAAAATACACAATCAATTAAAATTAGAAAGTGCTCGCTGCAACTTCAATAAGAACTGAACTATACATTAAGCAAACTACTTGGACCATCCATCTATGCAGAAGCAAGTGACAATTTTAATATGATCATAATAACACTTAAACTCCATGTCACCCCTTATATAATGAACTTATCAACGGACGTCGATTGAGCCAGTGTGCAAAACTGATAGACCTTTTTCCGACTGATAAATTCTAACCTTCAGAATCAACTGAAAAGCCTTACTTATATCATATTAAAAACTAAAAATTAACCATAAAAGTATCAGACATTATCTCGCGAACTTCATAATTATGAGTTAAGAGGCCAAATGAATCTGATGCCATTTCAGGACTTATTAGTTGAAATACACCAGTGCCTAAACAAATTGTCCCTAACAATAAACAACGAAGATGCAGAATGAAAAAGAAATCCACGACTTGAAAAACCAACTGAGTTGAGATAAGGTTAGTGATTATTCACGTATTTGAAATGGATGCGAAGGCCTGCGCTACAAAGTTCGCAAATAATAGCCAAAAACATTTATATACATGACAGATTTGAGCTATAAGTGGGTTGCAGACGGCCAATAAAATACTACAAAATATGATGGGGTAAATCATAATGAAAAATAAGTTCGTAAATAATCAACACCACCCCTTGCTAAGAATAGACAAAGTTACTCTAAAAATCATAATGAAAAATAAGCAGACATGATCAACTCGTGTGTTTCCATAAAAAAAAAAAGAAAAAAAATGTGGTTTTAAGCTGGTTTCCTTTTTCTTTTCAAACACAAAAAAAACTAAAACATGATATTAACCCATGAAAATTTTAAATATATACCTCGGTAAAACTTGCAACGACGGGAATATCTCCTGACTTTATATATAAACCGATAGTTCTTTAGTTTCTCAATTGTAACTGGTTGCAGTATCTTTTATTCATGCCCTACTGTAAAACATGTTTACACTATCGGAGTCCAGCAAAATACAAACTCACAACCAAAAACTGGTACATAGAAGAAAAATAATTAATCAAGTAAACTTTATGAATTATGATTAATACTTAACAGTTTGCATAAAGCTAAAAGAGAAGAGGAGAAAACCATAATTTCTTTCCGGTTCGAATTGGAATTGAGAAACTATTCAGTCGAACACATTGAAAATCAGAAATTTAAGATACCCTTGCAGCAATTGTAGAATAAACCCAACCAATAGGAAATGAAATCCAAAATATGTACCTGAAATACTCTTGCACACCATGTCGTCTAGTGATACACTGTAACTTATTCAACAAACCTGAACAGCGAGAAATACACACAACCAGTGATTAGAACATGAACCAAAGAACGCAAAATATAAAGCAGAGAATCCCAAAATCAAAACCGAAAAAAGGGATATTTAACATTTGGTACCCAGCAAATGACCAACACCTAGCTTTGGCACCCAACATTTGAAATATTATCGGTTGATACCTTGACCATTTAAGTCAAACCGTTGACCCGACAAGAAAACACATCCGTAACAGAAGTGGTGGTTTTACATATATGCCCTTACAAATGCTAACATTGACTTGAATTATCCTAACTTCTGGCTAGGGAGTTGTTTACGTGGCTAATTTCACTTCTAAGCTTAAACATTTGAGGTACCTCAATCTCTCGTACTGTGAATTCGAAGAAGTAGGTGGAGCTTCCAGGATCAGTGAACTTTACAATTTGCAGACACTTGTACTTCATCGGTGCATTAACGTTCATATAATACTCAAGGACATTGGGTATTTGTCCCTTATGATACAACTTGATCTTTCATGTTCAGATATTGATGTACTACCACATTGTATTGTGAAGCTTACTAACAGTTTGAACATCTAAATCGCCTTGATGTTTCCAAAGCTTGGATGGGCTAGAATGCAACCTGGTCATTTTCTTCACCGGGTATTTGTCCCTATGAAGTTTGATCGTCCGTAGTTGCGGGAAGTTAAGACCACACCAATATGCTCGTTTTCTTCACTAAGCATCTTGGAATTATGTAACACCAACGACAAGGCAGTGGGTTCAATCTTAGTCAGTCGTGGAGGAGAAAAAAATCCACTGCCTTTCTATGAAGATACTCCAGATCTTGTATTTTTCCCAATCCATAACAATAATCAGCTTCAATCTCTGTCAATCGCAAGATGTTCCAAGTTTCAAGGTTTTCTTCTTCTAAAGCTTGACCAACTACTAAAGCCTGACCTTCTGACTTCAACTCCGTGTAACATCAACAGCCAACATACACCCTAACTTTGATTTGCTGCCAATCCATTCTTCTGTCCATTTTAATCCCGGTCACAGTATCAGCTGACTTCGCGAAACAAAATCCGCCTTCATTCAATCCAAACTCTTTCCGGTATCGACCAGACCACATCACCACTTCTATTCCCTGTGTTCCAATTCACGCCCACCATTTCAACAATACCACCATCGCCAGTCGCATTCAAAATCCCTTGAGCATCACCAACAGAGACCGTTTCGCCAAACCCATCATTACTCAGCTAAACTGAAACCCCATTCCATCATCTGTCGCAGTTCAGGTACATCACCAGTCTCGTTGCCAAGCTAAACTTCATCACCATTCAGCCAACACCAGCATGAGATATAGACCATTCTCCACTGCCGATTATAGTCATCTCATCTCAAGGCACCATCGGCCAACAACCCCTGATACCACTGTTCCATTTCTCCATCTTCCGGCAACTTCCCAATCAAATACGTAAACACCACCAGCGCCTTTATCTACCTGATCTTCGAATGCAAATGCCAGCAACCATCCATCCTGAGCTTGCAGCAGGAACGGCAACATTAGTTATCTCTAATCATTGAAGTTTACATATTTTCCTGCTCAGATGTCCCTGCCTGGTCTACACTCATGGACCAATTGTGACAAACTGAAGGAGTCTATACAATATGATTTGAAATCCTATAAACTCTTGATACGCTGTTCGTTGATCATGCTAAGGGTGGCTTGACGGCCTTAAGTAACTAATATTTATATTTATTTTTAATTATTTAAGTGACAGAATGTTAAGTCAACGGTTTGACCAGACGGTCTCTAACTGGTCAAGGTACCAACCGATAATATTTTAAATGTTGGGTACCAAAGCTAGGTGTTGGTCATTTGCTGGGTACTAAACGTTAAATATCCCAAAAAAAAAAAAGATAATTGCATCAACAGTTTGAACCAAGCTAAAATACAATGAATCTAGGTTAGGGTTCTGCACATCTAAGGGGATAATCGTCATAATCAAGCTGCAAACAAACACACAATAAATTAAAAATCGAATATATACAATTCCATCGTAGAAAATTTTGCATAAGATCTTAAGATGGAATTTAATAGAAATCTCAAAGGAAATACTAAATTTTACACGAACCTATGAATAAGATTCCATACTTAAAATGGAAATCCGGCAAGCTAAAGCGACCTCTACAGAGAATGAAAGTCTGGGTGACATTAAATACAATAAATTCCCATATATGAATGATAAACACCTACATTTATTTAGGAGTTTTAGATTTTAAAATCTTGGTTATATTTAGTCTAATTTGGGATTGTGATTATATTCTTGCCAGGAATATATCAAACCTTATAAATATATAGCCGTGCAATTATATTCTTTCTAGAAATATAACAAAACTAAAATATGTTGCCGAACACAAATTCCGGCTAAAAGCTCTATTTTTAGAACGTACTGCAAATCCGACGGTCTCGATTTTATTAAAATTATGTAAACTTGGTGTAAGAAAATCACAACCCTACCGACTAATATGGAGCATTAGATCGTATAAATCCTATTAAAAATTAACGGCTACGAAATGTAGGGGGTATAAGTTGCTTTTCGACCAATCATGAGCGAGGGTTTTGTTCACCGTCCAATGGGAGGGGAGGTTACCGCAACTCTCAACATGGTGTGAGAGATGGCGTGGGGTTTTTAGGTTGTTGATGAAATTGTCTTGTAAGTGCTCTCTAGCTCATTTTTCAGCTGCTTTGCAAGCTCTTACCTGCCTTTAGACTTACAGGCTTGTACAATTCCAATAGCAAAGTTGTGTTCTTTTTGTGCAAAACCCGAATCCACACATATAAAGCATTCATTAAAATTCCCTTCCCAGTTGATCACAGCACAATTAGGACGATAAACATCACACTTGTTTAAATTGATTATGTTTTCATTGATGAAGCAAACATATCTCCCCTGTAAGAAAATTTTTTGATTGTTGCTATATTAAATTATTAGGACTAGGTTTAATTCCATCGAAAATAATTCCACATCTATATTTCCAAATGTACCAAATTGCAAAAGCAATCTTTTCTCTGTTCTGTTAATATCCACACCAACAGATACACCAGTTTTTAAATTGTTAATTGGATTGTTATAAGTAATTTTTGTTGAAGAAGTCGCTCTCCAAACATTCTCTGCAAACCTGAATTTGGTAAAGATGTGATCCGAGTTCTTAAATGAGGTATGTTACCTTTTCTTGGTTGGGTTACGGTTCCATCGCTCATGGTATTTGGGATCATAAGGAACAACTTTTCCGTTAATGAAAGGATCCCCTGCAGAATAAAACAAATAGTCAAATAAACATGGAACATGGAACAATAAAAAGGTATACAGACATGCATTTGTTAAATAGATTGTTTTATACAGATGAAGAAACACGCACCTCCATAAGTTCTATTTGTAATATCCAGGTAACAATCAGGGAGGACCCAGGTCACTCCATGCAGATCTGCACAGGTTGTCAGTAGGAAATGAAACATATTTCATACAAAAGATAGGATTTGGGAAAAATATTTATAAACATATATATAATTATGAGCTTCGAAACAAACAAAAGAATAAAAACCAGTGGACATGCCATTGATCTTCTCTGACAGTTTCTCTGAAACAAGGGCTCCAAAAGCAAAGTAGTATCTAGTAGACACTGAGTAGATTTTCATCCTAGCTTCCTCTTCGCTACAAAATGAAAGGATACACATCCATCAAACAAATACTTACACACCTACTACAATACTTAAATAATGAACTTTCAGATCCTGATAGAGATCTCTTTCTTACATGTCAAGAGTCTCAAGTATAATGTGCAGAACCCGTCGCAGGATAATAAATGTAAGCATGTTTAGCAGAACGAAAAAAGCGTATTTCACAAACAAAAATAAATTGGAGAAATACTCTACCAATCTTTCACAAACACCCATGGATACATTTCCTGCCTTTGCTGTCTACTGAATCAATGCCACACTTAACGAGTAATATGTTGGAGTTAGTAACAACAATAAAGAAAATAAATTGAATAAGCACAAGTGATACTTAGCTTGTTTTGCAGCAACTTGGTGGATGCATCACGTCGAGTAGCATGCGGAGCAAAAATTGATAGAGGCACGTATATGATACGCTGAACTAAAGACAATATCGCCTGCTACTCCTCTAAATAGAGAGATGCTATATCTTCATTAGCGAGTTGCCTCCAGAATACAACTATCGTTAGCATTCCTTCTTGTAGCATACAAGAGAACGCCCTTAGAACTTGGCAGTAAAAAACGACTCATTGAAACCATCTTGTTTCACTCAAAAACTCATAGAGAAAAATGGACGAAATAAAACTTGTTTTTCTCTCCTACTCTATTTTTCTTCTAAAAAACAGAGGAGTTAATATTGAGTTGTTTTTCTCTTAAAACATGAAAACCAAAACATGAAGAATTCATTTTTGTTTTCTCATTTTCTCTGTAGGAGCGGAATATCACAACAAATGATAACTTATGAAATTGTGGAGAGAAAAGATATCTTGCGAGCAAAGAACATTTTGCGAGCAAAAGAAATCACGAGGAAAGCAAAAGAAGTTCGTGAAGTGAAATTACGAAGCTTCGCAAGATAATTCTAAAATCCAAAATGGCGGGACAACACAACCGTCATATTTTGTAAAATCATATAAATAGCCATTTAGGCATGAGAGGAAAGGGGAGACACATTTTGAGAGAGGGGATGATTTTAGGAGGAGAGAGAAAATTTGAGAGAGGGATTTTATTTTCTTTATCATCTTCTTCCCCAAAATTCTAGAGCTCCAAATATTCATTAATGGAGTCTCAATTGTAAAATCATGTAATCACATACAATCACTAGTGAAGCACCGTGGATGTAGATCACATTGATCGAACCACGTAAAAATCTTTGTGTCTCTTTATAATTTTAGTACCTTAATTCTTAGTTTCATATCAAATTAATTAGGTTTAGGAATCATTTTAATGGATTCTTATGAGGGTGTAGTTGTGAGATAATCCGCAACTACATAATTGGCGCTAGAAACAGGGACCTATTACTTGTTGGTTTTAAGAAGACTCAAAGAAATTAGCTACGGTTGATGATGAGTTAAAAACTGGATCCATAAATTTCAAAGGAAAAACAAGGAGATTGAGGAGGGATATACACCTTCAGGAGATGAGTAGTAGCAATTTACAAGATGTTGAGGCAGGAACAGATTCAGACGCTAAATATCGACAACACAGTCAAAGAAAATGAAAAAGAAAGAGATGCAGACGCTAAACGGAAGCAGATTCAAAGAATGAACCATTTACAACCAAATCAAACAAAGCAGCAACAATATTAATCTCAAAAGGATAAATAATCTCTTATTTCTTGAACTTTACTCTTTAAATTTCCAAATCTAGTACTATATTTCAAAATATTTCAGAATGTCTTTGCGAAACTCATATCCCGTTATTTGTCAAAAACAGATTTTCTCTTGAAAACGTGACTTAAAACAAGATTTGGTTATAGATTTACAATCAACAATTCTTGGCATACAAACCTATGATTTGGTTATGGCTAATTTCAAAAAATAATGAGTACCAAAATTTTCCAGCTGATTAGGAAATTTAATTTTTCTACGAACAGAACATATGAATTTAGTTAATTTCATATACAATTATCGTTAATAGTTTATTTAACAGTGTCATGAATTTTTATCATCAGAAAAATGGTTTAGATACAGTAATACAGGAAGAGAAAGCATCAGGAAAAAGCATCACTGAGAAATGAACGCGCGGAGCTGTAAAATTTCTTTATATGAAGTCTTCTTCGCAAGTGAAGGTTGCATAGTTTACGAACCCACAACTATGATAAGAAAAGAAAAACATTGAGAAATGAACACAGAGGAAAATCCATTAACCCACTGGGATGAAGAGAATGAATTTGAAGCATCAACTGGAGAATATCGCATAGTTTGCGAACACAAAGATCTATGCCAATATCATAGCTATCCATGCGAAGATAAAAAGAAAAAGGAAACCACAAAAGATTTCTACGAAGTTGGATTTTACTTCATCAGGGGAAAAGATAGCTGAGCTTGTTGTAGGTGTATTTCAAGCATTTGAATAAGCTATAAGGGTAAATGGATATGATGATGTTCATGTTATTGATACTTCATTCCGTTCGAAGTACTTTTTATCCTCCGCTGATGGTCATTATCCGAACATAAAGTCTTTCCCACACACGAAGCGTCCAAGGATAAGTGTTGACAATTATTTGACAACCTCACAAGAATATTGGCTAAAGGATGTTACTCACGTGAATTCTGATGATGTGCATAAAGTAACTATGCTGGATCTACCCGGAGAGATTTTTCAACTCTTAGCTGAGCATCAATCTCGTGAAGTTGATGTTACACTTCAAGCAACCGTGCAGGTTGAAGCTGTTTTTTCAGAATGGCAGAGAGAAGATTCCACATACACAATGACTATGAGTGATTCAGCCATGGAGCGATTAGTCATAGGCAAAAGAATACAAAATTTAAAATAACTTTGCAAACGGTTCTCTTCGCAAATGCTTTCTTCGCAAGTATACTTCGTAAGATCAGAAATAGTCAGGGGAATAAGATCATCAAACCAATAATCATTTTAGTCAATAATCATTTTTGTCAAAGATAAACCAATCCTTCAAACCTTACGAGAAAATTCTCTCAAACTCAGCAGTAAACACGTCTAAGAGTGAAGAACAGTTGACAGCTTCTCAGCATGGGCAATTATTTGAGAAGCGTGTAATCACACTAAGAAAAGAAGCTACACGAAGAATATAGCAATTATTTGAAAAGCTACTCTTAGTTTCCGGTGATGCTGAGTATGAAATGGAAATGGTGCAAGCTTTACAGCTCCATAACTCTATCCAGATCATTTACTTTGATGAAGGATATTCAAGGAATGGAAAAGGGAATGCTAAGGATTGAATATCGACTTCACAGTTTTTAAAATCTTTGTATTCATCTGTCATGATCTTCGTAACATTTCTGGGATACACTTTCAGTAGCAAAGTATCTTCGCATAGTATCTTCGTAACATATGCATAGTATCTTCGTAACATTTCTGGGATACATTTCTGGAAGTATCTTCGTAATTTTTGCATGAAGTAAATCAGCTCATAGTCTTTGATAACTCGCAAAGTCTATTAAGAAACAACACCTACTTCATCAACAATCATTAAGAAACAAGCTAGCCCACAAACTCATCTTCGTCAATCATCAAGCATGAATGCATTACTTAGGCAAGCACCTTAATTGGCAGAATAATTCCTTGGAGAATAAAATAGAGATCACGAACAAATCAACTGAAAGGGAAGCATTTTCATTCTCCAATTTCTAACTTTGAAAATTATTGCTTTAAGTAATATCAAATGATAAGTCCAATAAAAGAAATTTATTTAACTGAATTTGTTGCTCGCAGAGATGAAAACTGTACCATGACATTGCCGCCTTGGTGAAGACTTTTCTAAAATGATGAGGACTTTTCTAAAAAGGAACTGCAATAAAGGGAACTATCGAAGGAGCAGGGAGGAAATGGAAGAGACAAAGAAGTTAAGAAAACAAAACAAGGTTTCATGAGGGGATGCCTAACTCGAATAAATCATCAAATTTTAATGACTAATGTTCATGGGAGCAGCAAGATTTTACACCAACTTATCAACAGTAGCATCACTTCAACTCGCAAAACTAACCTCAAATTCAATGAAGCAAAGGGAGGAAGCTTTACATAAAGTTTACCCCTAAAGGGACGATTCAACTTACTAAGTTCGAAGTCAACAAGCTTGAGATCGCACGGTCGAATCCCAACTATCGCAGATTTTTGCATGTTTTACTAGAGCAGAAGATCACATTAAATAAGTAGCATGATCACGTTCAATCGCAAAACAGAAGCCAGCACTGATGGTTAGCAAGGAAGACTGTGAGTTAGAGGATTCACGATCGAATCTCCCTATTCGCAAAAGTTTTTGCACTTCGCAAATATTTACATTGCGAATGTTCGCAGCACCAATACTTCTATTCTTTGCACTTCGCAAATTTTTCCCTTGCGAACGTTCATAAAGACCAACACTTCGCAAACGTTCGATTACTTCATACAAAGGTTTACTTCGCAAGAATTTTGGATATTTCACAAGAAGAAAGTGGGAGATTATTTCACAAGAAATGGCAAGTCATATACTTTGCAAGAGACAACAACAAGCCATAAAAAGGTAAGTACCATTTCCTTGAATACTTTATTTTCTGAAGACAAAAGAATTTTGATTCTATTTACTAAAAGCGATATACTCGCAAAAATTTCTACAATTTCTAAAATTTCAAAACATTTTAAAGATTTTTTAGATTGGTAAAAAGCGATACAATCGCAAAATTCAAAAATGAG
This sequence comes from Papaver bracteatum, assembly GCA_023529315.1. Taxonomy (NCBI): domain Eukaryota; kingdom Viridiplantae; phylum Streptophyta; class Magnoliopsida; order Ranunculales; family Papaveraceae; genus Papaver; species Papaver bracteatum. The sequence goes on from JAJJWX010005204.1 coordinate 765,382, forward strand.
TTCATCGCAAAAATTTAAAGATCTCAAATTTTTTAAAAGACTTCAAAGTTACAAAAAACAGAGAAAATTAAATTTATATAATTCTATAGAACAATTCTAATTTAAAGATGTGATATGGATACTTCTCATACTTCTTATACTAAACATTTCATGAAAACATTCAACATTTTATGAATATGAAAAATTTACGATGAGTTTTTAAAAGGCGAAAAAATACCGCCAAAAATCAATTGCGAAGAAAAGACCGCAATTTGCGAATAAAAGACCGCAATCTGTGATCAGCCTCCAAAAAATAAAGAGAGTCGCAGAAAATTTGATACAGGCAAACCTTTGTGGCGTACACCCTAGTTCGCGAAGCTATAATTCGTAAGAGGCAAAGTCCTAAAGTACGTCATTTAAGGGGGTACCTATAACGTGGCTAAGGGTAACCGGAACACCACCAAGGGCCCTTAGTACATGGTAAAAATTTTGGGGTACAACCCAATAATGGGGGTACCTATCCGGGTTAGACACCTTGGATTCTCACCTAATCTAGCGACATTACGCAATATAAAATGCGGTGTAAGAAGATTTAGGTTGGGCGACTAAGGCATACTGTCTTTCCCAAGAAGTGCAGAAAACGATCAAGGCGCCGAGATACACGGTTGAGTCAAGAGTGCCGGGTGAGGTTGAACCACATCTGCCATTTTTGACAAGTCTTGGCAAATGATGTACTTGGCCCAAAGATACCCCATAGGGTGCAACCTCGTAACTATAAGCCCTATAGGCAAAAAGGATAAGAGGTTGCGATCAAAAGCTGGTTGTTGGCAGAACCGGATGGGAAGAGCTAACCTTGTATGGTCGATGTACGCTTCCTTGAAGGGGCAATCAGGGGGAAGATAAAGGGCAGCACCCTCCATTAGGGAGCTGATACGTGCTATAAGACGCAAATGTCACGAGGCTTCTTGTTTGCGAAAACATAAAGGCTTGTCATATTTGTGCAACAAATGAAGTTCTGCGAGCCTTCTAAAAAAAAAAAAAAAAAGTAGAAGAAAAGAATAAAGAACTCGCAGAACATAACAAATAAGTTAAGATGAGATCAATGGGTCACTACATGAAAGTGTAGAGACGTCCTGCGATTTCATCGCAAGATGGCAATGTCATGGGGCTTTATGTTCGCAAGAATATTTAGGCCTGTCATATTGTCGCAACAATTCCTGAAGAGGCTAAAATACTATACAAAAAAGATAAGGCAAGATCAATGGGTTTTTGCATGAAAGTGTAAGAACGTCCTGCGATTTTGTCGCTACAAAAGAGGTGGCAAAATAAGACCTTTACTTAGGAAGGCATGATAAGACCACAACAATTAATGAAATTCATTACAATCATTGAAGAAGTTATACAAGAATATACATCATGAAGTTTTGAAGAGAAGACAACTTCGTCAAGATCATTGAAGAATTTTGAAGAGAATATATATCAAAGAAGACAATTCCATCAAGATCATTGTAGAATTTTGAAGACAACATATATCAAAGAAGACAATTCCATCAATATCATTGAAGAATTTTTACAAGAATATATATCACGAAGTCATACAAGAAGAGGCAATTTCATTCGCGAAAATACACAAGTAAAACTTGCGAAGATGATTATATGAATAGAGGCAATTCAAAGACATATCAATTTTACCGCAGCAAAATGAGCTAAATAACACAAACATTATCTATGCATTATAATAGATAAGTATTCACATCATACAAGCATCATACTTGCATCATACAAGCATCATATTTGCATCATACAAGCATCATACTCGCATCATTCAAGCATCATATTTGCATCATAAATGCATTGCATAAACATTTCATGGCATAAGAATCGCATACGCATTTCATAACATAATCATTACATAAATATTATATTCGCACAAGTATTGTACAAAATTTTACAGGAAAATACCACGAAACTTCGCAGAAAAATTCATAATTCGCAGGACTATTCAAAGTTCGTAACACTATGTTCGCAACATTATATTCGCAACACTATGTTCGTAACACTATATTCGCAATAGTACATTCGAAACAGTATGATTCGCAACAGTATGTTCGCAATAGTACATTCGCAAAAGTAAGTTCGCAACATTATATTCGCAACAGTATATTCACAACAGTAAGTTCGCAGCACTATTCAGAAGTTCAGAAATTCGCAGAAAATCCCAAAAATTCACAGAAAAATTCAGAAATTTGCAGAAAAATTCAGAAGTTAGCAGGGTTACCACTTGAGGCAAAGGCAAGATAAGAATAGAGATGCAATTTAATTATTCAACATTTTCTCAAGGATTATCCTTCATAGATAAAGAACAGAGGCAACTATGGATACCCAAGAAAATATTTGATGTTCTTTATCTTCTCAGCAAGAATCCTCACCAAAAGTGGAATAATAATTTCACATGAACAGAGGAAATATTTATCACTCTCATCAAGGATATTTTATACTTCATATATAATTCGAGGATTAAATACTTCTTATACTTCTTAAGGATACTTCATACTTCTTATATATCTCGAGGATTAAGTGCTTCTTATACTTCTTCAAGGATATTTTATATTTCTTATACTTCATACTTCTTCAAGATACTTCGCATACTTCATACTTCGCAAGATGATACTTCTAATTACTTCTTAAAGCTTCAGAACTTCGCAAAATAATATAGGCAAGTATATACTTTTCAAGACTAGTATTCTTTTGCTCGTTCCTTCATCAACAAAGATCAAAGACTACTACAATAACGGATTTTTTCTTAAAGATCGCTCTTCAAGCAATATTCAAGAAAAAGAGGCAAGATGTAGGAGCGGAATATCACAGCAAATGATAACTTACGAAATTGTGGAGAGAAAAGATATCTTGCGAGCAAAGAACATTTTGCGAGCAAAAGAAATCACGAGGAAAGCAAAAGAAGTTCGTGAAGTGAAATTACGAAGCTTCGCAAGATAATTCTAAAATCCAAAATGGCGGGACAACACAACCGTCATATTTTGTAAAATCATATAAATAGCCATTTAGGCATGAGAGGAAAGGGGAGACACATTTTGAGAGAGGGGATGATTTTAGGAGGAGAGAGAAAATTTGAGAGAGGGATTTTATTTTCTTTATCATCTTCTTCCCCAAAATTCTAGAGCTCCAAATATTCATTAATGGAGTCTCAATTGTAAAATCATGTAATCACATACAATCACTAGTGAAGCACCGTGGATGTAGATCACATTGATCGAACCACGTAAAAATCTTTGTGTCTCTTTATAATTTTAGTACCTTAATTCTTAGTTTCATATCAAATTAATTAGGTTTAGGAATCATTTTAATGGATTCTTATGAGGGTGTAGTTGTGAGATAATCCGCAACTACATTCTCTACTGCTCTCTACTACTCAAAACCCAATTGAATTAATTGCTTCAAAAATGAAACATTCGTAGCAATTTTCAAAAGCTTTACAGTTCCAGCACTCTATCTCTTCAAAAAATAAATAAGAAGAGTTTTTGTTCTTCTTCTCTCAAAAAAAACAAAAGAAACAGGAGAGTTCTCTTCCTGTGCTCTAACAATAATACACAATTAAGTCTCAAAACTAACTCCCTCTAGTTCCCTCTTCTCACTTTTTATCTCTTGCCAGCACCTCTCCTTTTTCCCTAAACAATTAATTTTTTAAAGTCCAGATCATTAAAAAGTGGGAGCAAAGAGAAGTCGATATTTAATGTATGAAAGGATACTCCTACTTAATCATTGAAAAATAAAAAGGACAAGAAGAGTGTTTATAATAATATGAGAAAAGAGAAGAAGGAGACAATTAATTAAATTAAAGAGGAGACAAGAGAAGAAACTAAAGGACTTTTTCTTTTTCATTAGACACTTTTCTTCTGCTTTTGTGAAATGGTTTAAACAAGGGCCTTTAAACAACTTTAGCTTTTGTTAGTTTTTCTTTTACATTATTTTTGTCGGGTAATATTCTTGTGCGATGAAAACAGGACGTACAGATGTCATGAAGACCGTGTCAGAAAGAATCTTCACGCGTGAGACCAAATTCAGAGTTTCAGAAAAAAGATAGGCTCTAATGAACCCACGCCCGAGCCCTACCGACCGGACGGCGGCGTGCGTGCTTCGATGCGAAGCACCGCGCACGGGAAAGGCAACCTTACCATAGTCTAGGTCTTCCCCCACACACAAAAGTGTAGAGACCCAAAGGGCCATGCCCTTTAGACAAAACCCATGGTATTTATGACTAAAACTCTTAAATTTTTAGTGTCTGTGGGACTATTGTTTTATCTATTCAAAAGAAAAAACAATTAGAGGTCAATAGGTCTAGGGATCAAATCATGGTCCAACTTATTCAAAACCCCATTTTTTCTAACAATCCCCCACATGAATGATAAAACATTTCGATAAAACGCGAGAAAACAGAAGGCATCAAAATAGGCTAAGGTGTCCCAAAGATTGAACCTTAGCTTAGTGAGAGGTTACCGGAAATGCTTGTTGTAATGGTGAACACAATGTCTTGAACCGACAACAGTGAATGCAATTCAGAAATAACAACCACACTTGATGTCTCCACCGAAAGCTGCCAAGCTCTTGCGGTTGTGCCCGTTTTGGCCGTGGGAAAAAATTCCGGACTTAATGAATGTCTCTAGAGAATCAGCTCAAATTCTCATAGGAAGTGACCCCACTTCCAACATCCACAAAGGTGAGTCCATAAAGAGTGTCCTGCCACACCCCGCTTTAATCAAAGCCATGTAACCCATTAAGATCTCAAAAGATCATCCTGAAATTCTGCAGGCAGCACTATCAAACGATTACACCATAGGGAGGGACAAAGATAGTGCTTTCATGATATCACCATAAATTAGTTGTCTCATTGAACCTTGATCTTGGAAATCCAGTCACAAGGTTGAGTATCCTTCATGGTGATTTATTCTATGAGCTTAAGTCACATCCCCCTCGATGTATAGATAACTACCTTTCTTTATAAACCTTTCGTCAAAGGAACTGCAATATTATCCTTGGACCTTACAAAGTCAAGAGAGATAATACCAGTAGAAAGTAGTTGTTTCATTATCTCGTGCTTTCTCTGAAGCTATAGACTCTGACTTCATATTGGATCGAGCTATACTTGTCTGTTTGTATATCTTCCAAGACACGGACGCATCTTCAAACATGAAGATGTACCCACTTGTGGATTTTGACTCATCTGAGTCCTACATCCAGTTGGAATCACAACACCCTTCTGTCGCAGCAGGAATCTTCCCAAAACTTAAGCAAAAGTCTGAAGAGCCTCTCAAGTAGTGCAAAACTCTGTTGAGAGAATTCAAGTTATCCTGCTCAGGGTTGCAAGTGTACCTGCTCAAACTACTCACAACGTAAGCAATACCAAGTCTTATACAATTAATCAATTACATAAGACTGTTGATTATGCAAGAGTGGAGTAACATCATCACCCTTGTTCTCACAATTTGAGAAACAGCCTTACAAGGAGTAGAAGCAAGTTTAGCTAGATCGTGATTAAATTTCTTTAATATGCTTTCAGCAAAATGAAATTGACTAAGACTATATTCATCAGACGTCTCTCTGATTTTCATCCCTAAGAATACATCGGTAGGGCTTAAGTCTTTCATGTCAATATTCTCATTTAGTATGCTTTTAGTGGTATTAATAAAATCAATGTTACTGCCTAATATGAGCATATCATCAACATACAGGCACACAGTAACATAATCATCATCCTCATATTTAATGTAAACACATTAATAAGATTTATTAATCTTAAACCACTAGATATCATTACATGATCAAATTCTCATGCCTTCATATAGGTTCTTGTTTCAAACCATACAGAAATTTAATCAATTCGCATACTTTGTTCTCACAACAAAAAACCTTTTAGTTGGTACATATAAATTTCTACATTTAATTCACCATTTAAAATTGTAGTCTTAACATCCATCTGATGTATATATTCAAATCATGAATAAAAGCAATAATAATCATCATCTTAACAGAAGTGATTCTAGTGACAGGTGAAAATATGTCACAGAAATTTATTCCTTAATTTTTGGTTATAACCCATAACCATACTAGGTATTTCTCTACAGTTTCATTTGTACCAAGGTTTCCTGTTGAAGACTATTTGGAAGAACATATAACTTCCCTGTGGGTTCAGTGTCCAAATTCTACCATAAAGGTCACATAGACGAGGCTAAAAATTATCTAAGTTATAACACTTACTTCTACTATGTCCAGTCTCAACATATTGAGACGGGGTTAACTAGTCGAAGTAACATATGCGAAATTGTCATGGATCCTTTTTCGAGGTCCAATCCTCAACGGAATTATATGTTCAATAAATAAAGCATCTCTTGACTGCACTACCGTGTTCATACCAATGTTATCGATGTCAAATCTTATGAACATTAACCTACATGCACTAGCATGCTTATGATAGGTTAGGAATACAAAATCCATAATCTTAGGTCAAAATTTTGATTTGCTTGGGAGGCGAAATAGCCAATACACCCCCCACATTTTAGGTATACAGGTCAAGAACACAAAAATAGGTTATGCAACTTGCACAATCTTCTTGAGAGATTAAAATAAATATTTTTTATTTTACACCCCCACAATTATCAGGATTTCTCAACATGCTACGATTTTGTGTCATTTAACACACACCGCATACTCAAATTATGATTTAACATGTTCATGTATTCATTATCAATTAATAGCATACAAGTTTCACTTTATCTATTAATTCCTCATGTTCTCTTATGTTAAGAGTTCAAAGCATTACATGAACTTATTTCCAAATATCATATCTCATAGTAAAGTAGATAACCATTGGAAATTATATTTAAAGCATAATGCACATGTGGAGAACGAAAGTTTCCATACCTGAAACCATTTTACCTATTTTCCTTCAACTTTTTGATAGTTGGGTTACTCAAAGAAATGATTTCATACCTTGGTTCTTTTGGTAGAAGACTTACACTCTTCTTCTGGAGCACACATTCTAGCATCCCGAACATTAACCAACTTTCTTGTTGGATCAAATATTGTACCTCAACATTAGATTCAAGCAATCATTAGTAGGTCACAAAGATTGGTAATTAAACCATATGTTGTGTATTCACAAATCAATTTAAGCACACAATTTTCTTGTTGCATCACAATTATTAACCAAACATGTGATTTATGCAAATTGATTTTACACAAAACATATATGATCCAAGTGATTTTGAACATAAGAAAATTTGATATACAACTTATCAAAATCATATTATTCCTTGACAAAGTAATACAAATATATCTCTACAAAAGATTATTGTTCGTGTCATAGGAATCTTGTTCGTGTCATAGGAATCGATTGCTAGCTACATGCTTAAGTTATCATGAGAATTAAATCTCAACTAAATATCCTCCAAGTAATCACTGCTACATGTTCTCATTATATTCCCAAAGTGATAGCACATCACTAATCAAAGGTTGCTATACATAATCAAGAGATTACACACATTACTCATTTTCTGGACAGACATGCACAACAATTTTCCAAATACCTTATCTCTCAAACCGCATATCCAAATTAGATGAATCAAAAGGAGGTTTAAAGATAAGATCCAGAACTAAATATCTTATTTAGATCAACATTTCCAAAAACTCATAGTTATGCCAGAAAAATAAATTTTTCAGCAGAGTTTTTCCTGCCCGTCAGAAATTTCCAGAATCGTATAACAGTTTTGTAAAATATCTAATAAATACTTTTACAACTCCAAAAATCATTAAATTTGGTGGAGTTCACAACAAACATGTATATATCATTGTGTTAAAAGCATTCAGCAAATTTCGTCCTGGGTTAAGAGATAAACTCAAAATTCTACATCTCATCAAGATTTTAATTTTTGTTCATACAATGTTTTTGTAAAATATTTAAAAAAAATATCTTTACAAATCCAAAAATTACGAAATTTGGTAGACGTATTAATCAAGATGTACACTACTTTATGTTAGAAGTATTTGACAAAATTCCTCATGAGTTAAGAGATAACTCAAAAACTCTACAGCTCAACAAAACTATAATTTTATTTTTTTCACTAAAGAAAAATAAGAACATCTTTATTTTTCCAAAATTAACATCAACACCATTCATTCAATTTTTTATTATGTAAATGCCTTATGACACTTTCCGTTAAACTTAGTAGTTTAATTTGTCAACAATATTTTTCTTTATTATTGTTACAAAAATTAAACCAGGCGATATTGTCTTTAGATTGTTGGAGTTAGTAACAACAATAAAGAAAATAAATTGAATAAGCACAAGTGATACTTAGCTTGTTTTGCAGCAACTTGGTGGATGCATCACGTTGAGTAGCATGCGGAGCAAAAATTGATAGAGGCACATATATGATACGCTGAACTAAAGACAATATCGCCTGCTACTCCTCTAAATAGAGAGATGCTATAGCTTCATTAGCGAGTTGCCTCCAGAATACAACTATCGTTAGCATTCCTTCTTGTAGCATACAAGAGAACGCCCTTAGAACTTGGCAGTAAAAAACGACTCATTGAAACCATCTTGTTTCACTCAAAAACTCATAGAGAAAAATGGACGAAATAAAACTTGTTTTTCTCTCCTACTCTATTTTTCTTCTAAAAAACATAGGAGTTAATATTGAGTTGTTTTTCTCTTAAAACATGAAAACCAAAACATGAAGAATTCATTTTTGTTTTCTCATTTTCTCTACTGCTCTCTACTACTCAAAACCCAATTGAATTAATTGCTTCAAAAATGAAACATTCGTAGCAATTTTCAAAAGCTTTACAGTTCCAGCACTCTATCTCTTCAAAAAATAAATAAGAAGACTTTTTGTTCTTCTTCTCTCAAAAAACAAAAGAAACAGGAGAGTTCTCTTCCTGTGCTCTAACAATAATACACAATTAAGTCTCAAAACTAACTCCCTATAGTTCCCTCTTCTCACTTTTTATCTCTTGCCAGCACCTCTCCTTTTTCCCTAAACAATTAATTTTTTAAAGTCCAGATCATTAAAAAAAGGGAGCAAAGAGAAGTCGATATTTAATGTATGAAAGGATACTCCTACTTAATCATTGAAAAATAAAAAGGACAAGAAGAGTGTTTATAATAATATGAGAAAAGAGAAGAAGGAGACAATTAATTAAATTAAAGAGGAGACAAGAGAAGAAACTAAATGACTTTTTCTTTTTCATTAGACACTTTTCTTCTGCTTTTGTGAAATGGTTTAAACAAGGGCCTTTAAACAACTTTAGCTTTTGTTAGTTTTTCTTTTACATTATTTTTGTCGGGTAAGATTCTTGTGCGATGAAAACAGGACGTACAGCTGTCATGAAGACTGTGTCAGAAAGAATCTTCACGCGTGAGACCAAATTCAGAGTTTCAGAAAAAAGATAGGCTCTAATGAACCCACGCCCGATCCCTACCGACCGGACGGCGGCGTGCGTGCTTCGATGCGAAGCACCGCGCATGGGAAAGGCAACCTTACCATAGTCTAGGTATTCCCCCCACACACAAAAGTGTAGAGACCCAAAGGGCCATGCCCTTTAGACAAAACCCATGGTATTTATGCCTAAAACTCTTAAATTTTTAGTGTCTGTGGGACTATTGTTTTATCTATTCAAAAGAAAAAACAATTAGAGGTCAATAGGTCTAGGGATCAAATCATGGTCCAACTTATTCAAAACCCCGTTTTTTCTAACATAATACACCTCATAAAACAACATAATATATATAGACAATATCAAGGTGGTGTCATAATCGTGAATATTGGAGTTAAGTTTTGTCGTTCAGCACATAAATTCATATATGTGAGTGAAGTAAGTACAAATACTTAGATAAACAGACTCTACAAATGAATCACAAGAGCGGAGTAAAAAACACTCCTACAACTTTAGAAAGAGTACGTCTATACCTAGCAATCATATCAGGCTAGTTATATTGTCATGCCTTCCTCATGTAACCTCATGTGAAGTCTTAGTTAAATTAAGGGCCAATTACAAAATGGTCCTACTTTTGTTAATTGGTTTACAAAATAGTCATACTTTTGATTTTGGTTTACAAAATGGTCATACTTTGGCCGACATAACAGCAGGGGAAAAAAAACGGGGTTATTTGTCTCCAAAATACCCTCCTTCTTAACTCAAGTTATTTAACTGAAGTTAACCCATCCACAGTGGCAACTCGTTGACGTGGAGAACCATACACGTGGCAATAATTTTGTGGCCAACACTGATACATCTATCTGACTCGCTAAGTGGGCCGAGTTGCACACCCGAGACATTTTCCACAGCTTCTTTTATCAGCATTGCACACTGTAATTTCAGATTGTTGCCGCAGATACTTCAAACAAATTAATAGTCACATCATCAACACCATTGACTCATCTATCACCCGCATACCACATATATAAATTTATGCAGCAAACTTTATTTTGACAGCGTACAACCATTCTGTGCACTGCCTACATATTCTCAGCTCAAAGCCATCAATGAACATCCACCATTTCTCTGTAAACGTAGTGCATTCATCTAGTATCTAGTCTCTGTAACCTTGTACCATAGCAGAAAACACATCATCATATCATTTACGTGACTACCATCAACTTGAACTGCAACCCAACCCAACCAAACCATCTGCATCTCCTCTTCATGGAAACATGGTCACTAGCTCATATCCATTCACCAGATCACCACTGCTTCAAGCCATTCAAACAACCAACATCCAAAGTCAAAAACCACTTATTCCATTCTCAGTACCCCCACCAGTTTATCCACAATCAGACTATTCATTTACCAGCAACACAATTTGGTCTATTTCTGCAGCTAACAATCCATTTCCACCTCCATTAACATCTTCAAAACGACAATATCCAAAACCACCATAATCATTTGGTTACATTACGACCACCACAGCAACAGCAATCCAGATCACCATCATCTCTAAGCCTACAACCAGCAACAACATCTCATATTCTTTGCCATAACTGCAACTTCAGTTTTAGTCCATAGGTCCCTGCAACAACACCATTGACATATTTTGAACAGCCTCGAAACCAGCTCAAGCCACCTGTAACTCTATAGAACATCCAACCAATCTAATACAATCCAACCAATAACACCAGTGCCTTTAGTTGAAACTCCAAACACCTATATTCCCTGCACTGTTTTCATGCACCACTGCCTGTTTCTACATCCCTGCATCATCTGTAGTTGTAACCTAAGTATTTATCTACACTGCATTCATTCATTCACTCTGCCGCAACCATTATGCTACCACCATTCTCAGCACAACAACACTATTTCTAACATCCTAACTGCAAACCACCAGCTTCAGTACCCTCTAGTTAAGCTTCAACTGCAATACCAACACAATTACCAGCTCCATCTTCTTGGAAGATGCTAGCACCAACTGCAATTCTAGCCATCATCACCCGCTTATTCTTTTGCAGCAATAGAACCTAACAACTTGGTCCATATTCACCTCCATCAACATCTTCAAAACTACCACATTAAATACAAAAATCATTGTCAACCCATATAGTTTTCCATCATCATCAAGAACAGCTGAACAAAAACAAACAACCAATTTCACATTATAAATTTTTATGTTCATGTATTATGAGCAAAAAATATCAACATGATACCCTAACTATCATGCAAAACATTTCAACACAAAAAACCCTAACGATCGTACATACTAAACACCATTTCACACGAATCATTTTTCCCTAACAGTAAGAAACTAGGGTTTCTGAAAATCCTGAAATTGAAATTACAGGTGCAGTATCAATCAATAACACCACACCCCGACCCTTAATTCGTAAAATTCATCAATTATCTTACCACATACATCAATTTCTCTACCATCTTCTTTTCGATCTGACTTCAATTGTCATCTCCATCTCTGTCTCAATTCAGTAAGCATCAAATAAAAACCCTAACTTCAGATTCTCCCCTTACCTAGCTCTCAATCAATCACCAGTAAATAGTTAAACCCAATCTCTTGTTTCTCTAGTTTGAAAACCACCATTTTGACCAACCGGTTACTAGTTTAAACTCGAAAATCTTCACAAAATCTCCATTAAAGTTAAATCAAATCATACAAACGAACTATGTAATCTTAGAAAGATCTATTCACGATGAAACTCACTCGAAATATCTCATTCTTCAGTCAATCGCCATTTTTTACAGAGCTTCAAAGAAAAAAATGGAGACGGAGAGAGAAAGGCGACAGGATAATGAAAAAGAGAAAAGAACCCTAAACTGTAATAGATAGCGTATATTTGGGACTAATCTTGTTCGTATAAATAATCCTCGAGATTAATCTTAACAAGATCGATGGTTACAGATCTCTTGTAGTTAGGTTAAGGGTAGGAAAGTAAATCTACCAGTCCATTTAACTCTGACTCGGTGGGACCACCTGACTTAACCGAACAGATAACAGAAGTGTGACTATTTTGTAAATTGTTTGTAACTGTATGACCATTTTGTAAATCGGGTCTTAATTGTAGGACTGTTTTGTAGATTTTCCTTAAATTAATAGGCATTCCTAGATAACTTCATATGCAACCTCAGTTCAACCAACATATACATGAAAATGGCCTCTTTAACATATTCTTATGGTTTTTTTATAGTTAGAATCTCAGTATTCTAAAGGGAAAATTGGGGATATGCCCCAAAATGGACTGCAATTTTGGGGATATGCCCCAGGATTCCATTTCTCGGGAATATGCCCCAACCGTGAACATTTTCATCCAAGGACGTTAATTAGTTAATTTTGGCACACATGTGGAATTACACGTGCGAGATGAAAGACAGATGTACCCTTTACCCACCACTTGTGAGAATCACACGCTCACAATACTACCAAATCTCATCTGGTGACGACACGTCTTATATCATCTAACGGCTGAGATTCCACACTTGTCCATCCCAATTACTATTTTATCCTTTCTTTTTATATAATTACGTATATATTCACATGATTTAGATTATCTCCACGTGTATTTTTATTTGGATGGACGGCAGAAGATGTACATTTTCATGACTGTTGTAATACAACGGTCATCTTCTTCCCCATATCCACATGATTTAAAAAAATGGCAGTTCTCATATCCAGATGATTTAAATGAAATGGTTCAGTACATCACCACTACCAAGTATTGTCTTTAAAAAGGTAAAAAAAAAAAAAAAAGGATAACCAATATAACTTTACACATCATATTTATAATTTAGGCTTTCTTTGCCTCTTTGATGCAGGTTCATTGTTGTTGATTGTTTGGTGGATAGCATTGTTCTTCAAGTGATGCAATTGGGATGTGTAGACCCGCTTTCAGTACTCAGATAAGAGCTGTCCCAGAGCATCTGTATTGGGTGGAAGTGCAGCTCCAAGACCGGCCATCCATCCATCCATAATAGCGGTTGAAAGAAGCTCTAACTGTCCAGCTGACCCTGACATAACATCACCTCCAGTAACAGAAATAAATTCGAAGTTCTCTGCGAGCCAAGCTCTGATTTGACGTTGCAGCTCACCGGCTGGGGTATGGACAAAGACAGCAGCAAGCCCCTTGTTACCAATTGCAAAACTTTTCTCCTCCTCAGTGATTTCCCTTAATTTACCCCGCCTGTTACATGCTGCCTCCAGGTCTCCTGCCGAAAGTATATTTGCACGATATTAGGGAAAAAAAATGAAAAATTGCTCTATGGTAACATGAAAACCAGTTGATCAACTCCATCCCTACTAACATTAATTTTTGATCTGGCTAATATGCTTGCTTTAACAGTTTTTTGTGCAAGGTAAAATATATGATTACTAAAGGTACCTGATCAATTCCTCGCAACTTCAATACAATCCATGAGAGTTTTGACTTCTTTTCTTGCTTAATGTTTACTTTGAACCCATGTATGTGCTCCTCAATCAGAGAGTTCCTGGTACTAGAGTCATAACGCACATGAGATCTACCAGGACTACTACTTCGACTGGAACTCCTGCTGCGACCTGTATCCTTCTCTAAGAAACGCTCAACTGGAGTAACCTACAACCAAGAGCATCAATGATCCAGGATATACTCCAAAAGCATACAGAATCTTTAGTAGAAAAGACAAAGTAAATGAAAGGAGCTGTTAATATACCTTAATGGATTGTAACTCTGGAGACCTAGCAAGTAATGATCTTATATACAAAATTCGAACACGACAAACAAGCATCGTATCCATCACTCTTTTCGGCTCCATTTTATGAATAAATGAAAAAACAGCATCTCTGATTTCAGCGAGCATCTCTTTTTTTGAATCAAATTAACTTTTTTTTACAAAATTCACAGTCCTAAATTCAGGATTTTTTTTTTTAATCAAATTCTCGAGCATCTCTTTTTTTTTTCAATCAAATTCACAGTCCTAAATTCACTTTTTTAAATCAAATTAACCACACAATACAACGAAAAGGAAGATAAATTCACGTTTAATTACACTTTTTCCACAAAATTAACCTAAACCAGAAAAAAAAACCTAATTTTGAAGAACCCTAATTTCACTTTCGTCAAATTAACACAATTAATTTGAAATATAACGAACACAAAGATAAATACAAGTTGGGTTTATATTATTTACTTTCTTTGAAGACCCATGCGGCTTCGATTTGCAGTTTTCCTTCTTCTTCTTCTCCCTTCAACTTCAACTGTTCTTCAACTATAGGGACCAAAAGGAAAAGCAAAAACAATGAAAAATTATCGGTTTACCATCAACTATTCCAACTAATCGAACCAATCCTATATTCTCACATCACAAGGCTCTCAATCTCTCGATCGTTCTTTCAACTGTGGTCTGTTTTTGTTTTGTTTTTTGTTTCTTTTCAAAGGGAAGATGGAGATAAGATAAGATAAGAATAGAATACAAACCCGTGAGACATAAAAAAAATCTAGATTTAGATTTGGTTACTTTCCTCAAAAGCCGTTAATAATTCTCGAGATTAAAATTCGATCGGATGAGAACACGTGGGCACGGGAGATGTATGCACCTGTATAAGGTCAAATTTGTCATTTCAATAATGCAGGGAGATCTCATCTACTGAGATATTGACCGGTCAATGTACGATAAATTGACTTTTTAACCTACTTGGATGGAAACTGTTAGTGCGGGGCATATCCCCGAGAAATGGAATCTTGGGGCATATCCCCAACATTACACTCTATTTTGGGGCATATTCCCCATTTTCCCTATTCTAAAAGTACTGAGAAACCTTTATAGTTATAAGAAAAACTTTAAATTCAAGTACTTTGGAGTCAAAAGTGAGCAAAAAACTTCAAATGTGAATACGCATTGATCACAAGAGTTAACTGTCTAGATGTGTTGCACATTCAATCAATGATAATACACCCCAAAAATCTTTTCATGCACCAATTATGCCAAGGAAAAATACACCCCTAAACTGTACCAACAAAGCATTCAAGTGAAGAAAAATACTGAACAAAACTGTGTAAGTGTACATTCCTAATTAACCCCAGACTCATCAACTAAAACTGACTATTTCAACAATTCAATACCCCCACAAACAAAATCATAGAAAGAAAATCAGTGAAAGAAGTAATATATACCTTCCAATGACTTTGGATAGAGTTTTGATATAACTGTCAATGATCTCATCTCTAGTAGGTTCTCCTTAAGGTTTTTCCATAACCATAAGCCAGTGTTGATAATCACAACCATCATTCACATCATAACCCGAATCCCAATCCACCTCACTTTCTGAAATACCATAGTTATCATCGTCAAATTCATGGTCATAGTCATAGTATGATGTTGACGTTGTTGTATCACCACCACGTGTTGATATAAATTTCAAAGTTGACGGAAATCGATTCATGAACTCGGTTAGGGCAGCAACTGTTGGAAATTGTAATTTGTAATCTAGAGTTGTCTAGATTAGTTTAGAAGAGTGTAGAGAATTCTACACAGTCAACAGTCAACGTTGTAAAGGGTTAACTAGTCCATAAGAATAATATGGAACAAGCAAGTGTGAACTAAAGAGAGGTCGGTCAATATTGTACGGTTGTATGTATGAAAAGAGATTGTCTAGAAGTTTCTAGGAAGGTCTTAGTCAAAATTGTAAGGCTTGACAAATGAGTATTCTAGAGTTGTATTTGGTCAAAGTTGGTAGGTGGAGATAGGTGGAGATATTTGTAGAGATGTCAAGAGTCTTCTAGAGTAGGAAGAATACTAGAAATTCTAGAGAGAACTAGAGTGATCTTGTAAGCCTATAAATAGGCATTTGTAGTATCATTTGTAAGTTGTAACAGAAGCAAGAAGTTAATAATAAGAAGTTGAGTTTTTTAAGAGTTAGTCTTGCTTCCTAGGAGCTCTATACGAGCAACATAACCATGCTCGTATATCTTCGAAGTTTCATTTCCAAATTCCAACAGCAACTGGACGAACACGATAAGAATAACAAGAAGATCGAGAAAGACAAAATGATGAAGAAGTGATGAGAGATCGGGACGAAAATGGGAGTGATTTGATTATTCGGGATCCTCTTCTATAGAGAGCCATCGCCATGACAAGGAATTTAGAAATGATTTTTTTTTACTCAGCGAACAAGGAAAGGGTTTAACAAGATTTGGTAACCCGTGCCCCGGGAAGGTAATGATTTGATCATGAAAGAGAAACTGAGGTTGTGGCGAAAAGTCAAGCAGTTTTGACTTGGTCAACATCTACAAATATCCTCAAAATCTTGACAATCTCTTTTTTTTTTTTTGGAAGGAAAAAAATTACTTCTTGATTTCATTAAAATAACTAGATGATCGACACGGGATGAAAGTATTACTTTTTTCTGATACGGGAAATTACCTAATACATAAACCAAAATATGGTTCCATAATGTGTTATTCATTCTTTGTGGTGGTTTGCATAATGGCTATGCAATCAATTTTCGAAAATTATGTCTACAGTGGAAGTATCATTTTTCTTGAAACGGAGAGAGTACATCGTTTTATTAGTTGCAACGGAAAATAAGTTGATGCATAAATCAAAGTGAAAATTTCTGAGGAACCCAAGTTTGATTCCTCTCTCTTCCAGAAACCCATCAATAAGTTGACATATATATGTAGCCCAAAATACAAGATCTATGGTCAAAAATAATATGATTTTATATTTTCACATTTTGAACCAGACTATATTAACCTTTATTCATTAATATTATTAACTTATTTTTCAGCAAAATTAATTAGAAAACTATTATTTTCCATTATATTCGGTCAACTGAGAGCATCTCCAACAGTGGGTGCTAAAAATCCTACGTGGAGTTTTTATTTAGATCCTTATTTATGGGGTCATAGGTATGTGGTAAAAATAACAATGTTTTTCTCATGGACTATCTCCAACAGTGAGTGTCTTATTTTGAGAATTTGTTTTTCAGGATAATGATAAAATTGATTATCTTTTTCCTATTGGTTAAGAAAAAATTATTTAAAAGTAAAAATTTAAAAATATGGTTAAAAAGATGACGTGGAGGTCATTCTCAAGGTCTAAATAAGACTTTCTCCAAGACCTTCATATTTAGTTTCACACCCTTCCTAATTAATAGGACCCACTGTTGGAGATGAATTTAATATAAATGAGGGTCTAAAATCCTATGTGTCCTATAAAAAATAAAACCTTCACCCTCTATTGGAGATGCTCTGATTCTTTATCATTATTTTCTCCCTTTATTAGAGTAATTCGCTCTTATTTTGCTTTGGTTAAATTTTTTAAGATCCAAAAATCTAGGGATTTCAATTCAACTCGATTTATTATGGATCTAACCTAAAAACCAAAATAAGAAGTGCCATGATGACCAAAGCTAATTTACTATTGATTGACTATTGTTAGTTAATTGTTTTAGTTGTTAATTAATATATTAGATGTGAAATTGATTAATTAAACTTCAAAGCATGAAACAAATGAATAAATTTGAATTTTTTCAAAGAACACCAACTCAATATCGATGAATAAAGTGGCACACATAAAACGATTTTGGGTTGGTATTCTTCATCCACCAAGAACACCAAGAATTGATTAATATTTTTCATCTTCTAATCTTTAAACTTGCAGAGATAAGTTATTTAAAGTAATAGGTTCATCCAATTTTTTCAGTCTGATTTTTGCACACATTCCCTAACGACTGTTTACCTGACAATTAAACATCATCCTTATTCCTTCAATTTAATTTTGAGGCTAAATTCATTTTATGAGTGCCTCATTTGAAAATTTTGGATATGGTTTTTCTTTTCTTTTCTTTTTTCCTGATGATGACCAAGTTTTATGGTTATCCAAAACATCCAATATAAACTTCAGAATTTGATTAACTTCGGCTTTTATATCGATTACCACCGATTAGATATTGACCATGTGAATTATTAGTTTTTTCGGCATAATTGGATTCACTTTCCTAAGCAAACCTAGTCAGCTAGACTAGCTCCATTCAAAGATTAAAAAACAGGGACCCAACCTTTTTCAATGGGAACCCATCCTTAGGTCCCGCCGTATGGATGAAATGGGGAGAAAATAAAAGCTTCGACATATCGATCCCCCTATCTCCCGCCCACACCGTGGAAAAAACGAATTGTGTTATCCATTGCACTAAACAATAGAACACGTCATTAATTTTTTTAGATAAACAAAACATAATTAAGCTTAAAAAACCAATGTGATACTTAAGGAGTTACAAAAACACACTCTATATTATTTGTGATAAATCAAATCCGTATCTAATAAAAATGGAACAAAAACTCCGTTTCAATTCAAATTAGTTAAATTTAGCTTTTAACAGATACGAAAATTTCAATCTTACCCTCACCAATATATATGGTTTCTTTAGAATAGAAATTTGGCGGAAATTCACATCGTGAGGAGAGTAAATCTGATAGAGGATTCGAGATTATCTGAGGATTCGAGATTTTCTCTAAGATATTAGGGTTCGATTGGAATATTCTATGCCAGAATCATCTTCAAGATCTCTGTTCTTATCTCTTTCTCCGGTTAGTTTTGTTATTTGATAATTTCAGAAACTAAATTTCCGATTGTAGATTTCAGAAACTAATCTCTTTCTCGGTATTGTTTCAATTTAGTTGAGTTAGAGATGATCGGTATTGTTTCAATTTTGAATAGTTAGAGAAGACATTGTAGATCTGAAGATTGTAGATTTCAGAAACTAATCTTCTGGTTGAGTCGTATCAATTTTCTCAGCAACGCAATTTCGATTTCAGGTATTTGTGTTCGAATCTGAGATTTTGATTTGTGTTTGAATTTTCAAGTTGATTTTATTGGTGGAGTTACAATTTTCCATATAATGTTTCAGTTTTCCATCGTTGTTCATATTGAAATCATGCTGCTACTATTTATTTTCCATATAATATTGAAATCGAGTTGCTACTGTTTATTTTTTGTTGATTTTCTATATAATGTTACAATTTTTTGTTGTTCATGGTGAAATCTGTATGAATGGAACTTTTTTGGTTTTCAGTTTAAACTGAGTGAAATCTTTTTTGGTTCCATAGTGAAATTTTCTGTTGTTAAGTTGTCATATAGTTTTCAGTTTAAACTGAGGGAAACCTATTTTGGTTCCATACTTCCTTGTAGATATGGACTCTGTTATAGCAGTTATAAGCCACAATGAATCTTCATTATCATTTCATATTGGTTTTCAATCAACTCTGAAGGATTTAAGGATATTATTTGTTTAAATTGGGTTTAATTTTCACCACTTTCTATCGAAATCTTACACAAATTTAGTGATCAGCAAAAGGTTATTCAATCTGATTTTGATATACAATCAGTGGTTGTATTTTTTTTGTTTCATAAGTTGCCAACACTAGACTTATATGTAGTCCATAGAGGTGTCAGTTCTAGTTCTTCATGCCATAAAACCGCTGACAATGGTTCTGGGAGTAATCTAATTGCACGCTGGATATATGATCGGTATAAGTGAAGCAGAATTTTTTTTCCTAGTGCTGAAGTGTGACTTGCTTGAGGTGATTTCAATTCATTTTTGGTGCTTTAAAGGAGCTCTCAAGGTTAATTCAGTGAGGACTATAACCTATTATTGTGTATGTCAGTTGCAACCTGGAACTTCTCATCTTATGTTTCAGCCCTTGAATGTTTGTATAATTTATTTTGATCGACCACTTATGGGAACTTATACTTCCTCAAGTCGGTCAATTTCCACAGATTCTAATACCTTGAAGTCAGGCGTTACCTTTCCGTGGTTCCAGTTTTCTGGTGTGATAATGAGAAGCATAAAGAGACCTCATCTGGTACTTGTTTGGTGGGGTTTGGTATATATAGGAAAGGGAGACTTCAGCTGGGCAGAGTTTATTGTTAGGGAAGTGGTAATCACGGACTTGCTTGTCAAGATTCTTATTCAGATCGTCATGGAAGCGGTGGGTCAAACATTCATGGAATTTAACTCCCAACAAATATCTAAGTGGCAAGACCTGGTATTTCATCTTTGTTTCATTTAGATTGAGTTTTCCTTGAAGGTTTTACTTGTAATATGTTGAAACCCTTTTTGGTTTCATCATTTCTACTCTTTTTTTGTAACCAAATAGGTCGGATCTTTTTTTTTTGTAAGATTACTGTGCTTTTGTAACTGTGCATTCTTGAGTTTGCCCAATTATGTTGTAATTGGCTTGGCTTTTTTCCATCTAACTTTGTTGTGTTATGAATTATTTCCAAGACTTGTTACCATTGTGTTGATTGTCGATCGCTAAACTATCCTTGGTGTGTTTTCTGTTACAGTTTAATACTTCAATGTAATTAGATTTTGACATTTTTCCTATAAACCAAGCCGTGATGTGACCATTTTCAATGTAATATGGTGGAACCCTTTTTGGTTTCATCATTTTAACTGCTAGAGTGGAACAAAAATATGTTGGAACCCTTTTTGGTTTCATAAAAAAAACAGTATAATTTACACCATTCATGCACCATGTAAACCTTTTATAAACTATTATAATAAGCTTACAAATACTTGACAGAGTGCACTAATTTTGATGACTTTTTGAAACTATTTCTGAAATATCAAAAGGACCTTTACACCATTCAACTTTTCTCTCATGCTTTCCTCATGAGACTTCATGCATCAAGGAGGATCTTACACGGAAACTATGGTCTCATCATGAGACTTTTGATATTCAACAAAAAAAAAAACAAATTAACAATGACTCAACCAATATTCAACATTATAAACAAACTTAACTTATGAATCAAAAGAAAAAAAACTTAACTTACCAGAGGGTAAATGTGGCAACCAATAACACTTTCAACATCGTTCCCGGATATTGTAATCGACTCCATGAGATACTCATGGAAGACTTCCGGCCAACACACCTTGTTCATATCAAAAACCATGTATAGGAACTTTGCAGCCAGAGTTTGCCCACCTTTGTTTGGGACAAATACCAAAACCAAAAGGAACATGACAAACAGCTTAACGAAGTCATCAGATCTTGTTTCATCCGTTGCGGCTTCGAATATACGACGTCTAATAACACCTTTGCGCGTATTCTTGACTCCACCAAAATACCGAGCCAAGAAAAAGTTAACCTCTTTAATCAAGTATTCATCTATGTAAGATTCTGCATCGTTTATCATTTGTAGACTAAAAATGACAGTGAAATTCTCTGGAATAGTCCGCAGTGTCATCTTCTTTGATCTTATAACTCTGAAACAATATCAGAGCTTACCATCATTTCGCTGTTCAAGTGAACTTAAAACCATCATGATGGATTTTTTATTTTTAATGAGCTTTTCTTATGTCAATACACCATCATAGAAGGGTCGGAAGAATCGCCAGAATGGACATGACTTTAGAGCCTTCAAATGTAGTTGTTTGTTTTTTTATCAATTCTTTTATCTCAGCTGTTGCTTCGCATAAGTGATGCAGTGAGCACCTATACAGCTTTGTTTCTCTCTTTTTTTACTTATTCTGAAACCAAACATAAACCAAAAGTTAGGTGAATCATAAATAAGAAAAATAATGAAACCAACATCACCAAATAAAAAGTGATGAAACCAAAAAAGATTTCATCAAAAAGAGCAGATTAAATTCTGGTTGAACCAATTTGAAAAAATAAAAAGTGATGAAACCAAAAAAAGTTTCATCAAAAAGAGCAGATTAAATTCTATACCAATGCCTTCGTATACAATACCAGTAGCATATGTAACCAAATTAGGTTCCATAGCAGTAGCATATGAAATGAAAATGGGTTTCATACCAGTAGATTATGAAACCTAAATGGTTTTCATATCAAATTTATTCAAATCCAGGGACTAGTTCTTCCCAATAGTTCATATTCCCAGAATTTCAACACTGAAAACTCTTACTCATTTAAGTACCATTACATTTTTAAGTTTCATCAATTAATCTCTTAATATGGGATTCATAGATATCATATTGTAGTTAAATCCTACTAGAACTCTAAAGATGAAAACAATAACATACAATTAGCATCATAAACTACAGAAAATATGAAACCAATATCATACCAGTAGCATCATAAACCAATAGTTTCATCAAAGAAATTTAGGTTCAACATCATCTTCAGAAATTGTGGTGGAACCAAATTATGGGAAATGATGAAACCAAAAATGGTTTCATCAAAAAGAGCAGATGGAATTATGTATCAAAGCCTTCATATGCAATACCACTAGCATATGGAATTAAATCCATATATTTTGGTTTTCATACTAGTAGTATATGAAACCAAAATTGGTTTCATACAAGTATATGAAACCAAAATTGTTCTATCACAGAAATTGTTCCTATAGAAACCTAAATAAAATCAAAAAGAAGATTTACCTTTCGGAGATTCATCTTTCTTTTTCTCCTGCTTCTTCGCCAGTTGCTTCTTCTCCTGCTTCTTTGACATTTACGGGAATGAAGGTTTAGGGTTAGATTTCAGATCAATTATGGAAGATTTAGTCGAAAATGAAGGTTTAGGGTTTGATTTCAGAGCAATTATGGAAGATTTACTCGAAAATAAAGGTTTAGGGTTTCTTCTTCACTTGTTGAGCAATTTTCTTCTAATTATAGGTCAGTTTTGGTTTATAATCGAAGGTTTCAGGAGAATCAAGAGAATGTAGATATGTTTCTGGTGTTTGAGTAGAACAGAGGAAAGAGAAATGGAAAAACAAAGAAGATGGAACCGATGGAGTCGTCTGTGTTGTTTTGGTCTGAAAAAAGGCAAGGGTATTTCAGACAGTTCATGAATATTGGGGTTGGTTTATATTTATTTTTTTCGTTGGGCCTAACTTACTTCGACAGTGACAACCCTGGGCTTATAACGCGCGCGTTAAAAACAAAAAAATTATTTAAGGATCAAGAAGGATATATCGTAGATAACATGGAGGTTTCTTCGTATCTTGAATAAGAGTTATCGGTTTTGGTATTCATAGCATGTACATGTTTTCATTTATTCACGTTCAACATTCAACATTCACGGAGAAAACTGAGATAAAAGTGTTTCCAAAACTCATTGTTCTAGATTGTGTTCAAGCGGCTATTTGAACGCAATCTGAAATCAGTTTTGTGGCGCCAAACCATTACTTTTGGGACAAATGGTTTAGCGCCGTGGATAATTTCGTGCTACAAAAATGCGAATAAGTGTCTTAACATTTGGTGCTACCTCCTTGGCATCAAATTATTCGGCGCCGATGAAAATATTTGTTTGACCATTTTAATCATAAACTCCATTTACACTCATTTGACATAATTCATGATTCATGTTAATGGTGTTTTACGCAAATAAGATATTGATAACGTGTTTTGTGATCGAGATATGAAAGTTTAAGAAACATGTATCAATTTTAATGCATTCACGTAAGGTTTAAACGATTTTATTAATGTCAAAATACGATACATGGTAGTACACCGATTGAATTCCTATACTTTGAACTCTAAGCCTAGCTCACTTTCGCAGGTATCACAACTGCACTTAGCATGTACAGTAAGCATTTAAACCATTAGGTGATCCAAACAGTCGAGTGGTTCTCGAGAGGATTACCACAAAACCTATCATCCTGGTGCAGTTGTCTTAATCTTCGTCTCCATCTTGTGTAAGATCATTAGCTAATTCACGTAGATTGTAGTTGGAAATCTTGTCCTTCATAAGTAAGTAGCATTCATAAAAATTGAATTCTTGTCTTGTTGTTTCACAGAAATGTTGTTTCATGCATCATTTCGTCCCATTTAATTAGTGTCACTGATATGTCTTGCCAAATTTTATATCATACTTATTTATGCGTCTCGTCTCTTCCGCTCACTCTTAAATGCGTCTCGTCCAAACTGCTCACCACTATTTTTGACTTGTCATGTCATCACTTTATAGCACTATATATATATTTAATCTTCTACAAAGACACCATTATTAATTCAAATTCCTACTAGTGAGCTGATCGCTGTCGTAGGCGTCAAAAATAAATTACACTTTCTTATTACTCAAAATATATAATATAGCAAGGACAAGAAATGATCGTTCCCACAGAGAGGACTAGGTTGCCAATATGTTTCGGTTTCTTATGTAAATCAAGGGGTATTTTTCTGATTTATGTAACTAAAACAAATATAAAAGCAAATAAAGAAAAGTAAACAAAGAAATTCAAAGATGTGAAAGTATTGGTTAAGGATTTCGTTTTCATTCACAAACATATTCTTGTCATAATAATTAGAATTGATATTTAATATCTACTTTATCAAAGGCCCTAGGATACCTTGTTCGCAAGAATATCCCGTTAATTTCCTCTTGTCATCAACAAACACATTAAAAGATGCGAGTATATGGATTCTATCTAAAAGAACAACCTAACGTGTAAAAGCACTAATCAAGTTTAATTCCCTAGATGCATTAAGTTCTATGAAATCAGGCCAATCAATGCAATTAAAAAAAATACATTGCGCAAACAATTTAACAAAGGTCACGATTCACTTGTGATTACTAGGACGTATCACTACAAGCAATATTCACAATTATGCTACTTGTATTCAAGGATTATCACTTTTACGTATAATAAACTCTAAACTATCGATAGATGTGATTACAAGTTCTACCAATTTGTAACTTGACAAAACAAATAATCAATCATGTTGTAATACGTCAATCATACAACTATATTTTCAGAGAATCGTGAACGATAAATATGAGACAAAACTAATATATTGAATCAAAGAATCATGTTATGTGAAGTCCAACTAATCCATAACCAATGATAAGATTAAGTACTCATGTTAAAAGAGTTCATCACAAAAATAAAAAGAAGTTTCATGTTTCTAAACCCTAGAAAAAAAGTAGAAGCAAAGATAAGATAGCCCCAGAATAGGCGAGAAGTCTTCCTTTTATATACTTCCGAACCCTGTTTTAGGGCATACCCAAAACTTTCAGGGCATACAGAATAAAGACAAAAATGGGTTGTCAATAGCAAAATCAGAAGCCCCTTAACCAAATATTTTAGGTAATTGCAAATCTGCCCTTTTAGGATTAGTGTTAATACTAATGATTAGTTATAATAATTCTGATTAGTGATTAGTGATTGGTGATTAAGATTATTTAGTTATAAATTTGTGTAGATGAAAAAATTTGAGTAAGAAAAAAAAAGTTAGGTTTTTTTAGAGAAGGAGAAGGGGAAAGTGAGAAAAAAGCTTGTATTTGATTCAATGTATGAGGAGGGTCAATCTTCATCTAAAAAACCTAGGAAAATACATATAAATTACAAAAATGATCCGTAAATGGCTGATTTCTTAGATTATGAGAATGATTTTACACAAACTCAAACTCAAACTCAAACTCAAGGTGATGATTTTTATGAGCCAAATCCGGATGATGAATACATATATGAGGAACCCAATGCTTCTAATACACAACTACACTTTTATCTTATGTTTAATCTCACTTTTGTAGCTTAAAATCATAAAAAGTTCGTGTTTTTTCACTAAGTTTCGGCGAGTCTGGAATATGTTCGGCTTAATTTATCATCCGAACCCACCTGGATATTGACAACTAATGAACAGTTCGGCAAGCTAAAAGTGTTATGATTATGATCCGAACCCACTTTCTAGACCTTAGTTCGGCTTATAATGAAAACTGATAACAAGCCGAACACATTAAGTCAAGGGTTCGGATAACCCGTAAAAAACAATATGAGCCAAACCTATACCTAGTTTATTTTGCAAACTAATATATCATGGTTCGGCTTAAATTCAATATTCTATAACACTATAACAAGCCGAACCTATACTGAAAATCATAACTTTGACTAGGTTCGGCGTATATTTGGTATACTATTTCAAGTCGAACTGTTCATATGCACTTTCAGGCTGAAATTTTGAAGAACAGTTCGGCTTAAAAAACAACAACATTATGAGCCGAACCTATGCCTGAAACCGTCTAAAACCCGAAGTTTTATGGAATTAACCCAATTGAATCGATTAAAAACATCAAATAAGAGATTGAGTTTGTAGAACTTACTTTCTTATCCTCATTTCAAGAGTTGGTGCTTCGATTGATCACGGCAATGAAATTTTTTCTCGCGAGGGAGAAGAAGGGTTCGGCTAGAAAAGATGAAGAAGTTATATAGAAACTGATTTTGATTTTCTTAAAACTGATTTTAGGTTTTTATATTAAGGGCAAGGGTATATTAGTAATTAAAATAGTTGGAGGGTATATGGGTAATTGAAATACCCAAGGGATACCCCTTATAAGGACACCTTGGATGGGATTATTGGTTTGTATGCCCTGAAAGTTTTAGGTATGCCCTAAAACAGGGTTCATACTTTCACTTCCAAATTAGGTCACAGCCGCTCTGCCAAATATCAGTCGCTCAAACAACCGTGAGTGAAGTCCAATTGGAACAAGTCCAAGTCCATCTAATTCGGATCGGGAATCACTGAGTCGACTCACTGGCAAGAAAATCCACCAGAGTCTCATTGTTGCCTTCTTCCATATACTATCCATTCATCTGCAGCTTACACTGCCATTATCCTTCTCATTCCAGCCATAATCAAGTTGCAACATCACCATCTGAATCATTTCCTAGCTCTTGCAAAAACTAGCCCAAAAGCACGACTCCAAACTCATATCCCACGGACAACTCTTGCATCCAACACATACCCCCATCGTAATTCAATGAAACCATAAGATCCACACTCTAATCTCCGATGTCTGGCATCTCGGGCTAGGCTCACTGGCTCTCCATTCTCGCTGCGTTTCTGCACAGTCGCGGCATCTATTTCACAGCTCATGCTGTAGACTCTAACCTTGTCGGTCTTGTCTATCCATTTTAGGTTGCAAAGAAGCAGCACTAACCTCAGTCAGCTATTCTCTACATCACAGCTACAATCTTCTCTGCGAAGCTCATAGCCCAAACATCCCACCTCAGCTGATACTCCATTACCTGCAATGTTAACATCTTAACATATATCTAGATGAGCACTAGTTTTCAGCTCAAGACTGTAATTCAATTCACCTGCAACTGATTCAAATTTAGCTCCAGTCCATATTTTCTTAACCATCTCAACTCCATTCCTTCTCTTCATTGTCTCATCCCTCATTGAATGGTAGCAACAATCAAAACCTTGAATCTAGCTCCATCACAACATTCTGCACATTCCCAACTTCAACTTCCAATCCCATCACCTGCAATGCATTGAAACCAACCTGAAAGTGCATAATTCCACCAGCAAAACCTCTAATTGAAGCCATTGCAACACCATCTTCATTCCCTGATTTCAGTTCCATCCTCATACCACCTACAATTGCAAACAACTAGACAACCATTTCCGTGTTGTTCTCAGATTAACTGTCCCCTTCTTCCATCACCAGAACCCATGAACATCAACTAATTCTCATCTGTCAAACTCAATTCAGATATCAGAGCCACAAACTCAGTTGAATCGTATTGTTGAGAACCCATAACTCGTCATTCATCTGAGACTTGTTGTTACGATCAAAGTTGGGAAGAGAGTGTAGATGACAAAGGAAAGATAAAAACAAAAATGAAGAAGAAGTGCAGGTGAATGTTAATGGAATATATGGTGAAGATAGATGGGTTTACTGGCGAACCCTACGTCCAAACTTAGGCTTACTAGCGATCCTTACGTCCAAAAACAACACAACAATGCTATTTCTTCTTAATAAATCTCTGCATATCTTTCTCATTGATTCCAGTGACTTAAATAGATACACTACAAGACTTATCCCACGTAACCACTAACAAAAAACCCCTACAAACTAGGAAATAAACCAAACACGTTTGCTTGACTCAAAAACTCCTAAAGACTAGGAACTACTGAAAACGTTCATAATTAGTTTGAACTGGTAGATATTTGTAAACTTATTTCATACTACCGACTAGACGAAATCAAATTCTTAAATAAAATAAAACATAAAACTTGACCGTAACAACTCTCTTTCCCTTAATTCAAGCATTGTCCTCAAGGCTATGGACTGACTGTCAGCTTCCATCACATGATCTCCATTAATTTCTTCGATGACCGGAGTTATCATAAACAGTTTTTTGCACCGATGTCCTCGTTGGAACATTTCATCACAGTTGAAGAAAAGCCCATTTTTCTTTCGTTCTTGTAATTGCAAAGAAGTTAATTGTTTTACAGGAACCGAACCTTGAGTTGTTGTTGGAGTAACAACAAATAATTGTGACTTATCTCAAGCTTCAAACAAACGTGCTAACCCAATTGCTTCTAACAGTGTTGCTAGTTTGTTAGCCTGCACGTCAGTTCGAATTGATTCTTGCAACCCACTAACATATAAACTTATTTGTCTAGGTTGTGGGAGTGAACCAGATTTTGCTAATAACTTTTCGAACTATTTTTGATAATCTTCAACAGTTCCAGTTTGCTGCAACTTAGTAAGTTCTCCAAAGAAATCCAGAAAAACATTTGGACCATAATGATTTTGTAATGTTGATTTGAAGTCTTCCCAAATGACGTAAATCATCTCTTGCTTCAACATTTGGTACCAGATTTGTGCATCATCATCAAGATGATAAAAAGCATAAGAAACTCGTTTGTTTTCAGGAATTTCATGAAGAAAAAATATTGCTCAGCCCTACATAACCAACTAGTAGGATCATATGTTCCCTTGAAACTTGGAAAAACTAATTTAACACCACTTTTGAGTTTAGTGTTTCCAGAAGCTTCTCCACCCCCCTTTGGTTGTTTTGCATCACCTTCTGCATAACTTTTGATCACATCAGCCATTGGAGCCAACTTGGTAAAGAGATCATTTAGCTTTTCCACAATTACTTTTTGGTTGTCAACCATAGTAATCATAGACTATTTTAGATCTTCATTAGTTTTCTCTAAGATTTCAACTCTCTCATCCATCTTTAAACTTTGGTACCAGGCTGGTTGAAATAGAGGAGTATGGGTATGATAATTTTTGTTGGAAGCAATGATTGCAAGACCTTGTACCCATAATACAAGATATCCTGGGAGATTGAGTTTTGCGGAAGCGAAAACCTTGCTCTGGTTATACCACTTGTTACGATCACAGTTGTGAAGACAGTATAGATGATAAAGGAAAGATAAAAACAAACAATGAAGAATAAGTATAGGTGAATGTTAATGGAAGATATGGTGGAATGGTAAAGATAGATGGGTTTACTGACAAACCCTACGTCCAAACTTAGGCTTACTAACGAGCCTTACGTCCAAAAATAACACAACAATGATATTTCTTCTTAATAAATCTCTGCATATCTTTCTCATTATTTTCAGTGATTTAAATAGATACACTATAAGACTTATCCCACGTAACCACTAACAAAACCCCCTACAAACTAGGAAATAAACCAAACACGTTTGCTTGACACAACAACTCATTCAGACTAGGAACTACTGAACATGTTCCTAATTAGTTTGAACTGGTAGATATTTTTAAACTTATTTCATACTACCGACTAGACAAAATCAAATTCTTAAATAAACTAAAACATAAAACTTGACCGTAACACTTGTTTAAATTTCCTCCATCAGTCACTTCAACCCATTAATTTTATACCTCATGCAACTCAATAGCTACAACTCACTTCCATGAATTCTCATCTCAAGTACTCAACCAAATTGTTGTACGAATAAAAACTCATCTCTCTGATTCCCTTGTTAAACTCTGAATCTCAAATTCTGTTCATCTCTTAACCAGCAGCAACAATCATTCCAAACTCGAATTCGAGTTTAACCCATCTTCTGATTCTGCTCAATCTCGTCATTTCGAAAGCAAATCCTCAATTCCTCATCATCTTCCCAACAAAACCCTAAATTGTAAACCTAGAACATCACAGATTTATTTAACTAAGCAAATTTGTTCTTCAGCACAGTTTCCTCTTAATTTTCTTGATCACCGACACTTTTCCTTTTCAATTCTCCCATCAATTTCTTCCTGATTTCTCTCAATCTCCATTACAGGTTTGTAAATCTATCTGCAGATGAAGAGAAGAATAAAATGTGTTGTCTTAAAATACATGAGTTCGACCAAACTCGGTCTATTAGTGTGGGATGGTTGTCAATCACCCATGGGTGGTTTTAGCAATTCTTATTAGACTCCAACTGGTTGTCCCTTATCCTTGACTGGGCTCCGGGTATCACTCGTCTGTAAAATGACGCTTTTTCACTTCTTTCTCCAAGTGAACGCTTCCTTCCACCAACAGCAGTTGTCTCTTACTTTTCAGATCAACTTTTTCTCTTCAATTTCTCTCCATCACTAAAGTTGTTGTGCTTTTCAGACATAATATTTGCATCACTAAAGCTGACATACTTTTCAGATAGAGATGAAGTAATAAAAGCAAATAATGACAAATAATTTCGCCTCCAACATCATTTGCACCTTTTTGCATTTTCTTCTTCTTTTGTTCCAAACGACTCCAAAGTACATAAACACTCAAAAGCAAACATAAGATACATAATTTACAAGAAAACTTAGCAAAGAAAGCATAAACAATAGATAAATATTAAGGTGTTTTAGACACCTATCATGAGCACAGTCCCATTCAATAACTTGTAAGATCAAGACATAATATCGTAAGAAATTAATCATGCGATTTTGTAATGAAGAAGATGTTCAATGTTGAGAAAGCTCGGATTTCAGTTAAAAATTAATCGAGGTCCCATCGGAGCAAGTGAAGTTAAAATGAACATGGTTTGGGACTGTGTTTTTCAACCCTTCAAAGAACTTATCGGGAATGAAAATGGTAGAGCGAAGATCTTATTTAACAGAAGATTCAATCTGATCAATACTGAAATCGATATTTTTGTTATAATTATAGTGGAAGTAAACATAGTTCATCCCGCATTGTCCTACGAAGCTCGCGTAAATATATTCTAATTTTAGTAATGAACAAATTATCTAAAATTTGAGCACTTTTATTAATACTTATCTTAATTTTTTTTTTTTTTTGGTATTCAGAAATCTAGAGCTTGGAACGAAATTCATGAAGACACAAAGAAACCATTTAGTAATGATCCACTGTATGAGCTCTCAAAGGATATAGTTCTGGGCTACAATCACGATACAAAGCTAACACCAAACAATATCAAATCAAAAAAGGAAAAAATTAATCATGCCGAAGTAATTGAAACATTAACACCATGCATACATCAAATGAATTCAAAGTGTTCATCCATAGCTAATGAAGACTTAATTTTAAACAAAATAAGATCAAGATTTTATTCACTAATCATAAAACTAATTGTCTAGAACAAAATTTGTATCATCACCATAACCACTACAATGACCACTACTGTGAGATCCACTAACATGAAGTCCTGAGAAATCATTAAATGATGGTGATTTTCGTGGTAAATCCATATTAGGATGATCTTGGATATGACTATCCACGTGTACTAGTATATAATATATAATATTGTTAGAATGAAGTAAACCTGAATAAAGAGAAGACTATCCACCAAGTAAACCCGAATACTTCAGGCTAATCGCATTATGCAATACAGTTTATAAGATTATATCAAAAATTATATCGCTTAGAATGAAGAAACACATCACAAAAATTATCTCTCCAATGTAAGATGCATATGTCCCTGGGTGAGTTATTTCTGAGAATGTATGTCTTGTTCAAGAGATTGTACAAGCTATAAAAATAAAAGAAGGTCGTGGTGGTCACTTATCTCTAAAGATGGATATGTCGAAAGCCTTCGACAAGTTAGAGTGGAGTTTTCTGATCGATGTTCTTAAAAAGTTTGGTTTTGGAGATAAGTTTTTTCAACTCATTCAACAATGTATTGGAATAACTCAGATTGAAGTGCTTCTAAATGGTAGTCATGATAAGACCATAAGATTATTGCGATAATGCTCGCAGAATTTATGAGATATTGCGATTTTACACATAGATCATAAAGTTATGCAATTATTGCTAGCGATAACATCGCAAATATTGAGGCAAATTTAATTTGATTTACAACTAATATCTAATCTCTATTCAATTTTTTCATATTGCAGATGAATAATAGAGGCAAGTATGGGAATGCATAGAATGATGAAATTATTATTCATCCATCATATGATAAAATTGCATAGATGACACATTTATACAAATAATTAAAGGATAATAATTATGTTGCAGAAAAAGAATTATTTTCTAATTCGTACAGATAAAAGAAAAAGAAGTTTACACATCAAGTTGGAGAGAGAATACGTGAAAACAGCTGGCGAAGGATACAGAAACGTGTCAGAACAGAGAACTCTAAAAAGATAAGTAGTTGCGGCATTTTAAAGTTCTCATGATCTTCTCTTATTCGCAGAAAAGACATGAGAAGAGGCAAGATGTAGGACTAGAATATCGCTACAACACTTTTTTGCGAGATTAACAACACTTCTCAGCGAGCATCACCGCAAGCTTTTTAACAACACTTTGTGAGTGTCACAAAAGCAGTCAAAAGAGTGACGTAATAGCTGACGATTGAAGAAAACAAAAGAAAAGCATGTTTGTCCTGCGATGGTTACAAAGCTTGCGAGAATGAACATTATAACTATCGCGGTACAATCGCAGAACAAATCCGAAATAATAGGAAAACTTAGCTGTCATCCATTATGTAACTACCCTATAAATAGAGATGCAATATGTCCAGAAAAGGATGATGTATTTTTAAGAGTTGAGAAAGTCTTGAGGAGAGAGAAACTTCAAGAGAAAAGTTGTATTCTTGAATTCTTACATTTCATGTAAACATTTCTGAAAATCAAATAATAAAGTGTCGTTTTTAATCTTCAAATTTGAGTTGGTTATTACAAATTCTTAACAAGGGTGTAGTGTAGGATTTCCTGCAACTACAGATAGCTTGCATAATGATACCATCAAGGAAGCTGAAATAATTAATAGGGTTATTATTGCTTGGAACATTTGGACAACTAGATGCAATAAAGTGTTCCAGCAGAAAAATCCCACTCCTGAAGTGATTATTGAACAATACAAAACATTGATGGAGGAACACACTCTCAGTGTAATGACCCGTCCCTCCACCGATATTGTTCCCACTTAGCCACTGCGGATATCCGACAGTGTGGGGTTTTCAACGGGCATCGCTACAAAACATTGATGGAGGTAATCCGTCCCTCCACCGATATTGAAACTTCCGGATGGTCACCCATCCTTGGATTACTCCGAATCCCGGATGGTCACCCATCCTTGGATTACTCCCGCCCGAGCACGCTTAACTGCAGAGTTTTCTGCCAACTCTGGAGCCAATTGTGCTGAAAAGGCCTCGGTGTTAGGAGAGGACAAACCATTACCTATATTCCATTCCATCGGCGAACCACTGCCGAAATCGGGGTATTACAATACCACCACCTTAAATTGGAGCCGTCCTCGGCTCCGGAATATATTTTCAAGCCCAGATCTCCGACGTTCCCTGCCCCTCATGAGAGCAGTACCTGACATATCCCGTCCAACGTACTCTCTCACCCTCGGAAGGTGAACCGTCGTCGGCTCTGATACCATTTGTAATGACCCGTCCCTCCACCGATATTGTTCCCACTTAGCCACTGCGGATATCCGACAGTGTGGGGTTTTCAACGGGCATCGCTACGGTAATCCGACAGAAACTTCCCGGATGGTCACCCATCCTTGGATTACTCCCGCCCGAGCACGCTTAACTGCAGAGTTTTCTGCAAACTCTGGAGCC
The DNA here is from genome assembly GCA_023529315.1 of Papaver bracteatum. NCBI lineage: Eukaryota > Viridiplantae > Streptophyta > Magnoliopsida > Ranunculales > Papaveraceae > Papaver > Papaver bracteatum. The sequence goes on from JAJJWX010005204.1 coordinate 799,607, forward strand.
AATTGTACTGTGAAGGCCTCGGTGTTAGGAGAGGACAAACCATTACCTATATTCCATTCCATCGGCGAACTACTGCCGAAATCGGGGTATTACACTCATGACTTCTAACTCTCTTCAGTATTCTCTTAGGGTTGATCATGTTAATGTTCATTGGGTTCCTCCTCCTATAAATACTTTAATCATTAATTATGATGGTTCTTTTGATTCAAATTATCTTACAGGTGGTATTGGTCTAATCCCCAGAAATTTTGCATGTACACATCAGGCAGCAAGGTGCATCTACCTGAATCAAGTCAGAAATGCTGATCAGGCGGAGTGTATAGGACTATGGAAAGTTGTAAGGAACCACAAGCTCGTCAACGCTATTAGACCGGTCAAGTGTCGATTTAGCCGATAATAACTCGATTAGTTTAGCACGAACGTTAATTTATAGGAATTAATCTAACAACGATCTAGCTACAAAACTAGTACCGTTGAATAGGTCTAAAAAAATTATGCTGAATGGGCTACTCGAATGTGTCATTCGGATACCAGATGAATTAGATAACAACAGATTATTATGAAGGGTAAAATCGCCATTTCTGGAAAACGTGATTGATGTAACATAGACACGTTGCGGCTTCACGTGTCAAAGTGAGTGGGTGTAGCGGTGAATTCCTTTGGCCTTACCAACACCAAAGTCGCAGAGAGTTTCATTGTCTCTTTCTTTCTTTTCTTTCTTCTTCTTTTCTTCTCTGTTTTTCCCCTGTTCTTCTCCCGGTCGAATATTAATTGATGAAATTGGGTTTTGAGATCAAGGGAAGGCGATTTAGATCAATTAATGGTTGTTAATAGTGGTATTGATTAGACTAGATGATTTGGGGTCAATATGAAGGTGAAACAGAGAATCAAAATTAGGGATTTTGGATTTATTTTTGAGGTTTGTGGAATTGAGCAGTGTATTAGGTTGCTGACAGATGAAGGTTAAGAGGGTTGATGATTAATTGGATTTATAGAGTCGTTTTGATGTTTGAATCAAGAACTAGGGTTTCATAAGAAGTTCATAGACGAACCAGTGGATGAAGTTATTGGTTTAGGGGATTAAATTAAAGGATGGGTTTGGTGATATTAGTATGAATATGAAGAATTAGAGATGGATATGTGAGTTTGATGAAGACTAGAGAATCTAGGGTTTCTGTTCTTCCCAAAATATAAATTGGGGTTTTGTTTGAAAGTATAAACGTGAACTGAGTTGTTAATGAATGAAGAATTGAGGGGTTGTTACCGAATTGATGAGGTGAAGCTGTTCTGAAGGTGAATCAAAAGAAAAAGGTAATTTAGAGTTTCTTTATTTGATTATGTGTTATGTAAAATTTGGATAATAGATGATGTTTCTAATATGGGTTTGTTTAGATTGAATTTGAATCACTTATATGGAGTTTAATTTCAGTTTAATTGTGAGTTGAGAACTACATACTAGAATTGTTGAGTTGGAAATTGCAGATGAATCATAATGTGGAGTTGTGAATGATTGAGGTGATAACATGATAGTGTTTGATTATTTAAGAGATTGTGTTTAGAGTTAGATTAAATTTGTTTTGATGTTGAAATGAATTTGGACTGCAGGTGGTGGATGATGACTGTGGAATTGTAACAGTGATGAGTTCATGTAATTTCAGGTTAGGGTATGTGATGATTTGGGTTCTGTGGTGTTAGTGGTTTAGTGAATTACAGGTTGAGACATGAGATAGAAACTACATGTGTTGGTAGTGTTGTAATGAGTAATTGCAGGAGAGGGATTGGATGTTGCTGTGATAAAATAGGTGGATGGGTTGTTACAGTGATTTTGTTATTTGTATGTATGATGTTCTTAAGTTGAAGAATGGAAGACGTGGTGGTTAAAAAGAATGCTAGGAGTTGATTTGCTGGTATGTGCAACCCTGGAGGAGATTGGTTGTAATAAAGAGGATGATGTTGAAGAAATGGGTACTATGGAATTACGGCAGGGGTCAGTGCAATCTGAATTGAGGCTAAGGAATCTATTTGAGGTTGAACTAATGATGGATGTATGATGAGAACATGGCTTGGAGAATATGAATGGGATGCTGGCGTTTATTTTACATAGTTAAAGTTGAAATTACAGGTTGTGTCTTGATTGCAATGGGTGTTTTACAGAGCGTAAACATAATTTAGGTTGATCTGCAATTGGTAATGTAGAACTGGGATAATGGTTATATGTGAAGTTTTACTGATTTCAGGGAAGTGTTGGTTCAATTATCTCAGTGAGCTGTAGAATTCAGGTATGGCAGTGGTTATCTAATGAGGTATAGAATGGTTGAAGTTGTAGAAGAGATATAATGGGTATTGTGTTGGTGTATGTGAAGTTATATTGTGTGTTGAGATGGGAGAGTAGAAAGTGTATAGGATTGTTGTGTAGAATCAGAATTGGAGTGTCTCTTTGAAAGCCTACTGCTACTGCAATTGCAGGTAAACTTAGTTTGCATTTGTATTTGAAATTCAAAGTTTGTTAAAGAATGAATGTATAATTTTAGTTTGGTAGATTTGAAATGTTAATGAAGTAGAGTTGAAAAATGAAGTTATGGCAAGGAGGAATGTTACTCAGTTTGAGCTTAGTTTAGTGTGTTTGTGTCTTGTGGTGCACCATTATGGTACAGTTCAGCTTCTGGCCTTTGCATAGGATTTGGCCTTGAGTTTTCCTACTAGTCAGATGTCTGACTAACCTATTCTAGCTGACTTAGTCCATCTGACTGAGTTGAATCAGTGTAGACTCACCGAGTTGCCTTTCTAAACCCGAATTGACTCAGTTGACCGATTTAGACTTGACCGTTGACCCTGGACTTTGACTTGACCTTGACTCCGTTGACATACGTTGACTGTTAGTTGACACTTGACTGTTAGTGACTATTCGTTGACTTTGGTGGACTTGGGCTTAGGGCAGTTTTCTTAATTAGATGTTTTGGACCTCTTGTGGTCTTAATTAGACTTTGACTTCTTCTACAAAGTTGTAGATACTCATAAGACTTAGCTATTGGATTAGAGAACCAGCCCAATGAATTGGTAAATCTTTAGATATGCAAGAGATAGATTATGAAAATGTGAAGAACCTTAAATGGTCTAAAGATAGATAATAAAAGAGTATAAAAACGTAAATGGGCTTAGGACTATTAGTTAGATTTGTATAATTCTTGTGTGAGCCATTTTGGTTAGATTCTTAGATTGCTTGTGTGAATAACAGTTAATCTATTAACAAAGATCGATTCAAAGGATGAACCAGTGGATCGTGGATCTCGAGGTAGGTGTGGCCTGTCATCAAAAAAGGTGTGGGATTGCATTTGACAGTTTTGTAATCATTATTGTTGTTTTTATAAAAGTTTATGCTTTATAAACTCATGCATTGTCTAGTTGTGCATTCCATGCTTTGTTTAAATTGCATTACGATTATTCTGTTAATTCTGTGAATCTTTCCATGATTGGAAAGGACTTGTAATGTGTTGTCAATATGAATTGTTATGGGAAATGAGAATTTCCACTTGTGGTATATAGGATACGCTCCTTCACATTTATATTTACTTTAATTCATCTTTTATTGTTTAGAGTTGGTCACCATGGTCTTGGTGGCATCCATAGCTAAATAGGTGTGAATTGCCGATTAGGAATTTACAACCATATTAGTACATTGTTTGACGAAGGAGTTTGTTCCATATACATGTATGATTATTTCAGTGACTTAGTCACTGTTTTGATGTTTCGGAAAAACATGTATTGTTTTCCAATTCTTGCTTATGATTACTTAGAAGTTAAATGTTAATTATTCCCACTTCAGTTTCTGTGACAGATCAGAGTTGCGCAGCAAAAGCTTCAAGGGTTGAGTTCGCTAGTTGATTAACTTCTGTTATGTTTATTATATTATATAATTTATTTGAAAACCAAATGACTATTATATATGTATCATTTGAGAGAAGATCTTGTATATATATTTCTGAGAGGGGTTAGTTTTGAGTTAAGTTTTGTAGCATATTTCTTATTTGGATGTTTAAGTAAATGAATTATTTTCTTAGTGCCTCTTTATTTAGTTAATCTTTTGGTTTAGTCAGCTGCTAACTTAGGGGGCGCTACAAAAGTTGTGCAATGGGCGAAAGATTTACAGCTTGACAGAGTGCTTTTTGAAATGGATGCTAAAGTGGTTACAGATGCAGTCAACAATGATAGTAGTTCCGTTGATTGGAGATTACACAACACTGTTCAAGATATTAAACATATTTTTTCTGTTTTTAGAAATTGGAAACTCTCTTATGATTCAAAACAAAGAAATAAGGTAGATGATATTCTATCCAAGTTGGCTAGAACAAATAGGTTTTCTAATGACTGGGGCAATTGTTCGCCTCCTGAAATTTCTCTTCAGCTTTCTGAAGATGCTTCTCATGTATTGGCTTAACAGTCCTCTTTTAATAAATTTTTAGTTTCAAAAAATATATATTATTGTTGCAAGGTTGATGCTCCTCCTGCTTGATGTTTATAACGATGTTGAGTCTTTTGCCAAGGTGCTTCTTGATCATAGGTACCCGGAAAATTTTGTTCTTCTTAACTCCTAGATAAGTTGGAAATGATTAGTTGACCGTGGATAATACCGCAGAAAAAACCGTGTGAGAGAACAGGCGGGACCCACTTTACACCATCCCTATCCTAGTGCTAGAATCTCTACCCTAATTTCCCTTGGATCTCTCCAAAGTTTTCCCCCCGGATATTTGGGCGTAAGTGTAACATCATTCTAGAGAAGTAACCCCCAGATGTTTTTGTAGAAGTACTTCATTATTACAATATCGATTTCACCACAACCATCATCAACACAATACAAAATAGCAATGATCCATTAATTCATTAAAATAACCCAAAAAAACCTCAATTGAATCATGTCTATATTATCAATTTCAACACAAGCATAATCAATAAAACTATCAATTTATATCAAATTTGTACCCAAATTAAACCCTAAAATCATCATTAATTCAAAATACTGATCAACACTACCAATTGAAACATTAAATAACTATAAAAGATCATATTCAACGCATGTTTCATCCAAAACCTAAATCAAAATAAGAGAACTAACAAAAAAAAAAGAATCAAAATTTGTTCATCATACCTTGATTTTGTTTGTGGATGAAATCTTTGCAAATACTTCCAAAAGTACCACAATCGAAAAATATACAAACAAGTTTAAGATTTTGGATGAAACACTCCCTCGAACTTCATGAATCAATCCATGTAAGACCAAGGTTTTGGTTTAGAAGAAGGGGAAGAGAAGAGAAACGAGAAAACCGAGTTTCATGTTAGTTTTAACTTTTGATAGCATTTATGCGGTGACCAATCATTTGGCGCTTTGACCAGGTTGACTTGGTTCCTCGCCAAATGATTTACCATAAAAAAATAATCTTTTGATCCAGTGCCAAATGGTTTTTCTCCTAGTGGTAATTCCAAATGGCGCCCATTTGCTGAATGTTGAATTGCCATAACAACTAGATGCTGAATCAAGCTTATATAGGAGATGTTGAATTTTGAGTCGTGGATGTAGATAAGAGAAAGTCTTAGCAATCTTATCATTTATAGAAAATTGTCACTCCTCTTAACATGAGAGCATTTCCAAGAATTAAAACAAAAAGAAAGAAGTTGACACTCAACTAAAATAATACTGTCTTACTTGCTGACCTGATTCACTTTTTTATTTATAAAATTTAATACATTTGCAGCATCACTAAAGAATCTGATTGAACCACCATGGAGACTTCTATCTCAGGTAATTGCTCCAAGCAATTCTCAACATGGAACAAACTATGTTGCGGATTTTAAACGGGCCATATTCATGCATCGGCGTTACAGTGAATTGTGGTTATTATGATTTTTGCTCTCTTCGCGTTACAATGAATTATTGTTACTATGATTTTTTGCTTTATCGGGGTTATTTTTGTAGCAATGAATTGTATTTACTATGATTTTTGCTCTATTCGGGTTTATTTTTGGCAATGAATTGTGTGGTTACTATGATTTCTCTCTCTTCGGGTTACGTTTGTCTCCTGACAGAAATCAAAAATCTATAAAATATAGATCGTTTTGTCAGGAAAATATCTTTTTGGTCCCATAAAAATAAATATTTGTTTTCTTAATGATAAACAAAATGCATAAAGCAACTAGGATGAACGTACATGGTCATATATCAATCCAACATTTTTTACTTATATTATATCCACGGACTTAGAAGATAAATTAAAATTAAAATGATATTTCAACAGCTTTTGTAGACAGCTTTTGTAGACAACTTTTGTGGACAACTTCCTAGGTGGATTCTAAGTGGATTAAAAACAAATTTATTTATTTATTTATTGGCATTCAGTAAAATTAATTTAATCAATAAAATAAAGTTTTATAATCTAGTTTCTCTCTTACCGTGGTTTCACTCTTTCTTTCACCTCTCTTCTTTCTTCTTCTCTTTCTTTCATCATTCCAAAATACAAATGAAATACAATTTTTCCATATGTTACATTCGCTGGATGATCTTGTCAATTAAAACATTTAAACTTTCTTTCTTTCGTTGTTTCTTCTCTTTCGCTTGCCACACTTAACAATCTCATATCTCAGGTAGAGCTCTAATGTGTTATTTTTACTTGTTTTAAATAGTAAATAGACACTTGTTTTAAGATCAACTCAAGTTGCCTTTTTTCATATTAGAAATTCCAAAACCATATACTCCAATTTGACTAGTTCTTACTCCAACTCCCATTTCTAATATCAAAAAATTTTTTTAAATCAATTTGAATTTTTATAATGCAATAAAATAAATATAAAATCAAGAAACCCCACATTAAAGATTAACAAAGCAAACTGTTAGAGCATAGCTCGGTTGAACCCACCAAGCGTTGGTATGTCAAGTTTGGTTGTCATATTTTAGTGAATCAAAACTCATTTTAAGAGTCGCTTGATTATGTACTAGAGTCAACTTCGTATAGGTTAGCTTGAAAGTATTAGGATATGAGACATTACAAGTATTGCGAAGACTTGAAGAAGTGAAGAAGTAAGAAGCTACAACGACAACATCATCCTTCCACTTGAGGTTAGTGATATTTGACTTGAACTGTTTCATTCAATAACGTATCTTTCAAGTCGTGCATATTGAAAACAAAACTACGAAGCATGAACACTCTAGATAGACATAGTATTAAGGAATATAATACGAGGTTTATTGCTTAACCATTAAACTTTGTATATAAGACATCGACATAATCGTTTGAATGGGTATGAGGTAAGGATTTCATCCTAGGAAATAATGTTTTATATGTGTTTTAAGGAAGTAAATTCATGAACTTGTTTTGTGAATCGAAAAGGAAATCGCCAAGCATTATTGGTGTTGTTATTCATTACATATCTTATGAACTACCAATATGTGTGTTTAGTATAACCGCTCATGACTTGTTTGTGTTCTTGGTAAAATTATTCACAAAGGCCTGACTTTTTTATTGGTATGACTTTTATTAGTGAAACCAATCTTAAGTAATCACCTGAGATGGTATGATCGATTTTGTGATTTTGTGTATGACCAACTCTGGGTAAAGGGGAACCGATCCTAGTAAGAGGTGCAACACATCACAAAGGGGAATCGATCCTTTATGATGTGCATCAAGGTTTTTAACAGAAAGGGGAATCGATCCTATGTACATGTGAAACACGTTTTTAGGCAGAGGGGAACCGATCTTATGGACATGTGCAACACGTTTTTAGGCAAAGGGGGACCGATCATATGGACATGTGTAACACATACAAGTTAGATACCATATATATGTGGGGAACCGATATCCTAGTACCTAGTCAACCGAATTTTGGGAAGCTAGTGTGACTATGCACAATACTCACATGGAGGTAGAACTGAAACTTGTTTTGGTAGACCGTTAAACCCATGATTTGTGATTGAGTGTTCTTGATAAATCACATAGTTCTTTAAAGTCAAATGAACCAATTCTAAACTTGTTTGGAAGTGTGGCAAATCGGTTTCAAGGTTGTAAGTATGAAAGATGACTTACAAAGTAAGGATGTCGACATACTTTGAACACGTGCAGTAACGCTTATCTTTTATTGTACAAAGTTATTCCTTAATAGATAAAGGAAGAAAATCCCAGGATCGAAATAAATAAGTTAAGAATATTTTATTTGAGGTTTTTAATTTTATTTTAGGAAAATAAGAATTAGTAATGTGTATTTACTAGTTAGAGATTTTGTAAAGAGATTTTCGGTCAATATTTTGGACAGAGGATTTCCAGGAATTATGGAAACCGAATTTGGAACTTATTGCATATCTTGAGAATATTTTCGGTTTTGGATATTCCTTGGTGTCCAAACTTCCTTGTCTATAAATACTTGAAGTTTGCATTTCGAGAAAACTGATCCTTCGTGACAACAAACTTCCCGAGTTGTGTTGTTACTGGTAAAGCCGCCTATTCGGAGAGGAGAGTAACCTAATTAGGCGAAATCTCTTACGACCGCTTAGTTTAAAGTCTTCTTTGGGATTGAGAAGCTCTATTAGTACCGTTGGTGGGAAACTAGATAATTACGGTTTATCTTGTGTTTTCGATTGATTTGATTAACTAATAGTGGTTGAACTTTGATTGCACTTAGTTTGTTTATGCTTGAGAATCTTCTCTTCTGATATAAGATTCACTCAAACTAGATCAAAGTTTCGACATGGATATTTAGACTGTTTGTAGTTCTAAAGACGATCTTGAGATAATCCATTGTTAAAAGACTCCATTCTGTGCGTGATTGATCACAAGAGATTCAAGTTGTTGTGTGCAAGTGTTTATTGAAGATCTAAGAAGATTTGAAGACAAATAAGATATTGAAGATTTCTGATTTGGGTTTATAATCTTTGGTGTGCACAATACTTGTTTCGGTAAAAGAGGATCCAACTATAATCGGTTTATCCTTGTGGTAGATTTGATTGATTAGTTGTGTAGATCGGAATCAATACAATTCTTTGTGATTAAAAGTATTGATTGTAAAATCTTAACAATTACTTCGGTAAGTTGTAGATAAGATAAATCTAAGGACGTGACGAAGGATTTTATTTGAGATAAGCAGAAGGGCCTTTGTCGAACTCACATCACTTGGTTGAAGAGAGTTGTTACCAAACATATTTGTTGTTCCTTTAATGTTTGGAATACAAACCAAATGAATTGTTCCAAGTACGTGACTTATTACAGGTCGGAGGCGTGGGAATACAGACGGAACTAGGTGAACTATAGGTTTAGTTTCTTCGTCTCAACTATACGAAGTTGGTTTGATTTTGTATAGAGGCTTAATACTGAGAGTACTCAATTCTGGACAAGGTCCCCGAGTTTTTCTGCATTTGTGGTTTCCTCGTAAACAAAATCTTGTTGTGCCATTTACTTTTATTTTCCGCAATTATAATTGTTGTTATTATAATTTAAAGTAAATTACACAAACATTAATTCATATTTACTTGATAGCAATCGTATTGTGTTTGGTTAAGTCCGAACCTTTTATCAAGTAAACATACTTCGTTGTTATATTATCTCGATCTCGTATCCATATACAATCACACGAAGTGCGAACCGATTAGTTGCATTGTCTCGACTCAGTCCATAGACAATCACTTTCGGAGAAAAGACTTATATGTGGAAAAGTTTTATCTTGAGGTATATTTGGGTACCCTCGCCTTTTCACAAACAGAAAATAAAATATCAATCATGATTCTGATTCGTCTTCTTCTAAATCTGGAAAAGGTTATTCAGAAAAGAATTGTTGCTTATTGTTGTTGATTTTAAAATTGGTTTTTGAAAAGGTAGCATTTATGCAGCAAAATTTAAGAAACCCATCATTTATCTCAATTTCAATGATCATGTCATCCGTTAAAAATACCATTATAGAGTAAAGCTTTTAGGGAATTTGGAGAAGAAGAAAGAAAAAAATCAGAGTAAAATACTATATTGGATTTACTTAAAAATAATATAAATAGAGAAACAACTTTTTCAAGATATCATTTTTTTTAAAGTTAGAAAGTCAATATAATTTGTTTTTCCAGTTTTGGTATATCCTTTAGTCTAGATTTTTCCAGCTAAGCGGTTGTCTATGGAAATGGGTTGAGAAGGCTGTTCAAATAGAAAGGTTGTAATTAAAACTATTGAACTTAAGTAAATATTTAGCCAAATAGTCAGCCCATCTATTCTATTTCCTATTTATATAAACTTAAAAGAGATACTATTGAAAATGACCTTGATTTTTTTGTCTAAAGCAAAATAACCATGCTCCTCCGGTCCATGGTATTTACATCTTTCTGCAGGAAGTCTATAACATTTTTGTTGTGATTAAAGATTATCAAATTATCTTTCCCATTCTATAGCCCATCCTGCAGCTGCTATATCAAATTAATGAGATCAATATGACTAGGTTCAATTCTGTCAAAAACAAATCTACATATGTACTTCCAAATGGACCGAATTGCAAAAGCAATCTTTTTTCTATTTTGTTTATATATCCAAACCACCAGATACACTAGTCTTTAAATTGTTAGTAAGATTGTTATAAAATACTTTTTTTAAAGAAGTTTCTCTCCAAACATCCTCTGCAAACCTGCATTCGGTAAAGATGTGATCCAAGCTCCTGAAAGAGTTATATTACCTTTTCTTGGAGGGTATGCATGAGTGCCTTGCGCATGGTATTTGCGATTATACATAGCATCTTTTCCATTAATGAAAGGCTCCCCTGCAGAATAAAACATATAGTCAAATAAACATGGAACAATAAGTCACAATTAACCTATAACTAAAATTTGATGTTTGTTGAGACCATTTTACTATGAGAAGGTCATGAAAGAAACAACAACTAAAAATATGAGTGGTGCGAAGATTAAAAAAAAGAAGTATACTCAAACACTGAGAAAGGTGATGCTCTTCATATAATAGTTACAAAAGATAAAGGACTTCATACTAATACCTTAAGAAACCAACATGAAGCATTGGTGTAGTGTATTGTAGTCCATCATCAAGACATCTAACATTTAACATAACAAAGTAAACTAAACAAAACTTCTTAAGAATTCAGTTCAGAATACAAACAAGATTTGCATGCATACAAGCTATCATTTATACTAATTTACTGTCCACAATATAGTATAGAAACATGCATTTGTGAAATTCTTGTCTTATACGAATGAAGAAACATGCACCTGGATAGCTTTTAATTGTATCATCTAGGTAAGAATCATGAAGGACCCATCACACTCCAGGAAGATCTGCACAGGTTGTCAGTAGAAAATGAAACATATTGTATATAAAATACATAATTTGGAAAATATTTTAACACATGTAGATAATTATGAGATTCAAAACAAACAAAAGAATAAAAACCAGCAGACATACCTTTGATCTTCTCTAACAGTTCTGTCTGACCTTGTCCATCTAAGAGTGTCCATGGATCCTACCTCGTGAATAAAACCCTAAACAACAAAATATAAAACATAAATCTTTTGTAACAGTTCTAAAAATGGAATCATATATTCCTCGCACAGAAAAACATAGTCTTTTCTTAACATTTAGACACAATTATTTACATCAATTCATTGAATCTCATTGGCCAAATGATGAAGAAAACAATGGCCCAAATCAGATTTTTTCTATATTTCTGTTTTGTGGTTCCCACACCATATGTTCTGTTATCCCAACTTGACTCTGTGCTATCTGCAGCTCATCTCATCTCCCAAGTTAACTATGCAGTGCACTAAAAAGACTCTACATTTCTACCAAAAATGAGTGCAATTTGAAATACCAAACCTCATCATCTACCAATCTTAATATCAAATAAACACGACTAAGAGTTATTGTTCTTTTATAATTTAAAGTGAAAGAAGGAATAAAAATCTCCACAAATTATCTGCGGTCTCAATGACTTAGTTTGTTTCATTCATTTTGCTTATGTTACTGATCCAGGCAACGTGCAATAATTTTGCAGAGCTACGAGAAACCGAAATCATTGAGGTATATAAAGAACTAACCTGCAGTAATAAGAAATATCTCCTAATTAAAATTCTTACAGCTACAATACGTAAATAGTAGTAGTATCTAGAAGACGATGAAGACCCACCAAAGATGAAAAGGGTATGGTGTACCCTGATGGAGTAAAAACTAAAAACGATCAATTGCAACACATACGTCAAGGTTGTTAGAAGTGTCAAGTATTGTCTTGGATTCTTAACAAACGAAGAGCTAGACGCGCACCGCAAAAAATGTCACAATCTTTATTTGGTAAGTTTAAGGGTTTTTGAGTAGATATGTTGAGATGATATGGATATAATTTAGTTTTAGTTCTTGTTATTATTCTTGTATACTCTTTTGCAAATTTAAGGCATATAATCTGGAATATGTGTATGCTTGAGTGATTGAATGTTTTGTTCCTGAGAACTTATCTTGGTCTACTAACTTTTTGTATGTGTTAATTTAGTATAAGACTTAATGCTGAAGATTACTCCACATATACCTATAATGATTGGGGAGATGACCCATGTTTGAAAGATAAAAAAATAGATAAGCAAGAATTACACATATAATGGCATTCTTATTGACCTCTATGAATTATAGATATTCTAAAATTATTGGGTTTTGTTAAAATTGTGCTATATAGCTTATTTGAATGAAGTTTGAACATTTTTACCAATAAATTTAGGTGGTTTTACTAGAATTGTAGTTGAATGTTAAGGTCATGGGATGCTTACAAGTTAACATGTCTATTCTCGTCGAGGTCCTGAAGGCGATGGTGTTTGTTAGCTTGGACACTAAGGTTTCGATCACATAACTTCTCTAAACGTTCACCTGATAATAATGACTTCATGGGTTGTATATGTTCAATTAAGAATTCCAAACACTCTTTAAGCAAGGTAAAGGACCACATGATGAAAAGAGGTCAATATAACTTTCTTCATATACAACCACACAGTGGCGGAACCATGGAAGGACCCATCACACTCCAGGAAGATCTGCACAGGTTGTCTGTAGAAAATGAAACAAATTGTATATAAAAGGCATAATTTGGAAAATATTTTAAAACATGTAGATAATTATGAGCTTCAAAACAAACAAAAGAATAAAAACCAGCAGACATACCTTTGATCTTCTCTAACAGTGCATTTGAAACCAGGGCTCCAAAATAAAAGTAGTATATAGTAGACACTAAGTAGACTTTCATCCTTTCTTACCCTTCGCCAAAAAATGAAAATATACTCATTCATCGAAAAATACTTACTCACCTACTACAATACTTAAATAATGAACTTTTAGATCTTGATACAGATCTATTTGTTACATATCAAGAGCCCAAGAATAATGTACGAAATCCATTCAAAAGATAATAAATGTGAGCATGTTTGACAATACGAAAAAACCAATTTTACAAACAAAAATAACTTGGAGAAATATTCTACCAATGTTTCACAAACATCCATAGATACAATTTAAGTTGAAATAAAATCTCTAGGTAATTATTATTATTATCATATTATAGAAAAATGATCTACACACTTATTTTAAAATTTAAATTTAAATTTGATATGTTTCAATATATTAATAAATTATTAGTTTATTGATAAATTAATAACTCATTAAATTTATATAATTTAGAAGTCTAAAAACTATTAATTTATGGAAGTTTTATTGTATCTCTTTTAATAGTTGACATACATTTTAAAGTAGAAACAGCCCCAACAAATGTTGTTTATGGAAACCTTTCCCAATTCTTTTTAAACCCTTATTCACCGAGTAATCTAAATTGCTTCTTAACATTGGGGATGGCTCTCTGTATGAGATGAGGATTTCTAATCATCAAATAAATCCCATGTTCATATCGATCTCTAATCATTTTGTAATCATATTTTGTTTCTCGATCTTTTTATTCTCCCCATGTCGTGGTGTTCGTCATGTTGCTACCCTAACTGAGTTCATGGGTAGTTACATCAATACTCTATTGAAAATCATCAGAAGGTGTACATAATTCTTTTACTAATTTTGTTTGTATGGTTTTTTATTTGCAAATAGGATATATCGTATGGCGAAAGACGAATCCATTACTCAGAAAATATAATTTTTCTTCACATGATTTGGTATGTTTATGGGTATTGAATTGTGGAAATAGACGTTTTAGTTGTTTAGAGGTGGGGTTAATTAGGCATGTGCACTTACATGTTTAGGTTTTTATCACTTGAATGCTTTATGGGTAAAATTTAGAGCATTTTTTCTTGTCCTAATTGGTGTATGAAAAGGGATACAGTAAAACTTCTATAAATTAATAGTTTTTGGACTGCTAAATTCTATCAATTTAACGAGTTATTAATTTATCGATAAATTAAAATTTAAAATTTAAAAAATAAGTGTGCAGATCATTTTCCTATAATATGATAATAATAATTACCTAGAGATTTTATTCAGCTTAAATTGTTTTCTAATTATTTTATGCAATAATATAAGATAATATATTCCATATTATGTTTATAAATGATAAATGTATGTGATTTTATGTTAAAATTAAAACAATAAGAAGAATCACACAACAAAGTCACTCTGGAACTTCTCAACGGACTACAAAAAATCAGAGATGAAGTCCAATCTTATAGAGATGTGAACAACAAAACAAACCACTTCGGATTCATATTTTGATAAGGCATGATTACATAGTGTTGTTACACTGATTATTAATTTATATATTAGTTGGGCCCTATAAGAAATTATTAATTTATATATTAGTTGGGCCCTATAAGAAACATAAAAAAATTATTATCTTATAAATTTAGCGGGGTTATTAATTTAGCATACCAGCCCAAATTGGGACTAACAAAAAACATTATTTTAGCGAAGTTATTAGTTTAGAAAAAATTTACTGTACATTGCATATTAAAACAATAAATTTTATTTATTTTATTTTGACGCGTAAAGGGCATATTTAGCTAAAAAAAACAAAGATGTCACCAAGAGTAATACCAAAGTATCAAAATAGAAGAAAAAAGAAAGAAAATAATAATAAATAAAAAAACTCACAAAGGAGCAATCCTAAAACCTCCCAAAGAAAAACAAAACTCAAAACACAAATCTCCAACAAGAAACTACTTGAAAGAAACAACGAATTTTTCCTAGTAAAAAAAATAAAAGAAAGATATCTCATTTAGATTCTGAAAGTTCTCTTCCTCAGGTTCATCAAAGTCAGAATGATAACCTTCTTCAGGCTCACAATTGTTGATATCTGGTCTAACTGGTGGTACAACTGAATGGTGTGGCTGTGGAAACTCCACCTGGGTAATTCCCTCAACTTGACTAGGACCACCAAATTCACTCAACCCATCTTCAAAAACATCCACATTTATCAATTCTCTGTCACTTGTTCATTTACAACTTCAGTTACTTCACCAACTGCATTTACACCTTCATGTACTTGACTACCATTTACAGCTTCATCTGCATTCACATATTCATGTACTTGACTACCATTCACATCTTCATGTACTGAACCTTTCCTTACACCTATACAAGCACCTTTCCTTTCACCTCTACAAGCACCTTTCTGCACCTATACTAGCACCTTTCTTACATCAACATTTACAGCCTTCATCGACATCCACACTTACAGTTTTACTAGATTAACAACTTTACTATCAACTGCATTTACATCTTTACCAACATCCGCATTTACTTTGATAGGCACTGTTGAATGTAAAACCTTCAATAATGTCTCTATCTACTACTGTGATCATCCACTTGAATGCATCTTCCATACTCATCAAATTTATTGAATTTGAGATAACCAATCCAATTCTTCCTCTAACACACAATCTGCTCTCTTTTATTTAATCCAAGATCTTTCTTAGCCTGTTACTATCAACTAAATATCCATCTTTAGTAGGGAAATACTTATTTCCATGAGAACCCACCATTTTCGACAAAAACAAAAACAATAAAGAATAGGATAAGGGGACCATCAGACAAACTACTAAATTGAATTTACAAAAGAACTAGAAAACAACTAGATATGATGGATATTGTCCCTTCAAACAAAACATCAACTTGTTCTTTATGTACAACAAAAGAAAAATCCATTCTTTAACAGTAAAATCAATAAACAATCATGGATATACTTCAAATCTAACAAAAACCCTAATTTTCTAACAACAAATCACATAGAAACGAGAATCAATAATTGTAAAAAAAAAACAAATCAGATAGAAAAAGGGTGTAGAACTCATCTTACAGTGTCTCGATTTGGTCACGATTATGCTTGATTTTGGCTTCGATTACTTAAAATAACTGTTACCCAATGTGTATCGGTATTAGATCTAACGAAATCCTAAGATTAGGTAAAAGAAATCACTCAGAAATCTTTCGAATCACCAATTTTTCTCCATCGCACGAACCCTAGTTTTCTCTCCGATTTTCCCGCGACAAGAAGAAGATAAGGTACGTGTTATCTTTGTCGAGTCAACGGTTTGAATTTACTGGTCAAGGTACCAACCGATAATATTTGAAGTATTGGGTACCAAAGCTAGGTGTTGGACATTTGCTGGGTACCAAACGTTAAATATCCCAAAACAAAACTCAAAACACAAATCTCCAACAAGAAACTGTGAAGAATTACATTTAGATTAAGGTGTGAAGAATTACATAAAAAAGATGGTAGATAGACGCATCCTCTTATTTAATTATTATACGTTACATATTAACATGAATATGCAAGGTGATTTTCATTTTTTGAAATTGCATAAAACCAAATAACATGGAAGAGACTAATAGGGTTCTTGATCCTTTTTTTTATTTAAACAAGAAAGCTTTTCATTCATGATAATTCAAGGTTACATTGAGTTAATATCCAAATAAGAGAATACAAAGAAACATATCGTAAAAGAATAATACCGAGAAATCCGACAAGAGAAATAGAAGGATAACCGGAATAAGCCAAATACAACAAGTATGGATGAGAACTGGTTAAATAAAAAGAATAATGGTTTTTTCTCGGAATGAAATTCCAACCATTTATTTTATTTTTCTTCTGAAGAAAGATAAGCTTCCATAGTATGAGTAATTTGCTCAAATCTCTTGACACTATTGATGGAGACATTATCGTCAAAAATACACTGATTAAGACTCCAATGAAGATTATGTCACCCGATAAGTCGGTGAATAATATTCCTTCATCGGAGAAATCGGTGATAAGAATTCCGTCGTTGGAGAACATCTCTAGTAATCTCAAACACTAAAATAGTAACCAAAAACGGTCACTAAAACCTAGATAAACCTTAGAAGAGGAGATAAAGCCACCATGAAAGTGGAGATATCTTACCAAATGGTAAGTGATAAACATGAAAATACCTAGCTAAAACAAAGAAATAACAAAGAGCAAGTAAACTAAACAAAGAGGAGCAGAGAATCTCGCTTAGATCCGGCCCCAAGAGGACCAAATTTAAGCAAGAAAATTTTCAGTGCGAAAGGAGTTTTTTCCTCTCTCGTAGAAGGTTTTGGAAAGAATAGAGGAAGTCTTGAAAAGGCGAGGGTACCCCAAATATACCTCAAGCTATAACTTTTCCTTCCTATAAGTCCTTTCTCTGAAAGTGATTGTCTATGGACTGAGTCGAGACAATACAACAAATCAGTTCACACTTTGTGTGATCGTCTATGGATACGAGATTGAGACAATACAACAACAAAGTGTGTTTACTTGATACAAAGGTTCGGACTTAACCAAACTCAATAGGATTCACATATCAAGTAAATAGGAATTAACGTTTGTGCAATTTACTTTAATTATAATAAAATAATTATAATGCGAAAATATAAAGTAAATGACACAACAAGATTTTGTTAACGAGGAAACCGCAAATGCAGAAAAACCCCGGGACCTAGTCCATAATTGAATACTCTCAGGATTAAGCTGTTATACAAAATAAGATAACTATGTATAGTTGAGACAAAGCAACTAAACCTATAGTTCACCTAGTTCCGTCTATATTCCCACGCCTCCAACCTGTAAACAAGTCACGTACTTGGACCAATTACTTTGGTTCGTATTCCAAACAGTAAAGGAACAACAAATTTGTTTGGTATCAACTCTCTTCAACCAAGTGATATGAGTTGCACAAAGGTTCCCTTGTTTATCTTAACATAAACTCCTTTTCCAGGTTCCAAGATCTATCTTATGTTCAAATCACCCAAAGGCAATTGTTAAGATTAAACCAACAACACTCTTCAACCAAGTGATATGTGTTGATGCCGATCTTTCTCAATTAATTAATCCAATCTACCACAAGGATAAACCGATTATTAATTGGATCCTCCTTTTCCCAAAAAATTATTGTGCACACCAATGATTATAAAAACACCAAGTAAGAAATCTTCAATATATTTTTGTCTTCAAATCTTCTTAGATATTCAATAAACACCTGCACACAATCACTTGAATCTCTTGTGATCTATCACACACAAAACGGAGTCTATTAACAATGGATTATCACAAGATTGTCTTTAGATCTAACAACAGTCTAAAGATCCATGTCTAAACCTTGAACTAGTTTGAGTGAATCTTATATCAGAAGAGAAGATTCTAAAGCATAAACAAACTAGGTGCAATCAAAGCTCAACCACCGTTAGTCAATCAAATCAATACGAAAACTAAATATAAACCACAATATCTAGTTTCCCACCAACGGGTCGCGCTAGAGCTTCTCAATCCCAAAGAAGACTTTAAATTGAGCGGCCGTAAGAGATTTCACCTAATTAGATTACTCTCCTCTCCGATAAGCGGCTTCACCGGTAACAAGTCAAAAGAGTAAGTCTAGGTTACGCAGGATTAGTTTGCTAGAAATGCAAAAGTATTTAAAGACAAGGAAGTTTGGACACCAAGGAATTTCCAAAACCGAAAATATTCTCAAGATATTTTTCATTACTCCACCAAATTTGGTTTTTATAATTCCTATGAATGCACTGTCCATCTCCTTGGAAAATCTTTAATTAGCAAATGAACATTACTACTTCTTATTTTCCATATATAATTAAAAACTCTTAATTAAAAAGATTCGTAACTTATTTAAATTCGATCTTGGGATTTACTTACTTCTTAGCCATTAAGGAATATCTTTGAACAAAATAGAATAAGCATTAATGAACCGTGTTCAAAGAGTGATGACATCTTACTGTTGCAAGTCTTTACCATGCTTGCTCACTTGAAACTGATTTACCATACTTCTAAACAAGTTTAGAATTGGTTCATCTGACTTTCAATAATTATGTAATTGATCAAGTTCCACTCAATCACAACTCATGGGTTTACGATTCTACCAAAACAAGTTTCGGTTCTACCTCCATATGAGTAATGTGCATAGTTACACTAGCTTACCAAAGATATGGATGACTAGGTACTAGGATCGGTTCCCCACATATATTTGGTATCTAACTTGTATGCACTGCACATGTCCATAGGATCGGTTCCCCCTTCCCAAAAACTTGTTGCATATGTTCATAGGATCGGTTCCCCTTTCTTCCATAAACCTTGCTGCACCTCATATAAGGATCGGTTCCCCTTGTGATGTACTGCACCTCTTACTAGGATCGGTTCCCCTCTTCCCAGTAATAAGTTCAGACATACACAACCGATCATACCCCAGGTGATTACTTAAGATCGGTTTCACTAATAAAAAATCATACCAATACATAAGTCAGGCCTCATGTGAATAGTTTAACCAAGAACACAAACAAGTCATGAGCGGTTATACTAATCACACATATTGGTCGTTCATAAGATATGCAATGAAGAACATCCCCCAATAACGCCTAGCGATTTCCTTTTCGGTTCACAACACATATCATGAACTTACTTCCTTAGAACACATGTAAACATTGTTCCCTAGGATGAAATCCTCACCTCATACCCATACATAATCACAATAGCATTCATACGATTATGTCGATGTCTTATATACAAAGTTTAATGGTTAAGAAAGAAAATTCATATTTCATTCCTTAATACTATGTCTATCTAGAGTGTTCATGCTTCGCAGTTTTATGTTTTCAATAAGCACGACTTGAAAGATACGTTAGGGAATGAAACATTTCAAGTAAAATATTACTAACCTCAAGTGGAAGGATGATGTTGTCGTTGTAGATCCGCACTTCTTCAAGTCTTCGCAATACTTGTAATGTCTCACCCTAATACTTTCAAGATAACCTATACGAAGTTGACTCTAGTATATTTAAATCAAGCGACTCTTAAATGAGTTTTGATTCAATAAAATATGACAACCAAACTTGACATACTAACACTTGGTGGGTTCAACCGAGCAATGCTCTAACAAGTCTAACATCGATCTATAAAGATTTTCTCCAATGGATATATTGATCATTCCCTAAATTGGCTCGTTGACCGTATTAGTTGCACCGTACTCAATTATCACATTAGTAAGATAAAAAAAAAATCTTTGATTGAGTTTCTAAATCACATACCTTTTCCTCACCCATGAGATAAGAATTTGTATCAAAATCAGTTTGGTATTCAATAAATCTTACCTGAAGATCCGAAATAATCTCTAAAAATTAATAACTAACTAAGATTTAGTACCATATCATATATATTCTCCATTCTTCTTTCCACTAATATAGATCGATGGGAATGTTGAGACTATAAACAATCTCGATCGATGAGATTGTCGAGACTATATTTGATGGGAAAAAAATCTGTTGTAACAAATCTATATATTGATTATATCATAAAATTCCATTAGAAAGCCCCAAAGGCTATGCCAATTTGCTGTAAAAATGTAGTAAAATAACATATATATGGCATGAAGTAGTCATTGATAGTATTTATTGAAAAAAAATAAAATAAATCTAAAACCTAATATTGAGAAAAGAAAACGCAATACTTTAATTATAAAAACAATATAATATACCAATATATCATATACATTTTCTCGATAAATCTGAAATCTTAGACCCAAAACTGAGCAAGTCTAGATTAAAATAGAAAAAAATAGAGAACAAATAGGATAAATGTTTTGGAAAAAGGCTTACGCACATCGTTTCTAATTATAATGCATTTGTTTTTCATATATTATGCTCAATCAGAATGTATATACTATGAAGTCCGTGAACCTGATTGTTAAGAAGAATACTTGGACGATCTCCAAAATTAATATCCAAGATCAATATAGTAGTATACAAATAATGGAATTATTCCAAGATGCATACCATGTTCACAAGAGACGTAATGTTGGAAAACGTATACACAAGAGTGCAAGTTTTGAAGTGGACAATATGATGATTGTGTCTTATAACTGTTGGTTATTACAGAAGTATGATTGTCACATAAACATAGAAATTTGTATCAATGTGGAGAGTGTTAAATATCTTTACAAGTATGTGTATAAGGGTCCGGATTATGTATCTTTAGGAGTACAACCAGAAGACCATTACGAGATAACAAGGTATATTTATGCAAGATGGGTTTGTACTCATGAGGCAATATGGAGGTTCTTTACAAGGTTTATCCTTTGGTAGTAAGATTACATATACATCTTCCTAACCAACAGAGAATTAGGTATTATGATTACCAAACGTTAGATGAAATTTTATATGATGAAAGGAATTTGAGAACAACTTTGACAGAGTGACAAATGCTCGCGATCCAAGAGCGATGGAGTTTTTATACTGTGAATTTCCATAATGCTACAATTGGGATACAAAAACCAAAGAGTGGAGAAGAAGATGAAGCATACAGAGGGAGATATGAAGGGTTTGTACAGTACCTTCATGTGAAGTATATGTGTGGTTCTGAAGGCACATTCTGAACCACATTAGAGGTTCGACTTCTTATGATGATCTATTTTTTTGTTGATGGAGAGAGATGTCAGACATTTAGGAGAGCTGCTGAAAAGCTGGGACCCTTAGAGAATGATCAGAGTATGAGAGCGTCTTTGGTAGAAGCATCACCAGTCAAGATGTCGTCCGCTCTAAAAAGACAATTCACCTCTATCTTGGTGTTTGGTTATCCATATGGGTTAAGAGAATTATGGGATGAATTTTTCAACAACATGGTCGAGGATTACTCGAGTTCAAGCAGTACAAGCTTGAAACTCTAATCAGATCATCTTCTTCATGAGTTAAATTTGACATTAAGAAGCATGACAAAGATATATCCATGTATGATCTTCCGCCGATTGTAGGTACATTGGGTGAGAACTTTATAAATTCTGATTCAAGAAGAGTTGTTGATTCCTATATCCGAGGAAGACATATATCTAATGTCAATAATTTGAATGAAGACCAGTCTAGGGCATATCCTACAATCATGAGAGAACTTGAGCGAAAGACAAGCGAAGTTTTCTTCATAGATGGTTCAGGAGGTACTTGGAAGACATTTCTATATCGTGCTATTATGGTGAATGTCAGGAAAAATAGTGGTATTGCGATAACAACAACCACGACATGAATCGCTGCTACTATGCTACCTGGTGGGAGGACATCACACTCAAGGTTTCAGCTTCCGATAACACCGACATCAACTTCAACATGTCGTACGAAAATGCAATATGAGGAAGCTAAACTTTAGGGGAATGCTACCGTTCTTATGTGGGATGAAGATACGATGGGCATCGCTACTCTTTGGAAGTATTTGATCGGACGATGAGAGACATCACAGAGATTGTAAATTTGGTGAAAAGATTTTAATCATTGGAGATGATTTCCTCCAAGTAATACCGGTGATTCTAAGGAGTACAAAGGAACAAACAGTCGATGCATGTCTTGACAGGTATATTATTATTATTATTTTAATATTAAAAAAATAGTTCTATATTGATATGTAATATTTAAGACATAATATTTCATAACTATGGTACATAAATAACTTTTAAGCGAATAATTTAAAATGACATTGAATTACATTACATTCTTAACAGATCACTTTTGTGGGAAAGTATACATGTTTTGCATCTAAAAAAAATATACGTGCAACTGAGGATTCATCTTATTCTAAGTTTTTGATTAATGTTTGGGATGGGGATGAATCTTGCGTTGCTAATGAGATGATAAAGGTTCCGAAAAAGATGGTCATACCATCGATTAGTGATCTCGTCTTAAAGATATAACTTTTAAAAACTTAGTGGAGAATGCCAGAGATAGAGACTATTGTTTGTACCGTCAATAAATTAATGGAGAGCCCGCTAATCAGGCCTGCGAAGGAATATTCCAGAAGTTTCAACATGCCTTGTTGCCCAAGTTGCTTGCACATGAAGTTTGTATAATAATTAGGGTTACATACACTCTATAAATACATGTATCCTAAACCCTAAGAGGATATGGAATCCTAGGTTAGCTAACCACAATTATTGTAACCTCATATAAATACAATATCTCCCCTATGGTATTCGGTATTCCTTCGTGGATGTAGGCAAAACTTGTCGAACCACGTTAAATCTTCGTATTGTATGTTTATCTCTAAATCGGTTCCTAACCCAAATTTCACATAATCATCATCAAATCATCGTGTTTAGTGCCCAAAAGTAATTTTGGGTACAAACAACTATATATTCAATAGGACACAGATCATACCATTGAATAAGTACGTCAAAAGTCTTAATTATTGAGTACTTAGTATCTTTCCTGAAAAAATAAATTATATTTCACTCATTTGATTTTTTTGAAAATGATAATCAGAGTCTTTACTAGCACGAATACTTGAACAACATAGCTCCAGGGGGATTATCATCACACATTTTGAAATTGAAGAACGGTGCACCTATTATGTTGTTAATAAATGCTGACACAAATATTGGTTTACATAATAGTACCAGGTTAATAATCAAAGAGTTGTTCCCAATTTGTATATATGCTATAGTTATTTGCGGGAATTCTATAGGTACATGAGTCTTCATTCACATGATGAAACTGGAGCCTCTTGAGAATCCGGATCTCTCATACAAGTTTGTATGTAAATAATTTCCAATCCATTTGTGTTTCGCCTTTACAGTCAACAAGGTGTAAGGTCATACGATCGAAAACACGGGTACTTTTTCCCTGAACGTGTATTCCACCATGGTCAAATATATATTAGTCTCTCGAAAGGAGTGTCAAGTAACAACACGAAAGTATTAGTGACAAAAGGCACTTTTAAAAAGAAAAAAGGGAACTACACGAAAAATATTGTATATAAAGAAGCTTTTTTGTCTTAAATACGAGTAACGAATACACATTCTTAATGTAAAAGGATATTCATGACTAAATAATTATTAAATAAAATTTTGAATTTAGTTAAAATTAATTTGCAGTGATTAGCTTGAAATAGGTTTTCACCGCTTGGCATTGATCGTTGACTTTGACCATTGACCAAGTGTTGAGTTTGACTCTTGATTCGCGTTCGTCTTGACTAGTTCGTATAGTGGAGACCAAGTAAACACTAATTTGCTATTCATTTTCCTCCGTATCTCTACGCCTGCACTTACAACCAATATGGCATGCGCTCGTGAATCCCAAGACAGACTTCACTATTGTTAGAGCACTACTCGGTCAAACTCGCAAGCGTTGTTATCTCAATCTTGTTGTCAAGTTTAGTTTCCAAAACTATAAGTCTTGATTTTTAGTCTACTAATAGCTAAGTCTCGGACTAGGATAGAAAGTGTAGTTGAGCTCTTGACTCCACGGCGTTCATCATACGAAGATGAAGAACTACTCAAGGAACTGGTGGAACTTCATCGACTAAAAGGTATGTGGAGACTTGGACTTATCTATCACTCAAAATTCTATCTAATATATCTCCTATCTTGACACAAAAGTCGTATTGCTATATAGACTTCGATTATACACATTTTCTATTTTGAGCCGAGTTTATCTCGCTTATCTTTTTCTCGAAATATGTGTTGGTAAGCTTTCGCATTGGCCAAGTTCATCTTTACAAGTGACGAAAGTCATGTTGTGCTTTGATGAAAAATAGTATGTGAATAACCTCTATTTAACATCCTCTAAGAATGTTTCAATGATTGAAATGGGAGTTTAGAATATATAACCTTGAATGGATATAAACATTGTATGTGAACGCATACGTGTGTAAGTCCTAAATCCTTGAACCAAAGTATGCGTACTTTGATGCTCAGGATAACCGGAACTAAAGTCCGCGTACTCGTACGCATACTGATGGAAGTTCACGTCCCCTGAATTTCTGCTGGAGTTTGTGAACTGAAAACAAACTTAATCCGGGTACTTAAGTATGGGTACCGGTATGCATACTTGAGTGAGTTATTTTATAAAAAAGGTTTATTCGTGAACTTAAACTTATATAAACTGAGGAATGCATATTTTCAAACCGTGGATATAAAGTTCATGAATTGATTCGAGTGAATCAAAATCGTTTTTGCTTCGATTGTGTGTTATATACTTCTATGAGATCTAATCAATTGAACAACTCTCTAACTAGTTCTTTTGATTCATTTGAACTAGTTATGGTGAAGATGAATAAGGTTGATATGAAAGTGCTCATATGGCTAACCATTTGGTTAACTACTATTGAACTGACTAGGAGTACATGCTTGGGTACAGTTACACAAACTTAAATGAACGTGCATTTCATTTGTGTATAACAAGCTAAGTTCGATCTGACGGTTAAAACATATTAGCTTGAATCTAATTAGGTTTTCATCTAACGATGAATATTGAATGCTTTGTTACCAAGGTAACTTAGATTGCAAACCCTGATTTGAAGACTATATAAAGGAAAACTCTAGCAACTGGGAAAGTTAACATACCTCTTGTGTGATACTGGTTGTATAAGCTAGAGTCGATTCTCTATTAACCTTAGTTTTCTACCGAGACCGTATAGGTTAACGATTTGAAGACTTCATTGGGATTGTGAAGCCAGACCCAACTATTTTCTCTATAGTTGCGTGATATGATCTTATTGTTTCTATTGTACTAAGTACAATTGTAAAATTGGCTCGAGATTAATTTTTCCGATAGGAAAGATAGAAAAATAGTCACAAACATCTTCATCTTATCGTTTGTGATTCCACAATATCTTGATTCGCTAGTCGGTTGTGAGGTGATTGATAATTCTAGGATATTCTTCAGGAATATAAGTCCGGGTTATCGATTGGTTCATGTTCACCTTAATTTATCAATGGAGGGAACAAAACTTGTAGGTATTTCTTTGGGAGACAGGTTTATCTATTCATGTAGACTTTTCTACATGATACACATTTGTTTATTAAAGTCTTCTACTTTGGGTCATAGAAACTCTTAGTTATGGATGAGATCAGCTAAGGGAATCAAGTGCATAATATCCTACTGGGATCAAAGACGCAAGGAGCACAACTGTACCTTGGATCAGTGTGATATTGATTGGGATTCAACTACAGTCCAGACAATGTATGTTCAATATGGACTTGCTCCCGGGGTTTTTCCCGCATTTGCGGTTTCCTCGTTAATAAAACTTCTGGTGTCTGTGTTATTTCTTTTCCGCATTATATTTTGTTATATAATTGAAATATCACAGGTTATGCATTGAATCAATCAATTGGGAAATCCGACCTTTGGTTGTTGATTGAAATTTATTGATACTTTAACATTGGTTTTTGGTACCGTTCAAGTTAATTTCTCTTGTATTCAATTAGACTCGCAGATTTCTATTTGCTTGAGTAAGTATTGAATCAAGAAATTGAGATATAACTCTTTGATATAATTTTTATTAAGATTGAGTCTGATTGTTTAGTTGATTCTATTAAAAGTATATTGAAGTATTGCTAAACGAATTATTGGGTGAGGTTGTTGTACCCACACTTTTTCAATTGGTATCAGAGCATGCAAACACGTTAAAAACCTTATGAGTCTATGTTTTAATCAATATGTCTCTGTGGACAGAAGATTATCTCTTGCTGTTACGCACACCAAAATGTCCTCAAAGCTTTCAATTGTGCCAAATGTCTTGGAACTGTCTCAAAGGATAACTCCTTAGCTGATTCTTCCAAATCCCGAGGTATAAAGGATGCCTTATCAAATATTAATAATTTTTCCTTAAATGAGACATTTGACACTCTGGAAAAAGCTGAAATGGATATCACTAGAATCTCAAAAAAAATCGTCACTGGCTATTGATTTTCATAATCATGCTCAGCTTATTCATGAATTTGAGAAGTCTCTTGGTCGGGAACGGGAACTCTATAGTATAATTGAATACTTCTCCAACAATATTGAAAAACTTATTCAAGAAACTTCTCCTCCACGAACCTATTCCTTATGTGGGAAAAAGAATCATTATGTTCAACATTGTTTTGCTAGAAAGAAACAAATTTTTGATCTTCAAAATCTACTTCTTTTCACTATCAACCGAGTAAATCATCTTACGGCATCTATAATGGATTTCATTCCAGCAGAAAACCAGAATTCTCATAAAAGGATTTTCAATGGTCACTCATCTCAAAATCCCCACATGAATCGTGTGTCTCCATATGGTGCTAGTTTCTACACCACGAAAACTAACATTCCCAGTGTTTATGAGAATATGTATAGTAAATCTAAGTCTAAATGGTGGCGACATGTTTCTTCTAATTCTCTGGAATCGATTTCCATAGGTCCTAGACTTAATCCTCAGAAAAATATTTATGATGGATCACCTGACAAGGTTATGTTAAATTCTTGTGGAATAAAAAATAACCAAATGAAGGTAAGGAATACCAGGTTCAAACCTTCAGATGGAATTTACAACTCATCTCTCAACACTCACAATGGGATCACATCTCACTTGGATACCTAATCGTAGGCATTTTTATTCTTGTATCTAACTTGAGAGATGAAAGAATGATTGTTGGGAGATACTCAAGTTTAATGTAGTTTTTTTTTCCATCTGTGTTGCTTTTGACTATGCTGTTTTATCTTGATATAAAAGTAGGTTCTCTTTACTTCTTGTTGTATTGAATCTCACTCTTATGCTCTGATTAAATTTTTAATTATTGAGTCATGATTATGCGGGATATATGAAAATAGAGGTATTTCTTTTAATCTCTTCAGCTGTGTTATTCTCATCCAGTCCATGAACGTCCGGGTCTCTCTTGAGAGTTTAGGGTTTTCACAACAAGTGTGTCACTCTCTTCCTTAAAAACATATATATATATATATATATAAATAATATTATATTGTTTTGTCTTCCCTAATAGAAAAAAAAAAGGGGTATGGAAAACTGCTCAAGGTTTCAAGAAGTTGTAAATCTTGAGATGGAAGAATACCCTAAAGGATGCGATTATGTTCAAGAACTTGTCCTGAAAAGGATGATTGAAAGGAAAGAGTATAACTCCTGGGTTGGAGAATCTGTCAAGGATTTAATTCTTTTTCAGAATGACTCTAGGGTTGAGTTTGCAAATCTTCAACTGTAAATAAATCATCTTATTGATGGACGGACCAAAATCCTTGATAATCAAAACACCTTGATCAGGAATCAGAAGAAGATCATCATGGACTATGTCAAAGCTAGGAATCTTGCCCGCATTGTTGATCGAAAAGTTAATGTTCTCACTCATGAACATGGGGTCTCTATTCAAAAGAATCAATGACATCAGTGACACCTTTTATGATGGACCCTTTCAAAGGTATGATGTTATCAAAGAAACTTGATTCTTATTTTGCATAGGAAAACTTATTATGAGAATTTTATTCTTGTGTTTTTAAGAAGAATAACTAGAGTTTGTAATATCCATTATTTTGATTACACATAGCTATGTCCAACGTTTTCATCTTCAATGTTTTTAGATTTATTTATTTAAATTCTAAAGTTGGGTTGGAAGATGATTTTGCAGTATTAATCTTTATGGTTTTATATATTGCAATTTGTTATGGGATATGTGTGTTTGCGTCCGTAAACTATGATTGTCCCACACGTTGCCAAAAGTTAAGTCTTTCGTACGTCGATATGTAAGTATTGATAAAAGAATGAATAAACTTTTGACAAAAACAAAAGTTAAGCCTTTTATATCATTATGCAAATATTGATGGAAGAAAGGATGAGCTTTTGTTTACAAATATTAAGTCTATTATATATCATTGTGCAAATAGTGATGAAATATATAATGAATCTTTGTTTATTCTGCAGTATTGATCTTCCCTGATCCATATCTTTTGTGTTTATACTATGCGGCTCAGTAAGTTTTCTTATGTTGAGCATTTTCCAATTAGATTAATCATGGGTTCTCTTGTGGTTAATTTAGTTGAGTATTCCGGTTGAATTAATTATGGGTTCACTTGTAATTAATTCAATTGAGTTGTTTGGATACAAATTCATATTCTTATATGATTTGTTGTTGTCCAAAGAAATCCTTATTTTCTTGTGAAAGTAAGGCCGCTCTTGTTGTTCTTTCGGGAATAAAATTTTATGGAGAAGAGTTCTTAATTGAACTTGTGCTCAATTGCCAAATCTTTGTGGGGAGTGCGGCTGTGGAATATTGTAGGGGTTATCTTGTATCTTTATAAACTCCTTGATGAATGCATATAGTTTCGACTATATGATTGCATCTAAAAAGTTAATATATGCTTTCTTTTGGTCATGAAATGTCTCTATGGAAATTTCATTAGGATCCCACTAGTTTTCGTACCTTTGCCAATTTTATTGACAAAAAGGGGGAGAATTAATGTGTAGTTCACACTACAAATACATATGGTTTTCAGGTTATTATGTAAGGGGGAGTTTAAAAAAAACAACCATCTATCAAAGATTTTTCACTGAGTTGAGGAGAGAGAAACTGTGCAAATCGGGCGATCAACTCGTTCAACAATTTTTTTTCTCGAAATCTGGTGTGGTGTTCATCAGCAACATTAATTTCAGGTAAATTTCGATTCGTTAGTTCTTGTTGTCATCCAGAGGGATGTTTTATTTTTAGTATGAATACGTCGATGAATTCGGAAGTTCAGACTGATCTTGAGGTTGTTAAAAACCTCAGATCGGAAAATTTATCTGGTAATATGAATTCTAGTACTTCTGTGTTTATTCCTGATGAAGTGATTGATGAAAGTTTAGATAAATGGTGTTTTAGCTTAATTGGTCGATTAGATTTAGTTAAACTCAAGTTCTCAATTGTTGAGTCTAATATGAGGAAACAATGGACCTTAAATGGTAATTGTAATTTCATTCTAATTGGTAAGGGTTTCTTTATCATTAAGCTAGAGAATGGTGAGGATATGAAAATGATTTATGAAGGATATTGGGTGGATGAATCACAGGCTTTGAAACTGAGATATTGGGAGAGAGATTTTAGACCTGATCAGCAAAAGATAACTACTGCCTTTGTTTGGGTGAATTTCCCTGGATTGTGTATCGAATATTGGAAGGAAAACATCCTTATGGCTATGGGTAACAAAATTGGTAGAGCTATTCGTATTGATGAAACTACGTTGAAGAAGGAAGCTGATTTTTATGCTAGTATACTGGTTGAAGTTGGTTTAACTAAAGTGATACCTAATAAAATTTGGGTGGAATCCAAGTACAATAAATTTGAGCAGGAGATCAGGGTGACTAATCTACCTAAATTCTGTAATCAATGCAGAGTTATAGGTCATTGTGTTGCGGAATGTAGAATAAAGAGAAGATAAGGTAATCCTAATGGTGGTAATACTCATCAGCAGAGGTGGAGGTACACTCCTAAGAAGACCCATCAACCTAATTCAGTGCAATTTGATATTTGTTCTCCTCAACAGAAAGTTGTTACTCCAACAAATGGTGACAAACTAGTGGAAAGTAGTGGAGCTTCGACTTCCAAATCTCAGGATGAAAATGGATTCACTGGTGTTTTAGATTCTCCTAAATAATTCCCTGAATTATATGTGGAAAGAATCATTGAGGTGGGTCAAAGTATTCCACCGCTATTGTTAACACAAATGGTGGATTTAGAGGTTACAGATACAGCTCAAGTGTTGTCATCTATTCAGAAAGAAGGTGAAAAACTTCATGATTGGAAAGAAGTGTCTGGTAATGCACTAAAAACAAGAAAAATGAATATTCAGAGTGAAGGTGATGGAAATTTGGTCTCTCCCAACAAATTCAATACCCTTATTGAAGTGGTGGAAAAATAGTCTCAATTCTCTAAAGTTATTGAAAAACTAGTAAAGGGTAAAGTGAGTAAAGGTGTACCTAATGTTGTCACTAGAAAGCAAGCCAGTGGTTCAGTTAAAAATATTTCAGACAAAGGGGGTTCTAGTAATTCCCAAATTCCTCATTCCCAATGAGAGTTGCATATTGGAATGTCAGAGGCTTGAGGAGAATTCAAGCCAAAGACAAGATGAGAAGTTTAGTAAATAATTTTAGTCCATCTTTATTCTGGGTTTCTGAACCTAAAGTAAAAGTTTCTGAAAGTTTTTTGAAGCATCTGAGGCTCCCTGGTATGAGTAAAATGGTAATACATAACTTAGTAATTCTTCAAAAGGTAATATTTGGCTTTTTTGGCATTCATCTTTATCTACTCCCTCAATTATTTCAAATACAAGACATGCAATTACTGTAAAAGTTGGTGAGGTTTTAGTCACTGGTATACATGCTACTTGTCTGACTATTGATAGGAGAGAGCTTTGGGAGGAACTACTTTTAATAAATGAATTGCATTTACCCTGGTTGGTAATAGGGGATTTCAATGTTGTTTTGTGTACTGATGAGAAAAAAGGTGGTAGAATGCCTTTAAGAATATTTATGCAAGAATTTAGGGAATGCTTAGAATCTTGTAATTTGGTTCAAGCTCCTAAATCAGGTATCCAATTTTCTTGGTGTAATAATAGGGTGGGCAAAAAAAGAATATTGTGTGATCTTGATAAAGCCTTTTTCAAATATGCAATGGTTGGAGAAGTATGATGGATGGAATTATAAAGTAACTGTAAGGGGAACATCTGATCATGGTGCCTTGTTAGGTGGATCAGTATCTATTGAGAAGCCTAAAAACATACCTTTCAAGTATTAACCAGTTTGGACAACTCACCCTGTTTTTTTTGCAGGTTATTTGGGACTCCTGGAAGGATGATTGTTATGGGAATCCAGCTTTTAGATTTATGTTTAAACTCAAAATATTAAAAAATATTTTAAGGAAGTGGAATTGGGAGGTTTTTGGTGATCTGAGAATTAAGGTCAAAACCACAGAAGATAAAGTTCTTTCAGCTTCTTTGGATTCATATGCAGACCCAGAGAACATTGAATTACTGGACAAATTGGTTACTGCTAGAGGGGAGTATGAATTAGCTGCACATCAGTACAATGAACTTATGAGAGCTAAAGAAAGAACTAAATGGGTTAAGGAGGGTGGAGCTAACACAGCCTTTTTTCATTCTACTATGAGAATTAGAAAAGCTCACAATATTATATCAGAATTGGAAAACTCTACTGGTGAAGTTATAACTGACCAAGAACAAATTTCCAATATCCTAATAGCTCACTATCATAAGAAGTTTGAAGAGAGACATGAAATTTTTGATGAAGAATTATTTGAAGTCTTTCCAAAAGTATTAACTGAAGAAGATAATTGTTTTCTTGATGTGGTGCCCTCACATGAAGAAATAAAAAAGGTAGTGTTTAGCATGAATGCAAATAGTGCTCCTGGCCCTGATGGCTTTTCTGGAAGTTTCTATATTTTTGCTTGGGAGGTGGTTGGGCTGGAATTGACTGAAGCTATTCAGTATTGTTGGAGGAACAGATTTATCCCCATAGGTTTTAACTCTAATTTCTTATTGCTTCTACCAAAGATTCAAGGTGCCAAGAAAGCTGAGCATTTTAGACCTTTAGGGCTTGCTAATTTCAGCTTCAAAATTATTACAAGAATTATTACAGATAGAATTGGAACTTTAATTGGTAGGATGATTTTTGAACAACAGGGAGCTTTCATTAAAGGAAGAAATATCCATGGAAAGGTTGTGTTGGCTTCTGAGCTTATTAATGAGTTGAACTGGAAAAAAAAGGGGGGTAATGTTGGGCTTAAAATAGATATTACTCAGGACTATGATTCTTTAAGTTGGAAGTTCCTGTTTGAAGTTCTTAGAAGATTTGGCTTTTCTGAGCTGGGTATTCATTGGTTAAAGACAATTTATGTATCATCCAGAATCTCAGTTCTTGTTAATGGTGGTCCATGGGGTTTTTTTGAAGTGGGAAGGGGTTTAAGACAAGGGGATCCTCTTTCCCCTATTTTATTTGTATTGGATGAAGAGTTTTTAAGTAGAAACATAACTAAAATGGTCATGGAAAAGAAATTAGTGCCAATGGTTAATAGGGGAGGGTGCTAGCCTACTCATTTGATGTTTGCAGATGATATTTTTATCTTCTGCAATGGAAATAAAAAATCACTAGAAAATTTGGTGGGTTTGTTGATGAAATATCAGGTTAGCTCTGGTCAAGAAGTTAATAAAAGAAAAAGTAAATGTTTTGTTGGGGGGATTACTGAGACTAGAAAACTTGAAATTGCTTCTTATCTGCAAATGGAACTTTCTTTCTTCCCAGATAAATATTTAGGTGTTCTTCTTCAGCCTGGTAGAGTGACAACTCAACATGTATGGGGGATGGTGGAATTAATGCAAAAAATGCTGGCTGGTTGGATTGGCAAGATGTTAGCTTTTGCAGCAAGGTTAACACTTGTTAAGCATGTTCTGTGTAGTTTGCCAATATATACAATGGCAGTTTATAAATGGAAAAAATCTGTTATTAATGCCTGTGAAAAGATTATAAGAAATTTTTTGTGGTCAGGTGACCCAAATGTGAAGAAGCTCATTACAGTCAAATGGGATGAAGTAAATACATTTGTGGAAGAAGGGGGTTTGGGGTTAAGAAGACTTGAAGTAATGAATAAAGCCCTTCTCATGAAACTTTTATGGAAGATTGAAAATGTGGATGAGGAATGGACTATCTTTATGAGAGAAAAATATAAGAATAAACAGGGAGAGTGGATTAAATATCACAAACAATCATCAATTTGGCCTGGTATTAAATGGGTCATGTATGAGATGGATGAGGGCAGTAGGTGGGTAGTGGGTGATGGAGATGAAATTTCAGTTTGGAAAGATAAATGGATCAAGGACTATGCATTAATTGAAAGACATGCTGATGATCAGTACATATTACATCATGCTCATCTAAAAGTCAAAGACTTGATACATAATGGAAAAATGGCAAGTTTCAAGACCTTTACTAAAGTTTTTCAATGAAAATGAGCTACCAATTATGCAGCAAGGTAAAGATAAGAAAATATGGAAGAGTGATATGAGTGGTACTTTCTATGTGGCTGGTGCATCTCAAATGATAAGGAAGAAATATGGTAAAGTTAGTTGGGCTAAATAGGTATGGCACCCTTGTATTCACCCTTACACTTCTTGTAACCTCTGGAAGATTTTGAGAGGAGCTTGTGCTACTGAGGAATCAGTCAGAAAAAAGGGTTTCTCAACTGTGTCTAAATGTTATCTTTGTGGTGATGGCCAAGATACAATGGATCACATTCTTTGGACCTGTGTTTTTAGTGAAAAGATTTGGTTTTGGCTATGTGGAATCTTCAATTGCTCTAGTCCAAAGTCCTTTGCTGAGGTGTTGGAGTTTTCTAAAGGAAAGAGTTCTACTATTAAAGAGGTGTGGTACATTTGTTCTTTTAATACTATGGTGGAACTTTGGCTCACAAGAAATTATGTGATTTATGATGCTGCAAAACCTGATGTGGAGAAATTTAAGCACAGAATTATGAAAGTTGCAAAGGAGGGTAGAGTGAGAATGAAAGGTGAAATGTGGGGAAACATGTATGACCTGCATATTCTCTTGTTTTTTGGTATCTCAGGGATTAAAACCAAATCAACCAGGGTTATTCAATGTTATTCCAGGCTTCCCTTAGCTAATCAAGTCTTAATCTACTGTGATGGAGCTTCAAAGGGTAATCCAGGTGCTGTTGGTTTTGGTTTTGTTGCAAGAGTGGGTTCAGGTGATTGCATTGGTGCTTCTTTTGGTGGTTTGGGGGTGGAAACCAACTATTTGGAAGAAGTTATGGCATTGATTGTAGCTGGAGAATGGGTTGTTTGTAAGCAACTTAGGGAAGTTTTCTTTCAGTTGGACTCAAAAGCAGTACTATCAGCCTTTTCAAGTAACATGGTCCCTTGGATTGTGCAGAGCAGAAGGGAAAGAATATCTTGCTTAATTTCTTAAATTGAGCTCAGGCATGCTTATAGAGAGATAAACTTCTCAGTGGATACAATGTCAAATAAAGGGGTAGGTTTAAGTAGAGGAGTTATTCTCTATTATGATACAAAACCTCAGTTTTTATGGAGGCTTGAGAATGAAGAAGAGGCATATTTCAAATTTGCTTGATTGTAATTGGGCTTTTTAGTTGTTTTTTCTGGGCCTGGTTTGGATATTTTGTTTCAATGGGCCTAATTTTTTAGCCCCTTGTTCCTTTTGTATTAAATCTTTTTGAGTAATATAATTCATGATTTAGAAGAAAAAAAATGTAAGGGGGAGTTTCCATGTGAGATGAAGTATTGACTAAGGGGGAGTGATACATATCACCATAGTATTGTTATAAAAGTTGCTATACAATTGAACTTTGATGTTGTGTAATAATACTATTGTGTAACAATTATTGAGTGCTTTTGTTTTCTCATTGTTATGGCTACAGATCTTCAACAACAGTGATGCTGATTTGGATATCTTTGGAATCATTGGAGTACTTAGAAGTAACGAAAATTTAGAGTAATTTTGAAGAACCAAGGAGATCATGGATGTGGAAGAGAAGCTGCAAAGTTAATTTATTTTGTATTCCATATGTATTTGTAGTCTTGTCACTAAAATTGACAAAGGGGGAGATTATTAGAGAACTTCTCGATCGAACTCGCAAGCTTTACTATCTCAAGATTGTTGTCAAGTTTAGTTTCCAAAACTATAAGTCTTGATTTCTAGTCTACTTATAGCTAAGTCTCGGACTAGAATAGAAAGTGTAGTTGAGTTCTAGACTCCACGGCGTTCATCATACGAAGACGAAGAACTACTCAAGGAACTAGTGTAACTTCATCGATTAAAAGGTATGCGGAGACTGAACTTATCTATCACTCAAAAGTCTATCTACTCTATCTCCTATCTTGAGACAAAAGTCATATTGCTATATAGACTTCGATTATACACATTTGCTATTTCAATCCGAGTTTATCTCGCTTATCTTTTTCTCGAAACATGTGTTGGTAAGCTTTCGCTTTGGCCAAGTTCATCTTTACAAGTGACGAAAGTCATGTTGGTTATTTCAATATCTTGAAAATTGCTTTGATGAAAAATAGTGTGTGAATAACCTCTATTTAACATCCTCTAAGAATGTTTCAATGATTGAAATGAGAGTTTATGATATACAACCTTGAATGGATATAGACATTGTATGTGAACTCATACGTGTGTAAGTCCTAAATCCTTGAACCAAAGTATGCATACTTTGCTGTTCAGGATAATCGGAACTAAAGTCCGCGTACCCATACGCATACTGCAGGAAGTTCACATCCCGTAGTTTGTGAACTGAAAACAAACTTAATCCGGGTACTTAAGTATGCGTACCGGTATGAATACTTGAGTGGGTTATATTCTAAAAACAGTTTATTCGTGAACTTAAACTTATATAAACTAAGGAATGCATATTTGTAAACCGTGGCTATAAAGTTCATGAATTGATTCGAGTGAATCAAAATTGTTTTTACTTCGATTGTGTCTTGTATACTTCTATGAGATCTAAGCAATTGAACAACTCTCTAACTAGTTCTTTTGAGTCATTTGAACTAGTTATGGTGAAGATGAATAAGGTTGATATGAAAGTGCTCATATGGATAACCATTTGGTTAACTACTGTGAACCAACTAGGTGTACACATTTAGGTACGGTTACACAAACCTAAATGGACGTTCATTTCATTCTTGTATAACAAGCTAAGTTCGATCTAACGGTTGAAAGATATTAGCTTAAATCTAATCAGGTTTTCATCTAACGGTGAATATTGAATGCTTTGTTACCAAGGTAACTTAGATTGCAAACCCTGATTTGAAGACTATATAAAGGAGAACTCTAGCAACTGGGAAAGTTAATCCCCATACCTCCTGTGTGATACTAGTTGTATAAGCTAGAGTCTATTCTCCTTTAACCTTAGGTTTCTACCGAGACCCTATAGGTTAATGACTTGAATACTTCATTGGGATTGTGAAGCCATACCCAATTATTTTCTGTGTAGTTACGTGATCTGATCTTGTTGTTTCTATCGTATTGAGTTCAATTGTAAAATTGGCTCGAGATTAATTTATCCGATAGGCAAGATAGAAAATTAGTCACAAACATCTTCGTCTTATCGTTTATGATTCCACAATATCTTGTTTCGCTAGTCTATTAAGATTATTATGAGGTGATTGATAATTCTAGGTTGTTCTTCGTGAATATAAGTCCGGGTTATCGAGTGGTTCCTGTTCACCTTGATTTATCAAAAGATAAAACAAAACTTGTAGGTATTTCAGTGGGATAAGAATTTATCTATTCATGTAGACTTTTCTGTGTGATACAGATTTGTTTATGAAAGTCTTCGACTTTGGGTCGTAGAAACTCTTAGTTTTGGTGAGATCAGCTAAGTGAATCAAGTGTGTAGTATCCTGATGGGATCAGAGACGTAAGTAGCGCAACTGTACCTTGGAGCAGTGTGATATTGATTGGGGTTCAACTACAGTCCAGACCGAAGTTTGTTTGTAGTAGTATGTAGCATCTTAATACAATGTGTGTTTAATCTGGACTAGGTCCCGGGGTTTTTCTTCATTTGCAGTTTCCTCTTTAACAAAACTTCTGGTGTCTGTGTTATTTTTTTCTGCATTATATTTTGCTATATAATTGAAATATCACAGGTTGTGCGTTGAATCAATCAATTAGGAAATCCGACATTTGGTTGTTGATTGAAATTTATTGATACTTGAACATTGGTCTTTGGTACCGTTCAAGTTAATTTCTTTTGTATTCAATTAGACTCGCAGATTTATATTTGCTTGAGTAAGTATTGAATCGAGAAATTGAGATATAACTCTTTGATATACTTTTTATTACGATTGAGTCTGACTGTCTAGTTGATTCTCTTAAACGTATATTGGAGTTAGTCCATACAGATTGCTGAGAAATTTTTTGGGTGAGGTTGTTGTGCCCCCATATTTTCAACTATCTTGAGTTTCTCCACCCGTTGTGAAGACTTCTGTTATCTCAACTCATTTGGATGGTAAACCAAAACATTAAAGTACTAACCTGTTTCAGTGACCACCTCATTTATCAACAGTTTGACTCTAGGTTGCACGGATACGCCAAGAAATATGGCATAACCGCATCGGACATGAAATGCGACCGACACTTCCTGATACGCGATGGACACGCCACGTCATATGTCCTGTAAAAATCGATATTTGACACTTTGTGGACACTCAATAGACATTTTTGGACACACCAAAAACCGTTCGTATCGGCTTGGAAAATCAAAATAAACTAATTGTGATACTAATTTATTCTATATTTGGCGAGGCGTCGAATCTCGCAAAAATAATATTTCTCTACTTTTTACACTAGCAAGTAGTATAATGTAAGCAGGATCGTCCCAAGGGAGGTATGAAGTTTCTAGTTGTTAATCAAATACTCTTAGCAAAGATAATTGTGTTGTAGAAAATTCTGAAAATTGTAAATTGTATTCAAATATGAGATGGAATTGATTAAAGGTTCATTCTAGACCACGGAATACAAACCAAATTGATATAAAGCCAAGTTATTTACATTATCATGTTACTAACAACCCTAGAATAATTAGTACGCTCAACTATTCCGTTACTATCTCCTAAGCTCACCGGATACGGAAGCGCTCGACTACCGGTTCCTACTTGCCAAGTTTCCTAGAGGTACGCTTACTAGGTGTGACTTAAACAAGTGCTCTAAGTTATGTGAGATAAGGTTGCTCCTAGTGATGAACTCAAAAGCATGAATCACCTACTAGTGTTGATTTCTACATACGGGTACTTAACAAAGTCCCATCATCATTACTCATATATTGCTACCTGTGTTTATCTTCTCTAGACAATTACGGGTCGAAGAAAATCTAAACTAGCAAATAGATTAAGAATTAATGATTCAATTTCGAACTTAAACCCTTAACAAATAATCCATAGACAATAATAGCATAGTAGAAAATCAATCAATAACATAAATAAATGCAAGAGAATAAGTTATTTCATATCAATTGAAGATTCATATTTCGGGCTTCGAAATCGCCCTTAATCAAAGAGAGTTTTAGCTACTCATAATATTGGAGTTCATTATCAAATAATAATTGAAATAAAGCAAATGAAATTAAACAAGGAAGCAAACCCTAGTTCCAGCTCTCTGCAAAACTCCCAGTAGAATAGAAAATACGTGATAAACAAAGTTGTAGAAGTCTTCCCTTTTTGTAGCTTTCTTTATCCAAACTAGGTCACATCCTCAAAAGTCCAAGTCCAATATATCCACCAAGCCCACATAGGAGAAAACCCACGTAGAAAATATGCTCAGAAAGTATTCACCGGAGAGCCCAGAAGTTGACGGAACTTGACCGGAATTCCGCCGGAAAAGTCGTTGGCCGCCGGAACTCAGGTGATCAATAAGAAAAGTCACTGAGTCAGGTTGATGAGTCAGTCACCTTGTCAGCTGCTCTAGCCTTCCCAACTGCAAACTGCATTCCCAGATGCCACCCTTTACAGCTCCAACTGCACTTCATACCACCTGCACTTCACTCCCATTTCAGTTCATAGTTATGATACTCCATCTGAGAAGCACCAGCACCTGCAATTTGAGCAGTATCCTAGGTATACATCTGATACTTCCTCCTTTTTGATTCAGTTCAATTACAACTTCAAATCTGCACATAACCACAGAACAAGTACTCCAGTTCCATTAACCATTAAGCTCAAACTACCATTGCTTCTGCCATCAATCAACAGCACTGTACAACTCCACCTCAGTTCACAGACCACCAGCTCATGCTCCCCCTGCAATCCTGGCTTCAGCATCTAGGTTGCTCATAGATGCACCACATGCAACTTCACCAGCTATCCAACTATACTGTAACCCTTCCGCACATCCATACCCATACCTGCACCCTTTGACTGCGAACAGATCCACCAGTCATGGAAATAGCACCAGCATTTTACCTGATCTTCCACATAAAAACTTGACCGAGCTACACCAAATCTGAATCCAATCTCATGCCAAACACTCGAGCCAAGACTGAACATTTCTCATGGCTTCATACTACCTATTTCTTGTTGATTCCTTGCCATAAATCTCCACTGCAATGCAGCTCAGCTGCAACAACTTCCACTCTACAGCTCCATCAATCTTGGAAACAACTGCACCTGCAATTGAGCAGCATCACAACATCACCTGCACTTGCACCTACAATACCCTGCTACACAGCTTCTGCAATGCTCATTCCAGCTCCTCAAGCTGGATGCAATCATCAGAAAGCTTATGCTTAAGACCCATCTCCTCAAACCTCAAACACACTTCCTTTCCCCTTGAATTACACCTGTACTTCACAGCTGCAACTCCATTTCAGTATCACCTCCACAACCAACAACAGATGTTCGATCCTTACCTGTATCATCTATCAAGAATTACCAGCTCACAGCATTAATTCATCCCCTGCAACAATCTACTTCAGGAACCCCTTCTCATCTGTAGCCTTGCATCTTTCCAAGCTACATCAGCAATGCCTTGCAATTCTTCCCTGTAACTAGCACACAACCCTTTTCCTACAATTTTAGTTCAACCGCAACCCAAATGCTCCACCTGCAATTGCATTACCTCCAGCTCCCCTATCCTGGCAGTAGCACATTCCACTTCCATTGCGACCAGCTGCACCAACAGACCAATTCATGGCCACAGCAATAGCTTTAACACCACAGCTGCAATTTCATCTCATCCTCCACTATAAACCATACAGCTCCTCTTCTTGAACTAGCTCTAGGACATACAACCATTGCCATTTCAGTACTACCATACCACCAACTTAAGCACTTACAGTTCCCTTTCCTAACTCAGAACAATACCATCACATCACAGACTAACCAGCTACAAATTCAAGAACACCAGCTCAATCAACTTAAAATCCACAACAAACACATGTCTTAAACAACCTCTCTTGACCGAATTCATGTCCAAGATTTGAACCACACTCAGCCTAAAACCAACACAGTTTCAAGCCATATTATCCACAAACTCAGTTCAAAACAATGTGTAACACTCCACCAAATCAGCTGAATTTAAGCTCAATAATTTGACCCACATCTCCTCAGATTCGAACTAATTTAGCCCTGGATTCAAGCCAATAAATCACCAGATTCAATCAATATCATCATCTACATCGGTTCTTCAATCAAAAATTCCACAATCAACTCAGAACCTAACCCTAAGAACACACAGCTCAAATTCTCGATCTCCTTTCCTCTAATTTCCTGATTTAATCTCTCACCAGTAACATCATCTTTTCTTCTCTGAGTTGGGAAAACAATGATTGAAAAAAATCATTTGCTTTGAAT
The DNA here is from genome assembly GCA_023529315.1 of Papaver bracteatum. Taxonomy (NCBI): domain Eukaryota; kingdom Viridiplantae; phylum Streptophyta; class Magnoliopsida; order Ranunculales; family Papaveraceae; genus Papaver; species Papaver bracteatum. The sequence continues at coordinate 841,213 of JAJJWX010005204.1, forward strand.
TTTAGGGTGTTGTAAAAGAATAATGGATACAACCACCCTGGTGAGCCAGATAAGGGGTAGTAGCTCTTATATGGCTTGTCGGTTTCAGATAACCGACAGCCTAATTTCTTTATCAACACAATTGTCAATTTTGAGGGACTGACAGTTCATTCTTCATAACCTCATGTTCGCATACCTTAGCCCGCTCCAAGTATATCTCGTACGTGAATAGACTTTTGCGCTCCTTTTCGCTCCAAATGAACGCCTTTTCCTTCCTAGAAATATTCCTCCAACAATATCTTGTCTCTTACTTCTCATATTCACTTCTTCTCTTCAATGATAGTCATCACTAAAGTTGTCGTGCTTTTCAGACATAGATGAAGAAATAAAAGTAAATTGTGAGAAATAATCTGCCTCCAAAAACATTTGCACATTTTTCCTTGCTTCTTCTTCTTTTGCTCCAAACGACTCCAAAGTACCTAAATATTCAAAAGCAAACATAAGATACATAATTTACAAGAAAACTAAGCAAAGAAAGCATAAACAATAGATAAATATATAGGTGTTTTAGACACCTATCAATATTTAACCAAATCCAATCACTATTCATGAGGCCTTGATCATTATTTCATATTATTAGTTTTATTTAATTAATATTTAAAATAAGAATAATTATTTTTTTGAATAGAGTGATGTAAAATCTCATTTTAGTGGTGTGTATAATACATATATACTGTGTCCCGATAACCCGCTTTTTTGACATTTGACGTGTCCCTATAACCGTGACGTAGCGTAACCTTGTATAAGGGTTATTACTCATATTTGGTAATTCTCTTACCTGGACCATTTTTAGAATAAGAAGGTTGAGAATAATTGGTACTTCTCTTACCTGGACCATTTTTACTCACATTTGTAGTCAAATTTCCAGCCTGATTTCTTGTTAACACATTACTGGACTTTTTACTTGATCTTGGCTTGATATGAGTATATTCCTCACCGTCCTTTGAGAATTTGGAGGCAGAAACTTCTTGTATTGGAGCATCAATAGAAGGATGCAGAATAGTTGTATCAGAATATTTCACTGGTGATCTAATAGGAGGTAGAATATTTATAACATTGTTTAAAGATGGAGCACATTGTAATAATTTTTTCCATTGAGAGTGCTGAAAAATCTTCAAGTAAAGTAAGAGTACCCCTGAATTCCAAAGTTTTATCTTATAAAATATGAAATCTCTAAGAGGAATACTCACCTGGATGTTGAAATGGAGGAATTATAGCATATGAAAAGGCGAGGGTACCCAAATATACCTCAAGATATAAGTTTTCCTTCTTATAAGTCCTTTCTCCGAAAGTGATTGTCTATAGACTGAGTCGAGATAATACAACAAATCGGTTCACACTTCGTGTGATCGTCTATGGATACGAGATCGAGACAATACAACAACGAAGTATGTTTGCTTGATACAAAGGTTCGGACTTAACCAAACTCAATAGGATTGCGTATCGAATAAATAGGAATTAACGTTTGTGAAATTTACTTTAATTATAATAAAATAATTATAATGCGGAAATATAAAGTAAATGACACAGAAAGATTTTGTTAACGAGGAAACCACAAATGCAGAAAAACCCTATGACCTAGTCCATAATTGAATACTCTCAGGATTAAGCCGCTATACAAAATAAACCAACTTCGTATAGTTCAGACCAAGCAACTAAACCTATAGTTCACCTAGTTCCGTCTGTATTCCCATGCCTCCAACCTGTAAACAATTCACGTACTTGGACCAATTCCTTTGGTTCATATTCCAAACAGTAAAGGAACAACAAATCTGTTCGGTATCAACTATCTTCAATTAAGTGATGTGAGTTGCGCAAAGGCTCTTCTATTTATCTTAACATAAACTCCTTTGCCAAGTTCCAAGATATATCTTATATTCAATCACCAAAAGGTAATCGTCAAGATTTTGCTATGAATACCTCTAATCCCAAGAAAAAGTATTGATGCCGATCTTCACAACTATTCTATTAAAATACCACTAGGATAAATCGATTATAGTTGGATCCTCAATTACCAAAACAAGTATTGTGCACACCAAAGATTATATAACCGAGTCAGAAATCTTCTATCTCTTCTTTGTCTTCAAATCTTCTTAGATCTTCAATAAACACCTGCACACAACTATTTGAATCTCTTGTGATCAATCACACACAGAACGGAGTCTGTTAACAATGGATTATCAAAAGATTATCTTTAGATCTAATCAACAGTCTAAAGATCCTTGTCGAAACCTTGAACTAGTTTGAGTGAATCTTATATCATAAGAGAAGATTCTCAAGCATAAATAAACTAGGTGTAATCAAAGTTCAACCACCGTTAGTCAATCAAATCAATATGAAAACTAAAGATAAACCGCAATTATCTAGTTTCCCACCAACGGTATGAACTAGAGATTCTCAATCCCAAAGAAGACTTTAAACTGAGCGGTCGTAAGAGATTTCACCTAATTAGGTTAGTCTCCTCTCCGAATAGGAGGCTTCACCAGTAACAGTACAATAGAGGAAGTTTACTGTCACGAAGGATTAGTTTGCTAGAAATGCAAACTCAAAGTATTTATAGACAAGGAAGTTTGGATACCAAGGAATTTCCAAAACCAAAAATATTCTCAAGATATTTCAATATTATTCCAAATTCGGTTTTCATAATTCCTGAGATTGCACTGTCCAAATTTATGATCGAAATCTCCTTGGAAAATCTTTAACTAGTAAATGCACATTACTAATTGTTACTTTTCATATATAATTAAAAACCTTAATTAAAAGATTCTTAACTTATTTAAATTCGATCTTGGGATTTACTTCCTCCTTAGCTGTTAAAGAATATCTTTGAACAATAAAAGATACACATTAATGCGCGTGTTCAAAGTGTGTCGACATCTTTCCTCTTGTAAGTCATTTTTCATACTTACTCACTTGAAACCGATTTACCACACTTCCAAACAAGTTTAAAATTGGTTCATCTGTCTTTTAAGAACTATGTGATTGATCAAGTGACACTCAATCACAAGTCATGGGTGTAACGGTTCTACCAAAACAAGTTTCGGTTCTACCTCCATGTGAGTACTGTGCATAGTCACACTAGCTTACCATATATTCGGTTGACTAGGTACTAGGATCGGTTCCCCACATATATTTGGTATATAACTTATATGTGTTACACATTTCCATAGGATCGGTTCCCCTTTGCCTAAAAACGTATTGCACATGTTCATAGGATCGGTTCCCCTTTCGACTATAAACCTTGATGCACCTCATACAAGGATCGGTTCCCCTTGTGATGTACTGCACCTCTTACTAGGATCGGTTCCCCTCTCCCAAATTTTGTCAGACACACAAACCCGGTCATACCCCAAGTGATTACTTAAGATCAGTTTCACTAATAAAAGTCATACCAATACATAAGTCAGGCCTCATGTGAATAATTTTACCAAGAACACAAACAAGTCATGAGCGGTTATACTAATCACACATATTGGTCATTCATAAGATATGCAATGAAGAACTTCCCCAATAACGCCTGGCGATTTCCTTTTCGGTTCTCAACATATATCATGAAATTACTTCCTTAAAACACATGTAAAAACATTGTTTCCTAGGAAGAAATCCTCACCTCATACCCATACATAATCACAATAGCATTCATAGGATTATGTTGATATCTTATATACAAATTTTAATAGTTAAGCAACAAACCTCATATTGTATTCCTTAATACTATGTCTATCTAGAGTGTTCATGCTTCGCAGTTTTATGTTTTCAATATGCATAACTTGAAAGATATGTTAGGGAATGAAACATTTCAAGTCAAATATCACTAACCTCAGGTGGAAGGATGATGTTGTGGTTGTAGCTCCGTACTTTTTCACTTCTTCAAGTCTTTGCAATACTTGTAATGTCTCATCCTAATACTTTCAAGCCAACCAATACGAAGTTGACCCTAGTACATTTAAATCAAGTGACTCTTAAATGAGTTTTGGTTCACTACAATATGACAACCAAACTTGACATACCAACGCTTGGTGGGTTCAACCAAGCTATGCTTTGACAGCATCAATAATTTCATTGTCACTTAAATTATGGTCTTCAATATTTTCAATTATATGCTCAATCTCCTTTTTAGCTGGAGTAAAGCAAATATCAAAACCTCTGGAAGTTGGCGGCTGAGTTTGTTTTGGTCTCAATTTCAGATATGTTCTTTTCAGGTCTTTTTGCCCTGCATTCAACTGTTAAATGACCCACAATCTTATAGTGATGGCAAATTTTTGGCAACTTTGAGAATTACATAGACTGTCAAATTTCCCATACTTGGATTCAACAATCACTTTACTTGGTATATACTTTGCTAAATCAATTTCAACTAAAACACTGTCATAATATCCAATTTCTCTTTCTAATGTGGTTTCATCCACTTTGATTGCTCTGCCTAATTTACTTCCCGTTTGGAGAATAATACTTTCCTTCCGGTATCCTATACTCAAACCTGGAAAAGAAACCCATACAAAAGCTGAAGAAGTTTTTTGTGGCTCTGGATTGAAATTTGGTTCCCACGTCCTGAGTTTCAAAGTTTGAGATTCAACCACCCAAAGACCCTTCCAAATAAGATTTCTATGAACTTCATTATCTAACTTGATGATAAAGAAAACTTTACCTAAAGGGATGAATTGAAGAGTATATTTAATAGCCCATTGTTTTCTCTATGATAAATAAACCTTTACCTAAAGGGATGAATTGAAGAGTATCTTTAATAGCCCATTGTTTTCTCAATGAAGTAGCTGCAACTTCCATCTTCATCTTAACAAAATCAAGTCTACCAATCAAACTAAATTTCCACTCGTTTAAACTTTCTTTAATAACATCATCAGGAATAAACAGAGATGGATGATCCACAAAATTAATTGAAGGAGATCCAAAATTTGAACTAAAATTTTCTTAAGTAGATCGAGAATCAGATCCATTTGATATTGGGTTTTTATTAACTTCCGACATGATTTATATCATTTAAGTACTAGAAATATCAATATAATTAACACCAATCATCATATTTGAAAGAAAAACACCTGAAAGAAAGAAGCAGATCGATACTGATATTGAGAATTATGAGAAGTAAAAGAACAAGTCACTTGCCGATTTCGTCACCGATTCGTAGAGCTAAATTCAAAATCCTAATGGTTCAGGGCTACTTCTTTCTGACGTGACTTTTCCATCGCATGTCGGGAAGTGTCGTCCACATGTCATGTCTGACACGGTTACGTCATATTTCTAGGCATATCTGTGCAACCTAGAACTTCCACGGTTGTATGTTCAGTTTTTTTAACGAGAAACGTTACTCAACAGCGGACTCAATGACAAGGACATCTAGAATCAATGATCTCCAGCATATGCCTATGAACCTTTGGCAGCAAGTTCACAAAAACACTATATTATGTAATATTTTAAAAGCTACAATCTTTTATGCTGCTACTGATATCCTCTCTTTCTCTTTCATGAAATCAGAGAAACTAGTAAAATATAAATGGCCGTCGGCTCAAATCTGCTCCCATAAGGGTGGATCTGAGCCGATCTCCTCCATAATCCTCCATATCATCTTCTATTTCAATCAATCAATTGTTTCCCTTTTAATCGGTGTATCTTTTTATTTTGTTTTCTAGGTTTAATTTAATTTTGCTACTGTTTCTTTTAGATGCTATCTGTTTTCATCCGTTTGGGCTTGATTTATCAATACCCTTTTGGATTCCACGATAATTTTTAGTCGATTAACTCTAGTTCAATTTTTTGATTTGGATTTCTATCACTTTATTTTTACTTTTAGTTTGGGTTTTTTCTAATTGATTTGCTCAATACTTGCTTTGAGTTATTGATAAAAGTGACATTTCTTAGATTTGGGTTGGGAGTTTCTCAAGGTTTTGTTGAAGTTAGCGTTATTTTTTCTTGTAAATCCTTGATTGTTTTTTCATCATAGAAGAACATGCTACTTATCATCAGAAATGATACCATCATCAACCAAGTTTTGGGCAGCAACATCAAAGACCACCTCATCTGCATCTCCAATAGCAACAACAAAATTTTTCAAGCCTCATCCGGTTCCGATTCAGACTCCTCCAGAAACTAGAACTCTAAAGACACAAACACCAGCAGCTATTATGACACCAAAGACATCAGCATCAACATGTTCCAGAAGACTGATTTTTATGAAGATCCAGACCGATTCCACTATAATATAAACGATTTAGGTTATTTATGGTACCTATATATGCTACTGCAATTGTTTCCTTTGTTACCTATGTTACTTCTACTTTTACAAAATCATTGATAAATGGTTGGATCTATGGATCCTTTTCAGCCTTTGTCATATTTATGATTTTGAATACATGACCCTTGAGAAGTGGTTAGATCTTTTGATCCTAACATTTTCACTGTTAGTATAATTGTTACTAGTAAAGACGCACGCGCGATGCGAGTGCCATTGTGTTTCATACACATAACATATCATTTTAGTTACATCACCTACTATTCCTTGGATAATTCACTTTTGTTTCTCAAGAATCTGTTGTCTTTCATGTTCAGTCTCTGAACTGTCTTTACCTATCTGTGGTACGATGCATATGCATACCAAAGACCATAGCACCTGACTCATTTCCTCCCTCAACTACCGGCAACAACACAAATTCACAAACATTCTTTAATCCCGTAAAAACAACCATACTGACCAACAACGCAACCATCTATTCTTCATTGTTGAATTTCACGATAACTTAGTTCAAATACACCCCAATACATCCAACATAAGGACCTATATTTTATGCTGCCACCTAGAGTTCGCAGTACAAATTCACTACTTACCCATATCAGCTGAATCACCAGCCATGCCTTTATTCTCTCGAAAATTCCCAACCAGTTCCTTTTGATTCTCATCAAGAAACCCCACTTATTTGTAGCACTAACCCTTAGAATAAAAGCTTGGTCTCGTCTTCATTCACATGTCAAGAACTAACCGTACTGCCACCATTTAATCAAGACCATTTCATTCAAAAACACCATAGTTGTTGGAGAAAAAACCACCGCTCCTTGTGTAAAGAGCTGGTGCAATAGTCACCATCTAAGTCCTTTCCCTTAACCCTCTCAATTCATCGGTATTCTTCAATATTCCCATGAAATAATCTCATACCACCAGTCACATCTCAATTCTCACCAAGGTAAATGATTGAAACCTAAAGAAATTGTGAAGGAAACTTGAATATTCCACTAAAGAGGTGTTTGGCATTTTCGCAAACATATAAAGCTCACAAATTGTTGGTCAAGAACTAACACAATTATATCAAAATCTATAGTGAAACTTCAGATTTAAATCGGTGGCGGCGGTGAGAGTCAAAAATCCTAAAACTGCAATACCCAAAACGGAAGGAGGAGTATGGTGACGGTGAGAGTCAGAATGCGCGAAACTGAAGGAGGGGAGTGGTGGCAATGAGAGTCATAATATCAAATTGATAGAGGTAGTTATGGTAGTGGCACGAATAAAAATTTGGTTTTTGGGTATTGTTCTGAAAATGTCAAACACACTATTCCCAATTTGTAACAAATAATACGCGGTGGCGCCGGTCTAACAACTGTGGTAATGGTTGTGCCGGTGGAGCGGTGGTGGTAATAATCGTGTTAAGTTTCTGATTGGTTTTAGAGGTTGAGCGGTGGCGGTATGTTATTAGTGGAAGTCGTGGTGGTGGTGACGGGGGTGGAGGTGGTCGTGGTAGCGAAGGTGGTGTGGTGGTGGAACTATTGCTGGTGATGATGTATGGTTGTGGCTGTGATAGAGATGCGGTTGTTGCAGTGCTTCTAGAGGAGATGGTGCTAATGTAGTGACCATGCTGCTGTCGCGGTGGAGGAGGTGGCGCAGTTATAGTGGCGGTGATGATGGTGTTGGATTGGGAAATGAAGGCGGTGAAAACGTGAAAAGATAACTTAGATTTGTAGGAAATAAAAAGAGATGCAAAGATAGAGATAACTTAGATTTGATGGGGGTATTTTTGTAATATTTTCAAAAGCTTCACAAAAATGGTTGACGGTTGAAAAGTCCCCATTTTCTTTATTATAGTATAAGATAAGATGTGGTTTGGATGAGTTTCTTTTGATCCAAACCAGGCCATTTGAACTTGTACTGTTACTTTGGATTCATATTGGATTCATGTAACTATGATGCTGAGTTCTTTAAATGTCCATGTTGTCTGTGTAAAACTTCTATAACTGTAAGAAAATCTCGAGCCAATATTGTAACCAAGCCCGATCTCGAATCGGAGAATTACTATCAATATATTTGAGGCATGCCTCTTTTTCGAAAAGAAAAAAATCGACCGGTACCATATTATTTGATTAAATAAATTTTGTTTCTCATTAAAAAAATAGATCAGTGACTGAAGCAGTGGCAGGCCTGACCAGAGGCTGTAGTCCCAATCTAGCCCTTACCATTCTTAGATTTTTTTTTTTCAGAATTTAGTCATGTTATTATTTGATTAACTAACGAATTACTATCAATATAGGTTTGCCTCTTTTTCAGGGAGAAAAAAAATCGACCGGTTGATTAAATAAATTTTGTTTCCCATTAAAAAAAATAAAATAGAACAGTGGCCGAAGCAGGGGCAGGCCTGACCCTAGTTAGCAATTCGGCGAATCATTCGCGTACCAAGCGTTCCCAGTTTATACGGGCATACAACTGAAACTCCGTAGTCAAGACGCTTAGCAATTCGGCGAATCATTGCGTACTAGGGGTGAGCATAAAAACCGTAACCGCGGATTTCACCCGCAACCGTCCGCAAAATTGCGGATTTGACCCAAACCGCAAGAGTTATGGACCGGACACGGTTGCATTTTCAAATCCGCACGCGGTGCGGTTACGGTTGCGGTTGGGTTTTGAAAACCGCAGATTACCGCACCGTAGGACAGTTAGGGAATTTAGTAAAATTATGAAGGATAATACGGGAAGTGTGGGTATTATATATAAGCATCTTATCTTAGACCTAATTTTCACGCTTATATTCTGTGCTCGTTTTTGGAATATCAGTAGCAGCAGGTAGTGAATGAATGAATTAGTTCATAATCTTTGTATTTATTACAGCAACAACAAGAAGGTGGAATACCTTCCTCCACCGTCTCACTCATCCGATTTAGGGTTGTTCTTCTAGATTTTAATAATTTTCATTTTTTTTTTTGAAGCAATATATTTGTATTTTGATTGTAAGTTTGATTTTGTTAAAAACCTATGTTTCTCTATACAGTCAGAGCTATAAATCTCTCCCTGTGTGATACGGAGGAAGAAAAATTTGGTGAGAATATCGTTTCAGGCGTCCATTAATTGATTGACGATCTGATTGTTGCTCTTCAACATTTTCTTTATAATTTCCAAAATTACTTTATCGATTAATTAAAGATTTGTTCTTTTTTATTGTAGACAGTTAACACTTCAACAACAACAACAACAACAGGATTACCAGCACAAATGCAACTTGGATTTTTTGTCTCTTGATCAATTGAAGATTTGTTCTTCCGATTCCAACAGCAACAATAACAAATTTGGGGATTTCTAAACCCAGATTCAAATTGGGTATAGATAAGAGTTTTTCGATTTTATAGAAATTGCAGCAATAAAGTTTCTGGATCTAGATTTGCTTGGGAGAAATCCATTTAACTTAGGGTCGATTTAAACAAGAGTTGTTGTTGCTTTCATTGATTTTCATGGCTGGGTTCATATTCAATTTGGAATAGTTTGATTTTTGTTCACAGTGGATTTCAATCTCTAAACTGTGCAAAATTATTGAGTTGTCTGTATTTTTTTATTTTTTTTTATTAAACCGCGGATAATCCGCAACCGGCCCGTACAATCCGCTGATCCGCAGAGGATAAATCCGCGGTTGATTGGGCCGGTCACGGTTCCATTTTCCAAATCCGCAACTTTAACGGTTCGGTTGCGGGTGACACCTAATCCGCAACCGTCCGTCCGTTGCTCACCCCTATTGCGTACCAAGCGTTCCGAAGTAGAAACGGGCGCATTGGTTCGGCCCAATATGATCTCTGTGCAACAGACCCAATTGTCTCAAGTATCTATTGGGCTAACTAAAGAGCCTCTTTTGAAGCCCAAGTACCCTTCTATAACTTTTTTTCCCCAAAAAGGTATCACAGGGTTCGAAGTCGAAACATTTAGGCGCCATAATGGGGTTCACTCCACTGAACCATCAGGTTTTTGGTGTCATGGTTACATATGTTTTATATATACACATATTTGATACAAAAATGAGACCCAACATGTTTTCTCATAATATTTAATCTTTTTTTCGGCAAAAATACGTGCCGAATTTTCTGTGCCGATTTCATATCTTAAAACAAATTATACACCTACGTATTCCGTTCCGAACTACCGCCGACTCGCGATCCGTTGACCGGATTTTTGACCGAATTCAACATTTATAAATCCGAATAATACTCGTACTATTACCGTTCCGTACGTTTGACGAATCACGAATTGCTAACTAGGGGCCGCCTGACCAGAGGTAGTAGTCCCTATCTAGCCCTTACCTTTCTTAGAATTTAGTCCTGTTATTTTTAATTTTAAATTTAGTCCACCCAACTTATAAAAGAAATTTTCAATCCCTCATCTGAAAACCTTGTTCCTCCCTGAGTTGGAAGAATAAGTTGTCTTCGTATTTCTATTTTTTCCAATGAATAATATTATGAGCTGAATCACCTGATAAACTCCCTTTGAGAAATATTTAATTAGTAATTCGTTAGTTAGCTCCATAGATGTGTCTCATTGTCGAGGGAACAAACAGGGTGTTAGTCCTCAAGGGAGTTGGGGGAGTTGGGTGTAGTTAGGTTTTTTCCTGTTAGTCGTGAGGGAGTTCGAAGGAGTCTCTCGAAATCCCGTCGTGGGAGAGTTTAGTAGAGTCTCCCAAACTCCCTAAAAAACCCTGTTAGTCGTGGGGGAGTTTGAAAGAAACTCTTAAACTCCCTGTTAATCGTTAAAATTAGAATGCTAGGGAGTTGGTGTTTTTGGGGGAGTTCTATGGAGTTTATAGTGTATTTTTTACTCATTCCAAATCTCTCAAAAAAGTAGAGATTTTGGGAGAGTCTCTCAAACTCCGTACACTCAAAAAACCAAACTCTCTCAAACTCCCCGTACTCTCTTACACTTCCTCAAAATCCCCAAAATTCAAAATACATTAAACTCCCCAAACTCACTCGTGGACTAACCCCCAGAAAATCAAAACACACAAGAAAAACTCATTACATGTACGAGTAAGAAGAAGATTGGTCGATTATATTATTTTGATTTTTTTCCTTTTTGGTGTTGTAATCCAAAAGTGAGGTCTTCTTTTTCTACCTCTACTCATTATTAATTTTGCTTCTGATTTTAAAACTAGAACACCGTTATCACGGTAGGGAGGGCCGACCGAAGAAAAACGAAACACCGCTACAACGGAGCAATAAAAGGAAATCTTTGATTCCCGAAGACAGATACAACCAATTTTATTTTATTTTCCTGTAAATATGTTTGAAGAAAATAATTCTTGATAATTTGTTTAGATCATAAAAGTTTCGAAGAAACTAATTTTAACTGGTCATGAAGAAGATAAAAAACGCCTAATAAAACATCAATCTTACATGGAACTCTAATATTCTAGTGATATCAAAATGGTATTCACCTCCAATGAGATCTTATTTAGGCTAGCAACAACTATAGGTAGAATGATGAGAGTATAATGAACTGAGAGCAACTGCAATCATACGACTAAACCCAAAGACCAAAAACTAAAAAAAACCCAAAAAATTTGGTTTACTCCATGCTGCGACCCTATGGGCAGCGAATAAAAACCAAAATTTTTTTATCAGGCGCAACACTTTGGCTACGCCCCATCAGGCGCAAGTGTTTGGTTACGCCCCATTTCGTTTTTTTTTTTTTAATTGGGGCGTAACTTTGAGTTACGCCCCAGCATCAAGCAAAACTTTTTTTCTGCGCCCCATCATCAGGCACAACTTCGAACTACGCCCCATCAGACGCAACTGCAATTTATGCCCGACTAAAACCAAACCAAAGACCAAATATACTCTGGTATTTGGTTTTAGTCTGGTCTTTGATCTTTACTCCCTCTCCACTGCATCTGGTTTTTAGTCCAAAATTTTAGTTATAGTCCGCGACTGTGGTTGCTCTGAGCATCTAAAAGGTGTACGCAGACGTTCATCGGAAGAAAGTTCTAGTAGGCCGTTGGAGCCCGGAGCATCAGTCTATCTTCTCCAAACACGTGACATCGAAATTTTGGCCATGGAGTAGAACACGTGTGTCCATGGAATAGAAATTATGGCCTACATGTGTCCATGTTTGACTTTTCAAAATCAAAATAGCCAAACACGTGTATCCAATACAAAGATTCTATATTTCTAGGTGATATCGAAACAACTCTTTGTATCCTCCCGCTTCCATCTTTCTGTGCAACTACAGACCAAAACTATTAGAAGGATTATTTTTTTCATTTGGGAGTATTCATGATATCTAAAAATTAGATTAGATCTATCGTTATAAATGTATAAGAAGAATTGTAATTTATGTAATCGTATGTGACTAATTCAGTAGTTACTAAGAAAAATCAGATCTATCTTTCTCTGTAATTGTAATTCATGTAATCGAATGTGAGTAATTCAATAGTTACTAAGAAAAATTGATTTCTCAAGGGATGATCTGGATGTTGGTTACAAAAAATTTGATCTGATTATTGGTTAATTAAGATCATCAAACTTAAAATTTTAAATCCGATTGCAAATTCAGTAAATGATAAAACAATTCATTGGTGGTAGTGGTGGTGGTTGGTGGCAAGTTAGATTCTGTTTCAGAAGTTTTGAATGAGAAAACGATTCCTTAGTGGTGGTATTGGAGGCACGGGTTTGGTGGTGGTTCTGGTGTTGGTTGTGGTGGTGACACTAGAAGAGAGTAGGGATGATCATAAGAGAATAAGTTTTTGGTTTGGTTTAGAGGTGGTTCCGGTGTTTCTAGAAGTACTGGGGAGCTGGCGGAGGTGCTGTTAGTGGTGGCGATGGTGGTGAAGGTGTATTGGCTGATTAGAGATGGTTGTGGTGGCGGCGCTGGTTACTGTGACGACGCTAGTAATGATGCCGGCGGTAGTGTTGGTTATGATGGAAAAGGAAATATAGGATAGGATTATGAAGGAACTAGTTTTTAAGTATATGGGTGTTTTAGTACCACCAAATCTCAAATTTTTTTCTCAATTTGTAAATTTTCGTTAGGTTTTAATTGATAAAAAAATAGCCATAGAAGGGACTCCCTCCCTACAGGCCTTCGGGCCATCCGGTCGGTCGGCCCAATCACCAAATTCTTATTTAAATCTCGTAAATATCTCTGAGTGATCATATTAACAGAGTTTCTGATCAGTTAATTGCATTGCAGGGAGAAATAAGTATAAATCGTTGAAGAAGAAAAGATGGCGTCCAAGGATAACTACGAAGAAGCCATTGTTGGACTCACCAAGCTTCTTAGGTACGTAGGAGCCGTGCCATGATAATTTTTATTTTCTTTCTGGCCCCATCTAATCAGTTATTTTCGTTACCTTTTGGTCCCACCACCTAACTGCCGTAGTTCAACTTCAACATTCATTTATACGAAGTACTCCGGTTTTGTTCGATAATAAAGAATTTGATGCTCACAGTTTTTAAATCATTGTAGACATCGGTTTTTTATTTACGTTTTAGTTTTGACTTTGGGTTTTTGGAATTTTGTTGTAGTGAGGATACAAGTCTAGGGGCAGTTGCCGGGGTGAAGAACGAACATATAACGGCTACTAGTAGTAATGTTAAAGCCGAAAGCGGTTTCTGCCCAGTTAACCGGATGAAAACTGGATTTTTCCAATTCAAGAAGGAAAAATACGAGTAAGCATATCTACTGTTCATTTTTACCTCTATTAAATGCAGCTTTCTTGGTTTGGTTTATTTAGTTCTTCGAGTCCATGGCAAATGACATGCCGATACGGCTCAAGACTTCAAGCAGAAATTGTATGTCTCTCAACTTTGACTCCAATTTAATGGGGTTGCATTTTTATTTTTATTTTGTTTTTTAGGACTGATCCAGAACTGTATGGGGAACTTTCCAAGGGTCAGAGCCCCAAGGTAAATTTTAATAAATCAAAAAGAAGCTTGGTACTTTTGTCACTTATCTATTGGAGTTTAACCGGGAACTTCAAGAACGGCCTGGCCATGATGGTAAAAAGAGTTCTGATTACATTGATTTGATCAATTTGTGATGATATGTATTTGCAGTTCATGGTGTTTGCATGCTCAGACTCTCGGGTGTGCCCTTCCCACATTTTGGGGTTCCAACCAGGAGAGGCTTTTATTGTGAGGAACGTTGCTAACATGGTTCCACCCTATAGTCAAGTAAATATTACTAGTTCATTATCAGTTTATGAAAATATAAGTGTCTTTTGAATAAAGTGCGGCAAACTTACTAACACAGCTGACAGATAAATTTGGTTTTGTTTTGAAATTTTCAGTCAAAGTACTCTGGAGTTGGAGCTGCCATAGAATATGACGTCTTGATGTTAGAAAAAACAGGGTTTTGAATAACTTGGACCATGATTTGATCCCTAGATCTATTGACCTCTAATTGTTTTTTCTTTTCTTTTTTTTTAATATTAAGTTTTACTTTCATTTAATTTCCAAATTCAGACAAGAAACTAGTCGGAAGCCTAGCAACAAGCTGGGCTCCAACTCCTTTTTGAACTACCACACTTAACCTATGAAAAAGGAAATCACCTACACGCACGTTAGCATCATGACTAGCAATATAGTTGTGAACGCTGAACGAAGTCTGTTGTACCGTCCCCAAATTCACCTAGAGTAGTGAAAGCCAAAGCACCAAATCCATATCCTTGTCAAAGTGCATTTTTCTAAATACTTGGTATTTTTGCGACCGACAAACATCCTTGATAGCCCGCCCCCTTCCAAAGTACGACCATTACTCCCAAGAAAGGGAGACACAATCGTAACATCGAAGCAAACGTCCGACCATTGTCCCAATTGAGCACAAGAACATCTCGCGGTCTCAAAGAAGTACCGTTGTTCGCAAGCATACCCAAGTCCACCTCTTTCCGTGCCCACCCGGCTCGATAACGGATGTCCGCAATCGTGTCGCGTACTAAATCATGTCGAAATTTTAAACCAACTTCATTTGTACGATGCACTTTTGCATGGTCACCAAAAGCATCCATCTCTCTTGCGAAGGGGCACAAACTACCTGGTTCAAACAAGGGAATACCAAGTCTATAACATAATACCGCACTAAAGCGCCTCGAACCAATTTGTTGATTTAAACCAGGGATGGGGATAGCCATTAAGAAATCCAGGCATGCTTCATTTGGTTGCTCTGCCATAGGAATGAATCACGTTGAGACAACTTGAATTGGGAAGTCAAGTTCTTCTTTCTTTGCATCAAAATAAACAGTTGCGAGTTGACATAGAATGGTTGGCGGTGTTATCGACGCATATAGGAGAAACAGGACTACACGGAGAGTTGAAAGAAGTCTGCAAGACGCTCAAGATGGGAGCTAAAACCACTGATGCCGGTGTGCCTCAATATGACAGATTGCAGTTCTAGTGTTTCCAAGCACGACGTCAAATAACAGTAATTCATAGTGTCTTGCATCGAGTAAACACCAAAACCACCTAGTCTGAGGGACAGCGTGGAAAATCGCATTTGCAAGGGGCCGAACCCTGGACCATCTCCTGTTATTATATGTTGTAGGAACTTGTAGAGACGAGAGTCAAACAAATCTTGAGCTGCAAGGGGCCGAACCCTGGACCATCTCCTGTTTTTCTTTTGAATAAATAAAACAATAGTCCCACATAGACTAAAATTTTAAGAATTTTAGACTTAAATACCATGGGTTTTGCCTAAAGGGCATACCCTTTGGGACTACTCATTTTTGTGTGAGGGGGAAAACCTAGACTATGGCAAGGTTGCTTTTCCCGTACGTGCGGTGCTTCGAACAGAAGCACGCACGTCGTCCGGTCGGGTTCATTAGACCGTGTCTTCGTGAGGAAGAATCTTACCTCTCTGTGTTTTTCTTTGCTAATAGAAAAGAAAACAAACATCATCATAGCCGCCACCTCTACCACCTTTCCATCATTATATTCCATCCCTGTTTTTCGCTTTAAAAGAAAAAAAAAACATTAACTCATCAACTTTGGCATCCGTAGGAGAGACAAACGAATGAGTTAATTAAAGTCTAGAGAGATGAATCATGTTTTATCATTTTTCTATTTAGTGAATATTTTACTTTAGAAAAGGAACATATTGGTAGAATAATTAAATAAATGTGATAGAAAATGGATCAATGAGGAGAGATATTTTTAATCCCCGACATAAGCATCATTTGACGCATGTTTTCTTGACACGGTCTTCAAGGTCCTGTCTGATTGAATAATCTCTATGTCTCGAATAATTCATGGTCTTCATCTTTTTCCATTTTCATGCCGAATCCTAAGTTTTAAAAGAACGGTTTTTATGTTTTAGGTAGAAAATGAGAAAAAGAAGTGCTATTGCTTCCACTTATTCTCTTTCTTGCTCGAAATTTTTTCATTGCATCCAAAGCTAAGAAAAATGTTAATGCAGAATATAAAGAAATGGGGTTCAACTCATTTTGAGGTGTAAGAGCAGCAGCAGTAGCAGGAGAGAGTAGAGATAGAGAGAAAAATAAACGCTTCTTTTCTTACTTGTTTTACTTAACAAAAACTAAGTTTTAGTCTTTTGGTTGTAAGTAACAACAAAACTAAAATTCCTCCGTCTAAAGTAGTAGAGAGCCGGAGAGTAAATGAACAAACAAAATGAACTCCTTCATGGTTTTGGTTTTCATTTTTTTTTTAAGAGAAAAACAACTCTATATTAACTCCTCTGTTTTTTAGTAGAAAAATAGAGTAGGAGAGAAAACAAGTTTTATTCTTCTATTATTTCTCTATGAGTTTTTTGAGTGAAACAAGATGGTTTCAATGAGTCTTTTTTCACTACCAAGTTCTAAGGGCGTTCTCTTGTATGCTACGAGAAGGAATGCTAACGATAGTTGTATTCTGGAGGCAACTCGCTAATGAAGCTATAGCATCTCTCTATTTAGAGTAGTAGCAGGCGATATTGTCTTTAGTTCAGCGTATTTATACGTGCCTCTATCAATTTTTGCTCCGCATGCTACTCGACGTGATGCATCCACCAAGTTGTTGCAAATCAAGCTAAGTATCACTTGTGCTTATTCAATTTATTTTCTTTATTGTTGTTACTAAATCCAACACTTGATTCTCAAGGTCTACATTTCCCATTTTCTGTTTCCTTTTTTCTTTTCCAAGTTTTCTGACGAACTTGAGAAAAATGTTCTAATTTAAATCTAATGGAGTAACATTTCTTATATGTCCCAACATATGAGAATGGTTCTTATACGGTACCACATTTGGTACACTGTCCTAAAATCCATAACTTTTTTCTAGAGAAAGTCATTTGGAAATGATGGTACCAGTGATATGAATTTATTCAATTTTTGGTCAAACCTTTTGCACCCCTTAAACATGCATAAATTGATAACCAAAATCTTTACCGTTCAAAAAGAAAATACCGTTCAAAAAGGAAAAAAAACTCTATATACCTATGCTTTTGGATGAATTTGAAAACCTTTTCTGCTAATACATATTCATTTGAAACAGGTTGAACACATTGTAGTGATTGGACACAGCTGCTGTGGTGGGATTCAAGGACTTATGTCTCTTTCTGAGGATGGTTCTACTTCTACGTAAGTCCTTACACTTGATTTTCATATTCGACATTAACGAAGTGCATGTTTCTTTTTTTTTTGAACGACAAACTTGAAAGATGTTATAAATGGCTTATAACAAATTGCTAAAACTGATTTGTATCCCAACTAAAACTGGATCCAGATGTAAACAAGAAAGATATCAAAGAGCTTACAAATACTGCTGAAACAGGAAACCCAAAAAACTAAAAAGTCTTCTTCTTCTACTAGATCTTGGATTTTCTAAGTGAAACCACTTTATTAATATATCAAACTGACTGATTAATATTAACAAATTGCTAATCAGTGGTTATATGTTAAATTTGAAATTTTTGTCAGTGACTTCATCAAAGAGTGGGTCAAGATCGGTTTACCAGCCAAGTCCAAGGTCAAGGCTGCAGGCCGTGATGCACCAGTTTCAGACCTTCACGAGCAGTGTGAGAAGGTAAGCCGAACCTGAAAGATAGATTTTAACTAACCACATGATGTAATGGCTGGTGCACTAAAGATAGATTTTAACTAGCTCTGGCACATTGTCTCTTTGTGTAATATGTGCAGGAGGCGGTGAATGTATCACTTGGAAACCTTTTGACATACCCGTTCGTGAGAAATGCATGCATTAATAAAGTATTAACGCTGAAGGGAGGTCACTACGATTTCGTCAAGGGATGTTTTGAGCTCTGGGACTTCGATTTTGGACTCTCCTTTACTTCCACCGTATAATATTTCCGGTTCTCCACGATATTTATTCCAAAATTTTTATCAAATGGAGGTAAATTTTTATAATAAAAGTCCATTATTTTTTTATTTTTTTTTATCTATAAAGAACAATATACTGGAGCAAGTCCACTGGGATCATTAAATCAACGGATTTTCCTATTTACCCCCTTCAGTGGGATCGACAAATAAAGTAAAATGGATGAACAAATTCTCAAATAAAAGGATTTGTCCATCACGTCTCAGATTAAGTTGAGTTTCTCATCCTGAGATGACCGCATCAATATGGCTCGGTTGGTCCATCTGAATCGAGGCGCGGCTCAAATACAGAGTCTCAAGACAACCGTTCTTGATTGAGCCAACAATGGCTAATCTCATCCAATGGCTCTAACTCCACTCCTTATAAATAGAATTAGGTTCGATTCCAAAATCACACATTTTATACCATAACTTCTAATAATTTCACCTCAATATCCTTCAATTTCAAACTAGTAATCCCAGTATATGTAGAGAAAGACTCTAAAAAAAAAGACAACCCCATCATAAACACAAAATACTTCGTCACAAAAAGTTCGCGGTCTAGAGTATTGTCTGGATGAAGGTAAAGCAATTTGCAGAGGTAACATTTTTAACAATTTTGTCAGGAAACTGAGAATCCAAAACTACTTCCGGGTTGTCAAGTCGTTAAATAAACCGACAAAAAGGAATCATTTTCAAATTGTTTAATTGATTTTTAAATCTCTTATCACATTCAAGTGACTTTTTACTTACGTCATTCACACGATCTTTGGGCATCGAATCGTTAATGTTATTCTAAGAATAAAGACCTGAGTAAATTCTTCTCAATTTCTTATTTTCTCGACAGAGATGGGTTAGAAAAGGAGTGACAGAAAAGTTGTCAACTTTTCCACCGGTTTCAAAAACTTAACATTCTCTGAGATTTCCTCATCAACATCTCTATCAATATCTGAGTCACCTTCGTCAGAAAGTTCATCCAACTCTTCTTCTAGGCGTGTTTCCCAGTTATTAACAGTTTCTACATCACGAGGATGTTTAGATATTGACCTAGATGTGACAGTTCTCTCACATGAATTTAAGCTTTAAAAAACATATGGTAATTTCTGAACTGGTACGTTGTTAGAGATAGACTCGTTCATAAAAATCAGATTGCTTTAAACACGGACTTATTAGGTCTTAGCGTCTTTGCATGCTCTGACACCAATTGAAAACGCGGGGGTATAAAAAGTATTCCCAATATTTCGTTCGACAATCTGTATGAACTAAACTCCAATATAATTCCGAGAGCACCAACTTAAAGTGAGACTCAATTAAGAAAGATATCAAAGAGATTTATACAATCAGTAAATCAACTAGATAGAAATCCATGGGACTGATTGATATGAGAATAACTTGGACGATACCAAAGACCAATGCCCGAGTGTCAATCAAGTTCTATTCAACAATCAAGGTCGGATTTATCAATTGATTGAACTATTCACAAACTGTGATATTTCAATTATATAAACAAATATAGTGCGGCAAAGAAATAACACAGACACTAGAAATTTTATTGACGAGGAAACCGAAAATGCAGAAAAACCCCGGGACCTAGTCCAGATTTGAACACCACATTGTATTAAGCCGTTACAGACTCTAGCCTAGCTATTACAAGTTAACTTCACACTGGAATATAGTTCATCCCTAACCATGTCTCGCACCAATTAAGGTATAGTCGTGTTCCTTACGCCTCTTAAATCCCAGTAGAACTCTACGTACTTAATTCCCTTAGCTGATCTCAGCCACAACTAAGAATTGCTATGACCCAAAGTCGAAGACTTATAAAAAAAATTATCTCCCATATATATGTCTATCCTTTATTCTTTTTTTTTTTCTTTTTTTGATAAATAAATCAAGGTGAACATGAACTAACTAATAAATCGGTCTTATACTCCTGAAGAGCAGCCTAAAAGTATTAGTGACCTCACAATAACTGATTAACAGAAGAAGTTATTGCGGAATAACAAGAGTCTGAGACGAAGAACTTTTGTGATTACTTTTTATATCTTACCTATCAGAGAGGATTCTCGAGTAAATATTAGAGAAGATAAAACTCAATATGATAGAATAAGTAATATCAGAATGCACAACTACAAAGAAAATAGTTGGATCTGGATTCATAAATCCCAAATGAAGTCTTCAAGTCGTTAACTTAATAATGGTTTCAGAAAAACCTAGGTTAAAGAAGAATCGACTCTAGTTTACAACTAGGACACATGAGCGTGTCGGAATTGGGTTTCCTAGCTGCTAGAGGTCTTTCAAATCAGGGTTGCTTACAATTTATAGCTAAGAAAGCTTAGTAACAAAGAAATTGATATTCACCGTTAGATGAACTCCTGATTTAATATTCAAGCTAAGTATGCTTAGAAACTAAGCAATTAATCTCCACCGTTAGATGGTCTTAGCTTGTTGCACACAAATGAAATATACCTATATTCATATATTGATGAATTGTACCCCAAACATGTATACCTTGTTGGCTCAATAATAGTTAACTAAAGTTATCCATATTAAAACTCATAACTTAGCCATATTCATACAACACTTCTATATCAAATATGATGATCAATCAATCATGATAGATAATCAATTGAATCTAAATGTGTTTCAAGAGATTTGGTCAAATATCATCTCATAGGAATATGCATATAAACCATTTGAAACAAAATCGGTTTGGTTTGTAATTATACAAAGTACTTATACAAGAACCAATTCATAAACATAATGCCACGGTTTGTAAAACTAGTTCACATACCTTAAACATTAAAGTTTCAGGGACTTAAGTTTGCAAACAAACCTAAGTTCTTGAGTATGAAAATCATACTTTACCGATTTTAGAACTTGACCACTGTGTTCGCGAACAACAATTTCAGACTTTGGCTTTGTACAGTCGTTCGCAAATAGGGTACGCGAACAAAAGTTCCGGACTTGGTTTTTGTCTATCCGTTCGCAAACAGGGTACGTGAACAACGATTCCGGACCTTTACACAGGTAAACCAGTTCACAAAAAAGTTTCGTAAAAAATAGTTTCGGACCTGAACTAGACTTCCAAAGTGTACATACAAAGTATACATACTGTGATATATCCAAGTATTAGTAGCCTAACTAAAACTCTCATTTAATCATTGTAACATTCTTAGAAGATACCAATGGTAATATTACACATACCACTAGCTTCAAGCAATTTTCAAGTGATTAATCGATCAATACAAAACTTCCCAAGTTAACATCAAATGACCGTCTCACACAAATCATGTAAGATGTTCAAGGTAATTTTCACATGATCATCTTTGAATTAATATTTATTTTTCAACAAATAAACTATCTCCAACTAAACTCGTCAATTATATGATGAACTTAGATAAATCTAAAATCTTCCAACACATATTTCGATAAATAGATAAGCGAGATAAACTCGGCTCGAAATATCAAATGTGTATAATGTAGAAATCTATATAGCCGTAAGATTTATTCTCATTAGAAGATAAAATATAATAAACTTCTGAGTGATAGATAAGTTTCAGTCTCCGTATACCTTTTGTTGATGAAGTTCCTCCAAGCTCTTCAGTATATCTTCTTCTTCAATTGGTGAACGCCGTGAAGTCTAAAGATCAACTATACACTTCTTTCCTAATCCGAGAAATAGTTATAAGTAGTCAAGAATCAATTATGTAGTTTTGATTAACTAAACTTGACAAACAAGCTTGAGATAGTAACACTTGCGAGTTCGACCGAGCAGCGCTCTAACAGGTTGTGATGACAAAGTTCGTAGAATAAACATGTCTTTGTATGGTTTGAAATAAGCACATAAACAATGACATGGAAGTTTTTAATCATGTGATTATGAGTAGTGGATTTGAGTTAAGAATCTGACAAGTATATTTATAGTAAACTTGTTAAGGATATATTTGTGATTGTATGCTTGTATGTTGATGATATACTTATACTCGATACAAACATAGATGTGATTAATTACACTAAACGCATGCGCTGAATGGTAATTTTGACATAAAAGTCTTATGCTCTATTGATGTGATCTTAGGAATGAGGATTAGAACGCATTCTAATGGTTATAGTCTTAGTCATTCTCACTTTGTTGAATCTGTGCTTAAGAGATACAATTAATTTGATTGTAAGCCTTATTGTACTCCGGATGATCCATCTTTTAGATTAAAGATAAAATAAGGTTAATGGAGTTTCTTAACTTGAATACTCAAGAGTTATAGGATGTCTGATGAATTTAATGAACTGTAAGAGTCCGTACATTGCCTATATTGAGAGTAAGTTAAGTAGATATACTTATAGTCCAAATCAAGAACATTGGGATGCACATAGTAGAGTATTACGGTACCCAAAATACTTTATTACCTTTTGTTTGATTTACGAAAGGTATCTTTCTATCCTTGAGGGACTTTGTGATGCAAATTAGATAGTTTACTCAGAGGAGTCCAAGTCTATGAGTGGATATGCTTCAAATATTGCTAGCATGGTTCCACCCTAATGTCAAGTAAATAATACTAGTTCACTTCATTGTCAGTTTATGAAAACATAAGAGTCTTTTAAATGAAGTTCTTCAAACTAACTAATATAGAAGACAGATAAATTTGGGTTTGTTTTGAAAATTTTAGTCAAAGTACTCTGGAGTTGGAGCTACCATAGAATATGATATCTTATATCTCAAGGTCTACATTTCCCGGTTCTTGTTTACTTTTTTTCTCTTGATGTTTTGCTAAGGATTAAATGAGAATATATGGTAATAATACTTGCATGAATATTGATATTCATTTGAAACATATTGAGCATATTGTGATGATTGGACACAGTTGTTGTGGCGGGATCAAAGCACTTATGCATTTTTCTATGGATGAATCTACCTCTACGTAATTAAGTCCTCACCCTCAATTTGCATAATCTTAAGTATCTTAGTAAAAAGTTTCAACATTTGCTATGATTGAAAATTTTGTCACTGAATTCATCAAAGAGTGAGTAAAGATCGATTTACCATCCAAGTCCAAAGGTCAGGGCTGCATGCCATGATGCACCAGTTTCAGACCATCACGAGCAGTGTGATAAGGTAAGCCTAACCTGAAAACATGATTCTTATCTTAGTTTTTCTAACCACATAATGTAATGGCTGGTGTACTAAAGATAAATTTTAACTAGTTGTGGCATATTGTCTCTTTGTGTAATATGTGCAGAAGGCGGTGAATGTATCACTTGGGAACCTTCTGACATACATATTTATGAGAAGTGCATGCATTAACAAAGTATTGATGCTGAAGAGAGGTCACTATGATTTCATCAAGGGATGTTTTGAGCTCCGGGACTTCGAGTTTGGACTCTCCTTTTCTTCCATCATATAATATTTCATGTTCTCCATGATATTTAATCCAAAAGTTTTGTCAAATGGCGGTAAATTTTATAATAAAAGTCCATTTATTTTATCGATAAAGAATAATATACTAGAGCAAGTCCACTGGGATTGTAAAACCAACATATTTTCATATTTACCCTCTTAAGTGGGATTGAAAAATAAGTAAAATGGATGGACAAACTCTCAAGTAAAAGGTTTTGTCCATCATGTCTCAGGTTAAGTTGAGCTTCTCAACTTGAGATGACCGCATCAATATGGACCGGTTGGTCCATATGAACGGAGGCGTGGCTCATATACAGAATCTCATCTCATATTGAGATGATCATTCTTGATTGAGCCAGCAATAGCTAGTCTCATACAATGGCTCTAATTTCACTCCGTCTAAACAGAATTAGTTTCGATTCCAAATTCACACATTCTACACCCGCAACTTCTAATAATTTCAGCTCAATCCTAAACCTTCAATCTCAAACTCTTTGTATCAGTAAATTTAGAGAAAGACTCAAAAAGAATGACAACTCTATCATAGACAAAATATACTTCGTCACAAAAAGTTCTTGGTCTAGAATATTGTCTGAATGAAGATAAAGCAATTTGCAGAGGTTATGTAACATTTACACTTGATTCATTCGATGGTGTTCAACAACCACATCATATGCTTGGGGGGACATTGTTACACTATTTTTTTTAGGAAACTGGGAATCCAAAATTACTTCTGGGTTGTCTAGTCATTTTGGTAAATTGATTTTTAAATTTGTTATCAAATTATTGTAAAAGCTACCTTATATATGTTTAAGCTGCGGAAATAAAAAAATTGAGATGAATGGAAAAGAACAAGAAGTTTGAGTTTCAAGTACGAAGCATGCTTCCACATCCTGAGAAAACTGAACCAGTATAACCATGATTTGTTGGATGGATATCAACTACCAAGAGAATCCCCTTAAGAGACTAATGGATCCCAGCATGGTGCTCAATCCCAACCTGGTGGATCCTAACATGGTTTTGAAGGTTTTCCTTATTCTTCACAAGAAACAACCTCAATATCTCACACCAACACTGGTGGATGATGGTAATTCCAATTTGAACGTTAATGGGAATAATGATAGATGAGATGGAGTGACTGTGAAAAAAAAACTCATAAAGAAAGCTCAAGATGTTGTATAATCATCAACTTCAGAATATCAACTTCAAGATTTTTTTGAAAAACAAGAAAAACCTAATGGTTAGTTAATGTAATGTTCGGTCACGTAATAAAGGTGTAAGTTAGAATATGTTTGCTAGCTTAGTAGTATGTGGTAGAGAGTGTCCCACATGTTCTCTTGTTTTGGTCTTAATAGAAAGCGAATAAGAGTGAGGAAGATTAAAACATTAAGTCAATAAGAGAGTGAGAAGAACTAAGAGTTCCCACTTCTATATTATCAATTATCTTCAAATCTTCATATCAATAATCACCCAAACATACAACACTGATGTAGTTAAAATAGTTGAGCATAATAAAATGGATCCAAAAATAAAAAAAAGGTTGTAAGGCAGTTTAAAAAATTATTCTTTATGCACACATGAGAGGAATCATGGGAATGGACATGACAAAGATGAATCGGGCATAACTGAAATTATAGCAAGAATAATTTGATGAAATTTAAGCACAGAAGGTACAACAATGCCCATCAGTAGTTCATGTTGATACCGATTAGGAAGACACCTTAGATGAGGATAATAATAATTGAAAAAGCGGGGGTCTAACAACCACACCCAATATTTCGTTTGGCAATCTATATGGAACAAACTTCAATATAATCTTAAAAACTCAATTGAGAAATAATATTAAAGAGATTTATCTCCTTCTCAACACAATCAATAGTTAAACAGAAGCAAGTCTGTAAACCTGATTTTAGTGTGAGATTTCTTGAAACAAACTTTTTGTTAATCACAACCTATTCAATATCCACCGTGTATAAACCTCTTTAAGAAACAATCACTAAAGGAATATTTCAACACAGTGTCCACTTGAAATAGGGTTAGTCCGGACTGGTCTAACAATGTGAAAATAACAAAAACAATTGTTCAAGATCAATCAAGTCTTATCCAACAATCAAGGTCGGATTTAACAACTATGATTGATTAACATACAACCTGTATTATTTCAATTATATAAATAAAATATAATGTGGAAAAGAAATAACACAGACACCAGAAATTTTGTTAACGATGAAATCACAAATGCAGAAAAACCCCGGGACCTAGTCCAGAATAAACACACACTGATTGTAAGTTGTTATACCAATTTCCTACTACCTATTCGGACCAGATGTAATACCTTCTTCAGCTGTATAGAACACCTAGCAGAATACCGATTCTCTTTAGGAATTCTTTACACAAATCTTCTAGCAGAACCTAAGGCTCTCTTTAGAAGATACAACAACACGATTGATATGATTCAATATTTTTTTTGCATAAAACACAAGTTTGATTTCCATTTAGATGTAAATCAAGGTTTTGGAAATCTTGTAGATTAGGGTTTTAACTTACAATCAGTATGCGTACTCACAAGAAGTCCGTGAACCTGATTTTTGTAAGTGAACTTGGGTGATTCCAAAGATCAATTTCCAAGTTAAGAAAACCCTAATAATTCTACAACAAGAACAACTAGATAAATCTAGAGATATCTTGCTTAAAACTTCTCAAGGATTTTTACGAGATGCCTCAATAGAAGTTTTTCTTTCTAGTTTCCGATTTTGACTAACAAGTGTTGGTATACGATCGGAAACTGAAATCTATCAAAACCTGGAGTTTATGATCAACAACTCTTGAATGGTTTTATATCAGAAGAGAAAACCTTAGAATAGACAAGAGGTGAAAAATCTAGATTACAAGTTGTATAATCAATCACGAAGATTAGATTC
This sequence comes from Papaver bracteatum, assembly GCA_023529315.1. NCBI lineage: Eukaryota > Viridiplantae > Streptophyta > Magnoliopsida > Ranunculales > Papaveraceae > Papaver > Papaver bracteatum. The sequence continues at coordinate 868,119 of JAJJWX010005204.1, forward strand.
AACTTGTCTTTGTGATCCCCAATACAAAGACTTTTATCTCACTCTTGTCCACGAAGAACATAAGACATGGAAAACAACCTTATGAAACTAACACCAATTTTCCAAAAGGGGATAAAAACGTGTAGCACTCACGAACCCTTATTTATAGTGAAACATAGATTGAAAACTAAGCAAATCTATTTTCCTTTTTCAAGACTCTCCTAATTTTGGGAGTCTTTCCTAATTTAAAACTCTTGCCAAAATAGTTAAATAAATAATTAATTAGCAAATATTGTATTTATGTGAATAAATCACAAATTAAATTAGGAATTAATCACAAACACTTTAATATGGTAATCGAAGATGTTTGGAGTAATATCTAACTTGCCTAGATAAGGAAACATCTCCAACTTGACCAAAAAAGCTTTTTAGTCACGTATTGGGCCCAAGTTTGCGAACTTACAAACAGCCCATGAATTGTTTCCTACAAATGAACTTAAATCACTCATAACTTGGCTCGTTGGATTCACAAGCTCATTCACTATAACATGAGATCCTTTATAGGGATAAAGGTTATTATCACCAAAGTCATGAATCAAATAACCTCAAGTATATATACATAAATGTACATTTACCGTCATTGGAAATGTTCCATAGAGTGAGCATTTATCTCGATAGATTATAAAGGTATAATTGAACAAGAATCCAAATGAAATCAATCACATACCTTTTTTGATGAAGTACTTGTTGACTTCTTCTTGTAGTCTTCAATCTTCATCCTTTAAGTATAGCTTCGATTCAAATTCTTAGACCTAATGTAGTCCGAAACTATCTTTAGTATGCTAAATCAAGAATGTGTTTTGGCAACTAAAATTGACAACTAACTTGACACACCAACGCTAGTGAGTTCAACCGAGCTATGCTCTAACAATAATGCCATTACAGTGCTGGCTTAGTTTTAAATTCTGGATGTACTATTTAGCCAGTTTAATTTCAATGTAATTCTTTTGTTTTAAATTCAATTCAATTTAGCCATACGAACGTGTATGGGTATCTCCAAGCTTCTTTTTGGCCTTCGTATTTGTCACCCAGACTATATTATGGAGGCGGTAGATATATTTGATAGAGGCTTGCGAGAAGTGGTGGAAGGCATCGTGGTGTGCGGGGGACCGTTCTTTGGAGAGCTTCAGTGGAGACTATCTACTCTACCTATCAGATATGGAGGTCTTGGACTTTATACTGCTAGGGAGGCATCTGAGTATGTTTTTGTGGCTTCACGTGTGCAATCTTGGGGATTACTGGGATCACATATTGAGGAGTAGTGGTGTGGACGGTATGGATGATAATTTTAATAAGGCTTTGGAAACGTTACAATTGACTCTTCCTGATTTTGATCTTAACAACTTCACCAATAAAGACAACGCCCCCCCTAAAGCACAAAGCATCCTGGCGAGTGCTCTTTTTGGTAAAGTGGTTAAGGACATTGATAGAGTTTACATGCTAACGGAGAGACAGAAGCGGTTTTTGGTTGTTTGCAAGCAAAAGACATGCCCAAGATTTTCTTCTGGCTATTCCGATTGAGGGGCTAGGGCAGAAGATGTCTCCTTTGGAGTACCGGTCTATCCTCAAATACAGGTTAATGATCCCGCTTTATCCCTCTGACTCTCGCTGCCCTGCTTGCATCACAAAGTTGCTTGGATTCATATGGTGAACATGCAGTTCATTGTAAAGTAGACCCTGGTTATAAATATAGACATGATCATGTGAGGATATTTTGTATGATGTACTGTGGAGGTCTGGCATTTCGGCAAAGAAAGAAGCACTGTGCATTTCCCGATGGACCCACTTGAAGGGAGATCGACACTAAGACCATTTGATGTTCTTATTTTTGGATGGGCTAATGGGAAACACACATGTGTTGACCTCACGGGGGTATCTCCTTTGATAGGAATTGGACATGGCACCTTTACAGGAAGCAGCGCTAAAGGCTGCCTCGGGTAAGATATCGAAGCATGAGAAAGCATGTGTTGACAATGGGCATGCTTTCGTCCCCTTTGCTTTTGATACTTTTGGCTATTTGGCTCCGAAGCGGTTGGACTACTCAAGAGGGTCCCAGAAAGTCATGCGCAGCAATGTAATGACCCCTGGCTCACGAGATTTTATTTTTAATAGGATAGGTTTTGCTATTCAAAAAGGGCTAGCGGCACAGCTTGTCGCTCGCTTGCCTAGTATGTAATTTTTATCTTTTAACTTCTTTGAATGAATAGAACATTTAATCTTTAGTTTGAATTTCAGTGTTAGTTTTTCTAATTTGATCCTAAATTTCAATTTTGATATTTGTGTTCAATCAAATTACGCAAATCGCATAAAATTAAAATAAAGAAATTAAACTAAATGCTCATTAAAACATACAAAACCAAACCCTTAATAATAAAAGAAAGAAAACTAAATCCTTTAAGGGTTTCTTCTTCCAAAATAATCCCACAAGTGTGCAATGAGATCCTACCTTAGTCTTAAATGTAACCTATGTTTTGAATTCTCTCTTCAGCCATTCTATACTCTCTTGTGGGCACATCCCAGGAGGGTTTAACCTCTTTCCTCAAATATTTATCTGGATAACTTGTTCAACTTTTATCCCGTCGATTTACTTCGATTACCATATTATGCAAAATGATAGGTGTGAAAATCATATTTATTTACATTGGTTTGAACAAACGATCTGGTATATGGAACTTCCTACTCAAATTTCCAAATTCTTGTTCGACATCCTTCCAAAATGTTATCTGTTTTTTCTTAAATAACTTTTGAACACAGACAAATTCCCATGTTGGGGTACCTCAGTGTAATCTTGAACTAAATTTGATCACACTGGATAAATTACATCCATAAAAAATACCATATGGTATGACCATTGTCTTTGATAGGAAAATTAGCAGTTGGAATATTTTCATACATCAATTCTTCGAAAAGTGGTGTTTTATACAAGATATTGATGTCATTGTTGCAACCCGGGAGGCAAAAAAAAAATCATGCCATATCCAACAATCATAAGCAACTACTGATTCTAGAACCACAGTCAGTTTTGGATAATGTCCCTTATAATGACCTTGTCAAGCATACAAATATCCATGCCACACCCAATACATGCAGCCAAGGCTACCTAACATTCCGGGAAATCCACTTTTCTTATTTGGAGCTAGCAATTGGTCGACATCATCTTGCGTTGGTTGTCGTAAAAAATATGGACCAAAAATGGTTTACTACAGTTTCACAAAAAATTGTAAGATTTTGGTATAATAATGTTTTGTTTGTATGAATGTACTTATCACATGCATTCTTAGGCGCACCATAGCCTAGAATTCTTGGGAATAAGTAACATTTTTCTCAGGATTATGTCCTCGAATGTTTCGTGCATCAATTTGATAGTTGGATCGAAGTTTTACCCGACAAGTCTCTCCAATAACCCCCATGAAAAAGTGTTGTCGCATGCAATAATGAATTTAAAAATCTTGATCAGATTACACAACTCTATTAATAAAATGATCATGCAACATTTTTTTGTGTCCTTCCACTTAAAATATCCATGTACATCTTCTTCTCGGTACAGCTCAGGTTCTGAATCTCGCAAAACTTTCCCCATGTATAATTGTAGCATGGTGTTGGTGAGAATTTTCTCATCATCTGAATCTGCATTCATTTGATCCAATTTCTGCATAAACCCTTGTTGTTGTTGCAAAATTACTTCATCTAATAAGTTGCACTTATACGTATTCCGAATCAGGATCCATAATGAAAGAAAAGAATGAAAACAAGAAATAAACATTTAAGAAATTTGAAGTTTTTTTGTGAAAAAAAAAAGAAAGAATTGATAGTAGTTGAGTATGTTTATAAAGGTAGAAGTAAATATGGTCGCTGGGATCCAATTAACAATTAGTCATTTCCACTGAAGCTAGGAACGGTCGTCTCAATATTGGCACAAGTATCGATTTAGTTTTAGTCATGCCTCATCTCAATGTGGGACGACGGTTCCATGTTGCTATCGTCGGTTCAGTTTAGTTCGATGAACCATTTTATTACATATCGTTCCGGAAGGCGGTTGAGTCTTCCATTCTTTTATTCCTCTCTCAAATCACTAAACTTATGAAGCCTTGTTTCCATAGTGGACCACTTTGGTGACATGCCACCGATCCATTTTCCAAGTTTGTGGAATCTAAGAGAAATTCAAAGGAAAAATATGGAGTCTTCCTCCTCCCTTGAAGAATAAAAAATAAAGTGGATAAGTGACCTTTCTCTAGCAAATCATTCAGTGTAGAAGTCAGATTGTCCATCCACTTGGCATATCAAATGTCCAATAACCCACCGAAGATGCTCTTAGATTAAAAAAAAAAAAGGTTACAAGATAATACCACCTAAGGAGGAATGTACTAGAAATAGAAAAAATTGTACAAAAGATAAAATCAAGATATAAAAAGGACTCAGGGAGGTTTAAAGTAAAGCTTATCTCAATAACACATCACATTCTAATATGAAACTTTGTAAAATTTATCTTTGATGCCCACGAAAAGATATTGTATTTAACCATGTCGATAAAATGCGGGATCGCTGAACCTTTCCATGAAAGATATGTGAGTTACGCTTTTTTCACACACACCATATGATAGCTCGGGGAATTAAATTCCAGAGATTTTGACATTGGTTAGGATTTTGAAGAGTCTCCATACCAACTTAAAATAAAAGCCTTATTGAGACAGTGGACATTACGAGTTCTTAGACCTCCTTAAGATTTAGGCTTACCAATATAACCCCAAGATCTAAAATATGCAGCACGCTGTGGATCTTTCTTGGCCCACCAGAAAGAACGCTAAATAAAATCAATCTTCTTGGTGACTTTCTTAGGAAGCAAAATATAGAACATATGATAAACAACTAGATTAGCAAGAACTTGTTTAGGAATAATAGTTCTCCCTACAAATTAAGGGAGTTTTTTTTTCGAATAGCAAACTTAAAATAAAAAAAATTTACGAGAAAGTAAAAAAAATTCTGATTTTTCTCAATAAAGGAGAAGAGGCATACCTAAATACTTCTCAATTTTTGACATGAACATCAATTTCAAATACTTAGGTACCAGTGAAGAGACCTAATTTTTTAAAATGTATGACTTGGCCCGATGTTTTAGAGAAAAATTCAATAACTTTTACAAGATTTTTTTTCCTGAGCTAGTGAATATTTTGAGAAAAGATATAGTCGTCAGTGAAAACAAATGGGATATGGAAGGAAAAATGTTATTTATTTTAAAGCCTTCAACTTTATTACCATGTTCAGCTTGAATAAGAAGTGAGTAAAAACTTTCCTGCATAAAATGAAAATATATGAAGACAAAGGGTCACCTTATCTAATACCCCTAATGGGAAAAAAATATGGACTTGAAGTTCTGTTAAGGACAATACTAGTACATTGGTAAATATTATGACACAAATCTTTAAAAAAACTAATCTTTTAAAGACGATAATAATAAAGGGCCTCCATAATATAACAAAGGCTTTTGTGATGTCTAACTTAATAGCCAGGAACCCCTTATTTCAATTATCTTACAGAATATAAAAATTTAGTTTCAGTTCTCTTGCGGTATCTGAAATATGAATTAATTTCAATTCTCATGCGGAATATGAAATATGAATTTCATACTTCTGACGTCGAGTCAGACATATAAAAAATTCTGATATTTCTAGGCGATTGTACGATTTTATCCTTCATTTAAAACCCATCATCAATAAAAGGAAAATCATATCTGATGGGAAAATCTTATACCCATTTTGCTCCCACGTGAAATGGGAAAACACGAAAAACGAATATGCAAACCAACAAATTCGTGAGTTTACCTGTAATACTCTGTATTTTTAATTACTTTTTGGGTCGGGTTATACCGAAATTAATTGACCTTGGGTCTTAGGTTATTGTTCCTTGGCCTTAGCCTAGGTGGGTTGGTTGAACTAGAAAGGCTACAAGTTAATATAGAACCCACAATTGGGGGATATGGGAATTAATTGGGGGATATAGCTACGGGACAAAATAGGTGTCCAAATAGCAATTCTGGGTGATCCCCTATGTAATTATTTTTTTTAATTCCTAATCTAGCCCCCACTAATTAGGATTAGTGATTAAGTATAATTAGTAAAATGTTAAGTATTTGGGGGATAAATTAGTGTGTATTTTTATTTGTGTTTGGGTGAGAGTAGAAGGAGGGAAAAAAATATTTGAGAGGAATTTCTTTTTTTGAAAATGGGAAGATGATTGTGATGAGAGAATTACTGATAATAAGAGGTTGAAAAATTGATTTTTTTTTCTTTGAATCCACCATTGTTGCAGCTGAAAAAGCTTGGTGCCGGCATGGTATTCAACCAAAAACTCATGCCGGAAATTGTTGGAAATGTTCATAAATTGTTTGCCACTATCCGGGGGGGCTACGGCGTAGCCCCAACGAGAGGGCGTAGCTCTCTCGTTACGATTTTTTTTCATGGTTTTGATCTTCCGAATGTTGATTTTTTTCTGGTTTTGAACAGGTACCGGCATGGTAATAGTTTTTTCGAGCGTGCCGGTACCTGTTCCGGCATAGTATTTTGCTTAAATACCTATGCCGGAACAGAATGAAAAGTATCCAGAATGTTGATTTTTTTTTTTTTCACTTGACTACCGGCATTGATAGGAAATTATCGGGCATGCCGGTACCGTGTTCCGGCATATGGTCTTCATCAATTCTGGCATGGTATTCATCACTTCTATTTTGAATTTTCGGCTTTAAAAGCTTGGTGCGGCATGGTCGAGTTGATATGAAGACCATGCCGGTATTGTATTCCTAAGATAGGAAATAAATATGAATACTATGCCGGAAAACAATACCGGCATGGTCTTCATATCAACTTACCATGCCGGCACCAAGCTTTTTAAAGCCAGGAAAAATTCAAAATGGAAGTGACGAAGACCATGCGGAATTGATGAAGACCATATGCTTGAAACACTGATCGGCATGGTCTTCATCAATTCGGCATGGTCATCATCACTTTCAGCATGATCTTCATCACTTCCGAATAAAAAAAAATTCGTTTCCAAAGTGAGGTGAAGAGAATTTGATATAGAGTGGGGAGAGTTTAGAATTTGAAAGGGAATGGAGAATATTTGGGTTTCAAAGCTCTACCCCTAAATAAGATTAATAAGAAGTGGAGATGGAAATGGGGGATATGATTTAGATTTTTGATTTTAAGTTTTTAATTTTTATTTTGAGGGAAGAAGTGGAGATGGAAATGGGGATATGATTTTGTTTTTTGATTTTAAGTTTTTGATTTTTATTTTGAGGGAAGAAGTGGGATGGAAATGGGGGATATGATTTTGTTTTTTGATTTTAAGTTTTTTTATTTTATTTTGAGGGAAGGGTATTTTAGTATATTCATAACCAAAAGTCACCCCTTAGCACACACCATGGGTTGGGGGAAGTAATTCATATCCCCCAATTAATTCCCATATCCCCCAATTGTGGGTTCCAATTAAACTAGGTTATTCATCCTACCACATAATAAAAGAACTAATGTATATAGGAAGGTAATCTTTTTGATATTATCATGATATGGTGAGGCTAATTTTTCTAGAAAACCTCAACGGCAATGAATATGAAGCTAATTTTTTGTGTGACATGTTCTTACTATAAGTCTTTACATTCCCACCAAAAATGAGAGTATTCCGAAATATGAAAATTCACCCTCTACAAATTTTAATTTCAAGTGTTTATCTTTCACGATTGATATTCAAAATGGTAGATGGTAATCTTATACGTCTCAGAATGTTCTCATTTTTTGTTGGAGTGCATACCTTTATAAGAGGAACATGTCACCAAAAAAATAGCTTCAAATCCATTGTCATTTGGATTTTGTAAAGAAAATGACGTTACCATGTCATGATAATGTCAATATAAGCATGTCATCGGATCCTGCCCCTATATGTATATGTATAACATTTAGAAAACACAGTATTAGGATCTTTAATTCAATTATCAATACAAAATTATCTTTCTTCATCAGTTTTTTTTTAGCAGATCCCACACAATTAATCAAGTCATTTTGTGATGTGGTGCCCATACTAAAATAGTCTGTTCTTTTATTGAAATTCAATGGGTAACATAGATGAAGAGTACATGTTAATATAAAGTTTGTTCAAACATTGAGGTTGAAAGAAAATAACTTAGATGGTATAATGATTTAAGTGATTTTTCTTAAGTTACTTCTGTAAGTGATTTTTTTTTTCATCTTCGATTGTTATTGATAAAGAGCTAGGGAAGTTTCTATGGTAATGGGTAAACTGATTTTTTTTGCAAATTTCATAGAAAAACGAACAAATTTGGTCATTATGGCCTACTAACAATTTCAAATCCACTCATTATCAAAAAATTTCCTCTGGTTTTCTAAACATTAGTAAACAAAAACAATATAATATAATAAGATGGTGGAAGGATCCCTTCACACTTCTTTATTATCACACTTTGGAGCCCTATTTTGTGAATAAAAACCAAATGGTAACAAATCTGATATGTTCCTCTTGCAAATCTCTGCATATCTACCAAAAATGATCGCATTTTGAAATGTATAACACCATCATCTACCGATCTTAATTTCAATGGGTAAAAGTCTGTCGATTTTCAATTACTCATTTTCAAAATAGTTGATGGTGATGTTATACGTTTCCGGATGCGCTCATTTTTGGCTAGAACATAGAGTTTTGTAAGATGAATATACCCCAAAATATTAGCTTCAAATTCGTAACCATTTGGTTTTTATTCAAAAGATAACGTCTAATGTTTGTGATAATGTGAGAATAAAAGTGTGAAGGGATCCTCCCTCAATAAAATGAAGGACAGTCCTTAGATAGACCCTATTTTGACAATATCTAATAAGATATAGTAGTCTTTAGATCTCGCAAATCAGCTATCTCTAATCATCAGATGAAAAGATCGAGCTACATATGACCTGATTTGTTTTATTCAAAGTTATTTTCTTCATGAAACCTCGTTCGATAACTTTTGTTTGCCTCCAATCTTGATGGAATTTGTGGTTCTCCATGATTATTGAATATTGAGTACAATATTAAACTTCAGAAATTCTTTTCTCTATGCCTTAAATTGTCCATCAAATAACCCTTAACTAATTGATATTACGTGAAATAATTTTGCCTCATCCTCACATCACAAATTTGGAGAGCCAGATTATTATCTACCTGAAGACTTGAAATAAGAATGGAATATACAATCCATTGAAAGATCTCTCGTTGATTTATTAATTAAATTGTATTCCCAATTTACATTTATATCATATTATTCTCTTTGGATAACCGAAATCCCAATTATGTTCCCTTAATATTTATCAGTTGGTTCCTCTTCAAAATGATCCAACATGAAATCTAATGAAAAGACACATTAATAATTCATTTTACAATATGAATTTGCAAAACTGGAAAGACTGGTTATAAAACCCAATACACTCAACAAACCCTAGAATGACTGGTTATAAATTCCCTCATTATTTCTGCTGATCAAGAAGTCAAGATTCAAAAGAAGGAGAAAATGATTTTTGATTTTTAATTCTTTATTCCTCGTCCATATAAATCTCAACAGGATTGAAAGATGAAATTACATACAGATAAAACTCGAAGGAGGCATTAAATCGCCCCAAACAAAGGGAAAATAGATATGATATCTAAACAGATAATGGGTGCCCCAGAATATTCATCTAATAGTTATGGTTGTTATAGCATTGCATGGTCGAACTCGCATGCGTTGCTATATCAAGCATGTTTGTCAATATTAGTGATCAAAACTATATGTCTTGATTTTTAGTTTATATTGACTAAGTCTCGGTCTAGGATAGTTAAGTATAGTTGAGATCTAGACTCCATGGCGATTATCTTACGAAGAAGAAGAACTACTTAAGGAACCAGTGGAACTTCATCCGACCAAAAAGGTATGTGGATACTTGAACTCATCTAGCACTCAAAAATTTATCTAATCTCCTACTCTTGAGACAACAGTCGTATAAGTATGATAGTTTTCATACATACACATTTTATATTTCGAGCCGAGTTTTCTCGCCTATATTTTTCTCGAAGTATGTGTTGGTAAGCTTTCGCTTTAACCACGTTTCATCTTTACCCGTGATGAAAGTCATGATGACGTTTCAATCCTGAAAATGGCATTGATGACAATAGTCGATTCTTTATGTCTAACGACTATTATAACATTATAGAAGAATGTTTCAATGATTGAAATGTAGAGTTGAGATTACGTAACCTATGGATATAATCATATATAGTGTGTTCGCACATTAGTGTATAAATCCATGCACCGAAAACCAAGTGTGTGCATATGTGTGCATGCGGTATTGGTGAAGGAGACAGGTTGGGTACGCGTACCCTTACGCGTACTGGCGGAAGTTCTTGAACCGAGAATTTATGCTAAGTTTGGAGTTTACAAACGTACAAACCAGACACCTTAGGTACACGTACACACAGAAGTTTTTCAACCGAAAATTTCTGCTAGGTTTTCAAGCCCAATCCCGGTAAAGCTAGAGTACAGTACCCATACGCGTACCCAAGCTAGTTATATCTCAAATCGGTTAAGCTCATGAACTTAAATATTAAATCAATAAGGAATGCAATATTTGCAAACCATGGCTATATTGTTCATGAATTGATTCAAGTGAATCAAACTGATTTTGCTTCAATTGTGTCTTGTGTAGTTACATAAGTTTTCCTTGCAATTGAATAACTCTTGAGCTAGTTCGTATGAGTCATTTGAACTAGTTATGAGAAAGATGAATACGGTTGATATGAAAGTACTCATATGGCTAACCATTGGTCAACCATTTGTGAACCAACCAAATGTACACGTTTAGGTACGATTACTCAAACCTAAATGAAATACATGTGTGTGTGACAAGCTAAGTTTCGATCTAATGGTTGAAAGATATTAGCTTGGATAAGTCAGGTTTTTCATCTAACGGTGAATATTGAATACTTTTTTACCAAGGTAACTCAGATTGCAAACCCTTATTTGAAAACTATATAAAGGAGACATCTAGAAATCGGAAAAACAAATCCCCACACCTCATGTGTGATACTAGTTGGTTTGCTAGAGTTGATTCTCCTTTAACCGTAGGTTTCTTCTCGAGCCCATGTCGGTTAGCGACTTAAAGACTTCATTGGGATTGTGAAGCCAGACGAAACTACTTTTCTTTTAGTTGTCCGATCTGATCTTTCCATTTTATATTGTAAGAGTTCAATTGAATAATTGACTTGAGATTATATCTCCGATAGGGCAACATAAAAATAAATCACAAACATCTTCGTCTCATCGTTTGTGATTCCACAATATCTAGTTTCGCTACCATACGATTTAGATTATTGTGAGGTAATCAATATTTCTAGGATGTTCTTCAGGAATATAAGTCCGGGTTTTGATTAATTCCTGTTCACCTTGATTTTATCAAAAGACAGAACAAAACTTGTAGGTTATCTGTGGGAGACAGATTTATCTATTATCATAGACTTTTATGTGTAATACAAATTTGTTTATTAAAGTCTTCGACTTTGGGTCGTAGCAACTCTTGGTTGTGGGTGAGATCAGCTAAGGGAATCAAGTGCGTAGTGTCCTTCTGGGATCAGAGACGTAAGGAGCGCAACTGTACCTTGAATCGGTGTGATATTGATTAGGGTTCAACTACAGTCCAGGCTGAAGTTAGTTTGCAGTAGGCTAGTGTCTGTAGCGGCTTAATACAATATGGTGTTCAATCAGGACTAGGTCCCGGGGTTTTTCTGCATTTGCGGTTTCCTCGTTAACAAAATTTCCGGTGTCTGTGTTATTTCTATTCCGCATTATATTTTGTTATATAATTGAAATATCACACAGGTTGTGTGTTGTATCGATCAATTGTGAAATCCAACCTTTGGTTGTTGATTGGAAATTGATTGATCCTTGGATATTGGTCTTTGGTACCATCCAAGTTTATATCTCTCTTGTATTTGATAAAGACTTGCAGATTTCTATTTGCTTGAGTAAAGATCAAATCGAGAGATAGGGATATTAACTCCTTGATATACTTTTTATAAGATTGAGTCTGGATGTCTAGTTGATTCTCTTAAAAGTATATTAAAGTTAGTCCATACAGATTGCTAATCGAAATATTGGGTGAGGTTGTTAGACCCCCGCTTTTTCAATGCTTATTTGAAAGATCAGGAACCTTTATTTTTTGAGATCTAATATCCATAATACCTTGTCAGACATTGTCAAAATTTGGCCTGTCAGCGAATCCACCCTCTTATAATATATAAAAATTAGATTATTATATATGATAAAATATTATAAAGTAGTACTCAGAGACGGAACAAGAGTCTTCGGTGGCTAAACAAGAATCTCCACCGGGGTAACTTGTGTCTAGATGTCTAAGTTCAGTCATGCGGAGTAAAAATAAATGCGCGTCTCTTCTTAAGCCGAATTGGGTAATGTAACACCCCGAGTTCCGGACCAAGGTCAAACCCGTATGGAGATCCGAACTCGAAGCGTTACGGGTCGGAAAGAGACTTATGCCTTATTTTTTTTGTTGCTAATTTACTTTTACAAAAAAAAACATAGTTGAAACTTTATATAACATGAATTAAAGCATATATATCCACTAATTATCTTTAACAACATTTTCAACCAAACATATTATTTCAACTACATATCAAGCGATACAATAAAAAAATTCAATCACTAAGCTACTCATTCCTAGATTTCTCTGCGCCACTCTGATGAATCTGCAAGGATGTCAATTTGGGTGAGATGACAGCTCAATAGAATGCACCCCCATTCTCTAAAGATGCGGAAACAAAATTCTTTTATCAAGGAATAACATACAATAAGAAATACAGTGAAACTTCATCGAATATATTCAACCAACAACATTAACTCACAAATATTATTTTCACTAAATCATCTAATTCATTTGTTCAACCGTGAATTCAAAATACCACTATTGTTTCTAACAAATCATTTAATTAACATTTCAAATAAGACTTCATAATAATCCATCAACAAAACATCCAATTTATTTGTTCAATCATGAGTTCCCAATACCAATATTATTCCCAACAAATCATTAATTTAGGATTCAACACACCGATTAGCATCATCAATAATGTTTCCAACAACCCATCCTTTTAAGTGTCAAAACTTGAGTTACATATCAATATTGTCACCAACAAACCATGAGTTTATAATACTAAAATAATTGTCAACAAGTCATTCATCAATGATGTAACACATCTATTCATGTATTAATATCGTCACAGAGAAACCATGAGTTCATCAAACCAATTATATTTTCCAACAAATCATTTAATCTAGATTCCAACATATTCACATATTTATATTGTCACTTCAAACAATGAGTTCATCATACCATTATTTTTGTCAACTAATCATCCATTTTGGATTTAATACATTAATTCACAATTCATCCATTTAAGTTCACACTTGAGTTCAACAATTCATTGAAATAAATTTCACAGGTGAGTTCACAACATTATTAATGTTTCCTACAAATACTTCAATTCGTATTTCCATGCTTGAGTTCATAAAACCGATAAGGTTTCCCCTAATCATTCAATAGAGATTTCAACACACGATTCACAAATTAATATTGTCACCAACAAGCCATGAGTTCACAACATTTATATTAATATCAACAAATCATTTATCAAAACATCCATTTAGGATTCAACTCATCAATTCACAACAACAATTTATCCATTTGAATTTCACAAATGAGTTCATAACACCGATTATGTTTCCAAAAACTCATTTAATTTAGATTCCGAACACATTATTCACATATTTATAAGTCACCTCAAACCATGAGTTCACGGTACGAAAACCTTGGTTCGTACACCCACCTATCATTTATCAGCACGGACAGCCTCCATCGATGGTCAGGAACAAAAGTTCATATGGGGATCATACCCATTTTCTCTCGGGGATCATTACCCGTTTCATTCACAGTATGAAAACCTTGGTTCGTACACCACCTATCGTTTATCGGCACGGACAGCCGCCATCGATGGTCGGGAAACACAAGTTCCCATGGGGATCATTACCCATTTAACTCTCGGGGATCATTACCCGCCGTTAGCATGAGAATAAATTCCAACTAACCGAAAAACATGAACTCATTTCTTTTTATAAATTATTTTCACAAAACAACACAAGCAACCATGGCTTAACAACATGAATTTCTTTCAAGCATTTATGCAAACAAGTTAACTTCAACCATAATACATTGTATGTTCCATGGTAATAACTTTATCCGATCATCCTAAAATTTTAAAGGAACATTCTTAACACATTCATTTATAAAATGTCTAAATTTCACACCAAACCAACGGTTCAAACAAAATATATTCGTTTTATATGATCATTCTAAAATCTGGGCAGATAACATCATATTAGCATATTATTCACAGTAAATTCATATTAATCTCAAATGGAGCAAAACCAAAGCAAAACGAAAGATAAGATATTCATTTACAACTTTTGTTAAGAACCCATATCATTTTAACATCATTAAGACTGCCTAAGAACATCAAAATCACAGAAAAACAAAACTGTCCAGAATTTCAGAAACTATCACCTAAATCTAAACAAACAATCAACGGTGAATTTGTGGTGTATTGTTCTCAAAATTTAACCATATGTACCTAATCATGTTATATAACAATTTCAAAATCCTGATCATCAATAAGAGGTACATATTTATTCTAATAAATTACTGAATCATTACAACACAAAATTATATAAAGTAAACACCAAAGAAAAACACCTAAAGAGAAAGGGTTTCACATTCTACCTCAATTCCATTGATTCTCCACTAATTTTCCTAATTAGAATTTCTCCTCAAGAACCCTAGCTCCAATTCATCTTCTTCCTCTCCATAGCTTTCTTCTCTAAACAAAAACCTATATCTCCATCTCTTTTTCTTTCTCTTATAGCCCGTTTGGATAGTGAATTAGAAGTAACTTTTTGACTTCTCAAAGTCAAAAAGTCGAAAGTAAGGTTGGATAGTTAAAAAGGATTGACTTATGAAAGCTACTTATAAGATGAAAAGCAACTCTGTGGAGAAGCAAAAAAAACTGGCTTCTCAATTCTGAAAGAAGTAACTTCTGGTGGGACCCGCATTCCTAAATCACTCATCTTTTTAGGTTTCAACTCCTTTGTCTTCCTCCCTTCTTCCTTTCTTCTTTCTTCTGTCTCTCTTTCTCAAATAGAAAAATTAATCCTAAAAGAACATGAAGGTTCAAGTCTCGTGTAAAATCTTTTCATTTACCGGTAGTCTTGGTATTCATCTTACAATTTTTCTTCTAAGATTTTTGTTGACTTACAAAAATCTGGATTAGATTTGGAACCTTAATCAAATAAAATTTAATTTTTGATGTGGTCGCAGCAAAATCAATGGGTTGATCAATCAGGAAAAAATAATCAATGGGTTTGGAAACATTACGGCAATCAAAAATTAAGAGAGGTAGATTTTAATTTCTATATCTGATTACTTGCCAAGATTACAAAATCAAAGCTTGGCAAGATGAATTAGTTGGTGATATAAACGTGGAATCATAGGCATATCATATGTACAAACTTAAGTTTACTTTTCCTTATGATTGACATAACAGATCTGGTTATTAGTGTTCAGTATTGTTTCCATTTCTTAAATGGTTTAGGAATATGGTTTTCAACTGATGAATAAAAACATGCATTTTTAAGTTTCGTCAAGCATGCACTTTTAAGTGAAGTTAAGTTATAAACTTGTGATACGATAAATCCACGATTTTGTGTGTTTTAGCTGAATCGAAGCATCTTTGTTTTGATCTTGTGATTATTGAAAACCTGCTAAAAATGTAACCATGAAATTATCGAGTATTTTATTTGCCAAACTTACTTTATTTCTTTTTAGCTTATAAGTAAGGGATTTGTCAAACAAGCTTTTTTTACTTTTGTCTTTTCAGAAGTACTTCTACTTCTCACAGAAGCACTTCTGACTTCTACTTCTGTATCCAAACAGGCTATTAGCCTTTGGATTTCTAACTTCTCAAATTCTTTTTCTAAACTTTAAGGTATATAAAACCTTAATAATATTTTTTTTCTATTTATACATTTGTCTTTTCATTTTTCTCTCATTTTTATTTAATTATTAAAACTAATAAGGTGACTATATTAAGAACCCACAATTGGGGATATGGGAATTAATTGGGGGATATGAATTACTTCCCCCAACCCATGGTGTGTGCTAAGGGGTGACTTTTGGTTATGAATATACTAAAATACCCTTCCCTCAAAATCAAAATAAAAACTTAAAACCAAAAAACAAAAAACAAAATCATATCCCCCATTTCCATCCCACTTTTTCCCTCAAAATAAAAATCAAAAACTTAAAATCAAAAAACAAAATCATATCCCCATTTCCATCTCCACTTCTTATTAATCTTATTCAGGGGTAGAGCTTTGAAACCCAAATATTCTCCATTCCCTTTCAAATTCTAAACTCTCCTCACTCTATATCAAATTCTCTTCACCTCACTTTGGAAACAAATTTTTTTTTTATTCGGAAGTGATGAAGATCATGCTGAAAGTGATGACGACCATGCCGGAATTGATGAAGACCATGCCGGTACCGTGTTCCGACATATGGTCTTCATCAATTCCGCCATGGTCTTCGTCACTTCCATTTTGAATTTTTCCTGGCTTTAAAAAGCTTGGTGCCGGCATGGTAAGTTGATATGAAGACCATGCCGGTATTGTTTTCCGGCATAGTATTCATATTTATTTCCTATGCCGGAATACAATACCGGCATGGTCTTCATATCAACTGACCATGCCGGCACCAAGCTTTTTAAAGCCAGGAAAAATTCAAAATAGAAGTGATGAATACCATGCCGGAATTGATGAAGACCATATGCCGGAACACGGTACAGGCATGCCCGATAATTTCCTATCAATGTCGGTAATCAAGTGAAAAAAAAATCAACATTCTGGATACTTTTCATTCTGTTCCGGCATAGGTATTTAAGCAAAATACTATGCCGGAACAGGTACCGGCACGCTCGAAAAAATTATTACCATGCCGGTACCTGTTCAAAACCAGAAAAAAAATCAACATTCGGAAGATCAAAACCAGGAAAAAAATCGTAACGAGAGAGCTACGCCCTTCGGGGGGGCTACGCCCACCCGAACCCCCCCGGATAGTGGCAAACAATGTATGAACATTTCCAACAATTGACGGCATGAGTTTTTGGTTGAATACCATGTCGGCACCAAGCTTTTTCAGCTGCAACAATGGTGGATTCAAAGAAAAAAATCAATTTTTCAACCTCTTATTATCAGTAATTCTCTCATCACAATCATCTTCCCATTTTCAAAAAAAGAAATTCCTCTCAAATATTTTTTTCCCTCCTTCTACTCTCACCCAAACACAAATAAAAATACACACTAATTTATCCCCCAAATACTTAACATTTTACTAATTATACTTAATCACTAATCCTAATTAGTGGGGGCTAGATTAGGAATTAAAAAAAAAATACATAGGGGGTCACCCAGAATTGCTATTGGGACACCTATTTTGTCCCGTAGCTATATCCCCTAATTAATTCCCATATCCCCAATTGTGGGTTCTTTAATTGGATGTGGTTGGATGAATAACCTAGTTTAATTGGGGACAGTTGGAGTTAATTGTGGGCTATTTGCTAAAGGACAAAAAAGGTCATCCAAAAATAATTCCTACAACCCCTAGCCAAATATTTTCATAAATGGCTAATATGTCATTCTTTCATTAAGAATAATTTTATTTAATTAGTGTTAATTTATAAATTTAATTAGAGTTTAATCATTTTTTTGGTAATTTGTTTATTTTTGTAATTTTTTTTAAATAATACTTATTTTATTTTTTACCCAGGATTATATGCAAAGTCATCATGCTCGTTGAATTACGACCATGAAGGCTTTCGTCATGTCAATAAATTATTATGAAAAATTGTCACGGTTTAAATTCATACAATGACAATTTTAAAGAGTCGTTAAACAATAAGGATTTTTCATGGACAATTTTTGTTTTAAAATCAAATAATCATCCTGGATAAATTTGGGAAGAATCTTCATGGTTGAAATTTAAGACCATGATGAAACAAGTAGATTCGTACCATGGTCGATATATTTGTACCATGACTACTTAACAGAGTCGTTTTCTTCTATAAATAATATCGTGACTACTTTTTCATGATCAACTTCTAATTTAAACTTTATGAGTCATTAGGCCTATACCTATGGGTATGGCAAAAAAATGTTGTTTGGCATACCAGGTGGCATGGCAAACGAGTTTCGCCACTATGGGAAAACCACTGAGCGACAGAATTTCTAGCGGTCGATATTCTTAATAACGCCAGCGATAAAGTCTTTATCGCTGGCAATATTCATAATATCGCTTGATGTTAACTCTAGCACCAACTGCTAGTTCTTTATCGCTATAAATAGGTAATTTTCAAACTCATAAGTTTACCCCAAAATTTTTTACATAATTTTTTTATGTAATTCTCTTTTTCTTAATCTAAATTTCTCTCTTTCTCAATCTAATTTATTTATTTTTGAAATTTCCCAAATGTCACAATTTCAAACCTAACTTGATTCGGCAATCCAACTCGATTTTTCGGGAGTAGTGCTTGAAGGCGCCGTTAAGAAGATATGTGATAGTTATAAGGAAATAAGTAAGAAGCAAAGAAGTCTCCAAGTTTTGGATATCAACCAAGTCAAAACCGCAACTAATAAAAGGCGAAGAAAAGTTAAAGGCAAGGAAAATCAAAGCAAAAAAAATTTGAAGCCAAAGAAGAAAATAAACGAAGGAGAATCCGTTCATGAGCGCATTGATTGGAAATTTGGTGAAATAAAGAAGATTAAAAATTGTTTATAGGTGAAAATAGCTTCTGCTGATTATGGTAATTGCAGGTGTGAAGGTGAGAAACTATTTAAACCCTAAACAATGTACTGCAAGGGAGTGCTTTTAGGTTCGAGAGATCAATATGTACAAGTCCGGCCTAAACCAAGAAATAGCCGTTCCAGACTTGCTTCGGTCACAAAGAGGATGAGAATGTGTTGGTTTTGTGGAGGGAAGAAAGGAGAGTGGTGAGACCAGAATAGTTGATTCTGGGAGAGCAATTGGGTTTCTACGACTTGTTGTTAGAGAAGTATGAGAGCTTACGAGGAGAGCTAGCAGGTAAGTACTTCTGAGTGTTGTGTGGTCCGAATGAACTTGTTGTCCAAATGGAAATAGGTAAGACCTATTTATACAAGTCGAGGTAGAAACGTACCCTGGTCTCATTAAGGAGTGAGGAAGTAAATGTGAGGAGGTGGTAACCGTATGCATGGACTTGATGTCCCATAAATTGGTCAACGCATGAAATTAGTTTTCATGAAACTGTTAACGTTATGGAATTGATGTTCCATAAAGTTTGTTAACTCACACCTTTATGTCCCATGAACGTTTTCCCACATAACTCCTATATTTACTAGGCGCCTCACCCCTATGACACTTCCTTATGAGGGGCGTAGTGTACGCCGCATGCTGTAGACTACCAAACCAATACCCAAAGAGAATCCCCCTGTTTGTGTTGATATCTCGAATATTTTGGAAAACATGTAAAATGTTGTTGTGGCTTGGCAAGTCGAGCTTGGGGAACTTGCTATCCAGGTGACCTTCGACGGTCGAGATGTTGCATCTTGAGAGGAGGGGCAACCGTTGATCGTTGCACGCCTTCGTTTTGGTAGCCGCGTAGTGAGGTCCAACAGGGTGTCACGGCTAGGGTGTGTTTGTACTTGGCATGAGGAGCCAAGGGTTTGCCATGGTCGTATAGCATGGTTAGGGCCAAGGCAAGGGCGCTTGGCTAACCGTGGCGTGACTAGCACGGCTAGGGCTAGGGCATGACGCAGCTAGCTTGGCTAGGTTTGGTTTGGCTTGGCATGTGGGGCCAAGGGGTAGCCATGGGCGCATGGCGTGACTATCTTGGACTAGACGCGTGACCAAGTTAGGGTTTTGGGCCTAAAGTCGTGAGGGGACTTTAGACGGCCAGGATTTGCTCTTGGGATTGAAGGGCAACCGTGGATTGTCGCCTGGCTTCACTTTAGTAGCCGCATGAGGAAGGCCAGCATGGTGACGCGGCATGAGGGTCCATGGTTTGGCATGGCGCAGATAGCTTGGTTATGTGTGTGACCAAGTTAGGGTTTTGGACCTAAAGTCGTGAGGGGACTTTAGACGGCCAGGATTTTCTCCTAGGATTGAAGGGAAACCTTGGATTGTCGCCTGGCTTCACTTTATTAGCTGCATAAGGAATTCCATCATGGTGGCACGGCATGAGGGGCCATGGTTTGGCATGGCGTGGCTAGCTTGGTTAGGTGCGTGACCAAGCTAGGGTTTTGGGCCTAAAGTCGTAAGGGGACTTTAGACGGCCAGGATTTGCTCCTGGGATTGAAGGGAAACTGTGGATTGTTGCCTGGCTTCACTTTAGTAGCCGCATGAGGAAGGACATCATGGTGGAGAGGCATGAGGGGCCATGGTTTGGCATGGCGCGGCTAGCTTGGCTAGGTGTGTGACCAAGATAGGGTTTTCGGCCTAAAGTCGTGAGGGGACTTTAGACGGCCAGGATTTGCTCTTGGGATTGAAGGGCAACCATGGATTGTCGCCTGGCTTCACTTTAGTATCCGCATGAGGAAGGCCAGCATGGTGGCGCGGCATGAGGGGCCATGGTTTGGCATGGAGCGACTAGCTTGGCGAGGTGCGTGACCAAGCTAGGGTTTTGGGCCTAAAGTCATGAGGGGACTTTAGACGGCCATGATTTTCTCCTGGGATTGAAGAGCAGCCGTGGATTGTCGCCTGGCTTCACTTTAGTAGATGCATGAGGAAGGCCAACATGGTGGCGTGGCATGAGGGGCCATGGTTTGGCATGGCGCGGCTAACTTGGACTAGGCGCGTGACCAAGTTAGGGTTTCGGGCCTAAAGTCGTAAGGGGACTTTAGACGGCCAGGATTTGCTCCTGGGATTGAAGGGCAACCGTTGATTGTTGCATGCCTTCACTTTAGTAGTCGTGAGGAAAAGGCCAGCATGGTGGCGCGACTAGCATAGCTAGGACCATGGCATGGTACGATTGGCATGGCGCGGCTAGCTTGGGCTAGGTGTGGCTGGCATGATTTGCCATTGGCACAAGGGTGCGGCTAGCATGGTTGGCATTCTTTGGCGCGGTTGGGTATGGCTGGCATGATTTGCCTTTGGCACACGAGATGTGGCTAGCATAGTTAGGGCCATGACATGGTGTGATTGGCATGTCGCGGCTAGCTTGGGCTAGGTGTGGCTGGCATGATTTTCCATTGGCACACGAGATGTGGCTAGCATATCTAGGGCCATGGCATGGTGCGATTGGAATGGCGCGGATAGCTTGGGCTAGGTGTGGATGGCATGATTTGCCATTGGCACAAGGGTGCGGCTAGCATGGTTGGCATGCTTTGGCACGGTTGGGTGTGGCTGGCATGATTTTCCATTGGCACACGAGATGTGGCTAGCATATCTAGGGCCATGACATGGTGCGATTGGCATGGCGCGGATAGCTTGGGCTAGGTGTGGCTTGCATGATTTGCCATTGGCACAGGGGGGAATTAGGGTTTGGTTTGTCGTAACCCTAATTTGAAAAATATACCCCGGTAATTATTAGAGACATATTAAAAGCTTTTTATTAAATGCGCCTAGTAAATGCTTGTTTTAAATGTCTGCTAGGGTTTAGTGTTTTACGATTTTGACCCTAAGATTAAAACCACCATCAACATTAAGTCCCCTGCTTAGCTCGGAACAGGTACCTTGTTGCGAGGTAAGCATATGATGGTTCCAGACAAGGACGGAATCAAGATGTAAATCATTGCAAAGATGGTCTGGAGAATCCGACTAACCTTTTTGAGCGGTAAAGAGAATTTTGGATTACGTCCATGCGTACGTTATACTGGGAATGGTGACCATGGAGCTGTGAGGAGAAAGTTGCCATCTTGGTCTGGTCGTACACCTCCAAGGCGAGGGGGCGCGTTTGTGGAGGGCAAAGAAAGTGGACGGCTTGGCTCGAAGGGATAAGAGGTGGCGTGGTCCTGGCCACGGCAGTGGCATAGTGAAACGTGCAGGGGCGACTAGGCGTGATGGGGCCACGGTGATGGAGCTAGGTCTTGGCCGGAGCCGTGGTAATGGATGGGCGTAGTGGGGCCACGGTATGGAGCGAGGTCTTGGACGTGGAGATTGGCATTTGCTTGGACCTCTTTCCTCTTTTCTCTTCTTGGCTCAAAATAGGAAATCCTTTCTTTGTTCAAACTCCCACATACCATGTGTATATAAAAGGAGGGCCGGCTTCTTTTTGTTTCACGCCTACTTATTCCTCCCAGCCATGTGATAGCAGTAAAGCAGAGCGGACTAGTGAATCCCAGGCACGCTTTCCAACACTTCTCTTTAACCCTTTTTTTTCTTTTTTTTGATGGTGTAAACCCGAGTTGTAGACGCCCCTTTTCATGACTCTCAGTGAGGTTGACTTCCTCTATTCACTGCGCCAGGAAAGCACTTGATAGTAATGGCCTTGTCCTTTCACGAAAATTGAGCTTTTAAGGTTTTCTCCTCGTTTTGGTGTGGCCGTGTGTACGGTTTCCCTGGTGGGTCACTCCTCCTTGGTTGGACAAGAATTCTATGCCATAGGGTATGGCCTTGAAACAAATTGGCTTGCGTCTTGGGTGAAAAATAACTTCTGTGCCTTTTCCATAATAATTTATCCTTGTATTGTTTCGTTGTAGTTGTTTGGAGAACGGAAGTATTATGAGAGAATCTTTTTTAGGATGCCGCTTGAGAAAAATTCTTCCATACCGAAGGATGTTGGTAACTCCAAGCCAAACGTGGCTGATGAATTCTTCACGATAATCTCTGCTAGGAGAAGTCCTCTTAAGCATGTGCCGCTAATTCTGACTGGAACGGAGAGTGAGGGAGGGGATCGGTCGGTTCCTCACGTCCACGAGATTTGATACAAGCTTATTGTACTCTTCTGGATGTGACGCTGGGATGCTCATAATATCACATGGATGAAATACTCTGGATAGTAAAGTGGTAAAAATGAGAGAGTTATGTCGTGGCTCCCTCTTATTCTTCGGGAAAATTTTTCAGTCATGTCTCTAGAGGTATCTCATGAATCTTTGATGGTCATCGGGATGGACTGCGATGAGCAGTCCCCAGTCATACACTTCTTTCTGAAGTTATTTTTTCTGAGCATGCTTGGGATCCACCGCGCCCTTGTAAAATTTTGTAGGCATATTCTTGACAGAGAGGTGATGATATTCTTGCACGGCACCCTTGAAGAGTATATGACCTTGTTGTGTCTATGGCCTTTTGGTTAACTATGTCTTCTGAGCTTTGACAGTGAAGGGATTCCGTGTATACCCTCAGTCCCAAAGTATGGTTTACATGTTTCCATCTTATGTGGTCAGTGGGTTGACCATGATAAAGACATCATCATCGTGCATCAGTATTGTTGATTTTGTTACTTCTTCCACGTGGAACTCAGAACATGGAGGAGTATGGGTTACCTTTGTAGTAATTGTTGTTGTGGTAAATCTATGGCTGTCCATGGTCACGAGTTTTGGCGAGATGAACTAAAGGGTGGCCATGACTACGAAGATTGGATGGCTGCGATCAAGATCTTTGACATGGGGAGTGTGGTGGCATGACCCTTTGCTGGAAGGAGTGGTGTTGAAGTGAACGTTGAAGAGGAGACACTGCTGGAGAATATTGAGATGATGCCTTCCAATTCTCAAAGCCTTGGTGGTTATTATGTTGAAGTCGGAGGCTACGTCACGTTCTGTCAAAATCGACATCCCTCAAGTGTACATAGGTTATGAGTCCCATGTTTCATCTATCGATCATGCTTTCCAAGAGAGGTTGGGGTTTGGGAACGGCTTCTCTGGCTGGAAACGCATGCTTTCCCTGATGCAGTTCGGTTGAGGGGTGAAAATATGTCTTGATGTTATGCCTTGGAGAAATATAGAATTTCATATAACTGTTTCATCATATACTGTATGAATTTGTGGGCCAAGTTCCCATCGTGCAGGTCCTGACGGGAAGAGGGTCTCTGTGAAATCAGGAGGGTTGTTGATTTCCTTTGCTTTTGTTTTTGGAGAAGTCTTTCCTGATATTTACGTGTGATGAAATTGGATTGCTTATCCCCGTCTACTGGGCATTCAAGAGCAACGCGATCCTCTTCATCTATAAACGCATGTCCTGCTGAAGTACCTTTTGTCTTTTCATCAAATAAACAGTGTTAAAATGAGGTCGGCTTCTTCCGGCTCTTCCAGTATCTTTCCCTGATGGTGGAGTAGCGTCCCTGGTGACGGTTAGAGGTGTCATGCTTGAAGAACCGTTAGGGTGGCGGAAGTGGCTCTGGTTCTGGTGATCGTAAGTGTATCGTGCAAAGATGACACGGTTTTGATCACGAAGTGCTGGAACCATGGCGTTGTTTCGAAGGGCGAGGATGGTGATGGAAAGGCGCAAGATGTTAGCGCTGGGAGGATGAAAACTGTTAGCGCAGAGTTTGGTATTGCGGCTGGCATGCATGTGCGGCTTGTGCGTCTGGTAAGCAAGTCTGGGAAGCGCGTATGGCAAGCGCCTCTGGTAGGTACGTCTTGGAAGCACGTCTGGGAAGCGCGTCTGTCAAGCGCCTCTGGTAGGTACGTCTGGGAGGCACATCTGGGAAGCGCGTCTGGCAAGCGACTCTGGTAGGTACGTCTGGGAAGCACGTCTGGGAAGCGCGTCTGGGAAGCGCGTCTGGTAAGCGCGTCTCGTTAGCGCTGAATCATCTTGGAATTAGAACTGTCTTGGCCTGGACGCTGGCTTTGGACTTTGGTACGACGTGGACCATTGTCTAGGCTTGGCGTGAACCGTTGGCTCGGCACAGTGCTGGCTTGGCATGGCGCGAACTTGTTCTTGCAGGCCCAATTGCCTCTTCCCATACGTAGCTCAAACAGGAGATCCTTTCCTTAATCAAATTCCAAAAAGTGTTATGCTTATGAAATGGGTTGGCTCCCCTTTTTATCTCGTGTCTTTGTTATCACGTCCTGGTGTTAGTGGTACCGCGGAAGCAATAAAGTGGTCAAGCATATTCTAGCTATGTACTCCAGCGTTTCTCTTTCAATTTTTGTTTTTTTTGTTTTCTTGTGCTGGTGCAAACCATAGCCATAGGAATGCCTTCCATAAATCTATAGAAATATTTTTCTTCTCAACCGGTGTAAACCCTAGCCATGGGTATGCCTTTCATAGACTTGTGGAAATACTTCATCATAAACAATTCTTCGAATATCACCGTAGTAACGTCTGCTAATAGTGACAGGTAATCATTGTTGTGCAAAGTAGGCACGTACGGGTAGGTGATTTTTTATTTATTTTTGAAAGACAAACAAAGCGTCTGGTTTATGGTTTTTGATTTTCTGTACTTCTTGGGTTGATAGATAAATGTTACCTTGACTGTTTTGGGTTATTCTTTTTGGAATGAATTGTTTAGGAATTGATTGTTTTGGTCATGATTGAAAGGGACACAGACATCCCAGGAAAAACCTTAGAACCGTGTGTTGGAAGGTGACATGGGGTAAACTATGTATCTTGTCTTAAAAACTTGAAGTAGAAAACCACATATCTTGTCTAGGTAAGACTCACTTGGTTTTTAGGTCTCCTGATGGAAAATGAACCTTCCGGGTGTAGGGCCGAGTTTTATGGGAAACACCGCCATGGAAAGTCCCCAGTTGTTACTGAGCCGTCTGATGACCGAGCCGTTGATCCTTGGGAAGATCATATTCTTCTATACTCTGGGAAGTCCCCAGTCATTACTCGGTTTTTAGGTCTCTTGATGAGAATAAACTTTCCAGGTGCATGACCAAGTTTTTTTTTTTTTTTTTTTTTTTGAGAAACATGGTCATGGGAAGTCCCCAGTCTTCCGAGTCATTGCTGAGTTGTCTGATTACTGCGCCATTGACCCTTGGGTGGATCGTATGCTTCTATCCTTTGGGAAGTCCCCAGTCCCCCCTTGTCGTGTCATGACTTATTATCGAGCCGCCGGGTTACTGAGTCGGAGAGAGTCGCCCTCCTCTGTTATATTGACGTCTGGGGGTCAAAGAACGAGATCGACATTATAACCGATAGATCAATCCTCCCGATGTGGTCGGCAATTGTTTATAGGTGAAAATAGCTTCTGCTGATTTTGGTAATTGCAGGTGTGAAGGTGAGAAACTGTTTAAACCCTAAATAATGTACTTCAAGGGAGTACTTTTAGGTTCAAGAGATCAATATGTACAAGTCCGGCCTAAAACAATAAATGGTCTTTCAAGACTTGCTTCGGTCATAAAGAGGGGGTGAATGGGTTGGTTTTGGGGAGGAAAGCAAGGAGAGTGGTGAGACCAAAATAGTTGATTCTGGGAGAGCAATTGGGTTTCTACGACTTGTTGTTAGAGAAGTATGAGAGCTCACGAGGAGAGCTAGCAGGTAAGTACTTCTGAGTGTTGTGTGGTCCGAATGAACTTGTTGTCCAAATAGAAATAGGTAAGACCTATTTATACAATTCGAGGTAGAAATGTACCCTGGTCTCATTAAGGAGTGGGGAAGTAAATGTGAGGAGGTGGTAACCGTATGCATGGACTTGATGTCCCATAAAGTGGTCAATGCATGAAATTGGTTTTCATGAAACTGTTAACGTTATGGAATTGATGTTCCATAAAGTTTGTTAACTCACACCTTTATGTCCCATGAACGTTTTCCCACATAACTCTTGTATTTACTAGGCGCCTCACCCTTATGACACTTCCTTATGAGGGGTGTAGTGTACGCCGCACGTTGTAGACCACCAAACCAATACCCAAAGAAAATCCCCTTGTTTGTGTTGATGTCTTGAATGTTTTGGAAAACATGTAAAATGTTGTTGTGACTTGGCAAGTGGAGCTTGGGGAACTTGCTAGTCAGGTGACCTTCGACGGTCGAGATGTTGCATCTTGAGAGGAGGAGCAACCGTTGATCGTTGCACGCCTTCGTTTTGGTAGCCGCGTAGTGAGGTCCAACATGGTGGCACGACTAGGGTTTGTTTGGACTTGGCATGAGGATCCAAGGGTTTTCCATGGTCGTATAGCATGGTTAGGGCCAAGGAAAGGGCGCTTGGGTAACCGCGGCGTGACTAGCATAGCTAGGGTCAGGGCATGTCGCGGCTAGCTTGGATAGGTTTGGTTTGGCTTGGCATGTGGGGACAAGGGGTATCCATGGGCGCATGGCGTGACTAGCTTGGACTAGGCGCGTGACCAAGTTAGGGTTTTGGGCCTTAAGTCGTGAGGGGACTTTAGACGGCCAAAATTTGCTCCAGGGATTGAAGGGCAACCGTGGATTGTCGCCTAGATTCACTTTAGTAGCCGCATGAGGAAGGCCAGCATGGTGGCGTAGCATGAGGGACCATGGTTTGGCATGGCGCATATATCTTGGCTAGGTGCGTGACCAAGTTAGGTTTTTGGACCTAAAGTCGTGAGGGGACTTTATATGGCCAGGATTTGCTCCTGGGATTGAAGGGCAACCATGGATTGTCGCCTGGCTTCACTTTAGTAGCCGCATGAGGAAGGCCAGCATGGTGGCGCGGCATGAGGGGCCATGGTTTGGCATGGCGCGGCTAGCTTGGCTAGGTGCGTGACCAAGCTAGGGTTTTGGGCCTAAAGTCGTGAGGGGACTTTAGAAGGCCATGATTTGTACTTGGGATTGAAGGGAAACCGTGGATTGTCGCCTGGATTCACTTTAGTAGTCGCATGAAGAAGGCCAGCATGGTGGCGTGGCATGAGGGGCCATGGTTTGGCATGGCGCGGCTAACTTGGACTAGGCGCGTGACCAACTTAGGATTTCGGGCCTAAAGTCGTGATGGGACTTTAGATGGCCAGGATTTTCTCCTGGGATTGAAGGGAAACCGTTGATTGTTGCATGCCTTCACTTTAATAGTCGTGAGGAGAAGGCCAGCAGGGTGGCGCGGCTAGCATAGCTAGGGCCATGGCATTGTACGATTGGCATGGCGCGGCTAGCTTGGGCTATGTGTGGCTGGCATGATTTTCCATTGGAACAAGGGTGCGGCTAGCATGGTTGGCATGCTTTGGCGCGGTTGGGTGTGGCTGGCATGATTTTCCATTGGCACACGAGATGTGGCTAGCATAGCTAGGGCCATGGCATGGTGTGATTGGCATGGCGCGGCTAGCTTGGGCTAGGTGTGGCTGGCATGATTTTCCATTGGCACACGAGATGTGGCTAGCATAGCTAGGGCCATGGCATGGTGCAATTGGCATGGCGCGGCTAGCTTGGGCTAGGTGTGGCTGGCATGATTTGCCATTGGCACAAGGGTGCGGCTAGTATGGCTGGCATGCTTTGGAGCGGTTGGGTGTGGATGGCATGATTTTCCATTGGCACAAGGGTGCGGCTAGCATGGTTGGCATGCTTTGGCGTGGTTGGGTGTGGCTGTCATGATTTTCCATTGGCACACGAGATGTGGCTAGCATAGCTAGGGCCATGGCATGGTGCGATTGGCATGGCGCGGCTAGCTTGGGCTAGGTGTGGCTGGCATGATTTGTCATTGGCACACGGGGGAATTAGGGTTTGGTTTGTCGTAACCCTAATTTGAAAAATATACCCTGGTAATTATTAGAGACATATTAAAAGCTTTTTATTAAATGCGCCTAGTAAATGCTTGTTTTAAATGTCTTCTAGGTTTAGTGTTTTACGATTTTGACCCTAAGCTAAAAACCACCATCAACAACAATATGAAGAACATTGTCCCCAATTTTTATTTTTAAAGTCTATATTTAAAATTATTATTGTCTAGTTTTTTGTCTTGTAAAAAATGACTATTTACTGATTATCGAAGCTTAATGAATTTGAAAATTTGACGAGTAATGTTGAAAATTAAGCTTAACTCAATTCTTAATCCAATATTACATTTTAATTAGAGATACATTTAAAAAAATATTAAAACCTAATACTTAGACAATTATGAAATTAAAACATAAGAACTTAAACTAATACTTAGACAATTTAAATACTTAAGTGGATGAAGGTGTAAATTATCTACAGATCCAGGTGGCAACATCCTAGAACCGGTGTACCCAAATACGAAGAGACGCGAAGTATAGAGCGAAGATTATCGGGCGCGAGATTTAAGGAGCCACGTGGATCGGGCGTAATAATGTCGGATGATGAGTGCCAAATATTGCATATTCATACACCTTTTCATTGGCACTTAACTCATCTTTCGCGCTTCAAAGTCATATATTATCCCAAATTCGGCATTTTTACCATTTTCAAGAATAAATATTTGTATTAATTAATTTTGTGTTTTTAAGTACTAAATAAAGCTTGGAAGAATTGAGAAGACAAAAGAGAAGAAAGTTGGAAGCGTTGCAACCCGCTTGCGCATCAGTGGCAACTTGTTTACAAATTCATGGGATTAAACAACCCATGATCCAAAACCCATGATCCAAAACCCAAGACCCAAATCCATTTCCACCTCACCCCCATTGGATTCTTTCCAAAACATCCACCTCACCCCCATTGGATTCTTTCCAAAACATCCACCTCACCCCCATTCTCTCACTCAATCACTCCCAATTTGTTTCCCACAACCAAATATATTCCATCAATTAAGAAAACATGTTTTGTTGAGTGTATGAGTGCCAAAATTCGGATCCAAGTGCTTGAGGGAATTTTGTGTATAAATAGAGAGGGTTGTTGTGTTGAAAAACCATCCAAGAATAGCTTGTTCATGTTAGTTTATCAAATTTAAGTTTTGTTGTAATGTTCTTCATGTTCTAGTTTCATTTACTAGGGTTTAGATGAAGCCCTAATCTCATTGGTATGTATTCATATCTTGTATCTTGTTCTTGAAAGTTTAGAATTGTTTAAAGATATAATTTAATCCAAGTTTTTCAACATCTTGCTCTCACAATGTATGCCATGTATCCATTGTAATTAGAATATCTCTATGTTGATTATGCTACAACTCATGCTTAACCAAATATTGATCTTTAGATTAGTTGTGCTTAATTAGACAATTAATGCTTTGGAGAAATACTTTAGTTGTGATTAAATTATCCATTGGAGAAACACCTTAGTTATACGGTAGACTTGAATCTACTATAAGGACAAGAATAATATTACAAGTTGAATGCATATCATAGGTTATTGGTGGAATTGAATACCCTAGTATCCATATTATCATTGTTTACATATATTGTTATTTGCATCTTTTACTTTTATTATTTCAGTCACTTGAAAATCATATCGTCGTATCGACAAAATCAAACCCCTTTTGGTTACTCTCTGAATCAGGATTTAGAATCAACTTCTACACTCTCCAAGTCTCTGTGGTTCGACCTGTGCTTGCCCTGTGTTGCTTGTCGACACTGTGCACTTGCAGTATACACAATAGTAGGTATCTTTCCGAGCCTACCAAGTTTTTGGCGCCGTTGTCGGGATTTGGTAGAAGTGTAGTTCAAGTTTAAATCTCCATCACTGTTCATAAATTGTCTCCTGGAACTGTAGCATTTTACTGTAGATAAACGATGTACAAAAGTCGCTGTTACTGTAGCGTATTCAGGAACACCAAAAAAAAAAATCCTACAAAAGACCCGCTACACAGCTGGTCATCAGAAATTTTTTGATTTTTGTTCACTTATCACTGTAGCAGTGCACTATTCACAGTCAATTTTACACTTATTTTTGTTATTTTTTTAAAATTTTTTTTCTTTTGATTTAAAACTTCAAAACCCTAACTACCTCTTTTGGGCTCAACAGGTGCCGGAGTAGCTGTTGTAAAGGCGAAGGAAAGGAAGCGAAAGAAGTTTTTATTTTAAATTAAAAAAAAAAAAAGGTTTATTTTATTTATTTTTAGATTGTATTAGGATTCCTTTACTCTTGTAATTTTCTTTTTCTTTTGCACTTTATTTTGGACTTTGGACTTGGACATTCTATTTTTATTTTTTATTTTTAAACCCTACAGAAGGGTATTATTAAATATCAACTGTTTGCAGAGAAGGACGGTGATTACAATATCACCTCGGCCCCTCGGGTTCGTTCATGACATAGGAGTCGTGGCCCGAGTCGACAACAACGGTTCATCCCCCGTCTGGAACGGGAGGTAAGTTTTTCGAAACACTCGCGAATCCCTTGTTAGCGAGTTACTGTATTCCTTCGTTTGCATATATGTTGAGGAATTGAATACGGCTGCTTTATTTTCCTAGTAAAGGGCAAGGACTGGCCATACAAGATAAGGGTTCGGATTTCATCACCGTTCTCTTCTTGCCCGCCTTAGGAAAACAATACCTAACGTGAACCTAAGCATTAAAATTTGAAATAAAATGAGACCTATAAGGTAACGAGCTTAGTAGGAGAGTCGTTCGAAAAATATTGGTTACTCTCTAAGCATACTTCGAAGTTCATGACGGTTTCTGTAAATTGAATGCGTGACTGCGCCGCCTTGGAATGCGGTGAGGCCTTGGGTATCAAAACTCCTGCAGCTTCCCTCGCCTCTATTCAATTTACTTAAACTCGGATTGATTCCAGAGGAGTTTGCTCAGATTGTAACGAATTCCATTTCGAAGGATTAGAAGCTGGTCTAGAAAACAATCTAAGTGGATCCATCATGCTTTTTGTTTGCTAGAAATCAGTAGGTATACTGTGGTGAAGTCAGCCTTGTTTGAGATTGCATAAAACTTCCCTTCTGTTTATGATTTTTCTTCTTTTATTTTGTTTTTCTAATGTATGCCCGAGGTAATTAGAGAACGGGCTTGAAAAAAAAAAAAAAAAAAAAAAAAAAAAACAATAATGAAAAAAAAAAATATTGGTCTGTTTTCAGTGTGTACATCCCAATCTCTGCAACAAGCCTAGTGCTAGTTAGAGATCATGTCAGGATTCTGGTCTGCAGGTGGGGATGGAAACAAATCCATCAGGAAGAGCTTGCTTACGGCATGCTTCACATTATGAAACTCCAACAGACCATGATGTCACTAGTTATAGGGATTATTATGGAAATTTTCACAGTCCTGAGCATCAATACATGAACCCTAGTAACTACTCACACATGTATCATCCACCACAGGGTGAAAATGAACATCTTTACAGTGCCCAATTCTCACAATCATCACTTTTGGACCAGTTAGAAGCTAGAAGGCAGCTTTAGAAATGCAAATGCATGAATCTGTCGCATATAATTCTTCTAGGCAATCTGAAATCTATGCTTGTACCTTATGTGGAGGCTTAGGCCATCCTGCTGAGAATTGCTATATTTTGCATGATTTTAGGCAATCTAGAGAATATCATGAAAATCCAAAATATGAAATGCCAACAGATTACAAAGCTGATAGTCATTGGGACCATAATCAACCTTTCGAAGGTTGCAATCAGTATTTTATAGACCCTAAGGACCCTGCACACATGTATCATCCACCACAGTGGGAAGTTCAACAATTTTGTACTTCTCAATATGTGGAGGAAAATATCAGACTCATCGAACAAAATAATGCTAGGAGTGTATTGCATGATAAACCATATAGCATTAATTATGAATTTCCTACTGTTGAAGACTCTCATTCCATTGAACAACTTAATGCATTATTAAAAATGAATTTGATTCATTTACAAAATGTAGGAAAGGAGGAATTTCAGGATGAAATATTTGTTTGTCCTAATGAAATAAAATGTGAAAATAGTATGCCTAGTCTTACTTGTGTAGCTGATATTGCATATGAACCTGTTTTAAATGAAGGGACTAGAAATACTACGATTTTAAATAAGGAAATGCATTTCTGTGATGATGATGATGTTATGTTAGAAGAATATGTTTTTACTGAAAATATTGTCGAACCTTTGAGTTCAGAGACATTAGGCTTCTCTGCCTCGACCTTAATGAATGATGTTTCTTCTAATGTTCCATATACATGTGATGTGGTTACTAATCTTGAGCCTGTGCAGTTATCCTGTGAAAGAGATCATGCTACACAAATTGTTTGTGACTTAGAAAATGTTGAATCTTCTGTAGACACCAATGAAACTATGCATGGAAATAACTTTAATGTGTCAGATTCTCTGCCTAAGTCACAATGTGAAGTTTCTTGTGATATTCTTATGCATGAAACTGAAGTTCTAGGGGATGATTGTGAACTGGGGCTTATTGATTTGTTTTATGAGCATGAACATGATGTTGTACTTGTGTCTGACATAGGTAATTTTGAATCTCCTGTCGACACTAATGATCTTATGCATCAAAATATAATTGACGTGTCTGATTCTCTACCTAGGTCACAACATTGTGATGTCTCTTTGGATTTGTCTATGCATGAGAATAAAACTTTGGATGAGCATGATACTTATTTGGGTCTTGATGGATTGTTCTATGAATGTGAGCATGCTGCGACACTGGCAAATGATTTAGGAGTTATAGATGTGCCTAATAATGATGTGCCTACCTCCCTGCCCATGTCACAAACTGGTAATCTTGCACCCAACCTAGATTTGGTTTGTAAAGTTATTGTTAAACCTACTTTTCTAAGAGTACCTAATCTAGGATTGGAACTGTGTGCCTCTCAAGTCCTCTTGGACTATTTTGCAGTTAAATATAATACCTTTGATGAGCCACAATTAGAGTTCACTCATGTCTCTCCATCCATCCCTGACAAAATCCACTTTGAACTAGATCTTGTGCATGGTGCACCCCTGAAATTGTTAGATTTTGTACCCAAAAAATATATCTATTGAAAAATCTAGGTTTGGGGGTAACTCATTCACATATGCAGTCTCACTTGCATTGCTGTCCTGTTATAATTGTGTAAGGCTGTTGATGTTTCCGCACTACGTCTTCTGGGTTGATCCTCAACTTTTTAGATTGTTGGTACATGGTGAGTCATCATTGTATAATCTAGTAGGTAAAATTTTAAATCTTGTTGATATATTTGTGTGCTAACCAAACTTTTTGTCTTGCGCTCATATTATTTGCTTTCAAAGCATTCATTCAATTATGGTTAGCACCACCCTTTCGCATCGGGTAATCTCTTTCCTTTAAATCTTTCTACCTTGTTCTCTTGATATGTGTTCTTATCATCTTTTGAAACATTGAGGACAATGTTAGATTTAGGTTTGGGGGTGTGTTTTGCATATAGAGTTTTTAGTCTTTTATTAAAAAAATCAAATTAGTCTTTTATTAAAAAAAAAAATCAAAAATTTTCGATGACCACTGTAGCGGGTCTTTTGTAGGATTTTTTTTTTTTTAGTCTTTTGCATTTTATTTGTTGTTGTTTTTAGGATGACCAGCTGTGGAGCGGGTCTTTTGTATGTTTTTTTTCCTTTGTAGTCTTTTGCATTTTTTTTTATGACCAGCTGTGTAGCGGGTCTTTTGTAGGATCCTTTGTAGTCTTTTGCATTTTTTTTTCTTCTTTTCTATGACCAGCTGTGTAGCGGGTCTTTTGTAGGATTTTTTTTTTTGTAGTGTTTTGCATATAGATTTTTTTTAGTCTTTTATTAAAAAATAAATAAATCAAAAATCAAATTTTTTGTATGATGACCAGCTGTGTAGCGGGTCTTGTGTTTGGTATCTGATGATCAGCTGTGTAGCGGGTCACTAAAAAAATATGATGATCAGCTGTGTAGCGGGTCTTAAAAAAAAATGGTTACAAATTATCAAGGTTCTACGAAATTACGAAGTTCATCATCTACAGTTGAAGACCGAAGACAAAGACATTTTTATGGATGCTCTGATATTGGAGAAGGGTTTGTGGGTACTTTTTTGGTAGGCCCTCACGAGACTACAACTCGTCCACTAGGGACACCTAGGGGTTTAAAGGCTTAGTGCATACGCTAAATGCATTCGAGAGACCAGCGACAGTGGTATAGTTAGGATTTCTGGATTTCTGTTTCACTTGAGGACAAGTAAAATTCAGGTTTGGGGGTATTTGATGAGTGCCAAATATTGCATATTCATACACCTTTTCATTGGCACTTAACTCATCTTTCGCGCTTCAAAGTCATATATTATCCCAAATTCGACATTTTTACCATTTTCAAGAATAAATATTTGTATTAATTAATTTTGTGTTTTTAAGTACTAAATAAAGCTTGGAAGAATTGAGAAGACAAAAGAGAAGAAAGTTGGAAGCGTTGCAACCCGCTCGCGCATCAGTGGCAACTTGTTTACAAATTCATGGGATTAAACAACCCATGATCCAAAACCCAAGACCCAAATCCATTTCCACCTCACCCCCATTGGATTCTTTCCAAAACATCCACCTCACCCCATTGGATTCTTTCCAAAACATCCACCTCACCCCCATTCTCTCACTCAATCACTCCCAATTTGTTTCCCACAACCAAATATATTCCATCAATTAAGAAAACATGTTTTGTTGAGTGGATGAGTGCCAAAATTCGGATCCAAGTGCTTGAGGGAATTTTGTGTATAAATAGAGAGGGTTGTTGTGTTGAAAAACCATCCAAGAATAGTTGTTCATGTTAGTTTATCAAATTTAAGTTTTGTTGTAATGTTCTTCATGTTCTAGTTTCATTTACTAGGGTTTAGATGAAGCCCTAATCTCATTGGTATGTATTCATATCTTGTATCTTGTTCTTGAAAGTTTAGAATTGTTTAAAGATATAATTTAATCCAAGTTTTTCAACATCTTGCTCTCACAATGTATGCCATGTATCCATTGTAGTTAGAATATCTCTATGTTGATTATGCTACAACTCATGCTTAACCAAATATTGATCTTTAGATTAGTTGTGCTTAATTAGACAATTAATGCTTTGGAGAAATACTTTAGTTGTGATTAAATTATCCATTGGAGAAACACCTTAGTTATACGGTAGACTTGAATCTACTATAAGGACAAGAATAATATTACAAGTTGAATGCATATCATAGGTTATTGGTGGATTTGAATACCCTAGTATCCATATTATCATTGTTTACATATATTGTTATTTGCATCTTTTACTTT
Organism: Papaver bracteatum; assembly: GCA_023529315.1. Classification (NCBI taxonomy): domain Eukaryota; kingdom Viridiplantae; phylum Streptophyta; class Magnoliopsida; order Ranunculales; family Papaveraceae; genus Papaver; species Papaver bracteatum. Next base: position 904,255 of record JAJJWX010005204.1, read on the forward strand.
TATTATTTCAGTCACTTGAAAATCATATCGTCGTATCGACAAAATCAAACCCCTTTTGGTTACTCTCTGAATCAGGATTTAGAATCAACTTCTACACTCTCCAAGTCTCTGTGGTTCGACCTGTGCTTGCCCTGTGTTGCTTGTCGACACTGTGCACTTGCAGTATACACAATAGTAGGTATCTTTCCGAGCCTACCATCGGACAAGACTTGACCCAGACTTCTGATAAAGCTGACAGGATAAGGCGTGGCGGGTCAAACGAGGAACGATGGTCAAACGAATAAAGAAGAACGGGTCACATCGGGTAACCATAAGGACGACAGAAAAGATGGGCGACATCGCGTTAATAATGCACCTAAAAAGATCGTCTCGAACGGAGAATAGGCGAGGAGCCAGGATACATCGGCCACATGAGACGACGAGAACCGGCCCGATCACAGAACTGATAAATAGATGTAACATGACCAACACCTTAATTTCGTTGTATAGAACTTCTCCTATAAATAAAGGGACTTGTATTTCGAGAGAGGTAGGTTGTATTTTGAGGGAGAGAGAGGAGAAAAACTCGAGTAAGCACAAAGAAGAAGAAAAGTGAGTAGTAAGTGCATCTTGTAAGGAAATCCCATGAAGAGCAACACCTTTGTAACACTTATAAGTAATAAGATTCATCCTTTCACCCCCCGTGGACGTAGGTAATCATACCGAACCACGTAAATTTTGTGTTCATTGTGGAGTGTTTACTGTCATTTGAGATGAGCATTGTGTTTCTATCCTTTGGATGTAGTTTGTAGTAAAATGCATCTACATTCTGGCGCCAACTAAGATCTCCAGATACCTTGCCGTTAAAGCCTTCAGAGACGATCAACAGCTCCTCAATACACGTTAATGTGTTGGAGTATAAGCTACGATGAACTCTGTTTGCCGAAGTAATGGTTGTTTTGAGTCATTTACTGAGCATTTAAAGTCAGAGCAGTAGCAACGTCTTCTTATCATCTTCAACAGTTTGATCGGCAGAGAAACTTCACGAGCTCACCAGCGACTAACAGTTCGGGTTAGAAGCTACGTGAAGAATCTGTTGAAAGGACGACTGTTTGTTCTTGATAGTTGTATGATTGTTAGCGTTAAGCGAGTTGTTTCTAGCAGCGGTGTGAAGTCGAGTGCTTGGAGTTACCAAAAGTTAGCGTTTTTAGATGTTTCATCATATAATAAACTGTCGACCATGTAGAATTTTTAGCCGGTGGTGTGGCATAAGTCGTCGGAAAGGTCACCATTAAATCTCGAGAAAGTGGAGTTGGTACAAGTTTGATTTGATTCTAGGGGTTACTTGCCGTACTTTTTAAGCATCATGTGCATAAGATCTATGATTTGGAACATGTAGAATAAAGGACAAAACTAACTTAAATGCATAGGTCGAGTACAGAGAGCGACATCATACGGAGTGATAGCGACAGGAAAATAAGGACAGCCACAGATTCAGCATAGGGACAAAATAGGGTAGAGGGACAATGCCCACCTAACAACTGAAGTAGATCTTACACAGAGACAGTAGTCGTACAGTCGAACTTTTTGCCCTTTTATCTGAATTTTTTATTTTGAAAATTAGGTCAAAGTAAGGGGTTCTTTTTCGTATTTGATGACGTAGGGACGGTCAATACTCGTCTTATCACGTGACGTGATCGATGGCTAGCACTTCAGGGATAATTAGGATGTTAAGGAATCGTACAGTCACTAGCAGCAGCATGCAGGCAGGGATAACGGGGCCGAGTCAAGAGGACGGTCGACAACCACCGCCCGAGGAATCTCATGCAGCTGCGCGAGGGATGCCTGTTGTAGACGAAGAAATAGATTTGGGGCGAGACGATAACACCTTACCTCTGGACCAGGTTATATTGACTCAGAGGAGAGTTGACCAAATCGATGGACTCACAGCTTCAGACACCGATGACGATGAGGAAGCACTTGCAGCGCGAGCTCGGAGGCAATGGAAGAGGCAGCAAGTTGAACACCAGGAAGCTTTGGGAAGGGAACAAGAGCGTCTTAGACAGATTCAGCTGGGGCGAGCAGCAGCAAGTAACATCGGCCCGACAATCGTTCACGCGGTCGATCGTGTAGCTAACCCGATACCGCCCCCACCATCCACATCAGCACCATTACAACCTCGGCCACACCAACCCAATGGACACTCCAGTCATGAAAGTACGGACCCGACGTTGTTGGCCATTTTGGAGAGTCATAGGAGTCAAGAGGCGGCACTAAGGGAACTCCAGCAGAGGAATTTAGCCTTGGAGTATGAGAATTACCAGCTGAGGAAACTACGGACCAGATCAATAGGGTCGTCCAGTCGAGGGACATCGGGTTATCGCGGACGATCCGGTCACTCACCACCCATGATGGGGCCAAGTAACCTTAATCATCCCGATCAGTCAGGTCAGCCACCATTACCTCCGATACCCCCACGCAGAGATATGGACCACTTGAGGATTCATCCACCGACGAAGAAAGGAGAGGAAGGGACGAGCGACAAGATCGGGCAACTAAAGCTAAGCTTAAGGAGTTGGAAGCAAAAATCAAGGAACTCTCGGGTGGAAGCGAGGAGAATAAGTTGGCCGAGATTATGAGTGAAGCCGAGAAAACGCCTTTCTCTCAAGAAGTGGAACAAATGTCGTTCCCACCCAAATGTAATTTACCTTCATTCCCCTCTAGATTTGACGGAACGGGCGATGCGATCGAACATCTTAAGATGTATACAATGTCACTGATCCAATGGAGAAACAACCCGGTAGTTATGTGCAAATTCTTTCCAGCTAGTTTGGAGGGAGAGGCGCGATATTGGTTTTATTCACTCACACCTAGTTCGATTAACGGGTACGATGCGCTAGTCGAGGCCTTCCTTGAGACCTACATGCATAACAGCCGACCTCGTCCAAGAATGAACAAGCTGTTTACTCTCGCCCGACGATTCAGAGAGCCCCTGAGAACCCTGACCGACAGATGGAGGAAATTGTGTACTGAAATTGGGAAGGTACCGGTGGATCAAGCCATCTTTGGGTTTGAAAACGCGTTGGGGAGGTCGGACCCCATCTGGATTGCCATGTTTTCTGAAAAACCTAAAACCTTAAAGGAGATGAGAAGAATGCAAGAGCACTATATCACCTTGGAAGAAATTCAGGCCGAATCAAGAGATAAAGGAGTACAAGAAGCCAGCGCTGAAGTGGGTACCGAAACTAAAACGATCATGGACGACCATATCAGGCGATCAGAAAAGAGATCGGACCCGCCCCCAAGGAGCAGTGAGAAGAGGGAATGGATGGCCAAAGGGAAGAAGCCAAAGCAGGAAACCCGGTCGTATACCCCTCTAAACGCTTCTTTGGAAGAGGTGTTCAAGGAAGTTGAGAAGAGAAACGACATAAACTACCCAGCATCGAGGGGAGTACAGTTCCAAGAGACCCGAGATCATCCCGAATATCGTCACTACCATCAGTATAGGGGCCATTCCACCAATAACTGTCGAGAAGTGAAAGATATTGTTCAACACCTCATCCGCGATGGATATTTGAGGCAGTATGTCCGACACCCCCCTCGGACGGAAGCAACACCCGATGCACCAGTTCATCAAGTCCGCATCGATAGGGCGAGTCTGTTCGTAAGCACCATTTCACATTCGGCTATGCAAAACTACACTCTCGGCCCAGTAGTCAACACCAGGATCCATAAAATGGATTGTGAGGGTAAAGAGATATTTAGCGTAGCCAAGTCCCTTCCAATGGAACCTTGGATGACACTGCCCATTTCGTTCTCGGCTAAGGATGTCCCATCAAATGGACAGGCACACAGTGATCCGCTGGTCATCATGCTATTGATTGAGAAGTGGGGAGTAAGAAGGATTCTCGTGGATAGCGGAAGTTCAGTCGAGGTGCTATTCTACGACACGTTCCGAAGAATGAAACTCTCAGATGACATGCTCGTCCCATCAATATATCGCATCTACGGCTTTAACGGCACAGTAACCATCCCAAAGGGCGAAGTAACTTTGAGGGTTTCAGATGGTGGTGGCTACCTCGACACACTAACCACCTTTTGTGTAGTCGACATCGCCTCACCTTATGAGGCCATTATCGGGCGCCCATGGATTGCTGGGATTAAGGGAGTAGCATCGGCGTACCATTAAAGGTTAAGATTCCCGACTTGCAAGGGAATAGCGGAAGTTGTGGGTGACTCCCAGGCGACACGACAATGCATGAAAGTTGATATAGAAATAAATGAAGAACGACGAGCTCGACAAAGGCAAGAAAAGAACAAAGCAAAGGAAGTGAAGGCGGCAAAAGAATTGGAGGAGGCGATTTCACAAGCGGTCCTGGCACACGAAACTCGAGAACAAGACCCTTTATATCAATTAAAGGAAGTGTCCCCAGTCAGGGAGACCAAATCAAACTTCTCGATAGTCGAGCCGACTAAAGAAGTAAACTTGGGAACGATATAAGAACCCAAAATAGTGAGGATAGGGGCATTACTATCGGATGAACAAGCAAGTAAACTCACGATTCTATTAAAAGAAAACCTGGATGCATTCGCTTGGGAAGTTCATGATTTGGAGGGTATTGACCCGAAGGTCTGTTGTCACCACTTAAAAATTGATCCGAGGTTCAAACCGGTTAGACAGAAAATGAGGCGCGTCACGCCAGAGTTACAAGCGGCGGTCGATGTCGAGCTGAAGAAGTTACAAGAATCCGGAATAATAAGGAAGTCCCACTACCCACAGTGGATATCAAACATGGTCGTGGTACCGAAAAAGAAAGGGGGAGTCAGAATATGTATTGATTTCAGCGACTTGAACAAGGCATGCCCGAAGGACAGTTTCCCCATTCACAGCATAAATCAACTAGTAGAATCAATAGTGGGATACGAAGCTATGACCTTAATGGACGGATACATGGGCTACAACCAAATACCATTGGCGCCCGAGGACCAGGAACACACTTCCTTCTTCACACCAAGAGGATTGTATTGTTACACCAAGATGCCATTCGGACTTAGGAATGTCGGGGCTACGTACCAGAGATTGGTAGGCGATATGTTTGAAGACAAGATTCACGATACCATAGAAGTTTACGTGGACGACATGTTAGTCAAGAGTCGGAAATAAAAAAACCACGTCTGAGACCTTCGAGATATTTTTCAGACAATGAGGAAACACAAAATGAAAATTAATCCGGCCAAGTGCGACTTCTGGGTCACGTCGGGGAAATTCCTAGGCTATATCATCACCCCTAGGGGAATAGAAGCACATCCCGAGAAGGTACGAGCCGTCCTTGAAATGCCATCCCCCGCAATGGTAAAATACGTGCAGAAACTAAACGGTTGCATAGCCTCATTGGGGCGATTCGTATCACGGTCATCGGATAAATGCAAGGCATTTTACGACATCTTGAAGAAAGGAGAAAAATTCCGTTGACGGATGCCAGTGAAGAGGCCTTTCAAAATATCAAGCTACATCTAGCTAGCCTCCCGATTCTTCAAAGGCCCGAGCCGTCAGAAATTCTCACTTTATACTTAGGCGCGACACCCTATGCCATCAGTGCGGTATTGTTCAAAACAGAGATAGGCGTGGAGAAGCCGGTATACTTCGCTAGCAAAACCTTAAGTCCGGCCGAGAAAAATTACACTAGAATGGAGAAAATGGTGCTCGCACTAGCCTTTGCTGCCTCTAAATTACGAACATATTTTCAAGCTCATCGAATACGGGTGCTCACCAAATCGCCTATCGAAGCGGTCTTGGATAGTGTTGGGCGATCGGGGAGAATCTCCAAGTGGGGAGCCATAATTAAACAATATGACGTGACATACGAGACAAGAACCGCGATCAAAGGGCAAGCAGTGGCCTATTTCTTGGCAGATTTCCCCCTCAGTGATGAGGACGAGGTAGAAGATATACCGGGAATGGCAGAAGAACAAGAGGAGCCAGCGGACCTACTAGATGCCAGTAGCTCAACACGATGGGAAGTATTTGTTGATGGGGCATCAAAAAAATATGGATCGGGTCTTGGGTTGGTGTTTACCACGCCAAAGGGTAGGAAAATCGTGCATTCGTTCAGGTTAGAATTCAAGGCGACAAACAATGTCACTGAGTATGAGGCGGTGATCCATGCCTTAAGAATAATTGTGGAAATGAGGCTGCATGAGGTTCGATTGACTAGCGACTCACAGCTAGTGATCCGGAAAATTACGGGCCAATACGCTACGCACGACCCGGTGCTGCAAAAATATTGGGAGCTCGCCCAATTTTACATCAAGCAAATACCAGATATAAAATTCCGACATATCTGCCGAAAGGATAACAGACACTCAGATGCTCTATCGTACATTGCCTCACAACTAGTAGACCCGAGCATCGAAGGGATACGCGTTATGAGGCTTCTTAACCCGTCTATCCCAGAAACACTAGACGTACGGATCGAGGTGGCCGTTAGCATGGTCGAGAGATACAAAGAAGGCGACTGGAGAAAGCCAATACATCAATACTTAGAAACGGGTGAGCTACCTAAGAGTCAGCCCGACATGAACAAGATCAAAAGCAAATCGGGCGCCTACGAATTAAGAGAAGGGATCTTATATCGGAAATCTTACCTAGGACCACTCCTACGATGCTTAAGCAGGGAAGAAGGCCATATAATCCTACACGAGCTACACTATGGGGCGGCTGGAAATCACAGCTCGGGAAGAAATTTGTCGGTTAAAGCAAAAACAATGGGCTATTTTTGGATGTATATGAACGAGGACGCAAATCAAATGGCGAAAGCTTGCGAAGAGTGTCAGCGTTTTGGGAAGAAAATCCATGCTCCCGGCGTACCGTTAAACTCAATCATAAGTCCGTGGCCCTTCGCTAAATGGGGAGTGGACATTGTCGGGCCATTACATGTCGGAACAGGACAAAGGAAGTATTTGATCGTGGCCACTGACTATTTTACCAAGTGGGTAGAGGCGGCGCCGTTAAGGCATATTCGGGACAAGGATGTTTTTAAGTTTATTTGGGAACATATCATTTGTCGCTTCGGGGTTCCGGCTGCAATTGTCTCTGATAATGGAAAATAACTACAGGGCGAGAACATAGATATTCTATTCAACACTTACAACATCAGGAAGAGCAAAGCTACCCCGATTTACCCCCAATGCAATGGGCAGGCCGAGATCACTAATAGGACAATCGCCGATAACATGAAGAAAAAAATGGACAGGGAATATGGCAACTGGTGCGAGGAGCTATATAACGTCCTATGGGCATACAGGACCACACGAAGGGAAGCTACGGGATTCTCTCCATTCATGTTTACCTACGGAACCGAGGCGATTCTACCAACAGAAGGGATGATTCCTACCACAAGAACCGAAGCTTGGAGGCGCAACGTGTCATCCGATCTGATCTTGGCTAAACTCGACGACTTGGAAGAAACAAGAGAAATGGCGTTACAAAAAATGGAAAATTATTAAAGGAGATTACAACGGGAATACAACAAGCGCGTTCGACCAAGAGAATTCCATCCCGGGCAGCAGGTATTGAAATTCCTGGCTGAATGGGAGCGCGACAAAAAAGGCGGAAAATTAGAACCAAAGTGGGGTGGGCCATATATAATCGAATCTAAGGCGGGCGAGGGATCATATCGACTACTGCGAATCGACGGAACAAGAGAGCTCAAACCATGGAACATTCGATTCCTGAAACTCTACCATCCTTGACAAGCGACGCGGAAAAATGGTAAGCAAACGTGTCCTCTATCTCTGTGAAACCGTGAGGGGTATGGGATAGGGCATGAGAGACTAATGGTCATTCGTACTCGGGGAAATGCCAGTGTGGAAGTGCCGAGGTGACTTACACTCGAATGGTCATTCGTACTCGGGGCAAAGACAGTGTGGAAGTGCCGAGGTGACTTACACTCGAATGGGCATTCTTACTCGGGGCAACGCCAGTGTGGAAGTGACGAGGTGCCTTACAGTCGCCTGGCTATTCGAACTCGGGGAAGTGGCAGTGTGCAAGTGCCGAGGTAGCCTAAGGGTTCTGGTGGTTGGAAACCAGTTCCAAAGGTTGTTTATACACGAGGTCTACTCAGCTAGGTGGCCTACTTACATCTGAAAGGTCACCACCATCGCAAGTGGGCGTGTCCACTTTCCCGAGATCGGTTGGTCGATAACCACTCGGGATTGTCGGGCCTAGAAATAGGATGACTGGTACCCTTCCACTGAATCCAAAGAGATAGTGATGAGATACCCCAATCAGGACATGGCATAGGGCCCGATGACCCTCCTTGTTGGGTGTGTTCGACAGAAATGGTTAGAATACTGACTTACTTGAACAATGATTGCAGGAATAACATATGAAACAAAGAATAATTCGATTACGTTATGAGACTATTAATAAAATATGGAAAGCGTCATGTGACCAAGCGAAACGAAGCGTCTAACAAAAATAAAACAAACACCATCGGTGACGCAGCACCCCCGTTAAAACAAACAAGCGAGGTAGCGGAAATTAAAAAAAGGGGAGAAGTGTTTAGAGCGATTTAGAACCCGATGGAAGGGGCAACATAGTGACGTAGCACCACAAAAAGAAAGTTTAAGCCTTGGGAGGAGCCGCGCCGGCCTTCCTCTGCGCGACCTCGAGCCTCTTCTTCTCCACCCAGTCCATAATGCCAGCCTGAACCTTCTGATCTAACTCTTCCGCATGGGAGACGCGTTCATCCTCGAGTTGTTGGGTAATCTGGGAAGCGTTTTCCTCGGCTTCAGCTAACTTGGAGCCCAAATCTACCTCGGCATGTTTCAATCGGCGAACCTCCAGATCCATCTCCCGAGAGCGTTGTTGCTCGGCTACAAGATCACAAAAATAGAATGTTATTCACCGGGTGCATTTTTGCAAGAATAAAGCGCAATCTAGATCTAAAAGAGCGGCCTCAACACATCGTCTAAGAGACCTGACAGGGCGGGTAACACCGAGTGAAGCGACTCTACCGACTTGGAAAACTCATCCTCGGCCCTGGACAACTTCATGGTTAATTCGTTATAATGTTGCTCGTTGAACTCGTTACTAGGGCAATACTTCTTATGCTCGGCCAAATCGTCCATTAACCGATTACGCGACGCTTGGAGCACTGCAAGCTGCGATCTACTCCACTCTAAATCGCCCATAACCTTATCAAATTCACTCACTCGGCCCAGTAAATCGCTATTAGCTCGCTCCACCACATCTTTATCTCTCAATATTCATCTGCGGTCCTCGTGAAGGTCTCGATTCTTCAATTTCAGAGCGTCTACCCTTTGCTCCAAACTTGTGGCTAAAGCATCCTTTTCAGCAGCAAGGCGCTGAGAAGACCCCAAGTGAGCCCGTAAGTTGTCCATCTCGGCAGGATCATAATCAAACCGGCGACGTCGTTCTAACTCGTCCTCAAGTCTTGCAATCTCCTCAGTTTGACGGTCTATTTTTTCGTCTTTGTTTGCCATTCGTTGACGAAGATTTTCCACAAGATCCTTTTCAATATCCCATTTTCTCTTCATAATCCTAAACTCCGAAGTAGCGTCTATACCTATACTAGATACCTCGGCTAGGAAGAAGGATACCCGACTCAGGATACTGGCATGATAAACTCAATCAACACAAGTTAAGAAGGATCATATACCTTGGGCGTCGGCAAGCTTGATCTCCAGCTCATTCGCGCGACCCTTCTCATTCTGAAGTTGAAGTTGGAGAGATTCAATCAACTGCTTATCTCGAAGGCGATTGGCAGCATCCAAGCGTACGCGGTTCATAATCTAACACAAATAGTTTGACTCATAAGCGACACTACGAAAAATAAATCGGAAGTGGAGCATAACCATACAGAAAAGACTTGCTCACCACAGTGTCAAGTGTCAGGGCGATGTCGCCATAACGGGGCACATCATTCAACATTTCCTCATCTGTATACTTCACAAAGTTGGAGGAAGTAAGCGCACCCAAGGAGTTCATGATTGGGCCAGAGACAGTAAAGGAAGTTTCAGCACTAGAAGACGATCCCTCAGTAATGCGGGGCACACAAGGAAGCTTTACCGGTACATCGGTAACGATCCTCTCTATGACGGGCGTCTCCGAGGGCTCCTGTTGGTCGCCCATACCTTGTTCATCGCCTTTTTCGCCCGACACATTCTCTCCAAACAGCTCATCCTCATCGGAAAGATCAATGATGGGGCCCGTTTTCGGCGGTGGCTTAGCAATTTGCTTACCTCTACCAGGATTACGCCTCAGCGGAGTAGGGTCAACATCGCCCGCGTCATCACCATCGTGCCTTGGGTGTTTCTGCACAAGTTTCTCGTCAGAACATGTGAAGGAAAAAAACAGGGGCAAGTACATGTACTTATAAGAAAATCATTATGTTTGTTACCTTCCCCTGGTCTTCCTCAACCCTTGTGCCATCACCTCTTTTCCTAGACCCGATAGTTTTGGTGGAGCTGACCTGAGATTTTTAAACAACAACAAATGACTAACTGACGCCCGAAGCTAGCAAGATAAAAATCAAGAAAAGCGCATACCTTATCAGCCTTGTCATCATTAACCACCTAGAATGAATAGGGCTCGACGGGAAAAGTAGGCAACGGGAAGTCACCATGAAGGATCGGACCTCGGACTAGAAGCGGAACTCAGGGATAAATCGGGTCATTAGAATGACGGGCTCGCTTGTTGGAACCCTGGCCGATGGGATCGGCATCCAACATCATCCTTTCAACACCCTCGGTCATAGTTTTGACCCGATGAGGACTAGCATAAAAACCGGCAAGATCTCTTAAGGTTGAAGTACCAGCTCGATAGTTGACAAGGAAATTGGAAACGGTATACTCAGGAGCGTCCTCGGGCTTGTAGGTCGACCATTCAGCAGTAGAACCACGACCATCGCGGCGATCCCTCCACTCGTTCATAATTCGAAAAGTATTGCCAGTCCATTGAGCTAAAGCACGAGAAGGCCGAATCTGGGACAAAATCTCGTAATAAAAGGGGCTATCAGGGTTGTATAAGGGAAGACGAAGGCCCATCTCCAGTTGACCCAAGGTGATGACCACACAATCAGCCGATTGCTCGTGCTTCTTCATATCGGTTTTCTTCAAGATATCGTTTCGGCCCGAGAGAAGGGTCACTTCGTAATTTTGAAGATCGTACTTCTCCTTCAGCTGCTCAATGAACTCTTTATCAGAGAGATCCTTCACCCTTTTCTCGGACCTGCACGAAATAGAAGAAGAGCTATCATCAAAAATAGATCTCATCGCTCGATCATCATACCTGGAAGGGCTTTCAAGCAAAAACAGAGAAGCAAGGGGAGGAACATCAAACTCGGAAAAAACGTCATCAACAGACCTCTTTTCAGCCATGGAAGGAGAAGAAGCCATTAACAAAGATAATGCAGAACTCGGTTTTCAACAAAGAAAGATGAGGCGATGGCAGCTACTATATCAATCGATGAGGTAGAGATGATGAAAGAAAACCAAGAGAGCTAGGGTTTTTTGAGAAGCGCAAAATGTGAAGAAACTTGGGAGAAAATCACAGTAGAAGAACAGAGAAAGAAAGGGCAAAGAAGAAGAAGGAAGAAAGGAGCGGGCTATTTAAAGAAGAAGAATTGTAACCGACGCCGACGGTTACCAGTCATAAAGTGGAGTTAGTGGGACGCTGCATGGCGAGATCTGCGGCATGGATGAGGACGTGGCGGTTGAAACGACTTTCTTCCACTCGTGTCTGCTACACGAGCAAAAGAAGGGGCATAAATGTAGGTGTAAATTATCTACAGATCCATGTGGCAACATCCTAGAACCGGTGTACCCAAATACGAAGAGACGCGAAGTATAGAGCGAAGATTATCGGGCGCGAGATTTAAGGAGCCACGTGGATCGGGCGTAATAATGTCGGACAAGACTTGACCCAGACTTCTGATAAAGATGACAGGATAAGGCGTGGCGGGTCAAACGAGGAACGATGGTCAAACGAATAAAGAAGAATGGGTCACATCGGGTAACCATAAGGACGACAGAAAAGATGAGCGATATCGCGTTAATAATGCACCTAAAAAGATCGGCACGAACGGAGAATAGGCGAGGAGCCAGGATACATCGGCCACATGAGACGACGAGAACTGGCCCGATAACAGAACTGATAAATAGATGTAACATGACCAACATCTTAATTTCGTTGTATAGAACTTCTCCTATAAATAAAGGGACTTGTATTTCGAGAGAGGAAGGTTGTATTTTGAGGGAGAGAGAGGAGAAAAACTCGAGTAAGCACAAAGAAGAAGAAAAGTGAGTAGTAAGTGCATCTTGTAAGGAAATCCCACGAAGAGCAACACCTTTGTAACACTTCTAAGTAATAAGATTCATCCTTTCACCCCCGTGGACGTAGGTAATCATACCGAACCACGTAAATCTTGTGTTCATTGTGGAGTGTTTACTTTAATTTGAGATGAGCATTGTGTTTCTATCCTTTGGATGTAGTTTGTAGTAAAATGCATCTACAGTGGACAATCGAGAAATTAAAACATAAATATTGGACAATATTTGGCATATATTTTAAAATCTCGAAACAATTTTCAAATTGGAAGTCTTTTTCGTAGATGCGACGATATTCCGCATGACACCTACGTCGAAGTTCCATCATAGTTGGACCATCCGCATGTCACCTTTGTTGAAATTCCATCATGGATTCACCATTCCTCAAATTTGGACCTTCTTGATGAAGTAAAGCAACAAACCTAGCAACTTTCTTATTGATTATACTGAAAAGTTGAATCAAATCTGAAACATCACGATTGTTGAGATTCATTGTTTGTTCTTGAAATTTCCCATAAATTATTTTCCATAATGTTTCGAGATGCAATGAATTTACGAATACAGTTTCCTCAATAGAAGAAATATAATTCCTTCAGATACATTCATCTTCCGCAACAGTGAATTTTGGTTTTCTTCTTATTTGACTTCTCCTAATTTGACTTCTCCTAAATTGACTTCTCCTAATTTCACTATCCACATTGTCACGATCAACAGCTCTTCGATTTACGGCGTCACGTTGGTTTACTACTATCTCAACAATGTTCAAATTATCATCCATGATCTTCGAGGAAATGGAAGAGTTATGAAAAGAATTGGAGAATGAGAAATTCTAGAGAGGTTTAGAAATATTCTACTGTGAGTTGAAATGAGATTGAAATTAAGTATTTATAGAGGGAAAAAATAGTAGCCGTTGGACGAAGATCTGATAAGCGATGATCAGAGAGCCGAGCGATAGCTTAACTAGCACTGGCGACTTAAAGACCATCGAGCGATGGACACTCTATCGCTCGATGGAAACTCTATCGTGTATGCCTATATGTTATTCCTATCATATAGCCATATGAGTTTGGCAGTTTGGCATACCCATAGTGGGTGCATATATGCCAAATATCAGTGTTTGGCATGTGCATAGGAATATGCCTTACAATTAAAATATAGAACTATGACGGCTATAATAACATTTATAGAAACCTATTTTTGTTTCATAAAAATTGACAAGTGTCGTCATGGTTAAAATTTAAGACAATGACGAACATAATGTTTTCATGTAGAATAGTTATGGTAAATAAATTTATACAATGACGATTAGGCTGAGCCGTTATGATCCATAAATTTGAACCGCGATGACTTTCATTATCAATATCAGTTTAAAATTTTTAAAAAGTTATCATTGTTAAAATTTAGAATGAAGCCGACTCAATTTTTTCAGCCAGAATTTAAGTGGGTCGTCATGGTCATGATGGATCAACCATGGTGCCTGCAAGAAAGATTAGAAATTAAAAATTTATTAATTGTTTTAACAAATTTATTTAAAATAAAATAATAATTAATTATATAAATAAATAAATATACAAATAGGATGACACGTGTCACAATCCTATGCGTTAAGGAAATCAAGTTCTTTTTTGACTAGTTTTAGTTATCTTCTAGATAGATCTCATGGGCTTTCCAGCCCCTTCCCATCTCCAAAACTATGGGCTATTCCCCCCTCTTCCCACTCACGTTCTCTATTGAGTGGGAATTCCTTCGGGAAGAAGTTTCAAATGGACAATGATTTTCCATTTTGAAAAAGTGAAAACCTAGCAATGCTAGCTTTTTTTAATTTAAAAATGTTGTAACTTAGTGGGGTTTACAGAGAAAAAAGTGGGATTTTATTTAAAAACCGTATAAGTTATTAGATAACGTATAACCGTTATCCGTTTCGGATTGTAAATTGTGTAAGAACTAGAAATAACCCGTGCCGTAACAGCACGACATGAGCCGGAATAAATTTTTTATAATAATTTTAATAGTTACTGCCAACTATAGCTAGACTGATTTTGACCTATGCAAATTAACTTGTAGTTATGAAAATCAAAATGAATACAGACTATATTGTCAAGTTTTTCTTAAAGACTATATTACTGACAAATTCATTTGCTATTTGATGATGACAAACTCAGCATGAATTATCTGAGTTAATTAGGTAGAAACTTGCATATTTCTTATTAGTGTTTTATGAAATTTTTAGGATTAATTTGGATGGTCTGTACGGGTATATACAATTAATTATACTTCTGCTTTCCCTATCACTCCAAATTAAAATGTGAAATATTAGAAGAAGAAAAAAAGGTCTCACATAAGGTTTTAAAATAAATAAGATATGTCAGCCCGAAATTTACGTGAGTCTATATTTTCGTTCTCCTAAAATTACCGATTTTCTCAAAACTAATAACTTCCCTCAAATTTTCATCGATCTCCACTATGTCTTTGGTTTTCACTTCACATAAGTTAGTGAAACCGTTCAAATTCTCAAGTGATGCAGATAAACTGAATGGATTTAACAAAAAAAAAAAAAGGTTATCATGGATTTTCTCTAAATTGGTTTTTTAAGCACAATCGTTCAGTGGCCGGATAATAACTTATCTTTCATTTAATTTTGTGGATGTAATTGAAATTTTCTATTCTTAATTTTGAGAAATTATTTGGTTATTTATTTACTTTTTTATTTGTAGATGGAGAATAACCCGTGACGTAACGGATGATAAATGTCAGATAACATTTATTTATTTGTAAATGGGGAATAACACGTGCTACAACGCGTGATTAAGATCATAACTAAAGATAAAAGTCTTAATTGTAATTTTTAATTGTATTTAATTTTTATTTATAATCCTAATTATGACAGAACCCAATTAATGTTATTTCTAGAGATAATTTTTATTTAATTATTTCAACAAATAACCCGTGATGTAACGGCATTCGTTATAACATTTATCTAATAACATTGTGAATCCAAACATTCATCAAATATTCAATAAGAAAAACAAAAATTGGTAATGTAGCATTCATCTAATTTAATTATTACCTTTAATGGCGATATAGTTTTCCTATTAATGTATCCTCTGGTCAGGCCGACTCCCACATATATTTTATTTATTAGTTCTTAATAGACTTTTCAAAATTAAATCGGATTGTTTGTACATGTGTATGCCATCAATCATACATCCGGTTTTCTTGGCATTTCAAAATTATATTATGAAAAATTAGTGAAAAAACTCGGCATTTATCCTACGAAGAAGATACTAAAACAAATAAATATTCTGACGATACTTCAGACCAAGATTTACGTGAGCCTTTGTTTCCTTTCCCAAAAATTACTAATTTTTTCACAACTAACAACTTCCCTAAAATTTTCATTGATTCCCATTATGTCTTCAATTTTCAGTCTACATGTGTTAATGGAACCATTCCAATTCTCAAGTGCAGATCAACCGCATGGATGGTGGCCTTTGCACTAAATGTCTTGATATCACCAAGATAATTTCTAAACAATTTTTTTACTTTGATTTTTTTTTTCCGCCTAGGCATGCCATATGATTTTGTTCCTTATAAATGATTTATACTTTTCTTATTTAATTTGCTTCTTGGTAGTAGATTTTTTGGATTTCTTATCGTAGATTTTCTTTATAGTTAGTGTTTTTACGCATAGTTCTTCAATTGCTTGATAATAACTTAGTTTTCATTTAATTTTGTGGATTCAATTGAAATTATTTTATTATTGATTTTGAAGATTTGTTGGTGTTTTATTTATTTATTTATTCAAACACTTACTTATTTATAGGTGGAGAATATAATGTAAGAAATTAAATAATGAGATAATTAAAGCTAATTAAGTTTTAATTTTGTATTTGTGTTAGAATAATTAAAGCTAATGGTCTTAATTTATTTATTTTCATGTTCAACTTAACTTTTATTTATGATCATAGTTATGAGGGAACCCACTTAAAGTGTTATTGATAATGAAAAGACGTTACAACTCTTACACCCGTTAGATGTCTTTTACTGAGATGAGACTGGGATGGTCGGATCACTTGTTTGTCTCTCCAAATGTTATCCGACCGTCCAAGGCTCAAAAACCTATGTTGTTTTGTATTATAGATGAAGTTTAAAACGTACAATCAGTGCCCGTTTTTTCCAACAAAAACGGTTATATCGCTGTCCGTTTGCAATTTAAATGAATTGACATTGAAGCTAGGCTCTTCGATCCCATGCTGACGTGTAAATGCGTTTGGAAATGGTTTGGGAAGAGCCATAAGACCCGGTCACATCTTAGGGATTCATTTACTGGCGCTAAAAAAAACTAAAAAATAAAAGGTCAACCCCATTAAACTAATTTTTCATTTAATTATATATTAAACCAGGATGGATAATCTTTTGTTTTAGCTGCTACATCACATCAGCTGTTATGCAGCTGTTAATGTTCATTTATTCTTATTCTGGAAAAGAAAAAAAGCTGATAGTGGTAGTAGTAAGAAGGAGAAGAAGCAGAACCCTGAAGTTCTCCATCAATCTCTCTCTGGTGAGTACTCATTCTAATCAAATGTGCTTTTTTATTCTAGGTATTCTTATGAATCTGATTTTGAATTTTGCTCTAGTCTAACAGTTTGTACAATCAAATGTTTATTTTGTATGAGAATTTGACCTAATTCTGTTGGTATTTGCTTGTAACCTTTCTTCAGACAGCTTAATTATAGCTTTTGTCTAAAACATGGAAATTGTTGTCAAACTTTTGACTGGTAATCTTCCTGTTGGTGATAGGAACATACAATTTTCGCTGAGAAATCCAAGGGGAAACATTGCTTCTTCCTCTTTAAATTAAGTGGATTTTGGTCTGACAACTTATAGACTGGCATGGATAAAGTAAGTCATCGTCTTGTCTGTAATGAATCGTTACTTTGTGAGATACTGAGTAGACTACCTGTGAAGTCACTCATGAGGTTCAAGTGCGTATGCAAACCCTGGCTATCTTTGATTGGAAAGGATAGGTACTTCATTGATTTACACTTCACTCGATCAAATACAGCACCAAAGTCTATATCCATGCTTGTTGCCGTGTTTGATTCGGAAAAAAATAAAGAAATGAGCTTGCTATCAACAGAGATAATGCTACCGGATGGTGGTGAAGACGAACATGAAGGAGGAGGAGGAGGAGAAAGAGGAGTGGCAACTATTCAAAGGAAATTACTTGGACCGTGCTCTGCTACCAGACATAGGTTTCTCAACGGTTTGATTTGTTACATAGAAAAAGACGATGTAAAGATTGATCGTGTTTGCGTGCATAACCACAGCACTGGAGAATCAACACCTTGGGTCTCATCATTGATTAGACAACAATTTGGAGTAGATTGTTCTAATGTTGTACGAGATGCAAATGGAAGTGTGATTTACAAGATATCACCTACGCTTTCTTCTTGTGAGTTTGGATATAATCCTGCCACCAAGGAACACAAAGTGATCGGTTTGTGGGGTATAGGTAAATGGGATGTGGACGGCAAGATCATAAGTGAGGAATGCGTCTGCGAGGTCTGGACTGTTGGAAGCAATTCATGGAGAAGGATTGATGATCACCCCAGACATGATCTCGTAAAGATGGGCTTCAAGTCTACTAAATATGCAAATGGTTCCATATATTGGCTGGGTTATTCTTGTAGCACTGATCGCTGTATCATCGAATTTAATGTTGGGAGTGAAAAGTTTCGAGAAATCTCCCTTCCTAATTTCATAAGAGATGATATTGGTGGCGCATGTGGTACTAAATTGATTCAAATCGATGGTCATTTAGCTGTATTAGCTTTAAGGATGAGCTATCCCTCATTCCAAAACAACCGTATCGTATGGGTAAATAACACCAAGTCATCAGCCAAGATGTGTATATTGTATGACACTAATAATGATCAAGATGCCAGGTCTACTAGCAGTACAAGTATTTGTAGCAACTATTATTGGACGGAAGGAACATTCTTAGTGCCACCATTTGATCCAGAGACAGGTAGTCGTTCTATTCAAACCGTTCCAGGGACAGATTTGTTCATCGTCAGGTCCTACAAGGACCATGATTTATCTTTCTATTATTACAACTGGAAGAAGATGAGTTTTAGCAGTTCCAAGTTTGAAGTACATGGAATATTGGAGTTGATTCCAGACTATAAAGTACCAGTCTCTCTTTCGGAACTCCTTATTTATACTTTCAGAGAAAGCATTTTACCCGTAAATCCTTTATAATCACAGGTATGCACATTTTCAGGTTTCTCTTAGTTTGCTCACTTTTCTATTATATATACATCTCTTACCTTCAATTCGCACAACCTATGTTCCGTCTCACCAGTCTAAGTATGCAGCAAAGAATCTTTTCTTTTTTATTATTATATATTCTTATGAAGACTCTAACATAGACATTGACTTAATCTGGTATGACTCAACAGGTGAAAGCAACTTCAGGTGTCTCCACGGATGCATTCTCTGCTGAAGCTGCTGCTCTCTGCTGGGTGTTGTCTTGGGTGTCAGAAACGAATCCTCATGAAGTATGTGCTGTTGGGTATGGAAACTGTTAACTTCGTAACATCCATTAGTAAGGTTGTTAATTGGAGCTATGATATGTTGAACCTTCGTACATCTCTTCTTAATCCAAGAAGAGGCTGCGGTTTGGTTAATTTTGCGGCTGTTGAGCTTACTAGTTATGCCAGGCTCCACATCATTTGGAAACTCTGGGTCACCTCTCCCTCCATTTTTGCTTTCTGTTGCTAAATGGGATGATCATTTTGTTGTCTGTAACACCCTTTTAGTTTAATGCAGTGTGTTTGCTTTCTAAACTTTAATTCAGTGTGTTTGCATTCTAAACGTTAATGCAGTGTGTTTGCTCATGAAAATGAGTATTGTTGACGCGAACCGAAATATTATTTATTAATAATCCGTTATGTTCATGTTCTATCAGTAAACTTATGGTTTTTCTAAATAAAGTAATAAACTGAGGTTTGAGTTAACCCAAAGACCCTTTGCCCCCTATTTTAGTACAGCACATTCCGTCACCCCTTTAGAATTTTATAGTTTGGTTCTTTGATTTTAGTTGAAGTTAGTTTTGTGTTCTTATGTTGCAGTGGTCTTTTCGTTTTAAAGAAAAAGACCAAACCACTTCATTAATTACTACTGCCCTCTTCTTGAACAATATAAGAGTCAGTTAAACCGACCGAATCCACAGTCATGCTACAACTGTTATGCTGTCAGAAAAAATACTTATTCCAGTCGTAAGCAGAAGATTCATTTTTGTAGGGTTTCCAATTACCATCTGGACAAGCTCAAAAACCTGCTGAAGGTGGAAGTTTACAGAGGAGTCAAACATTAGGTCAAAGGATTATGGGAAACATGAAGGACAGCCTCTTGCTCAGAAGTCTGACATCAAAATTGGAAACACGTCCTTCAGATGCTGCGGCGTTATCTTCTCCTGTCAAGGTATTGCACATTACTA
This sequence comes from Papaver bracteatum, assembly GCA_023529315.1. Lineage (NCBI taxonomy): Eukaryota > Viridiplantae > Streptophyta > Magnoliopsida > Ranunculales > Papaveraceae > Papaver > Papaver bracteatum. The sequence continues at coordinate 924,089 of JAJJWX010005204.1, forward strand.
GATATCACATTGTTTTGACTAGTTAAGAGTGTAGTTTTGCTGATAAATCTGAACTTAAAGTGGAATCCAATTATTTCCTTTCTGCTCTTTAGTGTATCCTTTTCCCCATAATTCTGCTATTCGTTGGAGTTCCTGTTCTTTTTACTTTCTTAAATGTTATTACAGATGCCAAATGTCGTTGAACCTGATTCTAATGCTGAGGAAGAAAGGCCCCTGCTGAGAACAGTTTAGGCCAAATGTGTCACTCAATTACAATTGCTAGGTGCAATTGGTAGTATTCAGGTATGAATTTTGTCTTCACTGAAATATTTCCGAATTTAATCCAGCCTTTCCTAGATCACCTAAATTTCATGTCTCCAGCTTGGCCACTTGCACTAATAACTTGCACTAGATGAATCTGTAATTTATGCAGCCAGGGAAATTGAGATACCCTCTTTAGTTTCACAAATGCAGAAGAATCCTAATATGTGAATCCAAAGCCTAATGACTTACAGTCAGCCTAGGGAAGTGGCTGTCTCTGTCCGACCCACAAGTCTCTTGATATTGTTCCTGCTTCAGCCACTGCCAGAGCTGTTTGTGATATTACAATCTCACCCAATAGGGCATCTTAAGTTGACAACATTCAGTCATATCCCAATCAAAATGTTATTTTTCCCGCTGTGGCCACCGATACAGTGCGGGTTTTGCTTATGGTTGATCCCAGCCCAAACCCAAGTTCAAGCCCCTAAAAATGCCTCGGCACATCGAAATGCAGGCTGTGCTCTCCTTCTGCAGTTTGAGTCATCATACTAGCCAATCGCGAGACTATTCTCACCAAGTAAACGCTTCAGCTATCTTGTAAATTCAGACACCCCATTGGAATAGCATGAGTAGTGCCCACTGACTCCCTGTACCAAACGTGACACTCAAAAGAGTATAAGCAAATTTTGTCTTCAACGGCTGCACATGAAAGAGAAGTAATTTGCACAATGTAAAATGCAGAACAAATACTGAAACAAGCTGAAAGGGCCACAGAAGGTTGTTACACTGGGCATTTTGCTATCTGTGTTATAGTTTGCTGCTTCATACAATTCATATTCAAATCTTACAATGTGTATGCACCACATTCCTTCTGACAGGTATGCTGCATAAACTGTAGAGATTTTATCCTATGATTATGAAGTTTTATTTTCTCGCCATCTAGTCAATAGAGCCTTATGTTCAAACAAACTCTTTATTGCACAGGCCGCTTCTGAATCTTCTCCACCAGGAACTTGCATATATCTGGACATGTTGCAAAAACAGCTAAAAAGTCTGACACTAACACTGAGAAAACAGTGGAAGCAAACGGCCCCGTCTACTATTGCTGGAGAAGAGAAGCTAGAGAGGACATAGCAGAAGAAAAGTTGGTGTCTTTCTGAGGGCAAATACTAAAGGAGGCATCGGACCTCCAGTCTGGCACAGGTGACACTGCTAATGTGGACACTCATAGAGGCATCCACTTATTTTGCTTCTTTCCCAAATAAATCATCTGAATGTAGAATGTTGCTCTTGGCATCTTGATTCAACCTATTTTCATTATACAATATATATAATTTCATTTCCCTATTAATTCCCTTTCAAAAGGATTTTATTGACAGTTGCAAAACTCATGCCTTCTATCTTTTAAATTTTGGATGTTGTTTCTTTTGGAATTAACCTCCCCTACCGCAGTGCAGGATCAGTATTATTAAATCCAGGACTACAGGATTTACGAGACCGCTGCCTCTGCTCTAGCATCCTTTCTTTCTTCCCACCACCAATGAATATCAATCCCACATTCCAGGCAGCACACACATACCAACTCTTTCACCGTCGAATCAGCCTAACAAGCCATCTCACTAGAAAGTAAAATCTACCCCTCACCTTTCGTCCCTAATTGAATCGATGAAGTCTCTTTCTTTTTTTTTTCAAGACTTTTATAGGTGGTAAATAGAAAAAAGAAGAAGTAAAAAATAGAATTACTTTTAATATTTTGGAGGTGGCAAATAGGAAAAGTATGGGTGGCAAATAGGTGAAACCTTTCCCAATGATTTTAGCTTCTTTTGTTACCTTGGTAATAAAACCCGGTGGTACAAATCAGAAAAATTGATAGGACGGAAAGATGAATTTCATCGACACAAAAATAAATGTGCATCATTAGCATTTCTACGGATACTACGCAAGAGAAGAACCTTTTTCAAATCTAACATTCCCTCCATTTTACAAAAGCGTTACTATCACTTTTTTGTAGAAATAGAGGGATAATTAAATTGAAAATGAAATTTGTAACGCGGCAATTATAAACTGTAACCAAGTAAAAACAAATTTCATCACGTTAGCAGTTGCAAACCAATAATGCTAGGTTTACCGGAGAAATTACCGCAACAAATCCCGTGACTCGCAGGTGCAGGACCCACATCTGCACGCTTCTAATCCCAATGCTGAGAACTTTCTCCCTCGATTGTCTGATCCCCTCATGGGATTTTCCCCGGTTTTTTTTTATGTCAACGTAGTATCACTCGTTGCAAACGGAGAAAACAAGTTTAAGCGGTACAAAAAGTGTCGCTAAATAATGCGTGGCATCCCAATTCTTTTTTTCTTTTCTTTTTTTTTTTGGTACATTAAACTCAATTATTTGCCAGCAGTCATCTAGATAATTTAGTCAAGTTAGTATGTCATCTAGATAATTATTTGCCAGCAGTCATCCAGATAATGTGTAAAAATTGTTTCTGCTGGTTTTTGTAAACTTGGGTGTGTAGATGAGAAACGAATCTAAACCTAAGACAAATGCACTCCACAGGAGTACTTTAGATGCGAGAGATCAATCTGTACAATCCTGGCCTAAACCAAGAAATGGTCGTTCCTGTCTTGCTTTGGTCACAAAGTGAAGGAGAGGGTTGGTCTTAGGGAGGGAAGCGAAGAAGGTGTTGAGACTAGAATGATTAATTCTGAACGTATGGCTATTTTATGACTTGTATCAAAAATTGGAACTGGCTTGCGGAATGTAAGCTATCAGTTCTTTGGTATTTTTCTGGATACTGTGTTGTTGTTATAACCAAAACTTGTTGTTTTGTTGAAATAGGCAAAACCTATTTATACAAGTAATATTGAACGCACCTTGATCTCGTAGAAAGTGGGAGTGATTGAGTGATGGAGAAGTGGGGTCATCTGTAAATGTTAGAGACCACGTTCCCACTATGAAGGAAACTGGTTAGTTTACACCTACTACTTCTTGCCGCCACTAACTGCCCTGCTTTCTGACACTTTCTTATAATGGGCGTGTTACACACCGCACACTGTAAACCTCCAGACCAATACCATGATGAGCATCCCCCAGTTTGTGACATGTTTGATGTCTCGAGTATTTTCATGGAAAACGTGTAGCAGATTGCTGAACGCGTCTTGTATGCAAGACTTAGCTCTTCTGATTAATTGTAAGCCAACTAAGTAACATATAGCCATGTGTGTCAAGTCAAAGTCAAGAGACTTTCCGTAGGAAAATAACATGTGATGCTATTAGGCTTGTCTTGGCTAGTCGCCTAAAACTTGCCACAGGCCTGTCAATTCTGTGGCGAATTTAGACAGATGAGACTGTGGCCCGTGAGAAAGGATGGTCGTTGATTATGGCCACTTCTGTTGGCACCTAATAGTAGAAAAGTGGCTCCACTGGCATATGCCAATGGTATGATGGCATATTTAACGCATGCCAGTGGCATAGCGGCATGTCAGTTTCATAATGGCGTAGCTGTGACATAGTGGCGCCTGGCGTAGACGTGGCAGCTATTTTGGCATATTGGTGTTAGACCCAAATATGTCTCCGGCAATATAGGCCCTGTTGTTATATCAAACTTAAGGCCTTATGAGAATTACTTGGCTTGGATAGCGTGGCGACCCTAGCTAAATTAGGATTTGGCATATCAAAACCCTAATTAGTGCGCGTGGCATGCGGCACGGTGGCATTTTTGTGCAAATGGTTCCATAGCCATGCCAAAGTAACTATAGCAAGGTCGTGGTGTGGAAACGGCCACATGAGCAAGGGTTGCTATGAGTGGCTATGATATGGCGCCATTCTTAGGGTTTCATGGGTCCCACATGGCTCGCGGCATGTTGTGGGGCCAAAGTGGCGTACTTTGGGCTACTCCTGGAACTTAGGGTTTCGACTAATGCCACTAAAGCAAAAGTCGTGTTTCTGATTAGGAAACCCTAATTGAAATCTGTTATGGCGTTGGCTACGAACAGAAAGGTGGGTTAGCACGTACGCGCGCTATTTATGGAACGTTGGCATGTTTTGGCATGCTGCCACAAAGTGGCACGTTTGGCGTGGAGGAGTGGCATGTTGGCATACCGCCCAACTTATTGGCGCAACATGGCAGGTTTGGCAGATGTTGGCGTGGTTTTTGGAAAGCCAATTGGCTTTGTGACCATCCGGCGCAGTTTCCCTTTTTTAACACTCTGGCAAGTTTAGAGCAACCTGATTGGTCAATATAAGAGGGGACCGCCAAGCATGGGCGTGGCCACACTTCTAGTGTGCATGTGGAGGATTTAAAGTGACCTGATTGGTCGATGGGAAATAAGGGCGGCAAGTATGGGCCCAGCCAACGTGTGGCGGGTTTAAGGAAACCTGATTGGTCGACGTGGAAATAAGGCCGGTCGGGTAACATGGGGAATGGCCAATTGAAAATGGCGCCGGCTGGCCTAAGGCATGGCCACACCTCCCTTTGCTGCTTCTCATATTCCGTGGCTCGTTTTATTCCTTGTTTTCTAATTTTGGATAGGATTTTGCACCTACTAATCCATGGCGGATTAATTTCTTAGTTCACCTAAGCTTAATTCTGACCAACATGGTATAATATATTGCACAAGGCGCAAAACCCTAATTTTTGCAAATTAATCAGGGTAATATTTGAATCTTGTGAATTATCACAAAATTGATTGAACTTTATGTGCTAATACGGAGTTCTTTAAGTTCATTGCCAGAGAGAAGTATGCTTTCCTATTGAATACTTTATGCAAGGATCTTATCCTTGATACTTGGAAATTCGTGCTACTTTGTTGCGAGTGAACACAAATCGTCACGCCATATCAACATTAAGGGTTCAGCTGGGGAACATAGCATAGAAAACATTCAAAGAAACTTACATTAACTGAATAATACAGGCAAGGTTCCAAAATTTACAGAATATTTGGGAATGTTATTACATGCACCATTTCTGGATAAATTTCATGTGAATATATTGAGTTGCTCAATAAATGCGCCAGCGAAGAAGTTGAACACTCGTCACTTTTACATGGCTTTGTTTATTTTCAGAGTGACGGCACATTAAATGCAAGGTTTTACAAATTAAGCCCTGAACTAAAAACCACCATCAACATGAACATTTTTCCCACACAGATCCAGATGCTATGATCGCTGCCCTCCAGCCCGTTGGATGTCCAATCAGGATTTTTTTTCGTGAGACCAGTCGGTCAGTCTAGCATTCCCCATATTAAAGTAAAAGTTGTACAAAGCCAGAAATAATTCACATACTAACTAAATATATAACATTATCTCCTTAATCCTGATTGAACGAAAATAAAGCAGTTCTGAATCTGAAGCTGTAATATAGATGGTGGGCCCTGACATCCTGGAGTTTAACAGGGGGCACTTCTATTAGAGCTCGGTGCATATTGAATTGTAAATCTTCGGTACATCTATCATTTTTGTTGAACAAAATTTGATTTACACTTGAACATTCCTAAATATATCCTTATCAAATTACCACAAAATGACAGACTGCTTAACGAGCTTAATCGTATCTTTTGTATTTTTACGCCTACCACCAAATACCATGTTATTATGCTAGTCTTTCTAAAGATACCAAGTTTCCAACACTTACCCACGCTTTCCTAGTTTTTCCTTTCCAAGATTTACTATTCAGTTGTTATATTGCAAATTTTAAAATAAAATTGTGTTTAACGAAATGTAGTGATTTCATCGAAGAGTGGGTCAAATCGGTTTACCAGCCAAGTCCAAGGTCAAGGCTAAGGCTGCAAGAGGTGATGTATCGATTTCAGACCTTCACGAAAAGTGTGAGAAGGTAAGCGTATTTATATCTTTATAATTTTGACCACATGATGTAACAATTGATATATGACACGAGATTTAACATCACATTGCGACTTGTGTAATATGTGAAGGAGGCGGTGAATGTATCCCTCGGTAACCTTCTGACATACCCATTCATGAGAAAAGCATGCATCGACAAAGTGTTGACGTTGAAGGGAGGTCATTATGATTTCGTCAATGGGTATTTTGATGTCTAGGACTTCGAGTCTGGATTCTCCTCAACATCCACCATATGAAAACTTATTCTCTGCAATATCCATAATTTTTTTCAAGTGAGTTAAATATTATGTAATAAAAGTTCGTGCATACATGCGTATAGGCAGTTGGCTGCATTTTTCCTTTAAGCACTTTGATTGCTTTATAATCCCTTTGTTTCAAAAAGACCATCTTCTATTCCATTTTCGTATGTTTCAAAATTTCGTCCAGCTTCTGTTTATAATCATATATATTTCCAATAAACTCTCTAATATACGAGTGCATCTATGTGCACCCAGGGGTGCACATTCCGTACCTTGTTATAGGTTTAGATTTAACAGACGTTTTTAGTTATCCAAGATTTATTGTTTTATTAAAAATATTTATTTTACAGTATAATATATATTTTCTCTATCCTAATTAACTTCTTCTCTCATCTTAATAATAACTTATCTCCCAGAAAAAATTAAAGATTCATCACTGTGATGAAAGGAAAAAGTACTACCAGATTAATAGCATTTTTGGGATTCAAACCATGATTACATGTTGAATATTGTACCATGAGATAACAAAGTTCATCAAACTGTTTCAACAATTTTGAAAACCAAGTTAACAAATTTTCATACTAACAGATTGATATCAACTAAACAGTGAAAAAAAAATACGAAAAACAACACTAGCATAGATCAAAGTGTAAAAGTTCAGACGAGTTCATTGCAAGAAACATTCACATTTCGGGTACAACATAACAAAGATAAAAAATTCATTCAAATTCAGAGTATAAATTTAGAATGGGAAAATAATTTTCAGTGTTAACCAAGGTCTAATAAGATCATGATTTTATATCAATCTGACATGGATCTTAAATCTATAGGTCTTACTATGGAAATTTGTAATTCCACTTGAAAATCTTCAAAGATAATAAACACACGTAGAAATATGGATCATCGACAGATAAGGATAAATAAACAGGCAGGGCAGGAATTCCATAGGATGAGAGGGACGAAGAGAGATATATGGGGGACCGACCATACTCCCTCTTTTACGGTATATTCTTAATATTCCTAATAATTCTATAATAATATACTTAAAAAGGAAAATAAATAAATGTTTGACTATACGAATAGGGAGGGGAGGAATGTGCACCCCGGTTAACACGAGGTGCACATAGATGCACTCCTAATATACCCTTAAATTTTTTATATTAATAAATTTAATTTTAACGGGACCCGATGTAAAATATTAAATAAATTTGTATAATTAAGGAAACAAAGATATCTTATATTCCTTTTACGAGAATATATATTTAGATCCAAAAATTAAATTCCTTATAAACTTTGTATACAATAAATTTGATATCTTATGATTTTCCTTTTTATATTTCGTAATAGGTATCATCGGGGCCTTACGGCCCCGGTTCAACCTATGATTAGTATGAGGACAGATGGCATGAATAATATTAGCTATGATTGCATGTATAATGAGACAAAATAAGTTATTATATCACAATACTTGCACAGTCGAATGCATTTACATTAATATGATCTCAAATCAAAAAAAATATTTAAAAAAATGAAGAAATCGCAAAGTATAACCTAAAACATAGACTTTCATTATCTTTTAATCATAATTGACTTATGCTAGAAAACACACAATAATAAAAACTACATCCTCAAATTTAAAAAAAAAACATCGTTCATTCTCACTATGGCATGCCTCTTCAAATTTATTTTTGCATTTGCTACACCAAGGTTCTTAGTTCTCGTCGTACTGAACCTTTTTACACATATGTTGCATGCCATGTAATACCATTGCCTCCAAGGTGAATGTTTTACCTTGCCATTTACTCGAAGAAACACACATTTAAATTTGTTTAATTATAGGAGATAAAAAAATTAAAAAAATAACCATATTCTCACTGTACTAATTTTCGTTGGGGTCATACGGTTGTGGCGAGCCAGTCATTATGATCTTGTTGTCTCCTGATTTATGCATGCGTAAATAAATATAGTATTTTTAGCACATAATAGATGATTGTGATAAAAAAAAACATAATAAATGTCATATAGTTTTGTTTTTATTTGCGCACTTACGTTTAGGTCTTATTTTTCTTGAATTCATTATCTTCTGGTATATCCAGATTGATCAACACTCTAAAGGCACTGGTGGTGTAGTGCAATAAGTGCACCTATTTCAAGGTGTAATTTTCAGTAAGGTGAGCGAACAAATGCTAATGTCATCTCATGTTGTGGTTAATTAGAATCAGACAACTAACCTCGAAACTTGCTTACAAATGTTCCAGTAATAATAAAAATTATCAGAGTATTGGTATATTCCTCTACAACACCCTCTAGATTCGCGCCATTTCCCTAATAGAGTGATGACCTTCATATCAACACCCTTGTTTTAAGAACAATATAAAATTAATTATCAATTCATTAAGCGTCTCAGTATGTAATCTAAGACATAATATACCTTTTAAAGAGAAGTTATTTACTTTGTATCTTTGATACTATTTCTATGAACTTCGCTAGTTCTTTAGATGCATCATGTAGGTTTCAATATTCAACATATGGTTTTTAGCTTGGTATAAATGTTCCATCAAAATGCTTTAAAATATCATATGCTTCTGTTATCTATGTAAATATCATTAGTTAATATAATTCAATTTATGTTTTCTAGGTATTATCATAAATTTTTTTTTTTTAAAATTAATATTACATTATAAATACAAATATTATTTCTCATACAAAGCTTTTGGTTGGAAGCCTGGATACAAGCTGAGCCCCAACTCCTCTCTGAATAGCAACGCCTAATCTATAAAAAATAAACTTACCTAATCCGCAGCTAGCGTCATTACTAAAGAAACAATTCTTTAGACGCTTGAAAAAAGGCTAAAGTATCCTCACCGAGTTCGCCTAAGGTAGTAAAGGCCAAGACCCCCAACCCATATCCATGCGAAGCACACTTGTCCATATACTTGGTATGTTTGCGCGAAACAGCCCCAGAAATAGCCTTGCCAGGAACAAAAGAGCGCACACCATCACCAGTGAAAGGAGAAACACCTGTAACATCCATACAAACATCTTTCCCATTTTCCCAGTTAAGGACAAGGATATCAGCAGGCTTAAGGTCTTTACCATCATCTGAGCGAAGACCGAGAGGAACCTCCTTGTGTGCAGGCACATTGGCTTTGTAGCATATATCAAAAACGACGTCACGAACAACATCATGACGAAACTTATAACCAATATCCTTAGCACAATGCAGCGCGTGATCTCCAAAAATGTCCATAGATTTATTGCAACTTGGGCAAAGACTATTATCAACAAACAGAGGAATACCAAGACGATAGCAAAGCACAGCTCTAAATTGTCGAGGCCCAAGGCATTGGTTGAGCCCACCAATGGGAACCGCCAAGAGATAATCTTGGGCATGCTTGACACGGTTACATTGCCAAAGAACGGAGTCTCTTTCCGACATATGAAATTGGTCGGGAATTGCTTCTTGACTGCATCAAAATAAACTACGCCAGGGAATGCATGGAAGGGGGGCAGAATCATCGACCTGATAAGTAGACGGTAATCTACATACAGGTGAAGGTCTGAAGAGCCAAGCGATAGGTGAACCTCTGTCTGTTGAAAATAAATCACCAAGGATCACTTTACGCACAGATGTAGTCCGACATCGGAAGCAAGAAAACAATAAGCACGAAAGTGTCGCCCATAGTATAAATACCAAGACCACCATCCTTGATAGGAAAGGTATCAATCTCTTCTGTAGAGGACCAAAGCCCACAACATCACCAGTAATAAGAAGCCTCAAATACTGAAAAAGCTTCTCATCAAAAAGATCGACAGCAGGTTGAAGAGCAGCAGGATTGGTGGTGCGCATTGCAAAATAAAGTCTAGAAACCCCGGTCATTTCTTGTGATAAAAGCATCTCACTTTGTGGATCCCTGAGTTTTTTGATCGATTCCATTAATTGAACAGTTTTATGCACCCTGTTCAATAACATGTCGCTAATAAATTCCATATCCAAACTCACAGGACCACCCAAAAGTTTAACACCCTTAGAAGGTCTACCAATTTCCGCGGGAAAAACACCATCTATTGTTCTTCTAGCATCAACGGAAGGCCAAAATACTTCCGTTTTCTTTATATTTAGATGCAACCCCCTACTTGGGCCTTCTGTTTCAATTATGCGCAAGGCCTTAGCCACCTCTAGAGTGTCACCCACAATTGTACCATCATCCAAATACCAAGCATGTAAATCAAGAGTGCACTGAGAAGCAATAGACTTCACTAAAGGGTGAAGGGTAAGAGCAAAAAGCAAGGGACCGAGGGGATCACCTTGTTGCACTCCCAGTGCAGAAGACAAAATATATTGGCCATAATAAAGCTTAGCCGGACTAAGGTAGCAAAATTCTACCCAACGGGAATACACAGGCAATGTAGGCGGACCTCCTTGATGGCCGAGATCTGCTCACCATATTAAAGGCATTACAAAAGTCAATTAACAACATTGACATTTTATCCGAATGACCCTTCATCTCCAAAAGGCGATTCACAGCATGTAAAATACCTTCACCACCAACAGGAACACCAACCCCGAATTGGTAATCTCCTAAATAAGATGTCATGTCTTTCCCAACGGCGAAGGCTGCCACTTTGGAAACCAATCTGCGCCACACCGTACCAACATCAATTGGCCTGAGACCCCCACCAGGTTTAAGCAAAGGCGTCAATGGTGCGCTAGCAATATATTCGCCTAATTCAATGGGACATTTGCCGGCCAACCAAAGATTGACAACCCCGGAAATAGACGAAAGCAAGTCATCCGCCACCTGCACCGCCGCACCACTAAAAATATCAACCAAGTGCTGCGCACGAAGACCATCACGACCACACGACGTACCTTTGGGGAAACTTTTGATTGCTCCCAGGACAGCCTTATGAGCAACAAAAATAGAATCCGTGGAAAAATCCTCCAAGGGAACCTCCGGGGGAGGGGCAAAGGGATGCTTGCCAAGCAAATCCACATAAGTGTTGTCTTCATAAGGAGCAACACCCGAAGAGGACATCACCCGAATCGCGGCAGCAAAATGTCCGGCGTTTAACTACCGTCTACAAGCTGCGATGTTGTTTGCTATGTGCTGCTTCTCAACACCCTTCCTCCCATCAACAGAACTCCACCGATCCGGCATTTGGAGTAGTTTATTGACCAACGAAAAACACCCATTAGGTTCATTCCACTCAACAAGAGCTTGGAGAATAGCAGTCGCATGTAAACGCTTGCGATTACTCGACTTCCTCTCAGCAGCACACTTAGGAAGAAACAATGACAAAGTGCAAACAGGCAGAAGTAACAACTGCAGCCAATGAGACAGCACAGACGGGTTCGCCAGAATCCTATCAAGACATCCTTTTAGAGCCCTCGAGAAAGCCAACCTGCACTTGTTGGGAATGCAGGAAACCGTGGCAAACTAATGCTGAAAAACAGCATTCAGCAAGTCCGTGGATAAAGGCTATATAACTGCCGCAACCTTGAAGAGTCCTCGGCAGAGTGAACACCATCTCGAAAAATTCTCCAAATGAACGTTTCTGGCTTGTCCAGTCCGTGAATTAAGACTCCCTTGATGGTGTAACGAGGCCCATAAATGATTACCTAAATTTTATAAATGATTACCTAAATTTTATCCTTGAGCATTTTTTATTTGTTGATTCTAATGTAACTAAATGATGACCATTGATTAAATGTGAACATCACTTTTCAAAGTTAATTAATGGTAGTCAAATTATAAAGTGACTTATGTGAATGATGTGGGGCGTTTTCATCTACGCGTGATCTGAATACGTCGTTTAACCAAATTCTAATTATTTACTTGAAATGAACTAATGAACAATTCTAGTATTTGCAACAAAAAAAAAAGTATTTTTTTCCAAGATTTTGAAAGCAGTAAGTCTATTTTATTTGATTTTTTTTTTAAATAAAATACAATAGAAAAACGGTCAATTCAAATAACCAAAATAAGATAAAGAATGCAAAAGCTATTGAAGACGGTAAAGCGGTTGTCAATGTCTTTTGACATACCCAAAAATCTAGTGAATCATACGATAATGTGAAAAAATAAGCTTGACTTATAGCTGAATGAATGATGAAAATAACAAAACAATTAAATTCCATTAAAAAAATCTCTCATAAGTAAATGGATATGTCTTTGACGCGTCCATGAATTTCAATCTTCTCACTTTATACATTTTACTATTCTTTCATAGTTGAAAGTATTCTTAAGTCCGTATTTCGTCTATGCAGATTCTGTATTTTCTATTTTGGACGTTGTTTGAATTGACATAATCTTTTGTTCGGTTTTGATTTTAACTTACCTATATTTTCATGGACTGATGTCATGTACTTGTCAATTTTCTGTCCAGACCCACCTCATGGGAAAATATTGATATGTGCTTGTTGTTTACACACCGTTTCAATGATTTTATCTCCTAAAGATGCAATCATACCCTTGTCGATTTCCTTCAGTGATTAATCAGGGATGTCTTCGTCATCTTCAATGAATTTTTTATTCTTAAAACAATCTTCAAGTATCTTACGAATATATATGTGAAATTAAGATGTCAATGCTCCAATGACACTTATCGTCATAATTAACCTGATCAAATCATGCAACATCTAAAATTGGAAGAAAAAAAATGTACTAACATTTTAATATTTTTTCCGTTTTTATGTTACTTGAATTTTTCTAGCTCATGATCTTGTTGCCTTTACACTTTTTTCGCTTCGAATTTATTTCTAGACAAAAAAATAAATAAATTAGACTTAGATGGCTCAAAAGATTTTAATCCTCCCCAACTCTTGATGTCATTTGTTTTCTCTAGTTCCTGCAAGTAGTTATCCAGTTCGTCTTTGTCATCATAATAGTTTGGTTCTTGATTAAGGACCCAAGGGAGTCCCGTAAGAAGTGTTTTCTATTTCTTTTGTTATGTAGTGCATTCTTGCTCTTTCTTAGCATTAGCATCAGTCTTACCATCCATGAGCTCTTGATCCTTGACATAAAGTTTAGGTATTCTGAGTGATGATTGTCTTTTCCTTCTTCTCTAGGATTCACCTAGACTACGTCCCTGGCTCAAACTTTCATGATGATGTATTTTTTTTTATCCACGATTATAAGTATAAGGTTTTCCAATTTAATAATAAATAATATTGACGCACACTTTTACACTTTCAACAATAGTTTAGTACATAATGAGCCTATTTAATTTGGAAGAGAATATTCAACATATTGTTTACTTGTTATTCCAATTAATCACTAAATTTAGTAGAAGAAATTAATTTGAATGCTTAGAATTTTTCTGGAGCAATCGCACGTTTATACAAATTTTTTGAACAATTAAACTTATCAAGTTTTTAAAGTGTTTATGTTTATCACTCTTCTATCTTTTTTCCTTGTTAATATTTCATCTTCAAGTTTTTTTCCTTCTTCAAATCTGTTATCGAAACCCTAGTAGCTTCATCAATGTAACGATCCTCGAGCGCGTCAACGCTATTAGACCAGTCAAGAGATGTCTTAGACGTTAATTACTCGATTAGTGTAACTCGAACGTTAAATATTAGGAATTAATCTAACAACGATCTATATACGAAACTAGTACCGTTGAATAGGTCTTGAAAAATTACGCGAAATGGACTACTCGAGCGTGTCAATCGGTTATCAGACGAAGAAGATATCATCGGAATCGTAAGAAGGGTTTGCAATTTAGCCGACTTGGTAGCCCGTATCAAGTTTTCGGGTGCCTTTAGTATTTTAGTCGGCCTTATATTCAAAACCATCGAGAAGATATTCATCTTCTTTTCTTTCTTATTTCTTCTCCTCTCTCGTTCTTCTTTTCTTCTCTTTTTTCTTCAAGTTCTTTCTCTGCGAGCGATTGGGAGTTTGATTTGAGAGATTTATAAGATGCTTAGTATGTTAACAAACTAAAGGAGAAGGTGTTTCTGTCGTGATTGATTGAACACGGGAAGAGGAATTTAGAGTTGCTGCTGTAAATCGAACTTAGGGTTCCAGGGTTGTTTGAGATTTTGTAGAATTGATCCGTGTTTTGAGTAGCAGATGAATGAAGAATGATAGGGTTGGAGTTTAATTGAATCTTTGAAGTTGTTTATTGATTGAATCAAGAGTTAGGGTTTCCTGAGTTGGAGTGGAATTCGATTCGAGTAAGGATTAAGAAGAGTTAGACGAAATTACAAGATGGGTTTGCTTAATTGGAGAGTTTAGTTGATGTTTTGTGATTGAATTTGAGATTGAAGATAATTAGGGTTTCATGTTCTTCCCCAAATTGAAATTAGGGTTTGTAGATCGAATTGTGTATTTGAATGGATTTGATAAGTAAACTAAGTTGTTGGGGGATGAAGAATAATTGGGTTGCAACTTAATTGAAGATGGGAAGTGGTTTTGTTGGAAAATCAGTGAGATAGGGCTCTAAAGAGGAGTAAGGTTATCTTAAGGTCTAAGACTTGAACTGGCAGGGAGGTGATGGTGTTGAATCAGGTGAACTGAGGTAATTGATTCTTTGAGTTGATTTCAGTATAGTTATTCAGTTTCATTACTTATATGTATGTGATTGATAGTAGGTTTGTAAAGGGTAGTATTAAGAGTTTATATGAATGAGAAGTTGAGTTTTGAACTGTTATTGATGTGAACCAATTGGAAAAGGAAAAGAGGTAATCGTATTGAGTGATGAATGACTGTTGTGTTGATGAATGTGTTCTGAAACTGAGATTATGACATATTATGGGACTGAGTTATAGGAATGGAGTATGTTGAAGGGTAAGCAATGGGATTGGTGTAGATGTAATGAGGTGATGAAAATGTTGGTTGTTGCTGTGATAGCTTAGCAGTGATATAGCTGTAATGAAGAGTGAGATGTGGATTAAATGATTATAATTGGTGGTTTCAGTGAAAGCATGCTTAGAGCTACAATTGCAGGTGAACTGATTTGTCACTTGTAGTGGAGTTATGAAGTTTAATTAAGAAAGTGTAGTGTTGAGAATTGTAGTAAACTAAAATAATAACTGCTGATGAGAGTGGTTGATTGTAGTAATGCTTCAGAGAAGTGGCCTTAGTGAAAGCTTTGCATCTGCAGATTAAGGTAAACACAGTTTCTTGTTGTAATTGAGTTGTGAAGTTTACTTAAGTTAAATATTTGAGTTGTTGTTGTTATTGATGTTGTTTGGAGTTGTAGTTGGGGATTGATGTGAAATCTTGTTACTGCTTTTGCAGGTAAACTTAGATTTCATTTGTAATGAATTGTGAAATTCTGTTAGAATGAATTACTTATGTATTGATCAAATGAATAGAATCAGATTGGTTGTGTTCTTGTAGTTATAATTGAATTAGGATGTTAGTCAGCCCAGTCAGCTTAGCTGACTCAGGGTGTATGTTTGAGTTGAATCGACTCGACTCGGAATCGGCTCAGTGAGCCAAAACCAGACCTGACCTGAGTTGACTCAGTGAACCTTGACTGAGTTGGATCGTTGACCATTGACCCTGGACATTGACTTGACTTGGACATTGACTGTTAGTTGACTCTTGATTGTTAGTTCAACCTTTAGTGACCGTTAGATTGACCCAGTTGGGCCAGGCCCTTATTAATGGGTTTGTTTAAGTGGTCTTGGCTTTAGACTAGTTATCTTATATTGATGTTTTGGACCACTTATGGTCCGAATTGACTTTTGACCTCTTCTACAAAGTTGTAGATATTCGTACGACTTAGCTATGGACTGCATAATCAATCTAATTGGATTAGTAAACTCTTACTTATACTAAAGATAGATAATAAGATACCATAATGGGCTTAGAACCATTAGATAGAATTGTATGAGCCTTGTGTGAGCCTTTTTGGCTAATCTCTTAGATTGCTTGTTTGATTATCAGTTAGATTCTATTAACAACGAACGATTCAAAGAATGAACCGGGGGATTGTGGATCTCGAGATAAGCGTGGCTGGTCATCAAAAAGGTGTGGGAATGCATTTGACTCTTTGTATTCATTATTGTTGCTTTTATAAAATTTTATGCTTAACAAACTCATGCATTGTCTGTTTCTGCATTCCATATTTTGTTTAAAATGCATTATCTTAATCCTGTTGGTTTTGTGAATCTTTCCACAATGTGGAAAGGACTTGTAATGTGTTGTCAATATGAATTGTTACGGGAAATGAGAATTTCCACTTGTGGTATATAGGATACACTCCTTCACATTTATACCTACTTTAATTCAGCTTTTATTGTTTAGAGTATTGGTCATCATGGGCTTGGTGGCATCCATATTTAAATAGGTGTGAATTTCCGGGTAGGGATTTACAACCATATTATACATTGTTTGACGAAGGAGTTTGTTCCATATACATGTATGATTATTTCAGTGACTTAGTCACTGTTTATTGTTTTCGGAAAAATATTATTGTTTTCCAAATCTTGCATATGATTACTTAGAAGGTTAAATGTTAATTATTCCCACTTCAGTTTCTGTGACAGATCAGAGTTCCGCAGCGAAAGCTTCACGGGTTGACTTCTCTAGTTGATTAACTTCTGTTATGTTTATAATGTTATATATTCTATTTGTAAACCAAATGACTATTATATGTATCATTTGAGAGAAGATTTTTTATGTATATTTCTGAGAGGGGTTAGTTTTGGGTTAAGTTTTGTAGCAGATTTCTTAATTGATTGTTTAATTAAATATTTTAGATTTTTAGTGTCTCTTATTTAGTTAATCTCTTAGATTAGTCAGCTGCTAGCTTAGGGGGCGCTACAACTTGGTAAAAGAGCTCACTATTAGATCTTATATGGTAGACAATAGGAATAGCCAGTGGAAGTTAGTGAACTAGGTTGATTTAGAACTAGGTTGGGTTTGTGAGATAAATCTTAATCATTAAAAGCTATTAATAATTAAAAGAATTTTTGATTGATTGATTCGTTTGATTGATTGTTTGTTTAGGTATTGAAGTAAAAAAATTGTAGGGTACACCAATAGCTTTAGCTAATAAGGATTGTGAATAATTTTAAAATATGCACACATAAATAATTAATGCTATAAAAATAGTGAGATTAGTATTATTGATAGAACTTGTAAATCACATGAGAATTTATTGAACACATTTTATGAAGAGTAAACAACCTATAATTGTAAGAATAATTTGAATAATAGTTCAATAATCAATGTTAATAACAAAAATATTATAATAACGATTATGGATGATAATAATAGTAATAATGATTTTAATATAACAATGTTAGCATTTATCAATTAGTACCATATCAAACTTAACTAAAATCTCAATAAGGATATATAAGGATTAAAATAATAATTATGATTAAATAATTATGGAAAATTGATAATGCTTATTTACAATTAAGCTTTGTAAATCAAATTATTTATAAAATAGGAATATATATTTTTCGCTTAAAACTAGTAGATAGTTAAAATAATACTTATCATCTGTTAGACTTTAGAACACGAGGATACAATATATAAAATAAAAGACTTAACTTGTTAGAAATCTTGTGGTAAAATTATATTTAGGCTAACAAATGATCCAGTAAATCTTTAATAAAATGAAACAAGTATACGTGAAATAGCAATAATAGTATTCAGATGTTTATTGTAATATTAGGATTAAAAGAAAATAAATTCGTAAATTGATAGGATCCTTCTTCGTAAATATATTTAATCATCTTTTGAAATGGAAAATTAGTATAACGAACTTAAACCGTTAGAATTTAAATTAATATTATATTGAGCATAACTTAAATTAAAATCTCATTAACAACTATATATAAATAAAATAATGATTAGAATTAAATAGCAATGGAAATTATTAGTGTTTATCTACAATTAAGTTTTCCAAAGTTAATTAATAACAAATTTGAATTTTGTGTTTTGCATTTAAACCAGATAGATAAATAAGACTTTTTCTATAGGATTTAGAACATGAAGTCATATAAGGCATAAAATAAAGATTAAAACTTGTTAACGATCTTACACCTAGATTCTATAGACCAATAAATAATTCACTAAATCACTGAATTAGATACATGAAATGATAATTATAGTACTTGAATGCTTAGTACAAAAATTAAACTTAAAGGAGAATAAATTTATCTATGAATAAGATACTTATTATTAATACAAAAATTTTAAGATTATGAAGACATACTAAATTTTTATGCAAACTCAAAGTTTAAATCATATTAAATTACTAACACCAATATTTAACAAGACGTAGTATACGCATTCAATTTGAATAAATAAAATTTGTTATATTAATATTTTCGTGAAAGTAAAATTATATTTACAAGATTAGGGCTTAATTAAACTAAGTATCATTACTAAACAATTATTTAATTGTATGTTAGTTACACTAGTAATCAAATAAGAAAATTTGATAAAACAATAATGAAAATGATAATATAATTAAGACAATAATTTTTGATAAGATAAGTAATTAATAACATTATATTTTACTCATTTCTATAAAATTTAGAGTTATTGTAAATGTCATTTGAATAATAATTATTGGATAGTAATAGCAAAATGTAATTTTATTAATAGTACAACTTAAAGATTATTTAACAATAAAATATATTTAAGGAAATAAAGTTAGATGAAAACAAATCGTGTATTAATAATAAAATTAAACTTAGTATTATGATTATTAACTATGATTAACTTTTATCGGCATAAGAAATAAGAAATAAATGTAATTATGATAATAAAATATTTAAAAAAAAAAAAAATTTGTTAGCGGATATTTATTTATATCAAGTCACATAATGAAATAAACAATAAATATATTGGAAATAATATGTTAAAAATAAAATAAAATAATAACGTAACATTTGGATAATGGTTATAACATTAAGTTATTCGTAAATAGTTCATGAATCTAAAAAAATTATACATGATATCACAGCAAAGTTAAAAATATCAGATATTATAAATTAACGTAAAATCGAAATTGGATTACTATATAGACAAAATAAATAAATCAAATCAAATAAATGATGATGATTAAATTGCTATAAATGATGTAACCAATCTATATAATTTATGAAGTAGAAATTTTAAACTAAATTAGTTACAATGAATTGAGAGATTGATTAGTCATAATAAGTTAGTATTTAATTAACCAAATTTTGATGAATAAATTACTTAAAATGATGTAAATTATTTATATATATATTTTATGAAGTAAATTTATCAGAGTTACACAAGTTAAGATAAAAGTTAAGGATTAATTAGAATTAATACATAGTTAATCCAGCACTAGGGAATAGTGAGGTTGGTAATTCTGATGTGTTAGGGTGATACTTGTTAGGTAGTTGGAATTGTCAGGCGTCGCGAACCTAGACAGGGCAACTGCATTCTGTATCACTAGGCATTGAAGGGAGACTTGCTTCTATTAGTGAACTAATAGATCTCAAATTTTAATGAGAAACTGTATTATTGAATATCTTCAAAGTACTTAGAACCAGTAAATTATTGACATAGAAATTAGTGTAGAGAATTCAAATCTAAAAGTCATAGTTTCCGTTATAGAGCTTCATGTAAGAAACTTGGACTTCTCTTTGGATAGAACTTAAATCAACATAGTTGAACCTAGAGCCACAAATTTTAGTCGAAGAAAGCCATATAAGTTTGTGTTTTGTTTTCGTGTTGTTTTGTGCTTAGAAGAGAAGTAGTGTTATTCTATAAGGTGGGGAGTTAATGAAGACCAGAAGGATGGACCGATTTTCGAGGACGAAAATGATATAAGGTGGGGAGAATGTAACGATCCTCGAGCTCGTCAACGCTATTAGACTAGTCAAGAGATGTCTTAGACGTTAATTACTCGATTAGTGTAACTCGAACGTTAAATATTAGGAATTAATCTAACAATGATCTATCTACGAAACTAGTACCGTTGAATAGGTCTCGAAAAATTACGCGAAATGGACTACTCGAGCGTGTCAATCGGTTATCAGACGAAGAAGATATCATCGGAATCGTAAGAAGGGTTTGCAATTTAGCCGACTTGGTATCCCGTATCAAGTTTTCGAGTGCCTTTAGTATTTTAGTCGGCCTTATCTTCAAAACCATCGAGAAGATATTCATCTTCTTTTCTTTCTTATTTCTTCTCCTCTCTCGTTCTTCTTTTCTTCTCTTTTTTCTTCATGTTCTTTCTCTGCGAGCGATTGGGAGTTTGATTTGAGAGATTTGAAAGATGCTTAGTATGTTAACGAACTAAAGGAGAAGGTGTTTCTATCATGATTGATTGAACACGGGAAGAGGAATTTAGAGTTGCTGCTGTAAATCGAACTTAGGGTTCCAGGGTTGTTTGAGATTTTGTAGAATTGATCCGTGTTTTGAGTAGCAGATGAATGAAGAATGATAGGGTTGGAGTTTAATTGAAGTTTTGAAGTTGTTTATTGATTGAATCAAGAGTTAGGGTTTCCTGAGTTGGAGTGGAATTCGATTCGAGTAAGGATTAAGAAGAGTTAGACGAAATTACAAGATGGGTTTGCTTAATTGGAGAGTTTAGTTGATGTTTTGTGATTGAATTTGAGATTGAAGATAATTAGGGTTTCATGTTCTTCCCCAAATTGAAATTAGGGTTTGTAGATCGAATTGTGTATTTGAATGGATTTGATAAGTAAACTAAGTTGTTGGGGGATGAAGAATAATTGGGTTGTAACTTAATTGAAGATGGGAAGTGGTTTTGTTGGAAAATCAGTGAGATAGGGCTCTAAAGAGGAGTAAGGTTATCTTAAGGTATAAGACTTGAACTGGCAGGGAGGTGATGGTGTTGAATCAGGTGAACTGAGGTAATTGATTCTCTGAGTTGATTTCAGTATAGTTATTTAGTTTCATTACTTATATGTATGTGATTGATAGTAGGTTTGTAAAGGGTAGTATTAAGAGTTTATATGAATGAGAAGTTGAGTTTTGAACTTTTATTGATGTGAACCAATTGGAAAAGGAAAAGAGGTAATCGTATTGAGTGATGAATGACTGTTGTGTTGATGAATGTGTTCTGAAACTGAGATTATGAAATATTATGGGACTGAGTTATAGGAATGGAGTATGTTGAAGGGTAAGCAATGGGATTGGTGTAGATGTAATGAGGTGATGAAAATGTTGGTTGTTGCTGTGATAGCTTAGCAGTGATATAGCTGTAATGAAGAGTGAGATGTGGATTAAATGATTATAATTGGTGGTTTCAGTGAAAGCATGCTTAGAGCTACAATTGCAGGTGAACTGATTTGTCACTTGTAGTGGAGTTATGAAGTTTAATTAAGAAAGTGTAGTGTTGAGAATTGTAGTAAACTAAAATAATAACTGCTGATGAAAGTGGTTGATTGTAGTAATGCTTCAGCAGTGGCCTTAGTGAAAGCCTGCATCTGCAGATTAAGGTAAACACAGTTTACTGTTGTAATTGAGTTGTGAAGTTTACTTAAGTTAAATATTTGAGTTGTTGTTGTTATTGATGTTGTTTGGAGTTGTAGTTGGGGATTGATGTGAAAGCTTGTTACTGCTTTTGCAGGTAAACTTAGATTTCAGTTGTAATGAATTGTGAAATTCTGTTAGAATGAATTACTTGTGTATTGATCAAATGAATAGAATCAGATTGGTTGTGTTCTTGTAGTTATAATTGAATTAGGATGTTAGTCAGCCTAGTCAGCTTAGCTGACTCAGGGTGTCTGTTTGAGTTGAATCGACTCGACTCGGAATCGGCTCAGTGAGACAAGACCAGACCAGACCTGAGTTGACTCAGTGAACCTTGACTGAGTTGGATCGTTGACCATTGACCCTGGACATTGACTTGACTTGGACATTGACTGTTAGTTGACTCTTGACTGTTAGTTCAACCGTTAGTGACCGTTAGATTGACCCATTTGGGCCAGGCCCTTATTAATGGGTTTGTTTGAGTGGGCTTGGGCTTTAGAATAGTTATCTTATATTGATGTTTTGGACCACTTATGGTCCGAATTTACTTTTGACTTCTTCTACAAAGTTGTAGATATTCGTACGACTTAGCTATGGACTGCATAATCAATCTAATTGGATTAGTAAACTCTTACTTATACTAAAGATAGATAATAAGATACCATAATGGGCTTAGAACCATTAGATAGAATTGTATGAGCCTTGTGTGAGCCTTTTTGGCTAATCTCTTAGAGTGCTTGTTTGATTATCAGTTAGATTCTATTAACAACGAACGATTCAAAGAATGAACCGGGGGATTGTGGATCTCGAGATAAGCGTGGATGGTCATCAAAAAGGTGTGGGAATGCATTTGACTCTTTGTATTCATTATTGTTGCTTTTATAAAATTTTATGCTTAACAAACTCATGCATTGTCTGTTTCTGCATTCCATATTTTGTTTAAAATGCATTATCTTAATCATGTTGGTTCTGTGAATCTTTCCACGATGTGGAAAGGACTTGTAATATGTTGTCAATATGAATTGTTACGGGAAATGAGAATTTCCACTTGTGGTATATAGGATACACTCCTTCACATTTATACCTACTTTAATTCAGCTTTTATTGTTTAGAGTATTGGTCATCATGGGCTTGGTGGCATCCATATTTAAATAGGTGTGAATTGCCGGGTAGGGATTTACAACTATATTATACATTGTTTGACGAAGGAGTTTGTTCCATATACATGTATGATTATTTCAGTGACTTAGTCTCTGTTTATTGTTTTCGCAAAAATATTATTGTTTTCCAAATCTTGCATATGATTACTTAGAAGGTTAAATGTTAATTATTCCCACTTCAGTTTCTGTGACAGATCGTTAGTTCAGCAATGAAAGCTTCACGGGTTGACTTCGCTAGTTGATTAACTTCTGTTATGTTTATAATGTTATACATTCTATTTGTAAACCAAATGACTATTATATGTATCATTTGAGAGAAGATTTTTTATGTATATTTTTGAGAGGGGTTAGTTTTGGGTTAAGTTTTGTAGCAGATTTCTTAATTGATTGTTTAATTAAATGTTTTAGATTTTTAGTGTCTCTTATTTAGTTAATCTCTTAGATTAGTCAGCTGCTAGCTTAGGGGGCGCTACAATCAACTCATTCATTGTCTTTTTTTTTTCAACTACATGAATGGTGCACCAACTTTTAGCGGGTTCCATGGCCTGAAATTTCTTAATATTTGAGATGTTTTAGAATTCGTTGAGAGTTATAAAACTTTTTGTTGTTGTAATTCGTTGTAGGTTCATTATTATTTGAATCCATTCAATTAATTTTAGTCTCTTAGTATATATGCTTTAGTATCTTGGTATAAGTGATATTAGGCGTAAGACAATCTTATATTCATTTTCAGTTCTTTTTGTTGTAATAATCATTTCTTTCAGATATATTGGATCCTTCCATACTTTTTAGTATTTTTGGACATATGATAACTGCGATTTTATATAGGAATTATTTTTAGGTGTTAATTGCAATTCACATTCACATATATTAATTACTTCCCCAAATTCTTGTTTGCATACTTGAAATGGTATCATAATGCCACTTTTGTTGTGTACAGAATGAAATATTGGTTGTAATAAGATGAAACTAAATCTAGTGCCATATTTTTCATGACCTTTATATATTTATTTATGTATGTGTGTAACAACACTTATGACTCTACATATCTCAACATTGATGTGGCAGTTGAACATTTTGGACAAACATGGGTTGTGCGGAACAACATCTGTATTTTTTGATATGTATCCCTTGTGGATGATCACCTCCCTTCCTTCTTTGCACAGGCGGTAGATTTGGTAACCACCCACCTTCGTCCATGGTTGTACTATTAACATATTTCTTTGGATATCCTCTATTGTATTTTCCATCTCTGATACACCTCGAGTCCGAACTACATACCGTGTAACATATATTTCTTATATTCTCAAATTTAGGGGTTAGTCTTTTCGTCTGTAAATTCGATACAGATAAATTTCTCAACTTATTCCAATGCACGAAGTTTTTCTAACCATCCAAGAACAAAAGATCTTGCATATGAGGCAAACCACGGTTTTAAAATCAATCGTAACACATTTGCTACTACTTTTCCAAAAATATTTGCTACTACTTTTCCAAAAATATTTTCTTTTTTTATTTCCTTTATAAATTGAATTATTTAGTCATTTTTGTTCAATTCGAAAAGATGGGATATCAGATCGGGATCCTCAACCTTTTTGATTGTGTTTTTGTCGCATGGTTCGTTTATATAACTTTTTTTTTTTGGATTTTAACCCTTGTCTTTATTATCGACGTATCAACTTTTCCGATATATATTAGCATCATCAGATTTTACATCTTCAAAATAGTTAGGGCCTACCACTCGATAATTTGTTAGTTGGGTCAAATTAGATCGGGGAACGTTCGAATAACTGGAAAATCTAGAGGTTGAGATTTTCATCTTCAAAATGTTTTCGATAATTTGTTAGTTGGTCATATTAGCCTGGACCTAGTTCTCGTAAATGTTTTCTTTGGTGGAGCCTGGACCTAGTGGATTAGAAAATACAGAATCAATCATAATCCCAACAATAGAATTAGTCGGGAGCCTATAAGTTAGCGGGACTTACGACCCCGGTGTTTTGTTGACCGGGTCATGTTAGCAGTTTCCTTTTAAATTATTTTGGAGTAACGAATAACAGTAGCCCGTATTGATGGTCATTCCTTTTCGCACATCTTTATTGTAAGGACCATCAAGCTCGTCAACTCTATTAGACGAGTCAAGAGACGAATTAGTCGATAATAACTTAATTAGTTTAACATGAACGTTGATTTATAGGAATTAATCTAACAACAATCTAGCTACGAAACTAGTACCGTTGAATAGGTCTCGAAAAATTACGCGGAATGGACTACTCGAGCGTGTCAATCGGTTATCAGACGAAGAAGATATCTGTTATATTAGGTGAAGGGTAAATTGGTTATTTCTCATTAAAGTGTTATCAGCACCCGACTTTTCATCTCAGGGCACCCTTAGTGGATAACTCAAAATAAAATCGATAAGGGAGAGGAATTTCTATTTTCTCTTTCTTTTTTTTTTCTTTTTTTTTTCTTCTTCTTCTTCTTCTTCTCTTTCTCTGTTCTTTCTCGCTGGTGTTTCTGCGAGAGATTTGTGAGTTGTGAGTGAGACTTAAATAATGAGAATTAACTGATGAAGATATCTAGATGATGGAGAAGATTATATGGTAGTTAGGTTTAGAACATAACAGTCGGGGTGAATCTGAGAATATCAAGATTAGGGTTTATGGAGATGATTTAGGTTCTGAAGATTTAAGGGAGGAAATTAGAGTTACGGTTATATGGAGATTCATGGGTAGATGTTTGATTGAAGTTTTGAAGTCGAATCGATGATGATTCAAAGAATTAGGGTTTGGAAGAAGAACTCAGAAAATGATTAGAAGATGAAATCGATGTTCTAAGATATTGTTATGAGATGGGTTTGAATTGAATTGGAGTTTTAAGTTGAAGAACAATCTCAATTTGGTAGTTGGGGTTGTGTTTCTATTTGACTGAAGATTTTGGGAATCAGCTGTGATGAACTGTGGATTAGGGTTAGATGGTGATAAGATGAGATAAATTAATCTTAAGAAAGGGGTTGATTTCAATGGAGAGAGTCTTTTGAGGTAATTACTTCTTAGAGTCTCAATAAATCTTTTTAATTTCACTTAAATGAATTGTGTGAACTATGTATGTTTATGAATATATATTGAAACTGAGATTGTGATAACTATAGAATGAATTGATGTTTTGAAGTTATTTTGGTGATGAATTGAAGAACTGGGGTTGGGTCTTTTCTTGAGAATTCTGATGATTAGATGTAGAGAATGAGATAAATGTTGTTGGTGTTAGAAGAGTTGAGTTGATGTTATAGTTAGTTGAATTTGGTAGGTATGTTGTTGAATTGCTTGAAGTGTTAACAGTGCTGTCTATTGAAGTTTAATTGTGAATCTCAAATGGAGTCTGGTGAAATAGTTTTTGCTGTAACAGTTAGATAATGATGTTGGTTTCTGAATGAGATGAGTTTTAGATGCATGCTAGGTTAATGGAAAGTGAAGCTAAGGATGGTGGTATTCCCTGTGTGTTGTAACTGCAAGTTGGGAGATAATGTATTTGGTGAACTGTAGTAACACAGATGAAGTTAGAATAGTCAGTTGGTGCTGGTGGTATTGAATGTGAAGTTAGAGGTGTTGTTGGTGTTCTCAGGTAACGGTTTTGTACAGAGTATGGAATTGAGTTTATGGATGCAAACTTGGAACTGTCAAGAGTATTAATGATATTGCATTGAACTGAATTGGATGCTAATGCAAAATGTTGTGGTTGTGGTGATGCTGCACAACTGGTGGTGTTGGAGTGATCTGATTTGAGACAGATCATTGGTTGGTCTCAGTTGTGGAGTTAAAGGTGAATTTAGGGGTATGAACTGTGCAGGTGAGATGCAAATGATAATGTTTTGAAGTTCTGGTTGTGGGTTTGAGTGTAAGAGTAGTGTTATAGGAGTGTATCTAGAGATGAAATTGCAGATAAATACTAAGATCAGATGTTGGTTGTATTTAGAAATGGAGTTAGAGTTGGATTAGTTGTGTAGTAACTAAAATCAAATGTTTGTATTATAACAGTGAAGGATTAGATGAACCTTGGGAGTTGAATCTATGCATTGAGAGGCTTGCAGCTACTGCAGTTGCAGGTAATAAGAGTTCTTATTTGTATTTGAAATTCAAAGTTTGTTGGAATGAATGAATTGAAGTTTAAATGATAAAGAAGAAAGATATGTTGTAGGAATTGAAGTGCAATGGAATTAGACCTGTTAGTCATCCCAGTCAGATGTCTGACTAACTTGCTTAGCTGACTCAGTTAATCTGACTGAGTCGAATCGGGTTGAACCGGATTTGACCCACTGAGTCACTAGTCTTGACTCGTTGACCATTGACCATGGACCTTGACTTTGTTGACTGACATTTACTGTTAGTTGACCCTTGACCGTCACTTTGACCGTTAGTTGACACTATTGGACCGGGCTTTAGATTAATGGGCCGATTTAGTAGACTTGGGTTTATAACCATTAGTTAGAGTTAGAGTTGTATGAGCCATTCTTGCTAGTTTCTTAGAGTGCTTGTGTGATTAACAGTTCCTTATTAACAACGACCGATTCAAAGGACGAACCAGTGGATCTCGAGGTAGGCGTGGCCTGTCTTCAAAAAGGTGTGGGAATGCATTTGACTCTTTGTATTCATTATTGTTGCTTTTATAAAAGTTTATGATTAACGAACTCATGCATTGTCTATTTCATATTAACGATCATTTTTTCTCTCACATCTTTATCACTAAGTCTGCTCGATTATGTGGTCGGTTATTTTAAAATAATCTCAACTTCAGTAGATCGATTCTCATTAATCTTACCATTTGGCTGTTTTATAATAATTCTTTAAAGTTCCCATTTCCTTCACCTCCTCCTCGGAATAATTCAAAGGTACTTGACTACGATGTTTCAACAAACATGACCACCACACGAATTCTACTCTTCTTTAGTCAACCATGCATCTTCTTATCAAACCTTAGAGCATATCCAGGTAAAACTCATTGAAAACTCATCACAAATCATACAATATACACATTTGAGGCAATTAATAGGCAAACTCAAAATAATTCAGGACATTCATCAAACACTTCAACCACATGGAACTTAAAAATCTTAAAGCTTCAAGAACAAATATAGTTTCTTTGATCGTATGGAAATATCCTATATAGTAAAGAAGATTTAATTAGTTGATTTAGTTTGTAAGTACGGTTCACCTATTAGGTTATATGATGGGGTAAAGATGAAATACTTTTCAAGAAACTAAAATCCTTACATGATAAAATTACATACATGTAATAATAATCATGTAGAAATTACAGTATGTAAACTCAACAGTAACATGCCCCTTGAAATGATCCAAAGTGAACATTAAAAACTTCACCAACATCTTTGAATTACTTCCCGCTATAGGCTTTTCTGAAAGGTAGGCTTTAGTTAATGAAAGCTATATGGCTTCCTTCTCAAAGGGAAAACGATACATGGGAACCAACTTCATTTCAAAAGCATTTGAACTATTATATATATATATATATAGCACAAAGAAACTAAAAGGAAAAATAGAAAATTTCAACATACTCAACATTTTGAGCTCGCATTGCGACAATGTTCTCCCCAAAGGTTGAAAGAGTTTACCACCATTGAACTCTCCGTTAAGATTTCTACCAATTTAGAAGCTGCATCTCAAATTTCAACATTAACAGAACTAACCAAAATTTTGAAGAAAAAAAAAGACCTTAAGCATTTATCACTTTTTATCGTACCACCCACAAAAAATCTCTCAACTAAGATTTTACAGAAAATTTAGTACTCCAAATACCGAGATGCAAAGCTAATCAAGATTTTGACATAAATTTAAATGCATATCACTTCAACTTATGGTCAAATTCTGGGAAGATATATTTGCTAGACTTTCAGTTAATGGAGGAAGACAAACATCTAGCTAAGATGAACATTTGACCATAATCTTCTGCAGATATATTCCCCAAATTTATAAACATAAGGTAACTCCATCAATAAGGTAAGCCGAATAGTCTAATAATAAGTTGAATGCATATCACTGACCTCTGTTGGTTAACATTCACTAAAACAAAATTGTGCTTGCCCTACTACTCCAAGATGATGCATAAGGAAGATGGGTGAAGTTTGCCATGCATCGCCCCATTAGTTGTTTACAAGAAAATGAAATCACCTACCGCTTCAATGAAAACAACATCTGATGCAATTGGTAACTATGTACAACTTTCAATTCCATGTTCAATGAACCTGTAATTTCAAGCAGGGAACAACGATGTTTTCACTTCTCTATGTTATCCAATCTTAAATAAGGTGAACTTAGGAGTAACGGGAATCTTTGAAAATAAAAATGACACTGAAACTGGTCAAAACACACAAATCATACCTTATCATAGTCGAATCTACTATACCAAGCTTCGACTCTTTCCAGTTACCTTCTCCAATCTCACAACCAAATGAGATATGCAATCAGTATGCGTCTTATGCATCATAACTGAAAAGTATTGATGATTTACATTGCATAATCTGACTACAACATCATTATGAAACATGCATCAATAATTAGGCATCAATTTCCATGTCTTCGTGTTAATGAAGCCGTACAAAATTGATGTGTGATCCAGGACCACCCAAGCCAAGAAAACGGCAATCCTTGTTATTTCCTAACTTAAAGTGGGTTAGTATTGATATACCTAATCACAAACGCTTCTCAAGTAGCAAAAGATTAGGCGTACAAACACAAACCCAGTTTAGTTAAGTGGTTGTTTTGAATTTCTCTGGGCATCCATCCTGTAATTTTCATGAAACAGAAGGGAACAAATCATCAATGTTGAACACAAATATGCAGATATAACACGAACGCAACTATCAACAAAAAAATATGGACCTATAATTAACATTGGTCATATTGAAAACCCACATTGTTTTCAACAACAAAATCATAGAGTCATTCTCAGGTGATGTGGTGGATACAGTGTTTAGTAACCCAAAATTCATAACAACTTAAAATATCCAAAATTCGCAATATAAATTACAGATTTAAAATCCTCAATATATCAGAAAGAATATGAAGCAGAAATCAAAATACCTGATCTTCAAATCCAACACTGACATTTAGACCGAGAAGAATACGGTGATGGTAAAACCCATATACTACTGTATGATCAAATATTTTATGGATTCAACCCTGTTAGGTGATTTTAAATTAGGTCAACATAATTTTCAGGAAACATTCGTTTTAATTTGAATTTGATTTGAATAACATACCTGACTACACTTTTGAAATCAAGCGAAACCATGTCGATCAAATTCATTAGCCCATCGACAATCCCCTATCGTTTTAATTCGTTTACTGGCTCTGGAAACTCGGAGATGGAGATAAGATGAGGGTTTGGATAAAGATTCAGAAGAGATAACTCATGAGATCGGTTGAGGTGGTGGACTCCGAAGAATTTTAACCTAGGATAGGGACTGGAGAGGAAATCTTCGTGAGATAAAACTCTAGATTTGAATTTTTGAAATCATCACAAAAATCAATTATAGTTACTAAAATCTCTTCCTACCCAGCAAATCACTTCAAGTAAAGAAGATGGAGATAAAGATAAAAAATATAAAGATGCGAAGATGATTTGTGGTTCATTGAATTGTTGTTGCTGCTCGGTCGAGAAGGGTAAGTAAAATTGATGGCAAATTAATTATTCGCGGAAAGGAAGAAAACTGACCTTGAACGTCGAAAGGTTTTTAAAGTACTCGCGATACTTAAAATTGCAAGTTTTCTAGCCGTCCAATTGAAAAACTCCATCCGGAATATATCAACCGTCGTATGATGATCCCCGTTAAACGACTTCCGTCTGATATCCCTAGATATCATTAAGACAAACCTCATACATTTTTATAACAATGATATATAACCCTCCTAACAATTTTAGATAGTTTTTATTGCTAACATTTTTATTAAAATAAACTAGGTAAGTAACTAAGGGTAGTCAAGTAATAAACTATGGTCTCCTTAATATTTTGACAAATTCAAAATGGACTATCTTTTTAAAACAGAGGGAGTAAGTGTTACGAAGTGCCGATCAAGTTATATAGTAATTTAATTAAGATTAAACATACCAAACTATGTCGTTTTTCATATTGCAAAATTTGATACATTTTTATTAAATTATATGGATGTATGATTTTGACCCATTCTGAATTAATTAAAATTCAGTTGTATTGGTTTCTTATGTTTCTCCGGAAAGAAATTTTTTTATATCAGGTTGCCCAGTAACAAAACCCTACATACGCCTTTGTTTCAACATATCACCATTGGATGCTCCACCTGATATCGACATCTCCCTATGATTTGAATTTATGGTATTAATGTTCTCTCATTAAAAACCTTCTCAAATAACAAAACCTAGTGGGAAAAAAGTAATCTCGATGAAGGAAAAAAGAGT
This sequence comes from Papaver bracteatum, assembly GCA_023529315.1. NCBI lineage: Eukaryota > Viridiplantae > Streptophyta > Magnoliopsida > Ranunculales > Papaveraceae > Papaver > Papaver bracteatum. The sequence continues at coordinate 955,494 of JAJJWX010005204.1, forward strand.
TCAATATACCATTAGATGCTCCCCTGATGTAGGACAATTTCTTTAGTCCAACGCAATCATGGGAGTTTAGACAATTTCTTTAGTCTTAGGCATGCAATCATGAGTTTCAAACAATTCCCTTAGTCATATACCTTTCACATGTAATTACTGAGGTTCGAACAATCTCTTTAGTTTTATACTTCCCACATGCTTTTCAAATGTGGACTTAAGGTAATGACTTAGTAAACAAGTTTTCCATGTTTTCATCAGACTTTACTTTACTGACTTAAATGGTTAGAAGAGTAATTTGTTGTTGCTAATAGTAAAAAAAAACTTTGATGATATATGCTTCATATTATCACCCACTAGCAAAGATGCATGTGCGATGCACATGACGATTTGTCGTTCCATTAGGAAACATAGAGAGTAACAAACTTAAATAGCGTCTTCAAACATAAGCACATAGGAGTTTCACATTAAATAAAAAAAAGTACAACAACTAAGAACTTTGTGGACAACATCAATACATAAGATATTATAATATTTATTTTTATTTACCTAAGTTGTAAGAACTTCCTTGTACACAACGTTCTTGATGAACGTTCCAACTTTATCATCAACGTCTCCTTTCTTGATTAACACCTTAGTGTTCATGCTGGAAACACCCCTTTAAATCCAAACATACAACTGTCCATGAGTTAAGGCATACTCGGGTAGCTACGTCTGGAGTTTCAACAAACCAAAAGCACTTATGAAATCCATGAGTCTTGGCAGACTCTTCAGGGATGGATCTATACCAAAATATTAAGATTCAACATAGAAGCAAGATAATTAACAGTAAATGTAATACAAAGAAAAAAAATTAGAAAATTATGCACAGAAGCCATGATTTACACTCCATTTATTTCAATGAAACTCTGGAGTTTCTGTTCTCTAAAAGTACATATACTTGCTTATTTCTCTGCAAGTGTCTTATGGTGTAAATTTCCACAAACAACCTAAATTCGTTAAAGAAACTATAATTTTCTTCCCTCCTAAAGGAACCGTCAAGGAAGACTCTTCCCCCTTTCAAGGAGAAAAGTATGTTCTTCTACGTAGCATAGTGTACAGTCGAGCAATAATAATTCACCATAATATTGACCATATCCATAGTTACCGTCAGGTCCACTTCCATCACTAACTTATATATATCTTTTCGTGTTAATTTGATCACTGATATTCGTCATCACATTAATGAAGTTCAGGACATATAATGCAACTACTGGTGTCATGTTAAGATTTACTATTTTTCTTTTGGCATGCATTTTTTTCACGCTTATTCTTGAACACCAAAACACATTTTAAGAACTCAACTAAAGAGAAAAGGTTGAAATCCATACATGCAGGAACATAACCAAACAACACCTATCCTCTTATAGCACCAGCTTGACTATTTTGCCTATTATCTGCAAAACGAAACATGGAATAGAGAGGCTATATTGCATAGAAGTTAAAACATATAGATTGGGAGAACACTTAACATGTAAAGTAAATAATATGGAAGCATGTTATCTGAAATAAAATTGTCAAATCATGGATTCCACTATTCCATATAAAAGTCGATGTGTTTTGGATCTAATGGGGTTGAAGAATTAGCTTTGGGGACAAAGGAATCTTATACCAAGAAGAAACTTCATTTATTCTCGGGCAGATACAGTGAGTAATCTCTCAGTTCTCTTGTTTTCTCTGCTTTCTTATACTACCAGTGAAGAGTTCCTTATTTTGTTTTCTTAAAACTTATTTTGAGGAAAACGTATTATGAAGTTAGTGTGACTCAATTGAGAATGAGTAAAAATCTAAGTGACCTGCTGGATTTTAGTGTATTTTTTACTCCGGAACCTCATTTACACACTTACATGATCCAACATACTCGACTATATATGAAAGTGTAAGTATTCCAAGTAACGGATTTTCTTCTGCTTTATCTAAACTCGAAAACTTAGATTGCATTTGTGTTTAACATAAGCTAAGGTAGGCAATATTTGCAGTTTCCTGAAGATGAGCGTATTGAGAATGATTTCAAGACTTAGACACAATTACTAAGACTATCGTGAGTCGTGCCATTTAGCATGTGCATTTGAGATTCTTGTGAACTAACCTATCGAGAGTTGTTAAAATCAAAAGAATTTTGTTTAGTTTTTCTAAAACTTTTCACTTAGAAATTTGGAGACAGAAAGTAACCAACATACATACACATAAACATATAGAAAAGAACTTACCTCACAGTTATGTAAGAATAAAGTCGAATCAATAGGATCACATCTTTCCACTGGAATAGTAATTTGAACTTCATATGGAGTATTGCGGGATTCGTCGCCTGAAAATTTTAAAAATCAATTTGTTAAAATATAAGAACATTGAATAAAACTAAAGTTCGATTTGAAAATTCAAATTTTGTCTCTTAGCAATTTTATTGATCAACGGATAGGCATAGCATTACAAAACTAATGAAGAGGCCAAAAGAGGTGAACCGTGTTCAAATGAAGCGGAAAAAAGTGGTGAATTATGTTCAAACCCGTTCTACGAAGATAAAAAAAACGTTGTAGGTGATGATGAAATCCAAATTTCAGTTGTTTAACTTTATTTCAATCTTGTTGGTAATTTTTCTTTGGGGGAAAGAATAGTGTGATAGGTTTGATTTGAAATTAGAATTCGATGGGTTTTTGAAAATAGTAAATGCCCCTCAAATCACCCCCAAATGTATCGCTTATAACTGCAATTTTGATTCAGTCCTTAGTGATCTTAATCTTGGGAATTAGTTATCGAGAAGTGAAAGTATCAGATAGATCATAGGTTTTTCGTCCGTCTGCTTTTGATTATGACGCAATAGAAAAATTAGAAACACGGAGGACAAATTGGTATTTTCCTGTCGGTTCGTTGAAAATACACATTTTCTTTATTATAGTATAAGATAAGATAAGATGATATACCATTGCTTCATCTATTCGATGCAAGCTGCATTATCTTCGTAAATGCAAGTTGGCTCTTCAGTGGTATAACTCAAACCACATGCCCCTCGAATATGTACATGTAATGATAGACCTAGACCTTATATACTTATGAACCGCCTCAGAGTGGTTTGTGGAGGTAGCCACTTGGGTTTTCTTGGTTGATCTCCAAGATATCGTTGTATTCCTTATCGGTGAACATGTAACCAGTTTGGGGTCGATCTTTCAATGTGTCTAAGAGGTAACCAGCATAAGCAAAACCAGCCAAAATATTATTTGGGATTTTATTGTAAAGAGATCCAATTACACTAAGAGTTCTCATTTCTTTTTCATATGGATATACAGAACCCATGTCAATGGTTCCCTTTGGTATCTAAAGATTTTTTTTTTATATTGTTCCAACGATGTTGCGTCATCGCGGAGATATATCAAGCTAATAAGTCCGCTGAAAATGAGATATTTGGTCGAGCATTATGTTAAGTACAATAATGCGTGTATTGCACATAGATAGGGATATTCAGCACCCAGTACATCTCTATCATGAATTGTTGGACGAAACAGATCTTTATGTACATCTAAAGTTCGACCAATCATGGGAGTGCTAGCAGGATGCACTTCGCCCATATTGATTTTTTTTTCTTTGACATATGCATATTGGTATTCCACAAGTTCGATGCTCTAGTTCCAACCCTATACATATCCGAGTTTTCCCAAGATATTTCATCTCAAATTCGGATTTCAATAACTATCCGAGTTTTCCCAAGATATTTCATCTCAAATTCGGATTTCAATAACTTGCGGTTTCTCTTATTTCATCAAGAATACGCATTATGTTCATATCGTTGACATAGAAAACTATAATTGTAAATCCGGAACTTGTTTTGTTTATAAACACGCAGGGGAACAATTCATTATTTTTATATCCCTTTCCAATCAAATAATCACTTAAACGAGTATAACACATCCGCCCGGATTGTTTTAACCCATAAAGCGAGTATTTCATAAAAAAAATACAAATACACTCTGTTGTTTAGAGTAGATTGATTTTAGAAATGGAGGAACATCTCACATTTTCATGAATATCACGATATCAAGATTCTCATAGAGATATGTGGTAACCACATCCATAATATGCATTTCAAGTCCTTTTGAAACAACTAAGATAACTAAGTAACATAACGTTATTGTTAGAGCATTGTTCGTTTGAGCTCACAAGTGTTGGTATCTCAAGCTTGTTGTCAAAACTATATCTTGATTTCTAGTCTACAATTATTTAAGTCTCGGATTAGGATAGAAGTGTAGTTGAGAAACGGACATCATTGCGTTCTACCGTTTGAAGGCGAAGATCAACCGAAGCTTTTGGATAACTTCTTCAACAAAAGGTAAGTGAAGACTGAACCACCTATTTCTCAAGTTATATTCACCTTTCTATCTATGAGACTTTGTCGCATAACTAATTAGACTATCGTAAGCATATCAAAAAATTTAAGAACTAATTACCAAGTTAAGAAACTTCTCGAAATATATATGACTAAGCATCTTGAGGAATCAAGATCTTATTTAGTTGAAAACCAATCTAATTCCAATAATGAATTACAACTTACTAATTTTTGGCAGGCACCACCTCTAAACGTGGATAACATCAATTTTGATGCTTCCTTCATCGATGAAAATGTTTCAATTAGAATTGGACTAATTTCTAGGAACCATGCAGGTGAATGCAATGAAGTGCGATGTATCCCAAAAAAATGCAGTAGATCCGGAACAAGCAGAAGCGTTAGGAACTTTGGAAGCAGTTTTATGGGCTAAGGAAAAGGGAGATAGGAATATTCATCCTGATTTAATTGGGGGCCCCAAAAAACAATTAGGGGCCCTGCACTACATGACAAAAAGGGACATGAAATAACACTTTTGGGTTATCCCTTATCCTATTTTTTTTAAATGGCAAAAATACCCCTAAGTCATTAGTGTTAATTATTTAATTAGTTAATTAAGATGTTAAGTAGTAAGGTTAGATTAAAATCGGATTTTGGGTAAATTTTTGGATTAAAGAAAAAAATGTGTTTTTGTGTTGTGGGGAAGGAGAAGTAGTGTTTTTTGGGGAAAAATTTGGGTTATTTGAAATGAATGATTCTAGTGTAGGAAATGATGTTGGTGAAGATTCAAATAACAAACATGATTGTGATAATGGTAAGATTAAATTTGTATGTTCGTTGCTCCAAGTGGTCGAATCATCCACACCATGGAACAACTCAAGTGTAAGGGTCGTCATAGTCGGGGGGGTGTATACCCAAACGACTCTCTTATGTCGTCACTTTACAGACACTACCAATAACGATTTTTCATAGAGTATACATGCAGAATTTGGGTCGTTAGGGTATAACATCATACAGAGTAACGACCCTAAAGGGTCGTTAGGGTATAACATCATAAATAGTAACGACCCTAATTCTGCTACTACAATTTTTTGCCCTAGATTATGAAAAATCGTTAGGGTAGTGTGATACAGATAGACGACCCTATCAATATTTTGGACAATGAGTATTTTTGTTTGCAACTAGGCTCGTCATCTATTACTATATATGGGTAACGATTCTATTCTAAACCAAAAGAGTTCAATGACGACTCACTTATATATATTGACGACACTACCAATTTTTAAGATAGAGAGATTGTTCTTAGCAGAATTAGGGTCGTCAATATATTCAGTTACAGAGTTAACGACCCAAATGTAGGGAAAAAAATTGTAGTAGCAGAATTAGGGTCGTTCACTAGAACATCATACAAATTAACGATTTTTCATAGAGTATACATACAGAATTAGGGTCGTTAGGGTATAACATCATACAGAGTAACGACCCTAAAGGGTCGTTAAGGTATAACATCATAAATAATAACGACCCTAATTCTACTACTACAGAAAATCGGTTCGAGAACTAAATTTCACAATCAAAACTCAAGAAAAAAATCAAAACATAAGTGGGTTTTAGTCACTTATTTTCTAATCGACGAAGATTTTTTTTTTTTTTTTGTCGTTAATGGAGGAGAGGGGGAGAACTCGAGTGGGAGAGGAAGGGAGGGGTGGAGAGTTTTCTGATTTTGGTTTTAGAAAATAAATTGGGGGTCTTATGTTTAGGGTTAATAGGTTTCAAATAGTAAGGGTAAAATAGTATTTTCACCACTTTTTGGAAGCCCCCTAATTTTTTTGGTGTGGGTATAAAATGGTCAGGCCCCTAATATTTTTTTTGGGCTCCAATTAAACCAGGATATTCATCTTGAAGTTGATTGCGTGAATGTAAAGAAAGCTATCCAAGGCCTCTCAACAGCTGTGAAGTGGCCTACAAGTAGTATAGATGATAAGAGATGTTTTATTTATTCTTTTTCAGACTTTGAAACCTGTACAGTACTTATGTCCAACGTGATATATAAATAATAATTGCCGACTCTTTATAGCTAAATACGCAAAAGTACTGCTAGATAAAGCGGATTGGAATGCTAACTGGCCTGCTTGGATTAATATATTAATCCAAAATAACCAAAACAATTTGTTATAATATTAATAAGAACGGACCTAGCTTAGCTGGTCATCCCCGTTCCCAAAGTTTCATGCGTTCTAGTAGGTCCGTTCAAACCCCTAATGGCGTAATATTGCAGGAATTAACATGGAATGTAGTGTTAGTTTGCTCCCCTTGTGACACAATCTCAGCCCCGCATCCGCTTCAGCTCCCTTGACTAGGTTACCCATGAAGCTCAATGATAAGTTAGCACAGCAACTTGTTCAATTAATGTAATAGTATGTTGTTGGAGCTTAACTTGTTAGGCTTCAACTAATTAACGTAATACTCTTTATCCAATAATAATAATAACTTTCCTATTAAAAAGAGAATCCCATTTTCAGTTGCAAACGGAGAAAACAAGTTTGACCGGTACAAGAAGTGTGGCAAAATAACGCGTGCCATCTCAAAATTATTTTCCACCGTCACCTAGTTGACTGGTGAAGTTGGTAGACTTTTGTATTGTGGCCCGATGATAAAACGTCCTTTCAGACATACTTTAATCGGTATATGTTAGTGCCATAGATGTGTGCCCCTTTGGGGAAGGGAACAGAAACAAATGAAAAAAAGGCATTATAAATAACAGTTCTTCTTATTTGGTTTGTGCGATAACAAAAAAACAAAGTAAGCAAGAAGAAGATTTCTCAATCGTTATTTTCATTTTGGTGTTTGTTTACAGGTTCTGAAACCAATTCTTCTTAATCTAAAAATGATCAGTTTGTTTGTCTAGTCATGCTTAGATCTCTAATGATCAGTTAATAGTTCTTTTATTGGATCAAGATTCATCGTTGACTTAATTATAACAGATTTTTTCTGATCAATTGATTGCAGGGAGAAGAAGTATAAATCGTCGTTGAAGAAGACAATATGGCGGTACAGGATAAATGCGAAGAAGCCATTGCTGGACTTGAGAAGCTTCTTAGGTACGTACGTACGTATATATATATATGCAGCAGCAGCAGCCGTACTAACAAGATCCCCATGTCCGTAGATTCAAAATCAGTTCTTTCTGTTACCTGGGTCCCACCTGATTTAATCAGCTTTAATTTGTTTGTCTTGATTTTGATTTTGTAGTGAGAATACAAGTCTTAAGGCAGTTGCCGCGGTGAAGATCGGACAGATAACAGCTGAACTGCTGCAACTACAGACTGCTAAAACTACTACCGATGGTGAAGCCGAAAACAGTTTCTGTCCCATTAACAGGATGAAAACTGGATTCACCCAATTCAAAAAGGAAAAATACGAGTAAGTAATATCAACACTGGTTCTATTTAGTTAGTTTATTCAGATTACATGCCGGTATAGTCTCATTTTATATATTTGTCGTTCATCAGGGCTGATCAAGAACTGTATGGGGCACTCTCAAGGGGCCAGAGCCCCAAGGTAAATTCAGTAAATCAAAAAGAAGCATTTCCTTTCCTCATATTTAGGAAACTATAAAGATTATTACGAGAAAAAGATTTTCTTGCAATCTAGCTTTGGGTGCTTAATTATTTATATGTGCAGTTCCTGGTGTTTGCATGCTGTGACTCTCGTGTGTGCCCTTCCCACATCCTGGGATTCCAACCAGGAGAGGCTTTTATTGTGAGAAACATTGCTAACATGGTTCCACCCTATTGCCAAGTAAGTACTGCCAGTACTTTCATTGTCATCTTAACATTGTTCCTAGTTTTAGTCTTTCAAATTTGTGTGCTTCAAACTAATTATACATGCTGATAGATAAATTTGTTTTAAAATTTGCAGAACAGGCATACTGAAGTTGGAGCTTGCATAGAATATGCTGTCTTGAATCTCAAGGTCTACATTTCTCATTTCCTTTTTCACTTTTTCTTTTCTCGTTTTCCCGACAAAATTGAGAGAAAATGTTCTTTTGTTTTAAAATAAAACTTCTATACATTAATAACGTGGTTTAAAATATGTTTTAAACTAAATTTCACAGAGAATTTCATAGAAAACCCTTCCTTACCTCTCTGGAAGTTGATTCTGTGAAATACACTTCCAATGAAATTTGCATGCTCTTATTAACTTGGATAATTGTATATGAAATTTGAAGTGGTGGATGGACTCGGAAACCTTTTCTTTTGGATCTTCAAGTTTTTCATTTGAAACAGGTTGAGCATATTGTGGTGATCGGACACAGCCTTTGTGGCGGGATCAAAGGACTTATGGCTCTTCCTGAGGATGGCTCCACCTCTACGTAAGTCTTCACGCTTAATTTGCATATGTTTAAGTACCTTACCAACAATTGAGAATTAGCCAAAAGGATTGGCGGAAATGAACTCCCAAAATTTTCATAATGCTAGTGGTTATCCAGAAATTAGATCTAAAATTATCCTAGAGAAGGAAAATGATAAGTTAAATCATTTCTCTAGTGAATTTTTTAATGTCTAATGAAAATAGGCGTGTCGGTGCTATCCGGTATCCACCTAATCCATGTGCGATAAGTTCTTGGTTGTTTGATAAGACCTGATCCAGATCTTATATTATGGTGGCAGTTTGCTGTATCCGACACGGTGAATCCATTAAAGTTCATATATAAGCTATGACATAGCACTAAGATAGGATCGCCCACTTATCCCGTTGGATTATTAATACCCTTAATTAGTGGATGAGAATCTTGATTACTTGTGATTAACATATTCATTCATCTGACATTAACAAAGTACAACTATTTTTCTACTGGCCTGGGTTTTGATTCATTGAAGTTTCAGTCAAACCACTTTATATAAATTAATTAATAAACGAAACTGATTGATTTTAAGGCTAGATTATATTAAACAAAAAATTGTACAAAGCTAGAAAATAGTTCACACACTAGCTAAATACTCCCTCCGTCCCTATTATATAGGCGGAATATAAAAAATTTCTAGTCCCATTATATAGGCGGATTTCCAATTCCAATAATACTTTTGACATAAATACCTTTATTTATGATGTATGGGAAATTGTAATGAGAATAAGACAAAGGGTAAAAACAGGAAAAAACATAAAACGAAAATAGATTTACACTTGAACATTCCTAAAAATATGATCTCTCGGTTTCTAAAAAATAGGCTTATTTTCTTATTCGGATGTTTTTAAAAAAAATAGCTTGTTTCTTTATTTGGAAAGTTAAAAAATTATTACTTTACTAATTTGTCCATAAAGGGACCACTTTTTTTTTCCTCTTAATACGAAGAGGGGACAACTTCTCTCTCTAATATCAAATCAATGGGGTCATGGATAAAGTAGGAAAAAATATATAAAAAAATGGCTATAATGATTAGTTCTCTTAATCCTCGTGCAAACCAAACAAACCTAATTTTTTTAGAAATCCCTACATCCTTAACAAATTACCATAAAACAATATACTACTTAACGAGCTTAATGATCTCTTTTGTATCCTTAGCCTACCATTAAACACCATGTCATTATGCTAGTCTTTCTAAAGATGCCAAGTTACCAACACTTACCCACATCTGCCTAGCTTTTCCTTTCCAAGATTTATTATTCAGTTGCTAATCAGTTGTTATATTGCAAAAAAAAATAAAAAATTGTGTTTAATGAAATTCAGTGATTTCATCGAAGAGTGGGTCAAAATCGGTTTACCAGCCAAGTCCAAGGTCAAAGCCAAGGCTGCAGGCGGTGATGTATCGATTTCAGACCTTCACGAAGAGTGTGAGAAGGTAAGCATAATTCTATCTCAATAATTTTGACCACACGATGTAAATGATACGAGATTTAAAATTACATTGGGACTTGTGTAATATGTGTAGGAGGCTGTGAATGTATCCCTTGGTAACCTTTTGACGTACCCATTTGTAAGAAATGCATGCATCAACAAAGTGTTGAATTTGAAGGGAGGTCATTATGATTTCGTCAAGGGATGTTTTGACGTTTGGGACTTCGAGTCTGGATTTTCCTCAACACCCACCGTTTGAAAACTACTATATCCCTTGTTCTCTGCAATTGCCATAATTTGTTTCAAGTGTGGTAAATTTTTATGTAATAAAAGTTCGTGCATACATGCGTATAGGCTGTTGGATGCCTTTCTTCTTTAAGCACTTTGATTGCTTATAAGTATTATTGAAGTGCCGATCAAATTTTAAAGTATTTAAATTAAGATTAAACATACCAAACTATATGGGTTTTCATATTGTAAAATTTGATACATTTTTATTAAACTATATCGATACATGATTTTGACCATTCTGAATTAATTAAAATTCATTTGTTTTTATTCTGTTATGTTTCCTAGAAAATAATTTTTTTAATATTTATCAAAAAAAATAAATCAAAGGAGATTATAAAGTGATCATGAATGATAAACAAAAGACTTTTTATTTAATTTAATATAAGAGAAAATAGAAGACAAATTGTTTTGTGCAGGGATGAGACAAACATTAAAAGAATACAAGGGAAAATCAGTTGTATTTTCTTTTGCTTTTTAAGTACATTGAAGAAGAGATTGTAGTAGTACATGTATTGAGTGACACTTAAGGAAATACTACATGTGTCTATCATAAGATAGAGATGCACATGCATCTGGTCAACCATACTACAAATAGCATTCCTATAATGCTTCCCGTTGGATGAGCACCGTTATAAACTAACTACTTCGTCAAAATCTTGCCAGAAAACTTTTATCCACTACAGAAATATGTCAGGAAAACCACTTGGTATAAAAATCTTATATTTGGCTATTGTTGTTCATTAAAACCTTGCTCAATAACCAAACCCTATGGACACCTTTATGTCAACATAGCACCATTAGATGCTCCGCCTGATATTGACATCTCCCTATGATTTGCATTTATGGTATTAATGTTGTCTCATTAAAAACCTTCTCGAGTAACAAAACCCTGTGGGAAAAAGTAACCTCAATAAAGGGAAAAAGAGTTCAATATACCATTAGATGTTCCCTAATGTAGGACAATTTCTTTAGTGCAACACAGTCATGGGAGTTTAGACAATTCCTTTAGTCTTAGGCATGCAATCACGAGTTTCAGGCAATTCCTTTAATCGTATACTTTTCACATGTAATTAGTAAAGTTAAGACAATCTCTTTATTTTTATACTTCCCACATGCTTTTCAAATGTGGACTTAGGTAATGACTTAGTAAATAATTTTTCCACGTTTTCATCATACTTTACTTTACTGACTTAAATGATTAGAAGAGTACTTTGTTATTGATGATTGTAAAAGAACTTCGATGATATATGCTTTATATTATTACCCTTGATATACCCTTGCTTTATCTATTCGATGAAAGCTGCATTATCTTCTTAAATTCAAGTTGGCTTTTCAGTGGTAGAACTCAAACCACATGCCTCGAATATGTACATGTAATGATAGACCTTAACTGTATATACTCACGAACTGACTTAGAGTGGTTCGTGGAGGTAGCCACAAGGGTTTACTTGGTTGATCTCCAACATATCGTTGTATTCCTTATCTGTGAACACGTAACCGGCTTGGGATCGGTATTTCTGTGTGTATGACAGGTATTCAGCATAAGTAAAGCCAACCAAAATATTGTTTGGGATTTTAGTGTAAAGATATGCAATTACACTAAGAGTTCTCATTTCGTCTTCATATGGATACAAAGAACCCATGTCAATGGTTCCCTTTAGGTATCTAAAGATATTATTTATATTATTCCGATGATGTTGTGTCGGCGCTGAGCTATATCAAGCTAACAAGTCCGCTAAATGCGAGATATTTGGTCAAGTACATTGTGTTAAGTACAATTATGCATGTATTGCACATAAATAGGGATATTCAACACCCAACACATCTTCATCATCAATCTTTGGACGAAATAGATCTTTATGTACATCAAAATTTCGACCAATCATGGGAGTGCTAGCAGGATGCACTTCGCCCATATTGAATATTTTTTTGGAAATATGCAGACTGGTGGATAAATATTCCACAAGTTTGATGCTTTAGTTTCAACCCTAGACATATCCGAGTTTTCCCAAGCTATTTCATCTCATATTCAGATTTCAATAACTTGTGGTTTCTCTTATTTCATCAAGAGTACCCATTATGTTCATATCGTCGGCATAGAAAACTATAATTGCAAATTCAGAACTTGTTTTCTTTATAAAAACGCAGGGGCACAATTCATTATTTTTATATCCTTTGCCAATCAAATAATCACTTAAACGAGCATACCACATCCACCCGGATTATTTTAATCCATAAAGCGAGTATTTCAACAAAATTGCAAAAACAATATGTTGTTCAGAGTTACTTGATTTGGGAAATGGAGGATCATCTTATATTTTCATGAATATCACTATATCAAGATTCTCATAGAGATATGTGGTAAACACATCCATAATATTCATTGCAAGTCCTTTTGAAACTACTAAGCTAACTAAGTAGCAGAACGTTATGACGTCCATTACAAGAGATTATATTTATTTGTAGTGAATCCCAAAGTGTTGTGATAAACCTTGCACCACAAGGAAATCCTTATACAAGGCTTCATTTTCTCATTTCGCTTTTTGACAAATGCCCATTTATGTCCTACATGCTTTATACTTGGTAGGCTTAGCACTACCGCACCAAATACCTGTCTTCTTGCCAGTAAACCTAGTTCTTCCTGGATTACGTCTCTCCATTGAGGTCAATATGATATATTTTGGTATTATGCAAGAGAGTGTAGTTCGATATCAATGTGTTCTATAATATATCGAGCAACACTATATGAAAATATCTCATCAATATGCGTGGAGGATCTTTTTGTCAACAATTATGTACTTTCATAATCCATAGAGATTTCTTGAATCTCAGGAATCAATTCAAACATCTAAGCACCCCTCAAAAATGATTCATGGACACAACTATAATAAAAGACAATCTCATAATGCATTGACGAAATATGGATCGGTTTGTGCCTAACTCGCTTTTTTCTTCCTTGGCTGAGTATCAATCGAACCAAGTGGTATACCCCTTTTTATTTTAGGGACCATAACCTCAGATACATTTCCACCAAGTATAGCCTTGGAACCTTTATCTAAGGTGCCTTATCCCTTATTAGGGATTTCCAACCTTGCAAGCATGTTTTCATCTGATATATATGATTTCGTCACTTTAGAGATATCAATAAATACATAAGGCATTAAATCTTCCATACTCTAAATATTGATAATTATTTTCACTTTACTTTCACATTGTGAAGTGGTGATCAAGATGAGACAACGTGGGAACAAAACGATATTTCACGTGGTTCTCCTAAGAAATCATTGTCCATACCTCCCTCTAACGAAGCGAAGGCTGTCTCATCAAAGTGATAATTTGCAAATCTACGGGTAAAGAGATCGCATGTCAAAGGTTCCAAGCGGTAGATAATTATTGGGGATTCATATTGTGACGGACCGGGAAATTACACCTAGCGCGCCAGTTGCGTGCATGCCATAACTTCCCTGATGCGCCATGATGATGCAACTTACCGGGCCTTAAAACTAGGCAAATGCACGTTCATTTTCCCTCGCAAGCATGCTTGTGGAGCATGATTCGGCTAACTTAGCTTTCACATCGTTCCAACTTACCCTTCTTATACAAAGGGTTTAAAGCCATATAGGCTGATGCCGATGCATTATTTCAAGCATCACTGACCTTTGAGTCATTTCTAGGCATAGAAAATTCCTTGAACTTGCGCATAGGCCATAACAGCCTAGTTCCAGCATCTTTACTAGCTGGGATTGCTGAAAGCATGCACTCGTCTTGATTGTGCCAAGGGAAAATCAATCAGTCTCATGTCGTACTCTTAGGCTTATGCAATCTCCACTAACTTGCATATTGATGTAGCTTACTTTACTGGCCATACTCAATGCTTCATTGGTGCATGCCTACGTAAAAAGCTTTAATAGGAAGTATGAGCATCCAAGGAATGGAATGCAACCTGCCTCATCAATTTTAACCATAATAATCTCTTGCAAGCAATACCGGGCCAAATATATGGGAGGCCAATATGCCGCAATCACCTTGCAATTATATGATATGAGCGACAAAGTGCTGGACCGACAATGCTACAACTCATTGCGTCTGCCTACGTACCCTTCCCTACTCTAAAGGGATCAAGCAATGATCGTATTTAATGGACAACAACTTAAGCCAACTCGTTTGCAAGGCCGTGGCCAAGCAATAATGATAATGACCTAGTCCTTGTAGGCCGTTATGTCAAAATGCACAAAGGTTACGCATTACTGAGTCCGCGACGTGGCATAGTGTTAGAGTATTGCTCGGTCGAACTCGCATGCGTTGCTATCTCAAGCATGTTTGTCAATATTAGTGATCAAAACTATACGTCTTGATTTCTAATTTACTTATGACTAAGTCTCGGTCTAGGATAGTTAAGTACAGTAAAAACTCCATATATTAATAATCTTGGGACTTTACAAAATTATTAATATATGGAGTTTATTAATATAGGGATATACCAAAAAAAAAGATGAATAATATATTGAAAATATATCATATTGAATAGTATATCCTTTATGTGAAGGATATCTATCCTTTATGAATAATATATTGAATAATATATCCTTTATTATATATTGAATATCCTTTAATATATTGAATAATATATCATATTAAGAATTTTTAAAGTTTTCTCTACACTATAAATAGTACCAGATATATTAGAAGATAATTCATTATTTTTAATATTCTCTTCTTCTCAACCAAATCAACTTGTCATCCAATGTTAGGAAAGAACTCATATGAGTGATAAAATTCATATAGAATTGTGTGAAAAGAAAAAATCACATCCAAATTGGACGCAAAAAGATCTTGCGAAATGGTTAAAAGATACTTATGAGTAATCAAATTAAACAGTTGCACTACACTAATCGAATGGATATGGACATCTTCCTTAATTATCCCAATGAGCAACAAGTCGTATATGCTTCAACCGAAGAAGAAATAATCGATGGAATTAGACAAGAAGCGGATACAGATAATCCAGATGATGATAGTACGGAGATGTAGGATCAGAATATCGCCACAATTATATTCACGAGAGATTAATGACACTTCTGCGAGCGTTACTGAAAAATCTTCAACAACATTTCACGAGCGTCACAAAATAATTCAAAGAATGACGAAGTTGACGATTGAAGAGGCATATTAGAAGAGTGTTGTTTCACGAGGATTACAAAAGTTGGCGAATATTAACATTGTAATTACCGCGATGAGATCGCAAAATAGATCCGAAATAAGGGGAAAACTTAGCTGCCACCCACTATGTAATTTCCTATATAAAGGGTTCAAGTAAGTCCAGAAAAGGAGGATGTATTTTTTTAGAGTTGAGAGAATCTTGAGGAGGGAGAATATTTTAGGGGAGAAAGATATTTTTCAGAGAGATTTTTAGAGAGAGAAAATGTATTTTTCTTTATCATCTTCTTCCCCAAAACTAGATTTAGAATTCCATTAATGGAGATTATCAAATGTAAAATCAAATGTAAACTTTAACAATCATAGTAGAGAATCATGGATGTAGATCAAATTGATCGAACCATGTAAAAATCCGTGTGTCTATTTACAATTTTTAGAATTTTAGTCAAACTTTTAATATCAAAATTAGTTTAGATCAAGAGATAATTATCAAGATATTATAAGGGGTGTGTTGTGGGAAAACCTGCAACTACATTTTGGCGCTAGAAACACTACCTGCTTGTTGGATTGAAGAAGATACAGAGAAATTAACAATTGTTGATGATGAATTTAATTGGATTTATGAGATAAAAGGGAAAATATGGAAATTTTGGGAAAAGAACGATGAAGAACAGCCAAAATAATTTATGAGAAAAGGAAGCAGAAATATTACGAAGCAGGAGCAGATTTGAAGAAATATTTATAGGAATGAAATGCAATCAATCGGCATCAACTAACTGTTCAAATAGAACAAATTCTTTCTCATCCCTTTAATTATATGTTCATAATATAGATCAGGAAGATTTTGAATTTTAGATTATTAATCTTTGTTTTTCACGAAAATTGTTGTTTGGTTGATATTTTCAATTGAAACGAATTTTGATCATAAATTTACGCACAAAAACCTCGATTTTAATCACGATTATGGTCGTTTCATGAAAATATAATTTTTCCTGTTTTTGCGAAGTACAGATTTACAAATGTTGTTTTCAGAATCCATTTCATGAAAATCCAAATTTTTTGCGAGAATATAATCATTAGATTTCTGCTAATATATTTAATTTATTGACTGACTATGTTTCTTAAAGCTTACTAGACTACCAAATTTGTCACTTTGGAAATTTCAATATTTTACTTGCAAAAAAAAAAATAAAAAAAAAATTCATCTAACTATTTAGTACAATTGCCAATTTCACGAAGAAAAGTCTTGAGTTCAGATCGCTAAAACATTATTTGATTACTCGCAGTGAGTTGGTGGCAAAGGAAAACTAACAAATAAAGGTGGAAATACAAAGGACTTGCGGCATTTAGAAAATGAAACTGAAGGACATAATTTACACCGTCAGCAAAACCCGCAAAGACAATACAACCCAGAAAGTGAAGGAATTATCAATACTATGCTATGTAGACGCAGTTTCATGAGCAAAAGTTGATTAAAGAAGAAATGAATAATGTTCGCGGACCCATCAAACTGCAAAGAGAATATGAGCATATGGTAGCCGCAGCAAGAGAGGAAGCTTATATTATGAAATTCAAGATCGCAAAGTACAACATCATCACTCATTAACCAATTTTGGAAAGATACTGTCTTGGAAGCAAACAACAAAAAAGTTGATCGTGAATCTCTTGGAAGGACAAAGAAGGTCAACAACAGTATATATTTGAAGATAGTAAAAGACCTGACGTCAAAAAAATAAGAAAATGGTTTTGCTTTTTCCACAAAGTAGGATTTCAACCAAAAAAAAAAAAAGTTAAGGCAACTTTATCACCGTACCTATCAGCGAGCAAAACTAGCGAGAACAAGAAGAACACAAATGCTTTAGTAATCGATTGCACCCCAGCTATATAGGCACTTGTTCTATTAGTTGTTAACTCAATTGTTCCGTCCCCCATTACAGTAACACCAACACATCAGCAGCACACTACAATCCAACATCAGTCTGCAACACAAGTTACTCCTGCGACCGTATTCGCAAAATCATCTTTAAAAAAAATATATATATATATATATTGCTCGTGAATGTTAAAATAAGATCCTGCTCTTACATACTGTAATGGGAGCACTTAGAGGAATTTATGGATCATCACCAAATCAAGGAAAAACAATGAAAAGAAAAAATAAATTAAGTCCAGTGGTATATCAATTAAGACCTTCTCATGAGGGTACGTATGAAGGAAGCAAAAAAGATAAAATAAAGGTGGAAATTTCTTATGACAGCCGAATGAAGGGAGGGTAACGGATTTATGAAGGGCACCAGCGATTATAGAAATTTTTGTAGTGGAAAATCTTTTGAAATGCGAGCAAGATAAAGAAAAACGAATCTTATAATCTACCATCTCATTTTGGGGCAATGGATATGAAGAAAGCAAACAAAGAATAAAGAAAGTGTGAAAGAATAGCACGATGGAGAGAAAATAAGAAAAACAGAAGCCATCACTATGACGGTAAACGAACAAAACACAGAAGAAGAGAAACGAATTCCCAAATAATAGAAGCTAACTGAACGATGAGAGGTAACGATTAGGAAAAATAGAAATTTTTAGTGGAAAATCTTTGAAAAGCAAGAGAAAAAATCTTATAAGTCCCAAAAAGTGTGAAAGAATAGCACGATGGAGAGAAAATAAGAAAACAGTGGCATCACTATGGAGTAAATCTAAGCTAACCTGCGAAGAATACCAATTCCTGCGAAGTGTATAATTCATGAGAAGTTAAGCCAACCTGCGAGCAACACCAACTGATTTGGGATGAGTCTCAATTGCACCTGCGAATGTCTTCGCGGATTCTTTTCGCGGAAATGACGATAATAGAATCTGGTAATGACAATCAAAGGGAAGAACCAACTCTTAATATCGCTGCCAAAAGATTTCTCTCGCTAGCCAAAGAAGTTGACAAGTGAAAATGTTTGCACAAACAGCTAAGAACCAGTTAGAAAAGAACCATCTTAATCAGCGGAAAATTCAGTAGTATACTTCATCGACTATTACAGCGAAGCCAGGCCAATCTCACAACACAAATAATGGCGAGATATAATGGAAACAAATGAGCTATTAGCGGCGAAGGAAGAAAGAAATTTACTAACTAATGGACGTCAATGACAGGAACGTGGGTAAACAAAAAGATGAAGAAATACAATAGAAATGTACAGCTAATGATAGCAAACTCGTTATTCACAACAAATCTAAAGAATGCTCATTAAACCCATGCAAAACATTTTAATACTTCTGATGATAGAGGTATTGGTGGTGTTCGTCAATAAATTCAAGATTTCAAATGAGTGGGACCTACTAGAAACATCAAATCTAGTTTTGGCAATATTATACTAATTTAGGGACAAAAGCCAGCTCTTTATCCAACAAATGACGAGATTAAGACCAAGGATTTCACAAATGACGATATTTAGAAGGCTTGGGTTCGAATCTTCGTCCTCGCAGAATTTTTTTTTTTTTTAAGACCAAGGATTTCACAAATGACGATATTTATAAGACTTGGGTTCGAATCTTCGTCCTCGCAGAAAAAAAATTCCGAGACAAAGAAAAGATTTGATGATTATCTCTCCAAAAATGAAGAAAATTGACGAGAATTTCACAAGAGAGGGTTAAAACAATTAGTATGGTGCAAGAGGCAGATCAAGAATTCATTTCTCATTTCTTCTAATTTCACGAGCAAATCAAATACTTCGCGAGAATTGGCAGCAACAACAAATCGCAAAAAAGCTAAGTACCACTTCCTTGAATATTTTACTTACAAAAAATGAAAATTTTTGATTTATTTTATAAAAAGCGATACAATCGCAAGATTTCCAAAATTTCAAAAAATTATAAAAATGGAATTCTCGCAAAAAAATTTCAAAGATTTCTAAGGTTTCAGAAAACGAAATTATCGCCAAAATTTCTTAGATTTCAAATTTCAGAATATGCGATACAATCGCAAGATTTCAAAGATTTCTCTAGAATATTTCTTTTACAGAAAGAAATTTTTGGTTTAACAAATGCGATAAAATCGCAGGATTTCAAAGAATATTTCTAAGATTTCAAAAGATTTTAAAGAATATTTCAACTCACAGAAATGAGCAAAACAAATTTTTATCATAATTGCGAGTGTAATCGCGAGAATATTCAAGATTATATAAAGAATTGACAGAAATGAAAGAATGAAGAAACGCGAATATAATTTCGCAGAGATTTAAAGAATGGGACAAACCTTTATGGCGTGCACCCTAGTTCGCGAATACAATTTCTTAAGAGGCGAATGTAAGACCTACAAGCACGTTATAAGGGGGGTATCTCTTTACATGATTCAGCGATAAGGTTATACCGATGTTGGAACCTGAGTCATGCAGATGTTTGGGTTAAAGAAAACCTATCCGGGAGAGAGATCTTGGATTTCCATCTTTATAAGGTTATACCCTGGTTGGACGACCGAGGATCTCTTCCAAGAAGTGCAAAGTATGACCAAGGCGCCGAGGTACACGGTTGAGCCAAGGGTGCCCGGGACGGACGAACCTACCCTGGCCATCCTTGGTAAGTCTTGGCTATGATGCACTTGGCCTGAAGAAAAACCCCACTTAGGGTGTAGTCTTGTAACTATAAGCCATATAGGCATAAAGGACAAGAGGCTGCGAAAACAACTGGTTGTTGGTAAATCTGGATGGGAGGAGCTAGTCTTGTATGGACGATGTGCCCTCCTTGAAGGGGCGACCAGGGGGAAGATAAGGGCGGCACCCTCCATTAGGGAGCTGACAAGTGTCTAAATACGGCAATGTCATGGGGCTCTAAGATCGCAAGATCATTTAGGCATGTCATATTGTCGCGTAAATTATACAGAGGCAAAAAGCCAAATGAGAAAAAGTTAAGATGAGATCAATGGGTTTTTACATGAAAGTGTAAAGACGTCCTGCGATTTCATCGCAAGACGGCAATGTCATGAGACTTTGATCTCGCAAGAGAACTTAGACTTGTCATATTGTTGCATAACAGGCCAAAAAGCCTCGAGAGAAAAGATAAGGCAAGATCAATGGGTCAATACATGCAAATGTAAAGACGTCCTGCGATTTTGTCGCAGAAAGAAAAATTGGCGAAATAAGACCTTTAACTAGGAAGGCAAAATAAGACCAATAGAATAATCTTAAACATTAATTATTTTCTTATAAGAATGCAGGAAAGATTTGTTCATCACAAGAGAGATAGCAAGTACTATTCATAATCTCTCAAAAATATTATTCAGAGTTTCTCAGAAGTATTATTCAGAATTTATTAAGAGGAATGTCTACAATCTCGTAGCATTATTCACAATCTCACCACTATTCATGACAACACTATTCAAAGCATTATTTCGGAATCTCGCAGAAACGTTCATAAATTCGCAGAAACATTCATAAATTTTCAGACTAATTCAGCATATTGATGACTATTCCAGAATTTCGCAGGAGAAATGATTATTTCGCAGAATATGATCATTTTATCAAATGAGGCAGAGGCAATTCGTTCATTTAGCATTTTCTCAGGGATTCTTCCTTCATAGATAAAGAACAGAGGCAACTGTGGATTACCAAGAAAACATTTTATGTTCTTTATCTTCTCGCAAGAATTATTTCCAAAATGGACTAGGATTTTCACCAAAAATCCAGTAATAATTTCACGAGAACAGAGGCAATACTTATGATTTTCATTAAAGGACAAATACTTCTTATATTTTGAAGAATGAGTACTTCTTATATTTCTTCAGGGATACTTCATACTTCACGAGCACTTCAAGAGTTAATATTTCTTATTTACTTAACAAAGATATGGAATTTCGCAAAAGAATAGAGGCAAGTATATACTTTTCAAGTCCAGTATTCTTTCGCTCATTCCCTCATCAACAAAAATCAAAGACTACTACAACAACAGATTTTTTCTTAAATATTACTTTCCAAGCAATATTCAAGAAAAAAGAGGCAAGATGTAGGATCAGAATATCGCCACAATTATATTCATGAGAGATTAATGACACTTCTGCGAGCGTTATTGAAAAATCTTCAACAACATTTCACGAGCGTCACAAAATAATTCAAAGAATGACGAAGTTGACGATTGAAGAGGCATATTAGAAGAGTGTTGTTTCACGAGGATTACAAAAGTTGGCGAATATTAACATTGTAATTACCGCGATGAGATCGCAAAATAGATCCGAAAGAAGGGGAAAACTTAGCTGTCACCCACTATGTAATTTCCTATATAAAGGGTTCAAGTAAGTCCAGAAAAGGAGGATGTATTTTTTTAGAGTTGAGAGAATCTTGAGGAGGGAGAATATTTTAGGGGAGAGAGATATTTTTCAAAGAGATTTTTAGAGAGAGAAAATGTATTTTTCTTTATCATCTTCTTCCCCAAAACTAGATTTAGAATTCCATTAATGGAGATTATCAAATGTAAACTTTAACAATCATAGTAGAGAATCATGGATGTAGATCAAATTGATCGAACCATGTAAAAATCCGTGTGTCTATTTACAATTTTTAGAATTTTAGTCAAACTTTTAATATCAAAATTAGTTTAGATCAAGAGATAATTATCAAGATATTATAAGGGGTGTGTTGTGGGAAAACCTGCAACTACAGGAGATACCAAAAGTTTCATGCCAAGAAGCTTTAAACATGCTCGACAAGTTGGAAATGTTTTGGCTTCAACAAGATGATGCACATACCAACGAGGTCTTACGCAGACGTAAATCAAAAAATGCCATAACAATCCAACAAATTACATCATTTTCTCAACCAACTATAGATAAATATTTTCCTTTATCTTAATTTTTAATGTAACAAGTTCAATAATTTTCCTATTATGTTGATTTTATTAATATATGGAGGTAAATTCATTAAGGTGGGACTAGAAAAATCTATTAATATTAAAATGTGGAGTTTATTACTATTTATAACTGGCCCAAGTTGGGACCATAATTTTTTATTAATATATATAGAGTTTATTAATATATGGAGTATCAATATATGAAGTTTTTACTGTATAGTTGAGCTCCAGACTCCATGGCGATTATCTTGCGAAGACGAAGAACTACTCAAGAAACCAGTGGAACTTCATCCGACCAAAGAGGTATATGCATGGAGACTTGAACTTATCTAGTACTCAAAAGTCTATCTATCTCCTACTCTTGAGACAACAATCGTATAAGTATGATAGTTTTCATACATACACATTTTCTATTTCGAGCCGAGTTTACTCGCCTATCTTTTTCTCGAAATATGTGTTGGTAAGCTTTCACTTTAACCATGTTTCATCTTTATCCATTACGAAAGTCATGATGACGTTTCAATCTTGAAAATAGCTTTGATGACGATAGTCGATTCTTTATGTCTAACGACTATTAACATTATAGAAGAATGTTTCAATGATTGAAATGTATAGTTGAGATTACGTAATCACCTATGGATATAAGCATATATAGTGTGTTCGCACATTAATGTATAAATCCATGTATTGAAAACCAAGTGCGTGCATATGTGTGCACGCGTATCCAAGCTGGTTATATTTCAAAAATCGGTTGTTCATGAACTTAAACATTAAATCAATAAGGAATGCGATCTTTGCAAACCGTGGCTATATTGTTCATGAATTGATTCAAGTGAATCAAACCGATTTTGCTTGAATAGTGTCTTGTGTAGTTACTAAGATTTCCTTGCAATTGAACAATTCTTGAACTAGTTCTTATGAGTTATTTGAACTAGTTATGAAGAATATGAATATGGTTGATATGAAAGTGCTCATATGCTAACCATTGGTTAACTATTCGTGAACCAACCAAATGTACACGTTTAGGTACAGTTACTCAAACCTAAATGAAATACATTTTATTTGTGTGTGACAAGCTAAGTATCGATCTAACGGTTGAAAGATATTAGCTTGGACAAAATCAGGTTTTTCATTTAACGGTGAATATTGAATGCTTTGTTACCAAGGTAACTTAGATTGCAAATCCTAATTTGAAAACTATATATGGGAGACGTCTAGCAACTGAAAAAAAACTAATCCTCACACCTCCTATGTGATATTAGTTGGTTTTGCTAGAGTCGATTCTCCTTTAATCGTAGGATTCTTCTCGAGACCATGTCGACTAACGACTTGAAGACTTCATTGGGATTGTGAAGCCAGCCAAAAATACTTCTCTTATAGTTGAGCGATCTGATCTTGCTATTTTCTATTGTACGAGTTCAATTGAATAATTGGCTTGAGATTATATCTCCGATAAGGCAAGATAAAAAGAAATCACAAACATCTTCATCTCATTGTTTGTGATTCCGCAATATCTAGTTTTGCTACCATACCATTTAGATTATTGTGAGGTGATCAATAATTCTAGGATGTTCTCTGGGAATATAAGTCTGGGTTATTGATTAGTTCCTATTAACCTTGATTTTATCAAAAGACAGAACAAACTCGTAGGTTTATCTGTGGGAGACAGATTTATCTATTATCGTAGACTTTTCTGTGTGATACAAATTTGTTTATTGAAGTCTTCAACTTTGGGTCGTAGCAACTCTTGGTTGTGGGTGAGATCAGCTAAGGGAATCAAGTGCATAGTACCCTGCTGGGATCAGAGATGTAAGGAGCGTAACTGTACCTTGAATCAGTGTGATATTGATTAGGGTTCAACTACAGTCCAGACCGAAGTTAGTTTGTAGTAGGCTAGTGTCTGTAGCGGCTTAATACAATGTGGTGTTCAATCTGGACTAGGTCCCGGGGTTTTTCTGCATTTACCATTTCCTAGTTAACAAAATTTCTGGTGTCTATGTTATTTCTATTCCGCATTATATTTTGTTATATAATTGAAATATCACAGATTGTGCGTTGTATCGATCAATTGTGAAATCGAACCTTTGGTTGTTGATTGGAAATTGATTGATCCTTGGGTATTGGCTTTTGATACCATCCAAGTTTATATCTCTTGTATTAGATAAAGACTCGCAGATTTCTATTTGCTTGAGTATAGATCGAATCGAGAGATAGAGATATTAACTCTATATTAGATTGAGTCTGACTGTCTAGTTGATTCTCTTAAAAGTATATTAGAGTTAGTCCATACAGATTGCTAATCGAAATATTGGGTGAGGTTGTTAGACCCCCGCTTTTTCAATCGGTATCAGAGCAGGCAAACACGTTCAAGACCTCAAAAGTCTGTGTTTGTAGTGATCTGGCTCTATGGACAGAGGTGTTATCTCCATTAACGTACCACCAGTCTTCGATGGCTCAAATTACTTATGGTGAAAAATTGTTATGCGAGCTTTTCTTCAAGCGCGTGATTTTCAATCATGGGTATATGTTTTTAATGGCTATGATGCTCCCGTTGTGGCAATAGGTAACGCACTGTTCCAAAGAATATTGGTGAATACGATGCTGCTGAAATACTTGCTGCAAAGCAAAACTCCGACGGTTTGAATGCCATCTTACATGCCATTACCCCAAATCTTCAGCACCATGTGTCAAATTGCACTAGGTCTAAAGATGCTTGGGATATCTTAGAAACCGTATTCGAAGGTAATACAAGTGAAAAGGAAGTTAGGCTTCAAAACCTTAATTCCGATTGGGAAAACCTTCGTATGGTAGATGAAGATTCATTTGATGAGTTTAATCACAAAGTGTCTGAAATTGTTAATGCATCTTTTGCATTGGGTAAGACTATTCCTGAAAAGGATATTGTGATGAAAATTCTCAGATCGCTACCATCTAGATACGATTCTAAGAAGCACGCCATAGTAGAGGGAAATAACCTTGATAATCTCTCCAAAAATACGCTGGTTGGGAAGCTTAAGATCTTTGATCATGAACATTCATCCAAATCTAAGGATGTTGCGTTCAAAACACTGAAAGACACAAAATTACTTGATAAGAGTAAAAATGTGTATATCTCTGAAGATGATCACTCTGAGACAGATTCATCAGATGAAGATCTTAACAAATCAGTCTCGATGATCACAAGACAGTTTAGAGACCTTCTTTTGAAGAGAAGGAAACGGTTCACCAGAGATAAGCCAAAAGCATCAGTAAAAACTCATAATCGTATTCCTCCTAAAAACAGGGACACCGATGAAACTGATGACGAGGATATGCCTCAGTGCTTTAAGTGTAAAGGGTTTGGTCATTTTGCAAACGAGTGCCCAAATCGGAGAAAATACACCGGGAACAAAGGTCTTGTTGCGACACTTGATGAGATGTCTAACGATTATGATTTTGATGAAGACAAAAAATCAAGTGTTGCTCTTCTATGTGAAAATATTGATTTTGATAATTGTAGCAATACATACATCAATCTTGATAATCTTCTAGAAGAGAACCCAATCAAGATGGAAGATTCAATTGACCCTTCATTTGGAAACTCCATGTTTAATGTTTCAGGACCTACTGTGTGCCTAGCAGCTTGCGCCTACGAATGCCCGATCCATCCTTTGCGTTGACATGCTCATATTGTTCTCTCAAGGGTCATGAAATTTAAAAGTGTTTCAAGTACAAACACAAGATGAGATATGTCAACAAGCTTCAAAGAAGAGCAGATCGTCTAGCTACCAAGCTTAAATAGATGAGGTATGTGAAAAAGCGGGGGTCTAACAACACCACCCAATATTTCGATTAGCAATCTGTATGGAAAACTCCGAGTTGTTTTCTAGAGAATCAACAAGACTCAATCAATAGAAAATATCTCAAGGAGTTATTATCTCAATTTCTCAATTTGATTTACTCAAGCAAATATGATTCGCGAGTCTAATCAAAGAGAGATAACTTGGATAGTACCAAAGACCAATATCTAAGTATCAATCGATTTAAATCAACAACCAATAAGGTCGGATATTCTAATCGATTGAACAATGCATAACCTGTATTATTTCAATTATATATAAAAATATAATGCGGAAAAGAAATAACACAAACACCAGAAATTTTGTTAACGAGGAAACCGCAAATGCAGAAAAACCCCGGGACCTAGTCCAAATTAAACATACACTGTATTAAGCCACTATAGACACTAGCCTACTACAAGCTAACTTCGGTCTGGACTGTAGTTGAACCCTAACCAATCTCACACTGATCCAAGGTACAGTTATGTTCCTACGCCTCTGATCCCAGTAGGATACTGCGCACTTGATTCCCTTAGCTGATCTCACCCACAACCAAGAGTTGATATGACCCAAAGTCGAAGACTTTAATAAACAAATTTGTCTCACATAGAAAAGTCTACAGGTAATAGATAAATTTGTCTCCCACGAATAAACCTACGAGTTTTGTTCCGTATTTTTATAAATCAAGGTGAACAGGAACCAATTGATAAAACTAGACTTATTTTTCCGAAGAACAACTCAGTTTCATCAATCACCTCACAATAAACTTAATCGATGCAGCGAAGAAGATTATTGAGGAATCACAAACAATAAGACGAACATGTTTGTGACTACTTTTATCTTGCCTATCGAAGATAGAAATCTCAATCCAATTATTATAATTGTACTCATACAATAGAAAGAGCAAGATCAGATCACACAACTACAAGAAAAGTAGTATTGGTCTGGCTTCACAATCCCAATGAAGTCTTTAAGTCGTTAACCCGAATTTAAAGAGAAAACTCAAGGGTTAATGGAGATCGACTCTAGCTTAGAGAAAACTAGTATCACACAAGAAAAGTGTGTGGGGATTAGTTTTTCCAATGGCTAGAGTTCTCCTTATATAGTCTTTCAAATCAGGGTTTGCAATCAATGTTAGCTTGCTAACAAAGCATTCAATATTCACCGTTAGATGAAAACCTGATTAGATACAAGCTAATATATCTCAACCGTTAGATCGAAAACTTAGCTTGCCATACACACATGTACTTGACGTTGTGGGTTTGTGTAACCGTACCCAAACGTGTACAATGGTTGATACAATATTAGTCAACCAAATGGTTAGCCAAATGATAACTTCCATATCAACCATATTCTTCTTCACTATAACTAGTCCAAATGACTCAAATGAACTAGTTAGAGAGTTGTTCAATTTCTATGAGATCCCGAGTATTACAAGAGACACAATTGAATCAAAAAAGATGTGATTCACTCGAATCATTAATCATGAACTATAAAGCCACGGTTTGCAAAAACATACCTTAGTAATTTAAAATAAGTTCATGAACAACATTTTCATACATAACCTCTTGAGTTCGCAGACTGAGTTCGCGGACTCAAGCTAACCGTTTGAAGTTATAAACTCCAGCAGAAATTCTCGGGTTCGAGAACTACGCCAGTTCGCGGAATGAGTTGCTGCTCACGTTCCGGCTCCACTTGATCAACAAAGTTCGCAAACTCTGGTTCAAGTGCTAAGGACTTATACATATGTGTGTTGCTACAACAATGTTTATATCCCCCAATGGTTATATAGTCTAAACTCTTATTTCAATCATTGAAACATTCTCAGAGGGCGTTATATAGTTGTTATTCACAAACTATTTTTCGTCAAAGCGATATCCAAAATGATTGAAACATAACATGACTTTCATCACTAGGCAAAGATGAACTTGGCTAAAGCGAAAGCTTTACCAACACCCATTTCGATAAATAGATAAGCAAGATATACTCAGCTCGAAATGTCACATGTGCATATTCTTAGTCTATATATATAAACGACTTTTGTCTCAAGATAAGAGATAGAGTAGATAGACTTTTGAGTGATGGATAAGTTCAAGTCTCCACATACCTTTTAGTCGATGAAGATCCACTGGTTCCTTGAGTAGTCCTTCGTCTTGTATGATGATCGCCATGGAGTTCTTGAGATCAACTAAACTTTTTATCCTAGTCCGATACTTTAGGTATAGTAGACTATAAATCAAGACTATATAGTTTTGATCACTAAGATTGACAAACATGCTTGAGATAGCAACGCATGCGAGTTTTACCGATCAGTGCTCTAACAATCTCCCCCTTTGTCAATTTTAGTGGCAAAACTATTAATACATATAGAATACAAAAAATATATAAATAAACTTTGTAGCTCCTATTCCACATGCCTAATCTTCAACAATACTCGAAATCTTCATCACTTCCAAGTAGTCCAATGATCCCAAAGGTTGTAAGTTTAGTATCATCGTTGTTGAAAATCCGTAACTATAACAATGAGAAAAGCATCGGTTCTCAATCATTGTTACACAGTGTCATAGTATTATTACATAGCGTCAAAGTCCAATTGTATCACAACTTCAACAACAATACTATGGTGATACTTCACTCCCCTTAGTCAATACTCCATCTCACATGGAAACCACTCCCCCTTACATAATGATCCGAAAACCATATATTTGTAGTGTGAACTACAATTAATTCTCCCCCTTTTTGTCAATAAAATTGGCAGAGGTACAAGAACGGGATCCTAATGAAATTTCCGCAAGAGATTTTTCATGACCAGAGGTAAATGTTCTATCATCTTGTTTAGATGCAATCATAAAGCCGAGGCTAAATGCATTCATCACAGAGTTCCATAAAGATACAAGATAACCCCTACAATATTCCACAGCCGCACTCCCCACAAAAGATTTAGCAATTAAGTGCAAGTTCAAAAGAACTCTCCCCCATAAGATGTCATTCCCAAGGGAACAACAAAAGCGATCTTAATTTCAAGAGAAAAGAAGGATTTCTTTAGACTCAACAAATTACATACAAGTATGAATTTGGAATCTAACAAAAAATATTCAATCATATTAATCAAGGCGAACCAAGATTGATTTGACAAAATATGCTCAACACAAGTAAACTTATGGAGACTTAAATACACAATTAAACTAATCACAAAAGTAATCAATTTAATTGGCCACACTCAACATGAGAAAAATCTATGGAGTGCTAACTAAATAATCACACAAGATGATTGATTTAGTTCATTTGGGCTCAACATAAGAGATTATGGAACCCCGACTAAGATTATCATAGGAAATGACAACCTTAACCGTTCATGTACTCAACATGAGAGAACTCATGGAATACAAACTAACAAGTTGATTAATTTAGTTCTTAATGCTCAAAATATAACATCTCATGGAACAACCAACCATGCCAATAAGAAATCGACTTAGTCGTATCGTGCTCAACATAAGATACACAATGGATCCTTCACGGTAATACATAATAATATGAAACAATTAAGCTCTATACCGTGGATTACAAAAACAAGGATTTATTCTATCTTTCCATCACAATGTGACATAAAAGACTTAATCCTTGAATCACAAAAGATTTTAACCTATCTTACATCAATAATTGACAATATAGGCTTAACTTTTGTGTTTTGCCAAAAGTCCATTCATTCCTTTATCAATATTTGCATACCGATTCGTGAACGACTTTACTTTTGACAAAATATGGGACAATCAAGTTCATGGACGTAAACACACATATCCCATCAAAATATTGCAATATAAAAAATCATAAAGATTAATACTGCAACCATCATCTTCCAAACAACTTTAGAATTTAAACCAATAAATCTAAAAACAAGAAGATGAAAACATTGGATATAGCTATGTGTAATCACAATCATGGCTATTCCAAAATACTAGTTATTATTCTAAATAAAACAAAAAACATAGAAGATTTACTAGTCATAATAAGCTCAAATATATAGTAAAACCCAATCACAAACTAAAGTTCACGTTTGACAGTTTCATGGGTTTCGAGATCCTTGAGCTTGTGATTCACGTCAACTGCTTCTTCCGAGAAGATATCCTTGTTGAGAAGTTCTTTAACATATGTCTTCATGAGACCAAGGTCAGTAGTAACCTTTTCCAACTCACTTATAACCACACCAAGATCTCATATTGTATCAACAAGTTGCAGTTTTGCTTTCTCGAAGTACTTTAGAAAGTCATGAACCACTTCAGCAGACACCATATCCTCATTCTCAACATCTTGATGTGAGTAGGCATTAAAGCACGAGGCATTAGGTGCACTATCTTCTACAAGAGTTCTTTTCTTCCTTCCTTTCAATTCTACACTAAAACCTTTCTCAAGAAATCCCTTAGCAAAAACACCAGAGAGAGATGAAGAAGAAGACATCCTTGATAACACAGATATGGCTTAGAGTATGCGAGCGTGAACTTATGTAACTCAATAGGTCGGTTATTTAAAGGTTTTGTTTGAAAGAAGGACCTTTAGGGTTTTCAAACTGTAAACTCGAGATGGCAACCCGTGTACACATCCGAACACATTACACCCCGTAAGGAAAAACACAAGACAATTAACAGAAAAAAAATTAAAGACCATGCAAGTACTTTTAGGCAATATTGTTTGCTGGCACTAGTTTTAGCTATAAACGATAAGATTAAAGCTTAACTAGGCGAAATGCAATTGCCAAAGAACACCTGACTTTTGCACATCTTGCTCAACAGGATTTTTATGAGCAAGTTCCCAACCTTGTGATTAATTAGCACAAGTATGAGCTTTGAGCTTGTGATTCCTTTTGATTAGCACAACCTTGTAATTAATGAGCAAGTTCCCAACCTTGTTATATAATCCATAAAGGAATCCCTCTTTTCCTCCTGAATTTTGAGAGGGATTCCTTTTGATTTGAAAAGTTATCATAAAACTTACAATCATCAAAATAAGAGACATAGTTTGGAATCTTATCAGACGAGTCTTGTCTTGAGGAGGATGACAACCTGTTAACAATTTCTTTATACCCTTGAATCATCTTTATCAGGTTGTTTCTCGTATCATCAATTTTTCTCCTTTCTTCTAAGATTTTCTTTAAATCATGGGAAGCATTATTTTTAGAGAAAACAACTTGGTCTTTCCTTAAACGATTCTTGTCAAGACTTTTGTTCTGCTTCCTAATATTTGAGGAACTCATTAAACTGACCTTCCTGGCAGCATACACAGGGTTCATATGAAAACCAATAGGTTTAGACATACGAATATCAGTTACACCTTTGAGGATTAAGTCTAAGGTGCGTTGAAGTTGAACAAGAGAATTTTTATTCAACTTGGAGTTTCCCTTTTGTTTAGCAGAACCTTTGGCTACACAAAAGTGACATACTTTCTGATCACAAGCGTGATTAGTCAGTTTAGTCTTAACATTATCGTCATGAGATTTCTTCCTTCCATGTGAGACTGACACATTTTCCTTGCTTGGAAGGGACTCTGTTTTTTCTTCTAGAGCATTTTCTATTACAGCAGAAACAATTGATGTATTAGACTGCCTAGAGCATCCTTGAATAGAGAGTTTATTCAAGCGACATTCTATTTCAAAAGCATACTTTGTGAGGCTTGCTTCAAGAGTCATACATGAAGAATAGTCTTCAGTATTTTCTTTGATTTTGCAGTCTCTAATTACATCAAGAAGACCACTGACATGTTTCTTCAACCGATTAAATCTATCATCTTGGATTCTAATAAGATTTAGAATCAACTTACTCTCTTCAGATGTTTCCCATTCATTTAGAGAAGTAGACTCTTTTGAAGGGCAATCAGAATGGTGCATGTCAATATCTGCCTGTATGATTTCAACACAGTGTTCTTCTATTCTTGAGATTCTAGAATCTTTCTCTTTAATAGACTCTGACAAGACAGATTCTTTATTTCTGGTGACGCGCTTATCAGAGATACTACTCCTGTCCATAGAGTCAGATCGCTAAAAATACACACTTATGAGGTCTTGAACGTGTTTGCCTGCTCTGATACCAATTTAAAAAGCGGGGGTCTAACAACACCACCCAATATTTCGATTAGCAATCTGTATGGACAACTCCGAGTTGTTTTCTAGAGAATCAACAAGACTCAATCAATAGAAAATATCTCAAGGAGTTATTATCTCAATCTCTCAATTTGATTTACTCAAGAAAATATGATTCGCAAGTCTAATCAAAGAGATATAACTTGGATGGTACCAAAGACCAATATCCAAGTGTCAATTGATTTAAATCAACAACTAATAAGGTCGGATATTCTAATCGATTGAACAACACACAACATGTATTATTTCAATTATATATAAAAATATAATGCGTAAAATAAATAACACAAACACTAGAAATTTTGTTAACGAGGAAACCGCAAATGTAGAAAAACCCCGGGACCTAGTCCAGATTAAACATACAATGTATTAAGCCGCTACAGACACTAGCCTTCTACAAGCTAACTTCGATCTGGACTGTAGTTCAACCCCAACTAATCTCACACTGATCCAAGGTACAGTTATGTTCCTACGCCTCTGATACCAGTAGGATACTGCGCACTTGATTCCCTTAGATGATCTCACCCACAACCAATAGTTGCTACGACCCAAAGTCGAAGACTTTAATAAACAAATCTGTCCCACATAGAAAACTCTACAGGTAATAGATAAATTCGTCTCCCACGAATAAACCTACAAGTTTTGTTCCGTCTTTTGATAAATCAAGGTGAACAAGAACTAATTGATAAAACCAGACTTATATTCCCGAAGAACAACTCAGTTTCATCAATCACCTCACAATAAACTTAATCGACGCAGCGAAGAAGACTATTGAGGAATCACAAAAAACAAGACGAAGATGTTTGTGACTACTTTTATCTTTCCTATCGGAGATAAAAATCTCAAGCCAGTTATTACAATTATACTCGTACGATAGAAAGAGCAAGATCAGATCACACAAGTACAAGAAAAGTAGTATCGGTCTTGCTTCATAATCCCAATGAAGTCTTTAAGTCGTTAACCCGAATTTAGAGAGAAAACTCAAGGGTTAATGGAGATCGACTCTAGCTTAGAGAAAACTAGTATCACACAAGAAAAGTGTGTAGGGATTATTTTTTCCAATGGCCAGAGTTCTCCTTATATAGTCTTTCAAATCAGGGTTTGCAATCAATGTTATCTTGCTAACAAAGCATTCAATATTCACCGTTAGATGAAAATCTGATTAGATACAAGCTAATATCTCCCAACCGTTAGATCGAAAACTTATCTTGCCATACACACATGCACTTGACGTTTTGGGTTTGTGTAACCGTACCCAAACGTGTACAATGGTTGGTTCAATATTATTCAACCAAATTGTTAGCCAAATGATAACTTCCATATCAACCATATTCTTCTTCACCATTGTAATACCCCGATATTCGGAATATAAGTAATGGTTTGTCCTTTCCTATCACCGAGGCCTTTTAAGCACAATTGGCTTCAGAGTTGGATGAAAACTCCGTAGTTAAGCGTGCTCGGGCGGGAGCAATCCAGGGATGGGTGACCTCCCGGGAAGTTGCTGCTGGATTACCGCAGCGATGCCCGTTGAAAACCCCACACTGCCGGATATCCGCAGTGGCTAAGTGGGGACAATATCGGTGGAAGGATGGGTCATTACAAATGGTATCAGAGCCGACGACGGGTCACCTACCGAGGGTGGGAAGGTACGCTGGACGGGGTTGGTCCAGGTGCTTCTCATGAGGGGCAAGGAACGCCGGAGATCTGGGCTTGAGAATATATTCAGGATCCGAGGACGGCTCCAATTTAAGGTGGTGGTATTGTAATACCCCGATATTCGGAATATAAGTAATGGTTTTTCCTTTCCTATCACCGAGGCATTTTCAGCACAATTGGCTTCAGAGTTGGCAGAAAACTCCGTAGTTAAGCGTGCTCAGGCGGGAGCAATCCAGGGATGGGTGACCTCCTGGGAATTTTCTGCTGGATTACCGCAGCGATGCCCGTTGAAAACCCCACACTGCCGGATATCCGCAGTGGCTAAGTGGGGACAATATCGGTGGAAGGACGGGTCATTACAACCATAACTAGCCTAAATGACTCAAATGAACTAGTTAGATAGTTGTTCAATTGCTATGAGATACCAAGTATTACAAGAGACACAATTGAATCAAAAACAATGTAATTCACTCGAATCATTAATCATGAACTATAAAGCCAAGGTTTGAAAAAGCATTCCTTAGTAATTTAGAATAAGTTCACGAACAACATTTTCAGACATAACCTCTTGAGTTCGCGGACTCAAGCTAACCGGTTGAA
Source organism: Papaver bracteatum (assembly GCA_023529315.1). Taxonomy (NCBI): domain Eukaryota; kingdom Viridiplantae; phylum Streptophyta; class Magnoliopsida; order Ranunculales; family Papaveraceae; genus Papaver; species Papaver bracteatum. The sequence goes on from JAJJWX010005204.1 coordinate 990,149, forward strand.
GTTATAAACTCCGGCAAAAATTCCCGAGTTCGAGAGCTTCCGTCAGTTCGCGGACTGGGTTTGCGGACTGCACATAAGCTACAACTTCAGCAGAAATTCTCGAGTTCGAGAACTACGCCAGTTCGCGGACTGAGTTGTTGCTCACGTTCGATCAACAAAGTTCTCAAACTTCGGTTCAAGTGATAAGGACTTATACATATGTGTGTTGCCACAACAATATTTATATCCCCCAATGGTTATATATTCTAAACTCTCATTTCAATCATTAAAACATTCTCAGAGGGCGTTATATAGTTGTTATTCACAAACTATTTTTCGTCAGAGCGATTTCCAAAATGATTGAAACATAACATGACTTTTGTCACTATGCAAAGATGAACTTGGCTAAAGCGAAAGCTTTACCAACACCCATTTCGATAAATAGATAAGCAAGATATACTCAGCTCGAAATGTCACATGTGGATATTCTTAGTCTATATAGATAAATGACTTTTGTCTCAAGATAGGAGATAGAGTAGATAGACTTTTGAGTGATGTATAAGTTCAAGTCTCCACATACCTTTTTAGTCAATGAAGATCCACTGGTTCCTTGAGTAGTCCTTCGTCTTGTATGATGATCGCCATAGAGTTCTTGAGCTCAACTACACTTTCTATCCTAGTCCGAGACTTTAGCTATAATAGACTAGAAATCAAGACTATATAGTTTTGATCACTAAGATTGACAAACATGCTTGAGATAGCAACGCATGCGAGTTTGACCGGGCAGTGCTCTAAAATTATGTAAGATCTTATCTTCTTCAAAGAGAGTAGTTTACAAAGATAGATTTAGACCAGTAGAAAAGAAAACATTGTCTAAACATAAGGAAAGGCAAGGTTCCATGAATTCCAACCAAAAGGATCATGGTGGACAGATTGTTGTTCACCACAACACAACTTGATTGTGTTGTCTTTGTGCATCTTGTCTCATGTGCCTGTTTAAAAGAGACAAGATCTTGCACACCTCAGGCTTTAAAATATTTTTTTGTTTTTTTTTCTAGCTTTATGTTGTTTGGTTGTGGAGTTCCTTCATATCACTATTGATATTGGAAAGGACCTGTTTGCCAAAAGAAGAGGGTTATTGTCGACAATTTTACTCTTTATAGGGTTTTGAGCTGTGCGTACACAAACCTTTTTATAGGTTTAGAAACCCCACATTCTATTTTCTTTTATGATACTCTTTATATCTTAAGACTGCTTGTTGAGGTTTTGTTGTGAATTCCTCTCACAAAACCGTGCTTACATGGAAACTCCAAGCATCATGTCTTCTGATGGAAAAGATATCAATATGATTGTTAATCCATCAATCACTAAGGAACACGAGAAATCTCCCGTGCCTCCAACTTTGAAAAGAAAAAGAAGGAATATGAGGAAGCCAAGAGATGTTCCTTCAAACTCTCAGAAGTTTTCTGATGTTCTTGAAGAGTTGAAGCAGGCAAGAAAAGAGATTCAACAAGTAAAGGCTTGTGTTTTAAGATCTCTGGAAATTCAGAATGCCATGTTTCAACATCATCAACCAAGAAGGTTTATTGGTATTGACTCCTTCCTCCATGAACCATATGTTCCAATGGCTGTTGATGACAAGGAGTTCGGGGATGACAAGGAATTTTTCAAAGATCTTAATGTCTAGAAAGTCTTCTTATGAGAATTTTATTCTTGTGTTCTAGGAAGAATAACTAGAGTTTGGAATATCCATTATTATGATTACACATAGCTATGTCCAATGTTTTCATCTTTTTGTTTTTAGATTTAATTATTTAAACTCTAAAATTGTTTGAAAGATGATTTTTGCAGTATTAATCTTTATGGTTTTATATATTGCAATATGTTATGAGATATGTGTGTTTGCATCCGTGAACTATTATTGTCCCATACGATGTTAAAAGTTATCTCTTTTATATGTCGATATGCAAGTATTGATACAAGATCGATGAACTTTTGACAAACAAAAGTTAAGCCTATTATGTCAATTCATTGATGGAAGATAGGTTAAAGTATTTTGTTAACAAGGATTATGTCTATTGTATGTCATTGTGCAAATAGTGATGAAAAATAGAATGAATCCTTGTCTATGAAGCAGTATTGATCTTTCCATGATCCATTTTTTATGTATATAATGTAAAGCTCCATAAGTTTTCTTGTGTTGAGCAAAAAATGTTTGACTTAATCATTCTTTAATGGTTAACATAGTCATAGCTCCGTAAGTTCTCTTATGTTGAGCATGTTCAATTAAATTGATCACTTTTGTGTTTAATTTGATTGTGTATTCCGATTAAATTAATCATGGGTTCTCTCGTGGTTAGTTTAATTGAGAATTTTTGGATACAAAATCATTTTTGTGGTTTTTGGTGCCCAATAAAATCCTTATTTTCTTCTAAAAGTAAGGTCGCTCTTGTTGTTCTCTCGGGAATGACATCAAATAGGGGATAGTTTTTTTGAACTTGCGCTTCATTTCCATATCTTTGTGGGGAGTGCGGCTGTGGAATTTTTAGGGGTTATCTTGTATCTTTATAAAATCCTTGTTGAATGCATTTAGCTTCGGCTTTATGATTGCATCTAAACAAGTTGATATGTCATTTTCTTTGGTCTTGAAGCGTCTCCGTGAAAATTTCATTAGGATCCCATTTTCGTACCTTTGCCAATTTTATTGAGAAAAAGGGGGAGAATTAATATGTAGTTCACACTATAAATACATATGATTTACGTGCTTTACGGGTCATTATGTAAGGGGGAGTGGTTTTTGTGTTGAGATGAAAGTATTGACTAAGGGGGAGTGATACATATCACCATAGTATTGTTGTCGAAGTTGTGATATAAGAACTTTGATGATGTGTAATAATACTATGACACTCTATAACAATGACCGAGAGCTTTTGTTTTATCATTGTTATGGCTACGGGACTTCAACAACTATGATGCTGAATTGAACATCTATGGAAACATGGGAGTACTCGGAAAAGACAAAAATTTTGAGTAATGTTGAAGCACTAAGGAGATCAAGCATGTGGACAAGAAGCTACAAAGTTTTATCTATTTTGTAATCCATATGTATTGATAGTTTTGTCACTAAAAATGACAAAGAGGGAGATTGTTAGAGCACTGCTCGGTCGAACTCGCATGCGTTGCTATCTCAAGCATGTTTGTCAATATTATTGATCAAAACTATACGTCTTGATTTCTAGTTTACTTATGACTAAGTCTCGGTCTAAGATAGTTAAGTATAGTTGAGCTCCAGACTCCATGGAGATTATCTTGCGAAGACGAAGAACTACTCAAGGAACCGGTGGAACTTCATCCGACCAAAAAGGTATGTGGAGACTTGAACTTATCTAGCACTCAAAAGTATATCTATCTCATACTCTTGAGATAACAGTTGTATAAGTATGATAGTTTTCATACATACACATTTGCTATTTCGAGCCTAGTTTATTAGCCTATCTTTTTCTCAAAATATGTATTGGTAAGCTTTCTCTTTAACCACGTTTCATCTTTATCCGTGACGAAAGTCATGACGACGTTTCAATCTTGAAAATAGATCTGATGACGTAGTCGATTCTTTATGTTTAACGACTATTAACATTATAGAAGAATGTTTCAATGATTGAAATGTAGAGTTGAGATTACGTAACCACCTATGGATATAAGCATATATAGTGTGTTCGCACATTATTAGTGTATAAATCCATGTACCGGAAACCAAGTGCGTGCATATGTGTGCATGCGGTATTGGTGAAGAAGACAGGTTGGGTACGCGTACTCGTACTGGCGGAAGTTCATTTCTGTGAATTTTTGCTGAGTTTGGAGTTTACGAACTTACAAACCAGTCACCTTAGGTACGCGTACCCACAGAAGTTTGCAACCAAAAATTTCTGCTGGGTTTTCAAGCCCAATTCCGATAGATAGAGTATGCATACCCGTACGCGTACCCAAGATGGTTATATTTCTCAAATATGTTATTCATGAACTTAAAAAATAAATCAATAAGGAATTCAATCTTTGCAAACCATGGTTATATTGTTCATGAATTATATGGATAACCATTTGTTAACTATTCGTGAGCCAACTAAATGTATACGTTTAGGTACGGTTACTCAAACCTAATTGAAATACATTTCATTTGTGTGTGACAAGCTAAGTTTCGATCTAGCAGTTGAAATATATCAGCTTGGATAAATCAGGTTTTTCATCTAACGGTGAATATTGAATTCTTTGTTACCAAGTTAACTTAGATTGCAAACCCTGATTTGAAAACTATATAAGGGAGACGTCTAGCAACTGGAAAAAACTATTCCCCACACATCCTGTGTGATACTAGTTGGTTTTCTAGAGTCGATTCTCCTCTAATCGTAGGTTTCTTCTCGAGACCCTGTCGATTAACGACTTGAAGACTTCATCGGGATTGTGAATCCAGACGAACTACTTCTCTTATAGTTGAGCGATCTGATCTTACCATTTTATATCGTACGAGTTCAATTGAATAATTGGCTTGAGATTATATCTCCGATAGGGTAAGACAAAAAGAAATCACAAACATCTTTATCTCACCGTTTGTGATTACACAATATCTAGCTTCGCTACCATACAATTTAGATTATTGTTAGGTGATCAATAATTCTAGGCTGTTCTTCGGGAATATAAGTTCGGGTTATTGATTAGTTCCTGTTCACCTTGATTTTATCAAAAGACGGAACAAACTCGTAGGTTTATCTGTGGGAGACAAATTTATCTATTATCGCAGACTTTTCTGTATGATACAGATTTGTTTATTGAAGTCTTCGACTTGGGTCGTAGCAACTCTTGGTTGTGGGTGAGATCATCTAATGGAATCAAGTGCGTAGTATCTTGCTGGGATCAGAGACGTAAGGAGTGCAACTGTACCTTGAATCAGTATGATATTGATTAGGGTTCAACTACAGTCCAGACCGAAGTTAGTTTGTAGTAGGCTAGTGTCTGTAGAGGATTAATACAGTGTGGTGTTCAATCTGGACTAGATCCCGAGGTTTTTTTGCATTTACGGTTTCCTCGTTAACAAAATTTTTGGTGTCTGTGTTATTTCTATTCCGCATTATATTTTGTTATATAATTAAAATATCACAAATTATGCGTTGTATCGACTAATTGTGAAATCCAACCTTTGGTTGTTGATTGGAAATTGATTGATCCTTGGATATTGGTTTTTTATACCATCCAAGTTTATATCTCTTGTATTTGATAAAGACTCGCATATTTCTATTTGCTTGAGTATAGATCGTATCGCGAGATAGAGATATTAACTCCTTGATATACTTTTTATTAAGATTGAGTCTGACTGTCTAGTTGATTCTCTTAAAAGTATATTAGAGTTAGTCCATACAAATTTCTAATCGAAATATTGGGTGAGGTTGTTAAACCCTCGCTTTTTCACATAGTAATTCCCGTGCTTAATATGTTTCATTGGCAAGGCTACACATAGTAACGCCCATGCTTAATATGTTCTATTGGCAAGGCTATGCAGTATAAATGAGGCTTAAGAATTATTTATGCTCTTCCGGCCAAGCTATGAAACTTACCTGGTGCATAGTCCGCATATGCACCTTCAACCAATTACCCCTCCCTATATATGTCTTAAGGACATTTTTACAACTTAAACCGGGGAATCACTTTTACATTCACCAAGTACCATTTTTGAGGTGCTTGCTTCATTATTCATGGTCGTTGCCATGTACTTCTGGAAAACCGGAAATGATTGTTGAGTTTTCGTTATGGCTTATAAACCAACTGCAATATTGTGCAATGTTCTCTCGGCCAGCTCGCTCTGTCATATTGCACAACTTTTATGCAATATTGGCTCTAGGCTAACAAATTGCATAATGCGCTAAGGTAGCACTACAACGCTCGAGGCCATCTACCCAACTAGCCTAATGCATCATTTGATGCGATATTGGTCTTTGGCCAATATAGATAGCAACATGATACTGGCCCTTGGCCAAATTCCAAATATAATGCGCCACATTTGCACGATATAGGCCTTGGCCAATATGCCTCTTTTCACGCAACGAAAAAACTTTGGGTGAAGCTGTCATGTCCCATATCTTGTAAGGCTCTCTAGCTTAGTTAGTATGCATAAGGGCACCCATGTATAAGGGTGTTCCGGTGTGGTAGTGTGATGTGTGTGGCTGGCACATGTGCCTCTTGTTATTCCCTAATAGTGTAGAGACGATTCTCCTTCTGGTTTTATCGAATAAAATCTATTTTATGTTTTTTTTTCTGCCTCCTCGAGGTTTACCGCTTCAATCTTACAATGTAGATCATGTAGATTGATCCTGATCACTCATTTGTAGTGTGCATCACTATAAGTTGTACAATGACGGTCTTTCCTTGGACAGATCATGGCTGATGGTACTAGGTTGAAGCAATTTGATAATCTCACTAAGAATTGAAGGAGTTGGGTTTTGAAGTTCAATCTCCTAAATTTGTTAAAGGTGATATGAAAAAGATGCGGGAAGACATTGATAATCAATTGAAGCTTATTTATACTAATCAGTTAGCAACCAATTCCAGTGTTAATTTTATGGATCAAAAATTACAACTCTTACTTGATAGGTCTGTGTTTTTTTCCTGACAATCATCAGGAACGGGAGGTAAATCATACCGTAAATCATGAGGTTGGTGAGAGTTTTAGACAAATTCATACTCACCAAGTCATTGAAAACCACCGGATGGGTGAAGGGGTATTTCCAAATTACAGGCCAAATGTAGGTTTTCCTCATTGATGGCGTGAACCCTAGAGCTTGGATTCAGAAATGAAAGAAGTACTTCTTCCTACCTCAGATGAGTGATGAACAAAATGTGCAAATAGCTACACTATACTTAGCAGTACTATCAAGAAGGTAAGGGTGATATTTATTGTAAAGATTTTATTATAGATGTATCATGTATGTACTAGGATTCAAGAATTAGGTCATGATAATATTGTAGGAGAAGAGTTTAACAAACTGGTAGGGTTTTGGAGTATCAAGAATAGTTTGAAGAGCTCAATGCATTGATGTTAGCTAAGAATAAATCCCTTACTATTTAATATTTGTTCTTTCTAGTTTTTATTATTTACATATAGATATATTTTCATTTTATTATTTTTAAACGACATTTATTTACTATTTTTACTATTAAATGTTTAGTTTTAATTTCTTTTTATATTTTATTTATTTATTAGAATTATTATTATTTTAATTTATTTTTGCTTTTAACTTTCTTGCCTTCTTAATTTTTATTTTTATTATCATTATCATTTTTTTTATGATTACTTAGTTTTTTAACATCTTTCTTATAAATTATTTTATTTTATTTATTTATAGTTTTTATTTTTCTTGTAATTAGATTTAAAGTTAGAATCTCATCTTTGTATTACAGACTATTTTCATACCAAAAATTAAACATTGAACTATATGTAGTTCTTATGCATGACATTACAAGTTTACAACTACATGTAATTGGCAATGTCTCGCATTGCTAATACTAGCATGCCAAACAAACCTTTTGGCCGGTTCTTATACATAAGGTATGTGTGCTAGTTGCTTATGCACCCATTATGTGCATATCAAAGCGGCAAATATAACTGGCCAAGTGGTATATTTACCACTTAACCATGTGCGATATAGATTCTACCGAGCGATAGAGACTCCATCACTCTGTGGTCTCTATATCGCTCGCTGGTCATTAGGTATCCATCGATATAAAGGTCAGAATTTTATTCCCCTATAAATACTCTATTTCAATCTTATTTCAACTCACAAGTCTTATATACTTCTCATAATTTCACATTCTTCCATACCTCTCAAAACTCTTTTAATTTTGTAATATAAATTCTAACATGGCCAAGTTTATTGAAAACCAATTGACAATCAAAGATGTGTTATCGAGCCAATGTGCAAAATCCAAGAAAAAACTGGTTGCAAAGTTTATTGTCACCGAAGATGAATGCATTTGTCGGATTTATGTTTATTTTGGTCAAGATTGTATCAATGGTGCACACCAACAAGCCAGGTCATTGTGGGACAACATATTTTAGAATTCAAGAAGAAACAATGAACCTCTATGTGATGCGAGGGGTTGAGTGCTTGAGTAAGTTGTATATATGCTGCTCCGGTAATGTGAGCGGGTCTAATCCTAAGGAATTGCGAAGGGCTAATGGACAATGAAAGGTGGCAGATGGAGTGGCTCCATATAAACGGAAAATACTTCCAATATGGAAGTTGTAATGGAATCTTAAAAATGTTGCCCAAATATAATCCTGTCTCGTTGTTTTAATTTATGAATTTTCAACTTTAGTATAAATGTAAGTTTTTTCTTTTCTTAATTTGTGTTTTTGAATCTTTGATTACATATAAGTCTAATTATATGGAAGTTTTAGTTAAGTATCGATGAATTAAAAATAAAGGCTAATTTTCAACGATACCTTATATTTTAATAAGTCAGATTTTCGAATTCATTAACAAATGTGCCTTTTTACATAATAGATGAATTTTGAGTTAATTAATATTACTGCACCATTTTACAAGATATAAACTTTGACGATAAAAGCTTAATAAAAGACTTGAGTAAAAATCTCTGACAATCTTTGACCTCATGGTTTTCTTCATTTCAATAAACTTTCATTCAATGCGCTCTTGAGGAGATTTTTCTTTGTTCATCTGATTAGTCCTATGGTAAACTTTTAAATTGACTTTGTGTTTGCCTTGAAATCTTCGTTGTATTTTAGCCGCAGGATTGACTTGGTTAATATCCAAAATTTGAAGACTTCTTTGCTTTTTACTTATTTCTTTATAACTATCACATGTCTTGTTAAAAGCAACTTGAAGTACTAATCCAGATAAATCAATCTTGTGAAGAGCAACTTGAAGTACGACTCCAGAAAAATCAAGTTGGGCTGCCAAATCAAACTGGGTTTAAAATTCCGCCATTTGATAAATTTTGAAACTTTTTATGAGTTTGAGAAATAGAAAAACATTTCGTGTAAAAATTAAGTTTGAAAATCATCTATTTATAGACGACCGAGATTGGAGATACATAGTTTCCATCGAGCGAAACAGACAAAATTGCGAATAACAGAGTCTTTGCCGCTGACACTATAATCAAGATTGCTCGATAGCATCTGGACCGCCGAACCATTGCCCCCGGTGGATCGACTAGTTTGCAATCCACCACTATAGCAAATGGAAATTTATGCCAGTGTGTGTCCTAGTTAGCAATTCGGGGTACGGGTAGTAGTTCGGGACGGCATACGTACGAGAATTATACGGATTCGGATAGGTCGGATTCGGTCAAAAATCCGGTCAACGGTTCGTTGTTCGGACAGTAGTTCGGAACGGCATACGTACGTGTATATTCGTTTTATAAATGTGAGTTCGGCACTTAAAATTCAGATTACATAAATGATAAATTGATAAGTATTATGATCTTATTACGAGACTAATTTTATTTGTATATGATTTATAAGATGAAAAAAACATTTTAGCGTGATTATTTAACAAGAAGTAAACAGTTTAATCGCATAAATGTATTATAAAACGAGTTTATAGATTTTTAAACAAAAATTAACACATAAAACACTGGTTAAACAACTATCAATAAAAAATTTAACTGAATAATTGTATTTAAATATAAAGTATATTCAAAATCAAACAAAAACCAAGCAACAAAACTCGATTAAAGAATTACTTATGGGAGAGTTTAGGTTGGGTGCGAACTAGGTTCAAGTTCTAGTTCGGAAATATCATTCGGATTCGGTTAGTTCAGATACGTTCGCGAATCATTCGTGAGGTCCATATAATCCGGGAACTAGGTTCGGAGTTCAAATAGTTCTGAAGTATCATTCAGATTCGGTCAGTTCGGATACGTTCGGGAATCATTCGGGAATAATTCGGAGAATTACTAACTAGGGTGTGTCTAGGGCTCTAGGCCACCTAGTATAGCAAATGGAACTTAGTGTTTGGATCAATCCGTATAAAACCCTAAAACCCGAACCCGATCAAAAACTATGATTCCCTAACGCTACTACTAACGCTACTGCACTAGCGAAACAAAAAGGAGCAAAAGCAGACCAAAAGATTTAGCTAGGGTTTTAGTTCCCGCCGTTTTCTTCTCCCTGTTTCCAGATTTTCTCTGAACAAAGAAGATTCAATAGTGATTCAAGATAATGGGCATCAGGAAGGAAAATCCCAGGTACAGTCCGACCACTATCTTCTTCTTCTTCTTCTCCTTTTTTTTTTCTTTCTTTCAGAGTTTTGATCTTCTTTTGATTCGCTAGGGTTTTGTATTCGAGATTCTAGGGCAACATAGTTGAATAATAATCTTCAAACAAAATGGTTGTGCGCAGGAATATGGGTTCTTCTTCACAAAATATTAAAGATATTTTGACATCATTTAGTCCTTCTTCGGATTTCTTTGCAATTAGTTCTGGAGATGGTCGGATTAAGGTAAATAAAAATCTCACAAAGGCGCTGATTGATTGAATCACTCAGCCACTTACTGGGATTTCGATTCTGGATGTTGTGTATAAATGGGAATTTTTTTGTTTCAGGTTTGGGATACTATTAAAGGTCAGGTCCAGACACAATTCGCAGACATTGCGTCGACTGCTATGGAGACTAATGATGGTACATCGTTATACAAAGCATCAGGAAGTGGGCATCTTTCACTTGATTATACATGTATGAAATGGTTAGATTTGGAGAGAAAGGTTCGTCACTCTTGTTCGATTTCAAGCTTAATTAGTTGTGAAACTATTAGGTCCTGGTGTTTTAAAGTTTGGCGACTTATTTGTGTTTCAGAAGAAGAAAAAGAAGGTTGGGCAGTCGCTGTTAGTTGCGGGAACGGGTAGCGGTGATGTTATAGCTCTTGATGTGTCTACCGGGCAATTGAAATGGAGATCAAATGATTGCCATCCTGGGTGAGTTGTGTCCTAGTTTCATTGGGTAGGTTTTGAGTAGAAAAAGGTTTTTGTTAACACAAATCAAATGCTTTGTTTATTTTCAGGGGTGTCAATGCTGTTTCCTTTTCTTCAGAGAGTTCCCGCATATATTCTGCAGGTGTTGATGGTATGGTTTGCAAAACTGATCCTGCCAGTGGTAACTTATTGGAGAAATTTAAAGCTTCCGAGAAAGCGATATCATCTATGGTCATCTCCCCTGGTATGTTTTTGGAATCGTGTCTTAAGTTTGCATCAGTCTTTATCTACACTTTGCTAATGCACATCTGGGATATCTTCTTTTTTGTGGTTTATTTCCCGACTACCTGCATGTGGAATCTCTGGTGGTTTGTTGAATTTTATGGCACTAATTGTGTTTCTTCTTTTATATCAGATGGAAGGAAATTAGCAACTGCAGCTGCTCAGCTGAAGATCTTTAATTGTTCTAATAACAAAAAGATGCAGAAATTTTCAGGCCACCCTGTGAGTACAAGCAAGTTTTTTATGTTTGTTTTTTCATCTATTTCCTTTTCCTTCGTAAGTCATATTGAAAGCATACACTGTTTCAATAGGGTACAGTTCGTTGTATGATATTCAGTGAAGATGGGAAGTACATTTTTTCTTCTGCTGCTGGGGAAAGACATGTTGCCCTATGGGAGATAGATGGTAGCAAAAAGAAGTCTGCCAGCTGTGTTCTTTCCATGGATCATCCTGCCGTCTTCTTAGATTGTAAGTGCAAAGTGAGTGGGCAAACAGATGATGCAGGAATTTACGTCTTAGCCGTCTCCGAAATGGGTCACTGTTACTTCTGGTATGGCAGACATGTTGAGGAATTACGAAATGCCAAGCCAACAAAAATCTCATTATCTACTGAGGGTCACTTCTCAAAGAATCATAAAAGCGCATTACCTGTGATATTTTCTGCAGAGTTACAAGGGATCGTGAAACCTGGTTCAACACAAGTATATCTAGTGTATGGTTCTATAGTAAAACCGTCGTTTGAGAAAATGCTAGTTACATATGGTACAGACATTATGTTAAATAGTACCCAGGAGGGAGTTCTTCTGCCATTGGAACAATTGCATAAGAAGGGGCAAGTTTTACACACTGAAGGTATGGTCCTTGTTAATTGGATATTTTTTTTTTCTTATCCCCATTCCCTTTCCTAGAGTTTTTGATGGTTACCTGTAGCCTGTAAGGACTGTTGTTGAAACCTGTAAAAATTTGGATGTTACTGCATTAAAGCTAAAACTTATAGAATAGTCTCTTATCTCATCGAACAAAATATGCTAACATATTTTCATAAATTTCTGATTGTGCTTTTTCCTTTATTTACAGTAACTGCGTTAGATCGTGCAAATGCTGAAGATGCCACACTTCGTCCGAAGCTTCATGATTTTAAGAAATTGAAAAAAAGGCGTCGGCCTTCTAGTATAGATGCTGACGAAGAGATGACTGATGGCAGCAAAACCAGCCAAACTAAACCTTTGGAAGTAGATGGTAAGGTCAAGAATTCTTAAGGTGTTTTGTCGTTTGTGGTTTATGACCTTAGCAAATGATTTATTTTGCAGTTAGTGTAAATTTGTTTGCTGTCTGATTTGGGAGTTTTTACAGATGACCAAGAAAAAAATGAGGAGATTGACGCATCAAGCATGGAGGATCGGCTTAGATCATTAAAAGTTCTTAGTAATGAAGATGAACAGTCAGCTCTTAAAGACTTAATGAGTTCTACCCTGTTCATTGATGACAATTTTAAAGCTAACATCCCTCCAAAGAAGGTTAGTTTCTTAATCAAAGTTTTTGTAATCGCCACTTTTATTTTTGTATGTGCTAATGAAGGCTGTGTTGAATTTCTATATATTCCTCACCAGATAAAAGCAAATATTATGTCTTTATCACCTCATGATGCCTACAAGTTGCTGACATTCTTGGCGACCCTGTGGAAATCAAGGTGTGTGTTATTTATTTTCTACATAGAGTAACATTGTATATGGATTATTACTTATTACTAGTATATCTGGTAGTTGGGGAATCCTCTTCATTTGGCATAAAAATGTAGGACACCCATGGAGGTTTTAACTAAAATCTTTTGTCTTTAACAGGTCAGGCAGTGCAAAATATGTTCTACCATGGATTTGTAGCATACTAGTAAACCACAGCTCCTATGTCATATCCCAAGAACCCTCTTCGCAGTTGCTGGACTCCTTGCTCAAGGTAAAATTGCTGCAAAGTCTTAACTTCGCAGTTGTAGTTAATCGTTTGTCATTGTAGGTTTGTGACTTTACCTATAATATATCGTACTAGAGCACTGACTGTCTTATTTCTTGTCTCAGATGACAGAATCAAAATGTTTAGCTGTTCAACCTTTGCTACAGTTGTCGGGTCGCATGCAACTTGCGATGGCAAAGGTCTGGCATATCTAGTTATCTGATGAAATCGTTTGCTTTTAATAAATTTTGTTGGTAACCAGGCTTATGTTGCAGATTGACAAGACTGGGAAGGATATGACACACACATCAACAAACCATGATCAGTCTGACGAAAGTGATGATGAGGATGAAGATGAAAGCATGCAGCTTGCGACGAAAAAGGTCTGGAATATCTAGTTTATCTGATGAAATCGTTTGTTTTTAATAAATTTTGTTGGTAACCAGGCTTATGCTTTTGCAGATTGACAAGACTGGGAAGGATATGACACACACATCAACAAACCATGATCAGTCTGACGAAAGTGATGATGAGGATGAAGATGAAGGCATTGAATCTTTTTACGGGCAAGATGAATCTGAAAGTGGTAGCGATAGTGATACTTAAGGGCATTACTGAAGGAGGTAATGGCAAGTTGAAATCCTGCTATGTTTTGTGTGGTTGTCTCCTGCTATGTTTTGTGTGGTTGTCTCTTTCATTCTGAATAATACTGTCCAGGAGCTTTTCTTCAGTTATTTTTGTCATCTGCTTTTGTTTTATTTACCATCGATTTGTGTAGCTCATCATTGCTTTCCATTTATTTTTTGTTATTACCAGGTACCTTATCTGATGTGAATTCAACGAGTTGCCTCAGTGGGGCCCAAGAACACTTGCATCGCAGCTGGTGTTTCGCACTAAATTATAGAAAATCAGCGACCAATTATGCGAGATTCATCAATCTGGTAACACCGGCTTAAACTTTTGATCAGGTTTGGCCATGTTGTTCTTTGGGCCATTTTGTAATCCATGCCAGTTGTTCGTCTTATGTTTGTAATTTTCTTTGCATAATTTTACTTTACCAAGGAATAATTACTATAATGATGTTACTGTAAGATATTTGAGGTCATTTATTATTTTAGGTTACATACTTACATGAGCCCATTAATCCATACATATGAAAATTTTCTCCCCTGGTGAGCTGCAAGGGATTGTTCTATTGAAATAAGTTGCTAACCTGCTGATTGTTCTGCTGTTAGACATATTCTAGGATGCCAAGTAAATTGGGAAGAAGTACTCCAAAATAGAACACTAGAACATAGTTCACAAATATATATATATATATATATATAGCATTATTCTTTCACACGAGATGAACACCAGATGGTATCCATATTGTCTTATTCGTTACTTACAGGCTACCTCAGTTACTGTACTCGTTACTCTAGTCATCTCCTTTTATATCTGGCTAATTAAGATTCTCTTTTAGCGGCAAAAGAAAGAGAATCCCTTTTTACATACTCATCCCTCCCTGCAATCTAGACGATTGTACATGCATTAGGATTTTCGTCACTAAATATTGAAGTAATAGTATTCCCATTACTGTCATAGTTTCGGTACTCTCCGTTATAGTGTTCGACCATTCTATAATCTGTGGGTTGTGGAGGTGAACGGGCACTCTGGTAGTAGTACTTAGGGACGTATGGTGAAGGTGTATAGTTGTTGTAGCTCTGAGTGGCATACATGGGTTGGTTTGTTCTTAGTTCATGAGGGTAACTTTGCCAGTGTCCATGATCAATCTGCTGATCATTCCGAAAGCCACTGTACCCATATATGTTATCCTGTGAATGATGGTGGTGTATAACATGAATTTGTTCCAAATCCTTGGGTTGGGGTGGGTTCTCTGGTGGTGGTGGTGTTGGCGTCTCAGGCGTCGTGTTCTCTGGTGGAGTTGGGTTTTCAGGAGGTGGTGGGTCTTTTGAAGGCTCTGGTGGTGGTGAGTTTTCAGCTGGTGGAGGTTCTGTAGGAGAGGTTGTTGCATCAGGAGCTGCAGCAGCTTCAGGGGGAGGTGGTTCTGTAGGGGGTTGAGTAGACTCTGTAGGTTCAGTGTGGCTGCAAACAGTAGCAATTTTCTTGGTCTTCTTTATAGCTTTGACGATCTTTTCAGGTTCAGCCCATCCTATTATTGTCACCTTTTGTTTAGGGAAATCAATATGCGTGTCATATATGCCTGCCCAAAATGTCAAGATAACTTTTGATTTAGGTCTAGTTAGGAAAAAACACAAAAAGAGAATATATACAGCAGAACTAGGAAATGGTGGATGACAAAACTAATTACCATTAATGCCACTCAAAGCTTTCTTGATCTTCTGCACACATCCATTGCAGTCCATTCGGACGTATATTTCAGTCACCCGAGGTTTCTGCATGATCAGTAAAAAACCAGCAGTTCAGATATATTTGTATCAGAAGTTAGAATAAAATGAGATAGATAGATCTTATTGATTCGAAATTCTTGTTATGTTTGTGATGATCTGTATCATATTTTGATATGTTGCATACCTCTAATTCAGGAACCATGATTAAGGCGAAGAAAAGAAGAGGGAACTTCTCTTCTGAATGAGATTTCAAGTTGCAGAATAAATAAGAATCAGAAATGTGTATTTATATGTGTACTTGGGTAGGGAGAGGGAATATTTGAAAGGTGAAAAGTGTGGGTCAGTTTAGGAATCTACTTTTAGGAAAATGAAGAAAAGAGAATAGGAGAGGCGATTTTGATGACTACGCAACTCAGAAGGGTAAATATCTGATTGTACCAAGAGAATACGGAGAAAAACCGCAGATTTTTTAGCACACATGGATGAATCTCTAGTATTCGTTGAATTTGCATTTAGAATTCTGGTTCCTAGGAATCTTAGATCTCTTGGGTGCATCTATTAGCTTTAGTGGTAGTTTGTTGTTGACAGTTTAAGCCTGTCGGGTCTCCTAACCTGCAGACTGTAATTAATCCCTGCGTAGGCACTGTATTTTCTCGGTCATTACTAGGCCTAGTCCAGTTAATCAAATGAATGACAATCTGCTGTATTAGCTTTTTAGGATAATTAGGAATTTTCTTTTTTTAGCTATAGTGAAAGCTTGGTTTTGTCTGGACAATAATGTAGATGAGGTTGAGGCAGCAAAGATGCTTTAGAAGTATGGCTGGACTACATGAAGATAATTGAGGCAGAGAAAGCCAAGTAGCAGTATAGGGATGGGACATGACTGAATATCCGAAAGCGCCGTCCAAAAAACCAAAGATAGGTACGTAAAGTAATTTGCCAATTGCTATGATTTCATTTCAGTCAAAAGGAAAAAGAGAAAAACCAATCTAGCTTTTGTCTCAGGATAATACCCACTTTGTGGACATTCTTTCGCACATTTATTGATTGTTTTCTTGCAAGACATGGAACACCAACTTGAAAGAAAGGAATCAAAAGAAAATTGTGGTTCTCAATAGAAAAGATTAGGTGATGGTCTTTTTTTTTTTTCCCTTTTTAATCATCATGAATGGGAAGAGGCTAAATGCGCAGCAAAGGTGATGTTGATGCTACCCCATGATGATAAAATGACGGCAATTCTTGGGACCGCGACGTTGTGGTTCCAGAAAACTCGTCTACTTTCACTGCGGTGGACATACGTGTGCGCATGGTTTGCCTGCATGCGGGCATCAGATGAGATTGTTGCGTGCAACACGTTGTGCACATGCTTGTCTGATGGAATGTAGATCGAATGCTGATACACGCGATTCAGTCATCCATTGGATGCAAATCTGTTGGGTATTTGATTAAACACGACCGCCAAACTTAAAACCCGCCATGTATTTGACTTGTGTGGATGCCATCCACTGCTCACCAACTTAATGGCTCAATGGTACTCTTTTAGTTTCAGAATGCTTTTAGGGGTGTATTGGATTATGATTTAGATAGATATCTGACAATCCTGAAAACTCTTAGGTATTCAATTAGGATATGTCAGGATTCATTAAATATCTGAGGTATTCAATCAAGATATGTCAGGAATAATTAAATATCCTAGGTATTCAATTTGTTTAAGATTTTTTAGGATAATTAACGAGAAGGATATATAAGGATTGTTATGAATATTTGTAGTCAAGGTATACATATTATTATCTCATTATAATCTCAACCTCTCAGCCCAAACTACGAGAGTTACATGGATTGTGATGGACAATTTTTTTTCTTTCTTTTTTATATCACATCATACTATGTTTTTTCCCCAACACCAGCACCACCGACCACCAACAACCACCCACCACCAACAACCACCCACCACCACCACTAGTACTAACTACCATCACGACACACCACCAACAACCACCACCATTGCCGACCATCGTCACCGACCACCACCAACAATAACTACCGCCGCCACCAACACATATATCACAAACCACCACCTATCACCTCAATTTTATTGATGGGTTTTTATTCAAAAGGGAAACACGATCTTCAGTTTTTATAATCCAAAATTATCACACACCACCGACCATTATAATCCAAAATTATATATCTATAATAATCTATAAGATTTTTTTAAGAAACCTTATAAATCCACCAGATTCAGGTAAGCTAGTATCTATTTTTATCCATATAAATCTTGATCCAATACACCCCTGTTAATTTTTTCTAAGACTAAGTCGTATGGGCTAGATTGGAGGTGCTAGATTAGCACATAAGTGTTGCAATTCCAAAAAAAAGTGTAGCAAAAAATTTAACACTAGTTCTCTTTCCTACCAGTTGTTAGCATGTGAAATAGCATGCTAGATTGATACGTGAGAATGATTGGTAGCTAGAAAAACTACTTTTTCGAGGAATGATTCAAATACTGAGGGATTTATTTTTGATCTCGACGGCTGAGATTGGTTGGTTATAACCATTTAGCGATGAGCTTTAATGATTTAGCTCTGTAAGTTTGAATGGTTCAACATTGGTCGACGTGGATGCTAATCTAGCTGCTAGATTAACACTTCCATAAGACTTAGGAGGTATTCGTGACTGTTAATCTAGGTGCTAGACTAGCACCCCATAAGACTTAGTTTAAGCAGAAATGAAAAATTAAAATATCCCTTTTCCGGATAGGGAGAGGTAGAGGTAGTAGTATAACTATAAGTGTATACCTATAAGTTTCGTGTAAATGGCTACGAGGCCCAGGTATCAAAACTCAACTAAGTTTGGGCTTAGTTTGTTATAACCACTCCTTCTGGAAACGGGTCCTACAATAACTGCTAGGTACTGGTAGTTAGTAATTTCAAAGTCAAAAGAACTCAAAAATCGTCGATAAGAATTCAATCAATTTGTATTTAGTGTTGAAATCTTTAGAATTTTGTTTACTCAAAGCCACCATCTTGACTTATAAATACTCCGATACACATAATCCAATACTCACCAACTTAATTGCTCAATAATACTCTTTCCGTTCATTTTTAATAGGCTGATTTCTATAAATAAATGTTTCAAAAAAATAGGTTGGTTTCTTAATTAGGAAAGTTAAATGTTACTTTAATTTTGTGGGATCACTTTTCTCTTAACTTCTTTTGATGACAAGTGTCATGTGGACCATTTCACTTAACTTCTTTTGATGACAAGTGTCATGAAGACCATTTCACTTCACTTCTTTTATTGACAAGTGTCATGAAGACCACTTTCAATGATTAGTTCTCTTAATTACCTTAAATTTCTCTAAAAACAAAACCAGCCTATTAAAAAAGAACGGAGGGAGTACTCTTTTAGTTTCATAATAAGTGATACTTTTGTTTTTTCAATTTGTCCAATTTTTAGACAGAAATGAAAAAGTGAAAGTATCACTTTTCCAAAAACAGAGATAGTAGACTAATAGTTTTAGAACCATTTTCTGGGCAACACTCCATTTTGAGGGGGACCATGATTACTAAGGCTATCTTGGTTACACTTATAAGGGTGTTTTAAAGTGCGGAAATGACTAAACTACCCTTTACCTATTCTAAATAAATAACAAAATAAAATCAAAACCGTACCCATCACCTAGCTGAATTCCTGAGTTTGAAAAAATAAATTAAAAGTTCTTATCTTTTTCTCTTCTTCCCTTTTTCAACCGGTACTCGTCGTCGCCGATTTCCCGAGTTTGAAATGTATTTCACTTTCTTTTCTTTTTCCTACAAACCCATTATATTTAATTCGTTTTTAATTGTAAAATTTGAGTAGTAATCAACAAAATACGATGAAGACGGAAGATACAAATATTAGCTGGTTTAAGAGACTTTTTAGAAAACCCTAGTTTTTCTAACCGAACATTTGTAGATGAAGAACACAAAGAACATTTCGGTTAAGAAAAAAAAAAGTTCCAAACCGAACTCATAAGTTCGGTTGACTCGCATTTTTTTTCTTCTCTTTACCGAACTCCTCTCTGTATAGGCAATTGTTAGGTCCGGTTAAGTCGCATTTTTCTCTCTTTACCGAACTCTTCTCTGTATAAGCAAATATTGAGTTTGGTTAAGTTGATATTTTGTCTACTAAACCGAACAGAAAGTTTGGCTTTATAGGCAACTTTGCGAACATGCCAAACAAATATCTCCCAGAGTTCGGACCAGAAAAGGTAGCCGAAGTTAATACTCTGGTGGAGGAAACTCCATTAAAGCTAAGTTCGGCTACATGTGTTAAATTTAAAATTAGCCGAACTTCATTTACAGATAATTAAGTTCGGCTACCTGTTCTTCAGATATTGTAGCCGAATTTTTTTAACCCGGAAATCAATTTGTAAATTTTTCATTTTTAGGAATGTTTTGGCTAATTCAAGCATCATTAACTAAATTTGAAGTATCCCTGAGTACCCAAAACATCATACTCTGGTTGTGGCTCATAAAAAATAAATAAAAATCTACACAACCCTGTTCTTCTTCTTCTCCCTCACAAAAATCCTTCTTTTAAACAAAATCAACTTATTAATTTAATCTTATTAATTAATCATTAATTAGTTTAACTTAATTCACTAATCATTACACTAATTTAATTAGAAATAGCGATTTTGATATTAAAGTAAATATTTGGATAAGAAGTGTTTTACCTTACTTCCAAAATGGGTAGTTCCTGAAAAATGGTTCTAGTTTTAACAGTTAGTTTCTTGTAAATGGCTCTGAGAC
Organism: Papaver bracteatum; assembly: GCA_023529315.1. Classification (NCBI taxonomy): domain Eukaryota; kingdom Viridiplantae; phylum Streptophyta; class Magnoliopsida; order Ranunculales; family Papaveraceae; genus Papaver; species Papaver bracteatum. Next base: position 1,010,488 of record JAJJWX010005204.1, read on the forward strand.
CCAGGTATCAAAAACTCAGCCGAGTTTAGGCTTAGTTTGTTAGTACCATTTCTTCTAGAAACTGGCCTATAATAGTTGCATGGTAGTAGTAATTTCAAAGTCAAAAAACTCAAAAATCCTCAATAATGCTTGAAATATTCAGTACCCTCAATTTGAATTTAGTGTTAAAATCTTTGAAATTTTGTTAACTCAAAGCCATCTTCTGGACCTATAAATACTCACCTCCAATACATATAATCTTCACAAACTCATCACATCTGAATTCAATAACATCTCAATAAGTTCATTTTCTCAAGTCCTGGTTAAGAAAACCAACATCTACAATGGCTTGTATCACCTTTGACGAGACTTTGGCTTGCCCCGTCTCCCCACACAGGATGTTCCATGCATTGTTTCTCGATGCCCACAATTTGATGCCCAAGATCATGCCTCAAGCCATCAAAAATGTCGAATTTCTCTCCGGTGACGGAGGACCAGGAAGTGTTGAACAAGTTAACTTCGCCGAGGGTAAGTCATAATAAATACAGTTTAACTATCTGCATTAGATCGATGCTCTCTTAATTATCATATGTAGTTAGTCTAATGTGATTTGTGTGTCATTGGTAAAATCCAGGAGGTCCAGTGAAGTACGTTAAGAACAGACTAGACTCGAAAGACAATGACAATTTCGAATGCAAGTACACCGTAATAGAATGCGACGCGTTCGGTGACAAGGTCGACTATGTTGTTAATGAAGTCAAGTTTGAAGCTGCTCCTGGTGGAGGATCAATCTGTAAGACAAAGAGCACTTACCACCCGAAAGCCGGTGTTGTGTTGGACGAAGAAGAGATCAAAGCGGGAAAAGAAAAATCGCAGGGTGTATACAAGTTTGTTGAGAATTACCTGGTTGAGAACCCCCATGTTTACGCTTAATGAACAAGTATGATATACTTAGTGAGTTAGTGAAGCTCCAATAAACTTATGTGCCTAGCCAGCTAATCTGGTGTGTCTTTAAGGGTGATTCATATCACTTATGTAGTACATTTACTAATGAAATAAAATGGGAGAAATGTTAAAGAGATCGAGATTTATACTACTTATATTAGTACTTTTATTTTATATCACAAATTTATTTTTATTTTTGAGGGTACACTGTTGCAAGAAAACAAGTACAATTTGATGTAACAGGGCTGCTACACGTACCGGGGGAAAAACTCCCCCAAAACCGAGCCCTCACAGTTTGGGGGCCCCCGGGGGAGTTAACAGGGGGCCGGGTAAAAAAGATGTGGGACCCACCATTAATCTCTCTCACCCCGGTTTTGGGGCTCGGTTCATTTATCTTTTTTGTTGATGTAAATGGGTCTTATTGACACTAACACTGTGACTGTCGAACTGAATAAAATATAAACTTGAAAACGGGCCTGCTATATCACATATTTGTTTTAATTTCTGAGGGTACACTGTTGCAAAATTTTTTTTAAAAAAAATACAAGTACATTTCGATGTAAATGAGTGATTCTACGTTGACGCCGTAGAATCCCGGGGCTAAATCCCAAGTGAAACAGCCTTTGGGGCTCACCGGATAGAATTATATGGGGGTGGTTTTTACCGGTGGAGATCATCTATCCCTAAAAAGGGCACCTGTCCCCTATCCCAACCAATGGACAAGTGACACGTGGTCACTTTAAAATTAATTAAAAAAAAAAAGAAAAAAAAAATCTGAGAAGAACTGTTGGGACAGGGGACAAGGGGAGGGGTTTGGGACAGACGATTTGAGCCCGGTTTTTACCTATCGTGGGCCCCACACTATCTGTCTCTCCCGGTTGATTTCATCCCCAGTGGATCAAGAATTATTGGATATAAACGGGTTTTATTGATATTGACAGTGTGACTGTCGAACAATAAAATATAAACTTGAAAACGGGCTTGCTATACTCATCGCCGCCTTAATCTCGCGGTGTATCCCGATAAACACAATAGGATGCGACCTTTCCCAACCCGGTTGTTTAGGGGGTGAGTCTAGGGTGGGTCCCACCCAGGGATGTCAATGGGACACCGAATTTCGAATTCCGTAACCGATAATCCGAGTTCCTGTAGGTAATTTTCCGACATAACGGTTATCGGAAGTCGGTAACGGAAATTTACCGGTACTTTTTGTCTTAACGAAACAGTATCGGATGAGGCACCTACCGGTTGGTTAACTACCGATACCGGTAATCATTGTCTATCGGTATCGGTAAAACTCACATTTCAGTCCAAGGATGCAACCTTTTCTGAATTTCTTTATGTTTTGTTTTGCACGAACATGTAACTAAGCAAGTTTGGAACAATTGTATGTGTTTATTTTGTGTTTGGCATGGATTTTGAACTAAGAACTTCTTATTTTGAACTGAATTTGGGTCTTAAAACCAGGTTATGTAATTAAAGCTATGTCAGATAACGACATTTATAAGTAGTGTAGATGCATTTTACTACAAACTACATCCAAAGGATAGAAATGCACGACTCTTCTCAAACGAAAGTAAACACTCAACCATGAACACAAGATATACGTGGTTCGGTATGATTACCTACGTCCACGGGGGTGAAATGATGAATCTTATTACTTCACGGTGTTACAAAGGTGTTGCTCTTAGTGGGATTTCCTTACAAGATGAACTTACTTCTCATTCACTTCTTTCTAATGCTAACTCGGGTTTTCTCTCTCTGTCTCTCCCAAAATTACAACCCGCCTCTCTAGAATACAAGTCCCGCTATTTATAGGAGAAAGTTTATACAACGAAGTTAGAATGTTGACTTTGTTACATCTAATTAGTGTTTTGTGATCGGGCCGACTCACGTCGTCTTGTGCGGTCGATGCATCTTGGCTCCTCGCCTGTATTTCGTTTGAGCCAATCTCTTATGGTCCTCTGTTGACGCGATGTCGGCTGTCTCGATAGTCGCCCTTATGATCAGCCTATGTGTTCCACACTTTCTTGCCTGTTTGACTGTAGCTCCTCGTTTATCCCGTCCCGCCTTATCTTGTCAGCTTTATCGAAGTCGGGTCAAGTCTTGTCCGACATTATTACGCCCGATCCACGTGGCTTCCTTAAATCTCGCGCTCTTTAATCTTTGCTCTATACTTCGCCTTTCTTTGTATTTGGGTGCACTGGGTCTAGGATGTTGCCACCTGGATCTGTAGATAATTTACACCTACATTTATGCCCCTTCTTCCACCCGTGTGGGAGGCACGAGTGGAAGAACATCGTCTTAACCGCCCATGTCTTCGCTCATGCCGCTAATCCCGCCATGCAGCGCCCCACTAGTTTCCACTTTATGACGGTAAAAATCGCAAATCGGTTACAAAGTTTCTTCTTTAAATAGCCCGCTACTTTCTTCCTTCTTCTTCTCTCGCCCTTCTGTTCTCGCTGTGGTTTTCTTCCAAGTTTCTTCATATCTTACGCTTCTCAAAAACCCTAGCTTTCTTGATTTTCTTTCGTCCTTTTCTCCTCATCGATCGTTACGATAGTCGCCGTCGCCTCATCTTTCTTTGTTGAAAACCGAGTTCTGCATTATCTTCGTTAATGGCTTCTTCTCCTTCCATGGCTGAAAAGAGGTCTGTTGATGATGTTTTTTCCGAGTTTGATGTTCCCCCCCTTGCTTCTCTGTTTTTGCTTGAGATCCCTTCTAGGTATGATGATCGCGCGATGAGATCTATTTTTGCTGATAGCTCTTCTTCTATTTCGTGCAGGTCCGAGAAAATGGTGAAAGATCTTTCCGATGAAGAGTTCATTGAGCAGTTGAAGGAGACGTATGATCTTCAAAATTACGAAGTGACCCTTCTCTCGGGCCGAAACGGTAGTTTGAAGAAAACCGATATGAATAAGCACGAGCAATCGGCTAATTGTGTGGTCATCACCTTGGGTCAGCTGGAGCTAGGCCTTCGTCTTCCCTTATACAACCCTGATAGCCTATTTTATTACGAGATTTTGTCCCAGATTCGGCCTTATCGTGCTTTAGCTCAATGGACTGGCAATACTTTCCGAATTATGAACGAGTGGAGGGATCGCCGCGATGGTCATGGTTCTACTGCCGAGTGGTCGACCTACAAGCCCGAGGACGCTCCTGAGTATACCGTTGCCAATTTCCTTGTCAACTATCGAGCTGGTACTTCGACCTTGGGCAATCTTGCTGGGTTTGCTGCAAGTCCTCATCGGGTCAAAACTATGCCCGAGGGTGTCGAAAGAATGATGCTGGATGCCGATCCTATCGGCCATGGTTCCAACAAAGAGCCCGACATTCTAATGATCCGACCTATCCCCGAGTTCCGCTTCTTGTCCGAGGTCCTATCCTTCATGGTGACTTCCGTTGCCTACATTTCCGCCGAGCCCTATTCTTTCGGGTGGTTAATGATGACAAGGCCGATAAGGTACGCGCTTTTCTTGATTTCTATCTTGTTAGCTTCAAGGCGTCGTTAGTCATTTGTTGTTGTTTGAAAATCTCAGTGTCGGTTCCACAAAAACTATCGGGTCTAGGGAAAAGAGGTGCTGGCACAAGGGTTGAGGAAGACCGGGGAAGGTAACAAACATAATGATTCCCTTATAAGTACATGTACTTGCCCCTGTTTTTTGCCTTCACATGTTCTCGACGAGACACTTGTGCAGAAACACCCGAGGCGCGATGATGATGACGTTGACGATGTCGACCCTACTCCGCTTAGGCGTAATCCTGGTAGAGGTAAAGAAATTGCTAAGCCACCGCCGAAAACGAGCCCCTCATTGATCTTTCCGATGAGGATGAGTTGTTTGGAGAGACTGTGCCGGTGACAAAGTCGGTGAACAAGGTATGGGCGACCATCGGGAGCCCTCGGAGACTCCCTCCGTAGAGAAGGTTGTTACTAGTGTTCCTAGAGAGCTTCCTGTGTGCCCCGGTTTCGAGGATCGTCTTCTAGCGCCGAGACTTGCTTCACTGTTTCTGGCCCGATCATGAATTCCTTGGGTGCGCTTACTTCCTCCGACTTTGGGAAGTATACTGGTGAAGAAATGTTGAATGATGTACCCTGTTATGGCGACATCGCCTTGACACTTGACACTGTGGTGAGCGACTCGGTTCTGTATAATAATGCCCCACTTCTGATTTTTGTCCTTAGTGTCGCTTATGATGCAAACTCGTTTGTTTGTGTTAGATCATGAACCGTGTACGCTTGGACGCCGCCATTCGCCTTCGAGATAAACAGTTGATAGAGTCTCTCTAACTTCAACTTCAGAATGAGAAGGGTCGCGAACGAGCCGGGAGATCAAACTTGCCGATGCTCAAGGTATATGATTCTTCTTGACTTGTGTTGATTGATTTTATCGTGCCAGTATCCTGAGTCGGGTATCCTTCTTCTTAGCCGAGGTATCTAGTATAGGTATAGACGCTACTTCGGAGTTTAGGATTCTGAAGAGAAAATGGGATATTGAGAAATACCTTGTGGAAAATCTTCGTCAACGAATGGAAAACAAAGACGACAAAATAGACCGTCAAACTGAGGAGATTGCAAGTCTTGAGGACGAGTTAAAATGACATCGCCGGTTTGATTATGATCCTTCCGAGATGGACAATTTACGGGCTCATTTGGGATCTTCTCAGCGTCTTGCTGCCGAAAAAACTGCTTTAGCCACGAGTTTGGAGCAAAGGGTAAACGCTATTCAATTACAGAATCGAGATATTCACGAGGACCGCCGGAGAATATTGAGAGATAAGGATGTGGTGGAGCGAGCTAACATCGATTTACTGGTCCGAGTGCGTGAATTTGATAAAGTTATGGGCGATTTAGAGTGGAGTAGATCGCAGCTTGTGGTTCTCCAAGCGTCGCGTAATCGGTTAATGAACGATTGGGCCGAGCAAAAAAAGTATTTCTCTAGTAATGAGTTCAATGATCAACATTATAACGAATTAACCATGAAGTTTTCCAGGACCGAGGATGAGTTGTCCAAGTCGGTAGAGTCGCTTCAGTCGGTGTTACCCGCCCTGTCAGGTCTCTTAGCCGATGTGTTGAGGCCATTTTTTAGATCCAGATCGCGCTTTATTCTTGCAAAAATGTTAAGTTGTATCCGATGAATAACATCCTATATTTGTGGTTTTGTAGCCGCGCAAAAACGTTCGCAGAGCTTGATCGGAGGTTCGCCGATTGAAACAGCCGAGGTCGATTTGGGCTTCAAGTTAGCCGAGGCCGAGGAAAACGCTTCCCAGATTACCCAAAACTCGAGGATGAACGGGTCGCCCATGCGGAGGAGTTAGATCGAAAGTTCAGCTGGCATTATGGATGGGTGGAGAAGAAGCGGCTCGAGGTCGCAGAGAGGAAGGCTGCCGCGGCTCCTCCCAAGGTTTAAACTTTCTTTTTTGTGGTCTTTGCGTCACTATGTTGGCCCTTCCATCGGGTTGTAAATCGCTCTAAACACTTCTCCCCTTTTTAATTTCCGCTACCTCGCTTGTTCGTTTTAATGGGGGTGCTGCGTCACCGATGTTGTTTGTTTCATTTCCGCTAAACTTTTCATTTCGTATGTCCGCGCGATGCTTTCCGTACTTTGTTATCATACGCTTGGTGTTATCGATTTAGCTTTTGTTTCTTATGTTATTTTGGCGATTGTTGATTGATGTACCATGCGATCGACGTGGTTTTCGTTTTGTATGCTGCTCCTCTGGGTGTTGGTTGTTGCACGACACAATCGATTTGTTTCTTGTTCCGCATGTTGCCCCGAACGTTTGTTGATTAACGCACAATGTTATTTGTTTCGCTTTTGTTCCTGGTGTTATGCCCTGCAATTTTTGCTTTTATATGTTAGAACTCTAACCATTTCTGTCGAACACACCCAACAAGGAGGGTCATCGGGCCCTATGCCATGTCTTGATCGGGGTATCTCATCACTATCTCTTTGGATTCAGTGGAAGGGTATCAGTCATCCTAGTTCTAGGACCGATGGTCCCGAGTGGTTATCGATCAACCGATCTCGGGCAAGTGGACACGCCCACTTGCGATGGTGGTGACCTTTCAGATGTAAGTAGGCCACCTAGCTGAGTAGACCTCGCGTCTAAACAACCTTTGGAACTGGTTTCCAACCACCAGAACCCTTAGGCTACCTCGGCACTTGCACACCGCCAGTTCGCCCCGAGTTCGAATAGCCAGCGATCAGTAAGGCACCTCGGCACTTCCACATCGGCATTGCCCCAGTACGAATGACCATTCGAGTGTAATTCAACTCGGCACTTCCACATTCGGCATTGCCCGAGTACGAATGACCATTAGTCGCTTGTGCCCTATCCCATACCCCTAACGGTTTCATAGAGATAGAAGACACGTTTGCTTACCGTTTTTTTTTCGCATTGCCCGTCAAGGATGATAGAGTTTCAGGAATCATATGTTCCATGGTTTGAACTCTTTGGTTCCGTCGAGTCGCAGTAGTCGATACGATCCCTCGCCCGCCTTAGATTCGATTATATATGGCCCGCCCCATTTTGGTGCTAGTTTTCCGCCTTTTTTGTCGCGCTCCCATTCAGCTAGAAATTTCAATACCTGCTGCCCGGGATTAAACTCTCTTGGTCGAACGCGCTTGTTGTACTCCCGTTGTAACCTCCTTTGATAATTTTCCATTTTTTGTAGCGCCATTTCTCTTGTTTCTTCCAAGTCATCGAGTTTAGACAAGATCAGATCGGACGACACGTTTCGCCTCCACGCTTCAGTTCTTGTGGTAGGTATCATTGCTTCTGTTGGTAGAATCGCCTCAGTTCCGTAGGTAAGCATAAAGGGGAGAACCCCGTAGCTTCCCTCCGTGTGGTTCTGTATGCCCATAGGACGTTATATAATTCCTCGCACCCGTTGCCATATTCCCCGTCCGTTTTTCTTCTTCATGTTATCGGCGATGGTCTTATTAGTGATCTCGGCCTGCCCATTGCACTAGGGGTAAATCGGGGTAGCTTTGATCTTCCTGATGTTGTAAGTGTTAAATAGAAGATCAATGTTCTCGCCCTATAGTTGTTTTCCATTATCAGAGACGATGGCAGCCGGGACCCCGAAGCGACAAATGATATGTTCCCAAATGAACTTAAAAACATCTTTGTCTCGAATATGCCTCAGTGGTGCCGCCTCGACCCACTTGGTAAAATAATCCGTAGCCACGATCAAATACTTCCTTTGCCCCGTTCCTACATGTAACGTCCCGACAATGTCCACTCCCCATTTAGCAAAAGGCCACGGACTTATGATCGAGTTTAACGGTACGCCGGGAGCATGGATTTTCTTCCCGAAACGCTGACATTCTTCACAAGCTCTTGCCATTTGCTTTCCGTCCTCGTTCATATACATCCAAAAGTAGCCCATTGTTTTTGCCTTAGCCGACAAGCTTCTTCCCGAGCTGTGATTTCCAGCCGCCCCATAGTGTAGCTCATGTAGGATTATATTGCCTTCTTCCCTGCTTAAGCATCGTAGGAGTGGCCCTAGGTAGGAATTCCGATATAAGATCCCCCCCCCCCCTTAAATCGTAAGCGCACGATTTACTTTTGATCTTGTTCATCTCGGGCCGACTCTTAGGTAGCTCACCCGTCTCTAAGTATTGATGTATCGGCTTTCTCCAGTCGCCTTATTTGTATCTCTCGGCTGTGTTAACGACCACCTCGATCCGTCCTTCTGGTGTTTCAGGGATAGACGGGTTAAGTAGCCTCATAACGCGTATCCCTTCAATGCTCGGGTCTACTAACTGTGAGGCGATGTATGATAGAGCATCCGAGTGTCTGTTATCCTTTCGGAAGATGTGGCGGAATTTAATATCTGGGATTTGCTTGATGTAAAATTGGGCGAGCTCCCAATATTTTTGCAGCACCGGATCGTGTGTAGCGTATTGGCCCATAATTTGCCGGATCACTAGTTGAGAGTCACTAGTCAGTCCAACCTCATGCAGCCCCATTTCCACAATTATCCGTAAGGCATGGATCACCGCCTCATATTTGGTGACGTTGTTCGTTGCCTTGAATTCTAACCTGAACGAATGCACAATCTTCCTCCCCTTTGGCGTGGTGAACACCAACCCGAGACCCGATCCGTCTTTGTTAGATGCCCCATCAACAAATACTTCCCATCGTGTTGGGCTACTAGCGGCTAGAAGGTCCGCCGGCCCCTCTTGTTCTTCTGTCATTCCCGGTATATCTTCTACCTCGTCCTCATCACTGAGGGGGAAGTCTGCCAAGAAATCATCCACTACTTGTCCTTTGATCGCGGTTCTTATCTCGTATATCACATCATATTGTTTGATTATGGCTCCCCACTTGGAGATTCTCCCCGATCGCCCAGCACTATCCAAGACCGCTTCGATAGGCGATTTGGTGAGCACCCGTATTCGATGAGCTTGAAAATATGTTCGTAGTTTAGAGGCAGCAAAGGCTAGCGCGAGCACCATCTGCTCCATTCTAGTGTAGTTCTTCTCGGCCGGACTTAAATTTTTGCTGGCGAAGTATACCGGATTTTCCACGCCCATCTCTGTTTTAACCAATACCGCACTTATGGCATAGGGTGTCGCGCCTAAGTATAAAGTGAGAATTTCTGACGGCTCAGGCCTTTGAAGGACCGGGAGGCTAGATAGATGTAGATTGATACTTTGAAAAGCTTCTTCGCTTGCGTCCGTCCATCGGAATTTTTCTCCTTTCTTCAAGATGTCGTAAAAAGCCTTGCATTTGTCCGATGATCGTGACACAAATCGTCCCAATGCGGATATGCAACCGTTTAGTTTCTGCACGTCTTTCACCGTCGCGGGAGATGGCATGTTAAGGACGGCTCGTACCTTCTTGGGATCCGCTTCTATTCCCCTGGGAGTGATGATGTAGCCTAAGAATTTCCCCGATGTGACCCAGAAGTCACACTTGGCAGGATTAACCTTCATCTTGTGTTTCCTCATTGTTTGAAAGATCTCTCGAAGGTCTCGGACGTGGTTTTTTGATTTCCGACTCTTAACTAACGTGTCGTCCACGTAAACTTCTATGGTATCGTGAATTTTGTCTTCGAACATATCGCCTACCAATCTCTGGAACGTAGCCCCATCATTCCTAAGTCCGAATGGCATCTTGGTGTAACAATACAATCCTCTTGGCGTGAAGAAGGAGGTGTGTTCCTGGTCCTCGGGCGCCAGTGGTATTTGGTTGTATCCCATGTATCCGTCCATTAAAGTCATCGCCTCGTATCCTACTATTGATTCTACTAATTGATCTATATCTTGGGAAGGGGGAAGTCGTCTTTCGGGCAGGCCTTGTTCAAGTCATTTGAAATCAATACATATTCGGACTCCCCATTTCTTTTTTGGTACCACGACCATGTTAGATATCCACTGTGGGTAGTTGGACTTCCTTATTATTCCGGATTCTTGTAACTTCTTCAGCTCGACCTCGACCGCCGCTTGCAATTCTGGCGCGATACGCCTCATTTTTTGTCTAACCGGTTTGAACTTCGGATCAATTTTTAAGTGATGACACAGAGACCTTTGGGTCAATACCCTCCAAATCATGCACTTCCCAAGCGAATGCCTCCAGGTTTTCTTTTAATAGCGTCGTGAGTTTACTGGTTTCTTCGTCCGATAGTAATGCCCCGATCCTCACTACTTTAGGTTCCTCTATCGTTCCCAAGTTTACTTCTTTAGTCGGCTCGACTGTCGAGAAGTTTGATTTGGTCTCCCTGACTGGGGATGCTTCCTTTAATTGCTATAAAAGGTCTTGTTCTCGCGTTTCGTGTGCCAGGACCGCTTGAGAAATCGCCTCCTCCAATTCTTTTGCTGCCTTCACTTCCTTTTCTTTGTTCTTTTCTTTCCTTTGCCGAGCTCGCCGTCGCTCATTTATTTATATATCAACTTTCATGCATTGTCGTGCCGCCTGGGAGTCGCCCATAACTTCCGCTATTCCCTTGCAAGTCGGGAACCTTAACCTTTGATGGTAGGCCGATGCTACGCCCTTTATCCCTGCAACCCATGGGCGCCCGATAATGGCCTCATAAGGTGAAGCGCCGTCGACTACAAAGAAAGTGGTTAGTGTGTCGAGGTAGCCACCACCATCTGAAACTCTTAAAGTTACTTCGCCCTTCGGGATGGTTACTGTGCCGTTGAAGCCGTAGATACGGTATGTGGATGGGACGAGCATATCGTCTGAGAGTTTCATTCTTCTGAACGTGTCGTAGAACAGCACCTCGACTGAACTTCCGCTATCCACAAGAATCCTTCTTACTCCCCACTTTTCAATCAACAGTGTGATGACCAGTGGATCGCTGTGTGCCTGTCCGTTTGCTGGGACATCCTTAGCCGAGAAAGATATGGGCACCGTCATCCAAGGTTCCATGGGAAGAGACTTGGCTACGCTGAATATCTCTTTACCGTCACGATCCCTTTTATGGATCCTAGTGGTGATTACTGGGCCGAGAGTGTAGTTTTGCATAGCCGAATGTGAAATGGTGTTTACGAATTGATTCTCCCTATCGATGCGGACTTGATGAACTGGCGCATTGGGTGTTGCTTCCGGCCGAAGGGGGTGGCGGACATACTGCCTCAAATATCCATCGCGGATGAGGTGTTGAACAATATCTTTCACCTCTCGACAGTTATTGGTGGAATGGACCCTATACTGATGGTAGTGACAGTATTCGGGATGATCTCGGGTCTCTTGGAACTGTACCCCCTCGATGCTAGGTAGTTGATGTCGCTCATCTTCTCAACTTCCTTGAACACCTCTTCCAAAGAAGCGTTTAGTGGGGTATACGATCGGGCTTCCTGCTTTGGCTTCTTCCCTTTGGCCATCCATTCCCTCTTCTCACTGTTCCTTGGGGGAGGGTCCGATCTTTTTTCTGATCGCCTGATATGGTCGTCCGTGACCATTTTAGTTTCAGTTCCGACTTCAGCACTGACTTCTTGTACCCCTCTATCTCTTGATTCGGCCTGAATTTCTTCCAAGGAGATGTAGTGTTCTTGCATTCTTCTCATCTCCTTTAAGGTTTTAGGTTTTTCAGAAAACATGGCAATCCAAATGGGGTCCGATCTCCCCAACGCGTTTTCAAAACCAAAGATGGCTTGGTCTACCGGTACCTTCCCAATTTCAGTACACAGTTTCCTCCATCTATCGGTCATGGTTCTCAATGGCTCTCTGAATCTTCGGGTGAGGGTAAACAACTTGTTCATTCTTGGCCGAGGTCGACTGTTATGCATATAGGTCTCAAGGAAGGCCTCGACTAGCGCATCCTACCCGTTGATCGAACCAGGTGCGAGCGAATAAAACCAATCTCGCGCCTCTCCCTCCAAACTAGCTGGAAGGAATTTACACATAACTACCGGGTTACTTCTCCATTGGATCAGTGACATGGTATACATCTTAAGATGTTCGGTCGCATCGCCAGTTCCATCAAATCTAGAGGGGAATGAAGGTAAAGTACACTTATGTGGGAACGACATTTGTTCCAATTCTTGAGAGAAAGGCGTTTTCTCGGATTCACTCATAATCTCGGCCAGCTTATCCTCTTCGCTTCCGCCCGAAAGTTGCTTGATTTTTGCTTCCAACTCCTTAAGCTTGGCTTTAGTTGTCTGATCTTGTCTCCCGTCGCTTCCTCGCCTTTCTTCATCGGTGGACGAGTCCCCGGGTGGTCCATATCTCTGCGTTGGGGGAACCGGAGGTAATGGCGGCTAACCTGACTGATTGGGCTGATTAATGTTACTCTGCCCCATCATGGGTGGCAAGTGATCGGATCGGCCACGATAACCCGATGTTCCTCGGCTTGACGACCCTCTTGATATGGTCCATTGGTTCCTCAGTTGGTAGTTCTCATACTCCAAGGCTAAATTCCGCTGCTGGAGTTCCCTCAGTGCCGCTTCTTGTCTCCTCTGACTCTCCAAAATGGCCAACAACGTCGGGTCCGTACTCTCATGACTGGAATGTCCATTGGGTTGGTGTGGCCGAGGTTGTAATGGTGCTGATGTGGGTGGTGGGGGCGATATTAGATTGGTTATATGATTGACAGCTTGAATGGTTGTCGGGACAATGTCACTTGCTATTGCTCGCCCCAACTGAATCTGCCTAAGACGCTCTTGTTCCCTTCCAAAAGCTTCCTGGTGTTCAATTTGTCGCCTCGTCGATTGCCTCTGAGCTCGCGCTGCAAGTGCTTCCTCATCGTCATCGATGTCGAAGCTGTGAGTCCATCGACTTGATCGACTCTTCTCCGAGTTAGTATAATCTGGTGCAGAGGTAAGGTGTTATCGTCCCGCCCAAATATACTTCCTCGTCTACAACAGGCATCCTCGCGCAAATTGCATGAGATTACTCGGGCGGTGGTTGTCGATCGTTCCTTGCCTCGGCCCCGTTATCCCGCATCGCATGCTTTGCTAGTGACCGTGCGATTCCTCAACATCCTTATCGTCCCTGAAGTGCTAGCCATTAGTTACGTCGTGTGATAAGCCGAGTATCGCCCGTCCCTACGTCAGCAAATACGAAAAAGAACCCCTTACTTCGACCTGATTTTTCTAACAAAATGCACAGATAAAAAAGGCGAAACGTTCGACTCTACGACTGCTGTCACTATGCAGGGTCAACTTTGGTTATCAGGTGGGTTCCGTTTATCTACCCTATTTTGGTCTTATGCTGAATCTGTGGCTCTACTCACTTCCCCGTCACTATCACTCCGTACGACGTCGCTCTCCGTACTCGACCTATGCATTTAAGTTGGTTTGTCCTTTGTTCTACATGCTCCAAATCATTGATCTTATGCACGTGATGCTTAGAAAGTACGGCAAATAACCCTTAGAATTAATTTGAACTTGTACCAACTCCACTTTCTCGAGATTTAATTATGACCTTTCCGACGACTTACGCTACACCGTCGGCTAAAAATTATACAAGGTCGACAGTTCATTACACGATGAAACATCTAAAACGCTAACTTTTGGTAACTCCGAGCACCCAACTTCTTACCGCAGTTAAAAACAACTCGCTTAACGCTAATAAACACACAATTATCAAGAAAAAACAGTCGTCCCTTCAACAGATTCTTCACGTAGCTTCTAACCCGAACTGTTAATCGCTGGTGAGCTCGTGAAGTTTCTCTGTCGATCAAACTGTTGAAGACGCTGCTACTACTATGACTTTAAATGCTCAGTAAATGACTCAATACAACCATTACTTCGGCCAACAGAGTTCATCGTAGCTTCTACTCCAACACATTAACGTGTATTGAGGAGCTGTTGATCGTCTCTGAAGACTTTAATGGCAAGGTATCCGGAGATCTTATTCGTGTCCCCTTAGTCGGCGCCAGAATGTAGATGCATTTTACTACAAACTACATCCAAAGGATAGAAATGCACGACTCTTCTCAAACGAAAGTAAACACTCAACCATGAACACAAGATATACGTGGTTCGGTATGATTACCTACGTCCACGGGGGTGAAATGATGAATCTTATTACTTCACGGTGTTACAAAGGTGTTGCTCTTAGTGGGATTTCCTTACAAGATGAACTTACTTCTCATTCACTTCTTTCTAATGCTAACTCGGGTTTCTCTCTCCTTTCTCTCCCAAAAATTACAACCTGCCTCTCTAGAATACAAGTCCCGTTATTTATAGGAGAAAGTTTATACAACGAAGTTAGAATGTTGACACTGTTACATCTAATTAGATGTTCTGTGATCGGGCTGACTCACGTCGTCTTTTGCGGTCGATGCATCTTGTCTCCTCGCCTGTATTTCGTTCGAGCCAATCTCTTATGGTCCTCTGTTGACGCGATGTCATTTGTCTCGATAGTCGCCCTTATGATCAGCCGATGTGTTCCACACTTTCTTGCCTGTTTGACTGTAACTCCTCGTTTGTCCCGTCCCGCCTTATCTTGTCAGCTTTATCAGAAGTCTGGGTCAAGTCTTGTCCGACATTATTACGCCCGATCCACGTGGCTTCCTTAAATCTCGCGCTCTTTAATCTTTGCTCTATACTTCGCGTTTCTTTGTATTTGGGTGCACTGGGTCTAGGATGTTGCCACCTGGATCTGTAGATAATTTACACCTACAAGTAGTTTTACCCGTATCCGGTAACCTTAACGAAACAGTAACAGATAGGATTTTGAGATTTCCGCCGGAAATTATCGATATCAGAATTCCGATAGAAATTATCGGAAACAGTACCGGTGGAGCCAGTTACCATTTCGATAGGTTCCGTTGACAGCCCTAGTCCCACCTCATGGTGTCTGTCGAGACACACCACGGGATTCAGTCTGCGGAGAGTGTATCATTTTAGATTTGAAAACACAAATATCTCAATCAATTAAACATTAGATAGATTTTTAATTAGCTAACACTACCTATTGGGATATTTTCCTTTAAAATTACTTTTCCCGATGTTTCAGGATTATTGACATCAATATTCAATTATTTTACCATTAATTGCATTTATTATGGATGGTATTACTTTTTTTTCTTTGTGAATTACTAGAAATAACCCGTGTCGTAACGGCACGGTATGATAAGGTATAATTTTGTATCATATAATTTAATAATATGATTTCAGGTGAATTTCCTCTGTTGCGGTTAAAAGCTGAATCAAGCTCTTTTTCTAGAGTTTCTAGTCCCACCAGAGAATATTTAGACCAATAAAAAATTATTATACAAAGTTTAAAATATATATAATAATAAATTCTAGAGTTTCTAGACCCACATAAAATATTTAGACCAATAAGAAATTGTTTTACAAAATTTAGAATTAATATTTGCATGGGTTTAAATAATCCCAAATCTAAAAAACTGTTGCACGGGCTACGTTTAAGACTTGTGCAACCAATCTAGGCATGTGCAGTGCCCAGGCGCACATCTAGTAATTTTAATAGTTACCACACACTATCATAACACGAAACCTGAGTACTGCAGGTTTGTTTTCAACAAAATCATGCATTCTCGAAAAGGAAGCAAATACGTTATGGGCAACGGTTTTTGTAGGGCTGCAGCTAATCATGTTTGACATGATGATACTCTTAAAGAAAAAAAATTCACCAAGAAAATAAGTTGGGAATGAGTGAATGAATTGAAAATGAGTAATTTGTGGGTAAATAAATATGGTCCTCTATTTATACATGTTCATTGCTTAACTGTAATTAGTGACACATTCAATTTTTTTTGACGTTTTTCTTTTTTAATGGGTTGTTATGGGTTAATCACAAAGGAGCAACCGTTTTGTCCATGCAGACCTTATAGCATGGACGATTTTATCTTATTTATGGGTAAGAAAGGGTAAATCGAGGAGAAAATTAAGTGAATAAATTAAAGTCAGCCCTAATTCCGATCATATATAAGGGAGGAGATCTGTTTATGGTCTAATCAAAAGAAAGAGAAAGTGAAAGGTGAGCTGTAACGTTTCCTTTTTTAGTACGACATTCATTTAACATTTCCTTTTTGAGCACGGATCTGTACTAACAATGGTTATATCATAACAAAATAAGTCTTTAGACCTTAATTACCCGATGCATGGGATAAATTTTGACCGGTCATAGTCTTAAGGTATCCATATTGGTATGCATACCTAAATAGTTATGTTAACTCCAGAACTTGGTTTGGCTCGTTAGATACAAACCTGTACACATACTGTGACTGAACCGACTCACGAACGGGTATGGTATTTGTATTTTATACACCTACTAACCATGTCAATTATTTTCAAGTGTGATTAAATTATTTCTATGAGATAATTAACATTTGATCAATTTCTAAAAACACTAGACTTATTTGATTACATGATTGTGACTCAAATTTAGTGTCTTAAGTGTTCATGAAAAATGAATATTAAGATTTCAAGTCCAAATCGGCTAGTTTCGGCTTTCCACCTTGAACATAGTCTTTATACACGGTTCGGTTTCGATTTCAGTTTCACCTAACTAAAGTTTATATCTTGTTTATGTAAATCAGATTCAAACCAGGTTACAACCTTTCACTGAAAATCCACACGTATCATATCCATCGTCTTCTTCACTCGTCTTCTTCTTCATTTGAAACAGTTTCAGAGGAAAAAGAAAAAATCGAAAGAGAGAGGTGCTGCTGCTGAGAGAAAACAGAAGAGAACCATGGTTTTTCCATTACTTGTGATGGTTAGTTAGGTTTTTTTTTTTGCACGGAAAGATAAAGGAAGACGATTAGAGGCGGAAACAATCATAGATTTTGAAATCGATTAAAATATAAGCGAAATCAAGTAAGTAATCAAACCCGGAACTTCTTTTCCCCCAAATTAAATGAAGAATAATTTTTTGATGATTACAATTGGTATTTGCATGTTTAATTTGACTCAATTGTTAAATTAGGGTTTATGATTGAAACTAATTTGGGTTTTTATGTTCTTTAAATAAATAAGGGTTTATAATTGAAATTATTTGAATTAAAATGATGTATGACTATGCTTAATTGAGTTTTGAAATTGAATCAGGTTATTGGGATAATTCATATGAAATGTACAGGGATAATGTAGTGGTACTACTATTCGTTATTATAGTACTAGTGGTATCAATGGTTTGTCAATGATGGAAATCATGTTAAATGAGCACTTAAATACATACATAAACCCAAAAATTTCTTGCTTTTGTCCTTCTCTGTATTTTCAAAATTTATTCTGTTTTTTTTTGTTCTGATTGAATTTTTTGTTGTTGTTGCAGAATGAGCGGGCGATTTGTAGGGTGTTTCAGAAAAGTTCAGGAGGGAAGAAGACGATTGTTAGATGGTTTGGTAGATATGGTGGAGGAGAAGAATTAGGTACTTCATATTTTTTTACCATTAGTGGATTCATCACAATTCAACGGAAAAACAATAAAAAATTTCATGACGCAATTCTTAACCACGTGACCTGCTTCTCCAATTCAATGGCGAAGGCTTCTGAGAAAAACCAGGATGATGATGTAATCATTCAGTATTCTTATACTGTTCCCAATCTTTATGTTAGCCCTTCAATGGACAAAGTGATGAAGATTGGAATGCTGATTGTAGTGTTGAGAAGGGAATAAATGTGATGGTTGTTATTGCAGGGAACAAATGTTGTTGTTGTTGATGATGAAGTAGTGGCAGTATAGGAGATATAGAATGACCTGAATTTGGTTTGTCAATAACCATCCTAATCATTTAGACCTAATTAGAGCGAAGCAACTTTTTCTTCCCCATTTCTGGATGTAGCAGCAGAAACTGCAATTTGAAGAAGAACGAGGTTAATATATTATTATTTTCGAGGGTCACAGAAAAATTAATAATATTATTACTTATACACGTCACCACTCAATGGAGTTAACGCGGGTCAACGTTGGTCTTTATACCAAACGCAAAGGCTGGAAAAATGTTCGACCAAACCTAGGTTTTGACCAAAACCTGAGTACCAAAAACCAAATAACCCTTTATTTATTTACAACATGCTAGGTTCGGCAGAAAATCTATCATCCAAACATCCGGGTATTCTTCATGGACGATGAGAAGTTCGGCCGGTAACTTGTTAGTCGAACCTAGGTGTTTTGAGAATATACATAGGTTTAGTTGACAAGTTATAAACCGAACTTCAATCTGTAATCGCCAAATTGATGACATGTTATCAGCCGAACTTCACTATGTAACCACCAATCTTAGGTTCGGCTGGTTCCACCAATCTTAGGTTCGGCTGGTTCGAGTAAAAATGAAGTTCAACTATCATATGCATTTTCGTGTTTAATTATCAGCCGAACTTATCTGTAGTGTAATAAGTAAATTAATGAATTAATCAAAGGCAACTCAGTAATTTACTTATCCTAGGATACCCCTTATAAACATACCCTAGCTGGACAAATCATTTTGTATGCCTCAAAAAATCGAGGTACGCCTAAAAATAGGCTTCTATTTTTAGGAAGAAATGAAAACGTGTCACTTTTCCTGGAAGTAGTATTATACCTAGGAGTGAGCAAAAACACCCACATCCACGGATTTTATCCAAACCAATCCGTATTTTAGCGGATGGACACCCAATCGATTTCTCGACGGATTGGATGCGTGTGAATTTTTGAAACTGGTCGTTTTTCCGGGTTGGACGCGGGTGCTATATTACCCATCCGCTGGATACCCAATCCGGAGGGAAGTTTTTGTGTTATACCAAAATATGAAGGATAAGATAGAGCGTGAGCTATAGTTACTTACATTTAGAAGCCAGAAAAATAACCATTATCAGAATGAGAGAGAGGGACAAAGTTGAAACACTATGGAATCAGTATGCATGATCACTAATCTTTTTTTGTCCGTATTTATTGTACACATTATTAATATTAGTCTTTTATAATTATTTTTTGAAATCCGCTGGTCCACCCGCATCCACCCAGTTCATACGTTCACTTGTGGGTATTTTACCCTTTGGGTAATGAGCTGGATATGTGTCCATTTATAATATCCGTCATTTTAATGGATTGGACACGGGTGAAACCAAATCCGCACTCACCCAATCATTGCTCACCCCTAATATTTATGAGACATGTGTTTGGGCATACCAAAAAATTACCGGGCATACTCAAGGTTCGGCTCACAACTATTTTTTTGCCTAGGTTTGTTAGGTTCGGCTCACAAGTTGTGAGCCGAACCTAGACAAAATGTATGCCCGATAATTTTTTGGTATGCCCAAAAACAACCCTCATATTTATAGCGGTAATTTTCTTGAAAATGGCTATGAGGCCAAGGTATTAAAACTCAACTGAGCTTGGGCTTAGTTTGTTATAACCAGTTCCTCTAGAAACTGGTCCTACAATAGCTGCTAGGTAGTTTCAAAGTCAAAGAACTCAAAAATCCTCAATAATTTTTTTTTCTTCTTTTTTTTGAAGCATTCCTCAATAATTCTTGAATTATGCAGCACCCATAATTTGAATTTAGTGTTAAAATCTTTGGAATTTTGTTTACTCAAAGCCACCATCTTGACCTATAAATACTCACCTCCAATACATATAATCTTCACAAACTCATTATCTAAACTCAATAAATTTTAGACATCTCAAGTCCATTTTCTCAAGTTTTTGTTAAGAAAACCAACATATACAATGGTTTGTATCACCTTTGACGAGACTTTGGCTTGCCCCGTCTCCCCACACAGGATGTTCCATGCATTGTTTCTCGATGCCCACAATTTGATGCCCAAGATCATGCCTCAAGCCATAAAAAATGTCGAATTTCTCTCCGGTGACGGAGGACCAGGAAGTGTTCAACAAGTTAACTTCGCCGAGGGTAAGTCATAATAAATACAGTTTACGTATCTGCATTAGATTATGCTCTTTTAATTATCATATGTTGTCAGATGAGCTTGGGAAGTAAAATGTCAGATATTTATGGTCCCTCAGTGAATTCAGCCTTCTGGGTTAGTCTAATAATGTGATTTGTGTGTCATTGGTAAAATCCAGGAGGTCCAGTGAAGTACGTTAAGAACAGACTAGACTCGAAAGACACAGACAACTTTGAATGCAAGTACACCGTAATAGGATGTGACGCGTTCGGTGACAAGGTCGACTATGTTGTTAATGAAGTCAAGTTTGAAGCTGCTCCTGGTGGAGGATCAATCTGTAAGACAAAGAGCACTTACCACCCGAAAGCCGGTGTTGTGTTGGACGAAGAAGAGATCAAAGCGGGGAAAGAAAAATCGCAGGGTGTATACAAGTTTGTTGAGAATTACCTGGTTGAGAACCCTCATGTTTATGCCTAATGAACGCG
This sequence comes from Papaver bracteatum, assembly GCA_023529315.1. Taxonomy (NCBI): domain Eukaryota; kingdom Viridiplantae; phylum Streptophyta; class Magnoliopsida; order Ranunculales; family Papaveraceae; genus Papaver; species Papaver bracteatum. Next base: position 1,031,156 of record JAJJWX010005204.1, read on the forward strand.
TTTGATATACTTAATGTGCCCAGCCAGCTAATCTGGTGTGTGTTTAAGGGTGATTTATATCACATATGTAGTACTTTTACCAATGAAATAAAATGGGCGAAATGTTAAAGAGATCGAAATTTATGCTACTTTTATATCACAAATTTGTTTTGATATTTGAAGGTACACTGTAGCAAAAACAAAAAACAACGTACATTTTGATGTGAATGGGTCTTATTGATACTGACAGTCGAACTATAAAATATAAATTTGAAAACATAAAATCTAAATTTTAATGAATTAAGAGCTTCGACGAATGAAAAATTAAATGGCCTTTTAACTAGTTAAAACCCACCTATTCGGATACTTCCCTGCAAAATTTCTCCTTTTGCTGCAAAATTATTGACACCAGTGGCGGAATTAGACATTTGGTGAAGCCTTAAGCGTTTTCATAGCCCTGGCTTAAGCCTAAAATCTACACACACTTTATGGACTAATAGTCTAATATAGAAAAGGCTTTAAAAACATGGATTTGGGTTGATTTGGGGTGGCTTCAGCCTGGTTGTAGTTCCGCCCCTGATTGACACCAATATTCAATTATTATTTTTACTAAAAATGCATTCGTTATGACAATTGGAAAGCTATCATGAAGTGCAGTTCCACCTTTCTAAGGTACATAAAATTCAAAGTCAATAACGGCAAAAATACAAGATTCTGGGATGACAATTGGCTGTATGATTTTCCCATTAAAACTTGGTATCCAAATTTATATGCTCTTACTAGAGCAAAAAATCTTTATGTTGCTGATATAGGAGTTGTTGATGGTAATTCAGTAACTTGAAATTCATTCATCAGTGTGAATCTGCTATTCAGAACTTCCTTTGGTCTGGAGATTCTAAGGTAAGCAGATATTTTGTGGTGGCCTACGATAAGATCTGTGTGCCTTATAAGGAAGGAGGCCTTGGGATTACCAATATGAGGGTTCTTAACAAGGCTCTTTTAATGAAGTTGTGATGGAACATCTGCTACTCGGATAAAGCTTGGACAGGGTATCTGAGGGCAAAGTTTTTCAAGAAGTCTGGAAAGCTGGTTGGTTACACAAAGTCCTCTATTTTCCCGGGTTTTAAGTGGGCTTATGATGAAGTTAATACGAATACCAGGATGCTGATTGGTGATGGAAGAGCAACTTCTCTTTATTTCGACTCATGGTGTGGGGAGAACAGTAATAGTGCATGTAATTGAACCTGCAAACTTGGAAAGAAATCTGTTAGTGGCATCCTGCATACAAAATGGGGTTTGGATCGTCCCTGACTTAGTCAGGAATAACTTACAGTCAGCGGGTGTAGACATTCGGAATCTGCCCATTCCAATGGGGGGAAAAGACTTAAGGATCTGGAAGCCTGACTACAAAGGTTTCTTTACTGTAAAATCAGCAAAAAACCTCATCAAAAGAAGATACCCCAAAATGGAAGATGCAAATCTACTATGGAGACCGTCATTTCATCCTTCCCTGGCGACGAGGAACTGGAAGATTTTGCGTGGAGCTTGTGCAACTTTAGATAAGGTGCGTAGCAGATTCAAATACCAGGTTATCAACAAGTGATGTCTGTGCAACCGTGAAGAGGAATCCCTGGATCACATTATGTGGTCTTGCGATTTTGTAGCAAAGGCGTGGAGATGGATTTCTGAGGTTTTTAAGCTGTCACCTCATCCAAATTTGTCTGAATCTTACAAGATGGATAAAGGGAAGAGCTACATGGTGAGAGAATTGTGGTTGATTGCGGTCTTGATTATTCGCTCGGAGATTTGGATGACACGGAATAGTTTCATCTACAACAACAAAAAAGTAAACTAGAATCTGTTCAAGTTCAAGGTTACCTTACAGATTCATGACTACTCTGGCAGATTGAAGGGTTACATGTTTAACAATCAAGATGAACTTCTTATTCTAAACTTCTTTAATGTGAAGCATAGGAAGGTGTAGTTTACAGTTCCTAAGCCGTGCTTTTGGGATCCTCCAAGAATTAATGAGTTAATGTTGTGCTGTAACGGTGCATCAAGGGGAAATCAGGGAAGAGCAGGTGGGGGAGTGGTGGTCAGGGATGCTAATGCCAATTTTCTAGGTGCAATGAGTGTGGGCTTAGGAATTAAAACAAACTTTCTGTCAGAAATCATGTGTATTATAGTGGGCCTTGATTGGGCTACTAAGTATGGAGTGGAGGATATTTGTATTAGAACAGACTCCATGGGAGCGGTTTTGGTTTTCACGAGCAACAAAAGGGAGGTTCCTTGGTTCTTATGGTCTAGATGGATAGCTGTTAAGGCAAGATACAATGCGATACGCTTTGTGCATACGTATAGAGAAGCAAACTTCTCGGCGGATACAATTGATAAAAGGGGTTGTTTCTTGGACGAGGGGACTCTTTCGAGTTACAACAACAAACCAGATTTCGTTAATGCAGTTGAGATTCCGAATGTAATTTACTATCGTTTTAATTAGGTTGTAATTTTCCAACCTTTGCTGTAACTTTGGCTATTTAATGAAATTTTTGGGACTTATAAAAAAAAAAAGGTATCTGCTCAAGGTTGATTTTGCTTCTTTTAGCTTTAATTTGGATGATGAAGATGTGCTGGTCTGGTCTCTAACTGAGAACAATATTTTTTCAGTTAAATCTCTTTATGATGTTCTTACTCGGGAGGAGCATATTCTGCCAGACAATCCAATTTTTAACACTATTTGGAAGTTGAGATGCCCACCTAAGATCAGTTTCTTCTTATAGCTTATTTCTCACAACAGACTTTCTACTAGAGACTTTTTGCTCAGGAGAGGGGTTGAGGTTCCTGCTACTTGCCTGTTCTGCAATGAAAATGAATTCATCTCTCACTTGTGTTTGCACTGAAATTTTGCTAGACTGGTTTGGAATGATTTATTGAGTAAACTTCATTGGTTTTTCTTGATGCCCAATGATGCTAATGCTGCTATTCAGGCTTGGAATTTCATGCAGCATAACAAAGCCAGCACTGCAATTTGGAATATGATTCCTGCTGCAATATTTTGAAGCATTTGGAAGGAAAGGAATGGTCGTATTTTTACAGACAAAAGACATTCTGTGCAAGATGTGGTTAACAAGGAAGTGTATCTTTTGTTCTCTGATAGGAGTCTAAAACACCATATTATCTATCTATTGTTTATGCTTTCTTTGCTAGTTTTCTTGTAAATTATGTATCTTATGTTTTGTTTTTGAGTATTTAGGTACTTTGGAGTCATTTGGATCAAAAGTAGAATAAACATCGCGAAAGTCTCATCTCAAGTGCAACTGTGGTTGGAGGCGAATTATTTCTCATTATTTGCTTTTATTCCTTCATCTCTGTCTGAAAAGTATGTCGGCTTTAGTGATGCAAATTCTGTCTGAAAAGCATGACAACTTTAGTGATGAAAAGACATTTAAGGGAAGAAGTGAATATGAGAAGTAAGAGACGATATCGTTGGCGACAGAATTCAAGAAGGGCAAAAGCGTCACTCTCAGGCGTCCAGTTGGAGCAAAAAAGGGCGGAAAAGTCATTTCACAGGAAAACATTATTTGGAGCACAACTAAGGATAAGGGGCTAGAAATTTGGTTAACCCTTATCAAGAATTGATCAACCATTATAAGAACCCCATTCTGGGGTGGTTTCTATTATTGGGGTGTACTCATCCACCCCAAATCATTACCTACACCTAAATTTCAGAGAAGCCATCATTTTTCTCTCTGCCTGAAGTCGATGGCGGCTCCATCATTGGTCACAGGGAGGTGAGAAAATGGAGGAGATTAAGATGCAGAGTTGATGTGGAGTTTAAATGAATGATTTGAGGTTGATAAAGACACAACAGATGGGGGTATTTGTTACTTTAAGTTCTAGGTTAACTCTCTTACTGATTTGAGGTGAATTAAGGATTCCAGATCGAGAATGGGTTTTGGTTGCTGGTAATTTGAGGAAATTGATGGATCTACTGTGACTGATTGATGTCAAATCATGGTTGGGTTTGATTAGAAAATGGTGCTGCTCATGGAAGAAAGTGGAGATAGGGTTTGTTTTGAATCTGAGATGGGTTTGGTAGACGAATTTGGGTTGGTGGCATATGAACTGAAAGTGAGTTGCTTTTGTATTGTCCATGAGATGGTGTTGGTGGTCTTGATTGTGGTGGTGCTGTTTAGGAGGAGGAGCTGGTTGGCTGTGAAGCATCTGGTGATATGGGTCTGAGTTGGAGTTATAGGTGGTGCAGCTGGAGTTCCTAAGCAAGATAGCTGAAAGAAATAAACTGGAATTGATTTAAGTAGGGAAGCTAAATTGGTGGTGCTAGTGCCATAGTTGTGATACATGTTCTGGTGTTTTGAATTGGTGATTAGTGGTCACTGTGACTGAATGTGGATTGAGAAGGAGGAGAGTTGGGTGTGGTTTGTTCAGTGGAGGATAAGAAGGCATGTAGGTGGTGGCATTGGAATGCTGCTGCAATGAAAGTAAATGGGAAACTGCAGGTGTAAGAAGAAATGGCAATGCAATTGTGTTGTTGTTGGTGGACAGGTTATGCAGATGATGATGGAACTAATTACAGGGAAGAATGGCTGTCCTGGTGAAGCTATAGAGTTGTTGTTGCTTCTAAGTGATAGTGTTGCAGTGGACTTGTTAGTTTACATGTGAACTGGAATCACAGTTTTGTAGCTGTGAGCTATAGCAGGACAAGTTCGTGGCATGGGTGATGGAATGAGAAGAATTGAGCCGCATAAGTGTAACTGGAATTGCAAGAGAATGGAAGTGCATATTGGGAGGTTTTTCTGGTGATGCTAGACTGCATTGAAGGAGGTATTGCAGGTGGTACTGGAAAGATGGAGCTGAATGTACAACTGGTGCCAAGAAGAACTGAGATGTGGCTTAGCAGCTGAATTGGCTAGGTTAGAAATGCTGTTGTGGCTGGGGTTTTTGTTGAGAATTGGCTGGGCTTGTGTTGGATCTAGTCATGGTTCCAGGGAGGTCTGCCAAGGGTTTGTATAACTAAGCTGGAACTGCAGGGGCCGAGATGATGCTGCAGTTGACTGATTACCAGGAGTACATGGAGATCTTGGCAGTGCACGAGAAGATAATGGTTGCAGGTATGAATTGCAGCTGTTGACATGAATTGCAAGGCAAGGAGGAACTGAGGTCTTGGTGGTGAATGCACAGGAAGGTGGAGTTTGGCTGTGATGTTGGAGGTTTGCATATGGAGATGCTGAGAAGATAAAATGGAGCTGGGTGTTGCAAGTGTGTAAAAACACATTGCAAATGAATGATGTAGCTTGCAGGTAACTAGGAAGAAGATTGAAATGGGTTTTGGGGGTTGTGGCTATGTTTGCAATATCTCAGACTCATCTGAGACATGTGTTAATGGAGCTGGTATATGGAAGAAATTGCAGAAGAAAACATGGCTGGCTTGTGATGGAGAGAATCAAGATAAGCTCGAGTTGGTCTTGCTGAGAGAATGGCTAGAGGTGTGGTGTTGTCTAGTGAAGCTAGAACTGAGTGCAAGAAGGGAGATGGAGCTGTGATGCTGTAGAGAGTGGTGATACAACCATCTTGGCTGTGTACAATGGTAAGAAGGGCCATCTGGGATGTGCAACAACTGCAACAACATTAGCCTTGGCAACTCAGCTCATCCAGCTGAGTCAGTGAGCTGACTCGTTGTGACTCAGATTTGACCCGACTGACTAAAGTTTGACCGTTAGGTCAACGGTTATCTCTAACGGTGGACTGACGGAATATTCCGTCGAATATTCCTCCGACGGACAGAATTTTCAGGTGATCGGCAGCGACTTTCCGGTGCCGGATTCCGGCCAAGTTCCGGTCAAAAACCCAGTTTCCCGGCAAGCATTTTTGGGACATATTTTATACATGGGTTTCTCTCACACGTGGGCTTGGTGGATTTCCAACTAATGGACTTTGAAGACAAAACCTAATTTTGGAAGGGAGAAAAAGATATAAAAAGGAAGTTTTCTACACAATTTAAGATATACAACGTTTTATTCTATTCTTGGAGCTTTTGCAGAGAACTACTTCTAGGGTTTGCTTTCTTTTATGTTTCATCTATTTTCTTTGAATATTATGATGATGAACTCCATGAATATGAGTAGCTAAATACAATAATTGGTTATGGGATAAAAGTTGATTTCTTCAAGCATGTTATTTGATTCTATGAATTAGTTTTGTCTCAATTTTATCGTTTATGATTCATCGTTTATATTATCATATGATTTGAATGCTAGTTTGGTTGAGTCCGGAATCAATTGGATTTGTTTTCATCTCTAAAGCTATATTAGGGTTTTCAATACGTAAAAGTTGTTATCTCTGATTTTTAGTAGCATCTTGTGGTTAATTCTTGTAGTGATACATCTTTTTAATCGCATATGAATCATAACCTTTGTTAAAACGAATTAGTGATTTTACACGTTTGTTTGCATCGATTAGTCTTATTTCATAGAACTTATTGCTCTTAGGGAGTTAAATCTAATTGTGCTTTTACACTTTAGGTTGCTTTTTAAGAAGATTTCACATTAGCATCTTTCAATGTTGTTTGTGATAAAATCAGGAAATAAACGAGATACTCTTGCGATCAAGATATCTTAGGGCTTTTGATAATTGAGAGATTAAATACCAATTCTAATCATAGATGAAAAATACATGTTTGTGAATAATACTATCCCTTAACCAATATCTCCTCCTTATTGATTATTCCAACTATTTATTTTGCTTTATTTAGTATTATTACTTTGATAAAAACAAAAACACACCTTGGGTTAATTGGTTACATAAGAATCTAAAAATTGCATAACAACAATCGCCTCTCTGTGGATACGAACTCTTTCTTATCGAATACTATATTCATAATTAGTAAAGTGAGGAAGTGAATTATATTTTTGACGCATACGACACGCATCAAATTTTGGCGCCGTTGCCGGAGAGGCATTCGGCTTGTTATATAGTTTTTAGTTTCTTTTTATTTTTCTGCTTGCATACTTGTGTTTCGTTTCTTTTCTTGTTTGCGATAATTGTTTTTCAGGTACCTAATCTCTGGCTTCTAAAGATTGGAATTATCCAAGGTGCGGGATAGCTACTCGAAAAGGCACAATACTCCAACCAAGGAAAGGTACGACGGAAGAACACGACTTGGAAGTAGAACACGAAGCTCTTCGGCAATAAGGAGAGGAAGTATACCACGATATTCCTTTTGAAGAAGAAGGAGAAGGAAAAGAAGCAATGGGTGACGCTGCAAATCGTTCACTTAAAGACTTAGCTTCTCACAAGCTGGATATACAGAAGGGTTGCATTCAAACCGACTCCACTTTTGAAATCAAGCCGGGACTTCTTAGAGAATTACCAAAGTTCCATGTCTTGGTGAATGAAGATCCAAACAAGCATCTTATGGATTTCCACACCATTGTCATGGCTATGATCCCAGCAAATATGGAGGCGGATGGTGCTATGTTGAAGGTTTTTCGATTCTCATTGGAAGGTAATGCTAAGGATTGGTTATACTACTTGCCTTCCGGGAGTGTTACAACTTGGAATGGGCTCAAGAAACTCTTTATAGAGAGATATTTTCCTGCATCTAAGGCTACTCAAATACGCAAGGATATTTGCGGAATGAAGCAAAATGTGGGAGAATCGTTATATGATTGTTGGGAACGATACAAGAGGTTGGTGGCCAGCTGTCCTCATCACCAATTTAGTGACTCCATGATCATACAATACTTCTATGAAGGACTCCAATCAAGTGATAGGAATCTTATCGACGCATCGGGTGGTGGTGTACTAGTGAGCAAGACGGTGGCACAAGCTAGAGAGTTGATTGAAAACATGGCAGCAAACTCTCAACAATTCTTGAGTCGTGGTTCGGATGTGCTTCTTCGGCGATTCAATGAAGTGAGCGAGGTAGAGGAACTTCGTTAACAAATGGGAAACATCACATCAATGCTACAACAAGTTTCAGCCGCGGTGATACCAAATTCTCATGGGTATGAAGACGTCAATGAGCAAGCTAATGCGGTTTTTCCAAATCAGCCAAGACGGTATGATCCTTATTCCAATACTTACAATCCGGGATGGAGAGATCACCCCAATTTTAGCTATGCGAACAAGAAAGGAGCGATTCAACAACCTACGTTCAACAATTCGGGTGGATATCAACAACAACAATTCCAGCCGTGTCAACAATTTCAACAACAACAACAACAACCTCAAAATCAGGGGTCAAGTATGGAAGAGTTGATGAAATCTTTTATGCAAAGAACGGAGAGCACAATGAAAGAGTTGCAAACCCAAGTTGGTTATATGGATCTTGAGTTGAACCAAATGAAGGCACAAAATAGTGGGAAACTCCCTTCTCAACCTATTAACCCAAAAGAAGGTGTCAATGCGATTACGTTGAGAAGTGGTACACAACTTGTGCAACCCGAAGTTGCTGATTCGGGCAAGGTGGAAACACCAAAGGAACCTGCTTTGGAGGAGAAGAATGAGGACTCTCCCCAAACTTCTGAGGTACCTATTCCTAACTCTAAAACTCCTATTCCTACTTATGTTCCTCCTTTACCTTTTCCTCGCAGATTTGCAAATTCTAAGAAGGAGGCACTAGAAAAGGAGATTTTAGATGTTCTTAAGAAGATTCATGTGAACATACCACTCATTGATGCTATTAAGCAAGTTCCAAAGTATGCAAAAGTGTTGAAGGACTTGTGTACCAATAAGCAAAGGCTCAAAGGTAATGAAGTTCTTAGTGTGGGGGAGAATGCTTCGGAAATCTTACAACACAAACTCCCACTAAAATGCAAAGGCCCGGGCAGCTTTGACATCCCCGTCACAATTGGTACCACTACATTTAACAAAGCAATGTTAGACTTAGGTGCATCCGTTAATGTTATGCCTGTATCTATGTATAAGTCGCTTGATTTAGGTCCTCTCAAAAAGGCTGAAATTGTGTTGCAATTAGCCGATCGTTCTAATGTCTACCCAATGGGTATTGTTGAGGATGTTCTTGTGCAGGTTAATCAACTAGTATTTTCAGCAGATTTTTGTGTCTTAGAGATGGATGAAGGTTCACCGGACTCGTCTCTTCCATTGATACTTGGGTGTCCCTTCATGAAAACGGCGAAGACCATTATTAATGTGGATAAGGGAACGCTAACTATGGAGTTTGATGGAGAAGTAATATGTTTCAACATTTTCGAGACGATGAGATATCCTAGTGATGTCCATTATTTCTTCTCCGTTGATGTGATGGATACTTTGGCACAACAAATGTTTGAATTGAATGGTGATGATGCTTTGGAAACCGTTCTAACTACATCCATTGATAATGGTGTAGAGTGTGGTATTGAGGTTAAAGAAGCCCTTGGTGATCTCAACTCACTACAAGGATGCCCGGAAACTCATAATATCTCTTTTATTTCTTTACCATGCCACTACACCAAATCGACGGTTTTGAGACATATATAAATGTTGCCCTGATTTTTTGAGACACATACAAGTGTCTCAATTTTTGCGTAGGGAATGCTTTGAGACGAATTTAAAGACGCTTATAAACGTCTCTTAATTAATCTAAGCGACACTTATAAGTGTCTGTTAATTAATTTTTAAGAGACACCTGAAATTAATTTAAGCGACACTTATATATGTCTCAAATAAAATTAGCTTTTAAAAAAAAATCATAATTTTCCAGTTGGGAATTCCCAAAATCAAAATTATTTCCTGCACCTACATGTTTTAGTTTTCTGTACACCAATACAAGTCGCAATTCCATTTCCAATCAAATATTAACACTACCATCAAAAATGAAGTCTTAACATTTAATATCTTCAAGGGAAAAAAAAAATGAAAGCCGAAATATAAGAGAAGATGTTAAAAATGACTCAAGTGACTGATCAGGAATAAAAAAAGTTGAACATAGTCAGTAACAGAAAACTTAAATGGCAAAGACTTGATAATCGTCTAGTTTGGAACCTTGGCAGAATGGGAAATCCAGAAAGATGCATTGAGTTCCTTGTTATCTCACAAAAACTACACGCAATGATCTTCCATACCTGAAAAACAATGGAGTTCTGAAGAAACATTGACAATTATGATTCATGGCCAAATGGCAAACTGTCAAGAATCAACTGAAAAGAATCAAGGGCGCCGCTATATAGTAAGTTTGAAAAGATTTTAAGGAACATTGACACGAATAATATCCTGATCCCTGAAGCCTAAACATATCATAAACCAAGAAAAAGTTGTGAAGATTCCTAGCAGCTAAAGATACTAAAACAACAAAAGGTAATATACTTACAGCAGCTATAGATGGTACATCGACTGGCCAGGAGATCCGTGCGAGACATCCATTCCAATGATAATGGTGAGAGTCCTTCCCACAATGCTACTAGGAGAGCATTCAACAGCTAAGTAGGAATTCATTCCACCAAGCTATGACAAACAACACAAGAAAAATGAAAATTTTAGACAACATGCCACGATGGAAAGATCAAAATAAAATTATCAAAGCCAGCATATAAGCTTACTTTAGCGTTGATCTTCAGCAGCACGTTTGTAATATACTGGTCATTCACTTTAGTTGGTGCAATGCCCTGAGTGACAACTCCAATATCTGTTAGGCACCTCCTCTTCCATGGTCCTACAAAATTACACATGAAGAGTAAAACTCTGGGCACATGATTATGGAAGGGAGTAAAGTAGATATCAGCTAACCGTAGACATCTAAGTTTTTCCTATCTGTTAGAATACAGAGAAGAAACAGAGGGGCATTGGGAAGTGTTGCTTTCATTTGATCACACATACAATCTACCCGGATGTTCGCTAGTTTCTAAAAACCAAAATGCAACTTGTCAGGTAAAATTATAATATGCCAGAACTTTCCAAAACAACAGTGTCAAAAATGCACCTTATTGTTAAAATTCCATCTCCCATTACATGGGAGGAATTCTTCACCGTTTCCCACCTTCAACTGAAGCAACAGAACACACATTAAGCCAAATTAGCACAATCTCGGATTTTAAGCTTTCAAGTAAAATCTAGAAGAGAACAAAAGCGATACCCCGGAACAATGACTATTAATTAATACCTTGGGAGCCGAAAGAACACGAACTTTAATTTGAGTAGGCTCGGGTCTAATTGTAACACGAGTAGATTTTAACATCGGTTCATTACCATAATTTCTGATTTGCAATACCTGTAACAAAGCAAAATTTAATAGGAACAACAACATATAAATTTAATAGTCATACACTGTGACTTCTACCGGTTGAGCATCTGCATCTTCCCCCTTTCGGTTGATAGTAAATCTGCAATGTTTAAAAGCATAGAGACAAGAAATCAAAGTCCCAAATTGTAACATCAGCATTATACTATCTTCAAAAAACACAGAAGGAACAAGAATTAGTAGTATAATAATCTAATGAAAACTTACGTTTGTTTACGAACCTTGATCCTTAGATTTCTAAGTGTTCGCTTAGCCTTGTCCCAATTAATGTCATTGGGGTGCCTCACATTTTGGTTAGCAAGTAAAAATTCAAGTATAGGCCCTGGACATATTGTAATGGTAGTAGACACATCTGCGGTATAATCAAAGTGATTAAAATATGAATCCAACCAAAACAACAAATTTGCAGCACTAAGGGAATATGAAAAAGCTTACCAATATTTAGAGATAATCCCACTCGCATTCCTATTAGCAGCAATTATAAAAGAAAATTTATCAATGGAATGAAGGGAGAAACTGAATTGTAACGCAGTCCATGACTACATAAGAAAATACCTGTTTGAGGAGGCCTCTGCAAGCACAACAGGGAGATCAAATTTGTTATTTCGGAATGGGATGCCGCCAGTAAATAAACTCCTTTCCCATCATAAGAAAAATGTGTCCCATCCAAATCGTTTTGGATCACTTTCGCTCCTTCCCTCACTTTCCTACCTATGCCTTTCCCATCTACTGGTCGACCATCTTCGTAAAATGTAGTAACCTGATCCATAAAAAATAGCAGCAGTATGACGGATTTTGTATATAAATTCGAACAAAATTGTTAGCCTGGAAAATACGTACACAATAGTGGTAAAAATAGTCCTCCAGATTCGCAACACGGACTTCAAAATGATTGGTTTGCAGCGTTATCGTTTGTCCTTTGCGTTAAAAGTCCTTCCTGGCTATAGGAAGACGTTTAGGATTTGACATCTTCTCAACCGTTCCAGAACTCCCACCAATATCAGCCGGGACTGGTGGAGGTGGTGGCAACCCTGTGGGTTTAGCTCCCCGTGGTTCGCTAGATTTCATCTCTAAAAACTAAAAACAGATGCAACAAGTATTATAAGATATCTGATCAAAACAAAACAAAAAAAGTAACAAAAAAAAAAAAGTACAAGTAACTGAAAACCTCAAGTTAAATCATCAGATTTATGAGAAATCAAATTCAAATAATTACGAAAACTAACAAAAATGGATCAAAAGGAGTTAAATTATTCTAAGTGCCTCTTAGCCAACACAGTTAACCGAGATGAGATGCACACATTCAACAGATGATAATCACCAACACAACAACATAAATGAGAACATGTTATAACAGAAGGAAAACTCACATACCCACTGTGAAATGATACCCCTTAAATTAAAATCAGTTCATAAAAACAAAAATCAAACACACAAAACTAGCAAAATACAGAGAGAAAAAAAGCCGAACAAATAGGGTTAAGAGTTATACCCGTATCTTCAAGTATTTGTAGTTGAATCTTCCAAAATTTTCACTTCAATCTTCTTCTGTGAGTTTCAAACACAAAAATTAGAAATCGAATTTCAAGGGTTTACAAATCAAAGATAAATTTGATTTCTCTAAAAAGGGTATTTCATACCTGAGGTTAGAGATCTTCTAGGGTTTTTACTTGTACCAATTGAATCTTCTTCTGAGAGTTTCAAACTAAATGTAAAAATCGATTTGGTTCAGAAAATCAAAGATTCTGATTTGTAAAATAGGGTTTTTCATACGACTTTTTAGGTTTACAAAATCACAAATCAGTTGAAGACTTTTGGTTTAATCTCTGGTTTTGGTTTGATTTCTGGTTTCTTTTAATTTCTCTCACCCGATTTCCCTGATTTGTTTTGAGCAGAGAGGAAAGAATGCGAGAAGATAGATAAAAAGAAAAAAGACAGAGAAGGAAGAGATAATGAGATAAGGCGAAGAAAGAGTTTGGACTAAAAATAAAAATAAATATATTGTCTAAGTTAAGACAACCCAGAATAAATGGGGGGAAACTAAAATAAATTGTGGGAACTAATGCTAATTTCAAAATAGTTTGGTGTGAAAGAAAGATGTGGGGGGAAATTTTAGGGGCAAATAAATGTGAGGGAAGATTAGAAAATTGGCGAGGGAGGGAATTTTTAGGAGTTATGGAGGGAAATAAAATGGAATCAAAATGAAAACAAATGATAAATTGATATTGATATATATATAGAAGCTACTAGAAGGTCATAATTTTTAAGACACTCTTGAAAAATTTAAGACACTTATAAGAGTAACTGAAAAATCAGAATTAAAGCAACTCATATTTTCAATTTGAGACTCTTATATATGTGGAAGCACTAAAGACATGTATATGTGTCTCGAACCCAAAAATCAATATGTCTCAAAATGGGCCATATGGTGTAGTGTGCAGTGATGAAAAACTTTTACCTTCTATTGTTAAATCTCCAAAGTTAGAATTGAAACCTCTTCCTAGTCACCTAAAGTACTTGTACTTGGGTGACAATGAAGAGTTACCCGTGATTGTTTCTAATGAGCTTAGTGAATTACAGGAGCAAAAACTTCTAAGGGTGCTAAGGAAGCACAAGACGGCCATAGGATGGACAATTGCCGATATCAAGGGTATAATCCCTGCCGTTTGCATGCATAAGATTCATTTGGAGGACGATGCAAAGCCTACGAGGGAAGCGCAACGTCGTTTGAACCCCCCTATGATGGAAGTTGTGAAAAAGGAGATACTCAAGCTTTTGGAAGTGGGTGTTATCTACCCCATATCCGATAGAAAGTGGGTGATCCCGGTACAAGTTGTACCAAAGAAATCAGGTGTGACCGTGGTGGAGAATGATGAGAATGAACTTGTCCCAACTCGTGTGCAAACCGGTTGGAGGGTTTGTATTGATTATAGGAAATTGAATGCAACTACTAGAAAAGATCACTTTCCATTACCTTTTATTGATCAAATGCTTGAACGTTTAGCTGGACACTCTTATTATTGCTTTCTTGATGGCTATTCAGGTTATAACCAGATTGTGATAGCTTAGGAGGATCAAGAGAAAACCACTTTCACTTGTCCTTTTGGTACTTTTGCTTATCGAAGGATGCCTTTTGGCTTGTGCAATGCTCCAACTACTTTTCAAAGGTGTATGGTAAGTATATTTTCAGAATATGTTGAAAACATAATCGAAGTGTTCATGGACGACTTTAGTGTCTTTGGTGATTCATTTTACATTTATTTGAACAATTTGTCACTAATCCTTGAATGATGTGTTGAAACAAATCTTGTGCTTAATTGGGAGAAGTGCCATTTCATGGTAACTCATGGCATAGTTTTAGGCCATATAGTATCTTCTAAAGGCTTGGAAGTTGATAAATCTAAGATAGACCTTATTCTTGCTCTAACCCCTCCCACTACGGTGAGGGAGATACGTTCTTTTCTTGGTCATGCAGGTTTTTATCATAGATTCATCAAGGATTTTTCCAAGATAGCATCACCACTTTGTACCTTATTGCAAAAAGATGTGGTTTTTAACTTTGATGAGAAGTGTATGGCGGCATTCAATCGTTTGAAAGAACTTTTGATTTCAGCCCCCATCATTAAACCACCGGATTGGAGCAAGCATTTTGAGCTCATGTGTGATGCAAGTGATTATGGGGTTGGTGCGGTGCTTGGGCAGCGTGTGGGGAAGATACCTCATGCTATTTATTATGCTTCTAGAACGTTAAATGAGGCCCAAAAAAACTACACTACCACTGAAAAAGAGTTATTAGCTATTGTTTTTGCTTTGGAAAAGTTTCGCTCTTATCTAATTGGTACAAAAGTTGTTGTCTTTTCAGATCATGCAGCACTTAGGTACTTGCTTACAAAGAAAGAGGCGAAACCGAGGCTTATACGGTGGATTTTACTCTTGCAAGAGTTTGATATTGAAATCAAGGAAAAGAAAGGAATTGAGAACACCGTTGTGGATCATTTGAGCCGTCTTGCTGTAGACAAGGAAGCTATCCCGTTGCGTGAAAGTTTCCCGGATGAGCAACTATTCTCAATTGCGTTTGCGGAACCATGGTATGCGGATATTGTTAATTACTTGGTCACTAAACAAATCCCAAAGAACTTGTCTCGTGCTGATAGGGACAAACTTAAGAGGTTAGGAAACCAATATATATAGGATGATCCATACTTGTGGAAACATGGCAGCGACCAAGTCATACGAAGGTGCGTTCCCGAATCTGAATTTAACTCTATCTTGTCTTTTTGTCACTCCTATGCTTGCGGAGGACATTTTGGGCGTAAAAGAACAGCTCACAAGTTACTTGAAAGCGGTTTTTATTGGCCAACTTTATTTAAGTATGCACATATATTTTGCACAACTTGTGATAGGTGCCAAAGAACAGGCAATCTAGGTGCCCGAAATCAAATGCCACAAACTTTTATTCAATTTATTGAAGTTTTTGATGTATGGGGTATTGATTTTATGGGTCCTTTTGTCAACTATCATGGGAATTTTTATATCTTACTTGCTGTTGATTATGTCTCAAAATGGGTGGAAGCTAAGGCCACCCCAACTAATGATTCTAAAGTGGTTTCAGATTTTGTGCAAGCTAACATTTTTGCAAGGTTTGGAATTCCAAGAGCCATAATTAGCGATGGGGGTTCTCACTTCAAAAAAAAGTTCTTACAAGGATTGTTGAAGAAGTACAATGTGTCGCACAAGATTGCAACACCTTATCATCCCCAAACCAATGGACAAGCCGAGGTGTCGAACCGAGAGGTGAAATCCATACTAGAGAATACGGTGAATCCAACAAGGAAAGATTGGAGCGTGCGACTTAATGATGCTTTGTGCGCTTATAGAACTGCATACAAAACACCTATTGGGATGTCTCCCTTTAGGCTTGTGTACGGTAAACCTTGTCACCTACCCGTTGAGATTGAACATAAGGCGTTTTGGGCTATTAAGCAATGCAATTTGGAGTTAGATGGTGCTGGAAAACAAAGGAAGTTGCAACTCCAAGAGCTAGAAGAGTTACGCAATGATGCATTTGAAATCTCGCGCATTTACAAGGAGAAAACTAAGGCATTTCATGATTCTATGATTTCTAGAAAACAATTTTGTGTTGGGCAGAAAGTTCTTTTGTTTAATTCTCGTTTGCAATTATTTCCGGGTAAACTAAGGTCACGTTGGATTGGACCTTTTATTGTTACTAATGTGTTTTCTCATGGTGCAGTAGAAATTCGTAGCATATATACAGGTAAGGAGTTTAAAGTGAATGGACACCGGTTGAAACCATATTATGAGAACTTTACTTCCGAAGTTGTGGAAGGTGTGAACTTTGTGGAGGCATTCCCTCTGGAGGAGTCTTAGCAAACAAGGAGCACGTCGGGCTAACGACTTTAAACCAAGCGCTAAGTGGGAGGCAACCCACCGGTTTTGTATCTTTACCTTTATCTTTTTATTCTTTATGCATTTCCTTTTCGCTTTATTTTCTTTGTTTTTGCATATCATTTGCGGAATTTCCCACCTTGAACTTTCTTTGGACGATTCAATTTTACATTGAGGACAATGTAAAGTTTAAGTGTGGGGGAGCATTTATATGTTTGTATAGTTTGTTTTAGTGTGTTTTATGCATTTATAAAAAAAAAAATCAGAAAAATAGAAAAACCAAGAAAAATTTGTGCTTTTTAAACTCCGAAATCTAGAACTTGTGCCTTTAGGATGACACCATTAGTGGATGGAACCATTTTGAATGCAGGAGTTGAGGAACCGATTAACTAAAAGGGACGAACATAACTCAAAATCACAATTAACATGATAGTTGTTACCATATCTCGGAATATCACCATATCGCATTCTATTTTTATTTTTCCATATTTATCTATTGTTCTCTAAGTGCTTTGGTGGGTCACTAAACATCGACGTGTTATTACTGCTAGGATGAAATAGAGTGATTGAGTTACTTGAAAATGAAAAAAAAAAAAAAACAACAACAAAAGAGACCGACCAATTAGACCAAAACGGAATAAAATGACACTTGGGAATAGCAGTATGTGTGAAACGTAGTCCCTGTCTCCGTCGCCTAAACAAGCGTGGAATGCAGGATCCAAGGCAACTATCATGTACTTGCTGACAAGAATCATGCGCTTGGATCCAGTTTGATCCAATCATGTTGTCTAAAAAAATTAATAAAAAAAAAAAAAGTAAAAAAAAAAAAGTGAAAAAGAAAAGAAAAGAAAAAGAAAGGAAAGTATTATATTGGTTGAATAAAGTCACTCCTGGTTCCCTTGTATATGCTAGTGAGTTGATGTAGAATTCAAACCAAGTAGATCAATCCAATAGGTATAGGTTCATCTTGGCAGTGACCTTCAGACAGATATGGGAAACATCGAACACTTGTGAACATTCGCCAACATCTACATCTATATCCATCTTCTTAATCTTTTCATTGTGATTGTGGTTTGTTAGTTTCCGAGTATTGTGGCTTGTTCGACTATCTAATTAAAGCTTTACTAATATATGAATTGAATTTGTGGAAGGTACCTCCTCTTGTAGTCATTTTGGATTCGTTCATTGATTTGTCACAAATAGACGGAGTTGTAAATATAGGTTTTGTAGGCAGACCTCTTGTAAACCTTCACGAGACTAAAACTCGTCCACTAGGGACACCTAGGGGTTTAAAGGCTTGTTATTTATGCTTAAAGTGACAGTAGCCTCGACAAGACGGAGTTGTATGTATGTTTTAGAATTGTTTTATTTGATTTTCTCGAGGACTAGCAAAGTCTAAGTGTGGGGGAATCTGATAGGTGTCTAAAACACCGTATTATCTATCTATTGTTTATGCTTTCTTTGCTAGTTTTCTTGTAAATTATGTATCTTATGTTTTGTTTTTGAGTATTTAGGTACTTTGGAGTCATTTGGATCAAAAGGAGAATAAACATCGCGAAAGTCTCATCTCAAGTGCAACTGTGGTTGGAGGCGAATTATTTCTCATTATTTGCTTTTATTCCTTCATCTCTGTCTGAAAAGTATGTCGGCTTTAGTGATGCAAATAATTCGAAAAGCATGACAACTTTAGTGATGAAAAGACATTGAAGGGAAGAAGTGAATATGAGAAGTAAGAGACGATATCGTTGGCGATAGAATTCGAGAAGGGAAAAAGCGTCATTCTCAGGCGTCCAGTTGGAGCAAAAAAGGGCGGAAAAGTCATTTCACAAGAAAACATTATTTAGAGCACAACTAAGGATAAGGGGCTAGAAATTTGGTTAACCCTTATCAAGAATTGATCAACCATTATAAGAACCCCATTCTGGGGTGGTTTCTATTACTGGGGTGTACTCATCCACCCCAAATCATTACCTACACCTAAATTTCAGAGAAGCCATCATTTTTCTCTCTACCTGAAGTCGATGGCGGCTCCATCATTGGTCATAGGGAGGTGAGAAAATGGAGGAGATTAAGATGCAGAGTTGATGTGGAGTTTAAATGAATGATTTGAGGTTGATAAAGACACAGCAGATGGGGGTATTTGTTACTTTAAGTTCTAGGTTAACTCTCTTACTGATTTGAGGTGAATTAGGGATTCCAGATCGAGAATGGGTTTTGGTTGCTGGTAATTTGAGGAGATTGATGGAGCTACTGTGACTGATTGATGTCAAATCAGGGTTGGGTTTGATTAGAAAATGGTGCTGCTCATGGAAGAAAGTGGAGCTAGGGTTTGTTTTGAATCTGAGATGGGTTTGGCAGACGAACTTTGGTTGGTGGCATATGAACTGAAAGTGAGTTGCTGTTTTATTGTCCATGAGATGGTGTTGGTGGTCTTGATTGTGGTGGTGCTATTTAGGAGGAGGAGATGGTTGGCTGTGAAACATCTGGTGATATGGGTCTGAGTTGGAGTTATAGGTGGTGCAGCTGGAGTTCCTAAGCAAGATAGCTGAAAGAAATAAACTGGAATTGAGTTACGTAGGGAAGCTAAATTGGTGGTGCTAGTGCCATAGTTGTGATACAGGTTCTGGTGTTTTGAATTGGTGATTAGTGGTCACTGTAACTGAATGTGGATTGAGAAGGAGGAGAGTTGGGTGTGGTTTGTTCAGTGGAGGATAAGAAGGCCTGTAGGTGGTGGCATTGGAATGTTGCTGCAATGAAAGTAAATGGGGAACTGTAGGTGTGAGAAGAAATGGCAATGCAGTTGTGTTGTTGTTGGTGGACAGGTTATGCAGCTGATGATGGAACTAATTACAGGGAAGAATGGCTGTCCTGGTGAAGCTATAGAGTTGTTGTTGCTGCTAAGTGATAGTGTTGCAGTGGACTTGGTAGTTTACATGTGAACTGGAATCGCAGTTTTGCAGCTGTGAGCTATAGCAGGACAAGTTCGTGGCACGGGTGATGGAATGAGAAGAATTGAGCCGCAGAAGTGTAACTGGAATTTCAAGAGAATGGAAGTGCATATTGGGAGGTTTTTCTGGTGATGCTAGACTGCATTGAAGGAGGTATTGCAGGTGGTACTGGAAAGATGGAGCTGAATGTACAACTGGTGCCAAGAAGAACTGAGATGTGGCTTAGCAGCTGAATTGGCTAGGTTAGAAATGCTGTTGTAGATGGGGTTTTTGTTGAGAATTGGCTGGGCTTGTGTTGGAGCTAGTCATGGTTCCAGGTAGGTCTGCCAAGGGTTTGTATAACTAAGATGGAACTGCAGGGGCCGAGATGATGCTGCAGTTGACTGATTACCAGGAGTACATAGAGATCTTGGCAGTGCACATGAAGATAATGGTTGCAGGTATGAATTTCAGCTGTTGACATGAATTGCAAGGCAAGGAGGAACTGAGGTCTTGGTGGTGAATGCACAGGAAGGTGGAGTTTGGCTGTGGTGTTGGAGGTTTGCATATGGAGATGTTGAGAAGCAAAAATGGAGCTGGGTGTTGCAAGTGTGTAAAAACACATTGCAAATGAATGATGTAGCTTGCATGTAACTAGGAAGAAGATTGAAATGGGTTTTGGGGGTTGTGGCTATGTTTGAAATATCTCAGACTCATCTGAGACATGTGTTAATGGAGATGGTATATGCAAGAAATTGCAGAAGAAAACATGGCTGGCTTGTGATGGAGAGAATCAAGATAAGCTCGAGTTGGTCTTGCTGAGAGAATGGCTAGAGGCGTGGTGTTGTCTAGTGAAGCTAGAACTGAGTGCAAGCAGGGAGATGGAGATGTGATGCTGTAGAGAGTGGTGATACAACCATCTTGGATGTGTACAATGGTAAGCAGGGCCATCTGGGATGTGCAACAACTGCAACAACATTAGCCTTGGCAACTCAGCTCATTCAGCTGAGTCAGTGAGCTGACTCGTTGTGACTCAGATTTGACCCGGCTGACTAAAGTTTGACCGTTAGGTCAACGGTTATCTCTAACGGTGGACTGACGGAATATTCCGTCGAATATTCCTCCGACAGACAAAATTTTCAGGTGATCGGTGGCGACTTTCCGGTGCCGGATTCCGGCCAAGTTTCGGTCAAAAACCCAGTATTCCGGCAAGCGTTTTTGGGACAGATTTTCTACATGGTTTTCTCTCACACGTGGGCTTGGTGGATTTCTAACTAATGGACTTTGAAGACAAAACCTAATTTTGGAAGAGAGAAAAAGATATAAAAAGGAAGTTTTCTACACAATTTAAGATATACAACGTTTTATTCTATTCTTGGAGCTTTTGCAAAGAACTACTTCTAGGGTTTGCTTTCTTTTATGTTTCATCTATTTTCTTTGAATATTATGATGATGAACTCCATGAATATGAGTAGCTAAATACAATAATTGGTTATGGGATAAAAGTTGATTTCTTCAAGCATGTTATTTGATTCTATGAATTAGTTTTGTCTCAATTTTATCGTTTATGATTCATCGTTTATATTATCATATGATTTGAATGCTAGTTTGGTTGAGTCCGAAATCAATTGGATTTGTTTTCATATCTAAAGCTATATTAGGGTTTTCAATACGTAAAAGTTGTTATCTCTGATTTTTAGTAGCATCTTGTGGTTAATTCTTGTAGTGATACATCTTTTTAATCGCATATAAATCATAACCTTTGTTAAAACGAATTAGTGCTTTTACACGTTTATTTGCATCGATTAGTCTTATTTCATAGAACTTATTGCTCTTAGGGAGTTAAATCTAATTGTGCTTTTACACTTTAGGTTGCTTTTTAAGAATATTTCACATTAGCATCTTTCAATGTTGTTTGTGATAAAATCAGGAAATAAACGAGATACTCTTGCGATCAAGATATCTTAGGGCTTTTGATAATTGAGAGATTAAATACCAATTCTAATCATAGATGAAAAATACATGTTTGTGAATGATACTATCCCTTAACCAATATCTCCTCCTTATTGATTATTCCAACTATTTATTTTGCTTTATTTAGTATTATTACTTTGATAAAAACAAAAACACACCTTGGGTTAATTGGTTACATAAGAATCTGAAAATTGCATAACAACAATCGCCTCTCTGTGGATACGAACTCTTTCTTATCGAATACTATATTCATAATTAGTAAAGTGAGGAAGTGAATTATATTTTTGACGCATACGACACGCATCATTCTCTTGGGCTTTTGTGTTTAAGGACTATGAAGATGTGAACTCAGCTGATATTATGAAAAATTGGTGTAACATTTAATTTCATCCTAAATGAGATTGGTAGTCTGTTACAGTCTTATTTATCTTTTTGTTTGCCTTCTTTTTGTCAAGGTGGTATAATCCTGTTATACCCCCTCTTTTTTGATCTATGCAATCTTTTCTTTATCGATAAAAAACAAAATGCATTCGTTATGGCTTGTATTACTTATTCTTTTTGTATAATCTATTTTATTTTATTTTTTAAAAAAGGCTTTTCTTTTTCCAACACTTTCTAATTGAAGATTTCAACTAATTGAAAGGAGCCGATTTGAGCAGATCAAGCATCATAAATCACTCAATCATTCCTTGATCTATCATATGTAGGGATGTACATGGGTCGGTCATTTTTGGTTTCACGTAAAACCACCTGTAGTAATTGACGTTTAGTCCCATTTTTGTTGGGACTCAAAAACTTTAATCCTGTCCTTCAAAGCCTAGTACTAGGAGATCCTAAATTACCAAATTTAAAATGGGCCAGTCCTTTTTTTAACGATTTAATCCAAATCAATATTTTCCACTATCGAAAATACCCATCACTCATATTTCTTCTTCGCAATTCATTTTCTAATTTTTCATTTTCCATCAACTCTCGCGTGTCATGATCTCTTCAAAAATGAAATTACAAACTCCAAACATAGATCTGAGAATCAAACAAACAATTGATTGGACTTGATTCGTTATCATCTGTAACACCCCGTATTTTTAGCATGTCGCATGCTAAAAGATGAGACATGGCCTGAGATGAAGCTTCATCCAAAGCTTCCGTTGGTTGGTAAGAGGTAGATTGGCCTAAGGCCAATACCGCGCCAAAGTGGCGCATTATGTTTGGAATTTGGATGAGGGCCAATGTTGCATCATCATGATGCATTAGGCCAGATGGGTAGTGGCCTTGCGATGGGTGGAACGCAAAGATTGCGATGGGTGGAACGCAAAGATTGTGATGAATATTGAAACGCAAAGATTGCGATGAACAGTGGAACGCAAAGATTGCGATGGGTGGAACGCAAAGATTGTGATGAACAGTGAAATGCAAAGATTGCGGGGAGTTGATGAATGATTTTTGGTATTCTTTCCATACTTGTAAAAATGTCATTTTTACATATATAGGGAAGGGTAGTTGGTTGAAGGTGCATATGCGGACTATGCACCAAGTAAGCTTCATAGCTTAGCCGGAAGAGTATAAATGATGCCTAAGGCTCATTTATAGTTTCTTAGCCTTGAGAGAGGGTATTTGATGCTTAGGAATCAATATGCCATTCCACGGACCCGATGATGCATAATCATTGAGCATCATGACGGAACGGCCTATACGGACTAGGCCATTACCACTTTTGCTTGGCCACGGCCTAGCAAACGAGTTGGAATAAGTTGCTTGTCCCTTCGAGGATGAACTACGGTATGTGCTTGATTCCTTTAGAGTAGGGAAGGATACGTAGGCAGCCGCAATGAGTTGCATCATTGCCGATCCAGCACGTTGGCCCCTCATATCATCTAATCTCGGTATCTCGAAGAAAGAGATGATTGTGGCCATACCTGATGAGGTTAAGTTGCATGCCATTAAGTGGATGCTCATACTTCCTATCAAGCTACAAAGAGTTGGTAAGCGAGGTGACATAGGAAATGGCAAGGGCTTGGTGCGGCCTATGCCTAAGTCCACGGCTTATGCCTTAAGTTTGGACAAGACACGGCGGTATGACGATTGCTCATCTAGCTAGGAAATTCAGTGATGAATTCCCTACGCTGAGGCAAAGCCAGAGGTGCATGTGAAGTGCGTTGGCATTGGCCTTATGGCCTTAAACCCTTTTGCAGAACAATGGTAAGTTGGAAAGGTGTGGAAGCTTAAATAACTGAATCATGCTCCACGAGCATGATCTCAAGGGCAAGTGAGCGTGCATTTTCCAGGAGATGAGGCTCGGATCATAGCTTCATCAGTGGTGCATCGGGGGAGTTGCAGCCTGCGGGGAGACGCGCCGAAGGCGTAATTTTCCGGTCCGTCACAGATGGTATCAGAGCAGGTTCCGAGAAAACACTAGGGACTTGTGCGGAGTGGACTTGTCCAAGAGTATTTTCCTTAATGGAAAACTTAAAGTTGGAGAGTAGGCCAACTTATGCGCGGGAAAGATTTCGTAACTGCTGGACCAGTTACTTTGCAAATCGAGTTGAGCTTGTCCATGTGCTGTGAGTTTTCCAGGCCTCTGTGGCACCCCGCTTACGAGCATCCGGAAGACTGTCTAGGACGGTGGGTAGACAATGGGACTGATCATCCCCACACATTGGAAACTGTCCAAGGGTGTGCGTTGTCAGGCCCGGCTAGCATCCCACTTACGAGTGGCAACCTGGATGACCGCCAGGGACTTTGGGCAATTGGAATACTGTTCCACACAGTACAGTTCTGAAATCTTGTCATTCAGATTACATCTTTCAACTTGTGAACCTTAGGTATTCCTGGGTGGTAGTATGGGATACTATTCAGGATACCTTGTCAAGTTATCCTCTTGGCATTGGCCAATTGCGATTCTTGGTATCGTTGTGGGCACTTTTTGGATTCCTGGGAAGGTGGTATGGGACATGTGCTCAGAAGGTCTAAATTGTTGTTCATGACAACTTGAAGAAACCCGTGATTTCTGAGCATCTGGTATGGGACTTTTGCTCGGGAAATCCAAACCGAAGAGATTGTCCACAATAGTTTTTATTTGGAATTTCGAGGACTAAATTATTTTAAGGGGTGAAGAATGTAACACCCCGTATTTTTAGCATGGCACATGCTGAAAGATGAGCCATGGCCTGAGATGAAGCTTCATCCAAAGCTTCCGTTGGTTGGTAAGAGGTAGATTGGCCTAAGGCCAATACCGCGCCAAAGTGGCGCATTATGTTTGGAATTTGGCTGGGGGCCAATGTTGCATCATCATGATGCATTAGGCCAGATGGGTAGTGGCCTTGCGCTGGGTGGAACGTAAAGATTGCGATGGGTGGAACGCAAAGATTGCGATGAATAGTGAAACACAAAGATTGCGATGAACAATGGAACGCAAAGATTGCGATGGGTGGAACGCAAAGATTGTGATGAACAGTGAAATGCAAAGATTGCGGGGAGTTGATGAATGATTTTTGGTCTTCTTTCCATACTTGTAAAAATGTCATTTTTACATATATAGGGAATGGTAGTTGGTTGAAGGTGCATATGCGGACTATGCACCAAGTAAGCTTCATAGCTTAGATGGAAGAGTATAAATGATGCTTAAGGCTCATTTATAGTTTCTTAGCCTTGAGAGAGGGCATTTGATGCTTAGGAATCACTATGCCATTCCACGGACCCGATGATGCATAATCATTGAGCATCATGAAGGAACGGCCTATGCGGACTAGGCCATTACCACTTTTGCTTGGCCACGACCTTGCAAACGAGTTGGAATAAGTTTCTTGTCCCTTCGAGGATGAACTACGGTCTGTGCTTGATTCCTTTAGAGTATGGAAGGATACGTAGGCATCCACAATGAGTTACAACATTTCCGGTCCAGCAGGTTGGCCCCTCATATAATCTAAGCTCGGTAGCTCGAAGAAAGAGATGATTGTGGCCATACTTGATAAGGCTAAGTTGTATGCCAGTAAGTGGATGCTCATACTTCCTATCAAGCTACAAAGAGTTGGTAAGCGAGGTGACATAGGAAATTGCAAGGGCTTGGTGCGGCCTATGCCTAAGTCCACGGCTTATGCCTTAAGTCTGGACAAGACACGGCGATATGACGGTTGCTCAGCTATCTAGGAAATTCAGTGATGAATTCCCTACGCTGAGGCAAAGCCAGAGGTGCATGTGAAGTGCGTTGGCATTGGCCTTAAACCCTTTTGCATAACAAGGGTAAGTTGGAAAGGTGTGGAAGATTAAATAACTGAATCATGCTCCACGAGCATGCTCGCAAGGGAAAGTGAGCGTGCATTTTCCAGGGGATGAGGCCCGGATCATAGCTTCATCAGTGGCGCACCGGGGGAGTTGCGGCCTATGGGGCGACGCGCCGAAGGCGTAATTTTACGGTCCGTCACATATGGTATCAGAGCAGGTTTCGAGAAAACACTAGGGACTTGTGCGGAGTGGACTTGTACACGAGTATTTTCCTTAACGAAAAACTTAAAGTTGGAGAGTAGGCCAACTTCTGCGCGGGAAAGATTTCGTAACTGCTGGACCAGTTACTTTGCAAATCGATTTGAGCTTGTCCATGTGCTGTGAGTTTGCCAGGCCTCTGTGGCACCCCGATTACGAGCATCCGGAAGACCGTCTGGGACGGTGGGTAGACAATGGGACTGATCATCCCCACACGTTGGAAACTGTCCAAGGGTGTGCGTTGTTAGGCCCGACTAGCATTCCACTTACGAGTGGCAACCTAGATGACCTTCAGGGACTGTGGGCAATTGGAAATATGTTCCACACAGTACAATACTGAAATCTTGTCATTCAGATGATATCTTTCAACTTGTGAACCTTAGGGATTCCTGGGTGGTAGTATGGGATACTATTCATGATACCTTGTCGAGTTATCCTCTTGGCATTGGCCAATTGCGATTCTTGGTATCGTTGTTGGCACTTTTTGGATTCCTGGGAAGGTGGTATGGGACATGTGCTCAGAAGGTCTAAATTTTTGTTCATGACAACTTGAAGAAACCCGTGATTTCTGAGCATCTGGTATGGGACTTTTGCTCAGGAAATCCAAACCGAAGAGATTGTCCACAATAGTTTTTATTTGGAATTTCGAGGACGAAATTATTTTAAGGGGTGAAGAATGTAACACCCCGTATTTTTAGCATGGCGCATGCTGAAAGATGATCCATGGCCTGAGATGAAGCTTCATCCAAAGCTTCCGTTGGTTGGTAAGAGGTAGATTGGCCTAAGGCCAATACCGCGCCAAAGTGGCGCATTATGTTTGGAATTTGGCTAAGGGCC
Organism: Papaver bracteatum; assembly: GCA_023529315.1. Classification (NCBI taxonomy): domain Eukaryota; kingdom Viridiplantae; phylum Streptophyta; class Magnoliopsida; order Ranunculales; family Papaveraceae; genus Papaver; species Papaver bracteatum. Next base: position 1,058,015 of record JAJJWX010005204.1, read on the forward strand.
AATGTTGCATCATCATGATTCATTAGGCCATATGGGTAGTGGCCTTGCGCTGGGTGGAGCGCAAATATTGCGATGGGTGGAACGCAAAGATTGCGATGAACAGTGAAACGCAAAGATTGCGATGAACAGTGGAACGCAAAGATTGCGATGGGTGGAACGCAAAGATTGTGATGAACAGTGAAACGCAAAGATTGCGGGGAGTTGATGAATGATTTTTGGTCTTCTTTCCATACTTGTAAAAATGTCATTTTTACATATATAGGGAAGGGTAGTTGGTTGAAGGTGCATATGCGGACTATGCACCAAGTAAGCTTCATAGCTTAGCCGGAAGAGTATAAATGATTCCTAAGGCTCATTTATAGTTTCTTAGCCTTGAGAGAGGGCATTTGATGCTTAGGAATCACTATTACATTCCACGGACCCGATGATGCATAATCATTGAGCATCATGACGGAACGGCCTATACGGACTAGGCCATTACCACTTTTGGTTGGCCACGGCCTAGCAAACGAGTTGGAATAAGTTGCTTGTCCCTTCGAGGATGAAATACGGTCTGTGCTTGATTCCTTTAGAGTAGGAAAGGATACGTAGGCAGCCGCAATGAGTTGCAGCATTGCCGGTCCAGCACGTTGGCCCCTCATATCATCTAAGCTCGGTAGCTCGAAGAAAGAGATGATTGTGGCCATACCTGATGAGGCTAAGTTACATGCCAGTAAGTGGATGCTCATACTTCCTATCAAGATACAAAGAGTTGGTAAGCGAGGTGACATAGGAAATGGCAAGGGCTTGGTGCGGCCTATGCCTAAGTCCACGGCTTATGCCTTAAGTCTGGACAAGACACGGCGGTATGACGGTTGCTCAGCTAGCTAGGAAATTCAGTGATGAATTCCCTACGCTGAGGCAAAGACAAATGTGCATGTGAAGTGCGTTGGCATTGGTATTATGGCCTTAAACCCTTTTGCAGAACAAGGGTAAGTTGGAAAGGTGTGGAAGCTTAAATATCTGAATCATGCTCCACGAGCATGCTCGCAAGGGAAAGTGAGCGTGCATTTTCCAGGGGATGAGGCCCGGATCGTAGCTTCATCAGTGGCGTACCGGGGGAGTTGCGGCCTGTGGGGCGACGCGCCTAAGGCGTAATTTTCCGGTCCGTCACATCATCGGTACGACAATACCATTTTTTTCTGAAGATTACTCAATCCAGGGGAAAACTTGATGAGATTTCACTTCAACATTGAAGAGGTCATCGTTGAAAGTGATTGGAAAGATAAGTACCTATTTTTATCATTTATTTTGATCTCAACTATTAATTTATGAATCGATTTCAGAATTTTATGTACGATTTCAAAAACCTAAATATTTAGGTTTCATTTTTAATTCGCGAGGTGATATAGACGATCAGATTGTTTACAATTTATATGATTCAATTTAGGTGATATAGATGATCAGATTGTTTACAATTTAGATGATTCAATTGCGGAAAATTTTATCTAGGATATAGACGATCACATTCGAAATATAAATTAGTTATTTTTACTAAAGACGCATATTGCATTTTTTCTTTGAACAATAAAATGTATTGTTCTACCTATTCAAAAATAAATGGTTAAATAGTAATCCTGTCTTTTGTAGCTGAAACTCTTTATGTTTATGTGATGTGCCTTTTTATTTGAAGTTTGTTGGTTTTATGTGATATGCTCAGTCTCAAGATAGAGATTTTGTATTAAAAATTTCTGACTTGGAGATCTATAATGAGACAGTCATGGAAAAACTGGGGTGTACATGTGAAAAAAATGACTCCATAAGCTTATGCTTGGGTAAATAAACGGGGTGTACAAACTGGTACACATGTGGAGATCCATAACTCTTCTCAGTAATGTGAAAATGATTCATGGTAGCTTTAGAAATAGGGGCTTGGATTTATAAAATTTTGTCAAATTATTTATCCCAAGTAATTTCTAATGCTACATCTGCAAGTACGAATATCTTATTAACAATATGTGATTTTTAAGATGATACCAGGGACTTGCATCTACTTTAGGCCATATTTATATACATGGAAGTAGTGTCTTATCTATTTTATTTCAATATTTTAATATAGAGCCCTATTAATTTCTTATTGGTAACAGTTCACAGTAGTGAACTGCATTTTTTTCGATAGTTATTTTAATAATCACTTTAGCCTATTTTCTTTGAACACTGATTAGAAGAAAATATTTTAGTACCAGTTAGACGTATCTTAAGTGAAGATATGGTATGTGGTTATTAGGTAGCTCATATTTTTCTGGATGCTTGTAATTGTAAAGTAAAGACATTACATAATAATTCTAGTTTATTTTACAAGAAATGAAACCTTATGATACCCTACTGGATTTATTTGGCTATTTAATATTTTCAATAATTGATTACTTCTAGTTAAGATTTGTATTCTCTTATCTACTCATGAATGTTTGATATACTTGGTGGTAGTTTACCATATAGTAGCGGCAGCTTGGAAATTCCATATTTAATTGGTGGATGAATTTTACCATAGTTAATGTTGGTGTACATAGTTGTACACCTGTTGCTTATTAACGTGCACATAGTTGTACACCCATTGATTGTTAATGCCATGAGAAGAATATTATTCATAGATATATAGTTTTACACATATCATTCTGTTGATGGTGGTTTTTAGACAAAGGGTAAATTGTAAAACCCCGAATAACCTAATGTCACCGGTGACACATTTATTAGAACATTTAATGCATGTAGTCAGTAATTAATGGGGGTATTTTTTTTTTCAAATTTGGGTTACAACGAGCGAAACCCTAATTCCCCTCCGTGCCAATGGCAAGTCATGCCAGCCACACCTAGCCCAAGCTAGTTTCTCCATGCCAAACGCACATGCCTTGGCCCTAACTATGCTGGTCACACCAACCGCGCCAAAGCATGCCAACCATGATAGCCGCACCCCTGTGCCAACGGAAAATCATGCCAGACACACGCCAAAGCATGCCCACCATGCTAGCCGCACCTCTGTGCCAATGGAAAATCATACCATCCACACCTAGCCCGAACTAGCCGCGCCATGCCAAACGCACTCTGCCTTGGCCCTAGTTATGCTAGTCACACCAACCATTCCAAAGCATGCCAAACATGATATCCGCATCCCTGTGACAACGGAAAATCATGCCATCCACACCAAACGCGCCAAAGCATGCCCACCATGCTAGCCGCACCTCTGTGCCAATGACAAATCATGCCAGCCACACTTAGCCCGAGCTAGCCGCACCATGCCAAACGCACTCTGCCTTGTCCCTAGCTATGCTAGTCACACCAACCGTGCCAAAGCATGCCAAACATGCTAGCCACACTTTTGTGCCAACGGAAAATCATGACAGCCACACCAAACGCGCCAAGGCATGCCAACCATGCCAGCCGCACCTCTATGCCAATGGAAAATCATGCCAGCCACACCTATCCCGAGCTATCCGTGTCATGAAAAACGCACTCTGCCTTGGCCATATCTATGCTAGTCACACAAATTGCACCAAAGCATGCCAAACATGCTTGCCGCACTTTTGTGCCGATGGAAAATCATGTCAGTCACACCAAACGCGCCAAGGCATGCCAACCATGCCAGCCGAACCTCTATGCTAATGGAAAATCATGCCAGCCACACCTAACCCAAGCTAGCCGCGCCATGCCAAACATACTTTGCCTTGGCCCTAGCTATGCTAGCAACTTTCCCTACCAAGCCGCTATGCCATTGGCACATGCCAAAGTAGCGCCCGCGCCCTAGGCTTGCAAACCGTGCAACCTAGGATAATATGGCCGTGCGTTCCATTGGCACATGCCAACACGCACCGCTAGCCACTTTCCCAGCTGCTATGCCGTTGGCACATGCCAAAGTAGCGCCCGCGCCCTAGGCTTGCAAACCGTGCAACCTAGGCTAATATGGCCGTGCGTGCCATTGGCACATGCCAACGCACACCGCTATCCACTTTCCTAGCCGCTATGCCATTGACACATGCCAAAGTAGCAACCGCGCCCTAGGCTTGCAAACCGTGCAACCTAGGCCCAAGTGTCCGTGCGTGCCATTCACACATGCCAACACGCACCACTAACAACTTTCTTTACCAAGCCGCTATGCTATTGGAACATGCCACAAGCTCCCCTTGAAGCTTTGGCATTGCCACTTTCACTCAAAGTGCAACCCACGACCAAGGAATTCCGCACATGTTATTGGCACATGCCACACGCTCCCCTAGCATCTTTGGCATTGCCACTTACACTCAAAGTGTAACTTGTGGTCAAGGCATTCCACACATGCCATTGGAAATTGCCACACGCTCCCCTAGCAGCTTGGCATTGCCACTTGAACCCAAAGTGAAACCAAATCTCGAGACATCAATACAAACTGGGGGATGCTTTATCAGGGTTTTGGTTTGGCGGTCACAACGGTCAATTAAATGGGTAAATAAAGGTGAAAACGTTTTCACTCTTAAACACGCCGGTTACCACCTCCTCCAATTTAACTACCCTTTATTTCCTTCCATAATGAGGCCAGGGTACGTTTCAATCTCAACTTGTATAAATAGGTTTCACCTATTTCTACCAGACAACAGGTCTCGGTCAGGAGAAAAATACAACACTATCAGAAAAAGCAACTTTGCAAGCTCTCCAAAAAGCTTTCATCTCTTCCAAGCTTCCGAAGCTTTCACTTTATGATACAAGTCGAGATACTACTCTCCCAGAATTATTCTGGCCTCAATACCTTTCTTTGCTTCCCTCCCCAAATCAACCCTTCTCCTCCACTTTGTGACCGAAGCAAGTCTGGAATGGCCATTTCTTGGTTTAGGCCGGACTTGTACAGATTGATCTCTCGAACCTAAAAAGTGCTCGACGTGTAGTACATTTGTTTAGGGTTTATACCAGTTTCTCACTCACCTACCGAATTTACCAAAATCGGCAGAAACGATTTTTACCCATAAACAATTGGCGACCACAGCGGGAGGATTGATCTATCGACAACAATGTCAATTTTAGACTGTCGATCTCGTTCTTCGTCCCATATATCCAGATGGTAGGGAAAGGCGACTCAATACAACTCAACTACCAGACAACTCGGTTACCAGTCGCGAAGACTACATGAGAAAACTGGGGACTCGCTAAAGATGTTACCAGCGACTGGGGACTTGCTAACAATGCTACCCTCAAGGACGACCTTCACATGAAAAGATCTTGCTTGCAGCAAAGGATTAATTAAGTTGAGTATGTATAAGTCAGACAAGATATACGATCTGTTTTTGGGTTCTCAATAAAACTGTCATACTATTGCGTCTTGTGCCGATCGCTAGCACACACTTTCATAAATATTCCTTTCAGAAAGCATAATCAGAGTTATATTATCAAAACCATTCATCCTAGAAATAATCTAATATCCTCAAAAGCTACAGGTTGTCTATCAAAACCGGTCGAACTTTAAACCAGACATCCAATATGTCTTTCAAAAACAAAAACCTAAATGAAAGTTTAGAAAAAACAGAGAAACATTCAAGGAATATCATCCAATATAGGTATGCTCTTCTTGGAGAAATTCACCTTTGCATCTTCAAGATCCGCTCTTTTTGTAGTCAACATCTTGGAAAGATTTTCGAGTTCTAACTCCTGTCGTGCAATCTCCCCTGCAGAAAGGATTTCGACTGCTGCATCTTTCAACTTCTGTATTTGAGAAAGGCCTTCGACAAACCATGAAGCGTTGAATTCCTTTTCTATACACACGTCGCGATGGTGCTCCCAGTTGGCAATGACGTCTTCAGAAATGGTGTGGCCAGTCACCTCACGCATGTCCTCGATAGAAGATAAAGCCTTTTCCACATGCTTAACCAGCGCAAATCGACTAGTGATCTTCTTGGTTGTGGCCATATATCCATACTTCTCCCAGATTATGGTGTACAACGCCTCATACTTAGCCAGCACGCTAAAACTTCCAACCAACACATGACCTGGGTAAGGAGCCAAGTACGGGGGATCGAAAATGGCGCCTGCAACTGGACCCACGACTTGCAAAGGGTATTTTTCCATGGAAGCAACCATCATGGAATCATCCACCGTTCGAACCACATCTGTTCCCATCAATTGGCCAACTTCCATCTCCAAGTCACCGGCAACGGTCGCTGTCACCAAACGAAAGTTTACGTGTGGATCCGCCCCAGAATCGTCTTCCGAACCGGATTCCTCCTGCAAACTTGAGTTAGACATTTTTCAAAAAAAAAAATGCGGAGGAAGAAAGAAAAGAAGCGCGAAAATCACCGAACTACTTCCCGAAAAAGAACCAGTGCTGCTGTCAGAAGAATCACTCTCACTTGTCGAACTTTCTTCTTTCTCTGGCTCATCACCGTTATGAGAAGGCTCAGTACAGCCGGAATTCTTTGAAGGAATTTCCATCTCCTGGAAACGTGCAAGGGCAGCGAAATCATTAGCACTACCGAAGCCCTGGTAGAAACAAGACACATTTTTTCAGCATAGATTCACATGTTTTGAGATAAACCAACAAGGAGGCGACACATACCTAGTTATTGGAAGAACTGAAAGACACGAGAGATGCAGGAGGATATTTTGAAACCGCCCGGAACCCGCCATCATGATTCTTCGTTCTCTGTTCCTTTGCATGGGGACTTTCCGAGTTTCCAGGCAACTTTGGCTTGAGATCTCTCAACATTGGATACTGCTTCAAAACTGCTGGGGAAGGTTTACAACGAACATTCTCCACCACGTTATTTAAAAAATCATGGATCACAAGGCACTCATCGTACCAGAACTCATTATAACCAAAAGTCGTCAAAGTTACTCTTCCCGTTTGAAAGAAGGGAAGGCGGATACCCGGCTCAAGGGCACTGGCATTGAGGGAGACACGCAATGAATCCTTAGGAACCACCAGCTGGTAAGCAAGAGGCACCCCTTGATCGAAACCCATGTGATGAGAGGCACAATCAATATTGTAAGCATCTATTCGGAAAGACCCCATAAAGAAATACATCATATAACCAGGCAGGCAGCTTTGAATAAACAAGTTTTCACCAACACTCAAACTGCTGTCAGAAGACAAAATCATATTCGGAGGAGAAGCAAAGGTGTCAATTTGAGTCACAGACCTATGGACCGGATCCCATGGGAGAAAACTTATTTCATGCGACTTATCGAGAAGACTAACCAACTCTTGGATGCCTGTTCACCCATCGAAGAATTCGGGAGCCGCCCCAACTCACGGGAATCGAAGGCAACGGCTTCAGAGCGTACTTCTCGAAGTGCTCCCATAACCAGGCTTGTAGAAAAACAACATGCACATATGAATCCACTTTCATGAAACCATTCGAAACTCGCATGTTCGCAACTAGGTGGTCCAGATGCACATACAGGGAACCGAGGAATAGCTTGCCAATGGGAAGAACTTAACCTTTTTCCAACTTCATGGCAATCACTAGCAACTCTGGTATTATTTCCTTCTTGCCAGAACTGTAACACCCCGTATTTTTAGCATGGCGCATGCTGGAAGATGCGCCATGGCCTGAGATGAAGCTTCATCCAAAGCTTCCGTTGGTTGGTAAGAGGTATATTGGCTTAAGGCCAATATCGCGCCAAAACGGCGCATTATGTTTGACATTTGGCCAACAACTAATTCTCGTGTCAAAGGATGCGTTTGGCTAAGGGAAAATATTGGGTGACAGGTAAGGCACATCGCGTATGCATATTGGTTAAGGACAATATGACATTAGTTGGAAGTTACATTGGCCAAGAGCCAATCTCACACCAAAGGTGCTTCAGGACAATTGGGTAGATGGCCTTAAGAATGTACAACCAACATGGCTGGATATCGGGTTGGTAATGCAAAGCCAACACGGCTGGGCATGGGAGTGGCCTACGGGCCAAAGCTAGAGTACAACCATCCTGGCTGAACATCGAGTTGGCATAGGAACTGGCGTGTGAGCCAGAATTGAATGTACAGCCATCCTGGCCGGTTATTCAGGAAAATACATGGCAATGACCATTAATAGTGAAACGGGGAGTTGATGAATGATTTTTCCTACCCTAATCAGAAATCTAAAAATGTCAAATAAACATATATAGGGAAGGGTAGTTGGTTGAAGGTGCATATGCGGACTATGCACCAAGTAAGCTTCATAGCTTAGCCGGAAGTGTATAAATGATGCCTAAGGCTCATTTATAGTTGCATAGCCTTGAGAGAGGGCATATGATGCTAAGGCTTCACTATGCCATTCCACGGACTCGATGATGCATCACTTGGATGTATTTGACGGAACGGCCTATACGGACTAGGCCATTACCACTATTGCTTGGATACGGCCTAGCAAACGAGTTGGAATAAGTTGCTTGTCCCTTCGAGGATGAACTAAGGTCTGTGATTGATCCCTTTATAGTAGGGAAGGGTATGTAGGCATCCACAATGAGTTTCAGCATTGCCGGTCCAGCACGTTGGCCCCTCATATCATCTAAGATCGGTAGCTCGACGCAAGAGATGATTGTGGCCAAACTTGATGAGGCTTAGTTGCATGCCAATAAGTGGATGCTCATACTTCCTATCAAGTTATAAAGAGTTGGTAAATGAGGTAAGGTAGGAGATGGCAAGGGCTTGGTGCGGCCTATGCCTAAGTCCATGGCTTATGCCTTAAGTCTGGACAAGACCCGACGATATAATGGTTGCTCAGCTAGCTAGGAAATTCAGTGATGAATTCCTTATGGGGAGGAAAATCCGGAGATACATGCGAAGTGAATTAGCATTTTCCTTATGGCCATATACCCTTCTGCGGACAAGGGTGACTTTGGAAAGGTGTGGAAGCTAAGTTAGTTGTATCATGCTCCACGAGCATGCTTGCAAGGGAAAGTGAGCGTGCATTTGCTTGGGGATGAGGCCGGATCGTAGCTTCATCATGGCGCATCGGGAAAGTTATGTCCTGCGGGGCGACGCACCAAAGGCGTAATTTTCTGGTCCGTCACAAGAACCGTCATCAAAAATGTCTCTAGACAACCAGAGAGCCAAAAATGCTGCAACGTGAAGATCACTGCTTTTCTGTTTAGATTCCAGCTCGTCCGGAAACCATTGAGATATCCACCAGCCGTAAAAGCACCTTTCATCCTTTTTCCGGACAAAATCCTTTGACTTCGCAGTGGAGTCTTTTCGGGCGAAATCTCCCAACTTAGCGGCAAGGTCATCCCGCATCTTCTCCTTATCTTCAGATAATTGGATGTTAAGATTCCAGGTTACCGGAAGATTCAGCAAGAGACCCACACTCTCCAAGGAGAAAGTTATTTCACCGCATCTACATATGATCGTATGAGTGTCTAAACACCATCTAGAGATGAAAGCAACCAAGCCCGGGATATCCTTCATAATCTGGAGACTTACTGAAGCTCTGACATCATCAATAATCTGCGCTCTAGTCAAGTTGGTATTTATGTGCTCCTTACTCACCATGAACTCAAACCATCTATCAAAAGAACGCAATGGGCTTTGACACATCCTGCAATCAATGTTGGAAGAAGAATATACCCCTTTATGAAGACAAAACCGTATGGTGTTCTCTGGGCGAACCGAACGTGTCTTCTTTTCATCTTCACCACCGGTTAACAAAATTGGCACGAAATCTGGATGATTCTTCCGAGCAGGGGCGAAGGGTTTGGCAAAGAATTCATCATCCGTGTTTGGTTTGGAATTATCAACATCCTTCGATGAAGCAAAATTTTGTTCAGGTAACATCTTGTCGGATTTCTTCATAACAATTTGGTAACAAGATATCTGCACAAAAAAAAAACGGAGAAAGACAAAATTATATCCATGACACATAACCGCACCCAACAAAAAGAAAGACTGGAAAACGAAAAAAAAAAAGTATTCTCCACGGGTTCAAAACTGCACGCGCAATATTTTCTTCGGGTCCGAAATTCATATATGCAATATTTCCTATGGGTTCGATATCATATGAAGCACATATACAGTATTCTTCTTAGGGATTCATATACAGTATTCTTCTTCGGGTTCAAAATTATATACGCAATATTTTATACGGGCTCAAATGCGTCTGCAGTATCCTTCTTCGGGTTCAAAATTATATACACAGTATTTTCTACGGGCTCGAATGCGTCTATAGTATCCTTCTTCGGGTTCAAAATTATATATGTAGAATTTTCTACGGGTTCAAATCATGTATGCAGTATTTTCCCTGGATGCATATATACAATATTTTCTACAAGAAGCACGCCAAGAAATCATATGCGCAACATCATTGCAAGGATTATAAAATAAAAATGCATACTGTTAGGGTTTGCACTTACATAAAAAGGGAAACAAGAGAAGTATTGGAAGACATACCTGGAAGCCGGTTTTTCTTCGTGACTCTTCTGCTAAAGTGAAAGGATGAAAGAACAAAGTGCAATATGAGAGAAAGGGATTTTATATATAGGCGTGAAGATTCCGAAATAGGGAAGGATTTCCCTTTACCAAAATCGTGCGCATAAGGAATGGACCCACAAGGGCGCCCAACTTCCCAATGTCGCCCAAGTTACACCGGGCCCACCAATTGCGCCAACTTCCCAATATCTCCCAAATTGCACCGGTCCCACCAATTGCGCCAACTTCACAATGACCTCCCAAGTCGCGCCAGCTAGCACGCTCAGCTTCCCAACCTTGCGCCGGTCCCACCAGCTAGCACGCTCAGTTTTCCAACTCGCGTCAACTTCTCAATGCCGCTCAGCTTCCTGTCTCTCAATGATGCCGACTTCCCAATTGTGCCAGCCTCCCAATTTGTGCAAAACTGTCAGAGGAAAGGATTCCAAATCCTATCTATAAAAAAGGTCAGACGAGCCTCCTAAATTCTCTTTATGATTCACTGATGATAGTTTGTCACCATCTTATGCTTACCTCGCAACAAAGCTCTTGTTCCGAGCTAAGCAGGGGACTTAATGTTGATGGTGGTTTTTAGACAAAGGGTAAAATTATAAAACCCCGAATAACCTAATGTCACCGGTGACACATTTATTATAACATTTAATGCAAGTAGTCAATAATTAATGGGGGTATTTTTTTTTCAAATTAGGGTTACAACGAGCGAAACCCTAATTACCCTCTGTGCCAATGGCAAGTCATGCCATCCACACCTAGCCCAAGCTAGCTGCGCCATGCCAAACACATTCTGCCTTGTCCCTAGCTATTCTAGTCACACCAACCGCACCAAATCATGCCAACCATGCTAGCCGCACTCCAGTGCCAACAACAAATCATGCCAGCCACACCAAACACGCCAAAGCATGCCCACCATGCTAGCCGCACATCTGTGCCAATGTCAAATCATGCCAGCGAAACCTATCCCGAGCTATCCGCGCCATGCCAAACGCACTCTGCCTTGGCCCTAGCTATGCTAGTCACACCAACCGCGCCAAATAATGCCAAACATGCTAGCCGCACCCATGTGCCAACGACAAATCATTCCAGCCACACCAAACGTGCTAAAGCATGCCCACCATGTTAGCCGCACCTCTGTGCCAATGGAAAATCATGTCAGCCAAACCTATCCCGAGCTAGCCGCGCCATGCCAAACATACTCTGCCTTAGACCTAGCTATGTTAGTCACACCAACCGCACCAAAGCATGCCAAACATGCTAGCCGCACTTTTGTGCCAATGGAAAATCATGCCAGCCACACCAAACGCGCCAAGGCATGCCAACCATGCCAGCCGCACCTCTGTGCCAATGTCAAATCATGCCAGCCACACATATCCCGAGCTAGCCGCGCCATGCCAAACACACTTTGCCTTGGCCCTAACTATGCTAATCACACCAACCGCGCCAAATCATGCCAAACATGCTTTCCGCACTTTTGTGGCGATGGAAATCATGCCAGCCACACCAAACGCGCCAAGGCATGCCAACCATGCCAGCTGAACCTCTGTGCCAATGGAAAATCATGCCAGCCACACCTAGCCCAAGCTAGCCGCGCCATGCCAAACACACTTTTCCTTGGCCCTAGCTATGCTAGCAACTTTCCCTACCAAGCCTCTATGCCATTGGCACATGCCAAAGTAGCGCCCTAGGCTTGCAAACCGTGCAACCTAGGCTAATTTGGCCGTGCGTACCATTGTCACATGCCAACACGCACCACTAGCCACTTTCCAAGCCGTTATGCCATTGGCACATGCCAAAGTAGCGCCCGCGCCCTAGGCTTCCAAACCGTGCAACCTAAGCTAATATGGCCGTGCGTGCCATTGGAACATGCCAATGCGCACCGCTAGCCACTTTCCTAGCCGCTATGCCATTGGCACATGCCAAAGTAGCGCCCGCGCCCTAGGCTTGAAAACCGTGCAACCTAGGCCCAAGTGGCCGTGCGTGCCATTCGCAGATGCCAACACGCACCACTAGCAACTTTCCTTACCAAGCCGCTATGCCATTGGCACATGCCACACGCTCCCCTAGCAGATTTGGAATTTCCACTTGCACTCAAAGTACAACTCGCGACCAAAGCATTCCGCATATGCCATTGGCACATGCCACACACTCCCCAAGCAGCTTTGGCAATTCCACTTACACTCAAAGTGTAACTTGCGGTCAAGGAATTACACACATGCCATTGGCACATGCCACATGCTCCCCTAGCAGCTTGGCATTACCACTTGAACCCAAAGTGCAACACACTACGCTCGTATTAAGAAAGCGTGAAAAGGAATAAAAGCGGTCAATTAAATGGGGAAATAAAGGTAAAAACGTTTTCACTCTTAAACACGCTGGTTACCATCTCCTCATATTTAACTACCCTTTATTTCCTTCCGTGATGAGGCCAGGGTACGTTTCAATCTCAACTTGTATAAATAGGTTTCACCTATTTCTACCAGACAAAAGGTCTCGGTCAGGAGAAAAATACAACACTCTCAGAAAAAATGACTTTGCAAGCTCTCCAAAAAGCTTTCATCTCTTGCAAGCTTCTGAAGCTTTCACTTTCTGATACAAGTCGAGATTCTACTCTCCCAGAGTTATTCTGGCCTCAACACCTTTCTTTGCTTCCCTCCCCAAATCAACCATTCTCCTCCACTTTGTGACCGAAGCAAGTCTAGAACGACCATTTCTTGGTTTAGGCCGGACTTGTACAGATTGATCTCTCGAACCTAAAAAGTGCTCGACATGCAGAACATTTGTTTAGGGTTTAAACCAGTTTCTCAGTCACCTACCAAATTTATCGAAATCGGCAAAAACAATTTTTACCCATAAACACATTCATAAATATATAATTTTGCACGTAATGTGTAAAGTGTTGATTATTTTGGACGACATGTGTAAATTTAGGGATTTGAATCAACTAACTTATTGGATCATTTGGGTATACATTATTTGGGTACATATGTGTACATTATGGTACACATGTTGCTATTAATGCACATAGTTGTACACTTGTTGATTGTTGATCTATACTTAGTTGTATATATGTTAATCGTTATTGTGCACATAGTTGTACACTTGTTAATCGTTAGCATTATCACTTTCCTATTTTACTAAAACTAGAATTTGTCGACGTACGTTGCGTATGTACATGCATCTCATATTTTGTTTGTACCGTTTTCATATTCCAGCATTCAACATTAAATATATCTATTGAGCATTGTCTTTTTTAATTTGTAGTTGGAGATGTCGTTGATGACGACAAGATTAGATTCTTATATCCGATTCAAATAAAAGGATGCCACATAGCAAATTGTAAGTGGCAGGAGAAGATGACTTCCATGATTTTTGGTGGAGGTGCACTAATGGTTGTTGTTCCAAGTCTGCAACAAGTTTTGTAGCTCTTACTGCATCTGATACTGATAGGTGTCTAAAACACCTTAATTTATATTTAGTATTTATGCTTTCTTTGCTATTTTTCGTGTAAATTATGTATCTTATGTGTGAATTTGAGTTATTAGGTGCTTTGGAGTCATATGGAGCAAAAGAAGAAGAAATCATCCAATTTGAGCCGAAAGGGCAAAAAGGTCATTTCATGGGCCAGTAATATTGGGAGACAAGTCAAGGTTAAGGGGAAACTCTTTTGAAAGAGCACTAAAGACAGACCAGTTGAGGTTGAGGGGCTATAAAGTGGCTAGCCCTTATCAGAAGTGACCACCTAATATAGGCACCCGTCTGGGGTGGATTCTATGTTGGGTATCTCGACCCAAACAACCCTAATGACTATACCCTAAAATCGAGAGGAGGCTGCCTCTCATTCATTTATTCATCTGATTAGCTGAGAGAGAAGCAGCCATTGCTGCTGTTAATCTGTGTAAGAAATTGAGAGACGAAATTGAGGATTAATGATGAGAGATCGAGCGGAATTACGAAAAGAGATCAAGAACAGAAGAATTGGGGTTCGAAGTTGTTAAAACTAGTGAGTTTCATGGGTTGGTTGTACTGTGGAAGATGGATTTATGGTTGAAATAGAAGAATGGAATCGAAGGATTAGTTGATGCAACGAAGATTGTGGGTTTTCACTGAATTTGTTGGTGTAAAGCTTGGGTTCGATTCAAATTACTGGAGTGAAATGTTGATTGCACCGCTATGATGTCGAGAAGATAGAAATTGGAGATGGAATCGATCGCTGCTGATAGAGATTGAGACGGACAAGATGATGATGTTGAATGGGTATGAGATCTGTTGCGAATCTGAATTCCAGATGAATGGATGCCGTAGCTGCTAGATGAGAAGTGCTGCTGACTGTAATTGTGACTCAGGGAAGAAGAAGTTTCAGAAATTGGGCTCCTGGAAGAATTGATGGTGTTGGTGTTTGACGAAGAGTATAATTGGAGTTCTCTGGTCTAAAAATTGGGTAGAGTTGAAGATCGAGAGGGGAGAGTTGATAGAGAAGTGGGTGTTGAAGCTACAACAGATGATATTGCAGCCGGTTTCTATTACAGGGAAGATGAAGTTACTGCAAACCTGAATGGGTTGTGAGTGAAATTTCCTAGATGTATGTATAGGAATTGTTACTGGAAGGAGTTAAAAATGGCTTGAAATTGGCCTGGGAAATGCTCTGTAAACAGCCGAAACTCGGCCGGTTTTCCACTCTGGAGATTTGACTCAGAAGATGACGATGATCCGATTCAGGCGTGTTGACTACGAGTTAGACGATCGATCCAGTACTTGACTCATCTGAGTAAGACCCAGTAAGATGAAGCTGACTTGGCTGACTCCCCTCCTTTGACCCAGATGACTAACGAAGACCGTTATCTTGACCGTTGACTTTGACGGTCAGTGACTGAATATTCTGTCGACGGAGAAGCATCTCAGTTAGCCGGCGGTTACTTTTCTATCCGGATTCCGGCCAAAAACCCAGTTTTCCGGCAAGCGTTTTTGGGACATAATTTCTACACGGGTTTCTCTCACTTGTGGGCTTGGTGGATTTCTATCTAATGGACTTTGAAGACAAAACCTAATTTTGGAAGGAGTATCCTTTATGGAAATTGAGAAACATATAAAAGAGAAGAATTTTCTCTAAACCTAGATAAAAATCATATCTTCTACTTTTGTTTCTAGGGTTTACAACATGATAGGGTTTCTATTTCTTCTTGTTATGAACTCCATTAACATGAGTACCTAATTTTATTATTGGTTATGGAATAGTTGGATTTCACAAAGCATGATTCTTTGATTCAATATATTAGTTTTGTCTCATATTTATCGTTCACAATTCTCTGAAAATATAGTTGTATGATTGACGTATTATAACATGATTTGATTGATTATTTTGTCAAGTTGCAAATTGGTAGAACTTCTAATCACATCTATTGCTAGTTTAGGGTTTATTATACGTAAAAGTGATAATCCTTGAATACAAGTAGCATAAATATGATTATAGTTTGTAGTGATATATTTTTATGATTATATGTGAATCGTGACCTTTGTCAAATTGAATTAGTGCGCTTTCCACGTTCAATTGCTTTGATTGGCCTGATTTCATAGAACTTAATGCATCTAGGGAATTAAACTTGATTAGTGCTTTTACACGTTAGGTTGTTCTCTTAGATAGAACTCATACTCGCATCTTTTAATGTGTTTGTTGATGACAAAAGGAGATTTGCGGGATATTCTTGCGATCAAGGTATCCTAGGGCTTTTGATAAAACTAGAGATTAAATATCAATTCTACTTATTGTTTTGAAAGCATGTTAGTGAATGAAAACGAAATCCTTAACCAATATCTCTTCTATTTGATTTGTTTGCTTATCTCTTTATTTGCTTTTATTTTACTATTACTTGCATAAAAATCAGAAAACCCCCGGTATTTTATATAGGAAACCGAAATAACTTGACGACCTAGTCCTCTCTGTGGGATCGATCATTTCTTTCCCTTGCTATATTTATATTTTGAGTAGTAATAAAGTGTAATTTATTTTTGACGCATACGACAGCGATCAGAGACTAAGGGAGAAAATAAAAAAGAAAGAAAAATTTTCCATAGTAAGTCTGTTTATTTTTGCTTCTATTTTTTACTAACCACCGGTTTGATAATGATGTAGTTGCAGAATAACCTACAACTACACCCTCAGTAGAATTAGTAAAAACTCATGAAGTTCTTGATGATGAATAAAAATTTTCTTATTAATGTTCTCAATTGATTACAAAGAAGTATCTAAATGGAACTAGAATAGTTACAACTTTCTCTATTCTCTTTCCTAAGATATTTTTTAACACTCACTAAAAGAACCTCCCGAATTTTACATTTGAACTCCTATTTATAGTAAAACTTATACAGCTGTATATGAGTTACGAAGTATCGCAACTCATACTCGCAAAATTATTCCATCCTCGCAAAACTTCATATTTCTCCGCGCTACTTCTATCATCGTATCATTTTATAACTCTTTTCTCCTTTACTTACTATGATACTCGTGAACTATTACCTTGCGATATTTAGTACCTACATCTTGCCTCTTCTCATGTCAATTCTACGAAGAAGAAATGTCATGAGAATCCCTATTCTCGTAAATTTAGTATAGTTATTACCACCCATCAAGTTCGCAACACGTCTTTTTACTTTTCCCTTATCTTTTTGACACGTTTCTTCGTAACCGTTCTTTTCAACCGTTCACGCTTACTCGTATTAATGAGTTTTTATCTTCATCAAACTCTCTTATAAATATTATCCTTTGTTTTTGCTTTTTATTTCTTATTCATCTTCTTCACCAGTTCTGCCTCTGCAATCTCTTTTATCTTTTTTCCTTTCTATTTTCCCTCTTATATTCAATGGCACCAAAGAAGAAAACTATTGAACAAA
The DNA here is from genome assembly GCA_023529315.1 of Papaver bracteatum. Lineage (NCBI taxonomy): Eukaryota > Viridiplantae > Streptophyta > Magnoliopsida > Ranunculales > Papaveraceae > Papaver > Papaver bracteatum. Next base: position 1,075,302 of record JAJJWX010005204.1, read on the forward strand.
TTAATGCGGAACTTGCTGATAGAGACCTTATTCTCTCTGAGATTGAAGGTTATGATGATAAATATTCTCTCTGTGTGAATCTCTTTACCAACTATGTTTGGGATGATCAGAAAATTTTAATCTCACGAGGTCAAATCCTCGCAGGTCTTCCTCTTTATGATGTCAACTTTCCTCTATTCTATGAGATTATTTCCCACCCCAATTTTTCTTGTGCCATTTACCAATTGACTGGTGATTGTATTCGCCTCTTAGTTGAATTCGCAAATCGTGCCGCTTTTGGGAAATATTTGTATTCAGTTGATCTTAGGAAACCTGGATTTGAAAATATGGAAATTGTTTCTGCGAATTATACAGTTGAGGGTTTCTTCAAAAATTATACACTAATTCCTACGAGGAAAGAAGATAATCGTTGGGGTGTTCGTCTTCATCGTAAAGCTAATATCGCAGTAGATGATCTTCTCATGCACGATATTGATTATGCTTCAGGAAATAATAAGACACCTCGTCGTTCTAATGAAGAAGATTGGTATAAGTACCCTTTAATATTATCGGGTTCTTATATTTTTGGGATAGTAGAACTTCTTGCGAACCTTCGTAATCGCCATTATCAACCTTGGGTTTTTAGAAATGTATGTACTTTTGTCTCCTTATCTTTTTGTTACCCTTTAATTTCAAATAAGGTAAGAAACACTCTTGTATTTTTCTAAACAATATATTGTTGCCTCTGTTTCTTATCCTTATTTGAATTTGCAGGTTCCACTTCTTCCTGAGATTGCTGCAAGTGAAAATAAGAGTTCTACTTCTTCTAAAAGGATTAATGCAAGACAACAAACTCTCCGTTCTGCGAAGGTTACCCAAGCTTCTGGTAGTCAAGATGATGCTCTTTGCAAAGGGAAAAGAAAACTTCAAGATGTTGTTTACGAGAGGAGAAAAAAGAAGAAACTCTCAACCAAGTCTCATTCCAATGTAATTTCTTCTAATGAGAATATTGAGGAAGATCTTGGTGATGAAGATGATAAATTTCCTGAGAAGGGCTTTAGTTCTGATTCCGATACTCTTTCTGATAAAGGAGATGATGATAATGATGTTGATGAAAGTGGAAATGAAGATTACAGTATCCCAAAAACTTTTGCCTCAGCAATGGTTAGCATCTCTGAGGCTTTCCTCCATTCTTCTCGTGGATTAGGAAATTCTCCTACAGCGAATGCTCGCAAACTTATTGCGAAGGCTTGTAAAGTTCCTACTGTAATTGATAATAACTCCCTCAAAGGAATTTCAAGATTCGTCTCTCCTGCTTCATTATATGCTTTAGGTAGCATGGTAAGTTTCTTCTCTATTCCTTGTTTATTTCCCTTATTTTGTTGATTTCTAACCCCTTTTTTCTTGTTTAGGTTGGAAGAGTTAGTTGTGCAGCTGCTTCTGATTGGGAAAGACGTCATTCTATCGCTGAGAAGAAAACTTTGAATCGTTGTAAGAAGTTAGAGGTTGAAAATTCAAGTCTCCGTCAGAAAGTAGAAGATTTGAATATTGATAACGCAGAATTAATATCCCGTCACGAAGATAATTCACAATCTGCGAGCATTGCAATTGATAATTCTTCTCTTCTTGAGGAGAATAATCAATTAAAGCTTGAAAATTCTTCTCTTCGTAATGATAAGAAGCAACTAGAAGGTAAATTCTTTGCGATGGTAATTATTTTGGTTAATTTTCCTTCGTAATTTGCTAACCAATTCCTTAATTTCTCTCCTTGCTGCAGAAAATTATGCGAAGATGAATAACGATCTGGAAACTCTCCTTGCTAATCGTAATAAGAAAATTTCTAACTTGAGATCTCAGCTTCTAATTTCCCAGCATAACCATAGTTTATATGTCAAGCGTTTTCGAGCTAAGATGACTCGCAAGATTTGCGAAGATAATGAAATTCCTCTCAAGAAGTACCATACGCTCCTTTCTGAAGAAATTCCTGAAGATACTCCATATCTAGAAATCTCTGAAAGTGAAGTTGAAAATGATAGTGAAGTTGAAGAAGAAGATCATTTTGATGGGAATAGATCGCCTGAAAAATAACTTCACTCTTTTTTTTTTGTATATCTGTTTTGTAACTTCACTCTTTTTTGTATGTCTGTTCTGTTTCTTTTCAATATAACACTTTCTTCTTGATTGCACTATGAATCAATCCAACAATTTCTTTTTCAAAGCTTAATTTGAATTAATCTTTCTTTGATGTTTGTTTCCCTTATTCGCATAACTTGATCATGTGGAGAGAAATAATATATCTTAAAGACTTAGCTTAGTATTCCTTTTCCCCTTATTATTGCTCTTCAGATGATCAACTCTTGCTGGAAGTATTAGGATATCCTTCTCAATTTATCTTACGAAGTTTTGTCTGATTGTGATTATGAATAAAAAGTCCTCCCTTTGAAGTATAAGAAATATGAGCCTTTTGCCTTTTGCGAAATGTTGCGAGGTAAATAATAAATCTCCCCTTGAAGTATAAGAAGTATGAAGCATACGAAATATGAAATATCCTTAAGAAGTATAAGAAGTATAAAATATCTTTGAAGAAGTATTAGCAGTATCCAATTCATGAAGAATTTCCCAATATATGAAGAAGTATTGTATGAAGAAGTATAATAAGTACTTAACCTTCGCAAAATTAAATATCCGTTGAAGAAGTATAATAAATATGATATACTCTTGAAGAAATATAAATAGTATTGAATTTGTAGAAAAATATTCAATATATGGAGAAGTATAAGAAGTATCTAATTCTCGTAACATTTTACGAGTATGAACTTATCTGTATTTGATTGCTATCAAAATCGCATCTTTTGTTAAGTCTTCATTAAAATTCTTCAATGATGTTGTCTTCTTTGATAGGACTTCTTGTAAAAATTCTTCAATGATATTGACAGAGCTGTCTTCTCTTCAAAATTTCTTGATGTATATTCTTGTAAAATTTCTTCAATGATATTGACGAAGTTGTCTTCTTTTCAGATCTTCATAATGTATATTCTTGTATAATTTCTTCAATGATGTTGATGCAATGAATTTCATTAATTTATGTGGTCTTATCATGCCTTCCTAAGTAAAGGTCTTATTTTGCAACCTCTTTTGTAGTAAATTTTTGTATTTGCGATAATATGACAAGTCTGAACATTCTTGCGAACATACAACCTCGTGACATTATCGTCTTGCGATGAAATCGCAGGACGTTCTTACACTTTCATGCAAAAACCCATTGATCTCATCTTAACTTCTTTGTATAGTATTTTAGCCTCTTCAGGAATTGTTGCGACAATATGACAGGCCTAAATATTCTTGCGAACGTAAAGCCCCATGACATTGTCGTCTTGCGATGAAATCGCAGGACGTCTCTACACTTTCATGTAGTGACCCATTGATCTCATCTTAACTTCTTTATTATGTTCTGCGAGTTCCTTATTCTTTTCTTTCTTTCTTTCTTTTTTTTTTTTTTTTTTTTTTTTTCGCAGAACTTCATTTGTTGCACAAATATGACAAGCCTTTATGTTTTCGCAAACAAGAAGCCTCGTGACATTTGCGTCTTATAGCACGTATCAGCTCCCTAATGGAGGGTGCTTCCCTTTATCTTCCCCCTGATTTCCCCTTCAAGGAAGCGTACATCGACCATACAAGGTTAGCTCTTCCCATCCGGTTCTTCCAACAACCAGCTTTTGATCGCAACCTCTTATCCTTTTTTCCTATAGGGCTTATAGTTACGAGGTTGCACCCTATGGGGTATCTTTGGGCCAAGTGCATCATTTGCCAAGACTTGTCAAAAATGGCAGATGTGGTTCAACCTCACCCGACACTCTTGACTCAACCGTGTACCTCGGCGCCTTGATCGTTTTCTGCACTTCTTGGGAAAGACAGTATGCCTTAGTCGCCCAACCTAAATCTTCTTACACCGCATTTTATATTGCGTAATGTCGCTAGATTAGGTGAGAATCCAAGGTGTCTAACCCGGATAGGTACCCCATTATTGGGTTGTACCCCTAAATTTTTACCATGTACTAAGGGCCCTTGGTGGTGTTCCGGTTACCCTTAGCCACGTTATAGGTACCCCCTTAAATGACGTACTTTAGGACTTTGCCTCTTACAAAATATAGCTTCGCGAACTAGGGTGTACGCCACAAAGGTTTGCCTGTATAAAATTTTCTGCGGCTCTCTTTCTTTTTTGGAGGCTGATCACAGATTGCGGTCTTTTATTCGCAAATTAATGAAATTTTAATCGGAATATAAATTCTGAAATTCATAACCTTTCCCAATTTCCTTCGAGCAAACAATATTCGTAAAATTTATCACGAAATAAAAATTTTGTTTTACCACATACCTTATTTCCACGAGCAAACATACTGATTACCTTCTTGTTTTATTATTTTCCTTCTTCTTTCTTCGCAAATCACAATCCCTTATTATCATCGTAAATTTCTTGTATGATTATCATCGTAACTTTATTCTCTTTTTCCTTAATCCTCTGCCATTAAATTTTCACTTCTTTTCACAGCCTTTGCTCTTTTTCTCCAATTTTCCTTCTCAGCAGTTTTTCCTTCGCAAACTTCTACTTATGTATCGTAACATTTCTTTCCCTCAGCCCAATCACCCTTGATAATTCCAATACCCTTCATATGAGGAAACTTTATGCACTGATGTAGAGTGGAAGCTACGCCTAGAATTCCATGAAGCCATGGTCTTCCTATCAAAGCATTATATGGTGATTCGACATCAACAACGCAGAACAAAATTTCAGTTCGCATTCCACTTAATGGAATTCGCATGCTCACTTCTCCTTTGGGCTTGTTGGAAGTTCCATTAAAACCATAAATTCTGTAAGTAGAAGGTATTAAATCTGCATCTTTTCCCCCCCATAGTTTTGTAAGCGAGAATAGAAGAGGATATTGACAGAACTTCCGTATCAATCAAAATCCTATTAAGACCAATTGATTCTTCCTCCATATCATCTTCGTTTTCCTCCATATTCATGTAGATTGCTAATCTTACTACCAATGGATTATCATGTGCTTCACAACCTTCTGGAATTTCAGGTGGCTTCAAAAGAAATTTCACGTTTCTGCCAATCTTCAAGTCGTGAAATTTTTGCGATGTTCATTACTTCCTTTCCTTCACCATCCCTCGCATATACCCTGCTTAACACATTATCATGAAAATCCTCTATGGTTTTATATGAATGAACAATGGAATTACAGAAAACATTCCTTGCTTTTGACCCCACTTCTATATGTAGGATTTCTTCTCCCTTTTCTTTTGTTGTGTTCTCCCTGCGAGTTATGGCTGGAGCCTGTGGTAATTGTTGCGACTGTGTCTGCTTAAGTAAAAATTGATTTAGTTTTCCTTGATCAATCATTCGCAAGATTATCCTCTTGATATTATGGCAATTATTTGTAGAATGTCCATGAAAATGATGATATGAACAAAATTCATGACTTCTTGGACCCATTGGTGGTTCCTTTCCCATGTTCCATGGAGTTGGTATATTCTCTACCAGGATAATTGCTTGCCATATCTTTTCTACACTTGTATTCAAAGGTGGCAACTTTATCTCTTCCCTTACCATTCTTTGACCTCCTTGACCATTGTTATAATTTTGTCTCTGGTTCCCTTGTCCAAAATAATTTTGCCTTTGTCCCCCATAATTTTCTTGTTGTTGATCTAGTCTTGGAATTTGGTTATTTCCTATTCGATTATAGAAATTCTTCTCTCTATCATACTCTTCTTGATCTCTACTGCCCATTGCTACCATCTTTGGCTGGCTATCATTGATTTTCTTCTCTTCTGAAATTTTTGAAGAAGTTTGTGAGGATGTTTGAGAAGTACCTGCTACTACATTGATTATTTTGGGAAGTAAATTTGCTCCTCCCTCTTGATTGCTAGTGTTTGCTAGTGTTTGCTACTGGATATGACTCCATACTATTTTGATTTTCCTCTAGTGTAATGTATTCTTCTTGCAATTATCGTAAATCTGTCATCATTATGGAATTCTTTCTTCTGAAGATTTGAACATATAATTGTTCAGTTGCGATCATCGCATTTATGAAGGACAAAATCAAGTATCTCTCATCCACACTCCCTGCCATATCACTGCGCATAGTCTTCCATCGTCTTACCAAATGCTTCAAACTTTCACCCACTCTTTGTTTTAAACCAAATACATCTTCAATACCAAGACGTGAAGAGTGATTTGTGATATATGCTCCAAGGAAAGTTGCTTGCAAATGACTGAATGACGTAATAGTGTTCTTAGGGAGTCCTTCGAACCACTTTAAAGCTTCCCCTGTTAAACTTGATGCGAAATACTTGCATAACATAGCATCATGATTCTCCCATTGTAACATGCATCTTATGTATGCTTTAATGTGCTGAATAGCACATGAAGTCCCATCAAAGATACTGGTAAGTGCGGGCAAATTGCATTTTGGTGGAATTCCTCCCAATTGTACTTCTCTAGCAAATGGAGTCCTCGCAGCTTCTTCTATTGCTTCATCTAATTGCCTTCTATCTCCTCCTCTTCTATTGTTTATCATCCCTCTCATTTCTGCTAATTCTCGAAAGATTCGTCCATTTGCCTCAGAATTCTCATCCATTGGTCTTTTTAATGCAGCTTCTTTTCTTCTACGTTCTTGCGCTTCCTCCCTTGCGATCCTTCGCATTCTATCATATTCTTCATTAATGTTTTCATTTGCATAATTTTGCAAATATCTTCTTTCCAAATTATCATAATTGTTCAGTTGCAGAGCATCTTGGAATTCTTGTTCTTCCCTTTCTATTCTTCTCATCCTTCTCATGCGAATATCAGGAATTTCTTCTTCTTCATTTCTCCTTCTTCTGTGATTTATTTCTTCTTGATTTGCTTGTACTCTGATTCGAGAGTTTGGTTCATTCCTCTCCATTTCTGTTTGTTGATTTACAATTCTTCTCTTAATTCTTTCATACTCAACATTTTGTTTGTTACGAGCCTCTTCATATCTTCTTACTCCATTCTCGTGATTGTTTTGATGTACTGCTTTGTTGTCTCTCAGTTTCTTCCATAAGTTGTTGTTCTTCCTCTCGATTCTGATTGTTTTCTCTAGGATTTGGTCTTGTTCGTAAATTCTCCATATTTTGTTCGTGGTTTGGTATTAAAATGAAATGATTCTCTAGATTTCTTTCACTTTGATTCTGCGCTTGTTCTTGCATATTATTTTCATTATTGATTATCGGTTAATATTGTCCTTCTCTTTCTGTTCTAACATTTGATCTTGCAACACTTTGAGATTTCCTTCTTTGTAGCATCTCATTTTCCATCCTCAATTCTTGATTTTGTCTTGTTAAATTGGAACGTTCTTCAGCTTCGATCATTCGTTCTTTTTGGATTCCTTGTCTCAATATTTCTAACATCTCCCTTTCTCTTTCAAGAATTGTTCCTCCCATCAACCTCCCATTTTCTCTGATTTGTGGTTCTCTATCTTCTTCTTCTGGTGTATTAGTTCTCCAAGTGTGTATACTCACTTGATCATGATCTCTTATTTGTTGAGCTTGATTTCTTCGATTACTCCTTCTCCTACTAGGTTCACCTATTATATTTGCTTATCCTCCTGCGAGTCTTACACTTCTTCTTACTTCAGTTAATGGTTCTGATATGTTTCTTCTTCTTGTCATTTTTTTGGTACAGGAATTCTTCAAATCCCTGTTTCTAGCGCCAATTATGTAGTTGCATAATAACCTACAACTACACCCTCAGTAGAATTAGTAAAAACTCATGAAGTTCTTGATGATGAATAACAATTTTCTTATTAATGTTCTCAATTGATTACAAAGAAGTATCTAAATGGAACTAGAATAGTTACAACTTTCTCTATTCTCTTTTCTAAGATATTTTCTAACACTCACTAAAAGAACCTCCCGAATTTTACATTTGAACTCCTATTTATAGTAAAACTTATACAGCTGTATATGAGTTACGAAGTATCGCAACTCATACTCGCAAAATTATTCCATCCTCGCAAAACTTCATATTTCTCCGCGCTACTTCTATCATCGTATCATTTTATAACTCTTTTCTCCTTTACTTACTATGATACTCGTGAACTATTATCTTGCGATATTCAGTACCTACAAATGAAAATCATGCCCAAATATGATTACTATAACATCCTTTTATGTTTTAGTTTCTATTGTCCTTGTTCAAATATTAGATTTACAATACTTTTTAAAATTTCTAGTATAGTTTATTGAGTAATTGGTTACTAGAATCCGAAATATCACTTTTGAGGAGTTCGTATTATTGTAAGCAAATGCTAGTGGATTTAGTAGAAGCTGCGGTGTGGCAGTCGTCCTCATTGCTTCTTCATGGTTGTGTTTTATAAATGTTTTTACCTCCTAGCCTAAACTTGTTTCCGGTGTACAGAGTAGGTGTTTGTAGGGGCGTACATATTAGTATACATATGTGGTTCCTATGTAAAAAATCATTTTGTGTCTGGTTATTAACAATAAATCTTCTACATATATTTTAGGGGTGTATATATTGGTGCAGTTGTTTAATTCCCATGAAAATAGTTTTGTGTGAGGTTATAAATGATCGATTTTATACATGATTTACAGGGGTGTACATATTGGTGTACCTGGGTAATTCCCATGATAACGAAGGTTTGTGTTAGGTTATCAATAATCGATTTTATACATGTATTTTAGGGGTGTACATATTGGTACACCTGTGTCACTATGAAAAAGTAGGTTTGTGTCCAGTTATCAATAATCAATTTTATGCATGTTCTGGAGGGGTGTACATATTGGTGCACCCATGTAATTCCCATGGAAAAGTAGGTTTGTGTATGTGGTTATGAATAATCGATTTTATGCATGTTTTTAGGTGTGTACATATTGGTGCATTGGTGTAATTTACATGAATAAATAGGTTTGGGAATGATGTTATTACTCTTGGTGCAATGAGGAATTATAGATGAACTGAATTCGAGTATGTTGCGTTGTAGTTGTGGAATGAGATAAGGCCGTGAATTGCAATGCAAGAAGTTGGTTGGCATTGGAGCTGCTGTCATATGCATTACAGGGGAGAATGAAGATTGTTGCAAGGTATCCGATGGATGGATTTGAAGAGTATGATGGTGTTGGTATATGTAAGAAATTGTAGAAGGAAACATTGTTGGTGCTAGAGTGTGGTGACCTGAACTGAGTGCAAGAAATGGATGGAGCAACAGAAGGGTTATGCCCTGGTAAATATGAAGCCATCCATGCCTTGTTGGTGCTCGAATAGCTTGTCAGTTTCACAAAACTGACAGGATATAAAGTAATGAACCTGTAAGGTTATGTTTTAAAGGGTAAGGCTAATGGGATCTGATATGTGGGATTGTCTTGGTAGCAGAAGCAACAATTCTTATGCGATGGGAGATGGCTGAGATTTAAAAACCGGAAAAGGGAGGATGGTATAAAAGGAAAACTTATATCTCCGTTAGGGGGGAATATCTTTGGCCTATACTTTTGTTCTAGGGTTTAAAATAACATGATAGGTTTTATCTTCCTTCTTTTTATGAACTCCATGAGCATGAGTTAATTTTATTATTGGTTATGGATTAGTTGGATTTCACATAGCATATCTCTTTGATTTAATGAATTAGTTCTATCTCATATTTATCTTTCACGATTCTCTGAAAATATATTGTATGATTGACGTATTATACCATGATTGATTGTTTGTTTTGTCAAGTTGCAAACTGGTAGAACTTGTAATCACATCTATCCCCAGTTTAGGGTTTATTATACGTAAAAGTGATAATTCTTGAATACAAGTAGCATAATTGTAAATATTGCTTGTAGTGATACATCCTAGTAATCACAAGTGAATCGTGACATTTTGCGCAATGTATTTTAATTGCATTGATTGGCCTGTTTCATAGAACTTAATGCATATAGGGAATTAAAATTGATTAGTGCTTTTGCACGTTAGGTTGTTCTCTTAGATATAATTCATACTCGCATCTTTTAATGTGTTTGTTGATGACAAGAGGAAATTAGCGGGATATTCTTGCGATCAAGGTATCCTAGGGCCTTTGATAAAAGTTTAGATTAAATATCAATTCTAATTATTATGACAAGAATATGCTTGTGAATGAAAACGAAATCCTTAACCAATGCTTTCACATCTTTGAATTTATTTGTTTACTTTTATTTATTTGGTTTTATATTTGTTTTAGTTACATAAATCAGAAAATGCCCTTGCTTTACATAAGAAACCGAAACATATTGGCAACCTTAGTCCTCTTTGTGAGAACAATCCTTTCTTTCCCTTGCTTCATTATATATTTTGAGTAGTAAGATAGTGTAATTTATTTTTGACGCCTACGACAGCGATCACTAAAACACATACATAGCTAAATGACACCCACAATGGATTATGGAAGACAATGTAGTTTAAAGAGATTTTTTATTGGGATGATATGTGGATTTAATGTTGGAAGTTTGATTTAGTCCGTATGTATTGTGTGCTTCAGTAAATTAGTATATAGGCTCACCAGTTCACATGTGTTATAAGAAGGAATTATATGGTCCACCAGTTTTAAAGATTGAATCAATAAGACAATAACTTCTTTAATGAATTCAAAATCCACTTTGATGCCAGATAGCTTTACGTTAATTATGATTGAGATATGAAATCCTTTCAAGTTTGTAGATTAGGTGTCATTAGAGAAATTGGTTATGTGATTTGATATGGTTAGTATTTAGACTATTAGTAATTGATCAGTTATGAACTTTTGATAAGTTCCGTTTTGTGGATGGTGTACAAGAGGCATGACTCGGAGAACATCTGACTTTCTTACCACAACGATAAGCTGATAGACGACTAGTATGTGCTTCAAGACTTCAGCATACGTGATGATCCTCATGTAAAAATACTGATATCGTTCGTCATAGTATTTTCTTTATATTAGTAAGATGGTGTGTATATGGAAAGGTAGAGGAAGTGGGCCTTAACCTGTTTCTCTAACATTGTTAATTTGGTATCCAAGTGTAGGGGGTTCATACCGTGTGAGCATATATTCATGAAGGTCATCTACTAGCATATGATTGTACGAATACGAGAAGTGTGGCGAAAACTGGGATTTAGAGTGCTTTTCCATTTTGCTCTCATATAATTTATTAAAGTCTCGCTGTACAAAGAAATGTATATGTATCTGTAATTTCAGGAGCCATGTACAATACTATTCTAATATTACACAGTTTTAATTTCAGGAAGGAAGTAATCTTAAGGAAAAGTTATGAGGTGACTTGATGTAGTACTGGGCTTTGCTTCTGCTATAAAACGAAAAACAACATATACTCCTTTTTGTACATTGGAGATTCATTTACTGTAACTTGATGTCTTGAAACTGAAATTAGTGAGATGAAATTATGAATTTTAAGTTATGTAGTACTAAGCTACTATATATTTTGTTGAATGTAATTTTGTTGGGAATTAGTTACCAACAGTATGTGGTATTGATCTAGATGTATCAGTGTCGAAAAAACTATGGATGAAAATGTTATAAAGCTTAATTATTATTATTTTTCTCGAATGGAATGGCAGGCGCATCGCGCGTGCGTGTTATACTAGTTTCTAATAATGACGATTATATTAATATATGGAGGTAAATTCCTTATGGAGGGACTAGAAAAATCTATTAATATTAAAATATAGAGTTTATTACTATTTATAACTGGCCTAAGTTGGGACTATGATTTTTTATTAATATATGGAGTTTTTACTATAGAAGGATTTCCTTATGATGCACATCAACATGATTACCTGAAACAATTATTGGAAATTCCTGATTGTTTCCTTTGGTAGAGATTCTCTCTTTCCCTTTCTTCTGGAATCATTTTTCATGTAAACTAGGACTGTGTCGACATGAGTGAGGAGGAACCTTTTTCCAGAAGCGATTATCAATTCTTACAACAGACTGTTTTGATTTAGATTGAGGTATAATATGTCTTTCTACTGAGGAATGATCTTTCAATTTTTTAAGACACAAAACTTCTTTTAATACTTTTACCACTGTATTTTGAAGAAGTATAAGTTTCATGTCAAGTGACTGAAAGTTGTATTCCTTAAGATTACTTTCATGGAATCGGTTCAAAGTTTCCTTTGGACAAGATTTCATTTGATCATCAGTAGATATAGAAATTGGTTTCTCATCCTCTTCTGACTTGATGTAGTTAGGAAGACTACCATCATCATGATTTATTTCAGATGTGACTAAACCGGTTTTATCACAGTCTATAAAAGTCGAAAAAGGAATCTCAGCTTCTTCATTATCAGAAAAAATTAAAACAACATCATCAGTTAGAGTCACGAGATGACTCTCTTGATCTTGAGTAAGAGATTTACCAATGGATTCTAGTTTTACAGTGAGATCCATATTCTCTTTGTCTAGAATATTTAGTTGAATGTATTTTTCTCTGATATCATTCTTAAGAAGATTAGATTTTGTCTTTAGTATTAACATCCGTGGAGACAGAGATCTTATTGGCTTTAGGAGTTTTACCAACTCTTTATCAGAATTTTCTTTTCCATCAAAGATAGACTCAGATGTTTTCGCAACTCCTGGATAATGAGTTAATGAAGTTATAACATCTTCAACATTTGAGTATTCATACTCTTGCATAATGTTAACCGAATCAGTCATAGATTCAATTCTTATAGGTTGGATCGCACCAAACACAAATTGTTAGATCTTTTCGTGTTTGCCTGCTCTGATACCAATTGAAAAGACGAGGGTACCCAAATATACCACAATCTTAAACTTTTCCACCCATAAGTCCTCTTACCGAAAGTGATTGTCTATGGACTGAGTCGAGATAATATAACAAATTGGTATTCATACTTTGTGCGATCGTCTATGGATACGAGATCAAGATAATACAATAATCAAAGTGTGATTACTCTATAGGATCACTATCAAGTAATACAGAATTAACGTTTGTGTAATTTAATTTAAATTATAATAACAACAATTATAATTGTGGAAAATAAAAGTAAATGACACAACAAGATTTTGTTAACGAGGAAACTGCAAATGCAGAAAAACCCTGGGATCTAGTCTAGAATTGAATACTCTCAGAATTAAGCCGCTATACAAAATCACACCAACTTCGTATAGTTAAGACCAAGCAACTAAACCTATAGTTCACCTAGTTTCTTCAGTATCCCTGTGCTTGCGACATTCAATAAGTGCACGCAGTGGAAAAATTCCTTTGGTTCATATTCCAAACAGTAAAGGAACAACAAATCTGTTCGGTAACAACTCTTTTCAATCTCAGTGATATGAGTTAGACAAAAGCTCTTCCGTTTAATCCAATAAACTCCTTTTTCGGGTTTAGATCAATATATCCAACAACTACCAAAGTAATAGAGTTTAGATTATGTAATCAATAATAAGATCTTATCAAGATGCTTAATATTGATTCCGATCTACGCAACTAATCAATCAAATCTATCAAAGATAAACCGATTATAGTTGGATCCCAGCCGATCAAGTTTTGTGAACACCAAAAATTATGAACCCAAATCATAAATCTGCTTCGTCTTCAAATCTTCTTAAATCTTCAATAAACACATGCACACTACAAATTGAATCTCTTGTGATCAACCACACAAAAAACAGAGTCTGTTAACAATGGATTATCATAAGACATCTTTAGATCTTCAAACAATTCTAAAGATCTCGTCGACACTTAGATCTAGTTTGAGTGAATCTTATATCAGAAGAGAAGATTCTCAAGAATAAACAAACTAGGTGCAATCAAAGTTCAGCAACCGTTAGTCAATCAAATCAAATCGAAAACTAATAATACTTCAAATATCTAGTTTCCCACCAACGATACTCGTAGAGCTTCTTGATCCCACAAAAGTCTTCAAACGAGCAGTCGTAAGAGATTTAACCTAATTAGGGTACTTTCCTCTCCGAATAGACTGGCTCCACTAGTAACAACACAACAAGGTAGTTTTGTTGTCTCTTAGGATAGTTTGCTAGAAATGCAAACTTGGGTATTTATAGACCAAGGAAGTTTGGACACCAAGGAATTTCCAAAACTAAAAATATTCTCAAGATGTGCAATATATTTCCAGATTCGGTTTTCATAATTCCTAGAAATGCTCTATCCAATATTCACTGAAATCCTACTAGAAAATCTCCAATTAGTAAATGCACATTACCAATTTTTATTTTCCAGAGATATGCATTCTAATTGCTGGTAATCAAAAGCATATAAAGTTAACAACCTTAATTAAAAGATTCTCAACTTATTTCGGTCCAGGATCTCTTTTAGTTATTAAGGAATATCTTTGAACAATAAAAAATAAGAGTTACTGAACATGTTCAAAGTATGTTGACATCTTATTTCTTTGTTAATCCTCTTTCATATTTACAATCTTGGAACCGATTATACCATACTTCCAAACAAGTTTAAAACTGGTTCATCTGATTTCCAAGAAATATGTGTTGATCAAATGAACACACTAATCACGGGTTTACGATTATACCAAACACAAGGATCGGTTTTACCTTAATATGGTTACTGGGACCGGTTATATTAGTTACCAAATTGGTCACATCAATTATCTGGATCGGTAACCATATTCTCATGGTATTACTTGTGACCGGTCACACCAGTTACCATGATCGGTTACACCAATTACCAGGACCGGTGACACCCATTAAAAGGATCGATTACACATTCTTTTATGATCGGTCACACCAATTACTAGGATCGGTTACACCAATTACTAGGATCGGTCACACTAATTACAAATATCGATCATACCATCTTAGGTGATTACTTAGGATCGGTTACAATAATAAAAGTCATACCAATGCATAAGTCAGGAACTTTGACTAGTTTTACAAGGATACATAACAAGTTATGATCGGTTCTACTAACTCACACATATTGGTAATCCAAAGATATGCAATGAATAACCATACCAATAAGCCTTGCGATTTCCCTTTCGATCCACAAAACAAGTTCATGAATGTACTTCCTTTGAATAAATGTAAACATTGTTTCCTAGGACGAAACCTTCATCCATACATAATCTCAATAGCATTCATACGATTATGTAGATGTCTTATATACGAAGTTCAAAAGATAAGCGTTATACTTCGTATTATAATTTCTTAACACTATGTCTACTAGGGTATAATCATTCACAGCTTCGCAGTTATGTTTTCATTATAACACGACTTGAAAGATACGTTGGGAATGAAACAATTCAAGTCAAAATATTACTAACCTCAAGAGGAAGGATGATATCGTCAATGTAGCTTGTTACTTCTTTACATTCTTCAAGTCTTCGAGTAATACTTGTATTTCTCATTATCCTAATCTTTCTAGCCTAACCTATACGAAGTTGTCTCTAGTATATAATCAAGCGACTCTTTAATTGAGTTTTGATTCACTAAAATATGACAACCAAACTTGACATACCAACGCTTGGTGGGTTCAACCGAGCTATGCTCTAACACATTTGTCTCAATAGACATGTTCAATTCATGAATCCTAGAATATTCGTAAATCATGTTTGACTCAGCAATACAAATACTCATCATCTCATCAAGTAAATAACTGACTAACTAAATACACGTCTGCCTTGCAGACTCCACAACCACGAGACATCAATCGTGTCACAAGGGGGGATATCAACTAGGGTTTTGGTATGGCGGTCTACGACACGTGCGTCCATCCACGATGAGAATATGAGAAAGTCATGCAAGTAGTTAGAGGAGATAGCAAAGCAGTAGATGGATAATCAACCAAGTCTCCGCACGATGAGCCACCGGTATTAACACGATTTCCCACTTCCCTACTATTTGACTCCAGCAACTGTCACACTTCATGGGATCAAGGTGTCTATAATTCTTGCAATATAAATGAGTCTCTGAAATCATGATTAAAAACAACAGACAACAAGAACTCATCGTCTGAACAATCATTCTCAACAGAGTAAATTCAGTCAATCAGAACTTATCTTATTTCTTCACGCAAAATACACAACACACCTACAATCCTTGATCACCATTGATCTCACACATTTCTCAGACCCATCCTATCTTGTGACCGAATTTACTCTGGAACGGCCATTGTCTTGGTTTATGCCGGAGTCTTAAAGATTGATCTCTCGAATTCAAGCGCCCCCTTTGCAGTGCATCTGTTTTCAAAAGGTTAAAGCGATTTTCTCAGTTGAGGGTCTCCTCCGTATGGTCGTCTCTCCATTTTCCTAAAAAACCATCAAATCGTTTTCTCTCATCAACAATTAGTTATACTAAGATACATAACAAGTTATGATCGGTTCTACTAACTCACATATATTGGTAATCCGCAAAGATATGCAATGAATAACAATACCAATAAGACTAGCGATTTCCTTTTCGATTCATAAAACAAGTTCATGAATATACTTCCTTTAAACAAATGTAAACATTGTTTCCTAGGATGAAATCTTTAACTTTACCCATACACATAATCACAATAGCATTTATACAATTATGTCGATGTCATATATATGAAGTTCAAAAGACAAGCGTTATACTTTGTATTCTAATTCCTTAACACTATGATCATGTGATCATGTCTCACTACTAGAGTATACTCATTCACAACTTCGAAGTTATGTTTTCAATATAGCTTAACTTGAAAGATACGTTAGGAATAAAACAGTACAAGTCAATATTACTAACCTCAAGAGGAAGAATGATGTTGTCGTTATAGCTCGTTACTTCTTTACATTCTTCGGGTCTTCGAGTAATACTTGTATGTGTCATAATCCTAGAGTTTCTAGTCTAACCTATACAAAGTTTCCTCTAGTACATAATCAAGCGACTCTTAGATGAGTTTTGATTCATTAAAATATGACAACCAAAATGGACATACCAACGTTTGGTGGGTTCAACCGAGCTATGCTCTAACAAGTGTAGTTAGCATAACGTTGAGCTATAGAGAGACCACTTAGATGCTTAAATAAAATAAAACTATCCCCCATTGATGAGGAGTAAATTCTCTTGGAAATATTATCAAGAGAAGAGATATTACGACCAATGGATTTAAAAATTAAAGAAGAAAAGGTGGAGAAAACATCATACAGTCAGTGCAAAGAGCAAAGGAAATCTCAGTTAATTTATAGATCTTCTTAAGGAATCTGTGATTTTGAATTCTTGAAAAACTAACCTTAAACTTTGTTCTATTTTTTTCTTAAAACTAAACCTCGACCAATCCATATTCGATAGCATAAATTTTGGGATAAGTTAAAAAGAATTATTTACCGTTTTAAATAATAATATCAGTATGGCTAAGCTAATTATCTTAGCAAAAAGTCTGTCATGATTGGAAGCGAGATATCCCTAGGCTCAGGCAGAGTACTGACCCAAGAGAGCTATAAATCAAATAAAAAGAACTAATATGGTCTTCTCCTCATTTGACTAATTTTGAAATATGTTTAGATATTTGGAGATAACACAAAAAAGCTATACTGCTCTGGTTAGATGAAGATTTATTGACAATGAAAAGTCTATGCTATAATGAAATAACTATTCCTTAATACCACTAATCGAAAAGATTTTGAGGATATGGTGTAAACGAGGGGATGAAACGTCTGAAAACACTTAATCCAAACGTGAAGAAATCAATAAGATTAAATTCTATGGAATATCAAAGGTTAAGGATAGTCTATAAAGGGAGAATCAAGAAGAATATATTAGAGGAAGTGAAACAAATAAAGAAAAGATATGGCTTTTAATCATTTTAGAATTCCTCTTGGTGCTCAAATTTCTTCTACTAAGGAAATAGGATGTCGTGAAGGACAACTACACCGTGTTCAATACTTTAGATGTAACGTTTATCACAAAGAGACTTTTTTGTATCCTGCACAGGCTCAGAGGCTGGATTTATGCAATGTAAGAGATGAAGAGAAAGATAAACTTGGTAAGGAAATGATCAAGGAAATTCATGCTAGGTTAATCACCGAGGTACCAGTAACCGCTACTTTTTTTTCATTCAGAATATCCCCTGGAATGGATTATGCATATGTTCATGAGAAATCTGTTATTTATCAACAAGAACGCAACGAGGGATTAGTGGAGATAAAAGAATCAGAGGAAGAATAATAAAAAGGATTGAAGGCAGGCAGACAAACTATGGGGAAGATTTAGATAAAACTATCAATCTACTATTTTTATTATATGATTAAGTATTAAGTATTTTCTATTTACCAGTATGTATTATCGTATTATCTTTGTTCTTCTTTTCATTAGTAAATCAAATGGTTTCCCTTAAATTATTTTCAGAGTTAATGTTGCAAAGACCACTCAGAGCTATTCTTAAGAAAAAGGTACCAAAGACTAGAACATAGATTGAGAGGAAATCCAGAAACTAGTAAAAAATTCGATTTAATTACAGACTGCATAAGAACCAATGTAGGAGACGACTAATAGTGACCAAACTTAGAAGGAGGTGTTATGATCAATGCATTAAGTTTCCACATCCCAATGGTGTTGGAGTTATAAAGGGAGATTTGGTTGAGGGGAAGAGGTGTTATGAAGTCGACATGGAAACTTGCGAGGAAAGATCTACAAGGAATAGAAATTGGACACAGAACATCAAGCAGAAACAAAGAGGTGACAGATTAATGGTTGATGCAATAGAGCGGCGAGAAGATGAAATGATGCAAAATCAACACATGCTAAAAACATTTGGTGGCGATTGTCTCGCAAATGAAGAAAAGGTAGCAAAACGCAACAGAAAGGCAGCAACGGAAAGTAGTATGTAGAGAGGTAATATGATGAAATTTAAGAAGTTTATGAATGATTTGTTTGGAAAAAATGTAATTGACAAGAATACCTTGTTTGGAAAAGATTGCAAAATTATACAAGAGGAAAGAAGATCAAAGAAATGAAATTTTATCAGAGTTACAATACTCACGACAAACGCGAATAGAATATCACAGAGATTAAAAGAATGGGACAAACCTTTATGGCGTACACCTTAGTTCGCGGGTACAATCTCTCAAGAGGAAAATGTAAGACCTAAAGTACGTCATATGAGGGGGTATCTCTTTACATGACTCAGGGATAAGGTTACACCACTGCTGGAACCTGAGTCATACAGATGTTGGGGTTAAAGAAAAACTATCCAGGAGAGAGACCTTAGATTTCCAACTATATAAGGTTATACCCTGGTTGGACGACCGAGGATCTCTTCTAAGGAGTGCAGAGTATGACCAAGGCACCGAGGTACATGGTTGAGTCAAGGGTTTCCGGGGCGTACGAAACTACCCTGGCCATCCTTGGAAAGTCTTGGCTATGATGCACTCGGCCCGAAGAAAACCCCACTTAGGGTGCAGTCTTGTAACTATAAGCCATATAGGTATAAAGGATAAGAGGCTGCGAAAACAACTGGTTGTTGGTAAATATGGATGGGAGGAGCTAGTATTGTATGGACGATGTGCCCTCCTTGAAGGGGCAACCAGGGGGAAGATAAGGGCGGCACCCTCCATTAGGGAGCTGATAAGTGTCTTAAGACGACAATGTCATGGGGATTTATGATCGCAAGAACATTTAGGCCTGTCATATTGTCGCGTGACAAAAATTTATACAGGGGCAACAAGCCTAAAGAGAAAATATTAAGATGAGATCAATGGGTTTTTACATGAAAGTGTAAAGACGTCCTGCGATTTCATCGCAAGACGGCAATGTCATAAGGCTTTATTCTCGTAAGGGAATTTAGACTTGTCATATTATCGCAGAGAAATTGAGTAAATACAGATACGGCAAGATCAATGGGTCAATACATACAAATGTAAGGACGTCCTACGATTTTGTCGCAGAAAGAAAAGTGTGGCAAAATAAGACCTTTAACTAGGAAGGCATAATAATACCACAAGATTAAAAGATTGCGATAGTACCGCGGAAATTATGAGATTTGCGATATTTACGCAAAGATCATAAAGATATGAAACTGTTGTTAGCGATATCATCGCAGATATTGAGATAAAATATATTTAATACATTTTATTTATAACTGATTTCTAAGCTCTCTTCAATTTTTTCACATTGCAGATGAATACTAGATGCAAGTATGGGAATGCATAGAGTGATGAAATTATTATTCATCATCATATGATAAAATTGCGTAGACATTATTATATGACACATTTGTGCAGATAGTTAAAGGGTAATAATTATATTGATTTACTTATACTGCAGAAAAGAATTGTTTTCTAATTCATACAGATAGAAGCAACAAGAATTTATACATCAAGGAAACTCGCAGCAAGTTGGAGAAACTCGCAGAAATATTACAAGAAGAAGGAAATAAGTATACGAAATTTACAAGGAGGACAAAAGGAAGAAATAGGATTAATTAGGTCCATCATCATTATGGTTAGATTCTTCTTCTTCTGCATCTTTACCATCATATTCATCCTCACCAGATTCCTCAGCTTCACTATCAGAGATAACAAGGTTTGGATCCTTTTCTGGAATATTATGATCATCGCAGACCAATATAATGGAATCATTACGAACCTCAACAAGAGTACTACTAAAATTCGCAGCAGCAATTTTTAATTGTTCTTTCAATCTTGAATACTTCTCATTGCTAGCATCAAGAATGCTTGCGAGTTGATTCTTATCAGCTTCAAGTTCTCCAATTCTTTCAGAGTATCTCTTTTCAGCTCCTGCGAGTATATAACAACAAGTTGGAAATTTTGCAAGGAAGAATAATAAAAACAAGAAGCTAATAGGGAAGAATGGTTAACAACCTTCTCTTTAAGAGATCATGTCTTTAATTAAAGATGCTTGTTCAACATGAAGACTAACACCTACACCTATATTAGTTCTGGAGGTATCAAGAACCTTCGCAACCCAAGCAAATTCCTCATCATTGCTAATAAGAAGGTGGGATCGAACTTGGTTTTCTCTTTCTACAAAATCCCCTTTCTCGCGGATAAGTCCATCTCTTTCAATTTGAACTTCAAGAATGGTCTTATGGAAATTTGCTAAGGCTTCAGCTCCTTGTCTAGTTATACGATCTTTGTCTTTTGAAAGATCATTGTTCTTGGCCTTTAAAGTTTTAATCTCTACTTTAGAATTGTGGTAAAGTTGTTTGAATCTGTGAGTTATATCTAAACAAGATCTGTGATCAATTTCTAAGAGGTGAAACTTAGATATGAGTTCATCTATGGAAAGGGAATTAATATTGGAGGGGTTATTCAAAGAATTATTAAGAAGTTCTAGAAGAGTATCGTTATCTATTGGTTCAGGAAAAGAACGAATGATTAAAGCCTCATCAGTGAAACCATAAATATCTGCGAGAATGATAAATCAAGTAAGAAGGAATAATAAAGCATAAAATTAGGAAGGAAAAGAAGAAAATTATCATACCTAAAAGTTGTTTGTTAGCATTATCAAGATTGGATACTTTGAGCGATTGTTGAGAAAGATTATTCTCAAGTTCTTTATTCCTCTCACGAAGATTAGCAAGTTCAGATTTCATTTGTTCATTTCTCTCGCGGAGGTTATTGAATTCAGATTCTAGTTTCTCATTCCTTTTGCGAAGAACAATATTCTTCTGGTGGGATGACGCACGTCTTTTATCCAAATCAGAAGCAACAACAAACGAAGATTTCCCAACCTGTGAGAGGATAATATAAGTCAAGATATAATGATAAGACAAATACCTGATAATGATGAAGAAATAAAAACATACCAGAATACCAAGTGAATGCAAGAGATGTGAGTCAACAATCTTGAGATCCCATGAAGAGAATCATTGTCAACTAATATGGGAGCATCGCAGACTTTAGCGAGATCCTGAGATATCCCATTAAGAGCTTCATCTCCATAATCATTTTCGATGCCATGTGTAACATCGCCAATTTTTTTGGATAATTGAGTCATAGAAGACTCAGGAGGGGAAGAACAATTATTATCTTCATCATCATTGATGTTATTGTTAGAATCATCATCCAAAGTTTCTTCATTGAATTGAAGAGTTGAAGAAGAAGGAAGTTGAATTTTTCTCTTCTTTGGGGGAGGAACATCAGATTTTTCCCAGCGAGAATCATAAATTTTTCCTTGAGAGGCGCAGTAGATTTTCCATCGCAAGATGCATCTTTGTCTTTCCCCTTAGTTTTCACAATTTTCACAGGTTCTACTTCTTCAATTACCTACGAACACAGATAAAGATAAGAAATATGGGAAACAATATATTGTTAAGATTTAGAAAGAAATATTTCTTACTTCATCTGTGAGTAATTGAAGGGTTAAGCGAGTAGCAGGTTTCCCAGACTTCTCATAGCTGGCTTTTAATCTTTCAATCTAATAAAAAGTAATAGTCATCAAGAGCTTAAAGATATGAAAAGATTGATAATAACAACTTGTCATGCAAAGACTTAAGAAGAACATACTTCTTTATTTCTCTCAGGCCAGTTGAAGACTCACGGTTGATATTCTGTAAGATTCACAGGCAAGGTATGAAGACCAGAGATGTAAGGACCTTCAAGACATAAAGGAAAAATGAACCATTTGTCATCGCTAGAGTGGTGAGGGCCTCGATTAGTACTTGTATGCCAATTGATATCCAACATAAGTGCTTTATCTTCAGCTATCTTATCTTTCTTTTGTAAACGAACACCCCAACAAGTGCTGTCTTTTTTCATGGGAATTATCTTGTAATTTTCGAAGAAGTTCTCCACAGTATAATTCGCGAAAATAATTGGGACATCTTTAAATTTAGGATTCTTTACTTCATCAGGGTAACGAGATTTCTTGTTAGCACCACGAGTAGCATATTCAAGCATTAAACGTATACAATATCCACTCAGCTGATATACCGCTCGCGAGAACTTCTCGTAAGAAAGAATCCCATAAAATAGAGGAAGTTCAGGGTTATAAAGAGGAATGGGAAGACCAGCTTCAAGATGACCTAGCGAGACTATGATTTTCTCGCGGTTACATTGGAAGTTAGTAAATAGTGGGACAAAAAGTTCAGACTGAAGGTTTTGATGGGGAATGGTGGATAAAGTAAACCTTTGTCTTGATATTCTTTTTGAATCTTCTCGAAAGCAGTCTCATTTTTGCGACCATCTACAACCATCTTGAGTATGGGAATGAAGATTGAATAAGTAAAAATTGAAAGAAAATTTATGAAAGTAACAAATCCGGAATTTACGGAAGAACAGTGAATTTGTAGAGAAGTTATGGAAAGATAGAAATAAGAAGGTAAAAAGAGGGAATGAAAAGAATGAAAGAAGTATTTATAGAAGAAGAAAGTTCTCGAAAAGATAAAAGCAATTAATGCAATGAAAGGATATGAACGGTTAGATCGCAGCGGTTGAAAAAGACGTGTCAAAAATTGAATGGAAGAAAAAGTATGTGAAAACAGCTGGCGAAGAGTACAGAAACGTGTCAAAACAAAAGAATGGAAAAAGATAAGCAGTTGCAGCATTATAAATTCTCATGATATTTCCTTTCTTCGCAAAAAAGACATGAGAAGAGGCAAGATGTAGGACCAGAATATCGCTACGACATTATCCTTGCGAGATTAACAACACTATTGCGAGCGTTACCGCGGGTTCCTCAACGACACTTTGCGAGCGTCATAAAGGATGATTCAAAGAATGACGCAATAGCTGACGATTGAAGAAACATGAGGAGAGCATGTTTATCCTGCAATGGTTACAACTCTTGCGAGATTTAACATTATAAATTTCGCGATAAGATCGCAGAATAGATCCAAAATAAAAGGAAAACTTAGTTGTCATCCACTATGTAATTTCCTATATAAAGGGTTCCAATAGATTCTGAAAAAGATGATGTATTTTTGAGAGTTGAGAAAGTCTTGAGGAGAGAGAAACTTCAAGAGAATAGTTGTATTCTTGATTTCTCCCACTTCTGTAAACATTTCTGAGAATCAAATGATAAAGAGTCGTTTTTAATCTTCAAGTATGAGTTGATTATTGTGAAATATTAACAAGGGTGTAGTGTAGGATTTCCTGCAACTACACGCACGATGAAATGTAAGAAAAATGAGATATGCGTTGAATGCTTTTGTATGCCTAAGATGCAGAAGATTTGCATGAATTGACAAAATATGATTGAGAAAAGATATGAAGGGAAGTATGCGTTGGATGCTTTAGAATGCCTAAGTTACATTAGATGCAGATGATGCACGATTTCAAATCCCAGAATCCCCTCAAAGTTTGATCAATACAAGGAACATAACAGGTTTCAGATCATATTCTCCCTTCTCATGGATCCCCATCTGGCTTGGAATTGAAATCCATATGGGGAAACTACTCTACAAACATCTAACCAAGGGATTTTGATGATAGAGATGAAGAACAGTCTCATTTGGGAAAGGGATATGCAAGATCCGGCCTCGGGGAGTTGACGAATGTTTTCCGGCTAAATTGTCCATATGATTTTCTGTTTCTTTCAAACATTTGCTTATAAATATCTACAAAAGAAGGGGAAAGACAGAATTACACCCTAAACTAAATGACGCGAATACCCCTCTGTGTTTTTCACTGTATTGGTAAGGAGGATAGGTTTGTAATAAACCCATAATAATTGATGTCTGGTTCGTTTCTTCCTTCGTGTTTTCAATTCAACCCTACAACCGAATCAATTATCACCATTATCACCACCACCGCTCTCCTCCACCGGCACACCAGCAGAAATGAAATCCTAATCAAATAGTTCTTAGAAACGCTAAAGTATGTTTTAAAGTGGATAAAATCTTTTTTACTTCTTCTTTTTGCTTTTTCCGTTCCGTTAGTTCATCAGTTCCGCCACCACCACCTCAGTATTACCTATCTACTTTACTTAATGGAAGAGATAAATGAGCGAGATTAGTAAGAGCTTTAAGTGTTTGAGAAGATTTGGGAAGTGGTTTCAATTGGATTCGCATTTTAGCGAGAAAAAGTTGAGATTTTGTCATGTTTCAAGCCGATAAAACAGGTAACGGAAGGCCATGTTGCTACCGTTGAATCATTGATGGATGGATGGACGAATGTTTAGAGTCCTTGTGATTAGATAGGCTCGGTTTGTGAAAAAAAAATTGTGTTCTGCAGGGAACGAATTGAATTGTGTAGTCTCGGAAGTGCAACCAGTATGCAGCCACTATCACAATGCAAGTGGCACATCAGTTGTTTGAAAAAAGGGGTGAACCAATACTAGATTATTTCCACCATGATTCAAGCTTTTAAAAGAATGTGTTTGGAGTTCCCGTAAGAGCATCTCCAATGGGAGGATGTTAGGCTCCTTTTTTTTAAGGCTTGTGCTATTTTTTCCTAAAAATCATCTCCAATGGGAATATGTAGAGATATTGTGAAGATGATCTGGCAGGTAGTTAGATTAACATCCTCTAACAGAACCTTTGGTTTCAGAGGATCACCTAAAGGATGTGAAGATATCTTTTCATATTTTTAAAAGGTAAAATTAGTTATTTGTTCCACAAAAGATATTTTCCAAATCAAAAGAATATAATGATAGCCAATAAAATTGTTCCAACTAGATTCCTAAATAAAACTAGACTCTATCTGTTGGAGATGATTTTCTTAAACTTCCTGTATCTAAGGAAATTTTCAATACAAATCAGATTTTTACTTTATCCATCCGTATATTTAGGACAAGGATGTGTCATTGGAGATGCTCTTAAAGATACTTTTATCATTGATTGTTTTTTATTCGTTTTCTATTTTCTTGACAGATTTTTTTTTTTTTTTTTTTTTGTTGAATTAGAACTTGATTTTGCATTGCCGGTGTTTGAATTATAGGAGTGTGGAACAAATTCAAGTCATGATCTACGGGCTTCTCAGTCAGCCAAAATTAATTATGGATGTAGCAGCCACCGCCACCAGCACCAGAAGTACTTCCAGTACCACCACAAAATACGCACAGCTTATGATTTTCCGTGCCATTATGGCACGGGGTATACTCTAGTACTTGTTGCAATAAAGAGGTTCGCAAAATCAAAACATTTTCGCCGAGAAAAAGCTTACAATGTCCAGTGCATAGCAAATGAACAAATCTAGTCAAAGTAAAACGGACCATATATATGTCTCAACAAGTGAGAGGACATAAAACAAAAGACTGCATGAGGAAAGGAGGAGATAATTACGTATTCTGTGAACCAGGTTGGATAAAATAGAGGACCGATATGAATTGCCCAAGTAAAAGCCACCTTTAATTAAATTATACAAAAAAGGTTTGCAGAACCAGATTCAATGGATAGCACCAGCTGAGTAGATGATAATCCATACGAGTAGAAAACAGGCAAAAACCGACATTCCAAACGAAACTTCTATGTGTCGACAGAATTTATCGAAAACACCACATATTTTTGAGCATCCATCGCGTGAGTTCCCTTTCTTTCCAATATACAATACTGCCCCAGCGGTTCCAGTAGCAGAAGCTAAAAGTGTCAACATTATCTGCACAAGAAAAAAAATTTTTTATTAATTATTTCCTTTGTTCCTAATTAATATACTGGTTTTATTTTTAAAAAAAATTAAAGAAATTAAGAAAACTAATCATTAAAAATGGTACACTTAACAAATACAATATAACATGATATAGAAAATGAAAAGACTTACGGTATCGCAGAATAAGAGAATGAGAAAGACATGCTTCCTTGCATTCTTCCCATACATTAGTTCGTATATGGCTGCGAAGAAAGTGTAAGCACAGACAGCCCAAAGAACACAGTAGAGATACCTGAAAATAATTAAAAAATAATGTACCATTACTGCAAAGAAAACTACCATTTTTATTTTTTCTTGAAAATAACCAGATATATTACTACGAAGGAAACTACTCCATATGTAGATTTAGACTCACGTGGAATTAACTCTGAATATACGAATAATGTACCATTTGAATATATGTTTAGGAACTAAATAATTTCTCTTAATGAACAAACCAAAAGCACTTACTTGTAAGCGGGATAATGAGCGTATTTGGCTGTTTTTGATCCATTGGAGAAATCATATGCTGTTTGTTTGCTTGTATGTATAAAAATTGCGGCGATAAGTACCGTACAAACTAACAACTTCCTAAGCCATACACTTGCTATAAAACTGAGTTCCGTTACTAATGTGGGAAGCATACCACTAATAGTTGCCATAATTGATAAACAAACTTGTTAATCAGCTTTTTAGATGAGAATTTTTGCTGAGAATAAGAGGAGGACCGAATATTATTACAGAAGAATACCAAGATACAAGAAACGAATAGAAATTAATATGAAGTGAGAGAGCAAAGGATACTTATTTATACATAAATGAAAATACGATTGATCTAGTGCCAGCGGTAAGCGGTGATTTTTATATTGATGTAGTATTAAAACAATCTAGTATTAATGAAACATGATACAGCTCAGTGATACAGAGAAGCCCATGTCATGTGTATATATTCGATAATAGCTGAGGAGGCGCAACGGGTTCACCGGTTAATAATCTTGATTGTTTCATCAGCATCATCATAAGCAACAACGTCATCAACGTATCCTTTGTCGTCGTCATGAACCTGGAAAAATCTCGTATTTGAATGATCAACCGATGTATGTTTGTGTCTAAATAATGGCTTATGTTGTATTTTTAATTTGTATGCACGTTGCATAGAAAAACAACAAAAAATATATATATATATCGGAGATGACACTATGAACGCGGTAGGCCTGGAACAGCTGACCAGCTTTGGTCTTTTACAGCTTACGGAGATGACTACAAATGTATTTGCTGGAACCATGTACAAGGTTTATTCGTATTTGAATGATCATGTTATAAAGGAATTTCACGATGTATGTTTGTGTCTAAATAATGGCTTATGTTGTATTTTTAATTTGTATGCACGTTGCATAGAAAAACAACAAAAGATAGTTGGCCATAATACTTAAACTTTGTGATAGCACACCCCAAGAACATGTCCAAGTTCTAGAGTTTCACATAACTGTTGGAAAATAGGTACTCACCGGATGAGAAAACAGAGAGAAGAAAAGAATGTTGTTTTACTGGAACTTCAAGGCCTTACGATTATTTTCATCACTTATTTCGACCTTTTCCAAATAATTGGCGAGTACAATCGGTCAGCGAAATATTGCTTTCAGGATACAATTAAGTCAGCTTCAGACGACTCAAATGAGTCAAGAAAAAACAAACAAGATGTTAGCTAAAAAAAATCGTATGTCCGATATAAATATATCCTAACGAATGTGCGCCGCACGTGGCAGATTCCACATAAAAAAAATTATACGATTCCTTTATGGCAGCAACTGACAAAGGATCTATCAGAACAATGCAAACCAGAAGTATGCCTGCTGCTCTTCCAGGTGCCCTATTAATAGGAGATTCACTCAATATACGCCATCCTATAGCCGCCTCAGGGATGACTGTGGCATCATCTGACGCCGTTACACTGCGGAATCTTCTTAAGCCTCTCAAGAATCTAAATGACGATGTACCTGCTGCTTTGTCCAAGTATCTAGAATCTTTTTACATACTGCTTAAGTAAGGTAAATAAGTTTTAACTCTTGTGTTTGAACTGTGCTTGATTTCTTGATGATTGGCAGACGGAATAAAGTGCTTCTCTCTGTTTTATTTTTCACAGTTCTGTAATTATATCAGTTTTGGGGTTTACAGCCTATGGCGTTTGCTACAAATATTTTTTGCTGGAGCCATGTACTAGGTTTATTCGAATTCGAATGATGAGGTAATAAAAGAATTTAACGATGTATGTTTGGACTCTCCGTGTCTTGGAAAGGAACACATTGAAGCTGGTGTGGTAGCTTTAATCAGTGGTCTCAGCAACCCATGCCCATCCGAACTTGCTTATCAATGTTTTTCCATCTCTTTCACCCAACCGATTGTGGAGTGTAGCGAGATTGATACCGGTAAGGCGGTAAGTTACATTCAACAAGCGAATGTTTAAGCCATGAAACACTGTTTAACTCTGATTAATGGCCAATTTGTTTCATTTTACAGACGTTAGTCGGCATCCTGATGTCAACAATATGGGAAGAAGGGATTCGGCAGATGTTATTCCCAGCAACATTTTCAGCTTACCATAGAGCACCAGCAGTAAAGCCAAAAGATAACCGAAAAAACATTTGAAATGCCAAATGACAGCATTTTAGACGCGAACATGGAGCCAGAGAGTTTCTAAATAATGGCTTCTGTTGTATTTTTATTTGTATCCACTTGTTGCATAGAAAAACAGCAAAAAATAGTAAAAGTATATGGACCTTAAAAAAATAAGGCATATATGTTGTAGTGGAGTGGGTAAAGTCGCAGGCTGATAATACCATACCAGTGATCTGAGTTTGAAACTCAATAAAAGATTTTTATTTTTATTTTTTTTGGAGAGGGGTCGGTGGCAAATCCATGAAAAAAAAAAAACATAGCCCAAATCCAGCGCTAAAACTTTGTGATAACACACCCAGGTCCAAGTTCTAAAGTCTCACATCCAGAATTCAAACATAGCAGGGGCGTTCACATACAGCACTACAAAATTGAATTCCATTTAAAATTGAAAAGTTCAAGTTATTACAGTACACGAGTTTAATATTGAGGGTGTGCTTAGAGTTCTCAATATTAAACTCTCTTGCATAAAACCACATCAAAGTTCTATAAATACACGGCCGAAGGACCCTATAATTTCCAGAATTCCCATTCAAATCTATTTTCATATCTTTTCCTTTTTTAAGTTCTGATTCAATCTCTTCTTTATCCACCTTAATAACGTAATGGCTTGCATTACCTTCGAAGAGACACTGCATTGTCCAGTGGCCGCACACAGGATGTTCCACGCAATGTTCCTAGATGCTCATAATTTGATGCCAAAGATCATGCCACATGCTGTCAAGAGCGTCGACTTCGTCTCTGGTGATGGAGGCTCTGGTAGCATTCAACAAGTTAACTTCTGCGAAGGTAAACTTACTTAAATGTTGGCAAAAGAAATTCACACCTTACTCAGAACTTTAAAGCGAATCGGTGTCTGAATCTTAATTTTATATGTGAACAATTGTTATCATGGGTCTAAGTAAACTCTATTAACTGGAATGCAGGAGGTCCTGTGAAATATGTAAAAGAACAGACTAGACTCCAAAGACAAAGACAACTTCGAGTGCAACTACACAGTGATTGAATCCGACGCATTTGGAGACGCGGTTGATCATATCAGTAATGAGATCAAGTTTGAGGTTGATCCTGTTGGTGGTTGTATTTGTAAATCGAAAAGCTCTTATTACCCTAAGGCTGGTGCAGTGTTGAACGAAGACGATCTCAAGGTAAGAAGAGAACGTTCAAAAGGATTGTACAAAATAGTGCAAGATTACCTCATCGAAAACCCCGTTGTCTATGCTTAAATAGTGCATATGTATTCTTGCTCGGCTTCTTTGTAAAGCTACACTTAAAGTGTCTGTTCCTAAATGTGTAGCATTCTGGTTTGTGTTTCATTTCTTGCACAATAAGGACTAATGTACTTGCAACAATAATAAAACGAAAACTACCAGTATAACCACTGACACAATTG
Organism: Papaver bracteatum; assembly: GCA_023529315.1. Taxonomy (NCBI): domain Eukaryota; kingdom Viridiplantae; phylum Streptophyta; class Magnoliopsida; order Ranunculales; family Papaveraceae; genus Papaver; species Papaver bracteatum. Next base: position 1,105,895 of record JAJJWX010005204.1, read on the forward strand.
CACTAGCTAATTTGTCAAGCTGCTGCATTGCTGTTTTAGTGTCATTGAGAGAATGAGCAAGAGACCTTTGCTCAATATAAGCATGCACCTGAAGAAATAAAACCTACCACATTAGAAGAAACCAGAGTTATCACTAACTCCTGAACATTTTCAGGCTTGAAAATGGTTAACAGACCAAGTCGATATTTCTGACAAGAAAAAACACAGAGCGATGAGACGCTAAAGTTACACACCAAAGCAGGGGCGGAGCCATAAAAATATGAGATATGAGACGCTAAAGTTACACATTTAACCGATGTGTTTTTTATTAGATTTTAATCAAGAGAAAAAAAGTATAAAGCAGCGCATAAAATTAATGGAATTTCATGCAGAAATTAGTAAATACTTACTTGGCAACAAAAAGTTGAAGATAAAAACAAGCAGTACCTGGAAGCCATAAATGTTTTTCGCTTCTGCACCGTCACGTCGATTTCATCCAGCGGGGGACCAGATAAAGAATCCAAAATGTAATGGTGAAAAACATTTTCATCCTATCAAAGAAAGTCGCCACATGAAACGATGAAGCTAACATCTTAACCAGAACAATCTTCATTTTTGGTTGGTCCATTCAGTTCTTGTTCTTATTTGACTTTTATGAGGACTGAAAGTTGGTATGAAATATGGTCTATCGTTAGTCATGTATTTCCCAACACTCCAAGTATCCTCCTAGCATAATAATCTCCAAACCTTCCTAATGGATATACAGACTATAAGTAACAAAGCTTGATTCACCGTATCAAAATCCTTGGTATCAGCAAGACCCATTATATACTTGGTACCGAAAGTACAATGAGTCCATTCTATGTCCCAATACTGAAACTCTCCTGTTGTTTTCTCCAGACGCACCAATTTCCTGAGATTTTTGAACTAACTTTGTGAACTAATTTACTCTAATGTTCTAGTTAGTTGACAACTCTAATTTTTGAACTTGGAATTTGTCAAGTTACAAGCTTCAGACTGAGACACAAATCAGACATTGCAAAAACATAGAACAAAAGGACTGAATTTTGATTCTGACCAGTGTAAAATTCAGGCACTGAGTCGACAAGATTGTTTGTACAATTTAAAGTAGGTTTCATGGAATGAAAATCAAAACAGAAAATTAGAGCAACCATGGAACACACCAATTCTATAGACCAAAAGATACATGAGTTGGGATTTTCAACGACATTAACTTCTAGAGCATGTTATAATAGAAAAAGAACACTCGAATACAGAACAGAACAATGTTGGCGTTCTTATGTTTTTACCTAAAGGTGACCATTTCACAAGAGAATGAGAAGCACGAGAACAACTTCCACAAGCAGATTGAACCATTACATCTTTTTCCTTTTAAAACCAGGAAAAAGGTTAGCATCATACGTACCAAGATTGTCTATCTTCGAAATACAGTCATTCACTCTCTTTAAAACGATGGGCAGAGCAGCAACGTTGCTAGAAACCTTGGCTTTAAGCTGCAATATCTTCCTTGCAGTTCCGGGATCCTCTTCTGCTAGTAATGCTACTTTACCTGACTTCAAACTCTCTGCGCCATCTGCAAAAATTTCAGTGCAATCAAGGTGCAATGAGAATTTGAGTAAGTTAAGTGGACACAATATATAATGCACGTTTCTTAGAACACCTGGAATGCATCAAAAGAATAATACCCATGCTTAAAGAAAAATCACAAATAAACAACAAGCAACAAAATTGGCAAGAATTTTAACCTTGGTTTGCAGAGCCAGCTGGACCTAATATCCCAGGCACGAGCATCTGAAAATTCTCTTCTACAGGTTCTACCAACAATGATGGTCTCTGCGCAACAAGGAGAGTGGCAAGTGATTTCTTCAACTGATCTGGGAGGGTTTGACGGTAATCGAGTATTGATTTAGCCATTTGCTTTACTTCCACCTCCAAAGCTTTTACAACCTCCTCCTCCTCCTCCTCATAATTGTCATCTGCGCTGTCATTTTCAATCTCATGGACAGGAGAATCTTCAACCATTTTTCGAGTATTTTTCCAGGGATTTCTTTCCTTAAACCCTTAACAACTATTTCAAACAATCTGAAAGTAATGACTGTTGATTTGTTATTACCCAATTGTTGTCGTGAGCAAATCAGAACAAGGCATGAGCAGCAAGCAACTATCCCAACTCTCCAAGTAACAGATAACACTTTAGCTTGCTGTAAACAAAAGAGAGAAAAAAAATATTAAAAAGTTAGCAAATTCATTCGACAGCAACAAGACTAACCAAAATTCAAATAGCAACTAAAAACAAACATAGCAACTAATCAACCAGTGTAACATCAAATCCAAACCCCACTATCAACCACAACACTGTTTCAAAACAAGAACAAACAACATAAACAGAAAGCAAAAATCCATCAAAAAATCAAGCATCAAACACACTACCGAGATCATCAAAGAAGAATCAAATAGAAATACTAAACAAATTAGAAGAGATTATTACTGAGATAATGTGTCGAAACTAGTTGTGACTGATACAAATGAGAGAATACCAAATTAATCACATCCACGAACCCCTAATTGAAACCCTAATTTCAGACATAGCCTCAGAATTGAAATGTAGTGAAATTTTGAGGCCATAATTCCTCCGAAACCAATTTACTTAGCTCAAAATGAAAATAAGAGAGTTCAAGGATCTTACTTTTTCATGTGTTCCATTAAAAAAAAAAACTAACCAACCATTTCTGCTAATGTTGCTTTTGTTTGATCTTTACTGTGAGAGATAAAGAGATGGAGGGAAATCCAGTCCGGATTTAGTAACTGGTTCTAAGGAATTTTCAAGAAGAAGAAGAAGAGAGGGTTCCTATTGTTCTTCGCCGAGGTTCGTGTTTTCTTGAAAAACTGATTCTTGTGCGGTTCCATTTAGTCTTGACTCTGACATTAAATAAGCCCAAAGTCATTGACTTTGAGTTTGTAACCAAGGGCATATTTCTATGGGACGACTGAAAAGCGGTTGGCAGTTAAGTAAACTCTATTAACTGGAATGCAGGAGGTCCTGTGAAATATGTGAAGAACAGACTAGACTCCAAAGACAAAGCCCACTTCGAGTGCAACTACACAGTAATTGAATCCGATGCATTTGGCGACAAGGTTGATCATACCAGTAACGAGATCAAGTTTGAGGTTGCTCCTGGTGGCGGTTGATTATACCCCAAGGCTGGTGCAATATTGAACGAAGACGAACTCAAGGTAAGAAGAGAACGTTCAAAAGGATTGTAGAAAATACCAAGATTACCTCGTCGAAAACCCTCATGTATATGCTTAAATGGTGCATATCTATTCTAGTTCGGCTTCCTTTCTAAAGCTATGCTTAAGAGTGTAATTTCTGTTCCTAAATGTGTGGTGTTCACTTCTTGCACAATAAAGACAGAACGATGATCTTCACTGAAGCATCAAGTTGAAAGTAAACAGCAATAATGAAATTTCCAAGTCTTGCACATATCAGAGCATGGTAGTTGATAAAAGAGAGATGAATTATAACCCACATTTCCTACTTCTAACATTGCTAGTGGGACTCATTTTACTCTTTGACCTGGTATATGATAACTTGGAATCACATCTTTGCGTTGGCAACTCACTGGAATTGCGCTGCCGGATCTCCACTGGCTGTGGTATATTATATTGGGTGACATGAATTTGCTGAGGAATAAGCTGGTACTTGATTCCGAGGGTTTCAAAGATTCTCTTCAGCTCAAAAATGAGTTCAGTTCTACGTAAGTTTCTTTCTCCGAAGTTTTGATGGTTCATTGTGTGTGTCACATTCAGAGACATATTCAGCTTCTGTAAAGTCGCAATCTCTTTCACTATGACTGCGTGGTTAGGAGTCCAATACTTTGGCCTGTCCTCAATATATCTGCAATCAAAAATCATTGTGTAGATTTTTTTGGTGTTTCTGGTTGTTGTTCTTCCATCTGCATAACTAACTGTTCTGCAATGGGTTTGGGTTTCTCCTTGTCTGTACTCTGCATCTTTCTTCTCTAATTTAATTTCTCACACTAGAGTTTGGGCCCGGTTCCACACTAGGAGGAGGAGTAGAAGAAGCTAAGAGGAGAAGACCGAACCTTGATGACAAAATGGTATACCAAGATTGCTAATGGGGTAGGTATGGCGTAGGACCTTGGACCCAAGATTGCTAATGGGATGTACCATGAGTTGAAAGAATATTTTACCTTTGAAAGGGTATACCCCAACCAATATGAAACCTCGTATTAATTAGCATCCACGTTTGGTTGGTTGGGGTCAAGGAGAGAACAACAAAAAAACAATCTGGTTGCTCTTGCAGCTACCACGTGAAACCTAAATGTCGCCCAAAAATCGTACCAAAACATAGACCCAATCAACACATTCCAAATTCTGTTACGTGAGGAGGTCATACAAACCACAAGATAGTATGAGCGAGAAAAGCTGGTTGCAGCTACCACGAGATCCGCGACAGTTCCGGTAAAAACTCTGTAAATAATCAAACAATAAATACGATAATTAGATGAAAATGGAAACCAAAGGAAAATAGAATGAAAGTGATAATGAGGCAAAAGTAAGTAAACAAAAAAGACATGATGGGTATAAAAAGAAAGCAAAAATAGGGGAAACCGAATTAGTAGAAGTAGTAAAAGATAGAGGAGATCAAAGAGAAGTAGGAGGAGGAGTAGTAGTAGTAGGAAACACAAAGAGCGACTCGTCTTCGTCGACGTCGTCGTCGTCGTTTACGAGTACAAATAATAACAAGAGAGATACGACGTCAGTGTTGGGGTTGATGGAGGCACCGCTTATCAACGGTGGTGGTAACAACGTTGAAGAAGCGGTAGTGGTAGACCTTCATCATGCTCCAACCTCAGCCATTGATACTTGCGAGGGTGATTATCCTCAGATTACGACCTTCTCTCAGGCGAAATCGATTTGTTGGCTCGAATCCATCAAGCTTTGGACTATAGCAGGTCCTATCGCTTTCCAGATACTGTGTATATATGGTATCAATTCTGTTACCCAGATCTTTGTTGGTCATATCGGTGATGTTGAACTCTCTGCCGTCGCCATTGCTCTCTCTGTCATCTCCAACTTCTCCTTCGGATTTCTGGTACGTTGTTCTCTGTTTCTTTTGTTTTAATCATTGTCATTCAAAATAGAAAAGCTGAATTCTTAATATTGATTCACCTTCAACAGTTTTACACCTCATTTTGATGCCGGAAACAAAAAATATAGAGTTCGAAATTTCGGTCCGAGATCGGGTTGGTCAGGGGCTGGTCCGGTTAAAACCATACCTAATCCATTAGCCCATCTCCCTGAGCTCAGTTACCGACTCGACTCGTGAGTCAATTCAGTCAGTCACATAATCACCGAGTGATCTTCCATGTTCCCTCTTTCCTCTTTAACATTACAGCACAAAGAAAATTAAATGAAGAAGAAGAATTCCGACCAATTTTTTACTGGTCCAACCCATGTGCGATCTACACCCTATACAGTTGATGACAGTGTTCGATTATTAGACGAGTTAAAAGGTCGGAAAGATGGTGGTTAGAATTTAGAAAATATATACTGCAGTGCAGAGTTGCTGTGAGTTTTGGTAACGATGGAGTTGTAGGAACAGATCTAGTTTACGATGTACTAAAATGCTCTTGGCCCTTTCAAATAGTTTGAACACTTGGTTAACATGACCTATGAGCTTTAGTTTCCAGTTTTTCGATTCCTTTTCTGAGATCTACCTCCGTTTCAAAAAAAAAAAAGGTTGTTTCATGTATAATTTGTACATAAAACCAGTGTTATTTTGGAACGGAAGGAGTCACTATAAGAAAATGTAGCTATTGCTACACCATATATTGTCACACCTTCAATATAGGTGTTGCAAAAGAAAATTTCTAATCACATTACTTTTTAGCTGCAGCTAAAAGCTATAATTTACTGCTGCAAAATGAAACTTTTGGCACACAACTAAAGCAATAATATGAAAAGAGTGTGGCAAAAAAGTATAATCTCTCGCTGCAGCAATAAGATAGGTGATGCAAAAAAAACTTCTTGCTACATAGGTTATCGCGACACTAGTAGGGGTTTATACCATAACTATAGGGTGCTGCAATATATTAAGTTTCTTGTAATGAGTATTCATTTTATATTGCCTAGTTTTCCACTGATCGATTTTTTAATATATCTTGGTAGAGGCGTAAATGTGACTTTAGAAGAAATTTTGATGGAACTCTGTGATCATTATGTTAACTACTTACACTAGGTGCAAAAATTTCATTACAATCACTCTTGTGTAATTAACATATATTCTATACAGCTTGGAATGGGAAGTGCACTCGAGACACTATGCGGGCAAGCCTTTGGTGCTGGGCAAACATACATGCTTGGAATTTACATGCAACGCTCTTGGATAATCTTACTTGTGAGTTGCATTATCCTCACTCCCATTTACTTATTCGCGACTCCAGTCCTAAAGCTTCTTGGACAACGAGAAGATATCTCAGAAATGGCCGGGAAATTCGCGGTCCAAATCATTCCTCAGATGTTTTCACTTGCCATCAATTTTCCAGCCCAAAAGTTCCTTCAATCCCAAAGCAAGGTCGGAGTTCTTGCTTGGATTGGATTCTGGGCTTTGATTTTTCACGTTTTTCTACTCTGGCTCTTCATCTACGTATTTGGTTGGGGTATTGTTGGTGCTGCTGTGGCATATAACATCTCGGGTTGGATTGTGTCTTTGGCTCAAGTAGTATACGTGGTAAAATGGTGTACAGATGGATGGAAAGGATTGTCTTGGTTGGCATTTAAGGAGATATGGGCTTTTGTTCGACTCTCATTAGCTTCTGCTGTGATGCTTTGCCTAGAGATTTGGTATATGATGGTTTTAGTTGTCCTCACTGGACATCTTGGAGATGCAGTGATCGCAGTTGGGTCAATTTCTATCTGGTATATCATATGATTTTCTAAATTTAGTTTATTTGGCTAAAAATCTAGATTCATTCTAAAACACTAAGAAATGAAGAGGCATGTTGTTTCCAATTTCTAGACGGTTATTTATCTAGTGACTCTTACTTTTGTTTCAGCATGAACATTAATGGATGGGAAGGTATGTTGTTCATTGGAATAAATGCTGCTGTGAGGTAAAACGTATATGCTTAAACTATCTAAACCACTTTCTTTATGTTTTTTTGTTCTTGTACATACTGATATGATTGTCTTTATCAACTTCTTTTCAGCGTTCGGGTCTCAAATGAACTTGGTTCTGGACACCCTAGAGCTGCCAAGTATTCGGTTATGGTTGTAGTGCTCGAGTCTCTCATTATTGGGCTGTTCTTCATGTTTGTTATCTTAATTAGCAGGGATCATTTCGCTATCATATTCACAAGCAGCAAAGAACTTCAACAAGCTGTTGCTCGCCTTGCTTACCTTCTTGGTGTAACCATGGTGCTTAATAGCATCCAACCAGTTATATCAGGTATGTATTATAACTAATTAAGTTTTTCACAGATTTTGAGAAAAAAGTAAGACATAATGTTTTTCACAGATTTTGAGCCTTATGATTCCATTTAAACCTTGTTTCAGGTGTTGCGGTTGGAGGTGGATGGCAAGCTTTGGTGGCTTATATTAACCTAGCTTGTTATTACATATTTGGACTTCCGTTGGGTTTCCTTCTAGGTTACAAGGCAAATTTAGGAGTTCAGGTAATTTGATTTATCATTTTGCACTATTTTTCTACTGTTTTCAAATTGGTTGATGAAAATGTACTTCGATTATTGAAATCCTTGTGAGAAAATTAAACAACTGACTTAACAGGGTATTTGGGCTGGAATGCTCTGTGGAACTGCTTTACAAACTTTGGTTCTCTTGATAATCATTTGCAAAACCAACTGGACCAAGGAGGTGAGCATTCTTTTTTTTTTCTTAAGAAGCTTATAAAATACTGTAGTTGACAGTAATACAAAAAATCCTTAAAATAGGATGAATTTCAAAGAATCTTGGTAGTAAAATGTCACCATGGTATGGATAGTATTATAATTTCATCTGATGCCGAAAAAACTTACATTGCAGGCTGAACAAGCATCAGAACGTGTTAAAATGTGGGGTGGGTCAGGTGATTAAGATTGCTAAGATACAACTTTGGTTCATCAGTACATTAAAGAGCATTAAAATGAGCCTTAAAGCTTATGTAAGGATGTAATATCCCTCGATTCAATTCTGAAAGTTGGGATACTTAAAATCCTGCTAGGTAGTAATTGAACAACTCTTCTTTAAGTTTATATTTTACAATGTTTTAGTTGTAATTGGGTTAGATTTAAGAATAGGTTTCTGCAAGGGTAAACTAAATCCTTTTGAATCTTGGTTTACTAAGAGCATTTTATCTTTATCTTCAATGGAGTTTAGATATTGTATTAGTAAGTTGTTGGTTGCTCATTTGGTTAACTAAACTTTTTTCTTTATTTATAACTAGTAAAGACGCACATACGATGCGAGTGCAGTTATGTTTCAAAGTTTCAAAACCTGTAAAACAAATCATCTATTGATTTCAAAGTTTTCAATCAATTAGTTTAAGCACAAAATACCAACTTCAACTTGATGTGACTCTGAAGGAATCAAATTATACTTTTCAAATACAATTATGTCCAAGCACACATTAAAATGTCAATAACTGTTGGCTCTGACTGCAGAATACATCACTACTTCACTAATACTCCCTTCGACCTAGGAAAAGTGAAAAACTCAAAGATCGGAGGGGATACAACATATTGGCGTCTTCTCTACTTTCGAACCTGCCTCAAATAGGCAGACTTCAACAGATGAATGGTTTACGAATTTTGGAATTCTTTGACCATCGGCTCACACATCATTGCAAGTTTGGAATTCAGTCATTTGAACTTCGTGCTTCCATTTTCACAGTACACCTATGATAACCCGAACAACCACTGTGTCAAAAGCTCAGAGAAAATCAGAAGCTCTTACCCTGCTACAATGCATTGGATAATGAGTGAAATTGGTCCTTCAAAGTGATAACATTGCATTTACTAAAGGACCATAATGCCCAAGATTATTGGAATGAAAATTACTTCATAGTAATATAAGTGACTCCTTGGGTCCTTGTATGTACATGTATGAAGGAAAATAACCCATATATAATGATTCCCCTTCTAAGTTGAACCTGTTTTTAATTCTGCAAATGAATACTAATATTGGACTCAAACACACCATCGTATTTTGATCACTACCCATAAAATACAGCGAACATAAGATATCTATGGATCAGTCGCGGATTATGTTGTTCCTTGGGGACCTTTAATGTATCATTACTTAGTTAGCTACTTTCCTAAGTTACCTCTATTTGCTAAATTTACTGGGTTAGATAGTGTTTGATCGTTATCTTTAGATTTATCTCTAGAATTCCTACAGTTCCCTGAGAACGGTCTCCCAAATTTTATTTATTCTTCCATATTTATAGGTGCCGTGAGTTGATGTTCGAAGGAGCATCATTTGTAAATCAAGGGAGATCAATATCTTTTGACAAAATTTAAAAGAGAGTTTGATTTAAAAATAATGATAATACACTATATGAGGTGTATACACAATTTCAATCACCGGAAAATACACAATCATAACTATCTGTTGAGTTACATCCACCATTGTTGAAGCCTCCATTGTTGAAGCCACCATTATTGAAGCCTCCATTGTTGAATCCACCTTAGTTGAAACCATATTTGTCTTCTATATATATTCACTTCTCATTGTAAAGAAGTATTATGAAACAGATTGTATTCATGTTATCTAAAAAACTCAATCAATGAAACTCTCTGTTTGACTCAATCTTGAGATGGTATCAGAGCGAGGAGAATGATCCTTGTATCTAGTGTTAAACCATGGGAAATTCAGATACAGAAACTTCTAATAACATAATACCTACCGACAAAATTATTTTCCAATCCGATGGATCATCGTTCAAGGCAGGAATTACTTTGGATGAATCAAATTATGATATGTGGTCTCAAATCATTGAGATGCATATTGCTGAGAAGGAGAAGCTCTCCTTTATTCGCGGTACGTCTCCAGTTCCATCTAAAAATGATGATAAGTATGATAAGTGGTACGCAGACAATCAAAAGGTCAAGAGATGGCTGATAATGTTTATGTCACCAGAAATAATGAAACGATATATTCGTTTACCTACTGCTCGTGAGATCTGGGATGTTGTTTCCAAGTATTTCTATGATGGAGCAGATGAACTACAAATTTATATCTTAAATCAAAGGGCTTTCTCTGCCAGGAAAAATGGTATAGCACTCTCGGTCTATTATGGGGAATTAGTAGAAATCTTCAGTGAGCTAGATCACCGTGATAAGGTGATTATGGAAAATGAAAAAGATGTTGAACTATATCGAAAATTAGTTCAACGCATGAGGATGCATATTTTTCTTGTTGGGTTAGACAGTGAATTTGAACAAATATGTGGGGAAATTCTAAGGAAGGATCCCATACCTGAATTAGAACCTCGTTATGCTTTGGTTCGACGTGAATCCGTCCGACATACTACAACGAACAAAGGAATTGAAGTTGAAACTTCTGCAATGGAAACCCGTCGTCAATACAACATTAAAGATAAGTCTTCCACCTGCACTCATTGTAATAAACGTGGTCATACCAAAGACAACTGCTTTGAGATTGTCGGGTATCCATATTGGTGGGATAAACGCGATCCCAAGAAAAAGAATTTTGCTGCAGCAGCACATGTAGTTAGAAATCTAACATCCGCTATGGAAACAACCAATGGTAAGGTTTTTTATGTTTCGCAAGTTGTTCCTAATAGCTCATGGATAATTAATTCGGGTTGCACAGATCATATGACTTTTGACTCCAGAAAGGTTTCTTCTCTTAAAACATCCATACATAACTCCGTTTGCACAACAGATGGATCTTTGGCTCCAGTGATTGGAGAACAATCATTAAATCTTACTGATACATTGAGTCTAGATTTCGTTTTAGTCATTCCATATCTAAATTATAATCTATTATCAGTTTCCAAAATTACTAAAGTCTTACATTGTGTTGTTATCTTTTGGCCTAATTCTTGTGTGTTTAAGGGCATTCAAACACGGCGGACGATTGGATTTGGGGTTATAAGAGGAAAGCTATACGATCTATATTTGGCGTCAAAAAGTTCAGAAAGATTATCTAATGCTTTAGTTGTGAATGGTACTCAGGGGGAGAAGGAGAAATCACAAATTTGGTTATGGCATAGACGGTTAGGGCATGCTTCTTTTGGCTACTTAAAAAGGATATTTCCTAGTTTATTTTCAAAGATTAATGTTTCCATTTTTCAATGTGAAGAATGTGAACTAGCTAAAAGACATCGTACTTTGTTTCCATCAAGTTTAAATAAAAGTCATATTCCATTTATGATTATTCATTCTGATGTTTTGGGGCCGTCTAAAGTTAACAGTCTTGGTAGCGCACGATGGTTCGTCACCTTTATTGATGATTGCACTAGGATGACATGGGTTTGCTTGATGAAATCAAAAGATGAAGTGAATAATTTATTTTAGAGGTTTCATAAAGAAGTCAACACACAATACAATACAATACAATACAATACAATACAAAGATTCAAGTTCTTCGAAGTGACAACGGAGGCGAATATTTAAGTATTGTTCTCCAACATTATTTAAGAGAATGTGGTATTGTTCATCAGACAACTTGTACTAATACTCCTTAACATAATGGGGTAGCTGAAAGGAAAAACCGTCACTTGCTTGAATTTATGCGTGCTTCATTAATATCAGCTCATATGCCATTAACTTATTGTGGTGAAGCTCTTGCCTTTGCATCATATGTGATTAACCGTACACCTTCAAGCACTATCATTTTTCAGACACCTTTTCAAGCTCTCAATGAGGCAATAGTTTCACCAACAGTTCCAAACTTTCCTCCACGCATATTTGGTTGTGTAATATTTTTGCACTTACACAAGAACCAATGAAGCAAGTTATCTCCCCGAGCTTTAATATGTGTCTTCGTAGGATATGCTACAAGTCAGAAAGGATATTGGTGCTACCATCCTCCAACTAAATGGATGTACATCACATTGGATGTTAAGTTTCACTAACACATGATGTATTACTCGAAGTCTGAACTTCAGGGGGAGTATGAAAAAGAAATTCATACTCTTGACTATGAAGAAGACATAATCAAAGATGTTGTGGTAGAAATTCCAAAAGAACAGAAAGTTAGTGAGGAAGAAATTAACATGGATGGTGAAATTGAAACTATAAATGAAGTTGAAGAAGATAATGCAGATGGATCAGAAACTAACGATGTTAACTCTGAAATTCCAACCTCCTTCCCACCAACCCCAAACCAACCATTCGCTGAAGATGTTCTTGAACCTGCAAAGAAACAATTGCCAGAACATCGCAATAGAGGTATTCCTAGAACCATGTATGAACCTGATATTTCATCAAAAATTAAATACCCCATGAGTAATTATGTCTCTAATCACCATATGACCGAATCAAATAAGTCATTTGTGAATCAGTTATCTACTGTAGTTATTCCTAACAGCTTGTAGGAAGCACTATCTGATCCAAAATGGAGGGAATCTATGATCGAGGACATGAAATCCTTACAAGAAAATAATACTTGGAACATTGTTGAATGTCCAGAAGGAAAGAAAGCCGTGGGATTTCGTTGGGTTTTTACAATTAAATACAAGGCAAATGGTGAAATTAAACACTTTAAGGCAAGATTGGTTGCTAAAGGGTATATCTAGACTTATGGTGTAGATTATAATGAGACATTTGCACCTGTAGCTAAAATAAATATAGTGCGAGTCTTGTTGTCTCTTGCTGCAAATTTTGGTTGTCCATTGCAACAGTTTGATGTCAAGAACGCCTTTTTACATGGATATTTGTCCGAAGAAGTGTATATGCAGCTTCCACCAGGAATGATGGTGTCAGAGTTGCATAACGGAAAAGTTTGCAGGTTAAACAAATCATTATACGGTCTGAAACAATCTCCGAGAGCGTGGTTTGGAAGATTTACCAAGTCTATGAGAGAATTTGGTTATCGTCAGGTAAATTCAGATCATACTTTATTCTTAAAGAGAAATCGAGGTAATATTACATCTCTAATCATATACGTAGATGACATGATAGTTACGGGAGATGATCCAGAAGAAATAAAGGCTCTCCAAAATTATCTATCAAGTGAATTTCAGATGAAAGATTTTGGTTCTTTGAAATACTTCCTTGGAATTGAAGTATCTCGATCAACAGAAGGAATCTTCTTGTCACAAAAAAAAATATTCCCTTGATTTGTTGGAGGAAACAGGTATGACAGTGTGTCAACCTGTAGATACACCAGTAGAGCCAGGTTTGAAATTATGTTCGGATGTCAACCAAGTACTTGTTGATAAAGGAAGATATCAAAGGCTCGTGGGTAGACTAATGTACTTGGCACATACAAGACATGATCTTGCATATGCATTGAGTATTGTTAGTCAATTCATGCATAATCCTGGAGAAACACATATGAATGCGGTAATGTGAATCTTAAGATACCTGAAGTATGCTCCAGGAAAAGGGATCTTGTTTAAGAGAGGTAAAGACTTCAAAAGTATGGACGCATATATTGATTCTGACTATGGTGGGTCATACGATGATATGAGGTCTACTTCAGGATATTTTACCTTCGTTGGGGGTAATCTTGTTACATGGAAAAGCAAAAAACAAGGAGTTGTTTCATGATCAAGTGCAGAGGCTGAATGGCGAGCTATGGATACTGGGTATCTGCGAAGTGATGTGGTTAAAACGTCTGCTAACTGAATTGGGGTATCCGCCTAGGAAACCAATTCGTGTGTACTGTGATAACAAAGCGGCGTGTGATATTGCACACAATCCAGTTTATCATGATCGCACAAAACATGTGGATATAGATAGGATCTTCATTAAAGAGAAGTTGGACAATGAGATCGTGGAGTTACCTAGAATTAGATCGGAAGATCAAGTAGATGATATTTTTAACTAAAGCAGTTCCAAGTAAGGTGTTTCTGAAGTTTTTTGGCAAGCTAGGCATGAGCGACATATATGCACCAGCTTGAGGGGGGTGTTGAGTTACAACCACCATTGTTGAAGCCTCCATTATTGAAGCCACCATTGCTGAAGCCTCCATTGTTGAAGCCACCTTAGTTGAAACCATATTTTTCTTCTATATATATTCACTTCCTATTGTAAAGAAATATTATGAAACAGATTGTAAACTTGTTATCTAAAAAACTCAATTAATGAAACTCTCTGTTTTGACTCAATCTTGAGACTATCCATATTGATTATGATGTTTTAATCCCATTAAGACACTAACAAAAGTAACTCTCAATTACTTATTTCCCAAGTGGATAATCATAAATTTATTTTTTGCGCTCCACATAAAATCCAAGTACTTCCTATAAGTGTCACCTACTCATTTTAAGTTCTTCCCTAGACCATAACATTGATTTCTTGTAGAAAGAGTTTTACTACCTAAAATAAAAGCATGTAATTAATCTTCACTTAAATACTAAGCTTTTCACTTCACATCGAATTTATTATCATGAAAATTCTCCAAAAATTCAAAACCTAGAAATAACATTACAACGTACATAAAACATAGAGGTGTTTTATCCTATTTTACAGAAAGAAAATCCCGAATTTTCTAGGTTTAAAATCCAAACCAGATCGAACTTAACTCATACAACTCAACAAAATCAAAAATTACATTGATAAAATACTCTTTTAACTAAATCAGATTAGGTCAAACGAAAAAGAAAAACTCAAGTAAGAAATATATAGTGTTTTGACTAGTAGAACTTACAGTAATGAATTAACAAAAATTGAAACCAAGGAATTCGAAATTAAAAATAATAAACTTATGAAATCATCTTAAGGATGCTTATCACTAACCGGTGATCAACAAAATTGAACCATTAACAAAGTAACTTGAGAGTTAAGGGAGTAGGTTCGAAATCAATCAAATTCCCAATATTGAGTGGCTTCCCATACAAATTTGATGTAAATCCGACAAATGTTATGAAAATTGAAGCTTGGTATGAACCCAAATATTAGAATTGGGTAAGTTAATTGCCTCGTTTCCTTCTAATAAGCATTGAAAGTATTGACATCAAGAGATTATCATCATTGAAGGAAACGTGGCAATTATCTTCATTCGCTTCATGGGTAGTGATTCTAAAGCATTACCTATCAATCTTAAAGCATATCACGTCAAGGGATTTAACCAAAGCACGAAATATCAATTGAAAAACATAAATAAGCAAGAAAATCACATAAACGATTAAACACCAAGCTATATGAAGAGAAATTACTAATCAATGAATCCTTATTAGAAATATCATTGTTGAGTTTACACAACTAAATATGGCTTCCATCTAAATCCCAACAAGAAATTTAGCAAACCATGGAGAAAAAGAAATCAAAGCAGCAAATCATTCTCTTCTCTATTTTACGGCTCTGTATACGCCTATCGACCTCCCTCTCCTGGCTCCATAGCCATAGGTGATCGTTTACATAGCCTCTAAGGAAATCTAATATCTTTTTTTCATTTTATACACCACATCATCAGCCAATTAAGTTATTCCACACGTTGAGTGATAAATAAAACCACCCAACCAGGTTTCGCCACGTCCTCTATATTCCAACACTTGTCTGCCATCTCATCTCATAGATGTCGCGTGCTCATTTTACTTCCATAAATGTTGGTGAAGAATCTTAACAGAATATGGGAAAGTTAAGATATGATGTCGACATAAATCGTCACTGGCTGCACAAACTCGAGCAATATTCCCAAGAACCATACTGAAGGACCTAAACTTCACTGCTCGAACCTCACCTTCTTGAATCTATTAGTACATACTAAAACAGACCAGCAATGCTTCCTAAACTGATAGCATCAGCTTTCCATTCTTTGCAAAATCTGACCACCAGTTGTACAGGCTCACAAAACATGAAATTCATATGACTAAATCACCATTCATGCCTTGTTAAATTCAATCACAGAAAACCCGAGACCACAACTACTTCAATCACCACCAGCAAACTCGACTTATTGCCAGTCCATCTCCATTCCCATCTCTGCACTGCCTCTCATTGAATAACAACAACTTTAGTCGAACCAACAACCCCTTATATCAGTAGCAACACCATATTCATCTGACCATTAATTTTCTACCAGAGATACTTATCTCGTCGCTGCCAAACTGAACCCATTACTGCCACTCTTTCCATTGATGGTTTTCATACCATCTTCTGAGATATGAGATTGATTTCGATATTTGTCTTGAGTTATAAATATAAATTAGTAGAGTTTTATATGATTGAATTGGTGGAAATCGAAAACCCTAATAATCGTTTCTCATTTTGGTTACGTCTTTGTTGTTTATTATTTCATTTTGTCTGAATTTCTGAAAACTCTTGAAAACATCATATTGTTGATTACTTAGTTTTTGGTATTAGTCGGTAGAGCATTTCACACTCCCCGTGGGAACGCCATGTACTTGCCATTGTCTACTAGTTAGACGATGTGCACTTGCAGTATTTTATTGTATGTTTTTTAGCCTATCAGGTAGTTTGTTACAATGGTATAAGAAGCAAGCATTTCTTCGGATTATTAACAAGATTGTTGTTGTTTTTGTTGATGACCGAGAATGGATTTTTCTGTTGGCACAACTTGGCAGTGCAAGAAATAAACTATTGACAGTGCCATTCTGGTAGTGGGTTGGTTGGGTACTAGACAAGATGGTTGGACAAAGACTTCCAAGATTGCTACAGGGATTACCTTAGCAATGCCTCAACTTGGTCCATGAATTTTTTTTGTTCCATGAAAAGCATTATAAGAAATTCCACCTAATAAAAATGCAGTTGTATGCTTCAAGAACAAAGGGACTCGAAAATACTTTGTCTGTTAGAGTATATTTTGAGTTTATGTGTTTTACTACTTTTGTTTTTACTGTCTTACTTTCTCTGTGTTGAGTCACGGGTCTATCCTACAAGCAATCTGGCCAACGCACATGAATCCTAAGATAGAGTGCATTATCTTAAGTTGCCTCAGTCGTTGTGAGGACTTCAAGTACTCAACTAATCATTTTCCAAACAATAAAGGACTGATCTATTTGGTAATACTCTATCAATCTCAAAATGTAAATCAGAGATTATTGTTGAGTAAGACTAAAACTCTTATGTATAATAAATTAGAGATAACACGTGCCGAAACGGCTCTCGTTGCAACATGTATCTAATAAAATGGTAAATCCTAGACCCAACTTATGAGAAGCTATTAAAACATCTATAGAATGGGTAATTATATTATCTAAATTAATTATTGTCTCTACTGCTAATATGGTTGTCCTCTAATGTATCCTCTGATTAGGCCGGATCCCATATTTTTTTAATTAGTTTTTAATGATATTTTTAGGATTAGTTCAAATAGTCTGTACATATGTATGTATTTATCCATACTCCGCTTTCCCTATCATTCCAAAATTAAAATATGAAAAAATTAAGCATGTCGACATTTTTCATATGTAGAAGCTATTAAAACAAATAAATATTATTTTAGTCTTGTAGCTTGCTTGTTTACTTTCCAACCACGTATCTGTAACTTTGTGGCTCATGAACTTGCCCTTTGGGCCAAGACAAACAATTCTATTATGTACTGGTTTGTTCCTCCAATTTGGCTTTTGCCAATTGTCGAGGGGGGCCATTAGCCTTTTTGAAGGCCGTTGCTTATAAAAAAATAAAAAATAAAAATATTTAGTGGTAAATTTGTAGTACACTACTTTTTCTAACAAGTAGTACAAAATCATAATATTATCTTCTTTCTTCTTCTTTTTCATAAAGAATTATTAATATACATGCATCATGGTTTTCAAAAGGTTTTCAAAATATAAGACCAAAGGTAAAGAAAATATATTATAATATCATAAAGGTACAACTTTATATGGTAAAATTCAAAATAAATCAGAGATACTTTTGTCTATCACATGACTTAATTTATTAGGGTGAAAAGGGCAAACATTTATTACTGTAAGGGAGATATTTAATAGTAGATGATAAAATGAAATATGTCTCTTTCAAGAGGACAAGTATGCATGCATAAAAACAAATACGTTTTCTCTTATTTTTTCTTCTTTTTATTTCAAACAAGGACAAATAATTTTATCTATTAACACATTTACAATCTCTAAATAAAGAAGGTAGATAAACATGCATCATGGATTATTACATTTCCTATCACATGCATTATCAAAAGAAAACTATAACTATCAAGAGAGTATACAAGCAAGTGATATGGAAATAAGATAAAGTACTACTATCAACAATTATCATATGATGAAGAAGAAGAACAAACATGCATTTAAATCAAAAGAAGAAGAAGAATAAACATGCATGCATGCGAATCAAAAAAAAATTCTATTATGAGTATTTTATTTTAAGGTAAATATAGAAAAAGAGCTTGAGGAGTACCTTCTTTTCGAAATTCTACTTGGTATTAATGGTAGAACCAACAACTTTAATTTGTGAAGGATTAATGCTCAAATGGAAACAAAGAACAAATTGTTGATAACGTATTTAAGTTTGTTACATGGAGGAGACAAAAGAGTAAAGCATAAAGGAGACAAAAGAGAAAGAGAATCAGACATACTTCTGGTTCATTTAATTTCTAATTAAATACATGTAGGAAAGTAAAAGAGGGTAGATATTCCCATTACATGTGTAGTTAATTAGTGGAAGAGAAAGGACAACAGGTATCAAGCATGAAGGAGAAATGCGCATGCACTATGACACATGTAGGTAGTGGTCAGACACATGTCATTACAACAAAAATTTATTACAGCCAATTTGACATGATTCAAATTCGAATTAAGAAATATGTTGCCATATATACATTTATATTTATACTATGTACACTATAAAACACCATCAAAGAATACAATAGCTTTTTTCAAGGTTAGTGTTTCAAGTTCCAACCATGATGTCGTCAAAATCATCTTTAGTATCTGTTTCTTGCATCTTCTTTACTCTTCTTGCTTTATCATTTTGGGCACACTCAGTTGATGGTTTTATTACTATTTGGCACAAAAAGACTGTCACTGTGGAAAATGATTTAGGTCAAAATATTTCATTAAAAATCCATTGTAGATCAAGTGAAGATGATTTGGGTGAGCATATGCTATATTACAAACAAAATTTCAAATGGAGATTTAAGGTCAATTTTCGGCTCTCAACTAAATTTTTGTGCGATTCAAGTTGGTACGATCCTAATGGAAAAAAGGACAACATAATGGGGTTTGTTGCTTACAAAGCAATAAGAGATTGGAAGAAACATTGTTATGATGATTGTTGGTGGAGCATTCGTCAAGATGGTGGCTACTACGGGAATGGTAATCCTGAAGAAGAATTCAAGTTTCCATATAAAAAGATGTTTTCTTATTAAGAAAAGACACAATTTAATGGTATTAATTTATTGCTTCACTGTGATGCATTTGCGTATCTTGATGTATTTGGTTCTTATGTGAATCAAATATATACTTAATAATTAATAAGAAATAACTTTAATTATGTTGTATTGCATTTTTTTTTCTTCAAGTTCTAGAGTCTTATATACAGAATTCAAACATAGTAGGAGCATTCACATACACATCACTACAAAATTGAATTCCATGAAAAATTGAAAAGTTCATGTTATTACAGTCTAAGCATGTTAGAGCATTGCTCGGTCGAACTTGCATGCGTTGCTATCTCAAGCATGTTTGTCAATGTTAGTGACCAAAACTATAAAGTCTTGATTTCTAGTCTACTATATCTAAGGTCTCGGACTAGGATAGGAAGTGTAGTTGAGCTCAAGAACTCCATGGGAATCATCATACAAGATGAAGGACTACTCAAGGAACTGGTTGATCTTCATCGACTAAAAGGTATGTGGAGACTTGAACTTATCTATCACTCAAAAGTCTATCTACTCTATCTCTTATCTTGAGACAAAAGTCGTTTTACTATATAGACTAAGATTATACACATGTGGTATTTCGAGATGAGTATATCTCACCTATCTATTTCTCGAAATATGTGTTGGTAAAGATTTCTCTTTAGCCAAGTTCATCTTTACCTAGTGACGAAAGTCATGTTATGTTTTAATCACTTTGAAATTTCTCTGACGAAAAATAGTTTGTGAATAACAACTATATAACGCCCTCTGAGAATGTTTCAATGATCGAAATGAGAGTTTAGACAATATAACCATTTGAGAATATAAGCATTGTTGTGGAAACACATATATGTATAAGTCCTTATTCCTTGAACCAAAGTTTGTGAACTTTGTTGATCAAGAGAACCGGAGAAGTACGCGAGCTTCAGTCCGCGAACTGGCGGAAGTTCTCGACCCGAGAATTTCTGCCAGAGTTTGTGAACTCCATCCGGGAACTTAAGTCCGCGAACTTAAGTAGGTTATGTCTAAAAAAAATGTTTGTGAACTCATCTCTATAAACTAAGGAATGTTATTGCAAACCGTGGATATATAGTTTATGAACCAATTGGAGTGAATCAAATCGTTTTTGCTTCAATTGTGTATTGTGTAGTACATAAAGATCTAAGCAATTGAACAACTCTCCAACTAGTTCATTTGAGTCATTTGAACTAGTTATGGTGAAGAAGAATATGGTTGATATGAAAGTTATCATATGGCTAACTGTTTGGTTGACTATGTTGAACCAACTAACGTACAAGTTTGGGTACGGTTACACAAGCCTAGAAACGTGCATTACATGTGTGTATAACAAGATATGTTTTCGATCTAATGGTTGATAAATATTAGCTTGAATCTAATCAGGTTTTCATCTAACGGTGAATATTGAATGCTTTGTTAGCAAGCTAACATTGATTGCAAACCCTGATTTGAAAGACTATATAAGGGAGAACTCTAGCAACTGGGAAACCTAATCCCCATACATTCTGTGTGATACTAGTTGTTCTAAGCTAGAGTCGATTCTCCTTTAACATTTGGTTTCTTCTTATAAACCAGGTTAACGACTTAAAGACTTCATTGGGATTGTGAAGCCAGACCGATACTACTTTTCTTATAGTTGTGTGATCTGATCTTGCATATTCTATCGTACGAGTACAATTGGAATAATTGTCTTGAGATTTCTATCTCCGATAGATAACATATAAAAGTAATCACAAACAATTCGTCTCATCGTTTGTGATTCCACAATATTTTTTTTTCGCTGCGTCGATTAAGATTATTGTGAGGTGATTGATAATACTGAGCTGTTCTTCAGGAATATAAGTTTGGTTTATCAATTGGTTTCTGTTCACCTTGATTTATCAAAAGACGGAATAAAAACTCGTAGGTATATTCTTGGGAGACGGACTTATCTATTACCGTAGACTTTTCTTTGTGATATAGATTTGTTTATTAACGTCTTCGACTTTGGGTCGTAGCCACTCTTAGTTGTTTGTGAGATCAGCTAAGGGAATCAAGTACGTAGTATCCTTCTGGGATTAGAGGCGTATGAGCATAATTGTACCTTGGATCAGTGGGAGATTGATTGGGGTTCAACTACAGTCCAGACCGAAGTTAGCTTGGAGTAGGCTAGTGTCTGTAGTAGCTTAATACAATGTATGTTTAATCTGGACTAGGTCCCGGAGTTTTCTGCATTTGCGGTTTCCTCATTAACAAAATTCTTGGTATCTGTGTTATTTTATTTTCCGCATTATATTGTTTATCTTTATAATTGAAATAATACAGGTTGTGCGTTGAAGTTCAATCAATTAGAATATCCAATCTTTGGTTGTTGATTTACATTGATTGACACTTGGATATTGGTCTTTGGTACCATCCAAGTTATTCAATGTATTTGATTAAAGACTCGCTGATTTCTATTAGATTAATTAGTCAATTGTACTTACGAGTAATAAAACTCACTTATAACTCCTACGAGGTAGTAGTCTAATATATCTTAAGAGAAGATATTGAATATAATCCACTCTAAACAACTTACCAATAAATTAATGTTGAATATGTAAAATGAATCTTAAATATAGATGAATTAAAGTCATCAACCAAAACTTATGTGTTTGTTATGAAAAAATAAATTAATTCCATATAATGGAAATCATCCAATAAAATATTGATATCGAGATCAATAATGGGCTATGTATCCATGGACGCAAATTCAGAGAAGAAGTAAAATGATTTTATAATTTCTTTGAATATATTCATACCACTGAAGTATATAGCATGTTGGAAATAACGCATAGTTTGGAATTATGGTATGTCTCAACAAATGCATCAATGATATATAACCATAAAGCAATTTCTCTCACATACGCGCATCTAAAAAAAATTAGTGTATGCGAGTTGTATCAAGCGGTCAAATGATACGAAATCCGGAGAGACTACAATTGCATCATCGAGGAACATGAGATTATTACCCACAAATAAAGAGCAGTATTTACAGCAAAAATTCAACTTATCGATTGAAGATCCCATGGTTATCTAGGTTTAAAAGGAACAACCAAGTTGTATATTTATACTCATCAAAAACGCTGAGAGAAGTTACTCTCTTCCCCATTTATACGATGAAACACTATTGCATGTCAAGCGAGAGGTTGAGAATTTCTCTTAATAAATTTTATAGCTAAGTATGGTAGGATACTTTAAAATATGATATCACCTATATGAGTGAGAAGTGTGGTCACTTAAGGATATGTTTGTCTAGAACACTCGTAAATTATCGAGAATATTCGGTATCCAAATGAACACAACCGAGAACCAGTCATGTAAGAAAAAAAAGTTGTGTGATATCTATTTCATCGGCTAATAGCATAAAGTTGGACAGTTCAAGACATCGCTTTCACTGAATAACTAGTAAACCAAGTAGATAACTACTATTGAAAAGGAAAGGGTACAAGTACACCACCAACTTTTTTGTTCGACAACCTGTATGGAAAAAACCTAATACAATTGCAAGTAAACCAACTAAATGATCTTTGACTATATGTTTAGACAACTAATCCATGAACATGACTATTAAGAAGAGTACTTGGATGATCCCAAAAATAAATATCCAAGATCAATCTAGTCGTATCTCATATATCCAGATATGAATTATGTTAAGTATGAAACTTGTTATCTATCTTTCAAGGTACAAATTCTACAAGAAATAAGTCTCGTAATTGATTTTAATTATGCGGACGTGTCTACTAGAATTGAATATGTGTAGTTTGTGTAAATTATATTATAAAAATAAACAATATAATGCGGAAAAGAAAAACCACAAGACACCGGAAGTTTTGTTAATGGGGAAACCTCAATAGTAGAAAAATCCTGGGACCTCGTCCAGATTTGAACACCAAAGTATTAAGATGCTGCAAACACTGGCCCATTATCAGACTTTGGACTGGAATGTAGTTGAGCGATAGACACATTTTTGTGTCTACTTTGATCTCAATTGTCTATATTGTTAGTACCTATTTTACTATTTTTTGTATTTGTAGGTGTTTTTGGGAAATAAAGCTCGATGGACTAAAAGTAGGAATTCCGCTCATGAAATTGAGGAAATGAAGGGAAAAATATATTAGAGAATTTAGAAACACCAAAAGTTATTAAGAGGAAAAAGATGAATTTAAGTTAGGGTTCTTGAAAAAAAATTATTAGGAAAATAATTAAAGGCTTAATGGAAATGAGGTAAAATGCTAGATCTCTTTCTCTTTGGATGATTTATTTGACTTCAAATTCGTATGATTTTGTGTTGTTAGAGTTTAATAATCTTTAAATATAAATTTATGTCTTCAATTGACAATCAACTTTCCCTTGTTCGTATATAATATGTTTAGGTATACCTGGTTAATATTTGAGAATAATTCCCCACATATTCTCTATTAAATGTATGTATGTTTGAACTTTGATATTGATTTCTCGACAATTTTTTTCTGTTTGTTCTTGATTGTATTTCAGAAATCTTAATAATATTTAAATGATTTGAAGTCTTTACAAAAGAGTTAGATAAAATGATTTGAAGTCTCTCGGTTTAGTATTCGGGTGATATTAAAACTATATATATCGTACATATAGCAATTTTAAATCTTCTTAATTGATATGATAGATTGGGATGAATCTTAAAGAAGTTGTTAATATACCATCGACAATGGGTAGATGTAAAAACATGCATGAGCTAATATCTTTAGTTTATCCACTCTTGGGAATGGATGAACCAATATCACCAGAATAATTAACCCAGAGGATCATTTTTATCTCCACATAATAAAGGTGTCCATAATATTAACATGGACACATTAGGCAGTTTACATGGGGAGACTTACACGTATTTAGTTGCTGACAAAATGATTCGGGGTGACCATGGAAGGGATTCAGATTTTATAACTGAACTTCTCAATAATTTGAGTCCACCAGGATCACCTCCATTTAAGCTAGATCTTAAAGTTGGATGTTCAATTATGTTGCTGAGAAATATGGAACCAAAAGAGGGTCTTTGTAATGGTACAAGACTGGTGGTAACGAGGTGCGGGTGGCACGTGATTGAAGCTAAAATCATAACTAGGGAAAAATCTGGTGAAGTAGTATTCATGCCAAGATTAACTTTTCAACCTTCAGCTTCAGATCTAAACATACAAATGGAAAGACGTTAATTTCCCATACGTGTTGCATATGCGGATGACTATCAATAAATCACGGGGACGATCGACGAAGTGTGTGGGAATTAATTTATATACTCTAGTATTTAGCCATGGTCTGGTTAACTCTATGTGGCATTGTCTAGGTGTACTGCTGCAAGGACAATAACTTCATTGTTTCCAAATGAATCAAATTTGTGTTTAGATCCGGCAACAATAAATGTAGTATATCCTGAAGTACTATTGTAGAATGAAATACTTCTTTTCATTTTCTAAATTTTATGGTACATGTAATTCTTAATATTTCTTTAAATTGGATAATTATATTAGTTTGTTATTTTAGTATTTCGTGAAAAAACAGATTCCTCGTCCCCAATGCCTGCTCAAATTCGGATATTTTGAAAACACGACTAAAATTAAAACTCCAATGCGTCGAAGGCGCACGAGAGGTTGATCCCAGGCCGAAGGCCTGGATGATACCCTAGTGTCTTATGTTTCACTGTGCTTTAGATTTTTTCAATTTCATATTACTATAAATTTATTACGAGTATTTTGGTAACATGATGTAATCTGCCAATTTTTAGAATGATGTTGTAAAATCGATCTGTTTTTTTTTTTTGAACTGTTGGTATGATGTAAATTTTGGGTATGTTATAGATGTTTCAAGAATGTTTATCTAAAATTTGAAGACGATCAAGTCAAGTTATCATTATGAAACCTATAATATAAGATTCTGAAGTTAGTGTGTTTGCTTAAATGCTTAAAAAAAATACACGTTATCTGTCATGTGTTTGTATGCCATGGTTTGCTAGTATTGTTTGTAAAAATGATCTACAAAAGGAAAAGAGTTCATTTTTTCCGTTAAATGGAACTTGGTTTTATGTTGAAAGCTATAAATACTCACGAGAATGAAACAGGTAACCCCAAAGTAAAATGGGTAATGATCCCCATGTGGGAAGTTGTGTTCCCGACTATTATTGGTGGCTAGTCTGTGCCAAATAACGATTGGTGGGTGTATAAACCAAGGTTTTTGTACCATGAACTAATGTGTTGAAGAGTGAATTACATACTTTGTGGGAAATATTAATGGTGTTGTGAATTGAAATCTAGATTGGATGATTTATTTGAAACATTACTGATATTATGATTATTGAATGTATCATTGATTAGTTGAATTTGTACTATATGTTTCTTGTTAAATGTTTTTCTTTAATAATTAAACTTTTTTTTCCGCATATTTAGAGAATAGGGCTATATTTTATTAAGCTACATCTCACTCCAATTGACATTCCTTATAGATTTGTGGAAATTGGAAGTGGAAATAAGAAGTTAGTTATCTTGTTGACTATATTGTATTTTTTGTAATTTCCTAACGTGTAATTTGATCCCATTAGTTGTTGAGAATTTTATTAACAATGTTTAAATAGTGAATATTTTAAATTCAATTGTGTTTGGTGAATATAAAACAAATAAAAATAATAAATATACTATCTTATAGATTTGTGGAAATTGGAAGTGGAAATAAGTTAGACTCTATATTGTATTTTTTGTAATTTTCGACAATGTTTAAATAGTGAATATTTTAAATTCAATTGTGTTTGGTGTAACGCCTTGAGTTCAGATCTACATATGGGTTTGACCCTGGTCCGGAACTCGGGGTGTTACAATCACTACGGAAGATTCAACACCGCAAGATATCTTTCTTGATGCATTGATGTTCTGCGTATAAAAATTTTCTAGTGTTTGCATCAAATCTGCATAAATTTATGTTCAATATGGAGGATTGTTGAAATTTTTGAACAGAAAATTAATGGGCATTTAGAATATTAAATTTGAATGAACTTGTGAATAGTTGTGTTTATTCATATAAAACTTTTCATTTGAATTTGAACCTCTTCATGCAAAGGGGTTTGACTCTTCATGAAAGAATTTTTCCAATAGTCATCTTTAAACATGTATAACCCCACGGGGTATGTTGTCCCGGGCGACCACTTATCACTCTTTTACAAGCTAGCGGGTCAGCAACCGTTGGATTCTCTAAGATCGTGTAGTAAAACTAATTAGATTTGGTTTACAACTATAAACATCACTTTAAAAAATAGTCAAATCCTTAAATTTATTTAGTATTTATTATTAAGTCCAATTTCTAAGTTATCATTTTCCCTTAAGTCCAGTCATTTTTATGGAGTATGAACCGAATTTGAGATCAGATTTACTTCGCTACTTGGTGAAAGAGTTTAAAAATCCTTTGACCAGGAAACATATAAAATCAATTCATCCCCAATTTGATTTGGTCTTGTTTGTACTTACCAGCATATATTGGTTCATTTTTTTGCCACACCTGTTAACTCTTTGGATCTTAAGTTGATCATTCAATTATATATTTTAATATAAAAATTTGAATTTGTGTGTATATTTTTACACCATTCAAGGATGTTTTTGAAATAAGGATTACGAAATTCAATATAAGGATCTTCGACACGAATTTTACATCTTTGATCGGATAAAATACACAATCAATTTCTGTCCCGTGTTGAACTTAATCACTTGTATTTATATTTATTAGAACAAAACATCAACCTTCTCCTTTTTTTTATGTATGGTTTAAGACTTTAAATCAAATGGGCATCAATCTTAAAGCAATAGAAGTAATAGTTCTTCTTTTTTAAAAGTAAAACATACAAGAAATAGAGATTTGATTCCGTGGATTTTACCTTTTGATACGGGATTAGCGAAACATCGAAATATTGAAGTGAAAAAAAAATAAGAGATAGAGTTGAGATTTTCTCACCATCAACAATAAAAGGATCTTGTATAAGAAATATTGAAATATACGAGGTTTTTTTAATATTGTTAAGGGCTTGTTTGAAAATATATTCACCGACAGTTGTTTATTCAAAATCGACGGCTAATAATAAAAAGAGATAGCATTTTCCTAACCCGGCCCACTCTCTCAACATTGTATTAAAGGGTTTAGAATCACTAGTTCATATAATATGGTCGAGAGTTAAATAAGAGTTTGTACTACATCCGATTGCACTCATTGTTTTTGTTGTTGTTCCAATATTGTGTTAATCTTGGGAGCCGAGTCGTTATCAAACCTTCACTTGAAAAAGTTGATCGCCTCAGACCAAGTAAGTTATTTTTTTATATATTGAAAATGCAGGGGTCTAACAACCACACCCACTATTTCACTAGGAAATTTGTATGGACAACTCCAATATAATTCCAAGAGAGTCAACTAGACAATCAGATTCAATCACTGAATAAGTATCCAAGAGTATATCTTTATTTCCCAAATCAATCTACAATCGGACAAATAAAAACCTATGAGCCTGATTGATTATGAGAAATAACTTGGATAGTACCAAAGACCAATATCCAAGTGTCAATCAACAACCAAAGGTTGGATTTACTAATTGATTGAACTATGCACAACCTGTGATATTTCAATTATAGAAACAAATATAATGCGGAAAAGAAATAACACAGACACCAGAAATTTTGTTAACAAGGAAATCGCAAATGCATAAAAACCTCGGGACCTAGTCCAGATTGAACACCACACTTTATTAAGCCGCTACAAATACTAGCCTACTACAATATAAATTTTAGACTGGAATGTAGTTATCCCTAACCAATCTCACACTGATCAAGGTACAGTCGCGTTCCTAATGCCTCTGAAACCCAACATGACTCAACGTAATTGATTCCCTTAGATGATCTCACCCACAACTAAGAGTTTCTATGATCCAAAGTCGAAGACTTATAAACCAATCTGTCTCCCACATAAAAGTCTATTAAGATAGATAAATCAGTATCCCACGGAAATACCTATGAGGATTTGTTCTGTATTGTGATAAATCAAGGTGCACGGGAACCAATTGATAATCTGGTCTTACATTCCTGAAGAACAGCCTAGAAATATCAATCACCTCACAATAACTTAACTATATGGTAGTAGAACAAGTTATTATGGAATCACAAAGAATGAGACCAAGATCTTTGTGATTACTTTTTATATCTTACATATCGGTGATAATTATCGAGTTAATCTTAGAGAAGATAATACTCAATACGATAGAACAAGTAAGATTAGAATATGAAACTACAAAGAAAATACTTGGATATGGCTTCAGAATCCCAATGAAGTCTTTAAGTCGTTAATCTACACGGTTTTGGAATAAACCCAAGGTTAAAGGAGAATCGACTCTAGTCATAACTAGTATTACATATGAGGTCTAATCCACATATAAAAATTCGCAAGCCTGATTATTAAGTGAAACAACTTGAACGGTACCAAATACCATTTTCAGGTGTCAATCAATTTATATCAACAACCACAGGTTAGATTATCTGATTGATTAAACTACTCATAACCTGTGATATTTCAATTATATAAACAGATATAATGTGGAAACGAAATAACACAGACACCAGAATTTTGTTAACGAGGAAACAGCAAATGCAGAAACACCTCGGGACCTAGTCCAGATTTTAACACCACACTGTATTAATCCGCTACAGACACAAGCCTACTCCAAGTTAACTTCGGACTGGAATATAGTTGAGCCCTAACCAATCTCACACTGATCAAGGTACAATTACGCTCCTTATGTCTTTGAATCCCAACAGGACTCTACGCACTTGATTTCCTTAGATGATCTCACCCACAACTAAGAGTTGTTACGACTCAAAATTGAAGAATTGATAAACCAATTTATCTCACATAGAAAAGTATATTGAATAGATAAATTTGTCTCCCACAGATAAACCTATGAGTTTTTTGTTCCATCTTTTGATAAATCAAGGTGAACAAGAACCAATTGATATATCAGACTTATATTCCCGAAGAACATCCTAGAAATATCAATCACCTCACAATAATCGTAATCGTATGATAGCGAAACAAGATATTGTGGAATCAAAAATGATGAGAAGAAGATGTTTGTGACTAATTTTTATCTTGCCTATCGGAGATTAAATCTCGAGTAAATCTTAGAGAAGATAATACTCAATCATGATAGAAAACAGCAATCAGAACACGCAACTACAGAGAAAATAGTTGGGTCTGACTTCATTGAAAAAGCGGGGGTCTAACAACCTCACCCAATATTTCGATTAGCAATTTGCATGGACTAACTCGAATATACTTTTAAGAGAATCAAATAGACAATATGACTTAATCTTAATAAAAAAGTATATCAGGGATTTAATATCTCTATCTCTCGATTCGATCTATACTCAAACAAATATAAATCTGTGAATCTTTATCAAATACAAGAGATATAAATTTGGATGGTATCAAAGACCAATATCCAAGGATAAATCAATTTTCCATCAACAACCAAAGGTTGAATTTCATAATTAATCCATACAATGCACAACCTGTGATATTTCAATTATATAAAAAAATATAACGCGGAATAAAAATAACACAGACACCAGAATTTTTGTTAACGAGGAAACCGAAAATGAAAAAAAAAACCGAGACCTAGTCCAGATTGAACATCATACTATATTAAGTCGCTATAGACACTAGCCTAGTACAAACTAACTTCGGTTTAGACTGTAGTTGAACCCTAATCAATATCACACTGATTCAAGGTACAATTAAGCTCCTTACGTATCTGATCCTAGCAGGATACTACGTACTTGATTCCCTTAGTTGATCTCACCCACAACCAAGAGTTGGTACGACCCAAAGTCGAAGACTTTAATAAACAAATCTGAATCACATATAAAAGTCTATGATAATAGATAAATCTGTCTCCCACAGATAAACCTATGAGTTTGTTCTGTCTTTTGATAGAAATCAAGTTGAATAGGAATTAATCGATATCCCAGACCTATATTACCGAAGAACAACCCAGATTTATCAATCACCTCACAATAATCTTAATCGTATGGTAGCGAAACAAGATATTACGGAATCACAAACGATGAGACGAAGATGTTTGTGATTTCTTTTTATCTTACCCTATCGGGGATATAATCCCAAGCCAATTATTCAACCGAACTCGTATGATAGAAAATGGCAAGATCAGATCGCTAAACTACAAGAGAAGTAGTTTTGTCTGGATTCACAATCCCAATAAAGTCTTTAAGTCGTTAACCTACAGGGTCTCAAGAAGAAACCTAAGGTTAAAGGAGAATCGACTCTAGAAAAACCAACTAGTATCACATAGGAGGTGTGGGGATTAGTTTTTCCAGTTGCTAGAGTTCCCCTAATATAGTTTTCAAATCAGGGTTTGTAATCTAAGTTACCTTGGTAACAAAGTATTCAATATTCACCGTTAGATGAAAAAACTGATTTAACCAAGCTAATATATTTCAACCGTTAGATCAAAACTTAACTTGTCACACACAAATGAAATGTATTTCATTTAGGTTTGAGAAACCGTACCCAACGTGTCACTTAGTTGGTTCACAAATAGTTAACCAATGGTTAGCCATATGAGCACTTTCATATTAACCGTATTCATCTTTCTCATAACTAGTTCAAATGACTCAAAAGAACTAGTTGAAGAGTTGTTCAATTGCT
This sequence comes from Papaver bracteatum, assembly GCA_023529315.1. Lineage (NCBI taxonomy): Eukaryota > Viridiplantae > Streptophyta > Magnoliopsida > Ranunculales > Papaveraceae > Papaver > Papaver bracteatum. The sequence goes on from JAJJWX010005204.1 coordinate 1,137,140, forward strand.
TAGATCTTTATGCATAAACATAATTGAAACAAAATCGGTTTGATTCATTTGAATCAATTCATGAACAATAAAGCCACGGTTTGCAAAGATTGCATTCCTTATAATTTATTATTTTAAGTCCATGAACCACCAATTTGAGAAATAACCATATTGGGAACGCGTACGGGTATGCGTACCTTAGCTACCGGATTTTGAGTTGGTTTTAGTTTCCAAACTCAGCAGAATATTTCGGGTAGAAAAGTTCTGCCAGTACCCGTACGGGTACGCATACCTAAGGTGACTGGTTTATGAGTTCGTAAACTCCAAACTCAAGAAAATTTTCCGGGAGGAAAGTTCTGCCAGTACGCGTACCCAACCTGTCTCCTTCACCAATACCGCATGCACACATATGCATGCACTTGGTTTCCGGTACATGGATTTATACACTAATGTGTGAACACACTATATATGCTTATATCCATAGGTGGTAATCTCAACTCTAAATTTCAATCATTGAAACATTCTTATATAATGTTATAACAATCGTTATTTACGACCATCGTCATCAAAGCTATTTTCAATATTGAAATGTCATCATGATTTTCGTCACGGGTAAATATGTAAATGGTTAAAGCAAAAGCTTACCAACACATATTTCGAGATAAAAATAGGTGAGTAAACTCGGCTCGAAATAGCAAATGTGTATGTATGAAAACTATCATACTTATACAACTTTTGTCTCAATAGTAGGAGATAGAGTATACTTTTGTGTGATAGATAAGTTCAAATATCCACATACCTTTTAGTCGAATGAAGTTCCACTGGTTCCTTGAGTAGTTCTTCGTCTTTGTAAGATAATCGCCATGGAGTCTGGAGCTCAACTATACTTAACTGTCCTAGACCGAGACTAAGCTATAAGTAGACTAGAAATCAAGACATTAGTTTTGATCACTAATATTGACAAACATGCTTGAGATAGCAACGCATGCGATTTCGACCGACCAATTCTCTAACAATCTCCCCCTTGGTCAATTTTAGTGACAAAACTATCAATACATATGGATTACAAAATAGATAAAAATTTGTAGCTTCTCGTCCACATGCTTGATCTCCTTGGTGCTTCAACATTACTTGAAAACTTCGTCTTTTCCAAGTACTCCCATGATTCCATAGATGTTCAGTTCAACATCATAGTTGTTGAAGATCCGTATCCATAACAATGAGAAAACAAAAGCTCTCAATCATTGTTATACAGTGTCATAGTACTATTACACAACATCAAAGTTCAATTGTATCACAACTTTGACAACAATACTATAGTGATATGTATCACTCCCCCTTAGTCAATACTTTCGTCTCAACACGAAAACCACTCCCCCTTACATAATGATCTGAAAACCATATGTATTTGTAGTGTGAACTACATATTAATTCTCCCCCTTTTTGTCAATAAAATTGGCAAAGGTACGAAAATGGGATCCTAATGAAATTTTCACGGAGACGCTTCAAGACCAAAAAAAAGAAACATATCAACTTTTTTTAGATGCAATCATAAAGCCGAAGCTAAATGCATTCATCAAGGAGTTTATAAAAATACAAGATAACCCCTAAAAAAAATCCACAGCAGCACTCCCCACATAGATATAGAAATTAAGTGCAAGTTCAAAAGAACTCTCCCTCATTTGATGTCATTCCCAAATGAACAACAAGAGCGACCTTACTTTTACGAGAAAATAAGGATTTCTTTGGAAACCAAAAACCACAAAAATGATTTTGTATCCAAAATTCTCAATCAAACTAATCACAAGAGAACCTATGATTAATTAAATCGGAATACACAACCAAAATAACCACAAACGAATCTATGATTAGTTTAGTTAGAAATGCTCAAACAAGAAGACTTATTTAGCCACACAGTATATACATAAAATATGGATCATTGAAGATCAATACTGTGACATAGACAAGGATTCATTTTATTTTCCATCACTATTTGCACAATGACATACAATAGACATAATCCTCGTAAACAAAAGATTTTAACCTATCTTCCATAAATGAATGACATAATAGGCTTAACGTTTGTTTGTCAAAAGTTTATCGATCTTGTACCAATACTTTCATATCGACATATAAAAGAGATAACTTTTGACATCGTATGGGACAATAATAGTTCACGGATGCAAACACACATATCCCATAACATATTGCAATATATGAAACCATAAAGATTAATCTGCAATCATAATCTTCCAAATCAACTTTAGAATTTAAATAAATAAATTTAAAAACATTGCAAGATGAAAACGTTGGACATAGCTATGTGTACTCACAATAATGTCTATTCCAAACCCTAGTTATCCTTCTTAAAAAACAAGAATAAAAATTCTTTTAAGAAGTTTCATATAAATTATAGAGCTTTCTCAGAGCATCTACTAAGAATTCCTTCTCATTATTGAAGAAACTATTGATTATGGGATCACCCAATTCCTCTAGATCTTCATAAATGTCAGTTAATTAAATAAGTTCTATTTTTAGTCCACACAAGGTGCTCTTGGTTAGAGACAACATTTGTTCATAGTGAGTTATCTTTTCCAAAGAGGAAATGATTTTAGATTTTGAATCATTTCTATTGTTGATGAAATCTTTCACCATGCCTCTAAAATTATTATCATAAGGACAACCAGATAAGAGACAGTTAGAGGAAGAACCTTCTCCATTAGTTGTCGACTTCGCTTTCTTTATCCTTGAGGAAGAGATTCCTTCACAAAGATACACATTAACTGCTTCAACTACATCTCTTTTTGTGATCCTTCTAGTCACAGGAGCTATGAGACTGTATCTTATGATAAGGAATGAGAAAGGAAGGACACATGAATATAAACAGATTTATAAACACAAAAGCCTAGAAGGACATTGAATGAGTCTTTCAAGATTTTTTATCTGCCTTCCATCTTCTTAAGAGAATATTTTCTTAATAAAAATAAGACAAATTTATAATTACACAGACTTGAGCCACTTCTTAAATGAAAACCTCATTTTTCCCAAGTTAAAGATGACGATGCATACGTCACCAGCATTACTTAGGGACATAGTGATCCAAGTGCTCATGTTTTTTGCCTTTTGGTGGCTTGTCAATGTTTGTTGTGTAAACAGATTTCTTATCTCGCCTGGATTTGTATTTTCTTGGAAGACCTTGATTATCCAGACTTATATTCATTTTGTGCATGTTCTCTTGAAGTTTGGTGATTTTTTTGTTGTTCCTTATGAATCTCCAACACATGCTTTGATCATGCTTTGAATTTCCACAAAAAGAACAAATCAATACATATCTTTTGTTTTTATGGGTCTCTTCCTGTTTAACACAACAATCAACAATCATTGTTCCCTGATTAGTTGGAACAGATATGTTCTTTGATCTTGCAGTTTTGAACCCTAAACCATTCGTATTTCCAAAGGATCTCTGACTAAAAAATATTGCTGAAATTTTGTCAGAACTTCCAAATAACCTTTGCAGGTCATTCTTAAGGGTATTAATCTCTTCTTCCTTTAGATACATGGTTTTGATGAAGTTGTCATTAAGACGCTCTATCTCAATATTCTTCATCAAGAGTGATGATTCAGTTTTCTTCAAGGATGCCTTTAGAAGAATATTTTCTTGAAGAATCTCTTTGTTCAAGCGACTGAAAAACTCTGTGTCATGAGTCATAAGTTGAATATGTGAGGGATTCTACAGATTGTGCCGAAAGTCCATTATATCAGTTATGATCGTTAACGATGTAATCACACGGAATAGATTTTTCTTGTGTTGAATCATCAGAAGCATTAACTGAAGATGGATATTATTCACATCTATTATTTTTCCTCATAAATATTTTGATCTCTTTCATCATCGGTGATTTATCAAAATCAAAATGATTGGAACAACATTCATCCGCCCAAGACAAGTTAGAGGATTCACTTGTTGTGATCACAACATTGAATGCAGAAGTTCTACCTGTGTTCCAGTCAAGATCAAGAGTTTTTAACTTTGCAGTCAGAGTATTACTGTAAAGTGTGTCAAGGTTATTTCCTTATACGATGGCATGCTTCTTAGAATCATATCTAGATGGTAGCGATCTGAGAATTTTCATCACAATGCCCTTTTCATGAATAGTCTTACCCAATGCAAAAGATGCATTAACAATTTCAGACACTTTGTGATTAAACTCATCAAATGAATCTTCATCTTCCATATGAAGGTTTTCCCAATCAATATTTAGGTTTTGAAGCCTGGATTCCTTTTTACTGGTGTCACCTTCGAATATTGTTTCTAATATATCCCACATCTTTAGACCTAATGCAATTTGACACATGGTGTTGAAGATTTGGGGTAATGTCATGTATGATGGCATTCAAATCGTCAAAGTTTTGCTTTGCAGCAAGTATCTCAGTGACATCGTATTCGCCAATATTCTTTGGAACAGTAGCGTTACCTATTGCCACAATGGGAGAATCATAGCCATTAACTACATATACCCATGATTGAAAATCACTCGCTTGAAGAAAATCTCGCATAACAATTTTCCACCATAAGTAATTAGAGCCATCAAATACTGGTGGTACGTTAATAGAGATATCACCTCTGTCCATAGAGTCAGATCACTACAGACACATACTTTTGAGGTCTTAAACGTGTTTGCCTGCTCTGATACCAATTGAAAAAGTGGGGGTCTAACAACCTCACCCAATATTTCGATTAGCAATCTGTATGGACTAACTCGAATATACTTTTAAGAGAATCAACTAGACAGTCAGACTCAATCTTAACAAAAAGTATATCAAGGAGTTAATATTTGTATCTCTCAATTTGATCTATACTCAAAAAAATAGAATTATCAATCACCTCACAATAATCTTAATCGTATGGTAGCGAAACAAGATATTGCGGTATCACAAACGATGATGCGAAGATATTTGTGATTTATTTTTATCTTGCCCTATCGGAGATATAATCTCAAGCCAATTATTCAATTCAACTCGTATGACATAAAATGGCAAGATCAGATCGCTCAACTACAAGAGAAGTAGTTTTGGCTGGCTTCACAATCCCAATGAAGTCTTTAAGTCGTTATCCTACTGGGTCTCAAGAAGAAACCTAAGGTTAAAGGAGAATCGACTCTAGAAAAACCAACTAGCATCACACAATAGGTGTGGGGATTAGTTTTTCCAGTTACGAGAGTTCCCTTATATAATTTCAAATCAGGGTTTGCAATCTAAGTTACCATGGTAACAAAGCATTCAATATTCACCGTTAGATGAAAAACCTGATTTAACCAAGATAATATCTCTCAACCGTTAGATCGAAACTTATCTTGTCACACACAAATGAAATGTATTTAATTTAGGTTTGAGTAACCATAACTAAATGTGTACACTTAGTTGGTTCACAAATAGTTAACCAATGGTTAGCCATAAGAGCACTTTCATATTAACCGTATTCATCTTTCTCATAACTAGTTCAAATGACTCAAAAGAACTAGTTGAAGAGTTGTTCAATTTCTTAGATCTTTATGCATAAACAAAATTAAAACAAAATCGGTTCGATTCATTTGAATCAATTCATGAACAATAAAGCCACGGTTTGCAAAGATTGCATTCCTTATAATTTATTGTTTTATGTCCATGAACCACCGATTTGAGAAATAACCATCTTGGGTACGCGTATGGGTATGCGTACCTTAGCTACCATATTTTGAGTTGGTTTTAGTTTCCAAACACATCAGAATTTTTCGGGTAGAAAAGTTCCATCAGTACGCGTACCTAAGGTGACTGGTTTATGAGTTCATAAACTCTAAACTCGGCAAAATTTTCAGGGAGGAAAATTCCGCCAGTACGCATACCCAACCTGTCTCCTTTACCAATACCGCATGCACACATATGCACGCACTTGGTTTTCGGTACATGGATTTATACACTAATGTGCGAACACACTATATATGCTTATATCCATAGGTGGTAATCTCAACTCTATATTTCAATCATTGAAACATTCTTATATAATGTTATGACAATCGTTATTCATGATTATCGTCATCAAAGCTATTTTCAATATTGAAACGCCATCATGACTTTCGTCACGGGTAAAAATGAAAATGGTTAAAGTGAAAGCTTACCAACATATATTTCGAGATAAAGATAGGCGAGTAAACTCGTCTCGAAATAGCAAATGTGTACGTATGAAAACTATCATACTTATACGACTTTTGTCTCTAGAGTTGGAGATAGAGTAGACTTTTGAGTGATAGATGAGTTCAAGTCTCCACATACCTTTTAGTCGGATTAAATTCTACCGGTTCCTTAAGTAGTTCTTCATCTTTGTAAGATAATCGCCATGGATTCTAGAGCTCAACTATACTTAACTGTCCTAAACCGAGACTAAGCTATAAGTAGACTAGAAATCAAGACATTAGTTTTGATCACTAATATTGACAAACATGCTTGAGATAGCAACATGCAAGTTCGACCGAGCAATGCTCTAACATTCACCATCCAAATGAAGTCTTCAAGTCCTTAACCTACATGGTTTCGTGAAAAACCTAAGGTTAAAGGAGAATCGATTGTGGTCGCAACTAGTATCACACAGGAGGTGTGGGGATTAGGTTTCCTAGTTGCTAAAGTTCTCCTTTATATAGTTTTAAAATCAGGGTTCGCAATCAATGTTAACTTGGTAACAAAGCATTCAATATTCACTGTTAGATAAAAACCTGATTAGACTCAAGTAATATCTTTCAACCGTTAGATCAAACTTAACTTGTTACACACAAATGAAAAGTGACTTCATTTAGATATGAATCACCATACCTAAACTAGTGCAACTTTGTTGGCTCAACAATAGTTAACCGAGGTTATCCATATGAACACTTTCATATCAACCTTATTCATTTTAACCATAACTAGTTCAAATGATTAAATGAAACTAATTCTCATAGAAGTATACAATACACAATTGAAGCAAAATCGATTTTAATTCACTCGAATCAAGTGATGAACATTATAGCCACGGTTTGCAAAAGATTGCATTCCTTATTATATAAATGTATTAGTTCATGAAAAAATCGATTTTAGAACATTATCCACTCAGGTATGCAAACGGGTACGCATACCTAAATGGCCGGACTAAGTTCGGGTTCGCCAGTATGCGAACTGGTACACATACCTTCTAAACTCAGCAGGAATTCCCGGAACTGAACCTCACGCTAGTACGCGTACCGGTATGCGTACAAGGTTCTCGGACTTTCATCAAACCAAGCAGTACGCATACGGGTATGCATACCATGGTTCCCGGACTTGGATTACATATATACAAGTACGCATACTATGCGTATATCCAATTGTTTTAAACTCTTATTTTCAATCATTGAAACATTCTCAGAAGACGACAATAGCTGTCTCACACAAACTATTAGCTTCAAAGCAATTTTTAAGTGAACAAATGATCAATACGAAACATTCCGAGTATACATCAAATGAATGTCTCACACAAATCATGTAAGATGTTACCAGGTAATTTTCACATGATTATCTTTTGACTTTCATCAAGAATATAAGATAAACTTGGTTAAAGCGAAAGCTTACCATCACATATTTCGAGAAATATGTAAGAGAGTTAAACTCATCTCGAAATATCAAATGTGTATAATTGAAGTTTATATAGCTATACAACTTTTGTCTCAAATATGAGATAGAGTAAATAGAATTTTGAGTGATAGATGAGTTCAAGTCTCCACATACCTTTTGTTGATGAAGTTCCACTGATACGTATGATCTCTATACCTTGGTAGCTATTACTATAAAGACGGAATTCAGTATAATAATAGACAAGAAACTTAGAAGAATACAGAACATAAGTAGTGATTCGAAGAAATATATCTTCTCTAGATTATGAATAAGAAAACGATTACAATTCTCCCTTTCTTACGCTCACAATCTCTTTAAATAGTAGTTAACCCTAAACTGTTTGCTAAGATTGGTTTTACAATAATTAATTGCCTCACTAACTTCTCTAGGTTTTCTATGTGTTTAGTTAACAACCAAACCTATCTATTTATAGACTTTATCGTACTCAGCCGACTAGGTCTTCTATTAGGAATCTATTTCCTAAACTAAGAGTGTTGCATAAAACAAACTCTTTCCTAATTAGGAATTCTGCCTAAACATGGATTCCTTCCTAGAATAGGATTCTTCTCTCAACTTAGCTTGAGGTTAACTAAGTTCCCTAAAGGATTACGGATACACTTGTATCATGGGTCCCCCTTTGAAGAACTTGGACTCATGTGAGAGTTCAAAATGAAGGTTAGGGAACTCGAGAGCCCCTTTTTCCTTGTTAAACCACTTGTCCTTGCTAGGAACTTGACCTTTACATCCAATTAGAAAATCTCCTTTCTCTCCTTATCGTGTTTTAATCCCTCTTCGCTCCAATACGCAGTCTTCCTTGAGTGGTTCTTCTCTATCAAACCATAAGTATTCTACCCGTGGTAAGATCATAGTGTCATCACCGTCATCATCTAGTAATGGTGGTTCAAAAAAATTCAAGTATTCGGCATTTATAACCTAGTACATTCCTAGATAAGGTGGCAGATCCAGAAGAAAGGCATTGTCACCAATCTGATCGAGAATACAAAATGGTCCATACCTCAATGGCTTCAATTTATTACCTTCCACCTTCAGTTGTTCCTTACCTAACTTTAACCATACCAAGTCACCAACACCGAAATTACAAGGCACAAGATGCTTGTCATGCTTTACTTTGTATTTGGCTTGTGACTTCTTTAATTGTGCTTTAACAGTCGCATCAATATGAGATATCTTCTCCAAGAACTTTTGCGCCTTTTGTCGTTCACTTCCTTCCTTCCCCCCTCATTGAGGTGTCACTAGAAAATACTAGATCGAAAGGACTAGGTGGTAAGTAACCATAGCACGTCTCGAAAGGATATTTCCCCGAAGAACTGTGAACTTCTCTATTGAAAGCAAACTGTAGATACGGTAAATTCTCATCCCAAATTTAGGATGCTTAGAATTATATCCCCTTAACATGTGAACCATAGTCCTGTTGACCACTTCTGTTTTCCTATCTGTTTGTGGATGAAAATATGTACTCTTCTTCAACCTAGTGTCCATCATCTTCCAAAAAAATCCTAAAAGTGACTAAGGAACTGACTATCCTATCAGAAATAATCGAAGTAGGTAAACCAAAATGTTTCCACACGTGCTCAAAAAAGAGTTTTGCTGCACCGGATCCTGTTACCGTCTTTGTACATGGAATTAATGCAATCATCTTGCTGAATCGGTCGACCAAAACGGACAAATAATCATGACCAGACTTGGTCTTTGGTAATCCACCAAGAAAACCCATAGAAATACTCTCCCAAGGTCTTGATGGTACTGGCAATGATATAAGGTGCGTAGTTTTTAATAGCTTTGTTACCAACTTGATACGTATGATCTCTATACCTTGGTAGCTATTACTATAAAGGCGGAATTCAGAATAATAATAGACGAGAAACTTAGAAAACAGAGACACAAGTAGTGACTCGAAGAAAATATCTTCTCTAGATTATGAACAAGAAAATGATTACAATTCTCTCTTTGTTACGCTCACAATATTCTCTAAACAGTGGATTAGCCTTAAACTATTTTCCAAGCTTGCACAAGTATTGTTCCAAGCTTTCTCTAGGTTTTCTATGCCTAGTCTTTGTCATCTCTGTGTGTGCGTCTGTATCAAGAACATACTAACCAGTTGTGTTTAGTTATGAGTTAAAAATCCCTATTTATAGGCTTGGTTTGGTTTCCCAAACGTCTTAGGAATCTATTTCCTTTTGTAGGACTAAATCATTTTCTAGGTATATTACCTAAACTAAGAATACTGCTTAAAACAATACTCCTTCTAAACTAGGAATTCATCCTAAACAAGGAATCCTTCCTAATATAGGATTCTATCCTCAATTCGTCTTGAGGATCACTAGTTCCCAGGTAAAGGAAGATACACATGTATCATTCCCCCCCCCCCCCTCAAGAACTTGAACTCTTGTGAAAGTTATATTTATAGGTTAGGGAACTCGTGAGTTCCTTTCACCCTGCAGAACCATCTCTCCTTGCTCGGAACTTGACCTTGACATCTACTTAGGAAAGTCTCATTATCTTCCTGGCGTGTCTTTGTCGCTCTTCGCTCCATAATGCAATCTTCTTCGAGTGATTCTTCTCTATCAAACCACAAGTCTTCCACATGTGGAAAGATCATCTTATCATCATCTAGTAATGGTGGTTCAAACATACTTAACCTTCTTAAGTCTTGTTGTTGTTGTTGTTTGGTAATGTATTCCAAACTAACTCTACTCAGATTCTCGTCAAGAGAACGGATCACAAGGAGAATGAACTTCGTACTAGCATTCACCAACCACTTAGCCTGAGTGGTTGTAATCAAGCTTGTTCCTTCAAGTAGAGAGTCTATAGCTCGTATTGCAAAAGCTTTTCCATCTTTGGTAAAGGTATACTTTTTCTCCCTCCTGTGTAGAGTTGAATCTCTATCCCATAGGTAAGGACTACCTAATACTACCTGACTAACATCCAAAGGAACTATGTCACATGTAACTTCGTCAATATATGACTCATCTAGAGCAAATTTGAATGTGCACTGATGTGAGACTTGTAAGACCCCTTTCTTTTTAAGCCATCCTAAAGGGTATGGTTTAGGATGTTTGATAGTATTCAATCCTAACTTCTGCACCAAAGAATGTGAAAGTAAATTCTTCTGACTTCCCGGATCAATAACAACATCAACTAGTGATGTTTTGACTTGCATATTCACTGTGAAGAGTCGCTCCCTAAGATCATCTTTTGAAGGTGTTTCTTTTGCCCCTGTCATAAGAGAGAGCTTTGAATTGGGTTCCGTTAGTCCGTGGACTTCTTTTGGAGTTTGAGCGACTAGTACTGCCCTCTTGGCTTCTTTCCTATGAAACCCTTTAGGCTTTAGATGAGGGTTCTTAACCCAACACTTGTCGATAACGTGACATGTTTGTTTGCAATAGGTGCAAGTCAAACCTTACTTGTCACTAAACTTCCCTTCTTCTTTGCTCCTTTCACCTCCTTTTATAGTGGTACCTTCGCCTTAGTATTCCCCTTTGAATCAGATTTCCTAAGCCTAATTTCAATGGCATTAGCTTTTATACTTGCTTCGGAGATAGAATCCACCGAAAACATCTTCAACTCCTTCCGTATATACTCATATAACCCAAAGATATATTTCATAAAGATAAAATAATCTCCCAAGTCTAAATCCAAAATCATAGCTTGATTCTGAAATTCCGAAGTATATTCTTGCACGGTTTGGTTGTAAGTCTGCTTCAAGTTGTACCACTTGAACCATCTTTCCTCAAGGTAGCCAATCGTATAAAACTGTTTCCTTACAACTGCCTTGAATCTTCTCCACGACAATACTCCTTTACCTAGGTTTTGTCTTTGATAAGCTTTCCACCAGGTTAGAGCATGCTTTTGTAGGTTCAATGCCGCGAAAGCAATCATTTCCTTTGAACCATATTCATAGAAATAAAAATACGTCTTTAGACGTTCAATCCAATCATCCAATTTTTCTACATACACACTCCCATCATGAAGTGGAATATCAACACGAAAATCAATTTTTCAGATTCTTACCGTGAGGTTTAGTTGATGTAGGACTTTTAAGAAACTCACTTTTATTGTTTTCTTCATCCTCATCTTCTTCCTCTTCTTCTTCTTCTTCTTCTTCTTCTTCTTCTTCTTCTTCTTCTGAATTGTCTTCTTCTGATTCATCTTTTTCCGAAGCTTCAGGCGAAGGTGTAATCTTTTTCTTCATCTTCGGCTTTGGTGTATGAGAATGAATACATTCAGTCAATTCTTCAAGGGTGGTTTTAATCGACTTCATGTCTGTTTGTAGCATAGCCACCTTTTCTTTTATAGTTTGTGGTTCGCTATGCTTGGGTTCATCATCTGACTTTGTCATCTTTGATCCCCTTGTTCTCCTAACGTCTTCTAACTTCTCGAGTACCTCACCAAGATTTATGTAAAGATATCTAGTGAAAAGCATAAACCACAGGGATTTACCCTAAAAACTAACCTTGCTCGTGATGCCAAACTTGATACGTATGATCTCTATACCTTGGTAGCTATTACTATAAAGGCGGAATTCAGTATAATAATAGACAAGAAACTTAGAAAAACACATAACATAAGTAGTGATTAGAAAAAATATATCTTCTCTAGATTATGAACAAGAAAACTATTACAATTCTCCCTTTCTTACGCTCACAATCTATCTAAATAGTAGTTAACCCTAAACTTTTTGCTAAGCTTGCTTTTACAATAATTAATTATCTCACAAACTTCTATAGGTTTTCTGTGTGTTTAGTTAACAACCAAACCTCTCTATTTATAGACTTTATCGTACTCAGCCGACTAGGTGTTCTTGTAGTTGCAGAATAACCTACAACTACACCCTCAATAGAATTAGTAAAAACTCAAGAAGTTCTTGATGATGAATAACAATTTTCTTATTAATGTTCTCAATTGATCACAAAGAAGTATCTAAATGGAATTAGAATAGTTACAACTTTCTCTATTCTCTTTCCTCAAATATTTTCTAACACTCACTCAAAGAACCTCTCGAATTTTACATTTGAACTCCTATTTATAGTAAAATTTATACAGCTGTTCATGAGTTACAAAGTATCGCAACTCATGCTCGCACAATTACTCCATCCTCGTAAAAATTCATATTTCTCCGCGCTTCTTCTATCATCGTATCATTTTATAACTCTTTTCTCCTGATACTCGTGAACTATTATCTTGCGATATTCAGTACCTACATTTTGCGAGGATTGTTTTTCAATTGAAGAAGTTGAAGAAATATTTTGAGAAGGTTGGTCTTGAAGAAGTGTTGATAAATTGACATTGATAGGAGATTGAAAAGCAGGTAATGGAGTAGAGGCAGGAGTATTTGAAGAAGCATTTTCACGAGGAGGAGAGGAAAATTCCTTATCAACTTCAGGAAGGAAATCATCAATCGGAATTAATGGTGTGGGTTTAGTTATTCGAGATCTCTTGCTTGGATTTGGTTTTTCGTCAACTGCGAATCAAAACGTAGATTAAAAAGCGAGGCAACAATATATTGTTGGGAAAGAAGATGAGTATTTTAACTACCTTTTGATTCTCGAGATTTTCTTCTTCGTGGATTAAGGCTTGGATTCTTTAATTGAGATTTCATCTGAGAAGTTATTTTGCTGAAATTAACCAAAATCAGATAACAAATCATACATAAATTAAAAAGGAGAACAAATGAAATACGCAGAGATAGAGGGAAATTACCTTGGAGAACTCATGAAGATACTGGTAGAAGAAAAAATTGTAGAGAAAATAGTGATAGAGAGTATGAGTAAAAGATAGAATTGCGGAAATAAGAAGAAGAAAAGAAAGAGAGTATGAAGGAGTTATATAAGGGAATAACTAAAAAAGAACGGTTACAAAAGACGTGTCAAAATTTTAAAAGACTAAGTAACGGTTATGTTCTCACGATCATTTCTTCTTCGTAGAATTGACATGAGAAGAGGCAAGATGTAGGTACTGAATATCGCAAGATAATGGTTCACGAGTATCAGGAGAAAAGAGTTATAAAATGATACGATGATAGAAGAAGCGCGGAGAAATATGAAGTTTTACGAGGATGGAGTAATTGTGCGAGCATGAGTTGCGATACTTCGTAACTCATGAACAGCTGTATAAATTTTACTATAAATAGGAGTTCAAATGTAAAATTTGAGAGGTTCTTTGAGTGAGTGTTAGAAAATATTTGAGGAAAGAGAATAGAGAAAGTTGTAACTATTCTAATTCCATTTAGATACTTCTTTGTGATCAATTGAGAACATTAATAAGAAAATTGTTATTCATCATCAAGAACTTCTTGAGTTTTTACTAATTCTATTGAGGGTGTAGTTGTAGGTTATTCTGCAACTACAGTTCTATTAGGAATTTATTTCCTAAACTAAGAATGTTGCATAAAACAAACTCTTTCCTAATTAAGAATATTCAAGGATTCCTTCCTAGAATAGGATTCTTCCCTCAACTTAGCTTGAGGTTAACTAAGTTCCCTAAAGGAGTACTGATACACCTGTATCATCAAAAAGCTGTCCTTAGTAGTTCTTCGTCTTCATTTGATGAACACCGTGAATTCTAATGCTCAAGTACAATTTCTATCCTAATCCGAGACTTAGTTATAAGTAGACTAGAAATCAAGACTTATAGTTTTGACAACTAAACTTTACAACAAGCTTGAGATAGCAACGCTTGCGAATTTGACCGAGGAATGCTCAAACAATCTCCCTCTTAGTCAATTTTAGTGACAAAACTATCAATACATATGGAATACAAAATAAAAAAACTTTGTAGCTCTCAATCCAAATGCTTGATTTCCTTGGTTCTTCAATATTACTCGAAATTTTCGTCACTTCCAAGTACTCTAGTGATTCTGAATGTATTTAACTTAGTATCATAGCTATTGAAGATCCGTAGTTATAACAATGACAAAACAGTGGCTCTCAATCATTGTTATACAATATCATAGTATTACAGAGCATCAAAGTCCAATTGTATCACAACTTTGACAACAATACTATGGTGATATGTATCACTCCCTCTTAGTCAATACTTCATCTCATATGAAAACCACTCCCTCTTACATAATGATTTGTAAACCATATGTATTTTTAGTGTGAACTACATATTAATTCTCCCCCTTTTTGTCAATAAAAATTGGCAAAAGGTACGAAAACTAGTGGGATCCTAATGAAATTTCCATAAAGATACTTCATGACCAAAAGATAACATATCAACTTTGTTTAGATGCAGTCATATAGCCTAAACTAAATGCATTCATCAAGGATTTAATAAAGATATAAGAAAACTCCTACAATATTCCACAGCCGCACTCCCCACAAAGATTTGGCAATTAAGCACAAGTTCAGTTAAAAACTCTCCCCCATAAAGTGTCATTCCCGAAAGAACAACAAGATCGACCTTATTTTCACAAGAAAAGAAGGATTTATTTGGACATTAACAAATAATCATGAAACATGAATTTGTATCCAAAATACTCAATTAAATTAACCACAAGAGAACCCATGATTAATTTAATCGGAAATGATCAACATAAGAGAACTTACGGAGCCACACAGTACATACACAAAGATGTGGATCAGGGAAAGACCAATACTGTCAAAGCTTCATTATATTTTTTATCAATATTTAAATAGCGACATGTAATAGACTTAATCTTTGTAAACAAAAGCTCATCCTATCTTCCATCAATATTTGCTTAATGACATAATAGGTTTTACTTTTGTTGTCAAAAGTTCATTCTATATTTTATCAATATTTGCATAAAGACATATGATAGACTTAACTTTTGAGGAAATATGGGAAAATCATAGTTCACGAACGCAAACACACATATACCATAACAAGTTGCAATATATAAAACCATAATGATTAATATTGCAAAATCATCTTCCAAATAAGCTTTAGAATTTAAATAAATAAATCTAAAAACATTGCAAGATGAAAATCGTTGGAAATAGTTGTGTACTCACAATAATGGCTATTCCAAACCCTAGTTATCCTTCTTAAAACACAAGAATAATTTTCTAAAGAAGTTTCCTAGACAAAAAGAAAAAATCAAGTTTCTTTGATAACATCATACCTTTGAAAGGGTCCATCATAAAAGGTATCACTGATATCCTTGATTCTTTTGACCGTATAGACACCATGTTCATGAGTTAGAACATTAACTTTACGATCAATAATGCGGGCAAGATGCCTAGCTTTTAGACAGTCTATGATGAGTTTCTTCGGATTCCTGATTAATATCTTTTGATTATCAAGGATTTTGGTTTGACCATCAAGAAGCTGATTTATTTTCATTTGAAGATTCGCAAATTCGACCCTGTAGATGGGGAAAAACGATTTGCTGGTTTTTAAGGAATTAGAAAGACGACCGTGCGGAGGAGACTCCTTGAACCGAGCAAAATGTTCAACCTCACACAGATGCACTGCAAGAAAGGAGTGCTTTGAATTCGAGAGATCAATCTGTAGTACCCCAGCCTAAATCAAGACAATGGTCATTCCAGAGTAAATTTGGTCACAAGAGATGATGGGTTAGTCTGTAGGAGGGAAGCTGAGAAATGTGTGGAATCAATGGTAATCAAAGATTGTAGGTGTGTTGTGAATTCTGAATAAGAAAAGTTCTGAATGATTGAATTTGCTCAGTTGAGAGTAATTGCTCAATTGATGAGTTGATGATCCCGTGATGTCAATATGACGTGAGATCGTTGTCGACGTTGTTGTTTCAATCATGATTCAGAGACTTATTTATATTGTTGGAATTGTAGACACCATGATCCCATGAAGTGTGATAGTTGATGGAATCAAAGAGTGGGAGATAGAAATAGTGTTTGAAATCATGTAGAGACTTGGTTGATTTTCCACCCACTACTTTGTTAACTCCTTCAATTGATTGCACGACTTGCTCACATTCCATCGTGTATTTGAACACATATATCGTAGACCGCCATACCAAAACCCTAGTTGATATCCCCCAAGTGACACGATTGACGTCTCGTGGTTAGTTTAGTCAGATGTTGACTTTGTGATATCATGGGACGATGAGTCCATGTATTTACTGAGTTGAACATGATTTTATAAAATATTCTGAAACTTATGGATCGAACGTGGGCATTATTCTCACGTTGATAATTGAGGCAAGTAAGTATTGCTCATTCAATGATTTTCTGAATATTGATAGTTGAAACAATATTCTCTGATTTGAGCAAGTATTGCTTATTTGAGCAAGTGTTGCTCATCTGATGAATTATTGGCAGCGTCACCAAAATAAAATACTAATTAAAATACTGGTAGTTGAAACAAATATAATTAATAAGAATATTTATCATGAGATCGTCATAAATTTATTAGTGTTTGAATATGGAATTATAATCCTTGGACTCAGAAACCCTAATTTGATCAATTGATGATCACTTCATGGTTTGTTAGGAATTGAAACATGGAACGAAGGAAGGATTGGTTGTATGAGACCATAGGTCAATCATGTAACACCCATATTCTCACGTGAGCAAACACCAAAACCTCTTGAAGAGTTGGTGACTTGTTGATGAAAGAATAATTAAATGATGGTTTAATCATTTATTCGAATTACTGCTAGGTTCAGCATTAGGTGATAAGACCTAATTAATTATGAAGAAGTGGAGGACCGACCAAGGGGTCATGAAACCGGCTCTGGGTGGTCACGGGATCAAGTGTTGATCACTCCCTGAAGTTCCAAGTCGTTTGGAAGAGTTTTAGACCTAATACGTGCAATTGCGCAAATTAGGTCAAATTGTGAAAACAAGTAAGACCGGATCATTGAGAGCCAAAGAGCCAACCTTGGTCGGTCAATATAACATGCTCATGTCTCCAGAGTGTCCGTATCTCAGTTATGAGAATTTTTCAGTTGTGCATTTGAGCAGTCATTTTAGAAAATATGAAGAAACCATGGTTTTTTGATAAAACCGTCAAAACTTCATGAGATGAAGGAAAATAATGAGAAAGTGAAGGAATCATGAAGTGTGGGACCGGCCATGGACAAGGAATGTCCGGCCGTCCAAGGGAGCCAATCCACGCAGTTTTCCAAAATTTTATAATATTTTCATGATTTTAGGGATATATGATAAAATCAAGGAGTTTTGCTAAAATTAAAGAGTTTTGTTCAAATCAAGGAGTTTCCATGAGATGAAGGAAACATAAAAAAATAATAATAAAATAAGGGACGTTTGGGCGTGTGGGACCGGCTTGGTGCATGGTTGGCCGTCCAGGGCCCGGTCCCGTGCGTTTTCCCTAATTTTATGTATTATTTCACAATTTAAAGGAAAATTCATAATTTGAAGGAAATATATGAAATCATGGAATTTCATGGGATTATGAAAACATGAAAAATATAATAATAATAATAATAATAAGGGACGTGTGAAGCCATCTAGGGTTTGACCGACCGGCTATGGCCCGTGCACATGGGTTTTCCTAATTTTATATTATTTTTCATGGGACCAAGGACATATTATGAGATTAAGGAGTTTTCATGAAATTAGGGAAATAATAATAAAATAATGAGGAATCATGAGGTGTGGGACCAAGGCATGGCCCGTTGGCCAATGGTCACGCCCCACAATATTCTTCCCTAATTTTATATTATTTCTTTGGTGTGAAAGAAATACCATGAAATTGAGGAGTTTCCTCAAAACGAAGGATATTTGTTCAAATGTTAGAATTTTCATGAACTCAAAGAAAATAACAAAAAATATAATAAAAATATAAAACTGGCGTGGGATTGACCACGACATGGTCGATCGGTCAGTGGACCCATACTCCCAGCGCCTTGGTCAATTTTTAATTATTTATTCTTTTCCTTCCTATTTTGCATAGGTTCGTCGTCTCGTCGTATTTTGACATACTCGCTCGTGTGGTGATTGTTAGTGCATCGTCGTTTAGTACACTTGAACCTTTTGAGACAAGTATTACTCAGAGGTAGCTCTGATGCCCGTGCATTGAATATTTATTACTAACCCATGGATTTCTGCTGGGAAGAACCATGGTTTGCAGCAATGAAATATTTGCGAAAATATTTGAATATTTTCGGAAATACTGTGGATGAATCCAAGAATTTAGGTTTGAGATAGGGCTTACTCAGAGGTAGCTCTGATGCCCGTGCGTTGAATATTTATTTCTGCTGTGAAGAACCATGGTTTGCAGTAATGAAATATCTGCGAAAATATTTGAATATTTTCTGAAATTCTGTGGATGAATCCAAGAATTTAGGAATAATTAAATTATGGATCTATATTAGCAGAGCAAGCTGTCTAGGAGCATTAATTATTCCTATATGAGCTTGCTGGAGCTTCATATCCTTTATATAGTCAGGGTAAACTCGTTGTTTGTATCTTGAAGACGTTATCGCTCTATACTAGCAAAGCAAGCTGTCTAGGAGCCTTCCATCCCGTGATACTATATATAAATAATTACTGAAGTGTTCAGTATTCATGAGATATGTTGTTGTCTATCCGTGAGACCACATATCTAAATGTACTTTAAGAGAAAGTATTATCAATCATAGGATTCGATGAGAGACCCGTGTCTCAGTACTCACGTCTTACTGTTGGATCAGAGGTTCGTATAATTATGGGTTTACGATTTTAGCCTTTGTCGAAAATCCACCATCTACATTAAGTCCCCTGCTTAGTGAGGAAATCCTTGTTCCTCAATCAGCATTGGATGGTGATTTTCCGGTCATAAACAATATAAGTAATTGAACTTAGTCGTAAGTTAAGATGTTACCGGATTTCGATCGTACGATACGAGGATACCATGACTTGAATGAAGATTCCAGTGACATGCTAGAGCTTCGTTTGATGAGCATAAATTGGTGTTGAACCGCTGATTTGGATGACGGGTCCTTGGTTGTTTAGGATTCGTGGGCCGGACCCAATAAGGAAATCCTTAGAAAATTAGGTTTTGGAAATAAAAATTGATATAAAAGGAATTGTTCCTTTTTTTTTTTAATTTTCCCACGACCAAAATTTTCATCACATCTTCATCACCTTCACGCCAGCAACAAGGGAGGAGAAAATTTTCGCCGGACCACCAGCGCCGCCGCCGTCCGGCTGTTTTCCGTCGGCGCCGACCAGGTGAGCGTCCAAACTTTTTTTTTTTTTATATTCATGAGTTCTGTGGGTTATTCACATATTGATCATGATAAAATTATATACATGTGCATATATGAGTGTGGGTTTCGTCGAAAACCCTCGTTTTTGAAAACATTTGTTCGTTAGTTTTTGAAAACTAATAATAATCCCTGATTTATGAGAGATTTTTTCTTCATATATGAATATTTAAGTCCAGTGATAAAACTATGTTTATGAGCTTTCATGTGAGCCAAATTTTAATCATGAAAAAGTGAATTTTCACAAAACCGAAGTAAAATCTTCGTTTTAAGGAATGACGATGATACGAAGAAAGAGTTTTTCTTCTCTCTCTATATATATATGAACTTGTGTCCAGTGATAAAATTTTGTGTATGACCTTTCATGTAAATCAAAACTTTATCTTATGATGTGTGAGTTTTCACAAAATCGAAATAAACCTTCGTTTCAAAGACGTATGTCTATTCATGGATTTTTTTTTTGAAACCGTGAAGTGTCCACAATACTTTATTTTCGTGAGTCTTGCTCACGTCGAATTTTTATTTTTTTTATTTACGTGAGTAAATAAAACGTTTTCTTTATATATATAATATGCAAATATATATTATTTTCTCTAAAATCAAAACTTGAGTTTTGTGTAATACTATTTAGAAATAAACAATTATTTATGATGAAATAATGTTTTAGTTTTCATGATTCCATGGTGAATGTTCACACAGTAGAAATATTCATGATTTTATGAAAAATCTGAGTTTTGTTTGTCTTCTGTAGGTTTCGGAGAAACGAACGATATTGAATTGTTAACTCTAGCATTACTCTCACTGTTGTTAGTGGAAGCGTAAAAGGTAAGAGTTAAGAATTACCATTTTTTGCCGATGGATTTGTTTGCATGTTGGTAATCTTTTGTGCTTCCGATTCCAGAAAAATGTCCGACAAAAACAATTGCTCTCCTTCCTCTAGCTCTTCTAACGAGATTCCAAAGTTCCTGTATCGAAGTCCAAGGATTCTCAAGGTGAGGGGCCGAAGTATGGCGTACCCTTGAATGAGCGGAGGGTTACTTTTGATGAGTTCAGGAAGAGAAAATCTTAGGATGATGCAAAAAGGGATCGCCGGCGTGAAAAGGATCGAATCAGGCGCAAAATACAAAGGACTGGGGGAAAACGTTAATTCTTGGACGGGAGGCCTACTGACTCTGATGCTGATGATTTTAAAGAAGACATATGTGAGGTACCCAGGACTTGGTCCGATCAATGTGAAAGAGAGTACCAGAGGACTATGAAACAAATTGGAGATGAATCAGAATAAGATTCAGATTCAGATGATGATCCTGAAGCTTGTCTGAACCCCATCGCCGCTGATTCTGATTCTGATGAAGAGGAGGATAGTGATGACAACTCCGATGACTCAGATCATGAGAAGGATAGTGATGACGAATCTTGCGAATAGCATTATTTCCGTCTTCTTTTATTTGTGAAACATTTGAATGTTCCTTAGGCTTCGTAGTAGATATTTTTTCGACGATTTGAACAAATTTTCTTCTGATTTAGAATTTTCTTTGAATGAGAAAACCCTTTTATTAATGTCGACTCTTCTAAGTAAATGAACCAATGTTCGTGCCTTGAAATTCATCATGACCTTCGATTCGCCTTAGTGATTTCTGTTTGCAGAAAGTACTGAGATACGTGTTGCGTGGACTGAGAGAACACGTGTTGCAAGTGAATCCGTGTAACCTTGACCGTGTGCGTCAGTCCCTAGTTGTTTTTTCTCCGCATCTTTGGTGTTTCCCATGTTGAAATCTTAGGGTTTCAGTAAAACTTGCAACTGAATTGACTATCCAAAGAAGATAAACCTCCACCGTGTCTAACATATATCTTCAAGACTTTGAGTCTATCGTCTACGCAAATATTTATTCCATTCCTGAGTTAGTTTCATCATGCAGAGAATTATTGATCATATCTTGTTGCCGCAATGTCAATCAATGGTATCTCTTCTCAAGATGATGCTCAGTCGAAGCGTGAAATAGCAGCGTCCATCTCTGTAAGTTGCATCTCTTCTCATCTTTGATCATTAATGTAGGACCAGAATATCGCTACAACACTTCTCTGCGAGATTAACAACACTTCCCAGCGAGCATCACCGCAAGATCTTCAACTACACTTTGCGAGTGTCACAAAAGCAGTCAAAAGAGTGACGTAATAGCTGACGATTGAAGAAAACATAAGAAAAGCATATTTGTCCCGTGATGGTTATAAAGCTTGCGAGAATGAAAATTATAATTAAATCTGGCAAACGGGAGGTCCGGGGCTGGCCCGTTGCGGGTTACACGGGTTCGGGTTAATACGGGTCAAAACCCGCGGGTTGAAATTCTTCACGGGTGGTGATTTATGACAAATTACAATTTACAAGGATAAAAATTGTAAACAGAACTCAAAACTCATTTTTGATTCTTGATAATCCCACAATTCCTTCCCATCTTCCTCAAATTCTCATGCTGTTGTTCAAACTAAAATCAGACGAAAACCCATTTTCCATATCTGATATTACTCTAATTCCACCTCAATTTCATCCCCTTTCTTTATGTTCTTTTCACCATTCAACAGTTGCAACTCAATATCCAAGTGCATGAAAATAATCTGTAAACATAATTATGCACATATGTAATATCCGCCAAAGAATGCCTTGAAGTATAATTGGTATTGCACTGAACAAAAGAAAGAAGTAAATAGTCTCAATTTCAGTTAACTACATCAACATCAAAACAAATATCACTTTCCTTCCAATTATTCATCTCCCACTCTCTTAGCAGTTACCACCAACAACACCCATCAACACAAATTTCTCTTTATCTTCATGTTTATCACAGAATCATCTCTCTCTATGTCAATTTCACCATCAACAGCTTCTTATTCCTCTCATGTTTACGACCCATTCAATTTTCGAGCACCAATTTGAACAACCACATATCTTTGTTGCTCTCGGCTGAAATTCAGTTCAAATTGCCGATTGACCCAAAACTTCATCTCCGTCTCTCAACCTTAAAACTTACCCAAATATTTAATCTCCGTCTCAACCTTAAAAAAAAATTGATTCAGAAGAAGAAAAAAAAAAAAAAAGGAAAAAAAAAAGGAAAATTGATGCGCAGCAATGTAATGACCCCTGGCTCACGAGATTTTATTTTTAATAGGATAGGTTTTGCTATTCAAAAAGGGCTAGCGGCACAGCTTGTCGCTCGCTTGCCTAGTATGTAATTTTTAACTTTGTAAGATTTTGTTTTATTAATTACAAAAATTTCAAAGAGTAAGAAAGAGAGCAGATTCAGTAGAAAAAATGAAGAAAGTACCTATTCGTGTAAGTTTTAATGGAGAGGAGAGCAATCGCGAGAGGGATATCAGCTTGCAGTACGAGAAAAATGGAGAGAAATCGACGAGAGGGAAAGTTCAGGGCCTTCAGGCGATGACCGCTGCAAATGGATGAGAAGAATAAAGAAAAGAAGATAAGTAAAGCTAGGGTTTTTTTGTTTTATACCTAGGAGACATGTATGGATGGGTGGGAATCGCATCATAACTAAATAATTACGGGTTTACGGGTTGTACCCGCGGTCTCACGGGCCGGGACGGGTTAACCCTTTAACTCACAAGCCGACATTTCTTTAACCCGAACCCGGCTTGTTTAGACACCAGCCGAGCCGGGTGCGGGTTTTTCACGGTCCGGGCCGGGTAAACCCGCGGATTTTGGCTTGTTTTCCAGCTCTAATTAAAATTATTGTGGTACAATCGCAGTATAAATCTGAGATAAAAGGAAGACTTAGCTGTCATCCATTATGTAACTACCCTATAAATAGAGACCCAATATGTCCAGAAAAGGATGATGTATTTTTGAGAGTTGAGAAAGTCTTGAAGAGAGAGAAACTTCAATATAAAAGTTGTATTCTTGAATTCTTACATTTCCTGTAAACATTTCTGAAAATCAAATAATAAAGTGTCATTCTTAATCTTCAAATTTGAGTTGGTTATTACAAATTCTTAACAAGGATATAGTGTAGGATTTCTGCCAACTACATTTTGGCCAAAGCAAATGGGGAGAATCAAGCTAAGAAATCTCTAATTACAACTTGAAGATTTGAAGAAATCGTTAGGGTTGAAGAAATGGCTAGAAGAAGAAGAAATACATCAGAACCACCAACAACTATGAGGAGGAGTAAAAGACTTGCAGGTGGAGAAACAAATGAATTAGGAGAATCTTCAAGGATAAGAACAAGAAGAAATAGAACAAGGATTGAAGGAGAAAATCAAATTCCACAACCAAATCAACAAACACCGATACAAGATATAAATGTGGATTATGATAGAGTGAGTGTGCATACTTGGAGATCGGATTCGATGGAAGATGTAGAAGATCAACAATTAAGAGACGGAAGAAGAGAAGACAGAAATCAAGGGGTGGTTGAAGAATTAATTCACGGAGAAGGCGAATATGAAACAACAGATGATCCAAGACAAAGAATACAAGAGGAAAGAAGATTAGAGGCGGAAGAGCGTGCAAATTTAACAAGACAAAATCACGAGTTGAGAATGGAGAATTTGAGATTACAAAGTAGAAGATCAAGAAGTACTATTAGAACAAATTCAAGATCATTAAGAGAAGAATTAAGACGAAATTCCCCAATAAGAAATGCTAGAGGAAATATCCAAGAGGAAATGCAAAATCCAACTGAAGAGCAACGTCATAGAGAAGAAGAGGTAATAGGAAATCGCCATGATCCGCGTGGCGAAACTTTGGATAATAGACTTAACAATAGAAATCAAGAGGGAAGAAACAACCAAAATGATAAAGAAAATCCAGAAGAAGGTAGGAGGATATTACATGGGTGAGAGATTTAGATAAATCGAAGAATAATTGAGGAATAAATTGAGAGACATTATGCTGAACAAGCACGACTAGCTTGCGAGAGAGAGATATTAAGGGCATAAGTAGAAGAACAAGAGTTTCAAGAGGCAGTACGATAGAATAACCATGAAAATCGAGAAAGGAGACGTACACAAAATCGCTTTAATGATAATATTCAGGAAGAGTATGATAGAATACAGAGGAGAATAGAAAGACAGCGAAGAGAAATGATAAGAAATGAATAAATTTGCAGAGAAAATAGACAGCATAATCAGCTGTGATTTCAAGAAGGAGGTGAAAGAGAAAATCGCAGAGAAAGACAGGATGAAGATGAAGAATAATATGCACAAAATCTCGCAAGACAAGAAAGACAAGAACATAGAAGAAGGGAAACTGCGTTAAAAAGACCAATGGAGCAAAACCCAGCTGAGAATGAGCAAATATTGAGAGAATTAGAAGAAATGCGAGAAATGATAAACAATAAAAGAGAAGGAGGCAGAAGGCAACTTGATGAAGCAATTGAAGAAGCTGCGAGAACCCCTTTTGCTCGGGAAGTACAGCTAAGAGGAATACCTCCTAAATGCAATTTACCACCATTAACTAGTATCTTTGATGGAACTACTTGTGTTGTTCAGCATGTTAAGGCTTATATCAGGTGTATGCTGCAATGGGAGAATCATGATGTTGTATTGTGTAAGTATTTTTCATCGCGGCCAGGCATTGAAGATGTATTTGGATTAAAACAGAGGATTGGAGAGAGTTTGAAGCACTTAACCATAATATGGAAGATAATGTGCAGTGAGATGACTGGAAGAGTGGATGAAAGATATCTCATTTTGTCTTTCATTAATGCAATGTTCGCAACTAATCTGATGTACATACAAATTTTCAGAATAAAAAATACTATCACAATGACTGAGCTACGAGAACTACAAGAAGAATACATTGCTTTGGAGGAGAAACAAAATGAAATGAAATCATATACAATCGCAAACACCAGCTCAGTAGCGGCAAATGGAAGTTTACTTCCTAAAATGATTAACAATGTGGCGAACACCTCGCAGGCACAACAAGAGAAAGTGGTCATTGATAATCAGCAGAAGTTAGTAGCGATGGGCAGTCGAGATCAAGAAGAGTATGAAAGGGAGAAAAATTATTACAATCGCGGTGGAAATAGTAAGATTCAAAGGCTTGATCAGCCGTAAGAAACTTATGGTGGACAAAGGAAAAATAACTTTAGAGGGAAAGGTAATCAGAAGATAGTATGGGAAGAAATCAAGATGCCACCCCTAAATGCTAGTATAGAAAATTTTTGGGAAGCTATCATTTTGATGGAAAATATACCATCCCCATGGAATATGTGAAAGGAGACGCATCCAAATAATCAGAGTCAAGAATTTTGTCCTTACCATCACTTTCATGGTCACACAGTAAATGATTGCAGGAATGTAAAGAGACTAATTTTAAGGATGATTGACCAAGGTAAGCTAAACCACTTTTTAGTAGGACATCCACAATCTCAGCGATTTCCTCCAGCATAAGAAATTTGCAGGGTAAATACTGTAAAAGGAGCAGAAACATTCGTAATAGAAGTTGGGGCTAAAGCAAAGAATTTGTTTTGTAATTCCATTATACATTCACACAGAACTATTGAGGATTTCCATGATAATGTTCTAAGCAGAGTCTTCGCGAGAGACACAGATGGAAGAGAGATAATGAATATTGCGAGAGCCTCGTTATTAGAAGAATGGCAAAAGCAAACTATATCTTTCACAGCACAAGAAGTACCAGAGCCTGGCGAGCAGCATCATAACCCATTGGTGGTAAGGTTAGAGATAAATCCAAAGCAAGTATAAGAAGAGGATGAAGAAAATGATGATGAAAATGAAGATTCTTGGGCTATCAATAGAGTTCTAATAGATACAGGAAGTTCAGTCGACATCTTATTCTATCATACCTACAAAACCATGGGTGGAAGAGACGAAGATCTAACACCATCAACATATAAAATCTATGGCTTTAATGGAACAACTAACAAACCAAAAGGGGAAATTGCAATGTGGATTCCATTAAAAGGAATATCTTCAAAGATCTTGTTCTGTGTTGTGGACATTGAATCACCTTATAATGCCTTGATTGGTCGACCTTGGCTACATGGGATATTAGGTGTAGCATCTACTTTCCACCAGTGTGTTAAATTTCCTCATCCTAATGGTGTTGGAGTTATTAAGGGAGATTAGGGAGAAAGCAAGAAATGTTATGAGATTGATATAAAATCTTGCGAGGAAAGAGCTGAGAAGAATAGCAATTGGAAGTACAACATCAAGCAATGACAGAGATGTGAAAGATTGATGATTGATACAATAGAGCAGCGAGAGGAAGTTGATGACGAGCGTCTCGCAGATAAAGAAAAAACAGCAAAATGTAACAGAAAAGCAGAACCATAAAATAGTAAGTAGAAAGGTAAAATGATGAAATTTAAAGAAGCATACGCAGAATTTGTTTGAAGAAAATGCAATTGAAAAGAGTACTCTGTTTGAAAGATTTGCAAAATTTTACAAGAAGATCAAAGAAAATGAAATTTTATCAGAGTTACAATACTCACAAGAAGCGCGAATAAAATTTCGCAGAAATTAATAAAATGGGACGAACCTTTATGGCTTGCACCTTAGTTCGCGGATACAATTTCGCAAGAGGCAAATGTAAGACCTAATAGTGCGTCATATAAGGAGGTATCTCTTTACATGACTCAGGGATAAGGTTATACTGCTGCTGGAACTTGAGTCATGCAGATGTTGGGGTTAAAGAAAACCTATCCAGGAGAGAGATCTTGGATTTCCAAATATATAAGGTTATACCCTGGTTGGACGACTGAGAATCTCTTCTAAGAAGTGCAAAGTATGACCAAGGCGCCGAGGTACACGGTTGAGCCAAGGGTGCCCTGGGTGTACGAAACTACCCTGGCCATTCTTGGTAAGTCTTGGCTATGATGCACTTGGCCTGAAGAAAACCCCACTTAGGGTGCTGTCTTGTAACTATAATCCATATAGGCATAAAGGACAAGAGGCTGCGGAAATAGCTGGTTGTTGGCAAATCTGGATGGGAGGATCTAGTCTTGTATGTACGATGTGCCCTCCTTGAAGGGGCAACCAAGGGGGAAGCTAAGGGAGGCACCCTCCATTAGGGAACTGATAAGTGTCTAAAGACGGCAATGTCATGGGGCTTTATGATCGCCAGAAAATTTAGGCATGTCATATTATCGCATGACGAAAATTATACAGAGGAAGCAAGCCAAAAGATAAAAGTTAGGATGAGATCAATGGGTTTTTACATGAAAGTGTAAATACGTCCTGCGATTTCATCGCAAGACGACAATGTCATAAGGTTTAATTCTTTCAAAAGAGTTTATACTTATCATATTATCGTAGAGATGTTGAAAAAATATTGATAAGACAAGATCAATGGGTCAATACATGCAAATGTAAAGACGTCCTGCGATTTTGTCGCAGAAAGAAAAAATGTGGCAAAATAAGACCTTTAATTAGGAAGGCATGATAAGACCATAAGATTATTACGATAATGCTCGCAAAATTTATGAGATTTGTGATTTTACGCATAGATCATAAATTTATGCAATTGTTGATAGCGATAACATCGCCAATATTGAGGCAAATTTAATTTGATTTACAACTAATATCTAATCTCTACTCAATTTTTTCATATTGCAGATGAATAGAGGCAAGTATGGGAATGCATAGAATGATGAAATTATTATTCATCCATCATATAATAAAATTGCATAGATATTATTAAATGATACATTTATACAGATAATTAAAGGATAATAATTGTGTTGATTGATTATGTTGCAGAAAAAGAATTATTTTCTAATTCGTACAGATAAAAGCAAAAGAAATTTGCACGTCAAGTTGGAGAAACTCGTAGCAATATTACGAGAAGCATAAAATAAATGTACAAAATTTACAAGGAAGATAAAAGGAAGAAAAGGAATTATTTGGATCCCTCACTTTCTTCATCAAATTTCTTGTCATCGACAGATTCTTCTTCTTCATCGTTATCATTATTAACTTCATCTTCATCAAATTTCTTTTCATTTCCAAACTTTTCTTCATTACCATTATTATTGTCGTCTTCATATTCGCTATATTCCTCAGCTTCGCTATCAGAGATAACTATATTTGGGGTATCAGCTGGAATTTCCTTTGCGAGATCGGGATATGTAGAATGAGGAATATCATGATCATCAAAGACTAGTTTAATGGAGTTATTACGAACACGGATAAGGGAGTTACTAAAATTCGAAGCATTAATTTTCAATTTTTCCTTCAATCTAGAATACTTTTCATCGCGAGAAGATAGATTTCTAGCGAGTTGGCTTTTCTCTTCTTCCAGCTCATCAAATCTTCTACGATAGTTATTTTCGGATGTTGCGAGAAAATGATAACAAAGTTAATACATATAAGGATGATTCAATCAGAAAATAAATTAGTGAAATCATAAGAGTGATAACCTGCTTTTTCAGAAATCATGTCTTTAATTAAAGCCGCTTGTTCAACATGAAGACTGACATCTACACCTAAATTAGTTCTAGCATTATCAAGAACTTACGCATCCCAAGCAAACTCCACATCATTATTTATAAGAAGACGGGAACGAATTTGGTTTTCTCTTTCAATAAAACCTTCCTTCTCGCGGATAAGACCATCCCTTTCAATTTGAACTTCAAGAATGGTCTTATGGAAATTTGCTAAGGTTTCAGCTCCTTGTCTAGATATACGGTCTTTGTCTTTTGAGAGATCTTTTTTTTTTGGCCTTTAAAGTTTTAATCTCAACTTTGGAATTATGATAAAGTTGTTTGAATCTGTGAGTTATATCTAAACAAGATCTTTAGTCAATTTCTAAGAGGCGAAACTTAGATCTGAGTTCATCTAAGGAAAGGGAATTAACATTGGAAGGGTTATTTAAAGAATTATTAAGAAGTTCTAGAAGAGTATCATTGTCTATTGGTTCAGGAAAAGAGCGAATGGTTAAAGCCTCATCAATGAGACCATAAATGTCTGCGAGAATGATAAAGTAAGAAAGAATAGTGAAACATAAAATTATGAAGGAAAAGAAGAAGGTTATCATACCTAAGAGTTGTTTGTTAACAATATCAAGATTGGATACTTTGAGCGATTATTGAAGAAGATTATTCTCAAGTTCTTTATTCTTCTCGCGAAGATTAGCAAGTTCAGCTTCCATTTGTTCATTCTTATTGCGAAGATTAGAAAATTCAGATTTTAGTTCTTCATTCTTTTGGCGAAGAACAACATTCTTCTGTTGAGAAAATTCACGCCTATTGTCTAAATCAGAAGGAACAGCAAAAGCATCTCTTCCAACCTGCGATAAAACTATATAAGTCAAGATTTGGAAAAAAATATCAATAGATACATAAAAAGTATGAGCAAGTAGAAACATACCAGGTTACCAAGCGAATTCAGGAGACTTGGAGTCAGTAATCTTGAAACCCCACGAAGGGAATCACTATCAGCTAATATGGGAGCATCGCAGACTTTGGCGTGGGACTGGGATATTCCACTAATAGCTTCATCTCCATACTCATTTGGGATACCAAATGTATTACTGCCAAAAAATTTGGATAGTTGAGCCATTGCATACTCAGAAAAAGAAGAATCATTTATGGAAGGAACATCATTATAAACGCTGAAATTATCATCATCATTGTCCTTATCAAAATCAATACTTAAATTTTCTGGAATAGGTTGAGGAGTTGAAGAAGAAGGGAGTTGGGTTTTTCTTCTCTTTAAGGGAGGATCGTCAAATTCATCACTGCGAGGAGAAGCAGGCTTCCCTTTGGGAGGGGCATTGGATCTCCCCTTGCGATCATTTGAAGATTTCACCTTGGTTTATGGTTCCATTGGTTCTAATTCTTCAATTACCTGTGAGCACAGATAAAGATAAGAAATAGAGGCAACAATATATTGTTAAGATTTATAAAGAAAATATTTCTTACTTTATCTGTGAGTAATTGAAGAGCTGAACGAGTAGCAGGTTTCCTAAACTTCTCATAATAGGCCTTCAATCTCTCAATCTAGTAAACGTGCATAATCAGTGAGAGCTTAAATATGTGAAAATCAAATAAAAATAATAAAATTAACTTGTTATGTGAAGAACTAAGGAAGACATACTTATTTATCTTTCTCAGGCCAATAGAACACCCATGGTTGGTATTCCACAAGATTTGCAGGCAAGGAATGAATGCCATAAATATACGGGCCCTCTAAAATCAGAGGAAAAATAAACCACTTGTCATTGCTAGAATGGCAAGGACCTTGATTAGTATTTGTATCCCAATCTATATATAGCATAAGAGCTTTATCTTCAGCAATCTTATCTTTCTTTTGCAAGCGGACGCCCCAGCAAGTGCGATCTCTCTTCATGGGGATTATGTCATAGTTGATGAAGAAATTATCCACAGTATACATCGCGGGAATGATTGGAACATCTTTGAATTGAGGATTCTTCGCAGCATAAGGGTAGCGAGATCCTTTATTGGTGCCGCAAGAGGCATATTCAAGTATCAATCGAATACAATCTCCACCCAGTTGATATACTGCTCGCGAGAATTTCTCGTGAGAAATTATTTCATAAAATAAGGGAAGATCCGGGTCATAGAGAGGAATTGGAAGACCAGCATCAAGTTGACCTAGCGATACTATAACTTTCACGCGAGAACATTAATGATCAGAAAATAATTTGATGGAAATCTCGGATTTAGGACTTTGATTTGGAATCGTAGACAAAGTAAAACCTTTACTTTTGAGTTTTTCTCGCATCTCACCAAAAGCAGCCAAATTTTTAGCACCAGCATCAACCATTTTTTAAGTATGGGAATGAAAAAAAATGTTGAAAAATAAGAAAGGAATCACAACGATAACAGACGCGTAATTTACGGAAGAACAGTAAACTTGCAGAGAAGTTACGGAGAGAAAGAAGAAGAAAGTAAAAGAGGAAAAGAAAAGAATGAAATGAGTATTTGTAGAAGAAAAAATTTCTCGAAGAAGATGAATGTAATAAATGATAAGAAAAGACATGAACGGTCAGATCGCAGCGGTTAGAGAGGACGTGTCATAAATTTATTAGAAGAGAGAATACGTGAAAACAGCTGGCAAAGGATAAAAAAACGTGTCAGAACAGAGAAATATGAAAAGATAAGTAGTTGCGGCATTTTAAAATTCCCATGATCTTATCTTCTTCGCAGAAAAGACATGAGAAGAGGCAATATGTAGGACCAGAATATCGCTACAACACTTCTCTGCGAGATTAACAACACTTCCCAGCGAGCATCACCGCAAGATCTTCAACTACACTTTGTGAGTGTCACAAAGTGTAGTTGAAGATCTTAGCGGACGATTGAAGAAAACATAAGAAAAGCATGTTTGTCCCGTGATGGTTATAAATCTTGCGAGAATGAACATTATAATTATCGCGGTACAATCGTAGTATAAATCCGATATAAAAGGAAGACTTAGCTGTCATCCATTATGTAAATACCCTATAAATAGAGACCCAATGTGTCCAGAAAAGGATGATGTATTTTTGAGAGTTGAGAAAGTCTTGAGGAGAGAGAAACTTCAAGAGAAAAGTTGTATTCTTGAATTCTTACATTTCATGTAAACATTTCTAAAAATCAAATAATAAAGTGTTGTTCTTAATCTTCAAATTTGAGTTGGTTATTACAAATTCTTAACAAGGGTGTAGTGTAGGATTTCCTGCAACTACAATTAAGAAAATGATTTACTGCAGGATAATCAGAAGAATGTTTCTTCTCGGCCCAAGCGAATTGTTAGAGCTCATATCCGGTATAGGTCATCTCGTGCTGAGGCTGGATCATCTGTAAGTAATCTTATAACTTCTGAGATTATACTGTATTCCATTGAAATTAAATACTCATTCGTTTTTGTTGTAGGCGGATGTTCGCGTCATTTTCGATGCCAGAAGAAGGAACGGAAAGTCTGTGACTGTCGTCGAGGTTGAAGATAGCACCGACCGAGTCGGTGAAGATTTCATAGAATCCGTGGAGACAATAGACAGTGTTCATGCCCGTGAATACCCCACATCTGGACTCCCATTTGAAGACCCTTTAATCAATACTTTCCCGGACAATGAAGTGGTTGGCGGGTTCGTCGTTCCCAAATGTCATGCGCCCTGTATACTAAGATCTGGAAGAAGTATGGCCATATTTCCACTACAGAGGTATGGAAAGGCTTCCTCCCAACTCTCTTGACCACAGTAGCTGAACTGTTTCCAATTATTGAGGAAATGAATCAGATGCACTTGCGAGATGTTAAAAACCATGAGCTGCATGAAT
The DNA here is from genome assembly GCA_023529315.1 of Papaver bracteatum. Classification (NCBI taxonomy): domain Eukaryota; kingdom Viridiplantae; phylum Streptophyta; class Magnoliopsida; order Ranunculales; family Papaveraceae; genus Papaver; species Papaver bracteatum. The sequence goes on from JAJJWX010005204.1 coordinate 1,170,212, forward strand.
GGGATGAAATGATCTCGAATTGTGAGACATTGAGATTTAATGTGAGCTGGCTTTGTCGTCGACTTGATATAATCAAGATACATAAGGCAGCAGAGGATGCTGATGCAATTTCTATGAACATTGCTTTATTGGAGGAGGAGAAGATACTGGCTCTGGAATCTGCTAGGGTTGAGAAGTCAGTTGAGGATTTGAAGGTAAAGACTAGGATTTTTCAGAAGAAACTTGAAAAAGTTTCTTATAGGGATTATCCACTGCTGGATGGTTTTCTCTAAGTGAGCATTTATGATTGTTGTTTTTGAATTGGTTTAAGTTTCTGGTTAGGTGGAATAATTGATCATAGTACAAATGAATTTTTTTCATTTATGAAATGTTTAATGAACAAAGGAGAATTTGAATTCTCTTTGGAGGAATGGAAATTACATTTTTGAAAATGTTTGCAATGATGAAATGATGAAAAGGCAGTTGTTTTCTATGGATCAGGCATAATATGCTTTGAGCCATTTTCCGTTGATTATATTTCCTTCCACTCTCCCGACAATCTTTAAGATTTTGTAGTATCCGCTGGATACTGCTATGGTAACTATATACGGCCCTTTCCATTTCGGGGAGAACTTGTGAGCAAACATGTCTTGTTGAATGTGCTTTGTTGTCTTTAATACCAGATCCCCCTACTTGAAATTCAAGGTCTTACCATTTTGTTGTAGGTCCTGGAGATTCTTTTCTTGTAGGTTTCTACATATTTTTCCATCTTAGCCCGCTTTGACTCGAGCTTGTCCAGTTCAATAACTCTTAAGTTGGACACTTCGGCTTCATCCCATTGCACTCCACTGGATGTTGCGAACCTTGCTGAAGGATTTTGATTTCTTCCGGCAATATAAAGTCAGCCCCATAGATAAGAGAATACGGTGAAGTCCTGATCGAGCTCCTTGGCGCGGTGCGATAAGCCCACAAATCCATAGGCAATTGTTCGTGCTAGGTTCGGGGATTATCATGAATTGTTCGACTGAGAATGCGGATCAAAGTTTTGTTGGTGCTCTCTGCTTGCCCGTTTCCTTAAGGATATTATAGTGTAGAGAAAACTTGTTTGATGTCATATTAATCGAGCAATTCTGTCACGTTCTTGTTGGAAAAAGGGGTTCCATTATCGGTAACATTATATTTGGGAACACCGAATATGCATATTATGTACTCTTTGATAAAGGCTGCAATCGTGATTCCAGTGGTACTTTGAAGAGGAATGGCTTCAACCCATTTGGTGAAATATTCGATTGCAGTGATGATGTATTCATGCTGCTTCGAAGATACTGGATTGATTTTCCCGATGATATCCAGTCCCCAACTATAAAAGGGCCATGGACTATTCACAGAATTCAATGGGAGACAAGGATTGTGGATGAGATTACCATGGACTTCGCATTGATGACATCTTTGAATGTGCGCAGCTGCATCATCTTCCATGGTCGGCCAGTAATATTTCTCATGAATCTGGAGAAATAATTTCATCTTTCCTTGATGCTCTCCATCGTGCATCTCCTTCAGGATTGTTGGGATCTCATGCTCAGCTAAGCATCTCAACAAGTTTCCACCAAAACTTCTGCGATATAAGATCCCATCGAGAAAAAAAAATCTCTTAGCTCTCTGAATGAGCTTGATTGTTTCTTTCTTTTCCAGCGGTAACTCATTATCCCGGAGGTACTTGATATAAGGTTCCCTCCAGTCCCCAGTGTGATGGGCCGTTAGAGCTTCCAAGTGATGAGGAGGCATCTGATAGTTGAGGCATGACTTTTGCAGAGTTCTTAATTGAACCTCCATGGAAGGCCAATAGTATCCCATTCTTTGAAGCTTTCGGTAAAGTGTTACCACCAATGTCTGTCCACAGGTTTCTTCATGTATGCGCTTGAGTTGTTCGTATGCTTCTTCAGGTCCAAGGCATTATGATAAAGACCCATCAGAGTTCCGATAGTATAAAGCTCCGTGAAGTAGAAAATAATTCCTCAATTCCTTGAGACTGATTTTCCCTTATGAAAGAGAACTGCTCAATTCATGAATAATAGGTGCTCTCCAATCATCTGCTTGGATTTATTCGACTTGAGCAAGCCAGGTAGATGATACAGTACACCTTTGTATAATGATGGTCTTCTCTGTTCCTTCAAATTGCATCTTAGAAGCGAGAGTTTCCAGGCATTCGGCGTGTCTATTGTGAGTTTGTCCAGTATAGACAATCGTTGCATCAATGAAATAAGTTAATAGCCGTTGAGCTTAGGTTCTGAATGTAGCAAGTGTGATTTTTTTGAGAGAGTATGTTCCATTCATTTAATTGACCATTAGTTTTGAATCTCCCCTTATCTCTAGGTGTGTTTCTCCTGCTTGCTTAGCTATAGACAATCCCAGTAAGAAGGTTTCATATTCTGCTGGATTGTTGGTGCAGTGAAAATCTAGCTTGAATGAATGTAAGAAAACTTCGCCAGATAGAGAGACTAGTACTATGCCCGCTCCTCCAGTATCATTGCTAGGGGTGGAGGAACCGTCAAAGTATAGAATCCATGTCTCTTCTTTGAAGACTAAGACATCTGAAAACTCACCAGGTACATCTTCATGTAACACTATTGCATCGTCTCTTGGAAAAGCAGCGAGTAAGTCCGCCACTGCTTGGCCCTTGATTGCTTTGGGAGGTGTACATGCTATGTCAAATTCTGACATCTGGAGTAGCCACTTTGCTGGGCTTCCTATCAAGGCTGTCTTTGATAATATAAACTTTATAGGGTCAGCCTTGGAAACGAGCAAGACTCTGTTAGACAGTAAGTAGTTTCTGAATTTCTGAATTGCATGTACTAATGTCAGGCATGCTCTCTCATCTTTTGGGTATCGGAGATGAGCATCTCGCATTGTACGACTGAAGTAGTAGATTGGTTGTTCGATGCCTTCGTCATCTTCTTGAGCAAGGAGTGCTCCAATAGCAACATCACTAGAAATCGTGTAGAGTATCAATGGTCGTCCTTGCACCAGTGACTTTATGACAGCAGGTGATAGCAGCATCTGTTGTATTTTCTGGAATGCTTCTTGTTGTACATTAGTCCATGTAAAACTAGCTCCTTTCTTCAATAGAGGGGTGAATGAAGCAATAAGCTGAGCTAATCCAGGGATGAAACGCCGAATATAGTTTACCTTGCCCATGAAACTTTGGAGTTCTTTCACGGTGCGTGGAGGAGGCATGGTAGTAATAGCTTTCATCTTGTCCGGATCAACTTTGGTTCCTTCTGCTGTGACCAGGAAACCTAGAAACTTTCCAGAGAAAACACCAAAAGCGCACTTCAGAGGGTTCATCTTTAGTTTGCATTCTCGACATCTTTCAAAAACTTGCCTTAGAACTTGGAAGTGAGATGCTCGAGTCTTCAATTTGACCAAGACATCATCGACATAGTCTTCCACTTGCTTGTGCATCATGTCATGGAATATGGTGGTCATGGATCGTTGATATGTGGCACCGACATTATTTAATCCGAAAGGCATCACTGTGTAGTGGAAGTTCCCGATATGAGTACAGAATGCAATCTTGTTGGCATCATGTTCATAAATCTTGATCTGGTTGTATACGTTGTATCCATCCATGAATGATAATATTCCGTAACCACTGGTTTCATCCACGAGCATATCAATGTTGGGTAGGGGAAAGTCATCATTCATACAACATTTGTTCATATTTATGAAATCAACACAACATCTGATTTGACCATTTTTATTTTTGACAGGAACAACGTTCGCCAGCCATGTTGGATGTCGAATAGGTTTGATGAACCCTGCTGCTAATAGTTTATGAATCTCGACCTTGATTTGTTCTTCGAATTCGTGTCTGAACTGTCTAGGCTGTTGTTTGACAGCTTTGGATCTAGGAATGATATGCAAATGATGAGTAACCAACTTGTCGTCTAGACCAGGCATTTCTTCGTACGTCCATGCGAAGACATCTTGATACTCTTTCAGTAGTGCTATTAACTCCGTCCGTTCGTCTGGTGAAAGTTCTGAGCTAATTAAAATCGGCCTTAGATCATCCTCCATTCCGATGTTGATCGTTTAGAGATCATTAGTGGTGGAGTCAGTGTCGTCTTGTAATTGTCGAGGGGCATCTTGAACCTCTTCTTCAAGTGATGATTCACCCTGACATGATTATTTGGGGCGGGGAGACTCTTCATCGTTCTCCCATGCTAATTGCTAATCCTTCCGCCTGTAAATGATTCTCCCCTCCGCATCGTGACTGGTACTAAAATTAGATCCCTGAGTTGAAATCTGATACTTGCGGTGCTTGATTGGTGTAGCATATGACTTAGCCGTCTTGACGCCTGAAGATGATGGATTATCTGAAAATTTCTCGATGGACTCCTAGTTTGGGAGTGGAGCACTGTAAACCTTGTTTGGAGGTTCGGGGATGTTCTTCTGAGACTCAAGGAATTCAACATCATAGATCGGTGCGTAGGGATATGAGGAAGCCGTAATACGAACAATTTTGTTGTTGATTAGAGATTTCATGCATTGATGGTATGTTGAAGGAACCACCTTGTTGTCATAGAGCCACGGTCTTCCGAGTATCATGTGATAGTCTGGCTCTTGTTCGATCACGTGGAATTTGGCTCTTGATTGAATAGGCCCCACCTTCAGGTCTATGTACGCATATCCATATGCATGGATCTGGCTTCCCTCAAAACCTGTCATCAAGATGGGATGATGAACGATCTTATTTCGTGGAAACTTGGACGCCTTGAGAGTCTTCATAGTGACAATATTTGTAGAAGCGCCTGTATCAACTAGATCTCTCTTGAATTCAAAGTCTTTGATAAAACCGGTTACGTACAAGGCTCGATTATGTCCTTCATCTTCCATGTGGGCCTCTTCTCCAAAGGTGATGTCATTGATCGAGTGCTCAGACATCATGAATGTTTCTTCAACTGCTGGAGATAAGGGAGCTAATGGTACCTCAGATGATATCTGGTTGAGTACAACAAACGTGTCTGTTCGCTGCTTCCTGGAAAAGTGAAAGAGTTCGCATAAGCTTTCGACCAGTTGTGCAACCTCCTGGTCCACCGGCTTCTCATAAGTAGTGAAACTTCACCGTGTGACGAGCCAGTCCCTGGTATTGGGATTTCTGGAGTCGTATATTCTGCCCAACTCAGACGTTATCTTGATGAGAAAATCGAGTATGTGGTTCATTGTATGCTTCAACAAATCCATGTTCCTGGCGTGGATCTCTATGAATCGTGCCAACTCAGTTAGAGTCGGGATTTTTCCGCCTTTCGTGCCATCGGATGTAGCGTTAGAAGAAGGAGCATTTCCGTTTGAGAGATTCTGCATTGAGCTTGGGGTAGTCGAATTACTCCTAAGACCAACCATCTTGTGAAAATGAGAGATTGCAACCGAGAGAATGATCTCCCACTGTGGGAGCCAATCTGTGGGTATGGAAAAACAATTTGCTGGTTTTTACGGAATTGAGGAGACGACCGTGCAGAGGAGACTCCTTGAACCGAGCGAAATGTTTAACCTCACACAGATGCACTACAAGAAAGGAGTGCTTTGAATTCGAGAGATCAATCTGTAGTACCCCGGCCTAAACCAAGACAATGGCCGTTCCAGAGTAAATTCGATCACAAGAGAGGATGGGTTGATCTGTAGGAGGGAAGCTGAGAAATGTGTGGAATCAATGGTAATCAAATATTGTAAGTGTGTTGTGAATTCTGAATAAGATAAGTTCTGAATGATTGAAATTGCTCAGTTGAGAGTAATTGCTCAATTGATGAGTTGATGATCCCGTGATGTCAATGAGACGTGAGATCGTTGTGTTGTTGACGTTGTTGTTTCAATCATGATTCAGAGACTTATCTATATTGCTGGAATTGTAGATACCATGATCCCATGAAGTGTGACAGTTGATGGAATCAAAGAGTGGAGAGATGGAAATAGTGTTTGAAACCAGTTGCTCATCGTGCGGAGACTTGGTTGATTTTTCACCCACTACTTTGTTAACTCCTTCAACTGATTACATGACTTGCTCATATTCCATCGTGTGTTTGAACACACGTGCCATAGACCTCCAGACCAAAACCCTAGTTGATATCCCCCCAAGTGACACGATTGACGTCTCGTGGTTAGTTTAGTCAATTGCTGACTTCGTGATATCATGGGACAATGAGTCCATGTATTTACTGAGTTGAACATGATTTTGTAAAATGTTCTAAAACTCATGGATCAAACGTGGGCATGATTCTCACGTTGATAATTGAGGCGAGTAAGTATTGCTCATTCGTTGATTTGCTGATTATTGATAGTTGAACCAATATTCTCTGATTTGAGCAAGTATTGCTTATCTGAGCAAGTGTTGCTCATCTGATGAATTATTGACAGCATGGCCAAAATAAAATACTAATTAAAATACTGTTAGTTGAACTGATTATAATTAATAAGAATATTGATCATGAGATCGTCATAAATTTATTAGTGTTTGAATCTGGAATTATAATCCTTGGACTCAGAAACCCTAATTTGACCAATTGATGATCACTTCATGGTTTTTTAGGAATTGAACCATGGAACGATGGAAGTATTTCTTTCATGAAACCGTAGGTCAATCATGTAACACCCATATGCTCACGTGAGCAAACACCAAAACCTCTTGAAGAGTTGGTGACTTGTTGATGAAAGAATGATTAAATGTTGGTTTTATCATTTATTCGAATTACTGCTGGGTTTAGCATTAGGTGATAAGACTTAATTAATTATGAAGAAGTGGAGGACCGTCCAAGGGGTCATTAAACCGGCCCTGGATGGTCATGGGATCAAGTGTTGATCACTCCGTGAAGTTCCAAGTCGTTTGGAAGATTTTTAGACCTAATACGTGCAATTGCGCAAATTAGGTAAAATTGTGAAAACATGTAAGACCGGCTCATTGAGAGCCAAAGATACAACCTTGGTCGGTCAAGATAACATGCTCATGTCTCCAGAGTGTCTGTATCTCAGTTCTGAGAATTTTGATATTTTCAGATCTGCATTTGAGCAATTATTTTAGAAAATATGAAGAAACCATGTTTTTTTTTTGATAAAACCGTCAAAACTTCATGAGATGAAGGAAAATAATTAAAAAGTGAAGGAATCATGAAGTGTGGGACCGGACATGGCCAAGGCATGTCCGGACGGCCAAGGGAGCCAATCCACACGGTATTCCAAATTTTTATAATATTTTCATGTTTTTAGGGAAATGTGATAAAATCAAGGAGTTTTGTTAAAATTAAAGAGTTTTGTTAAAATCAAGGAGTTTCCATGAGATGAAGGAAACATAAAAATAAAAATAATAAAATAAGGGACGTGTGGGCGTGTGGGACCGGCTTGGAGCATGGTGGGTCGGCCAGGGCCCGGTCTCGTGCGTTTTCCCTAATTTTATGTATTATTTCACAATTTAAAGGAAATTTCATAATTTGAAGGAAATATCATGAAATCAAGGAATTTCATGGGATTATGAAAACATGAAAAATATAATAATAATAAAAAGGGACGTGTGAAGCCATCTAGGGTTTGACCGACTGGCTATGGCCCGTGCACATGGGTTTTCCTAATTTTATATTATTTTTCATGGGACCAAGAAATATCATGAGATTAAGGAGTTTTCATGAAATTATGGAAATAATAATAAAATAATAAGAAATCATGAGTTGTGGGGCCGTCTGGGACCAAGGCATGGCTGGTTGGCCAATGGTCACGCCCCACAATATTCTTCCCTAATTTTATATTATTTCTTTGGTGTGAAAGAAATACCATGAAACTGAGGAGTTTCCTCAAAACGAATGATATTTGTTCAAATGAAAGAATTTTCATGAACTCAAGGAAAATAACAAAAAATATGATAAAAATATAAACTGGCGTGGGATTGACCACGGCACGGTCGGCCGTCAGTGGACCCATGCTCCCAGCGCCTTGGTCAATTTTTAATTATTTATTATTTTCCTTCCTATTTTGCATAGGTTCATCGTCTCGTCGTATTTTGAAATACTCGCTTGTGTGGTGATTGTTAGTGCATCGTCGTTGAGTACACTTGCACCTTTTGAGACAGGGACTACTCAGAGGTAGCTCCGATGCCCGTGCGCTGAATATTTATTACTAACCCATGGATTTTTGCTGGGAAGAACCATGGTTTGCAGCAATGAAATATCTGCGAAAATATTTGAATATTTTCGGAAATTCTGTGTATGAATCCAATAATTTAGGTTTGAGACAAGGCTTACTCAGAGGTAGCTCCGATGCATGTGCATTGAATATTTATTACTAGCCCATGGATTTTTGCTGGGAAGAACCATGGTTTGCAGTAATGAAATATCTGCGAAAATATTTGAATATTTTCGGAAATTCTGTGGATGAATCCAAGAATTTAGGAATAATTAACTTATGTCTCTATACTAGCAGAGCAAGCTTTCTAGGAGCATTAATTATTCTTATATGAGCTTGCTGGAGCTTCATATCCTTTATATAGTCAGGGTAAACTCGTTGTTTGTATCTTGAAGACGTTATCGCTCTATACTTGCAGAGCAAGATGTCTAGGAGCCGTCCATCCCGTGATACTATAAAGAAATAATTACTGAAGTGTTCAGTATTCATGAGATATGCTGTTGTCTAGCCGTGAGACCACATATCTACATGTACTCTGAGAGAAAGTATTCTCAATCAGAGGATTCGATGAGAGACACGTGTCTCAGTACTCACGTATGACTGCTGGATCAGAGGTTCGTATAATTACGGGTTTACGATTTTAGCCTTTGTCGAAAATCCACCATCTACAGATCCTAAAGTCATTCTGAAAAGAATTAAATTCTTGACAGATTCACCAATCCAGGAGTTGTACTCTTTCTTTTCAATCATCTTTTTCAAGACAAGTTCTTGAACATAATCGCATCCTTTAATGGCTTCTTCCATCTCAAGATTCACCACTTCTTGAGGTTTTGAGGAGTTCTCCATTCCCTTTTTTTATTATTAGGGAAGGCAAAACAATATAAAAGATATATATGTTTACAAACAAGAGAGGGACACCCTTGGTGTGGAGACCCTAAAACTCCCAAGAAGGACACGGACGTTCATGGACTAGAAGTGGGGGTCTAATGGATCAGAAAAGATCCAACAAGAGATACTCTCTGTTTTTCAAATATCTCTTATCAAAATGCATTAATAACTAAAAGATTTAATCAGAGCATGCGGAAGAGATACATTAGTAACAAGGAGTTGGGAAATGACTCAACCTTTACATAAATAAAAAACATCTAAAACAAACACAAGACAAATGGTAATCAACAATAGACTTGAGCATCTCACAAATATCATCCTTGTAACTCTCAAGTTAGATACAAGGATGAAATTACCTAGAACTAGGTGGCAGAGTGAGATGTAATCCCACTATGAGTATTGAGAGATGAACTGTGAATACCATATGAGGGTTTGGACATAGTATCTCTTACCTTCCTTCGACTATTCTTTATTCCAGAGGAATTCGACGTAACATTTTTAGAGAATCCATTAGAGGTATTTTTTTGAGAATTAAGTCTAGGACCTCTGGAAACTAGTTCTAGAGGATTAGAGGAGAGAGGTATCCACCTTCTAGACTTAGATCTACCAGACTTATTCTCATAAACACTAGGAATGTGTATTTTAGTGGTGTAAGAGTTCGCACCATGAGGAGAAACACGATCCTTGTAGATATTTTGAAATGAGTGACCATTGAAGTCCATTTTATGAGAGTTCTGGATTTCTGCAGGACTGAAATCCATTGTATGTGTCGTTAGCCAATTTACTCTGTCAACTGTAAAAAGAAGTAGACTTTGAAGATCATAAATATGTTTTTTTCTAGCAAAACAATGTTGGACATAGTGATTCTTTTTCCCAAAAAAAAAAACAAGTTTGTGGAAGAGAAACAATTGAAGGAACTTGTAAGTTCATAGCCCTATTAGAAGACTGCAAGTTATGTAAACACTTCTTAGAAGAGACTTCCTTTGGAGAACTTTTCTTCATGTATTGTAATTCTGTCTGAGAATTAGATATTGGTACAGAACATTTTCTCATTAAAACAGAGTTTTCCTTTTTCAAGAATTTTCACTGTTCATAGGCTAGAAGAATGGAATCAACCAATTTCTCTTTATCAACACGAAGGCTGTTCAGATCAGATGAATGAGTCTCGATCAAATGATTTTCTCTAATTTGAATCTTCTTTAAAAATATCCTCAAGAGTACTAACCTTTTCACGCTGTAGAGTCCTCAAGAGTAGTTTGTTAGAGAATGACTCAAGAGTTCCCGTTCTCGACCGAGAGACTTCTCAAGTTCATCAATAAGCTGATTATGTTTTTCTTCAAGAGATTTTATCTAACAATCTTGAAAAACAATAGTCTCAGCTGTAATTTTTTTTATTTCTGGTGAATTCCATTTCAGTTTTAGACATGGAGCAAAATGTCTCATCAGAGGGAATGTTATCAGAATATGATAGTAAACAATTCCTACCTCGGGATTCAGAAGAATTAGCAAAGGAGTTATCCTTAGAGGTAAGCCCAAGACATTTGGTATAATTAAAACTTTTAGAACTCATTTCTATGCGTGTGAGTTTGAGATACACAACTATCCACACAAATCAAATTGTCACAATCATAGACTTATAAGGTCTTAAGTGTGTTTGCCTGCTCTGATACCAATTGAAAAATAGGTGGTACAACAACCAAACCCAATATTTCGCTTAATAATCTGTATGGACAACTCCAATATAATTCCAATAGAATCAACTAGACAAGAAGACTCAATCAATGGAAATATATCCAAGAGTTGTATCTCTGTTTCACAATGTAATCGGAAAATCAAACAGATAGAAATACGTGAGCCTGATTATTAAGTGAAACAACTTGAATGGTATCAAATACCAATGTTTAAGTGTCAATATATTTATATCAACAACCAAAGGTTGGATTATCTAATTGATTGAACTATGCACAACCTAAGATATTTCAATTATATAAACAAATATTATGCGGAAACGAAATAACACAGACACCAGAATTTTGTTAACGAGGAAACCACAAATGCAGAAAAACCCCGGGACCTAGTCCAGTTTGAACACCACAATGTATTAAGCCGCTACAGACACTATCCTACTCCAAGTTAACTTTGGACTGGAATGTAGTTGAGACCTAACTAATCACACACTTATCAAGGTACATTTGCGCTTCTTACATCTCTGAATCCCAGCAGGACTCTACACACTTGATTCCCTTAGATGATCTCACCCACAACTAAGAGTTTCTACGACTTGGTAAACCAATTTGTCTCACACAGAAAAGTCTATTGAATAGATAATTCTGTCTCCCACAGATAAACCTATGAGTTTTGTTCTGTCTTTTGATAAATCAAGGTGAACAGGAACCAATAGATATACCAGATTTATATTCCCGAAGAACAACCTAGAAATATCAATCACCTCACAATAATCTTGATCGTATGATAGCGAAACAAGATATTGTGGAATCACAAACGATGAGACGAATATGTAAGCGACTATTTTTTATCTTGCCTATCAGAGATTATATCTCGAGTAAATCTTAGAGAAGATAGTACTTAGTCACGATAGAAAATAGCAAGATTAGAACACACAACTACAGAAAAAATAATTGGGTCTGGCTTCTCAATCCCAATGAAGTCTTCAATTCGTTAACCTACATGGTTTCGTAAAAAACCTAAGGTTAAAGGAGAATCGACTTTAGTCGCAACTAGTATCACACATGAGGTGTGGGGATTAAGTTTCCCAGTTGCTAGAGTCCTCCTTTATATAGTCTTCAAATCAAGGTTTGCAATTAATTGTAACAAATCATTCAATATTCACCGTTAGATTAAAACCTGATTAAACTCAAGCTAATATCTTTCAAACTTTAGATCGAACTTAGCTTGTTACACACAAATGAAAAGTGACTTCATTTAGATATGAGTAACCGTACCTAAACATGTGCACCTTTGTTGGCTCAACAATAGTTAACCGAAGTTAGCCATATGAACACTTTCATATCAACCTTATTCGTTCTAACCATAAGTAATTCAAATGACTCAAATGAAACTAGTTCTAGAGTTATTCAATTGTCTATATTCTCATAGAAATATACAAAACACAATTGAATAAAAATCGATTTTGATTCACTCGAATCAAGTGATGAACATTATAGCCACGGTTTGCAAAAGATTGCATTCCTTATCATATAATTGTATTAGTTCATGAACAAATTGATTTAAAACATTATCCACTCAGATATGCAACCGGGTATGCATACCTAAATGGCCGGACTAAGTTTGGGTTCGCCAGTGCGTGAACTGGTACGCATACATTCCAAACTCAGCAAAAATTCCCGGAATTGAACCTCAAGCCAGTACACGTACCAGTATGCGTACAAGTCTCCCGAAATTTTACCAAACAAAGCAGTACGCGTACGGGTATGCATAACATGGTCCCGGACTTGGATTACATAACGATTGTTTCAATCATTTAAACATTCTCGGAAGACGACAATAGCCGTCTCACACAAACTGTTAGCTTCAAAGCAATTTTCAAGTCATCAAATGATCAATACGAAACATTCTGAGTCTACATCAAATTACTGTCTAACACAAATCATGTAAGATGATACCAGGTGATTTTCACATGATCATCTTTTGAATTTAGTCAAGAATATAAGATGAACTTGGTTAAATTCAAGGCTTACTAGCACATATTTAGAGAAATATATAAGCGAGTTAAACTCAGCTCGAAATATCAAATGTTGATAATTGAAGTCTATATAGCTATACGACTTTTGTCTCAAATAGGAGATAGAGTAGATAGACTTTTGAGTGATGGATGAGTTCAAGTCTCCACGTACCTTTTGTTGATGAAGTTCCACAAGATCTCCTTAGTAGTTCTTCTTCTTCATTCGATGAATGCCGTAAAGTCTAATTCTCAACTACACTTTATATCCTAATCCGAGACTTATCTATAAGTAGACAAGAAATCAAGAATTATGGTTTTGACAACTAAACTTGACAAGAAGCTTGAGATAACAACGCTTGCGAGTTCGACCGAGCAGTGCTCTAGCAGTAATCATCTTTTGACATAAAGTCAAGAGTGATGATGAATGCATCTAAGATAGAATGTTACCAACATATTTCGAGAAATAGATAAGCGAGTTATAGTCAGCTTGAAATATCAAATGTGTATGATATGAAAGACTATATGATATACGACTTGTATTAATATGAGATATCTAAGAATAGAATAAACTTTCTGAGTGATAGAAAAGTTTTAGTCTTCACATACCTTTTGTTGATGCACTTCTTCCGAATTCTTCAGTAGGTTTTCGTCTTCAGTTGTAAGCGTCGTGAAGTCTAAAGTTCAACTACACAATCTATCCTAGTCTGAAACACCTATTAGTAGACTAGAAATCAAAACTATAGTTTTGATCAACTAAACTTGAAAAACAAGCTTGAGATAGCAATGCTTGCGAGTTCGACCGAGCAATGCTCTTATAATCTCCCCCTTTGTCAATTTTAGTGACAAAACTATCAATACATATGGATTACAAAATAAATAAGACTTTGTTAGCATCTCATCCATCATGTTTGATTTCTTTGGTTCTTCAACATTACTTGAATTCTTCGCCGCTCCAAGTAAACAATCTATATTGAATGTGTTCGAGTCAGCATCGTTGTTGTTGAAGATCCATAACTATAACAATAACCAACAATATAGTTTGCGTATTGTTATACAGTATCATAGTATTATTACACAACATCAAAGTTCAGTTGTACCACTACTCTGATAATAATACTATGGTGATATGTATCACTACCCCTTAGTCAATACTTCATCTCACAACATCAAATAAATTTCTGACATAAGTCATGTAACATGATACCAGGTGATTTTCACATGATCATCTTTTGAATTTCGTCAAGAATATAAGATGAACTTGGTTAAATCGAAAGCTTACTAGCACATATTTAGAGAAATATGTAAGCGAGTTAAACTTAACTCGAAATATCAAATGTGTATAATTAAAGTATATATAGATATACGAATTTTGTCTCATAAAAGAGATAGAGTAGATAGACTTTTGAGTGATAGATGAGTTCAAGTCTCCACATACCTTTTGTTGATGAAGTTCCACAAGCTCTCCTTAGTAGTTCTTCGTCTATATTCGATGAATTTCGTGAAGTATAATGCTCAACTACACTTTTTATCCTAATCCGTGACTTAGCTATAAGTAGATTAGAAATCAAGACTTATAGTTTTGACAACTAAATTTGATAACAAGCTTGAGATAGCAACGCTTGCGATTTCGACCGAGCAGTGCTCTAACAATAATCATCTTTTGACATAAAGTCAAGAATGATGTTGAATGCATCTAATACATAATGTTTCCAACCTATTTCGAGAAATAGATAAGCGAGTTATACTCAGCTCAAAATATCAAATGTGTATGATATGAAAGACTATATGATATACGACTAAGAATAAAATAAACTTCCCGAGTGATAGAAAAGTTTTAGTCTCCACATACCTTTTGTTGATGCACTCCTTCCGAGTTCTTCACTATTTTTTCGTCTTCAAATGTAAGCGCCGTGAAGTCTAAAGTTCAACTACACAATCTATCCTACTCTGAAACACATATTGGTAGACTAGAAATCAAAACTATAGTTTTGATCAATTAAACTTGACAAACAAGCTTGAGATAGCAACACTTGCGAGTTCGACCGAGCAATGCTCTTACAATCTCCCCCTTTGTCAATTTTAGTGACAAAAATATCAATACTTATGGACTACAAAATAAATAAGACTTTGTAGCTTCTCATCCATCATGTTTAATTTCTTTGGTTCTTCAACATTACTTGAATTCTTCGCCGCTCCAAGTAAACAATCTATACTGAATGTGTTCGACTCAGCACCATTGTTATTGAAGATCCATAGCTATAACAATAACCAACAAGATAGTTTTTGTATTGTTATACAGTGTCATAGTATTATTACACAACATCAAATTTCAATTGGACCACAACTCTGAAATAATACTATGATGATATGTATCACTCCCCCTTAGTCAATACTTTATCTCACAATGAAACCCCCCCCTTACATAATGATCCATAAACCATATGTATGTAGTGTGAACTATAAATAATTCTTCCCCTTTTTGTTAATATAAATTTGCAAAGGTACAAAAATTATGGGATCATAATGAAATTCTCATGGAGATACTTCATAACTAAAGAGAACATATCAACTTTGTTTCGATGATTTCACATAGTCGAAACTTAGTGTATTCATCAAGGAGTTAATAAAGATACAAGATAACTCCTACAATATTCCACAACCGCACTCCCCATAAAGATTTGGCAACTAAGCACAAGTTCAATTAAGAAAGTAAAATGTCATTCCCAAGGGAACAACAATAGCGACCTTAATTTTACAAGAAAAAAAGGATTTCTTATTGGAAATTAACAAATTACATGAAACATGAATTTGTATCCAGAAACTCAACTAAATTAATCCACAAGGAACCTCATAGATTAATTTAATCAGAATTTCTCAACATAAGAAAACTTACGGAGCCATATAGTACATTCAAAAAAGAATGGATCCGAGAAAGATCAATACTGCGGAATATACAAAGATTCATTCTATTTTTCATCAATATTTGCATAATGATACCATAGACTTAATATTTGACATATAATTCAAAAGTTCATTCTATTTTCCATCAATATTTATATAATGACGCAACTGACTTAACTTTTGAGCATGTATAGAATAATCACAGTTCACAGACGCATACCACATATCCCATTCAATATTATTTTTGCAATATATAAAACCAATAAAGATTAATACTGCAAAATCATCTTTTTAAATTTATAAACTAAAAGCAATACAAGATGATAAAATCGTTAACAATAGCTATGTGTAATCACAATAATCACTATTTCAAACTCTAGTTATTCTTCTTAAACATAAGAAAATAAATTCTTAATCCAGAAGTTTTCTAGACTTTAAGATCCTTGAAAAATTATTTATCGTCCCCGAATTCCTTGTCGTCAACAGACATTAATACGTAAGTTTCATGAAGAAAGAAGTCAACCCCAACATACCATCTAGACTGATGGCGAACCAGGGCCTTCTGAATTTCAAGAGTTCTTAACACAGTAGCCTTTATTTGCTGCATCTCCATCCTTGTTTCTTTCAACTCTTTAAGAACACCAGAAAACTTCTAAAGATTTGAGGGATTAGCCCTTGGTTTCTTCATGTTGTTCCTATTTCTCTTTAAAGTTGTAGAGGGATGGGATTTACCTTTTTCCTTCATGATTGATGGCTTGAAAATCATATTGACATCTTTTCCATCAGAAGACATGGTGTTTGGAGTCTCCATAAAATATTGTATTGAGATAATACTCAAACAATCTTCACAAAACAATCTTTTGATAAAAGAGTCTTTAGGGAAGGAAAAAGAATGTGGGTTTATGGAACCTATAAACAAAGTGAGATTCACGTATGAGTAACTCATAACCCTAGAAAAGGTAGAATTGTCGATTTTAACCCCTTTTTTAATTGATTAAATATGGAATTTTTTTTCAATACCAATTAACGGTATGAAAGAATCAAAAGAACATAACAAAAATATTTTTCTTCCTAAACCCCGAAAGTGCAACCACTCTTGTGTCTTGGAAATCAGGTACATGAGACAAGATGCACAACCAACACAACTAGGCTGTGTTAGGATGAACAACAATTTGTTTATCATTTGATTCATGAATGGAAATCTCATTTCCATGTTTTAAACATGGTTTTGACCAAGTTCTTTTCTGTACAGGTCTAATCTTTTCTTTAGAAATTAACTTCTTCGGAGATGAGTTAAATTTACATACCTCATACGGATTTGATTTCAAAACAAGTTTGAGCTTGTTTGCAAGATGTTTTGCTCTCCGCAGTTTATTGACATATCTTACTTTGTGTTTGTACTTAAAACATTTTGAGAGTTCATGACCGTTTAGAGTACAATAAGAACATGTCAAGGTGGTGACTGATTCAGGTACCGTGGTTGAACATGCTGCTAGACAAAACTAATTACTTGAAACCTGTGTAAAATAATCATTGTTAGATAAGGTAAAATCCATCTCATTCTTTAAGCCGAATGAAGAAGTTTCTCCGGAAAGAGTATCAATATTGATATGAGTATTGCTACAATCATCAAAATTGATGTTTTTCACAAACGAGTGTTACACTTGATTTTACGTCTTCATTAGAATCATAGTGATCAAACTTTTCATCAAGAGTTATATCAAGACATTTGTTTCCCGTGTATTTTCAACGATTTGGACATTCATTAGCAAAGTGCCCAAAACCTTTACACTTGAAGCACTGTGGCATATCCTCATCATTAGACTCGATAATATTCCATTTTTAGGAGGAATACGATCCTAAGGTTTAACTTATGCCGTGGGTTTATCTCTGGTGAATCGTTTACTCCTCTTTAACAGAAGATCTTTAAAGTGTCTAGTGATCAGAGAAACTGAGTTGTCAAATTCTTCATTTGATGATTCAGTTTCAATCGGATCATCCACCGATCCTCCAACACTTTTACTTTTATAAAGTAATTTAGTGTTCTTTTGTGCTTTGAAAGCAATATTCTTTCTAGCTTTGGATGAATGCTCATGATCCAAGATCTTTAACTTTTCAACAAGAGTATTTCTGGAAAGAGTATTAAGGTTATTTCCTTCAACATGACATGTTTCTTAGAATCGTACTTGGATGGTAAAGATATGAGAATTTTGATCACAATGTCCTTTTCAGGTATATTGTTACCCAATGCAAAGGATGCATTTACAATTTCAGACACTTTGTGATTAAACTCACCAAATGACTCTTCATCAGCCATACGAAGGTTTTCCCAATCAAAATTTAGGTTTTGAAGCCTAGCTTCTTTCTCAGAGGAATTTCCTTTAAATACAGTTTCTAAGATATCACAAGCATCTTTAGACGTAGTGAAATTAGTCACATGATGCTGAATATATGGGGTAATACATGAATGATAACATTTAACCCGTCGAAATTTCGCTTTACTGCGAGAATCTCGGAAGGTTCATATGCACCAATATACTTTGCAATAGTTACATCTCCTTCAATAAATAATGGAGGATTATAGTCATTAACCACACGAACCCATGTTTGAAAATCATGTGCTTGGAGAAAGGCACACATAACGATTTTCCACCATATGTAATTTGATCCATCGAAGACTGGTGGTACGTTTATCGAGATATCTCTTCAGTCCATGGAGTTAGATTGCTACAAACAGAGACTTATGAGGTTTTAATTGTGTTTGCATGCTCTAATACCAATTGAAAATGCAGGGATCTAACAAACACACCCACTATTTCGCTAGGAAATCTTTATGGACATCTCTAATAAAATTCCAAAAGAATCAACTAGATAGTCAGACTAAATCACAGAAAAAGTATCCAAGAGTTATATCTATATTTCCCAAATCAATATGCAATCGAACAGATATAAATTTGTAGGCCTGATTGATTATGAGAAATAAATTGGATGGTACCAAAGATCAATATCCAAGTGTCAATCAATTTCAATCAACAACTAAAGGTTGGATTTACTAATTTAATGAACTACGCACAACCTGTGATATTTTAATTATATAAACAAATATAATGCGGAAAAGAAATAACACAGACACCAAAATTTTTGTTAACGAGGAAACTGCAAATACAGAAAAACCCCAGGACCTAGTCCAGATTGAACACTATAATGTATTAAGCCGCTACAGATACTAGCCTACTACAAGATTAACTTTTGACTGGAATGTAGTTGAGGCCTAACCAATCTCACACTGATCAAGGTACATTCGCGTTCCTTATGCCTATGAATCCCATCAAGACTCTACGAATTTGATTCCCTTAGATGATCTCACCCACAACTAAGAGTTGCTATGACCCAAAGTCGAAGACTTATAAACCAATCTGTCTCCCACATAAAAGTCTATTAAGATAGATAAATATGTCTCCCACAAAAATACCAATGAAGTTTTGTTCCGTCTTATGATAAATCAAGGTGCCCAGGAACCAATTGATAATGTGGTCTTATATTCCCGAAGAACATCCTAGAAATATCAATCACCTCACAATAACTTAACTATATGGTAGTAGAACAAGTTATTGTGGAATCACAAAGAATGAGACGAAGAGCTTTGTGATTACTTTTTATATCTTACCTATCGGAGATAATTCTCGAGTTAATCTTAGAGAAGATAGTATTCAATACGATAGAAAAAGTAAGATCAGAATATGCAACTACCGAGAAAATAGTTGGATCTGGCTTCAAAATCCCAATAAAGTCTTTAAGTCGTTAACCTACACGATTTTGGAATAAACCAAAGGTTAAAGTAGAATCGACTCTGGTCGCAACTAGTACCACACATGAGGTGTGGGGATTAGGTTTCCCAGTTTCTAGATCTCTCCCTTATATAGTCTTCAGATCATGGTTTTCTTAGTTAGCTTAGAAACAAATCATTCATTATTCACCATTAGATAAAATCTTGATTTAAGATGCAAACTAAGTTTTGCTTGAAACCAAAGCAATATCTCTCTACCGTTAGATGGACTTAGCTTGTTAAACACAAATGAAATATACTTCATTTAGATATGGGCAACTGTACCTAGGCGTGTACATTTGTTGGTTCAACAATAGTTAACCAAAGTTAGCCATATGGACACTTTTGTCTAATCCACATTCATCTAACATATCTAGATCAACTTATGATGATCAAAGATAATCAAAGAATCTAATTGCGTTCTTCATAGAGTTGTTCAATTGTTCATTATCTTATAGTAAAATACATGAAAGAATCGAAGTAAAATCGGATTGATTCGAATGAATCAATTCATGAACATTTAAACCCATGGTTGCAAAGATTGCATTCCTTATTATATAAATGTATTTTGTTCATGAGTATGAAAACATACTTTACCGATTTTAGAACTTGAACCACTCAAGTATGCTTACAGGTATGCATACTCAAGTACCGGAAAGTTGGTCTTGACCAACATTATGCGAACGGGTATGCATACTATAGCTCCAGACCTAACTTCAGGTAAAACTATTTGTGAACGGGTACGCATACTTGGTTCCCGGACTTCCACAGTTGAAACCGTATGCGAACGAGTACGCATACCTGGTTTCCGGACCCAAACCTTATCAACACAGTTTGTACCTAAGTACGCATATTGTGATGGTTTTCTAAATAAAAGGTTTTAGCTCTAACCTCCTAGTTCAATCATTGAAACATTCTTAAAAGACGATAATGGATGTCTCACACATACCATTAGTGATATGTGTCTAAAACACCTAATTTTATATCTAGTATTTATGCTTTCTTTGCGAGTTTTCATGTAAATTATGTATCTTATGTGTGAGTTTGAGTTTATTAGGTTTTTTGGAGTCACCGAGAGCAAAAGGAGAAGAAATCACTCATTTAAAGCGCAAAGTGCAAAAAGGTCGATTCACATGAGATATTTGGAGCAGGCTACGTTGTGCAATAAGAGTTATGAAGGAAATATGATGTCAGTTCTCCGAAACCGACAAGAAATATATGACATAGGTGGCCCATATCCAGTTTACTGGGTGTCACAGTCATTCCACCTTCTATATTACCAAACCCTGGGATTCATGGTTGTGTTTCAATCATTGGTAGTTCTCAACTCCAGAGGCTGAATTGAGATGAGAAATTGACAGAAATGAAGTTATTCTGATGAGTTAGGAATTTGAGTTTTGCTTCCATGGATGTTACAAGGGTTTGAGGAAAAGATTACAAGGAAATCGAGATACAGATGTAAAATGTAGATGAAGGTAGCAGAGAAACCATGGTGTTATTGAGATGGATCTGAGATTTACAGAAATTGAAGATTGAAGAAGAGAATTGGGTTGTTGTTTTCTGAGCTCAACAGAGATGGAGAAGCTCAAGAAATCATGGTGAGGAGATGCCTCTGTTAAAGGGGTTTGTGATGGAATTTAAAGTTAGGTCAGAAATTGATTTAGAAATTGAGTTCAGAGACTCAACTCAGAGGAGAAGGAGATGGGTATGAATTAATGATGTTGATGCTGCCAATTAAACTGGGTACGGATTGAATTTTTCTGTGGTTGATCCTGGGGGAATCATGAGCTGAATTTGGTTTACAGGGTCTTGAATTGTTGGTGATGGTCTGTGGTGATTCTGAGATGAATATCATCATTTATAAGATGGGTTTGCTCCATATTTAATGAATTTTTGAAGCAAGGAAGAATTACTCTGTTGGTGAGTGTTCATTACAGAGAAGAAGAGATTGCAAAAGGGTTGTCTGCTTGTGATATTGGGGATTAGATGGAAGAGATGATTGTTGTGTGACATGATTTAATGGAGAGTTAGTTGCCGATAATGAAGAAGCAAACTGGAGTGAAGCTTAGATGGTGGTTGTAAGCTACAGAAGTTGCATTTGTGCTTGAGTTGTGAGAGAAGAATTTGTTATGTGGTTGAAACTGCTAGTGATTAGAGCAATGGAGCTGTTCATGTATTGCAATGGAATGAATGAAAGTGATGTTGTGGACCTGATAACTGAGTTTAGGCTGTGGAAGGATTGATTGTTTCTTCTGGTCAAAGAACTGAGCTGTGAAGTTGGATTTTTGAGATCATGGGAGAGTGCAGGGCTGTTAACTACAATGAACTATAATTGAGAGCTAAATCTGTGATGCTTCTGAGTTGGAGCTATGACTGAGATTCTGATGCTATTGGTGCTATGTATGAAATCTACATGAAGGTGATTTTGGCAGTGGCTAGTGGTTGGTCTCGACGCCACTTGAATGGAAGCAGATTGAGGTTGCTGATATGGCTGTTTGAGATCGACAAAGGAAAAGTGGAGAGTCTGGAATGGAGGTGATAAATGAGATTGCATATATTGAGGAGATATGGGTTCGTGGTGCTGTTGTGAATGAATAAGTGCAGGTGAATCTCAAATGGAATGTGGTTGAGGTACTGGGGGTAGAGCAAATGTTAAGAGTGCAAGTGCAGGTGGAATTGTTTGCGCTGTGACTTTGCTGAGGAAAAGAACATGAAATCGAAATGGTGGTATGAATTTGAAGTGATGAATAACTGAGAATTGCACCTGCATTTGCAAGCAGGTGAGAATATGACTATGAGATGTGGTTGTAAAGCTGAGTCAGGGAAGCTGGAAAGTGATGCAGTGGAGCTCAACAAGATGAATGTGCATGGATCAATTGCAGGGATGTGGCAGGTGTTTGATCTGAGCTTGTTTGGCATGTAAAGCTGCAGGAAATTTCAGGTGACGGCAATGCGAAGGCAATATCAGTTGGTGATGCAGTTTGGAGTTGATTTGGTAGATATTGGTGATGTTGGTCTGTACTCAGGGAATGAGCTGCAGAAACTGTGCAGAAACACAGCGAGAATGGCAAGGCGGTGGTACTAGTTCCGGTAGTCGGATTTTGGAACCGAAATTGGGGATCGTAAAGATTCAATGAATCGTGAAGGGGGTATATGTTGGATGCAAGAGTTGGCGGCTGGAGATATGAGCTACGCGTCACGCTTTTGGGTGCGTTTCCGCAAGAACAAGGAATTGGCCTAGATGATTTTGTGAAGTTTGGGTCTGAATTGTGAGTTTATGAACATATAGAAGGAGATAAGAGTTGCAGGAAGTGCATATTTTACTGGTGATAGTTTCAAATGGCAAAAGTGGCCTGAGACAATTTTCCGACGATACATTCCGGCGACCAGATTCCGGCGACTAGTTTATGAAGACTAGTAGATGGACGTGGACTTGAATATTATGAAGATTTAACCTAATTTTGGGAAAGTATTCTTTTGGGAGAAAAACATATAAATAGAAAAGCCTTCTTCTAAACCTAGAGATATCTCCATTAGAGAGAACTCATACTTTAGGGTTCTAGGGTGTAGAAACATGATAGGTTTTCTCTTCCTTTTTGTTATGAACTCCTATGCCATGAGTAACTAAGTTTTATTATTGGTTAAAGATGTAGTTGGATTTTGCAACCAAGTTATTGATTTTATGAATTAGTTTTCTCTCAATATTATCGTTTGATTTCTACTGCATATAACAATTACATGATTGATGTATTGCAATATGATTGAATGTTTGTTTAGTTGAGTCTAGGATTGATTGAACATACATCCATATCTATAGATATTTTAGGGTTTTCATCGAGCGATAACCTTGAATACGAGTAGCATGATATGATTATAGTTTGTAGTGATACACTCTTGTAATCATATGTAGAAATTGACCTTTGTCCGAATTGTCATGCACAATGTATGATAGTTGCATTGATTAGCCTATTTCTGAAACTTAATGCTCCTAGGAATTGAACTTAATTAGCGCAAGGCGTTAGGTTATTCTTTAGGTAGAATTCACATACGCATCTCTAATGTGTGTGTTGATGACTTATGAAATTTACTGAGTATTCTTGTAATAAGGTATTCTAAGGCTATTGATGATTAGCGAGATTAAATATGAATTCTAATCATATATTCAATACTTGGTTACAATTGAAGATGAAATCTGTAACCAATATTCTCACCACCTTATTGATTTGATTTGTTTACTTTTCTTTGTTTGCTTTTATTTTATTTTAGTCTAGTAAAAATCAGAAATCCCCGGTGTTTTATATAGGAAACCGAAACTTATTGACAACCTAGTCCTCTCTGTGGGAACGATCCTTTCTTTCCCTTGCTTCATTATATATTTTGAGTAGTAAGAAAGTGTAATTTATTTTTGACGCCTACGACAACGATCAATTAGCTAATAAGTAATTCTCAAGTGATTGAATGATCAATACGAAATTTCCAAGTCGACATCAAATGATTGTCTCATAAATCATGTAAGATGTTTCAAGGAAATTTCCACATAATCATCTTTTGACATAAAGTCAAGAATGATGATGAATATAGCTAAGAGAGAAAGCTACCAAAATATTTCGAGAAATATATAAGTAAGTTATACTCAGCTCGAAATATCAAATGTGTATGATATGAAAGACTATATCATATACGACTTGTCTCAATAGGAGATATGTAATAATATGATAGACTTTATGAGTGATAGAAAAGTTTTAGTCTCCACATACCTTTTGTTGATGAAGTTCCTCCGAGCTCTTCAGTACATCTTTGTCTTCAGTTTTAAGCGTCGCGAAGTATAAAGATCAACTACATAATCTATCCTAGTCCGAAACACCTATTGGTAGACTAGAAATCAAGACTATAGTTTTGATCAACTAAACTTGACAAACAAGCTTGAGATAGCAATGCTTGTGAATTCGACCGAGCAATGGTCTAACATATATTCTATATAGATCATCTTTTTTTATTATTTCTCCTCTTGTTCTGATGTTCGTATCACAATATGTAATACATAAAAGAAAGTCACCGTTACAGATTTATACCGAATCATTACAAATAATACAAAAGTCATGTTACTATAAATATCAATCATGAAAACGGTAAATAGGTTAGCAAAGGAAGGTCGAAAAACAAATTGTAAAGTACGGTGGTCAGGAGACCAATTTTTTTTCAACTTCTTAAACTTATAAATATAATAGTAATAAAAAATCATTGTAATCTCGATTCATTAGAAACTTTATTATTATACTTCAAAAGAAAAAAAACTTGATAGTATTGTTTTTTGTATTTTTTTTTTTTTGATCGGCAAAGAAATGAATGGATTTATCAAAATAAAGGGTGTAAGAGGCTTATAAAAGGGATATAATATAAAACTAATAGATAATTCTATTAGAATGGTTAGGGATAATCATTAGAATGCCGCCTCAAATAGGATGGCCCCAATAAGTTAGGCTACTCTCTGATATAGTTGCAGTTCACTTGAAAAAACAAACTACTATTAACAATCCATATAAACATAACCCGGGTAACACAAAACTATACAATGTTTAGAAAATTGGCAGAAACTAAATAAGAAATTTATAAGAATTTCTGTATTATTCAGAGACTCCAACATATAATTGTAACAAATGGATAATGTACTAAGTAATATTAACAAAGCAGTTAAGCTTCATAATTGGAAGCTACTCCAATAATAATGATTAGCTCTTAATAAAATCCGAGCTAATCAAAATCTCAACTAGAGTGCGATAAGAAAAATAAAAGGCAAAACCCAAGCACATCTAAAACTGTGTGTATTAGATTTCATGTACGTATATATTAAGAACTGATAATAATTGATTCACCGAAACAAAAACTAAAAAAATTCTGAATCGGAAACAATATATATCTAAACTATTGTGCATGAACAAAGTGACAATCCTAACGGAACTATGGTCTCCCTGAACGATTTGATGAAGAACCTGAATCTTTAAATTCGTGAAGAATTTTAAGAAGCGAATTAGATTTCTTACAAGCACGAGATGTACCTTGTGTAATAAGATTGAATAACGAACACATGAGCGAAGTAGGTTTTAGTAAAACCGCAACCACTTCTTTTTCACCATTTATACACAAGGAAAGAAGAACTGAAACACAATATTCTTTTGCTGGTGCAAATATAGATATGGATTCTATTTTTTTCAACTTCTTAAACTTATAAATATAATAGTAATAAAAAATCATTGTAATCTCGATTCATTTAGAAACTTTATTATTATTGTATGTACTGAATATCGCAAGATAATAGTTCACGAGTATCGTAATAAATATAGGAGGAAAGATTTATAAAATGATACGATGATAGAAGTAGCGCGGGGAGATATGAAGTTTTGCGAGGATGAAATAATTTTGCGAGGATGAATTGCGATACTTCGCAATTCATATACAGTTGCATAAGTTTTACTATAAATAGGAGTTCAAATGTAAAATTCGAGAGGTTCTTTTAATGAGTGTAAGAAATTATCTTAGGAAAGAGAATAGAAAAAGTTGTAACTATTCTAGTTCCATTTTGATAATTCTATGTAATCGACTAAGAGAATTATAAGAAAATTATCATTCACCATCAAGAACTTCTTGAGTTTTTACTAATTCTATTGAGGGTGTAGTTGTAGATTATTCTGCAACTACATAATTGGCGCTAGAAACAGGGATTTGAAGAATTCTGTAGGAAAAAATGACAAGAAGAAGAAACACATCAGAACCATTAACTGAAGTAAGAAGAAGTGTAAGACTCGCAGGAGGAGAAGCAAATATAACAGGAGAACCTAGTAGGAGAAGGAGTAATCGAAGAAATCAATCTCAACAAATAATAGATCATAATCGAGTGAGTATACACACTTGGAGAACTGATACACCAGAAGAAGAAGATAGAGAACCACAAATCAGAGAAAATGGGAGGTTGATGGGAGGAACAATTCTTGAAAGAGAAAGTGAGATGTTAGAAACATTGAGACAAGGAATCCAAGAAGAACGAATGATCGAAGCTGAAGAACGTGCCAATTTAACAAGACAAAATCAAGAATTGAGGATGGAAAATGAGATGCTACAAAGAAGGAAATCTCAAAGTGTTGCAAGATCAAATGTTAGAACAGAAAGAGAAGGAAAAAATTCACCGATAATCAATAATGAAAATAATATGCAAGAACAAGCGCAGAATCAAGGTGAAAGAAATCAAGATAATCGTTTCATTTTAATACCAAATCACGAACAAAACATGGAGAATTTACGAACAAGGCCAAATCCTAGAGAAAATAATCAGAATCGAGAGGAAGAACAGCAACTTATGGAAGAAACTGAAAGACAACAAGCAGTACATCAAAACAATCACGAGAATGGAGTAAGAAGATATGAAGAGGATCGTAACAAACAAAATGTTGAGTATGAAAGAATTAAGAGAAGAATTGTAAATCAACAAACAGAAGTGGAGAGGAATTAACCAAACTCTCGAATCAGAGTACAAGCAAATCAAGAAGAAATAAATCACAGAAGGAGGAGAAATGAAGAAGAACAAATTCCTGAAATTCGCATGAGAAGAATGAGAAGAATAGAAAGGGAAGAACAAGAATTCCAAGATTCTCTGCGACTGAACAATTATGATAATTTAGAAAGAAGATATTTGCAAAATTATGCAAATGAAAACATTAATGAAGAATATGATAGAATGCGAAGGATCGCAAGGGAGGAAGCACAAGAACGTAGAAGAAGAGAAGCTGCATTAAAAAGACCAATGGAAGAGAATTCTGAGGCAAATGCATGGATCTTTCGAGAATTAGCAGAAATGAGAGGGATGATAAACAATAGAAGAGGAGGAGATAGAAGGCAATTAGATGAAGCAATAGAAGAAGCTGCGAGGACTCCATTTGCTAGAGAAGTACAATTGGGAGGAATTCCACCAAAATGCAATTTTCCCACACTTACCAGTATCTTTGATGGGACTTCATGTGCTATTCAGCACATTAAAGCATACATAAGATGCATGTTACAATGGGAGAATCATGATGTTGTTTTATGCAAGTACTTAGCATCGAGTTTAACAGGGGAAGCTTTAAAGTGGTTCGAAGGACTCCCTAAGAACATTATTACGTCATTCAATCATTTGCAAGCAACTTTCCTTGGAGCATATATCACAAATCACTCTTCACGGCTTGGTATTGAAGATGTATTTGGTTTAAAACAAAGAGTGGGTGAAAGTTTGAATAATTTGGTAAGATGATGGAAGACTATGTGCAGTGATATGGCAGGGCGCGTGGATGAGAGATACTTGATTCTATCCTTCATAAATGCGATGTTCGCTACTGAACAATTATATGTTCAAATATTCAGAAGAAAGAATTCCATAATGATGACAGAGTTACGAGAATTGCAAGAAGAATACATTACACTAGAGGAAAAGCAAAACAGTATGGAGTCATATCCAGTAGCAAACACTAGCAATCAAGATGGAGGAGCAAATTTACTTCCCAAAATAATCAATGTAGTAGCAGGTACTTCGCAAACATCCTCACAAACTTCTTCGCAAATTTCAGAAGAGAAGAAAATCAATGATAGCCAGCCAAAAATGGTAGCAATGGGTAGTAGAGATCAAGAAGAGTATGATAGAGAGAGGAATTTCTATAATCGAATAGGAAATAACCAAATTCCAAGATTAGATCAACAACAAGAAAATTATGGGGACAAAGGCAAAATTATTTTGGACAAGGGAACCAAAAACAAAATTATAACAACGGTCAAGGAGGTCAAAGAATGGTAAGGGAAGAGATAAAGTTGCCACCTTTGAATACAAGTGTAGAAAATATATGGCAAGAAATTATCCTGGTAGAGCATATACCAACTCCATGGAACATGGGAAAGGAACCACCAATGGGTCCAAGAAGTCATGAATTTTGTTCATATCATCATTTTCATGGACATTCTACAAATAATTGCCATAATATCAAGAGGATAATCTTGCGAATGATTGATCAAGGAAAACTAAATCAATTTTTACTTAAGCAGACACAGTCGCAACAATTACCACAGGCTCCAGCCATAAATCGCAGGGAGAACATAGCACAAGAAAAGGGAGAAGAAACCCTACATATAGAAGTGGGATCAAAAGCAAGGAATGTTTTCTGTAATTCCATTGTTCATTCATATAAAACCATAGAGGATTTTCATGATAATGTGTTAAGTAGGGTATATGCGAGGGATGGTGAAGGAAAGGAAGTAATGAACATCGCAAAAATTTCACGACTTGAAGATTGGCAGAAACGTGAAATTTCTTTTGAAGCCACTGAAATTCTAGAAGGTTGTGAAGCACATGATAATCCATTGGTAGTAAGATTAGCAATCTACATGAATATGGAAGAAAACGAAGATGATATGGAGGAAGAATCAATTGGTCTTAATAGGATTTTGATTGATACGAGAAGTTCTGTCAATATCCTCTTCTATTCTGCTTACAAAACTATGGGGGAAAAGATGCAGATTTAATACCTTCTACTTACAGAATTTATGGTTTTAATGGAACTGCTAACAAGCCCAAAGGAGAAGTGAGCATGCGAATTCCATTAAGTGGAATGCGAACTGAAATTCTGTTCTGCGTTGTTGATGTCGAATCACCATATAATGCTTTGATAGGAAGACCATGGCTTCATGGAATTCTAGCGTAGATTCCACTCTATATCGATTATAAAGTTTCCTCATATGAAGGGTATTGGAATTATCAAGGGTGATTGGGCTGAGGGAAAGAAATGTTACGATACAGAAGTAGAAGTTTGCGAAGGAAAAACTACTGAGAAGGAAAATTGGAGAAAAAGAGCAAAGGCTGTGAAAAGAAGTGAAAATTTAATGGTGGAAGATTAAGGCAAAAGAGAATAAAATTACGATGATAATCATACAAGAAATTTATGATGATAATAAGGGGTTGTGATTTGCGAAGAAAGAAGAAGGAAAATAATAAAACAAGAAGGTAATCAGTATGTTTGCTCGTGGAAATGAGGTATGTTGCAAAACAAATTTTTTTATTTTCGTGATAAATTTTACGAATAATGTTTGCTCGCAGGAAATTGGGAAAAGTTACGAATTTCAAAATTTATATTGTGATTAAACTTTCATTAATTTGCGAATAAAAGACCGCAATCTGTGATCAGCCTCCAAAAAAGAAAGAGAGCCGCAGAAAATTTTATACAGGCAAACCTTTGTGGCGTACACCCTAGTTCGCGAAGCTATATTTAGTAAGAGGCAAATTCCTAAAGTACGTCATTTAAGGGGGTACCTATAAACGTGGCTAAGGGTAACCGGAACACCACCAAGGGCCCTTAGTACATGGTAAAATTTTAGGGGTACAACCCAATAATGGGGTACCTATCCGGGTTAGACACCTTGGATTCTCACCTAATCTAGCGACATTACGCAATATAAAATGCGGTGTAAGAGGATTTAGGTTGGGAGACTAAGGCATAATGTCTTTCCCAAGAATTGCAGAAAATGATCAAGGCGCCGAGGTACACGGTTGAGTCAAGAGTGCCGGGTGAGGTTGAACCACATCTGCCATTTTTGACAAGTCTTGGCAAATGATGCACTTGGCCCAAAGATACCCCATAGGGTGCAACCTCGTAACTATAAGCCCTATAGGCAAAAAGGATAAGAGGTTGCGATCAAAAGCTGGTTGTTGGCAGAACCGGATGGGAAGAGCTAACCTTGTATGGTCGATGTACGCTTCCTTGAAGGGGCAACCAGGGGGGAGATAAAGGGCAGCACCCTCCATTAGGGAGTTGATACGTGCTATAAGATGAAAATGTCACGAGGCTTCTTGTTTGCGAAAACATAAAGGCTTGTCATATTTGTGCAACAAATGAAGTTCTGCAAGCATTCTAAAAAAAAAAAAAAAAAAAAAAAGAACTCGCAGAATGAAACAAAGAAGTTAAGATGAGATCAATGGGTTATTACATGAAAGTGTAAAAACGTCCTGCGATTTCATCGTAAGACGATAATGTAACGAGGTTGTATGTTCGCAAGAATATTCATACTTGTCATATTATCGCAAATACAAAAATTTACTACAAAAAAGGTGGCAAAATAAGACCTTTACTTAGGAAGGCATGATAAGACCACAGAAATTAATGAAATTCATTACATCAAAATCATTGAAGAAATTATACAAGAATATACATTATGAAGATCTGAAAAGAAGACAACTTAAATCGATATCATTGAAGAAATTTTACAAGAATATACATCATGAAGTTTTGAAGAGAAGACAGCTTCGTCAATATCATTGAAGAATTTTTACAAGAAGTCCTATCAAAGAAGATAACATCATTGAATAATTTTCACGAAGACTT
The DNA here is from genome assembly GCA_023529315.1 of Papaver bracteatum. Classification (NCBI taxonomy): domain Eukaryota; kingdom Viridiplantae; phylum Streptophyta; class Magnoliopsida; order Ranunculales; family Papaveraceae; genus Papaver; species Papaver bracteatum. The sequence continues at coordinate 1,201,065 of JAJJWX010005204.1, forward strand.
AACAAAATATGCGATTTTGATAGCAATCAAATACAGATAAGTTCATACTCGTAAGATTTTACAAGAATTACATACTTCTTATACTTCTCCATATATTGAATATTTCTCCACAAATTCAATATTATTTATACTTCTTCAAGAATATATCATATTTATTATACTTCTTCAACGGATATTTAATTTTACGAAGGTTAAGTACTTATTATACTTCTTCATATAGTGAGTAATAATTCTTATACTTCTTCATATATTGGGCAATTCTTCATGAATTGAATACTGCTAATACTTCTTCAAAGATATTTTATACTTATTATACTTCTTAAGGGTATTTCATATTTTGTATACTTCCTATACTTCAAGGGGGATTTATTATTTACTTCGCAACATTCCGCAAAAGGCAAAAGGCTTATATTTCTTATACTTCAAAGGGAGGACTTTTTATTCATAATCACAATAAGACGAAACTTCGTAAGATAAATTGAGAAGGATATTCTAATACTTCAGCGATAGTTGATCATTTGAAGAGCAATAATAAGGGGAAGGGGAATACTAAGATAAGTCTTTAAGATATATTATTTCTCTCCACATGATCAAGTTATGCGAATAAGTTATATTATTTCTCTCCACATGATCAAGTTATGCGAATAAGGGAAACAATCAATCAAAGAAAGATTAATTCAAATTAAGCTTTGAAAAAGAAATTGTTGGATTGATTAAAAGTGCAATCAAGAAGAAAGTGTTGTATTGAAAAGAAACAGAACAGACATACAAAAAGAGTGAAGTTCTGAACAGATATACAAAAAAAAAGTGAAGTTATTTTTCAAAGTGATCTATTCCCATCAAAATGATCTTCTTCTTCAACTTCACTATCATCTTCAACTTCACTATCGAGATTTCCAGATATGGAGTATCTTCAGAATTTCTTCGGAAAGGAGCGTATGGTACTTCTTGAGAGGAATTTCATTATCTTCGCAAATCTTGAGTCATCTTAGATCGAAACGCTTGACGTATAAACTATGGTTATCTTTGGGAAATTAGAAGCTGAGATCTCAAATCAGAAATTTTCTTATTACGGTTAGCAAGGATAGTTTCCAGATCGTCATTCATCTTCGCATAATTTTCTACAGCAAGGAGAGAAATTAAGGAATTGGTTAGCAAATTACGAAGGAAAAGTAATCAAAATAATTACCATCGCAAAGAATTTACCTTCTAATTGCTTCTTATCATTACGAAGAGAAGAATTTTCAAGCTTTAATTAATTATTATCCTCAAGAAGAGAAGAATTATAAATTGCGATGCTCGCAGATTGTGAATTATCTTCGTGATGGGATGTTAATTCTGCGTTATCAATACTTAAATCCTCTACTTTCTGACGGAGATTTGAATTTTCAACCTCTAACTTCTTACAACGATTCAAAGTTTTCTTCTCAGCAATAGAATGACGTCTTTCCCAATCGAAAGCAGCTGCACAACTAACTCTTCCAACCTAAACAAGAAAAAAGGGATTAGAAATCAACAAAATAAGGGAAATAAACAAGGAATAGAGAAGAAACTTACCATGCTACCTAAACCATATAATGAAGCAGGAGAGACGAATCTTGAAATGCCTTTGAGAGAGTTATTATCAATTACAGTAGGAACTTTACAAGCCTTCGCAATAAGTTTGCGAGCATTCGCTGTAGGAGAATTTCCTAATCCACGAGAAGAATGGAGGAAAGCCTCATATATGCTAACCATTACTGAGGCAAAAGTTTCTGGGATACTGCAATCTTCATGTTCACCTTCATCAACATCATTATCATCATCTCCTTCGTTAGAAAGGGTATCGGAATTAGAACTAAAGTCCTTCTCAGGAAATTTATCATCCTCATCACCAAGATCTTCCTCAATATTCTCATTAGAAGAGATTACATTGGAATGAGACTTGGTTGAGAGTTTCTTCTTTTTCCTCCTCTCGTAAACAACATCTTGAAGTTTCCTTTTCCCTTTGCGAAGAGCATCATATTGACTACCAGAATCTTGGGTAACCTTCGCAGAACGAAGAGTTTGTTGTCTTGCAGTAAACCTTTTAGAAGAAGTAGAACTCTTATTTTCACTCGCAGCAATCTCAGGAAGAAGTGGAACTTGCAAATTCAAATAAGGATAAGAAACAGAGGCACCAATATATTGTTTAGAAAAATACAAGAGTGTTTCTTACCTCATTTGAAATTAAAGGGTAACAAAAAGATAAGGAGATAGAAGTACATACATTTCTATAAACCCAAGGTTGATAATAGCGGTTACGAAGGTTCGCAGGAAGTTCTACTATCCCAGAAATATAAGAACCCGATAATATTAAAGGGTACTTATACCAATCTTCATCATTAGAACGACGAGGTGTCTTATTATTTCCTGAGGCATAATCAATATCGTGCATGAGAAGATCATCTGCTGCGATATTAGCTTTACGATGAAGACGAACACCCCAATGATTATCTTCTTTCCTCGCAGGAATTAGTGTGTAATTTTTGAAGAAACCCTCAACTGTATAATTCGCAGCAACAATTTCCATATTTTCAAATCCAGGTTTCCTAAGATCAACTAATACAAAGATTTCCCAAAAGCGGCACGATTTGCGAATTCAACTAAGATGCGAATACAATCACCATTCAATTGGTAAATGGCACAAGAAAAATTGGGGTGGGAAATAATTTCATAGAATAGAGGAAAGTTAACATCATAAAGAGGAAGAGGAAGACCTGAGAGGATTTGACCTCGTGAGATTAAAATTTTCTGATCATCCCAAACATAGTTGGTAAAGAGCTTCACAGAGAGAAGATTTATTATCATAACCTTCAATCTCGAGAGATAATGAGGTCCCTATCGCAAGTTCGCATTAACTGTTCAATAGTTTTCTTCTTTGGTGCCATTGAATATAAGATGGAAAATAGAAAGGAAAAAAGATAAAAGAGATTGCAGATGCAGAAGTGGTGAAGAAGATGAATAAGATAAGAGAATAAAAAAGCAAAAACAAAGGATAATATTTATAAATAGAGAGAGTTTGATGAAGATAGAAACTCATTAATACGAGTAAGCGTGAATGGTTGAAAAGAACGGTTACGAAGAAACGTGTCAAAAAGGTAAGGGAAAAGTAAAAAGACGTGTTGCGAACTTGATGGGTGGTAATAACTACACTAAATTTACGAGAATAGAGATTCTCATGACATTTCTTCTTCATAGAATTGACATGAGAAGAGGCAAGATGTAGGTACTGAATATCGCAAGATAATAATTCACGAGTATCGTAATAAATAAAGGAGGAAAGAGTTATAAAATGATACGATGATAGAAGTAGCGCGGGGAGATATGAAGTTTTGCGAGGATGAAATAATTTTGCGAGGATGAATTGCGATACTTCGAAATTCATATACAACTGCATAAGTTTTACTATAAATAGGAGTTCAAATGTAAAATTCGAGAGGTTCTTTTAATGAGTGTAAGAAATTATCTTAGGAAAGAGAATAGAAAAAGTTGTAACTATTCTAGTTCCATTTTGATAATTCTATGTAATCGACTAAGAGAATTAATAAGAAAATTATCATTCACCATCAAGAACTTCTTGAGTTTTTACTAATTCTATTGAGGGTGTAGTTGTAGATTATTCTGCAACTACAATTATACTTCAAAGGAAAAATAACGAACAAAAAAACTTGAAAGTATTGTTTTTTTGTTTTTGTTTTGATCGGCAAAGAAATGAATGGATTTATTGAAATAAAGGATGTAAGAGGCTTATAAAAGGATACAATACAAAATTAATAGATAATTCTATTAGAATGGTTAGGGAAGTCATTAGAATTCCGCCTCAAACAGGGTGGCCCCAATAAGTTAGGCTACTCTCTGATATAGTTGCAATTCACTTTAAAAAACAAACTACTGTTAACAATCCATATAAAAATAAACTGGGTAATAAAAACCTATACAATGTTTAGAAAATTGGCAGAAATCAAATAAGAAATTTATAAGAATTTCTTTATTATTCATAGACTCCAACATATAATTGTAACAAATGGATAATGTATTAAGTAATATTAACAAAACAGCTAAGCTTCATAATTGGAAGCTACTCTAATAATACTGATTAGCTATTAATAAAATCCGAGCTAATCAAAATTTCAACTAGAGTACGGTAAGAAAAATAAAAGGCAAAACCCAAGCACATCTAAAACTGTGTGTATTAGATTTCTTGTACATATATATAAGAACTGATTCGCCTGAAACAAAAACTAAAAACATTCTGAACCGCCAACGGTATATCTAAACTATTTTGCATGAACAAAGTGATAATCCTGACGGAACTCTGGTCTTCCTGAACGATTTGATGAAGAACCTGAATCATTAAATTCGTGAAGAATTTTAAGAAGGGAATTAGATTTCTTACAAGCACGAGATGTGCGTTGTGTAAGAAGATTGTATAACGAACACGTGAGCGAAGTAGGTTTTCGTAAAACCGCAACCACTTATTTTCCATCATTTATACATAAAGAAAGAAGAATCGAAACACATTATTCTTTTGCTGGTGCAGATATAAATGATGATTTTAAAGTAGACACTAGTGCATATAAAGACGAAGAAGTTCGTAATATCTCTGACGATCCTTCTTGTTTTTCAGCTAAAATTGCTAATACAACTTATGCTTCAGTAATGAAATCCAATGAATTCTTTAAATTCAAAAGATCGACTAAAATATTTATTGTTCCACATTCAAGAAATTTCTTATGATTCCCAGGAAACCACAATAATCCTAGAATAGTAACAACGACACTCTTTTTTCCACTGTTGTCCAGAGAATTTTCCTTTAGTAAATCTACTAATGAAGGAATTGCTTCAGGAATTTCACCAATTAATTTTCTATATTCTTCAATTGAAGAGAGATGAAATAATGTTAGAGCTGCGATTTTTCGTGTTTTGATCTTTAAGCCTTTGATCAAAACATCTAAAATCAGAATCAATCCGCAATTTTCTACAATATATTTTTTGATGTTTGTACTTTTCTGATACCTAGTAAGGTTTAGTAATGCTGCCATTGCATTTTCTTGAGTCGAGGGTGACATTGATGAAAGTAAATTTAGGAGGTAAGGAATTATACCTGATTCAGCTACACAAGACATGTCGAAGATATTCGATTTTGATACTAACCGAATTTTGTAAGCATCTTTGTTTTTATCTGAAGTTGTTCCGTTGGAGAGATTACATTGTAGAAATTCAGAAATCATTTTGATAGCTTCCTCTGCTGCACCACTTTGGCTAGTGTATTTTGTTTTAGTTCGCTTGACGTCCTTTCGGTTTTGATTTTGACTTGGATTTCGATTTATCGGGATCCCATTTTCGCAACAAAATTGATGAATTAGCTTTCGTAGAGATGAATTTGGAACCATCTCGATACTTGTAAGTTTTCGGTTTTGGGACAGATTAAGTTCCCGAATTTGAACCATTTTTGAATTGAAACTCGATCGAATGTATGACCAGTTGAGATTATTACTGGGTCTGACATAATATCCAGAGAAATTGGGCAAATAAAATCTTCCGAATCCAAACAACTAATCATCGAACCGGGCTTACTTCCATCATCAAGTGTAGAACTAGTTAGGTGTTCGTCTATGAAATCGAAAACCACTACACGAGAATAAATAACGAAGACGATTAAATTTCTTAAGAAATCAACCTCTCTGTTTTATCCATTAGCTCTTGCACTACTAATCTCTTCTTCCAAAAACTTAATCTCTTTATTACATTGATTCCAACTTCGAATATTTAAGTAATCTAAAACCCTCTTTAAATCAGTAGGATTGGGAGAAACCCGGTTCTCGAATTGATTCAATATGGAAGTAACCAAACCTGCAGTTCTTTTATCAGTTAGCTCCACCTCGTATTTCGCTTTTGTAGTTGCGGATTATCTCACAACTACACCCTCATAAGAATCCATTAAAATGATTCCTAAATCTAATTAATTTGATATGAAACTAAGGATTAAAGTACTAAAATTATAAAAAGAGACACAAAGATTTTTTACATGGTTCGATCATTGTGATCTACATCCATGGTTCTTCACTAGTGATTGTATGTAATTACATGATTTTACAATTGAGACTCCATTAATGAATATTTGGAGCTCTAGAATTTTGGGGAAGAAGATGATAAAGAAAATACATCACTAAAATTTCTCCCTCCTCCTAAAATTATCCCCTCTCTCAAAATGTGTCTCCCCTTTTTCTTATGCCTAAATGGCTATTTATATGATTTTACAAAAGATGACAGTTGTGTTGTCCCGCCATTTCGGATTTGAGAATTATCTTGCGAACCTTCGTAACTTCACTTCGCGAACTTCCTTTGCTTTCCTCGTGATTTCCTTTGCTCGCAAAATGTTCTTTGCTCGCAAGATGTCTTTTCTCTCCATAATTTCGTAAGTTATCATTTGTTGTGATATTCAGCTCCTACATCTTGCCTCTTTTTTCTTGAATATTGCTTGAAGAGCGATCTTTAAGAAAAAATCCGTTATAGTAGTCTTTGATCTTTGTTGATGAAGGAACGAGCGAAAGAATATCAAACTCAAAAAGTATATACTTGCCTCTATTCTTTTGCGAAGTTCTGAAGCTTTTAAGAAGTAATTAGAAGTATCATCTTGCGAAGTATGAAATGTGCGAAGTATCTTGAAGAAGTATGAAGTATAAGAAATATAAAATATCCTTGAAGAAGTATAAGAAGTACTCAATCCTCGAAATATATAAGAAGTATGAAGTATCCTTAAGAAGTATAAGAAGTATTTAATCCTCGAAATATATAAGAAGTATGAAATATCCTTGATGAGAGTGATAAACATTTCCTCTGTTCATGTGAAATTATTATTCCATTTTTGGTGAGGATTCTTGCTTAGAAGATAAAGAACATAAAATATTTTCTTGGGTATCCATAGTTGCCTCTGTTCTTTATCTATGAAGGAGAATCCTTGAGAAAATGTTGAATAATTAAATTACGTCTCTATTCTTATCTTGTCTCTGCCTCAAGTGGTAACCCTACTAACTTCTGAATTTTTCTGCGAATTTCTGAACTTCTAAATAGTGTTGCGAATAGTGTTGCGAATATAGTGTTGCGAATATAGTGTTGCGAACTATGAATAGTCCTGCGAATTATGAATGTTTCTGCGAAGTTTCGCGGTATTATCCTGTAAAATTTTGTAAAATACGTGTGCGCATATAATGTTTATGTAATGATTATGTTATGAAATGTGTATGCAATGCTTATGCCATGAAATGCTTATGCAATGCTTTTATGATGCGAATATGATGCTTGAATGATGCGAGTATGATACTTGTATGATGCGAATACTTTTGCAATGTATATTTCAAGTTTTTGTTACTTAGCTCATTTTGCTGCGGTAAAATAGATATATCTTTGAGTTGCCTCCATTCATATAATCATCTTCGCAAGTTTACTTGTGTATTTTTGCGAATGAAATCGCCTCTTCTGGTATGACTTCGTGATATATATTCTTATAAAAATTCTTCAATGATCTTGATGGGATTGTCTTCTTTATTAGGACTTCATGATATATCTTCTTGTAAAAATTCCTCAATGATATTGACGGAATTGCCTTCTTTGTCAGAACTTCATGATATATATTCTTGTAAAAATTCTTCAATGATATTGATGGAATAAATTTCATTAATTGTTGTGGTCTTATCATGCCTTCCTAAGTAAAGGTCTTATTTTGCCACCTCTTTTTGTAGCGACAAAATCGCAGGACGTTCTTACACTTTCATGCAAAAACCCATTGATCTTGCCTTATCTTTTTTGTATAGTATTTTAGCCTCTTCAGGAAGTGTTGCGACAATATGACAGGTCTAAATATTCTTGCGAACATAAAGCCCCATGACATTTCCGTCTTGGGATGAAATCGCAGGACGTCTCTACACTTTCATGTAGTGACCCATTGATCTCATCTTAACTTCTTTATTATGTTCTGCGAGTTCTTTTTTCTTTTCTTTTCTTTTCTTTTCTTTTCTTTTTCTTTTTTTCTTTTTTAGAAGGCTCGCAGAAGTAAAATTGTTGCACAAATATGACAAGCCTTTATGTTCTTGCGAACAATAAGCCTCGTGACATTTGCGTCTTATATCACGTATCAGCTCCCTAATGGAGGGTGCTTCCCTTTATCTTCCCCTTGGTTGCCCCTTCAAGGAAGCGTACATCGACCATACAAGGTTAGCTCTTCCCATCCGGTTCTGCCAACAACTTGACTTTTGATCGCAACCTCTTATCCTTTTTGCCTATAGGGCTTATAGTTACTGAGGTTGCACCCTATGGGGTATCTTTGGGCCAAGTGCATCATTTTCCAAGACTTGTCAAAAATGGCAGATGTGGTTCAACCTCACCGGCACTCTTGACTCAACCGTGTACCTCGGCGCCTTGATCGTTTTCTGCACTTCTTGGGAAAGACAGTATGCCTTAGTCGCCCAACCCAAATCCTCTTACACCGCATTTTATATTGCATAATGTCGCTAGATTAGGTGAGAATCCAAGGTGTCTAACCCGGATAGGTACCCCATTATTGGGTTGTACCCCTAAAATTTTACCATGTACTAAGGGCCCTTGGTGGTGTTCCGGTTACCCTTAGCCACGTTTATAGGTACCCCCTTAAATGACATACTTTAGGACTTTGACTCTTACGAAATATAGCTTCGCGAACTAGGGTGTACGCCACAAAGGTTTGCCTGTATAAAATTTTATGCGGCTCTCTTTCTTTTTTGGAGGATGATCACAGATTGCGGTCTTTTATTCGCAAATTAATGAAAGTTTAATCGCAATTGATTTTTGGCGGTATTTTTTCGCCTTTTATAAATCGAATCATAATTCTATTTATTCGTAAAAACTCATCGTAAATTTTTCATGTACATAAAATGTTGAATGTTTTCATAAGATCGTTAGTATAAGAAGTATGAGAAGTATTCATATTGTTTCTTTAAATCAAAATTGTTCTATAGAAGTATATAAATTTAATTTTCTATGTTTTTTGTCACTTTGAAGTCTTTGAAATTTTTTGAGATCTTTAAATTTTTGTGATGAATTCCTTTTTGAATCTTGCGATTGTATCGCTTTTCACCAGTCTAAAAAATCTTTGAAATGTTTTGAAATCTTAGAAATTGTGGAAATTTTGCGAGTATATCAAAAATCTTTTGTCTTCCGTAAATAAAATATTCAAGGAAATGGTACTTACCTTTTTACAGTTGTTGTTTTTTCTTGCGAAGTAAATTGCTTGCTTGCAAAATGAGAATTAAATTTTTGACCTGCCATGAAACTCATACTTCTGGTGGATTGCTTGTTGTTCATGAAGTAGTTTTCTTCTTCCCGAAGTAGGTTATGTTGATGCAAGCCTTGAAAAGTATATACAAAGTAAACATTCACGAGGTTAAATAGTTGCGAACTTAAATGAATATTCGTCAAGTAAATGGTTGCGAAGTAAATTTTCACGAAGTTAAATAATTGCGAACAAAGAAAATGAAAATTCGGTACTTAAAGTAAATTTCCACGAAGTAAATGTTTGCGAACTTCCCTCTTTATTCCTTTGCTGCGTCTTTGGAGTTCTTTCATGCTTTTTTTATTTCTTTGAGTTGATCGAGCTAGCTGAGATTCTTGAGTGGGTTTGTTATTTTGCTTCCCTGGATGTCTCTTAATATTTAAATTGATTAACCCAAAACCTTCTTTTACATCTCAGGAACTGCCATCAATCGCAATTTTAGGCCATATAACACGGAAAAGAAACCCATTGTTGTTCTCAACGTTACTTCCCTGATTGAAGTTCACTTTAGCCAACCAACGTCGACAATTACACTTCCAAGTACTTCTCCCATTTATATCCATTGATCACTCGACTGTCTCACTCAAGACGTCAGTTAAATCAAACTTTAGTCCATCCAAATATGGTCACAGCAACAACTCCTCCTCGTCAACATCAGATCTCAAAGTAGCCCCCATTCACTCTTGCGAATAATGAACTTCAACTTTTGTTTCTCAGTTTAATTTTTGTATTTTCATCATGTCCTGCTAGTGTACATTTTGCGTGTCAGTTTGGTTCATCGTTTGTGGTTGCGAATATTAAAAGCTCATCTTTTGTTTGGAGTTTGATATTGTTGCGAGGTTGATGATGAGCTTCACAATGCCATGCGAACTGAATTCTCTTTGATTCATGAAAATAGTCATTGATGGTTGAACCAACTATCTCATTTCGTCCTTTCTTTTTCTTATCGTGGGTCGTTGTCTTTGCAGATTTTCTGACGAAGTAAACTTCATTGACTCTCCTATTCGTTTGAGTATGTTACAAGCTGTACCATCTCATGAAACTTATATGCTTCACAGTATACCAAGACAGGAACACGAAATGCATGAGCAACCATAGCACCATGAGGCAACAAAGATAGTAATGATATTAATGGTCTGCCCATTATTTGTAAACAGTAGTAAGACTTCTCAAAACTTCTTCTATATCTCCTTTGTTAATCATTTATTCTTTGCGAACATTCGTAAGAAACATTCTTTGCTAATCATTTCTGCTCAAGTTGCTGGGTCATGCAATAGGAATTGCAAGCCATATATCTGCGAACTTTAAAGTATTTTTAACATTCGTAAGAAAAATTCTTCTTGCGAACAGTAGCCTTCTCAAGTATAATTCTTCAAGTATACTTTAATTCTTTCAATGCATCTTAGTCTTCCATCACACGTGACTAAAGCATCCTTGTCTTCTGAGCATACACCATCGATACTATCATCATATGGGCCATTAACAAATAGGTAAAGTTGCTCTCCCAAAACACCCACTTCCATATATATCTTCGTCAGCAAGTAGTTGTGATTCTGTACTTCATTCGTAAGAATTAGTAGCTGCGAACTTTCTTCTTCGTATACTTCTTCTTTTATTCGTAATGGGGATAATCTCTTTCGTAAGTACGTAAATGAACGTTTGTATGTAAATGAACGTCTGTATGTAAATCTTCTTTTGTTCTTTTGCTTACTTATATCTCCCTGGACAGTTTATGTAACTCGAATTGTCTTGTGCAAAATGAACTACTTTGAACTTCACCGAATCCGCCCTTGAATTTCTTCTTCTTCTCCCTGGACATTTATCGTATGATTACTTCGCAGTTTTCAATCAAAATTAACAAAAGTCTTCTTTACGAACGTTCGTAAGATTGAACCCATGATGACATTTATCCCGTTTCTTCATAGGAATGACATTTCTTCGTGATGACGCAGAACTTTGCAAAAAATTTGCTGCAAACGATCAGTAAATTTGGTTAGCAGTTTATAGACCATTAAGATGAGTAATGTTTGCCTATGAAGAATTAAAACTTTCCATATATTCTACTTGTTTTTGTTCTTGCGAAATGTAAATCTCTAACCAACAGAAAATCTTGAAATTTGACTTTGTCAGAAATTCTTTAAACAAATTTGTAAAACGAGATTTAGTTACTACAAATTTATAGCAAAAACATTTTTAAATTCAAAATTTCCATAATAAATCAATTTTCTACAAAAAGCAAAGTTTAGATCGCAAAAAAATTATTTTTCAATTTGTGTTTTGAAACTCCCAAATTTTGAAAAATGAAACAAAGAATAAGAAAAGTGAGAAGAAATTTGTCCTTTTTGGAAGCGATTGTTGACGTAGCATGTGTAAATTTCATTTTGCTTGACGATTTCTCCATATCCATATCTCTCTTCCTGAACTACTACTAATGTGTTTGTTGTTTGAAGATGCCAATAAAAGAACTTCCATTTCTGTCTTCAAAACTCATAGATCCGGTACAATTCATCACCAACAGTAACCAATTTTTCTAACTTTCTTGAACCAATAAGGTTAGTCCCTGTTTCTAGCGCCAATTATGTAGTTGCGGATTATCTCACAACTACACCCTCATAAGAATCCATTAAAATGATTCCTAAATCTAATTAATTTGATATGAAACTAAGGATTAAAGTACTAAAATTATAAAAAGAGACACAGATTTTTTACATGGTTCGATCATTGTGATCTACATCCATGGTTCTTCACTAGTGATTGTATGTAATTACATGATTTTACAATTGAGACTCCATTAATGAATATTTGGAGCTCTAGAATTTTGGGGAAGAAGATGATAAAGAAAATACATCACTAAAAATTTCTCCCTCCTCCTAAAATTATCCCCTCTCTCAAAATGTGTCTCCCCTTTTTCTTATGCCTAAATGGCTATTTATATGATTTTACAAAAGATGACAGTTGTGTTGTCCCGCCATTTCGGATTTAAGAATTATCTTGCGAACCTTCGTAACTTCACTTCGCGAACTTCCTTTGCTTTCCTCGTGATTTCCTTTGCTCGCAAGATGTCTTTTTTCTCCATAATTTCGTAAGTTATCATTTGTTGTGATATTCAGCTCCTACATCTTTCTCGGCTTGTTTAGCAACTAAAACAACAATATATTTGACTTCATTTGGTAAATCAATTAAACCAATCATAAGAACATCTAGAGCTATTGCAATGGTTCTAATGAGTACCCGAAACTCATTAGATACTTGCTTACATTTCATTAGTATCCATGAATGTGAACCTTCGTGAAAACAATCTTCTAAAAGAAATATAATCTTTTGAAAACTAAGATGAAGCTCAAAGTGTAGTTGCAGGATTTCCCACACTACACCCTTGTCAAGAATCTATGAAAATTAAGTCATAATTGTGGATGAACAACAAAACTTTTATTAATTCACTTTCAGGAAGATTTTCAAGAAATATCAAAACTCAGAATTACAACTTTCTTTCTGGAGTTTCTCTCTCCTCAAAACTTTCTCAACTCTCAAAAGTACATCATCCTCTTCTGGATTTAGTCGAACCCTTTATATAGGAAAATACATAGTGGAAGACAGCTAAGATTTCCCCTTAATTCAGATTTACTCTGCGTTCTCATCGCCATAACTTTAGTCTTCATCTTCGCCAACTTTGTAACCATCGTGAAGCAGACTTATTCTTTTCATATATCTTTGGTCATTAATTGTCATATTACTCTTTTGTGACACTCGCCAAATGTCGTTGAAGAATCTTGCGACGTTCTCGTCAAAGTATTATTAATACTTGTAGAAATGTTTAGGTTTCTCGCATAAGTGTTGTTTATATCGCGAGAATATCGTTGTGGCGATATTCTGGTCCTACACAAAGAAACAAATATTAATGGAGTGAGGCAAGACATAGTTGTTATCCCTGATTTATTCCAAGAATATAAAAAGATTTTGGACGTAACGTACTGTTCCCCTCGCATTATTTCTTTGAGTGACGAAGGATTTGAACTGGTAATCACATATTTTATGATCTAAAGAAATGAGGGAGATGAGTAGAGTGGTGGGTAAGATATTTTGACATGGATGAACTATCAGAAATGTATGTATCTGACGACGATCGGATGATGAATTTGAACTATGAATCATTTGAGATGTAATATTGAAGAAGCAAATGTTGGACGGTGCCTAAGTTCTAGAACATGGGTTTGATGAGAGCCCAAATTAGAATAGAATGCTAAAACCATGTCAAACTTGGATGGTGGGATAAAACCATGTGATATTTCAATGGTAAGAAAGTCCTAGTTTGTAGGCTAAGAAAGTCCTAGTTTGTAGAAACTCAATTTGGAGTTGGTCACTTAGAGGTTAAGTTATATCTCTAGATAACTAGTATAAATAGGGGTCCTTGGTAGTGTTTATGAGACAATCCAACCTAAAAGAGTGGTAAATCCTTGTGCTTAGGATTTTGGTCTCTTTGGTAGGGAGGGTTGAGTGCTACCGTGTAGGTCAATATCGGTGTGAGAGAAAAACTTGTAGAGAGAGGATTTTGGTGTTCTAGTGTGTCGGGTTTAGGGCTTCGCCCTAAACCAAGTTTTTAGACCGTTTCCATGTTTTTCATCTGTTACTAGCAGCGGAGAAGACGGTATAGAAGAGAATACATGAGGCTGGTTTGAGGAATGATTAGAAAATTGGTTTCTATGGTTTCTTCGAAGGTGTTCTCGGGTATGTCTTGTTAACTCTTTGGTTCTTGTCCGGGGTTGCGTAAAGAGCATGTAATGGTCTTTGATTAATGAAAGTTTTTCTGGTGGTGTTGGCCGTGGATGTAGCCTGTAAAGGTGAACCACGTATATCTTGTGTTGTGGTTGTGCATGGTTCTTTATCTTATGTCTATTTATTATTATTTCTCCCATATTTTGTTCAAATCACCAATCGCCCTTTGTGATCCTGATTTACGCTGCGCTCGGGGTGCCAATTTTCCCAAAAATTGGTACCAGAGCGAGGACGGGCTGGTGTGATTGAACCTAGAATTGAACGATGGTTTATTGTTCGGGTGGAGAAATATATTTTGAAGATAATGTTTCAACCCGTGTTTTCACAAAGATGGGTTTGTGATGTGATTTACAAATCGGATGTTCAACTTGGTAGAAGTTTAGTTCTTCGTTCAGTTTTATGATGTAGTATGGGATGCAAAATAAGGCCGAATAGAGTGGAATACATATTTACTTCTTGGAGAGTGTTAGTAATCATACACTATAAAGAATGGGTTACAAAGTTTGAAGAAAGGATGAGGCTGTGAAGTCTCATGTAGAAGCAAGTCAGCGATGCTTCGAAGTTATGCACGAGATGTTATAGATTTATGTTCTTAAATCTATGTTAAAGTATTCTTGATAGCTTGCACGTAATATCAAGAATGTGCCCTATCTCGAAAGCATGTACCACGGTAATTTGGGCATTCACACGATATATATATTATGAGCGAGTATGTTGGGTGTGATGGTGGTAAAAAGTATGTCAGATTGGTGATGGCTTTGTGAATCGCTCAAAGGATTTAAGCCTGTTAATCATAGTGGAAATATCTGATGGTTTATTTCAGATACACGGTAATCATGACATGTGCTGGAGTATGATATTGAAGTTAATTTTTCCTTTCTGGGTTAGAGATAAATATGTGGTTAGCTTACTAGTTAGGTGGAGCTAGCGGTGATTCGTCTGGATAGTTCTCTTGGTGATCAATGGTGGAGTCTGTGCAAGGATTCGTTGATGGTGGTAGAAGATTTTCATGGTGTTTGTGAAGCGTGCCCAGTTTTACAACTGTTATTCATAAAGAAGATGGTTTGAATACTTTTATCAACGCCATGGTATTTTGGTCAAAGAGATGGTTCTATGAAGATGGAAGTTCAGGTGTGAGCTTCAAAAGTGAACTACAGTCGGTTTGATTCCTTGTATAGGATACATAAGCAGCATGTGGCGCAATTGACATTGGAATATGAAGGATATTTCTTGTATTGATCATCTCTTGCATGAATGCATGATTCGAGGTGGAGAATTGTTGGACGGTGCCTAAGTTCTAGAACATGGGTTTGATGAGAGTCCAAATTGGAATGAAACTCTAAAACCATGTGATATTTCAATGGTAAGAAAGTCCTAGTTTGTAGGCTAAGAAAGTCCTAGTTTGTAGAAACTCAATTTGGAGTTGGTCACTTAGAGGTTAAGTTATATCTCTAGCTAACTAGTATAAATAGGGGTCCTTGGTAGTGTTTATGAGACAATCCAACCTAAAAGAGTGGTAAATCCTTGTGCTTAGGATTTTGGTCTCTTTGGTAGGGAGGGTTGAGTGCTACCGTGTAGGTCAATATCGGTGTGAGAGAAAAACTTGTAGAGAGAGGATTTTGGTGTTCTAGTGTGTCGGGTTTACACTACGGGAAAATGATCGATTAACTACCCCGAAAAACAGTTGTCATACGATATACGACGACGTTTATCTATAGGTTGCACAAGGGGGGGGGGGGGGGGGTTGTAGAAAGTCCTCAATTCTTTGCAACTCGTCAATGTTAGTCGTAAACACAGTTGTCGTTCCATTATATACCACGCTCGGCTCAGTTGTGAATGTCTTTCAAATTTTATTTATTTATGCCTAACACAACTCTTACTTGGGTTGTGAAAATAACTTATACACTACACTTGTTGGGGTTATGGAAAATTCTTTTGCAACTATGGTTAGAGTTGTATGTGAATTCGTTGACAACTATGATTATAGTTATATATGAATTCGTTGACAACTTTGGGAAGAGTTGTATGTGAATTCGTTGACAACTATGCTTAAGAGTTGTATGTGATTTCGATGACAACTTTGGTTACTGTTGTATGTGAATTCCTTGACAACTATGATTAGAGTTGTATTTGAATTCCTTGAAAACTAGGATTATGAGTTGTGGTACATATTCGATTTGAAAAAAAAATTAAATTTTGAGAATTTAAATACAAAATTAAATCTGTAAAAAGAAGATTAGATTTCCAATTATAATCACTACTACATAAGCAATTTTACAAAACTTCAACACCAAAAAATAAATAAATAATACTTATAACACTTCTATTTTCGTAAAACCTTTCTAGCCCTTACGCACACAAACTGCACCAACACAACACCATGTGGCCGGAACAAACTTTTTTCTCTGCATTTAATAGTGCTTCGCCGAGAGCTCTTGCAGTTTTCTTTACAGGCCGACAAAACGAGGGCCGATCGGCAAACCAAGCACGCGAATCTGGGAAGACTAAGCCATCAACCAACGCCCTCTTGGAAACCTCTTCCGAGGGAAGCAGTGCATCGATTGACACCAGTGTTGAACCTGAAACAAAAAAATAGTGATTGTATAAGCTCACAGATCATCCCTCAAGCAAAGACACGAGTAAGCACAGTAAAGCATTCTTTGCAAAATTCACAAAATTTGAAAGCTTCGCATACTATTAAAACATAACGGAAACCACCATTGTCTGACGAGAGGAACCAGGAGAAAATCGTTCAAATTTGAAAGACAATACAGTCAATTCTTTTCTTTGGCCCAAAAACCATATGTGCAAGTAACAATAATATTGCTAAACATGAATTAGCGCAATACTGGGAAGTTCAATTCAAAACATGCTCGTGGGAATTATTTCGGTGAAAGAGGCTCGAAAATTTTGTTATAACTAAAGATAATAAAGAGAAAGAAATTCCATGAAATCCTAACAAAGGATTTGAAGCATGCAATAGCAACACAGGAAAGCTAAAACATAAATCCTGGTAATAGGTATTCATGAAAATTGCATTTTTGCTAGTTTACAATCAAAAATATGTACAATATTCATTAGGCAACGAAATTGAACAAACTATGGATCGTTGGAAAGCTGAGAAGTCCCCCTTTCACATAAAAATTATAATAGGATACAATAAGGTTTATATCTTTGTTGAAAACACTCATCAAAACAGGACAACAATCACATTTTCCAGAAAATTGCAGTTTCGGTAGTTTACGATCAAAAATTCATACATAATTCATTAAATAATGGAATTCAGCAAATTCAGTCTCGTTGAAAATCTAAGAAAGTATTATTTAACATAAAAATGATAAGAAAAAATATTGAGATACATATCTGAGTGAAAAAGCCTCGGAAAAACGGCACATCAGCACCATGTTTGCTAGTTTACAATCAAAAATATGTACAATATTCATTAGGCAACGAAATTGAACAAACTATGGATCGTTGGAAAGCTGAGAAGTCCCCATTTCACATAAAAATTATAATTGGATACAATAAGGTTTATATCTTTGTTGAAAACACTCATCAAAACAGGACAGCAGTCACATTTTTCAGAAAATTGCAGTTTCGGTATTTTACGATCAAAAATTCATACAAAATTCATTAAGTAATGGAATTCAGCAAATTCAGTCTCGTTGAAAATCTAAGAAAGTATTATTTAACATAAAAATGATAAGCAGAAATATTGAGATACATATCTGAGTGAAAAAGCCTCAGAAAAATGGCACAACAGCACCATGTTCAGAAAAACGGCACAGCAGCACCATGTTCAGAAAAATTCAGATTTGTAAGTCTCCAATAGAAAATTCATGTAAAATTCATTTAGTGGTGGACTTCAGCAAATTTAATCAAGTTGGAAACTAGAGGAAGACCTCTTTAACAGAAAATTTGGTAACAAAAGAACTCAAGTACATATTTGTTTTGCAAAGCCTCAAGAGAACATGGTAGCGACACTTTAAAATTTCAGTTTTGACAATAGTTGGAGTTGAATCAACAAATATGAAAGACTTGTTAAATTTTTCAATAATCCATCATAAATACCACAGGCAAGTAGAGATTGAAAATTGATGCTACCATAATAGCGCTCTTCACTAATGTTTGTGTCCTGACAAGCGCTCTTCACCAATCGGAGTTCCCTCCACTTTAAATTACCTCCTATAACACGTACTCTCCTCACTATCTTGTTGCTTGACAGCTTGGTGTTAGCAGGTTGACGACCGAGCTCGTACCTTGAAGAACTAACAAAATTGAACATCAAGCAAACTTCCAAACAATAGCATTTATGATAAAGAGTAAATAGATATTGTGAATGACAATCTTTCTTATACAAATCCCTTATGAACATTTCAAAACATCGAGGTCTAGTATGCATGAATCCTCCATGGACATCCTTCGATAGCACACTTGGCTGTGAAAAGCGTCTTATCAGACTTGACAGTCTGTATCTCAAAATGAAGAGCAATTGTTGCATCCCTTAAAGCTATTCTACAACCCTTAACATCTGGAAACTCTTGTCCAACAGCCAATTCATAGTTAGGATTCGGTATAAGCTCGCGCGACTGAACAATAGAACTAGTCACTAACAATTGATGCTTTAATTTAATCAGTTTTTGCAAAAAAAGCAAAAAAAAAAAAAATCAAAAAAAATCAAAAAAAATCAAAAAAAATAATAAATCAAAACGTCAAATTGATTGAAGAAATCTTACCAAGAATCAAAAGATGATCGAACCCATCTCTGTTTTCAGTTGAAGCTCAGAAACCCTCATTTCGATTTCCAAATTCATCCTTTACAAACCCTAAATTACCATTAATCTTCACCAATTCTTCCATACAGCCACATAATCAACTCCATATCTCAATCTAAGAATAACCCAAGCTTCAACACCATCTAACACAGCAGCAAAATCATCGGCTCAACCCATTTCTTGCCTGTTCTTATTGATTTTAGAAATCGAAATCTCGATTCAACCTCTAGCTGATTATTAGCAGCATCATCTTCATCTTTGATTCAAACTCTAGCTGATTATTGAATAGATTTTCTTCTCTTCATAAATCGAAACCCTAATCGGTACTTACTCTGCCATCATTCATCACTCTGATGAAATAGTGTTTGTGGAGAATGGGAAAAATGAGTGAACTAATCTTTACCGATTACTCTCTAACTCGATCTCTTTCTTATTCTCTCACAAAAAATATTTCAACGGTGGTCATCCGTGGAGGAGGAAAAGATAGGTGTTCTTGGGAGAGGAAGAACGATAGAAACGGGTAGAATAGAAAATTAGAGTTCGAGTGGTTGAGAGAAAAAAAAATTAAAAAAAAAATTAATGAATCCGATGGAAAGATCTGACGGACCACATTTTGTTTGATCAAACATATGGATTAAGAAAAGATCTGACGGGTGATATTGTATTTGGGATGGTCATACGGATTGAGGTCTTTGTGCTTTCTTTTTGTGTTAATACGAACTCATGTTTTCGGTTTAATTATCAACCTTCGACATGAAAAAAATTCCAAAAAAAATATTAATAAATTTAGGACATCGTTCTCGACATTTTGATATAAAAACATCTAAAAACTGTGTAAGAATGAATCTGGAAAATGAAAAATGAATTCGATAATTGGTGTGTTTCTTTGTGATTTCTCTTTAATACGAACTCATGCTTTCTTTGTGTTTCGAACTTCAAATGTGGTATACCAACATAAAAACAATGATCCAAGAAGCTCCGGGAGGGTTCTAACTTCAAACTTAGCATAATATATCATAGAAATCGATAAATATGAAGCTCAATGTTGATTCGAACTTCAAATGTGGCATCAAGACAAACAAACTATAAACCAAGAAGCTCCGAGAGGGTTCAGCCTTCAAACTTAGCAGGATACATCATCGAAATCGATAAATATGAAGCTCAGGATACCTTCAAACTTCGTAAGAACGATGAATCCATCCATTTATAGGTAAGATTCCTGCGGAATATTCCCCGAAACATTAAAGAAACCATATTCTGGCATATCGATTGCATACCCTGGCTCTGAGATCGAAACCTGGCCGGGAGTGGACTATTATAAGTCGGAAACTTGGTAAGAACGATGAATCCATCCATTTACACGTAAGATTCCTTCTGAATATCCCCCTAACCATATTCTGGCATATTGCATGCATACCCTGCCTGAGAGATCGAAACCTGGTCGGGAGTGGACTATTCTAAGTCGGAAACCATATTATGGCATATCGTTTGCATACCCTGGCTCCGAGATCGAAACCTGGACGGGAGTGGACTATTATAAGTCGGAAACTTCATAAGAACGATGAATCCATCCATTTACATGTAAGATTACCTCGGAATATTCCCCGAAACCTTAAAGAAATCATATTATGGCATATCGTTTGCATACCCTGGCTCCGATATCGAAACCTGGCCGGGAGTGGACTATTATAAGTCGGAAACTTGGTAAGAACGATGAATCCATCCATTTACACGTAAGATTCCTTCTGAATATTCCCTGAAATATTAAACTAACCATATTATGGCATATTGCATGCATACCCTGGCTGCGAGATCGAAACCTGGCCGGGAGTGGACTACTATAAGTCGGAAACTTGGTAAGAACGATGAATCCATCCATTTACATGTAAGATTCCTTCGTAATATTCCCCTAAACCTTAAAGAAACCATATTCTGGCATATCGTTTGCATACCCTATCTCCGAGATCGAAACCTGGATGGGAGGGTTCTGACTTCAAACTAAGCATGATACATCATCAAAATCGATAAATATGAAGCTCAGTGTTGATTCGAACTTCAAATGTGGTATAAAGACATACAAATTATGAACTTAGAAGCTTCGGGAGAGTTTTGACTTCAAACTTAGCATGATACATCATAAGAACGATGAATCCATCCATTTACAGATAATATTCCTTTGGAATATTCAACGAAACATTAAACCAACCCTATTCTCGCATTCCGTATGCATACCCTGTCTCCGAGATCGAAACCTGGACGTCAGTGGACTACTATAATTCGAAGACTTCGTAAGAACGAAATCTAGGAAATCGAAGTACAAAAAATCGGAAGATTTTGAGTCACTAATCACTTTCTGAGACACGAATCCGATTTTTTTATAAACTTATGATATTTCGTTGGATAATAACACGAACTCGTGTCGTCTTTGTGTCTAAAAGACGTTATTAGGTTGAAATTCACTTGTAAAACGAGATTTGTGAAGTCAAAACAATGGATGGTAACAAAACTAAAATGTAAATGCAAAGGCTAATTTCTCTAAAAATA
This sequence comes from Papaver bracteatum, assembly GCA_023529315.1. Classification (NCBI taxonomy): domain Eukaryota; kingdom Viridiplantae; phylum Streptophyta; class Magnoliopsida; order Ranunculales; family Papaveraceae; genus Papaver; species Papaver bracteatum. The sequence continues at coordinate 1,222,485 of JAJJWX010005204.1, forward strand.
TTTTCCAAGGGAGGCAAGAATAGAACAATACACAACAAAATTTGAGAAGGTAGATAATTACTGCAGTCTGGTCATCAAATTTGAGAAGGTAGCTCATACTTTTTAACAAAACTGTTAAAAAAAGACTTGTCCCCTGCCCATTACTGAAAGTGAACTTATAGAAGTGTTTTCCTTGTTCAGACATCTGGAGACCGAAATATTGATAACAGAACAACTTGGGATAAGTCTCTTATACTGGGGATTCAAAAATTAAAAACTACTGGGGTTAAGGAATGCTTAATGAATCGTAATCATCAACAACATACAGTTAATAAAAATTTGATGTTTAGATTTGTTCCTGCCTGACTCATGCAGGAACAAGAGTAAGAGGTAACTAAGAAAATAACAAGCAATTTGCCTCCTAGACGCACCAACAAGCAAGTCCATCATCAGCGTCTATAGCTGCGTACACAATCAATTTTCCTCCTAGCCGAGCCAACAAGAAACTCCATCATCAGCGTCTACAACTGCATACATTCAACACAACCTGCATTACATTATCGTTTGGAAGACACGAGCAATGATCTTAGAATTACAGTATCTCTCTCATGGTAATTCTAAATGGTGAATTTCAAAGTAGACATTCAATATATAATCCTGATCTACAAGTAAAGTCTTACCATAAAATCCTAAGAGCAACGTGGGGGATTGGAAAATCACTTTGAACTAGGCTGATTTTCCTGCTCTTCAGAATTTTTTGCATAAAAAAGACTCAATTTTCTCAATTTTCTAAAAATACTTCCACTACTCCAACAATTATGAAATTTGGTAGGGAGTATCATCAGGATGTCTATTATGTACGGCTACAAGGATTAAGCCAAAATCGTTTTCAGTTAAAAGATATACCCCGATCTTTAACTGCTGTTCAAAACTGAACCTTTTCCTAAATTCACCATTACGAAAGTGTCAATCGCACAAGCAAGCAAAATGTCAATCACACCCGCAGTTTCATGAAACCCTTACGAACCTATTATATTAAGATGACAAACTGCAAAGAAACAAGTCTCATTCGATCACGTTAGGGACTGGAATTCTATTCTTATGAACCTATTATATTATGATCAGAAACAATTGAAAGAATCTAAAGAGAAAGGGAAAAAACTATTACCTATGACACCTGAAATTGCAGATGGATTTCCAAAGGCTTCAAAACGTGCTACCTGTGGTTGAGATAAGTCTTATGTCACAAAAAAGTATACCCCTGTTCCGTTTCAAGAAAAGGTCGAATCGTCTCAGATGTTCAAACACTCCCCATAGATAAGGTGCCCCGCGAAATTCTGCAAAAAATCAGGAGAAATTGTTGAAAGGTGAAACTGATTAAATCTCGGTAGACAAATTTAAGTAACCAACAAAAGAACTACCTTAACTTTAATTTATCTCAAATTCTATTTGAAAAATATACATCAATACAATCATAGAGAAGAGTGCCCAAATCATCAAGTTTTGAAGTCGGAGAGTGTATTGTTGTATACCTTCATTGTTTCACCATTTTAGCTGCAACACTCCACTACTGCCACTTCAAACACCTCCACAAGATCTTATTCTTCTAATTATATGCATCAACCACATATCCACTGCTCTAGCCTTGCATCAAAGCACATCAGCACAACCACCAATCAATTATGTCCATCACCACACTGACTTGAACACAATCACAAACTCATTGCAAGAACAGCTCCAAATACCCAACAGTAGACTGCACATCTCAGTTCCCTAACCTGCAATGCACAAACCCAACTCAAACAACAGCGGCACCAGCTCAGTACCCTTCACTGTTTACAACCAACTCCAAGGCTAGCTCATACCCTTTACAGCACCAGCTCAAAGCATCTTTGAAAATAGTTTCAAGACCACCTGCAATTATCTGCAACAGCAGCAAATTCATTCTTCCAATCCAATGTAATAATCCTAAACATTCATTCAAGACATTCTCATAACATTACCCATTTACCATCTACTGCAATTCAGTCCAACACAATTTCAAGCCAACCTTCTGAATATCCAACTGCAACTCCATTTAGCAGTTTATCATCTTGCCACCACCACCAACAGCTTCCATGACCACAAAGACCATGTGCTTCATCAAGACAACAAAATTCAGCAACCCATCTTCATCTCCTGCAGTTCACAATATCACCAGCTACTTCTCCTTGTTCACTGAATTTAAACACCCCTTCACAGCTCAAGCCATACCAATTTCCTCCATCTGAAATTCAGTCTCATCTCCCCTTCTCTGTGTAAGACCACCTGCCATGTACTGCTGCTCAGTTCCTGAAAATTATTATTAAACATTTTTTACCAAAGAAGAATCATACTAGAATATCCAACCTATACGGATGTTTAAAGTTTCTGAAAATTATTATTGGTTCATTTTATGATCTCTGGAATTGTGTCGCTACAGAACACTGGTGTTGACATTTAATGTTACATAAGCTCATCTAACATAAGAACTGGATGGAACTATACAGCTTATAAGTAAAGCAAAACCAATATTACTAAGGAAATCATAAAATTGCGCAAATAACTAGTAATAAAAGTTGTACAAACACGAAGATGACGTAGTTACCGTGCAATGGGAATGAGATCCGCCATACTGGAGATAAAGCATGTCACCCATCATCTCATAAAGCCCATCAAATCAATATCCAAAGGGGAAATTAAGATTTTATACCTGTTATCTCATCAACTCTTTATCTGTGAAGCCATCTTAAGCCTCCACATAAGCCTGAATACCAACCATTGGTGGCAAGAGGCCATTAGCAACCCGTATTTTCTCCGCCATGTAAGCATTTCATTGTTTCTTAAGATTGCTCACATTCATGTCAATCACATTAATGATAAATAAATTGAAAAAATAAAATTATTGCTGCTTTAGAAACTCAATGACTTACGGGAAACACAGTCATATATTGATTTTAGGATAAATTATTCCTGAATTCAACAAGAGACACTACACAATAACCATGCTTTACATTGACAATAAATATAAAGTAAACCATCACAAATCACAAATTATTTTCGTAATTTCATAATTGCAGTATGGAAGTATAACACCTCTACTCTTTAATCTTCAAAAATTATCCCACTTTTCATCCCTATTTTGTTCATCTTAAACCATAACCACCTTAAACAGAAAAAACCAAGAGATTCAACAATCATAAAGCCCCAATTTGAACCCAATTTTAAAAATCCCTTTAAACCCTAGGTTCATAATTGAAGAACTGTAATAAGAGTAATCGAAGAGGAAGAAAAAGAAGAAGATAAATCATACCAGCAACAATAACCAACGAATTTCACAAGAAATAAATCATCTTCATCTCTTCAAATTCCCTGAAATTGATGAGTAAAGAAAAATCATAAGAATGAGATGGGGTTTTATTTAATTAGAGTTTGATTCGAAGAAGAATCATTTGAGTTTGACTGGGTTTTTCACTTCCTATGGGTTTCAACTGGAGAGGTGAGATCAATTTTTTTCCAAGAAGGAGGTCGAAACAGAAGGAGATCGAATTTTTTTTCCAAGTCTATGGTGTGGTCGAGTTTGGTTGGTTAACTTTGGTTCTGCCTCATTTTTTTTGATTTTTTTCGGACCCTTGATGGGAGAGCCTGCGGGAAATGTATGCAATGAAATTTTGGATTCCCAAAATATTTGTTCCGGGTTTAGGTTATTCCAGTGTTCTAGCCCCATTAGTTGGTTCCAAACAAAATATAAGCAGATATGTAAATGTGGAAGGATGGTTGGAATCCAAGTCTTAGACATAGGAGGTTCAGGTTCGATTCACCTTTGCCTCATTTTTTTTTCAAAGTCAATTTTTTCATTTTACAACCCTTGTAAAGGTTGTGAATATTGATCGGAAAAAAAGAGCACAAATCTACCAATATTGAGAAACCGGAAGGATGGTTGATGACTTGTGCTAACACACATTAGGCTTGGGTTCGAATCTCTCAAAGAACATTTTTCAAAATCATTTTTTTTTATATCTTCAACAACCCTTATACGTGTTGTTATATAGTTATTCACTACCTTTAAGATATGAGTTGTAAAATCTAAAGGTGGTCACTTCTCTCTGCAACCCTTTTCAAACAAAAGTTGTGGTTTTTAATTCTCGTCACTACTCTTTGGACCTCTTTGGTCCTAAGAGTTGGACAGTTTTTACTTTGACAACTTTTTCATTGGAAAAAGTTGTAAAACATGCTATCTTTTACAACTTTTAATTTACGAGTTGTCAATATACAGTTGTAGATTACTAATTTTCCCTTAGTGTTAGGGCTTCGCCCTAAACCAATTTTACCGTTTCCATGTTTTTCCTCTGTTACTAGCAGCGGCGAAGACGGTGTAGAAGAGAAGACATGATGCTGGTTTGAGGAATTATTAGAGAATTGGTTTCTATGGTTTCTTCGAAGGTGTTCTCGGGTATGTCTTGTTAACTCTTTGGTTCTTGTCTTGGGTTGCGGAAAGAGCATGTAATGGTCTTTGATTAATGAAAGTTTTTCTGGTGGTGTTGGCCGTGGATGTAGCCTGTAAAGGTGAACCACGTATATCTTGTGCATGGTTCTTTATCTTGTATCTATTTATTATTACTAGTTTTTCACCCGCGCATCGCGTGGGTATGTTATTCGCATGAAAAATAAAAAAATACAAACTTTAAAAACTTCAAGAGTTTGCTATATTCATGTCCAAGGATTTGGCGGAGGAATGGCATAAGAACTTATACAACCTATAAGAGTTAAGTATAAAGGTTACATACACCATCTTAGATAACCATACTAAAACTAAAACCACCAAGGTAAATCTTGTTTTAGTATGTTATTAATGGATAATTGCCTGAAGCAGCTTTCTCTTAGTCCGATAAATCAAATAAGATAAGTTAGGATTACAAACGGATGTGTTAATATGATGGCTCAGATCCTTTGCATCCCAAAGATTGGGTACAAAAGTGAAATTTTTAAGCGTTAAATGGTTAGCAAAGAGAACTTGATTCAACTTCGCGTTAAAGCATTTGTTTGATCAACGGTTTGAATCTACACATAAAGGTTAGCCTTAGCTCAAATTTTCAGTGATATCAATCCACGATACTAACCACATAAAGCACATTCTTGCATGGTACTCAGTGCAACACAAATTCCATGATTGGTGGAATTTTCCATGTTTTTTTCTTTCTTCTTTTTATAAGTAATTATTGAACAGTGTTCTATATGAACCGCTGGACATAAAGGGTGGGCCCCTCCCCTCCGAAGAACATGGGGGTACATTTATGCCCCACAATTTAGGATGTGTGAGGAGACTGTTTATTTGTGGTTTTTCCAACGGTTCATTGAGACTTTTTGGTAAAATGGTAAAAGAATGAAAGATCTACGAAACCGAAGAGCTACAATGGTGGTACAGTAGGACCCGGAAATCGATTACCTTTAATTTTATCTCCTTGTCAAATTAGAAAGTTAACACTTTTAGACTAAATGTTAAATCATAAACGTGAAAATAGGAAGGTCATGCATAACATTGCAGGCTGATGAAATACCATCCACCGCCCTCGGTAACTCTATAGCATTCTTAGTGCAGCACAATCGATTGTCTTCATAGTAGGTGTTGAACATTTTAGCTAAAGCTTGAAGGACTTTAGGTCGATGTCGAAATAGTACGAAACACACATGACTCATCATTATAGACTTAGAAAAAAATTAGATTTAAAACGCCATATTACACTTGTTGTTCCATGAGATACTGTTGCAGCGCTGCAACCAGATGTAAGAAAAGAATGCTTGCGGCTAAAAAATATAACCACAACCTTGTGATCATGGAATAGAATGATTTTACCTTGGCATTTTGAAACTGTCAAACTAATACAATATAAAACAACCAATACACATGCAGGGTGCGCCAACCATACTTTGGTAAAAGTAACCACATATAACCACATAATTCAATGAAAAATAACTAATACTCAAACGTGTGGCTTTTCGCTCTTGATAATAAACATATTGAGTAGTACCAATATATTTCCGGTCTTTGTTTGGAACTTCAGCTGTATATGAGAAAGTCCAAGACTGATTCCAATAAATACATATAAATGATCTAACTTTCAATGATCTTTTATGCACGTTACGCAAAGAAAGAATTCCACCAAAGATATTGAACAACCATTTTTCCTTTTTTAGAAATTTGTGCATGTAATAATAAGGTATAGAAGATTTAAAAAAGTTGTTGACTCCAGTGGATTACGTTGTATAATCATACCCACACCAACACAACTGGTGAAAGAAAACACTCTTCCACCACAGTGCTGGATAGCAAAGATACATTACGAACATGTCAAAACAAACAAACTTTTTCACTTATCATCAATGGTCTATGGTCTGATCTAAATAGTGTCATTAGTTACATGTCAAAACAAACAAACTTTTCTCACCTAATCCAGAATTATATTATTAGAGCAAAGAAATACACAAAATTGAGAGTATGGACTTAATCAATCATTTTTCCAAGAGTGATTTATGATGTGTTACGAATGTCTCCTAAAATCGACATAATAAACAAAAATTTAAAGAGCTTCCAGGAATGACTTATGATTGCAATTTTTTATTTTTTATAGTGCAGGTGGTAGTTGTACAAAGAGTGGTCGTTTCTTAGTCCTAGTTGGATATATGCCTCCCTGGATATATTATATTTTCCAAAGGACACTTTGATCCATGAGTCTATATAGCACCGCCCGAATAAGAAAAATCAATTCAGCAAATTACCATTAAAAAATCAGATTGTAAAATACTGCGAAGTTACAACGGTATGGAAAAACTTGGTTGATGATTGTTCAACCTCAAGATTGAACTACAAATAAAAGTCTAAATTACTTTGACACTTGAAATGTCTACAGTTTCATATAACAAGTTCTGTAAACGCGTCCAAATAGAAGGGCTTAGTTCATTAACAGAACCAAAAGAAGAAGTGGTAAGTTCAATTCGTAATGGTTTTATGCATAAAACTTCGAACCATTTATATGCATAACTTTTGACATCAAATATTTAGACCATTGAAAATGTATTTATAAATGTTATGCTAACGAAAACTTTACGAATGCATATTTTTATTGCTTCCACCCTTACTTTTCATCCTTGATGGCTACGAACTTTGTTGACCTCATGCATGGTAATGTAAGAGTGTTCGTAACAAAGTTGTAAAAAAATTAGCAGCTTAAAAATTATATACCTGGTTGGTTTCTTGTGTTGCAACTGTAACAATAAAACACTAAAAGAAGATGTGAAGATGTTATAAATAAATTTCTGAAAGGGAAACAAACACTCAAATGGACAGCAAATAGAGGACAAAGTCACGTGTTCAACACGCTGTCCTTAACACGATAGTTGACCGGTACGCCTCAAGAATGAGTGATGCCTATACCCCGTGGTCAAGTCGTATCTAGGATAAAACCGACTGTTGCAAGCACTGTTAGCACTACAATACTTTCCCACTCTTACGAACTCAATAGCAATGGCACATAATGAAAGTAAAAACCACACAGAGGGAGAGAGACGAAAAGAAGAGGATAGTAGCTCTTCTGGACACAATTTGGAATGAAGGATTCGAGTTCTTTTTATAGGCAAAATGAGAGGGTGAAATCAATGCACATTAATGTGCGAAATTATATTGCATGATGTCGACATAAATTGGTCATAAAACAGTCAAAAACGGTAAGAAATAATGTCGACATTTATGCACATAAAACCGTTATAAGTTATTTTTGTTAAGAAAATAAAATCATCCAAGTCATATGCCCCCCACATTCAAGACAAAATTTAATTTGATTTGTAAAATATTTAAGGAAATAATTTAAAATCATTTTCTCAAAATGGTAAGTCTTGGTTGCTCTTGTCCATTGTGCAGACACGAGCCCGGGCACTAAGCCCAAACCTTAGTGAAGCAATAATATTTTTCCCCACCCATTACACCCACATTGTTTTACTAACTATCCATAAAGGAATAGATATATAGCGAAACTCCTCTTTAGTCATACCCAATGTGGGACTAAAGGTTCTCTTTCATTCACTCATAACAAAATGAGTAAGTGATCTTAGAGACCCAAAGGTCCTACGTTCCATTCCCATCAAGACCATAAAACCAAAAAATAAACTCATTTTCTCAAATAATCCCCCACATGAATGAAATACCGATAAAAATCAGAAAACGGAAAATGAGAAATACCACTTAGGCAAGAGGTGTCCATGAGGTCTTGATCCTTTGCTTAGTGAGAAATTGCCGGGACTACTTGATGGACAGTGAACGCGATGTCTTGAACTGCCATCGTTTGGTGTAATCCGCGATAATAACCACGAGTGATATCTCTCTAGGTGCTGTCAAGTTCGTGTCGTTGTATCCTTTTTGGCCCTGGAGAAATCCCGTTTCTCAAAATGCTCTAGAGAATCAGCTCTATTCTCATAGGAAGTGACCCACCTCCACATTCAGATAGGTGAGTTCCGTCAAGAGTGTTTACTGCTACACCCCACTTCAATCTTAAATTGAAACTATAGAACTCATTAAGACTTAATCAAAAGGCATCCTTCACATGCAGTCACACTATCACGTCTACACCATAGGGAATGTGCAGAGAATGAAATTTTCTAATAGTGTTTACCTTGACCCACCACAAATTAGTTGTCTCATTCAAAACCTTGATCTTGGGATCTCCAGTCAGCAAGGTTGAGTATCCTTCATGGAAAGTTTTATTTAATGAGCCTTAGCCCCATCCCCCTCGATGCATTATTGACTACCTCTTTGGACAGACCTTTCGTCAAAGGTTGCGCGATATTCTCCTTGGAATTTATCCAATCAGTGGAAATAACGCCGATTGAGATTAGTCATTTTTAGCTTCAGCTATTATAGCTTGGCTAACACAATGTATAGATATAGCTGGCACAGGCCTATGCCAGAGAGTAATGTCTTTTAAAAGGCATCTTAGGCACTCGGCCCCCTCTCATGCTTTATGTAATGCAATACTCTCAGATTCCATAAAGAATTGAGTAATATATGTCTGTTTGGAAATCTTCCAAAAAACAAACCCTCATACTAGAGTGAAAACATATCCAATCATATACTTGGACTCCTCTGAGTTAACTATCCAGTTTGCATCACAAAGTCTCTCAAGGACAGCAAGATACCTTTCATAAATCAAAAAGGTAATAGAGTATTTTAGGTACCATAATACTCTACTAAGTACATCCCAATGCTCTTGCTCTGGACTACAAGTATATCTACTTAACTTACTCATAATATAGGCAATGTGTGGACTCTTACAGTTCATTAAATTCATCAGATATCCTATAACTCTTGAGTATTCAAGTTAAGATACTCCATTACCTTTATTTTTCTCGAGTCTACAAGAAGAATCGTATAAAGTACAAGCAGGCATACAATCATACTGATTGTATCTCTTAAGCACAAATTCAACATAATGAGAATGAATAAGACTACAAATGTTTGATTATCTTTTAATCCTCATCCCTAAGATTACATCGAAAGGGCCTAAGTCTTTCAAGTCAACGTTCTCATTCATCGTAAGGTTTTAGTGGAATTAATCACATCTATGTTTGTATCAAGTATAAGCATATCTTCAACATACAAGCATACAGTCACACAGGCATCCTTAACAAGTTACTTGTAAATATACTTGTTATATTCATTAACTTAAATCCACTATACTCATTATCACATGATCAAATTTTCCATGTCACTGTTTATGTGCTTATTTAAAAACCATACAAAGATTTGTTCAACTTACAAACTTTGTCTTCACGACCTTTTACTACAAAGACCTTAGGTTGGTCTATGTAAATTTCTTTATCTAATTCACGGTTTTAGAAAAAGTTATCTTAACATCAATCTGATGTATCTCTCAGTATAGCAGCAAAAGCAATTAGCATCTCAACGGAAGTAATTCTCGTCATAAGTGAATAAGAATTAAAGATATCTACACCTTATTTTAGTTTATAGCCTTTAGATACCAACCTAGCCTTATAAGTTCCAAAGTTTCATCTACCTTACGTTTCCTCCTTAATTTCCACACTCTATGGTCTTATTCCCTGGAGGTAAGCTAGAAAGCTCCCAAGTATGGTTCTGACGGACTGAGTCCATTTCACTAAATGAAGCTTCTTACCAGAATGGGGTTATAATTAGTAAATGTCATGACTTCTTTATGAGTCTGGAGCTTAGACAAAGCTAGGCATATTATGAAGTCAGATCTATAAGAAGTCTCAGATCTAATCCTTTTACTTCTCCTAGGATCAACTCTACTCCATCTTTCTTTGAAGGTAAATTCTAACTAGTTGAAAAGACAACTAGGGGATCAACAACACATCTTAAGAAGAGACAGGTTTCATAAAAAACATGTTCAAAAAACTCGTCATCCCTAGACTTCAAAAAGTATTCACACCAATGTCAGAATAAGCAAAACCCGCAACCAAAAAACTATATGCAGCAGGGTACTCAGTATACCTTATCTAAACACCCCCACACTTAGACGTATGCATAAGAAGGTTGTCTCACTTTCCATACTCATATGGAGTTTTATATGATCCTTTAAAGGTTACTCTATTCAGGATATAACAGTTTTAGAAAACGACCTCCCCCCACAAGTTGGCGGTTTAATCCTGAACTAGTCAACATGGCATATATCATCTCCTTAACGGTTCTTTCTTTATGTTTAACTATACCAATATACTATGGTGAATAATAAGTTTGATCTTACCAAAATGCATGTAGTTGCAGGAAATCCTACAACTACACCCTCAGTAGGATTTGTAAAACTTTAAGAAGTTCTTGATAAAGAATGACAATTTTGATTAATATTCTCAATTGATTACAAAGAAATATGTTAATGGAGATTAGAACAGTTACAACTTTCTCTGTTCTCTCTCTTAAGACTTTTTCTCACACTCACTTAAAGAACCTCCCCAATTTAACATTTGAACTACTATTTATAGTGAAATCTGTACAACTGTATATAACCTGCGAAGCATCGCAACCTCTGATCGTAAATTTATTCTATATTCGCAAACTCTTTACACTTCTCCTGTGTTTCTTCTATTATCGCTTTACCTTGCGACACTTTTCTCTTGTATTTGTTACTATGTTCACAACCTTATATCTTGCGATATTCCGTCCCTACATCTTGCCTCTTCTCATGTCATTTCTGCGAAGAAGTAATGATCGTGAGAATATAACCGTTACTTATTCTTTTCGGAATTCGAACACGTCTTTTATAACCGTCTTTTCCTAACTATTCCCTTATAAATACTCCTTTTATTCCCTTCCTTATATTTTTTACCTTCTCTTTTTACTTCTGCAACTTCATCTTCTTCTCACATTACATCTTCGGTTATCGCATTCTCTTCCTGTTAATCCCATCATGAGTTCTCCGAGGTAATTTTATTTTATCTCTCGCATCTTTCACTTGTTTATCTCTTTTATTTTTGTTTAATCCATTATTTGATTTTGATTTCTTTCAGCAAAATTGCTTCCCAGATGAAATCTCCAACTAAAAGCTCAAACCCTAACCCTCGAAGAAGAAAATCCGAGAATCAAAAGGTAGTTAAAATACTCTGTCTTTCTTCTGAAACAACATATTGTTGCCTCAGTTTTTAATCTACATTTTGATTCGTAGGTCGGTGAAGAATCCAACCTTACCAAGAGATCTCGTATTATCAAATCCAAGCCATCAATTTCAATCAGTGATTTCATTCCTGTGATGGATAAAGAATTTTCCTCTCCTCCTCGTGAAAGCACTTCTTCGCAAACTCCTTCCTCTACTCCATTACCCAGTTTTCAGTCTCCCACCCCTGTCAATTTATCAACACTTCTTCAAGATCAACCTTCGCAAATTACCTTTTCAACCCCTTCTCTTGAAAAACCCATTTTAGCTCCTAATCCTTTGAGTGTTGTTGCTCCAAGTAATTTACAACTTGCTCTTATTCCTTCGAATTCTTCTCCCCTTCCTCAAGAAGTTCGAGATGGAATTTATTCACTTTCAGATGTTATCGATGTTTTAAGTAATCTGCGAGGTCTTCAAATGTTCGCTCATGATCTGAATTTTGCGAAATGCTCAACAACTTCATCAATCCTGATATTTCTATTTCACGTCAAGCCCTGGAAAAAGAAGTTGAATTGTTTCGCCAAACTCAGGAGTCTTTGAAAGCGGAGTGTGAGAATCTTCATAAAGAGAATCATCAGCTTCAAAATGATTCTCTAGATTGTGCAATCCTTCGTAAGAGGAATGATGCATTAAAAGGTATTGCTATTATCTTTATATTTTCTCCTTTTGTTTGTTTCTATTTCTCGTATGTTTAAAACACCCATTAAAACCCATTCCCCTTCATAGAATCAATCCAGGAATGTAGAATGATGGTACTTCATCATGAAGATCAGGCAGAGAAGAATCTCAAGCCAAGCATGAAAGTCTTTTGAACCAATTGTCCCATTTATCTAGTCTTCATTCATGTGCTCTTGATAATTTAGATGCCCTTTTCCAAAAGAATACCCAACTAATTTACGATCAAAATTTTTTGAACGATGAAATATCTAAGCTCACTTCTTCTTTAACTAAAGACGATTTAAGAATAGAAACCCTATTAGAAGAGAATGAAACCTTATCAGAAGAAAGATGTTCGTATTTGAATATAATGGCCGTTTCTTCGCAACAATTGAATATTCTTCAGAGTAAATGTTGCGATCAAGAAAATCTTCTTTATTTGTTAAAAGGTGAACTTAAGGAATTAAAGAAGTCTTCAGATGCAGAGAGAAGTTCTTTTCTTTTGAGAAGAAATCCTTCTTAATAAGAATATAATCTTGAGCACTAAGAGGAATAAACTTAAAGAAGATTATTCCCAACTAGAAAACCTTAATGCAAAACTTGCGAATAATAACAAATTTCTTCTTTCCAAAGATCAAAAGCTTCAATCTAGACTTGAAGGATTAGTTGGTGATGGTTTTGATAAAGCTATGGATCAGATGAAGAATTTTTGTCTATCTTTAGCTCAATTTCTTACTTCACAAAGAGAAGGTAGTCATCAAAATTTGACTGCCTTTGATATACCTTTAAATTTTGTTATATTCGCAGAATTGATTCTTTGAATTTTATTTCCCTCGCAGAATCTGAGAACAATCTTCGCAATGCTAAAGCTGGATTGGAGACCACCTGTTCTGAGCTTCGCAAGAAGAACGCTTTGCTTTCTACTCGTTTGATCAATTCTTGTGATCGTGCCAATTGGAAATTCAACCACCTTGCTTATGCCAAAGATATTGAAGATATTAACTACCAGAAAGCTCTACTTCGTGAAAGTCATCTGAAATCTCAAGTCTTCGTAAACAACATTCTCTTATCAAGATCCTTGCCTCCAGTGAAAGTTGAACCTCTAGAAATATCTGATGATGAAGTTGCTCGTGATCCTGATAGTGACTTTGATTACGAGAGTGATGATGAAGAACTTGATGGTGGAAAAGAATATATCCCTCAAGGAGAAGTTCCTGTTGAGGGCTCTTCAAAGGGTAATGTTTCGCAAGAATTAAACACTGCTGATGATCCTACTCATCTTAAAGATCCAGCACAAAGTGTTGATGGAGAGCACTAAGAATGATAAACTTCTTTTCCCAAGTTATCGTTAATCCTCTTGTTTTTCTTTCTTTTGAACTCTTTCTCTTGGTTACTGTTGGTTCTCTTTTTACGAACAATTCTGCTTACTGTTTATGTTTCTTAAGAAGTATATTTTATGTTTTGCGATAATGAATTGACCTTTCTCTAATTGAATACTTTCTTGATTTGCATAAATTGAATGAATTGATCATATGAAGAGAAATAACATATCTTAAAGACTTAGCTTAGTATTCCCTTTCCCCTTATTATTGCTCTTCATGTGATCAATTGTTGTTGTAAGTATTAGAATATCTGCCTCCGTTTAAGTTGCGAAGTTTCAGGTTGTTGCGAAGTAATTAAGAAATCTCCCCCTTGAAGTATAAGAAGTATGAAACCTCCTTGAAGAATTATGAAACATCCTTGAAGAAGGATGAAAATTATGAAACATCCTTGAAGAAGTATAAGAATTATGAAACATCCTTAAAGAAGTATCAGAATTATGAAACACCCTTGAAGAAGTATGAAAATTATGAGACATCCTTGAAGAAGTATTCAATCCTTGAAGAATTTAATGAGTATGAAATATACGTCCTTGATTGCGAATAAAATTGCCTCTTTTGGTAGGAATTCTTGATACATATTCTTGTTGAGAATATAAAGAATCTCCAATGACATTGATGGAATTGACTTCATTAGTTTTTGTGGTCTTATCATGCCTTCCTAAGTAAAGGTCTTACTTTGCCACCTATTTTGCGATAAAGTCGCAGGACATTGGTGCACTCGCATGCCTCAACCCCTTGACTTTATCTTAACAATATTTTTGTGTTTGCGATAATATGACAAGTCTGAATATACTTGCGAATATACAGCCTTGTGACATTATCGTCTTGCGATGAAATCGCAGGACGTTATCACACTTTTATGTAATAACCCATTGATCTCATCTTAAATTCTTTGTATTTAATTCTGCGAGTGTATATATATATTATTTTTTTACTCGCAGAAATACGATTGTTGCACAAATATGACAAGCCTTTACGTTCTTGCGAACAAAAAGCCTCGTGAAATTTGCGTCTTATAGCACGTATCAGCTCCCTAATGGAGGGTGCTGCCCTTTATCTTCCCCTTGGTTGCGCCTTCAAGGAAGCGTACATCGACCATACAAGGTTAGCTCTTCCCATCCGGTTTTGCCAACAACCAGCTTTTGTTCGTAGCCTCTTATCCTTTTTGCCTATAGGGCTTATAGTTACGAGGTTGCACCCTATGGGGTATCTTTGGGCCAAGTGCATCATTTGCCAAGACTTGTCAAGAATGGAAGATGTGCTTCAAAACCATCCGGCACTCTTGAATCAACTGTGTACCTCGGCGCCTTGATCGTTTTATGCACTTCTTGGGAAAAACAATATGCCTTAGTCGCCCAACCTAAATCATGTTACATCGCAAGATTAGGTTGATAATCCAAGGTGTCTTACCCGGATAGGTACCCCGTTTTCGAGTTATGTACCCCGTAATGTCCATGTACTCAGGTTCCGTGGTGGTGGTGTTCCGTTTCCCCTGAGCCATGCTTATAGGTACCCCCTTAAATGACGTACTTTAGGACTTTGCCTCTTGAGAAATGTTGCTTCACGAACTAGGGTGTACGTCACAAAGGTTTGCTTGTATAAAATTTCTGCGGCTTTCTTTCTTTTTTGAAAGCTGATCACAGTTTGCGGCTTTATTTTATGAAAGCTGATCGCAAATAAATTTTTGCGTCTTTCTTTAATGAAAGATGATCACAATAAGAATTTTAAAATTTGTAATTTTGGTAGTTTCTGTGGGAGCAAATGATATTCGCAAAATTATCATGAGTTTTATGGATAATACCTTTTTAAATACAATCTATTCCAGGGTCGACCAAGTCTTAAACCCATGTCTTTCCATTCTAGATCCATCATCCGATAAGATCCACTTCCCACAACCTCTTTAATGACATATGGTCCATCCCATTTTGGTGCTAGTTTTCCTCAATTTTCTTTCTGGTAGGGAGGTGTTTCTCGCATGACCAAATCACCTGGTTGATACTCACGTTCAATAACTCTCTTGTTATACTCTCGAGCTAATCTTTCCTGATAAATTTTCATATGTCGCAACACCTTTTCCCTTTTTTCTTCCAAACCATCCAGTTCACTTAATATCACCTATGCACTTAAATTTCTTTCCCAAGCTTCTTTCTTTGTTGTTGGAATTACAACCTATGTTGGCAATACTGCTTCTACTCCATATGTTAAACAGTAAGGAGACATTCCAGTTGCCTCCCTTCTAGTTGTATTGTATGCCCAGACTGCACTAGGCACTTGCTCGCACCACCCTCTGAGATGTCCTTATAATTTCTTTTTGATTGTATCTGCGATTGTTTTATTTGTTGCCTATGCCTGTCCATTAGCTTGTGGATATAATGGAGTTGACTTCCCACATTTTATCCTAAAAGCACTGAGTAACATCTCTATATTCTGCCCTTCAAATTGTATCCCATTGTCGGATACTAACTGTGCTGGAACTCCATACCTACAAATGATATTCTCAAATATGAATGTAAAAACATCCTTATCGCGAATATGTTGTATTGATTTACTTCTGCGAGCTTCGTGAAATAATCTGTTGCGACTATTAAGTATCTTCTCTGCCCATATCCAGGTAAAAATGGGCCAACAATGTCCAATCCCCATTTCCCGAAAGGTCAGCAACTTGTTGAAGAGGTTAATGGTGCCCCTGGTGCATGAATTCTTTTCCCATGTCGTTGACATTATTTGTATCATCTCACCAACAATTTTGCGTCTGTGTGCATATAAGGCCAATAATATCCTTGTATTTTTGCTCTATATGCTAGAGATCTTCCCCCACTATGATTACCAGCTTCTCTTCCATGTAACATCTTCAATATTTTTTTCTCCTTCTTCACAAGTTAAACATCTGAGAGGTGGTCCACTGAAAGATTTTCTGTATAAAATTTCTTCTCGTAATTCATAATTTGTTGCACGAATCTTTAATTTATGTGCTTCTAGTCTTTTCCTGGGTATTTATACTTTTGCGAGATATGCATGAATGTCCTTTCTTCAATATGCGAGATCTTCTGCGATGTCGTCTGGTAGTTTCCTTTCTACTTCCATCGCGACTGCTTCCTCAATTTCTTCTTCTTTATTCACTGATGGATGTTGAATTGTCTGGATTTTGATATTTCTTGTATTAGGGTTTGTCATCATACTTGGAATGAATGCAAAAGCATCTGCGAGTCGATTGTATTTCCTTGTTATATGCCTCCATTTTAACTTTGATATCTTCGCAGATAATTCATCAACGAGTTTCTTGTATTTCTTCAGAGAAGAATCATTTGTGGTATATTCCCCTTTAATTTGACAAATTACCAGCTGAGAATCACTTGTTATTCTTATATTTTCGAGCTTCTTTTCTATTGCGATCTTCAATGCATGCACTACAGCTTCGTACTCTGTTTCATTATTCGTGGATGTGAATTCTAGTCTGAATGAGAATTCTATTCTTTCTCCTTCTGGTGAAATCAACACAACTCCTACTCCATTCCCCTCACTGTTGGATGATCCGTCTACTAAAATTTCCCACCTATTTGGTTCTGTTAATAGGTCTTTTGGATTCCCAAATTCTTCTTCAATATCCATCATGTCTTCTACTGCCTCATCTTCTTCCAAAGGAAATTCTGCCAAGAAATCTGCGACAACTTGTGACTTCTGCGCTGATAACACTTCATACTTTATCTTGTAATGGTTTATTTGTTCATTCCACTTTCTATTCTTCCTGATCTTTTTGTGTTCTTCATGACTGACTCAATTGGGAATTTGGTTACCACTTTTATCACATGCGCTTGAAAGTATATTCACAACTTAAATGATGCATATACCAGGGATAAAATTAACTTCTCCATTTTAGAATAATTTCTCTCTGCTGTGTTAAAAGTTTTAATGATGTAGTAAATGGGCCTTTCTATTCCTGCATCTGTTCTCAATAGAATCGCACTTAAAGCATATTGAGTTATTGCGAGGTATACCAATAATTCTTCATCTTTCTCTGGTTTCTGTAATATGGATGTATTCGTGAGATATTCTTTGATTCCTTGAAAAGCTTTTTCACATTCATCAGTCCATTTGAATTTTGCTCCCTTCTTTAGTATATTCAAGAAATGTTTGCACTTATCTGACATTCGCGAAATAAATCTTCCAAGTGAAGCCAAGAGTCCATTTAGCTTTTGCACTTATTTTACCGTTGCAGGTGTTGGCATGTCACGGATTGCTTGTACTTTTTCTGGATCGACTTGTATTCCCTCCTTTGATACTATGTATCCCAAAAAATTTCATGACGCAGCTCCAATTACACATTTTTCAAGATTCAATTTGATGTTGAATTTTCTCATTTGTTCAAATATTTCCTTCAAATCTTGCACATGATCTTTGGCCTCTTTACTTTTTATCAACATATCATCTACATACACCTCTAAGGTTTTATGTATCCACTTTGCGAACACCTTTTCGACCATTCGTTGATATGTAGCACCCGCATTTCGTAAACCAAATAGCATCTTCACATAACAATATAAACCTCTTGGAGCAAAAAAGGCAGTATTTTCTTGGTCTTCTTATGCGAGTGATATTTGATTGTACCCTTTATATCCATCGAGTGAAGTGACTCTATCATGTCCTGCAGCTGATTCCACCATTTGTGGTATGTCTGGCAATGGAAAACTGTCTTTGGGATAGGCTTTGTTTAGATCAGTGAAATCTACACAAATTCTTATCCCTTTATTCTTCTTTGGAACAATGACCATATTCGCAATCCATTCTGGGTATTTTGATTCTCTTATGATTCCTGCATCCAAAGATCTTTTGTAATTCTTCTTCTATTTGTGCATGATAATTCTTGAGATCTTTCTTATTCTTTGTTTGAATGGTCTTACGCTTTTATCTATGTTCAATCTATGACACGCCACTGATGGATCAATTCCTGGTATCTCATCTACACTTCCTGCGAATATATCTTTGTATTCTCGTAAGAGATCAATGATTCTTTTCTCTTCTTCTTCGTCCATCTTAGTTCCAATTCGCAGGATTAAAGGCTCCTCTTCAGTTCCAATATTTATTTCTTTGGTTGGTTCTGCTGCAACGTAACTAGAACTTTGCTCTCCCATAGGTGTTGGTTCTTTGATTACTTTCATTGGTTCTCCTTCTTTTTCTGGGATCTCACTTGGTATTCCTTTTCCTTCTCTTGCTCTTATTGTATACACTCTGAACTCCTCTTCCTTTTTCGCTTCTTTCGCAAGTTTTATACGAAATTGTTTCTTTCTTGCTCTCCCTCCACACTGTTTTACTTCAATCTGATAACAAAAATTTTCACTATCAAGATCTCCTTTTATTTCTTGTATTCCGCTTGGTGTAGGAAACTTAATTGATTGATGTAATGTCGAAGCAACAGCTTTAATCGCATGAATCCATGGTCTTCCCATAAGCATATTATATGGAGATTCCATATCTACCACACATAAAACTATGTGTGTTTCGATTTCTCCAGTGTACTCGTAACATTATTTCCCCTTTGGATTTTGTTGTAGATTTTCCCAATCCATGGATAAGACATTCTGAATTTGTGATCTCTTCATCTTTAATCCCCATCCCCTTAAGTGCATGATAGAATATAATATCAACAGAACTTCCTGTATCAATCAAAACTAGGTTTAATTTCCATTTTTCTATAGATTTTGTAGCTTTCTTTTCCTCTCGCATGATCGGAAATGTGACTACTAATGGTGAAGTGTGGTTCAAGTCTTCATTTGGAATTTCTTCTACTGAAAATGTGATTTTCTGCTTTTCCCATTCTTTCAAAGTTTTTATTTTCTCCACTTCCATGATCTTTCTCCCTCTATAATCTCGTTTGTGTATCCTTCCCTTCATGTTGTTATGAAATTCATCAATCATTGTCTTTGTGATCATATTACATTCTTCTTTTTTGCAATCTTCATCTACTGACTCCATTTGATCTTCAAATTTCCAAAACTCCTTCAAATTTTTGTTATAACAATCTTCAAGTCCCTGTTTCTAGCGCCAATTATGTAGTTTCAGGAAATCCTACAACTACACCCTCAGTAGAATTTGTAAAACTTTAAGAAGTTCTTGATGAAGAATGACAATTTTGATTAATATTCTCAACTGATTACAAATAAATATGTTAATGGAGATTAGAACAGTTACAACTTTCTCTGTTCTCTCTCTTAAGACTTTTTCTCACACTCACTTAAAGAACCTCCCCAATTTAACATTTGAACTACTATTTATAGTGAAATATGTACAACTGTATATAACCTGCGAAGCATCGCAACCTCTGATCGTAAATTTATTCTATATTAGCAAACTCTTTACACTTCTCCCGTGTTTCTTCTATTATAGCTTTACCTTGCGACACTTTTCTCTTGTATTTGTTACTATGTTCGCAACCTTATATCTTGTGATATTCCGTCCCTACAGCCATTTTAAAAGTAAAATTCTCTTTAAGAATTTCATACTTGCTATCACGTCCAGACCTAACCTTTTTAATGGTAACACCCCATTGATTTTAAAACTTCAACTTTATACATCTTATGGCTTCTAAGGCATCATCCTTATCCCTAAGCAAGTATATATGACAATACCACGTATGGTCATCTACGTAAGTTACAAACCAATTTTTATCACCTTAGAAAACAAGTCAATTAGGTCTAACAAGATTAAATTTGTTAAAAGATTTTAAAGCAAATTTGGATACTTCACAAGTTTCACTTTTGTGTTCAAAACCAAACTAAATTTGGGTTCATCTGCTAGGCTAGCCAGTTAATGCATTGACTTATAAACTAAAGGTTCTAAGTCTACTATGCAAACATTCAAAACACACACAAAAGAAAGCATAAGAACCAACTATGTTCATTTTATCATATTTTTATGTTAAGCTTATATAAACCCTAAGTCTTATACCCTTGCCTAAAAAATCAGTGCCCTTGGTTTCAATTTTTTTTACAGATTTAATTAAAATTTTAAATCTTAAAATCTACAACAGAACAAGAAACAAGATTCTTACATATGCCAGGAATATGGAAACTCCATTCAATGTGAGAGTCTTTTACAGATATGAGCTTCTGCTCGACCTTTCCCTTTATGAAACCTTTGTTGCGGATGAGTTACTCATATAGAGTCACTCGACATCCCCTATCCTCTGATAGGAGGTGAACAGGTCTCTGATTCAACAAACATGCTTAGTGGCTCGAGAGTCCACCCAAGTTTCTCACATTGGTTATTATAATAACTTCCGACATCATGCCACTGAACTCGTTCTAGATCGTTTCAACTGAATTAGCATTCACTTTCTATTTATTAAGGTTTTTATGTTGTCTACAAATTATTGCCGTGTGGCCAAGAATTTTACAAGCATAACAATCACCCTTAATTAAAGTAATGTCAGATTCAGTTTTACGAAACATACCTTTCTTACGAAGACTACGCTTAGAGTTGTGTTTGATGTTCTTGCCTTTGTCATCTTTGGAAGACTTGTGTTCATCCACATGCGCCTGGTAGCCATGTCCCTTTTTTAACTTCATGTCACAATCTTCGTTTATACTCTAACTACGGACACGGTAATTTCCCAATCATTTAATACACCACATCTCACAAACCTTGGTTCCGAATCGGAAAATAAAATATTAGTTTTGAAGATAACATCTAGATATACAAACTTCGTTTGAATCACCATTTCAAAAAACTCATGGTTACCCTATAAAACCCAATTTAGTCAACAACAAAATTCTTCTCGTCAGAATTTTTCAGGAACGTTTCTCTGTTTTTGTAAAATATCAATAAAATACTTTTACAATTCTAAAAATTCTGAAATTTTGTGAGGGTTACTATCAATAAGTCTACTATAGCAGGTTAAAAGGGTTCATCGAAATGCTTTCTAGGTTGAGAGATAAATTCGAAACTCTACAGATGACCCAAAAAATCATTTATTGTTTTTCACTCTACAAATAACATCCATGATTGTTGGGCGCAATAATTAAAACAAGGAACAATCAAATAAAAAAAAGTTATTAACACTTATATCCTTTATAATGGAAGTGATCGGTTTGACAAAACGGATATGTTCCCCAGAAAATTTTGTAGACCCATCAACATCGTTCTTAACAATTGTTACTGACATAAATGAATCTATCGTGTTAAGATTGTTGCAACTGTAACAATAAAACACTAAAAGAAGATGTGAAGATGTTAAAAATAAATTTTTGAAAGGAAAACAAACACTCAAATGGACAGCAAACAGAGGACAGAGTCACGTGTTCAACACGCTGTCCTTAACACGATAGTTGACCGGTACGCCTCAAGAATGAGTGATGCCTATACCCCGTGGAAAAGTCGTATCCAGGATAAAACTGCCCGTTTCAAGCACTGTTAGCACTACAGTACTTGCCCACTCTTATGAACTCAATAGAAATGGCACATAATGAAAGTAAAAACCACACAGAGGGAGAAAGACGAAAAGAAGAGGGTAGTAGCTCTTCTGGACACAATTTGGAATGAAGGATTCGAGTTCTTTTTATAAGAAAAAGGAGAGGGTGAAATCAATGCACATTAATGTGCGAAATTATATTGCATGATGTCGACATAAATTGGTCATAAAACAGTCAAAAACGGTAAGAAATAATATCGACATTTATGCACATAAAACCGTTATAATTTATTTTTGTTAAGAAAATAAAATCATCCAAGTCATATGCCCCCCATATTCAAGACAAAATTTAATTTGATTTGTAAAATATTTAAGGAAATTATTTAAAATTATTTTCTCAAAATGGTAAGTCTTGGTTGCTCTTGTCCACTATGCAGACATGAGTCCGGGCACTAAGCCCAAACCTTAGTGAAGCAATAATATTTTTCCCCACCCATTACACCCACATTGTTTTACTAACTATCCATAGAGGAATAGATATATAGCGGAACTCCTCTTTAGTCATACCCAATGTGGGACTAAAGGTTCTCTTTCATTCACTCATAAGAAAATGAGTAAGTGATCTTAGAGACCCAAAGGTCCTACGTTCCATTCCCATCAAGACCATAAAACCAAAACAATAAACTCATTTTTTCCAACATCTTGTGCCTACAAAATACATATCGATCTAAAACATGACATTATCTGCAAATGATTTGTGGAAAGAATCTCTATAAAGCGATTTAAGGAAAAAATACGAAAATAAATAGTGAACATAAAATAGATGTGAAAAAATGACACCAGCTTGTACATCAAACAATTGTGCTAGTAATACAAAGTGACAATGCTTATGTAAAGAGAGGATAGTTAAAGTTCAATATTTGGATAATGAACGACCAATAGCTTCTATAACCAAGAAAGGGAAAGAAACGAAAACAAACAAATAGGAAGAGACAATACAGTTAATGATCCAATACTTACCACTTTTCCGTAGGTTCAACAACCATTCTTACACATTCAAACACACTCTGTCGCGTCATTTTTGTCTCCTTATTTATTCTGACCATGCATTTCCCGATCTTGAAACTCGAGTACTACGTTCGAAACCCACCATGTGATTTACATTAATTTCATAAAATGATTCCAATTTTTAACATTGCACTGAAAAAAAAACAAATAGATCGAGAAACTATGGGACCATAAACCAATAGAAATGTTAACAGACATGCAACGTCAATGATTCAAATGATAAGGAACCAAAGAGTCCGCAAACATTCGCAAACATCGTAACAAAGGGAGTATATTGAAAGAACCGATTCAATTTTTTCGGAACAGAGGGAGTATATGGTTGGAGTATTTATCATTTTCAGATTCTCTAGCTATTCCTAGCATATTATCTAGCTATTCTTAGAAGACGTATCCATGTTTCTTTTACTTTCAAAAAAGTGGCGGAAGCAATCATATTTCAAAGATCCAAAATCAACATAACCGTAATTTTTTGCAGCCTTCATTGATTAATAAGATAACCGAAAGATGATTTGAAACTGAATGCTATAAAGCTTGCTACTGACACTTCTTCTTCATACAAGACAAAATATATACCTTGAATCTTCATAAGTTTCCCATCTGCAACACCAATATACTCTTCACCCAGTATATCTATACGTCTTTCTGCCCCTAATGGTATATAACTATATCATCAGACATCAGCCGTAACCGAAAACGAAACATAAATAAATAGTGGTAACATGAGAATACATACCCTGGTTTTCATATACTCTTAGCAATTAGGAGACTGTTGTTTTCTAGTTTTTTTTCCCTGGTTTTTTTCTAGCTTACTTCTCATGTCTACCTTTGTAGACTGTTGTAAATTCTTCCTTTTATAATAAATTTTTCTCTTCTAATAAAAAAAAAAGAAAAAAAAATCAATACATACCCTGTATGGTTAGATAATTACATACCATGCAAAAGCAGTTTCCAATTAAGCAGAAAGTCACAATGGTTGATTCACTTTCTGGTTGTCATAACCTCCGCACACTTGATTTCAGAGGTGGATCCGTAGATCTGTAGATGTTCTTAACCTCCACAAAATACCAACAAAACCTCGCGAAGTTACACATCATTGCCATCATATATGTTGAACGAAACCCAATTGCTGCTCTTACATTTCTCCCAAACTTAACACCTTCGTATTCATTCTAAAAGCCTACAAAAACATATAGAGCTACAAAACAGTTCTCTTCAATCTTATGATTGCTCCTCCATCCCACATGTTTATGTCATTCATTTTCTCAAACAATTTAAGGTAATGACTCACCGAGCTTTATTCATGCATTGAAAAACTTCTAAATTTGAATATCGCCATTTCCGTGTAGTGAAAAACTTCTAACTTTTAAGGTCACACCCATTTCATTCCATAAAAAAACAATTTTAGTCTTATTTTCGATTAGAAAAAAGAAATACCTGTAAGTTTGACATCGTATTCAACTTTGTCAATACTTGCAGGCTGCATTGTCGTAAAGCTTTTCGAACATTAGATTTCAAGAGAAAATGGTGTTAGTATATAAAGGTTTCCCTTGAAGTGACGCAACCCAAGATTTGGTTGAAACGCAACCCAAGATTTCTGTAAGGACCCTCAAGCTCGTCAACGCTATTAGACCAGTCAAGAGACATCTTAGCCACTAATAACTCGATTATTTTAACACGAACGTTAATTAATAGGTTTTAATCTATTAATACACGGAATGGACTACTCGAACGTGTCAGTCAGATTTCGGAAGAAGAATATATCATCAGTTTTATTTGAAGGGCAATTTAGTATTTTTTCGCAGTTAGCCGGGTCGCTTCTCTTACCCAGCTGAACGTGTCACTCGTTGGTCTTATCGACAAAAGCCGATCGAATAAGGATAATTTCTTCTTATCTTTTCTTTCTTCCTCTCTTTCCTTCTTCCCATGTTCTTCTTTTATCTGCGTATGATTGAGAGTTGGCTTGAGAGAGTGAGATACATTCGATGGATTAGAGCAGATAGATTAGAAGATGTTGATGAAGATATGAGGGTGGTGTTGATGTTGATTAACTCTAAAGAAGAATAAGATTAGGTTGCTTCTGTAAATCGAAGTTATGGTTTCGATTTAGGTTCAAGATATGGAGGAATTGGTTAATTGAAAAAGTATTTGGGTAGTTGGCGATGAAGAACAAAGGGGTTTGGTGTTATTGTGAAGTTCTGAAGATGATTCAATGATGAATTGAAAAGTTAGGGTTTCTCAAAGTTTGAATTAAGGTTTCTGCATGTTGTGATGGAAGTCAAATTGGTCAAAGATTGATAAGATTTAGATAGAATTCTAAATGGGTTTGTTTAATTGGAACTTCTGAAGTTGTTGTGGTGATAAATTGAGAAGATAGGTTTCTGTTGAAAGTAATTAGGGTTCTGAAGTTAGGGTTTTTTGAAGGATGAAGTTGATGGAGATTTTGTGGAATTAATTAGCGTATTGAGTTCCTGATTGATGAAGATTGAATGGGTTGACGTTTAATTGTAGTTTTGAAGGTGAATCAGTGATGAACCAAGAGTTAGGGTTTTATAAGAAGTTCAAATAAGAACTAGAAGATGGGTTCGCTTAGTTTGAAGATTGAATTTATGTTGTGTGGTTGTTTTCGATGAAGAATCAGTGAATTAATGAATTGGATGGATTCTGAATTGAGACGAGGTGTTAAATCAGATCAAACCAAAGAAAAGGTTAATTTAATTGCTTCAATAACTCGGTCTTGAGGTAATTGCTTTGTCTCAATAAACTAGTTTAGTTGTTCATTTAAGTTTTGAGTTTATGAGGTTGTTAATGATATTTGGATTGAAATTAGTTTACAGAGGATAATGAAATTGAAAGGTGCTAACTAAAGTTGGGATAAATGAGGTTACCTGAGTTTGAAGGGTAAGTGTTATGAGTTGATCTCAATGAATGAGATGTTGCAGACTGTGTGTGTATGCTATGTGAGTTAAGAATTAGCTGGAGATGATGTATATGTAATTGAGTTATAATTGTAAATTGTTGAACTGGTGGAGATTGGGTGAATACACGGGGAATGGTGATTATGAAGTTTGAAAGTGACTTTCAAAAGGAGCATGGTGTTATTGTTGTTGTTGTGTATGTTGGTGGTTGTAGTTGATTGAGAGTATGGCAGTTTGATGGGCTTATGTCATAAGAATCAATAAGAAGATTTAGCTATTAAAGTGAGAACTTCAGTGAGAAGAATTGGAGTTAGCTGTGGTTGTAGTTGGTATTGCAGAACTGAAGTTGCAGGTGGTGTATGAATGAAACAGTGTCTCTGTTGTTACTGAAAAGTTGTAAAGAAGATGTTGTTGAGTACAAATAGTGTTGTTTTGTTAGTAACAGTTGATGCAAGATGCAGGTGATATTGAGTTGGATTGGCAGTATTGTTAGAATAGTTTAGTGACTGTGTTGAGTTAAACCTCTAAGGGAAGGCTTGCAACTGCAATGTCAGGTAAGCAGAACTTCTAATTGATGTAATGAATTGTTTGAATTTGATATGAATTAGAGTTTTGTGTGTATAATGTTGGGTGTTGTTCCCTTTATTACTGTTGAAGGGTGATGAAACTGAGTTGTAATGAGTAGAATTCTTCTAAAATGAATAACTTGTGTAAATGATTAACTGTATAGAACCAGGATGGTTGTGTTCTTGTAACTGTAATAAAATTTAGACATGTTAGTCATCCCAGTCAGTCTAGATGACTTACCTGACTCAAACTATCTGAATGAGTTGAATCAGTTTAACCCAGTTGACCAGACCCTAACCAGTTGACCGAGTTGACCATTGACCCTAGACACTGACTTGACCTGGACGTTGACTGTTAGTTGACCATTGACCGTTAGTTTGATAGTTAGTGACTGTTAGTTAACTTTAATAGACTTGGGCTTAGGTTAGTTTTCATAATTAGATGTTTTGGACCTCTTGTGGTCCGAATTAGACTTTAGTTCTTCTACAAAGCTGTAAATGTTCATAAGACTAGAATCTTAGAGTTCTTGTGTGATTAACAGTTCGTTATTATCGACGATCGATTCAAAGGATGAACCAGTGGATCGTGGATCTCGAGGTAGGCGTGGCTTGTCATCAAAAGGTGTGGGAATGCATTTGACTCTTTTGTGATCATTATTGTCGCTTTTATAAAAGTTTATGTTTAATAAACTCATGCATTGTATGTTCGTGCATTCCATGATTTGTTTAAAATGCATTATGATGATCCTGTTGATTCTGTGAATCTTTCCACGATTTGGAAAGGACTTGTAATGTGTTGTTGTCAATATGAATTTTTATGGGAAATAAGAATTTCCACTCGTGGTATATAGGATACGCTTGATAGGTGTCTAAAACACCTTGATATTTATCTATTGTTTATGCTTTCTCTTCTAAGTTTTCTTGTAAAATATGTATCTTATGTTTGTTTTTGAGTATTTAGGTACTTTGGAGTCATTTGGAACAAAAGAAGAAGAAACAGCGCAAAAGTCTCATCTCAGGGCAAAAGTGTTGGAGCGGACTATTTCTCATTATTCGCTTCTATTTCTTGATTCCTATCTGAAAAGTATGTCGACTTTAGTGATGCGATTTTTGTCTGAAAAGCATGACAACTTTAATGATGAATAGAATTGAAGGAAAGAAGTGGATATGAGAAGTAAGAGACGAGCTGCCATTGGTGGAAGAATTCGGAGAAAAGCAAAAGCGTCATTCACAGGCGAGCGATGTTTAGAATCAGGCTAGGACGCGTAGCAAAGGAGATGAAGAATGAATTGTCAGTGATGCGAAACTGATAGTTGGGCAAGAAAACAGAATAGGTTGTCAGTTCCCTAGAACCGACAAGCCATATACGAAGTAGTTAGCCCTTATCAAGGAGTATTGGGTGCAAATATCAATTTTCTACTACACGCCCTAGAATTCAGAGAGAAAATGATTGAGTCTATCATTAGCTTTTCTCTCTGTCTTAACCTCAAAATCAAGAGAGAAAGATGGCGGCTGTTGAACAAGAGAAGCAGAAAAGAGGGAAGAGATGGAGATCGAGCAAGATTTTTGTTGCAAGCCATGGGTATTTATCAGGGTTCAGATTTCTTCTCACATCCAATAAGGAGGAGGATTAAGTGTCTTCAAATCATGGGTTGTTGCAATCATTGATTCAGCTGCTGAGCAAGGTAGTTATAGGGAAAATTCGTGAATGGGAATGAGCAGAACTTGGAGATCTGATGCAGTTGGGTATGGCGATCAAGAGGAGTAGATGGCTTGAATTCACAAGATAGATTTGTGAATACGGGTGTGTTCAGTTCGTAGCAAGGAAAATGGTTTTGATCTCGAGTTCAAGCTGCAAAACAGGGAGAATTGAAGCATGGAAGTGGCTAAGAACATCACGACTTACTCAATTCTTACACCATCAGGATTATGCAATACGTGTTTGATAAAAGTCTTCACTAAATTTCACTACTTTACAAGTTCGGAGTGGTTGAATTTAGGTTGATCTGCAGAGGGATTTGAACTGGATATGGAATAATGTTTGAAGCTCAGATAGATAACATGGAGATGAATCTGAGGTGGATACAAGGAATGGAAAAGATGGGTCAGTGATGGAATCCAAAATGGGTTGTCAAATTTGTTGATGTTGTTGAGGCTCTGTCAAAACTGAGTTTGCAAGATGCAGTAAAGGAAATATTGAGAAATTCTGATTCTCATGGCATAGGGAAAGAGTTCAAAATAGAACTCAGATGATTGAATGAAATGTTGCTTGAGAAATAGATGTATGGCTGTGACAGGGGATTGCAGGTGCACTGGTGGTACTGTGTAGCTCAACTTGCAGGGGTTTGTACTGGGGACTGTGTGTGCTGAGTATGGTTGCAGCAACAAGAAGTTTTCTGTGATGAAGCAGCTGTAGGATGAAGAAGTTACAACACTGAGATGTTGTTATGGAGCTGTGGCTGCTATTGAAGCAACATGGGAACCAATATAATGCAAGATTGTGAAAACATGGCAGTGGTGGTATGCTGAGATGTTTTGGAGTAAATATGATTGCAGTTATGGGTCAGTGAGACTTGAACTGATAAGAGTTGCTATATGGCAGAATAAAGGTGGTGTTGCTGTTGGTCCAAGGAAAGAGTTGCTTTTGCATTGAGGTGGTTGGTGTGTTGATGCACTGCTAATAGAGATTGAAGCTGCAGCTGGAGAATTGTGGAGTTAGATGAATGTTAGGACTGAATTGGTACAGGTGAAGACATGGCAGCTTCAGTGCACATTGAATGGCAAAGATGCAGTTTATAATGGCTCAACAGAGGTTAAGGTATGGCTTCTAATGGAGTTGTTGGTGTTTCTGGTACCCACTAGCTGAGATTGTATCAAGTTGCAGGTGCAGTGATTGAAGGAATTGGCAGATGGTTGGCTTTAGATGAATGCTAGGGTACTTGCAGTTAGCAATTGCAGGTTGTGATACAATGGAAGAATAGCTTGTGATTCAGATGAGAAGGTAATATTTCAGGTGAAGAATGCAAGACAGTTATGGAATCAGTGGTGCTATGTTAAAGTAGCAGGTGGTGATGTATGAGCTAAGAGTTAATGAGAATGCATCTTAATGCTAGGTTTACAAGGGATCTTTGAAGTGGAGTTTGAGCTGTGAATTATGGCAGCGAGAAAATAGTGGAGAGACCAACAGTTTACCTTGGTTTTGTGCTGCTATAGCCCAATCTCTACGGCTGTGTAGGAATGGCAGTTGGTCATGAATCAGGTGGTTGTGATGTTGTTAAGTTCCAGGTGATGGTCATTGAATGGAACTGAGATGTGGAGTATTGGGTTTATTACTTGGTTCCGAGTCCGGTGACAGTGCAGCTGAAATGATGAATGCTAAAGAAATGGAGAAGTTGTTTGAGCTGAAATGGCAGCTGAAACTAGTAGAGCTGTGTACAGAACTGAGCTACAAAGAAGCTTCAAAGAGGTGCAGGGCCATAGCTGGACAGCAAGCTCTGGCATGTGCAAAATGGCTGGCCTGGCAACTAATTCACTCAGCCAAGAGTTAGCTGACTATGGTCTTGACCAGCGGTGACTGACTCTCTTGACTGTTATGTTTGACTGGTCCCAGAGCTTTGACCGGTGGTTTTTAAGGTAACTTGAGAGCCGGTCCGGTGCCGGATTCCGGCCAACTTCCGACAAAAACCCTAGTTTTCCGGCGAAGGTTTTTGGGACATATTTTATACCTGGGTTTCTCTCACTTGTGGGCTTGGTGGATTTTCATCTAATGGACTTTGAAGACTTGGACCTAATTTTGGAGGAAAAGCTACAAAAAGAAAAGTTTTCTATAACTTTCATATCACGTATTATTATTAGAGCAGAGGAGAGAGCCGCTGAAACTTACGCTACTAGGGTTTTCTTTGTTTTCATCTTCTTTATTTGATTATTGATTATGATGAACTCCATAGCTATGATTAGCTGATAGGTGTAGAATACACCTTAATTTACTATCTAGTAGTTATGCTTTCTTTGCTATTTTTTTTCTTGTAAATTATGTATTTTACGTGTGTTTTTGAGTTATTAGGTACTCTGGAGTCGCACGGAGGAAAAGAAGAAGAAATTACCAAAATTGAGCAAGAAATGGCAAATTTGTCATTTCCCAGGAAAACACTATCGGGAGACGAGCCACGGTTAAAGGGAAACTCTCTTATAGGAGTATTAAAAACAGGCCGGCCCATGTTAAAGGGCAACTTGCTTTTGGAAGAATTATAAAGAGCGGCCAACTATGGTTAAGGGGTTACCATCTAGGGTGTCCCTTATCAGTTATCAGTGGGTGTAAGTATCATGGGTGGCTGCATATGGGGCGCAAATATCTTTCCTAGTTGATCTAACCCTAAAAGCGAGAGAATTCTCATTCACTCATTCATTCATCCCTGAAATTGAGAAAAGCTGCTTAAGCAGCTGTTGAAACCGAGAGCAACATAACTGAAATTGAAATCTAGATAGATGAGTTCGAGTTTGTGTTGATGATGGAAGGTGGGTTTGAAGAATTGATGGGTTTTTCGGTGAAGTCAGAGATGCATGAATTGGAGATGGGTTTGAATTCAGTTGTAGAATCAGATCGAATGAGCAGAGTGGGTTTTGTCCATGAAGATCATTTGAGCTGCTGCTCAATTGAAGTTGTTGCTGGGTGGTTTTCAAGGGTTACTGAGAATGGAGAGATTGGAAAAAAGATTTAATGGAAAAAAATTGAATTGGGGTTTTCTGTAGATAGTGGAAATGGGTTCTCAGAGCTAATAGGGATGTTGCTATGTTAAGAATGGTGGTTTGAAGTGATAAGAGAAGTGGGTTTGTCTCAAGAAACTACAGTTGTGGGTGTTGATGTGTTGTTGTAGTGCAGTGAGGAGTTGGTGCTGCAATGGAATCAGAAATTGAAGCTGTGTTCAAGAGAAACTGGTGGTCACTAATGGGGATGTTGCAATGGATTGGTTTGAACTGATATTGGAGCTGACATAGCAGTGTGGAGTCAGGTGGTAAAAACTGGTGGTGTTGCTTATATGCTGGAGGTTTGTACTATTGTGGTTCCTTGCACTGAATTGCAAGGAAAGGTATGCATCTAACTGAGCTGTGTTGCAGAGTATGGCTTGAGTTAATAAATGGTTGATATCTGGGAAGCATCAGCTGGTAGCTCAAGGTGAAGATCATTGAAGGAAATAGAACTGATGAGCTTACAGGTGCTGGTTTGGTAATGACCTGAGATATTGCAGCTGCAAATGCAGTAAAGCTGGTGGTTTCAAGGATATGAAGGAACTGGTGGATGGTTTTGAGCTGAGTTTGGCAGCAGTTGTGGTAAGGCTTAGGTTACAAGTGATGCTACAATGGAATGGGAAGAACTACGGCTTGAAATGATTGTGCTGTATGGAAGCTGCAGTTCATGATAAGTGCAGGGTTGGAAGTTCTGAGAAAGAGAGAATGAGGCATGAGTTTGAGGTGCTGCTACTGAGGATAATGAATGATGGGTGTTGTGTGATTGTAATCATATGTGCTTGAGTAGTTTCACTGAGAAGAACATGTGATGGAATTACAGGGAAGTTTCAAATGGTTGTTGGCATAATTGCAAGGTGTACAGCCCTCATGGTTGGGAATAAGCTGCAGCTTAAGTGCATGGGAAGTGACAGAAGCAAAGAATATGGACATCTTGGCCGTAACTGAAGTTGCAGAAACACAGAAAATGCAGGGCCATCTTGGCCGTGATTGCACAACTGCAACAAATTTGGCCTGGGCAAGTAGCATGGCTAGGACCAGTCAGCCGAGTTAGCTAGCTGACTCGGTTCTGACTCATCCTAACTCAGCCTCTTGACTTTGACCTTTGAATAACAGAAGACTGTTATCTTGACCGTTAGTCCTAACGGTGGACTGACAGAATATTCCTAACCGGGGGAGAATTTTCAGTTGGCCGGCGGCGAAAACTTCCGGCCAAAAACAAAGTTTTTCGGAGAGTAAAAATACATAATTTTGTATGGACTTCTCTCATGTGTGTGAAGACTTAGAATTGGGAATTAGATGAAAACTTGGAAGTTTTGGAGAATTGGACTAGAAATTGGAATATGGCTCAAATTGGGAAAGTGGTGTTCTTTTGGAATGAGGATTCTTTTCCTACAAAGACATGGAGAGTATTGAAGCCTATAAATAAAGGAGTTCTCTACAACTTTTTAGACACATCTACTTTGGAGAAGGAGTTAAAGTGCACAAGGATTTGAGGAAGGAGAAACCATCATCTTTTCAATAAGTTTTCTTTCTTCCTTAAATTATTATTATTATTGTGTGAACTCCAAATTATGAGTAGCTAATTTTCTTATTGATTGAGGATGAATTCCTAGTTCTTAATATATGGTTTGAGTTTTGTTTTAATTCTACTTTGAAGTTTTTCATATGATTATCGTTTGTTTTTACTAATATTAGTGTATATGCTTGATTGATAGGTCGTTTGGGTGGCCAACTAAATTGATTTGTTAATTGATCGAAAGCTAGTGAAAGTTAGGGTATAAGTAATCGTTTCTTGACTATTTACATAAGTAGAAAACACAAGACCTTGCGGAGGGATTCCGTGGAGCAATTGTGTGTGAAAACAACGTTAGCAAGTGGACCTTGATCTAAGAGTTTAACTACTAATATCAACCTAATAAATTCATGAATCTTAATGCGTTTAACTAAATTACATCTTGGGTGATCTACTACTAGGTGGTTTGGTGAATAGAATCCGGTAGGCGAGAACTTCCGTATCCGGTGATACAAGGGATTTTGGGGTTAGCATTGATCTAGATACTATACCTACGGTTGGTGATAATCTATGACTAATAACAAGTGGAAAAGAACATAACTTTAATCATTGTTTTGCAGCGAAGAAGGATTCCTTGATCTATTCTCTCTCATTGATTTCAACTTACACTTTTAATTACTTTGTTTATTTCTTTTGCTTTATAAATTTTACAACCAATACCCCCCTTTTGTGACAATTTTACAACTAATAATCTCTTGCTCCTCGTGGGATCGATCTTGACTACCCTATATTACTTGTTAATTAGGTAGCAACATATTAATTAATTTGTTGTGGTTACGACACACATACAGTAGCTAAATCTTATATTATTGGTTAAGGATGTAGTCTTATATCTATAAATTGTGCTTGATTAATGCATTAGTTTTCTCTCTTGATTATCGTTCATATCTCTACTGTTTTTAAAATCACATGATTGATGTATTGTGATAGGGTTTTGTAGTTGCAGATTAACCTACAACTATACCCTCAGTAGAATTTGTAAAACTTAAGAAGTTCTTGATGATGAATGACAATTTTCTTATTAATGCTCTCAATTGATTACAAAGAAGTATCTAAATGGAACTAAAATAGTTACAACTTTCTCTATTCTCTTTCCTAAGATATTTTCTAATACTCACTAAAAGAACCTCTTGAATTTTACATTTGAACTACTATTTATAGTAAAACTTGCACAACTGTATATGTGTTGCGAAGTATCGCAACATATCCTCGTAAGATTATTTCATGCTCGCAAATCCTTCATACTTCCCCGCGCTTCTTCTATCATCGTATTATTTTGCGATTCTTTCCTCTTATATTTACTACGATGTTCGTAAGCTAATATCTTGCAATATTCGGTACCTACATCTTGCCTCTTCTCATGTCAGTTCTGTGAAGAAGAAATGCCATGAGAACCTCTAT
Organism: Papaver bracteatum; assembly: GCA_023529315.1. Classification (NCBI taxonomy): domain Eukaryota; kingdom Viridiplantae; phylum Streptophyta; class Magnoliopsida; order Ranunculales; family Papaveraceae; genus Papaver; species Papaver bracteatum. The sequence continues at coordinate 1,256,869 of JAJJWX010005204.1, forward strand.
TCTAGTAAATTTAATATAGTTATTATCACCTGTTAGATTCGCAACATGTATTTTCCTCTTTCATTAAATTTTTGACACGTTGTTTCGTAACCTCCCTTCTCAACCGTTCACGTCTAATCGCATTGATGAATTTTTACTTTCATCAAACTCTCCCTTCTTTATAAATACTACCTTTAATTCTTCTTTTTATTCTTTTATTCTATTCGTCTTCTTTATCACACCTACCTCTGCATTTTCTTTCTTTTTTCTTCCATTACGATTTCTTATCTCTTTCACTTATTTTCCTCTCTATTTTTATATCTTTCATCCAATGGCTCCAAAGAAGAAAACTATAGAACAACTTAATGCAGAGTTTGCTGATAGAGATCTCATCCTTTCTGAAATTGATGGTCATGATAATAAGTCCTCTCTCTGTATAGAACTCTTTACTGATCTCCATTGGGATGATCGGAAAGTTTTAGTCTCACGAGGCCAAATCCTCGCATGTCTTTCTCTTCCTCTTTATGATGTCAATCTTCCTTTATTCTATGAAATTATCTCCCATCCAAATTTCTCACGAGCCATTTATCAATTGACTGGTGATTGCATTCGCATTCTGGTTGAATTCGCAACTCGCGCTGCTACTGGAAAATCTTTATATCCGATTGATCTTAGGAAACCTGCATTTAGAGATGTAGAAATTGTTGCTGCAAACTATACATTCGAGAACTTCTTCAAAAATTATACATTAATTCCTGCGAAGAAGGAAGATAAACGTTGGGGTGTTCGTCTTCATCGTAAAGCTGATACCGCAGAAGATGATCTTCTTATGCACGATATTGATTATGCCTCGAGAAATAATAAAACCCCTTGCCGTTCTCATGATGAAGATTGGTATAATTACCCTCTAGCATTATCAGGTTCTTACATTTCTGGGATAGTAGATCTTCCTGCGAACCTTCGTGATCGTAACTATCAACCTTGGGTATTTTCTTGGCCTAACAAAGATAAAGATGTATGTATATCCATCCCCTTATCTTCTTGTTATTTTTCAACTTGTTTTCAAATGAGGTAAGAAACACTTTTATATGTATTCTAAACAATATATTGTTGCCTCTGTTTCTTATCCTTATTTTAATTTATAGACTCTTCCTGATTTTCCTGGGACCGTTGCGAGTAAAGATAAGAATTCGACTTCTTCTGAAGTGCTATCTGTGAGACAGAAAACGCTTCGTTCTTCGAAGAACACCAAATCTTCTGATAATGAAGAAAATACTCTTCGCAAAGGAAAGAGAAAGCTTGAGGATGTGGTTTCTGCAAAGAAGAGGAAGAAACTTCCATCCAGTACTTACTCCAACGTGATATCCTCTAGCAAGAATGTTGACGGAGAACAAAGTGATGAAGATGATAAATTTCCTGAGAAGGGTCTTAGCTCTAACTCTGATACTATTTATGATAGGGGACATGATGATGACAATGATGAAGAAGATGAAGACTATATCAATGCGGAAACTTTTGAGTACGCAATGATTCAAGTTTCTGAGGCTTTTCTCAACTCTTCTCGTGGGTTAGGAAACTCTCCTACTGCGAATGCTCGTAAACTTATTGCGAAGGCTTGCAAAGTTCCCACTGTACTCAACAATAATTCTCTTAATGGAATTTCAAGATTCGTATCTCCTGCTAAATTATACGCTTTGGGGAGTATGGTAAATTTCTTTTCTATTTCTTGTTTATTTCCCTTATTTCATTGATTTTTAATCCTTTTTATTTGTTTGTTGGGAGGGTTAGGATGCGCATTTTGCTTCAGATTGGGAAAGACGTCATTCCATTGCTGAGAAGAAAACTTTAAGCCGTTGTAAGAAGTTGGAAGTTGAGAATTCCAAACTTCGTCAGCAAATAGAGGATTTGAATATTGATAATGCGGAATTAAATTCCCGTTTCGAAGATAACCTACAATCTACGAGTATCGCAGCTGGAGGTTCTTCCCTTCTTGAGGAGAATAATCAATTAAAGCTTGAAAATACTTCTCTTCGTAATGATAAGAAGCAATTAGAAGGTAAGTTCGTGTACAATGATTACTTTAAATCCGTAATTTTTTAACCAATTCCTTAATTTCTTCCCTTAATTTTTATTCTCTTATCCTGTAGTTACTGCAGAAAATTATGCGAAGATGAATGATGATATGAAAACTATTCTTGCCGCGCATAACCAGAAGATTTATGATTTAAAATCTCAACTTCAAATTTCTCGGGACAATCATAGTTTAAATATCAAACGTTTCCGAGCTAAGATGACTCGCAAGATTTGTTAAGACAACCAAATTCCTCTCAAGAAGTATCAGACGCTCCTTTCTGAAGAAATTCCCAATGATACCCCATATTTGGAAATTTCGATAGTGAAGTGAAGATGATATCTCCGAAGAAGAAAAAGAAGATCATTTTGATGAAGATAAATCATCTTCAAAATAGTTTTATTCCTTTCTGTATATTTGCTTCAGTTCTTTTATCTTGTTTACTTGAGTACAATATTTTCTTCTTTCCTGCACTTTTAATCAATCAACAATTTCCTTTTGAAACTTAATTAGTACCAATGTCTTAATTTTGCGATGATGGGTTGATGTTTAACTGAATGCTTCCCTCTGTTTGCATGACTTGATCATATGGAGAGAAATAATATATTTTGAAGACCTAACTTAGTATTCCTTTCCCCCTTATTATTGCTCTTCAGATGATCAGTTCTTGTTTTAAGTATCTAGAATATCTCTGTCGGTTTAAGTTGAAGCTTCAAGTTTTTGCGAAGTAAATATGAAATCTTCCCCTTGAAGTATAAGAATTATGAATCCTCCTTGAATTATAAAACATCCTTGAAGAAGTATTATGTAATATCCTTGAAGAAGTATAAGAAGTATATAAAATATACGAAGCATCAAAAAATATTTATCCCTTGATTGCGAAGTGTAGGAAATATAAGAAATACAAGAAGTATTTAACCTTTGATTGTGGAATATGAGAAATATAAGAAGTATTCGATCTTTGAAGAAGTATAAGAAATATCCAATCCTTGTAACATGAAATATCCGCCCTTTATTGCGAATATATAAAGAACTCTTGATCGAGTTGATATATTTCGTTGTTGGAAATATAAGGAATCTCCAATATAATTGATTTCCTTGGTTGTTGTGGTCTTATCATGCCTTCCTAAGTAAAGGTCTTATTTTGCCACCTCTTTTGTGATAATATCTTTGTTCTTGCGATAATATGACAAGTCTGAACATTCTTGCGAATATACAACCTCGTGACATTATCGTCTTGCGATGAAACCGCAGGACGTTATCACACTTTCATGTAATAACCCATTGATCTCATCTTAACTTTATTGTATGTAATTCTGCGAGCATCATCATTTTTTTTTTATTTGTAACTTCGCAGAAATATGATTGTTGCACAAATATGACAAGCCTTTATGTTCTTGCAAACAAAAGCCTCATGACATTTGCGTCTTATAGCACGTATCATCTCCCTAATGGATGGTGTTGCCCTTTATCTTCCCCTTGGTTTCCCCTTCAAGGAAGCGTACATCGATCATACAAGGTTAGCTCTTCCCATCCGGTTCTGCAAACAACCAGCTTTTGATCGCAACCTCTTATCCTTTTTTCCTATAGGGCTTATAGTTACGAGGTTGCACCCTATGGGGTATCTTTGGGCCAAGTGCATCATTTGCCAAGACTTGTCAAGAATGACAGATGTGCTTCAAGCCCACCCAGCATTCTTGACTCAACCGTGTACCTCGGCGCCTTGATCGTTTTCTGCACTTCTTGAGAAATACAGTATGCCTTAGTCGCCCAACCTAAATCATGGTACATCGCAAGATTAGGTTGAAAATCTAAGGTGTCTAACCCGGATAGGTACCCCGCTTTTGGGTTATGTACCCCGTAATGTTCCATGTACTCAGGTTCCTTAGTAGTGTTCCGGTTTCCCTGAGCCATGCTTATAGGTACCCCCTTAAATGACGCACTTTAGGATTTTACCTCTTGCAAAATGTTGCTTCGCGAACTAGGGTGTACGCCACAAAGGTTTGCCTGTGTAATATTTCTGCGGCTTTCTTTCTTTTTTGGAAGCTGATCACAGATTGCGGTTTTTTATTCGCAAATAAACTTTTGCGTCTTTCTTCGATGAAAGCTACTCGCAATAAATTGTTTTAATTCGTGAAAAATATTTTATGTTGCGAAATACGTTGTTCCAATTTCTTGTTTTGCAAAGTACATTTTATTACTTTGCGAACAATATTAA